>CM077665.1:53585705-55985705 GCA_039707655.1 Elymus sibiricus
TGAATTCCAAACAATTATTAAAATAAACAAAATAAGTAATAATAATATTGAATTTCAATGAAAATAAAATAAAATAAGTAATAATATTATTTTATTCATTTTTTTGCCATTTATTCATTTAATATGGCATAATTAATATCTTTAAATCTGTAAATCGAAATTCGACAAATAATATACATTATTATCAGAAAAATGTTAGGAATCCAAATATGACATCATTTATTTATTTTTAAATAAAATTAATTTTAAAACTATTATATATTTTTTGATTTTGTAGGAAAAAAAATCTTCTTTTTGAAATAACTTTTTTTACTTTTGGAATTTTGAGAATCTGAGAAAACTTCACCGGGTAAACCCGGGTGAAATCGAGTCCCAATTTTTCTCTAGTTTTTTTTATATATTAAACTTTTTTTTCGACGTCGTATGCAAAAGTTATGGCCATTTTACATTTTTTTCGTTTTTTTGCAAAAACGGTCAAAATTCATATTTCAAAATTTCTATACCAACTAGACACTAAAACCTAACTACATCTCAAAGGATTTTATTTTTTGAAGATTTTATCATTTTTGTTTATTTTCTACAAAACTAAAAAAGGCGGTCCACTCGGGGGGTAGAGTTTGAAAATTTCAGAACCCCTTTAGTCCGGGTTGGTGTCCATCCAATCATACCGTCGACTACATCTGCTAGCACCGTCCCAGCCAGAGTCACAACTAAGGTTAACCAAGCCAGAGTCAACCCTTTCTAACTTCATTTGCTATTTTTCATGCATTTAATGATTTTTTTGAGCTAAATGACCCTGAAATTGAAAAGCACTACAAATGAACTCTGAAAAGGTTGAAACTTGGCATGGTATCATCATTTCACCCACATAGCTTGTGCTAAAAAGTTGAGAGGGTTACGGCAAAAACAAGATGCACTTCGTGTACAAACTGGACCATCTCCTTCGAAGTATCAAGGTTTCGGACGAAAACCCATCTGTTACAAAGGCATTTCATTTTTTTTAACTTATTTCAACTCCAGACTTTTTGTGCATTCAATATGTACCATTCAAAACCACATCCTCAAATTTCAACCCTTTCTAACTTCATTTGCTATTTTTCATGCATTTAATGGTTTTTTTTGAGCTAAATGACCCTGAAATTGAAAAGCCCTACAAATGAACTCTGAAAAGGTTGAAACTTGGCATGGTATTATCATTTCACCCACATAGCATGTGCTACAAAGTTGAGAGGGTTACGGCAAAAACTGGATGCACTTCATGTACAAACTGGACCATCTCGTTCTAAGTATCAAGGTTCCGGACGAAAACTCGTCTGTTACAAAGGCATTTCATTTTTTTAAACTTATTTCAACTCCAGACTTTTTGTGCATTCAATATGCACCATACTACAAATGTTAAAATCTACAGAAAGAACTAACTAAAAATAATAAAAAACAACAATTAAATGACTAAAACAACTATATAAGCAAAACAATTTTGTTTTAATTAAAATCCTAATTTAAATTATTCTAAAAATAACCAAATAAATCTTGCTGTGACAACAATCTAACACGTGACTAGGAGCAAAAAGAATTAAATTAAAAACTATTTGTAAACTCAAGTTATTCACAACCTAGGGTTTGAAGCAAATTTGAACAAATTCAAATTTGAAAACTAATGGCACAAACAGAAACTAGACAAAAAATGAATAAAATAATATTATTACTTATTTTATTTTCATTGAAATTCAATATTATTATTACTTATTTTATTTTGAACTTTTTATTATTTTGGTTTTTTCGGTTTTTTTGTTTTTGAGTTTTTTTGAATTTTTTTGCCTTTTTTGAAGTTTTTAAATTAATCATTGTTGTTTGTTAATCATTGTTGTTTATTTTAATAGTTGTTTTGAATTCAAAAAATTAAATCATGTGACATCAAGACCTAAGGGTTAATAGGATTGATAGCTTACTATTGTCAAGACAACAACAAGTGCAGACTTGGAAACTAGGAGAGATAGAACTCGAAAGTTAAGCGTGCTGGGGTTGGAGCAGTGAGAGGATGGGTGACCGGCCGGGAAGTTAGACGATTTGGAATGAGTGCTCCACGCTGGAGCAGTGAGGAGGGGTGATTAGAGATTAAATTGTCAAATAATTCAAAGATTTAAAAATCAGGAAAAAAAATGTCGAAAATAAATAAATAATAATAATATTTTAAAAAAAAATACCTTTAGTCTCGGTTGGTGTTACCAACCGGGACTAAAGGTCCTCCAGCCCCCGCTCCAGAAAGCTGCCACACGGAGCCCCTTTAGTCCCGGTTCGTAATCCAACCGGGACTAAAAGTGGAGGCATTTAGTCCCGATTGCTTAGTACCGGTTGGAAAACCGGGACTAAAGGCCCTTACGAACCGGGACTAAAGGCCCGTTTTCTACTAGTGCAAGTAGACCGAAACGATTCTGCATCTACTACTATTACTCCACAGATCGACCGACTCCTGCCTGCATCTAGAGTATTAAGTTCATGAAGAACAGAGTAACGCATTAAGTAAGATGACATGTTGTAGAGGGATAAACTCAAGAAATATGATGAAAACCCCATCTTTTTATCCTCGATGGCAACAATACAAATACGTGCCTCGCTACCCCTACTGTCACTGGGTGAGGACATCGCAAGATTGAACCCAAAACTAAGCACTTCTCCCATTGCAAGAATTACCAATCTAGTTGGCCAAACCAAACCAATAACTCGAAGAGACTTGCAAAGATATGAAATCATGCATATCAGAATTCAGAGAAGATTCAAATAATATTCATAGATAATCTGAACATAAACCCACAATTCATCGGATCTCGACAAACACACCGCAAAAGAGTATTACATCGGATAGATCTCCATGAAGATCATGAAGAACATGGTATTGAAGAACATAGAGAGAGAAGAAGCCATCTAGCTGCTAGCTATGGACCCGAAGGTCTGTGGTAAACTACTCACGCATCATCGGAGGGGCAATGGAGTTGATGTAGATGCCCTCCGTGATCGAATCCCCCTCCGGCAGATTATCGGAAAAGGCTCCAAGATGGGATCTCATGGGAACAGAGGCTTCCGGCGGCGGAAAAGTATTTTCGTGGCTCTTTTTTGTATTGGGGGAATATTTGGGAATTTATAGGTCGAAGAATAGGGTTAGGAGATCTGCTGGGGGGCCACAAGCCAGGGGGGCGCGCCCTGCAGGCTTGTGACTTCCCGGCAGGTCTCCTGCCTTCGTCTCCAAGTCTGGCAGGTTTCTTCTGGTCCAAGAAAAATCATTCCGAAGATTTTATTCCGTTTGGACTCCGTTTAATATTCCTTATCTGCAATACTCAAAATCAAGGAAAAAACAGAAACTGGCACTAGGCGCTAGATTAATAGGTTAGTCCCAAAAATAATATAAAATAGCATATTAATGCATATAAAACATCCAAAACAGATAATATAATAGCATGGAACAATCAAAAATTATAGATACGTTGGAGACGTATCATAAAGCTACACTAAAAAACACTAGAAAATTCGGAGTAAATCACTGTAAGTTTCACACTAATGACATTATGATGAAAAAAACACTGAAATTATAGTGTAATAAACACTTTAGTTGTCAAGGGGGTGGTTGTGATTATTAGTAGAAGCATGGCAGTGCTAGTGGATCAAGTAGTATAATGGATCGTCATGCTAGAACTGCCGAAATGCATTACAATAGCACAAAATTACGGTGGAAACCAACAGTCCATCAGCTACAATGTAAGACCCACTGAAGATATTAGAGGAACTGGATTTGCACTCTAAATCATACTGTAATTTGATCTAAAAAAGGAGGAGATTACAGTGGAACCCCACTGAGAATTACAGTGAAAATATCTCCTGAGAATTACAACTAAAAATCTACACTACTAGGATAAAGCCTAGTAGGCGCTACAGCTAAGTGTTTAGCAGTAGCGCTTAAAAACCAGCGCTACTGGTAAGTACTAATAGCAGTAGCGCTGCTTCACAACAAGCGCTGCTGATAAACCAGCGCTACTGCTACAACTTACCAGCGCTACTGCTAAACCATCACTGCTAAGATTTCATTCCCCTCTACGTATTTGTGCATGCTCTATACGGTAGTTTCATCATATCATAATAAACATACATTATTCTCATCATATCATACACATACAGGAGAGTCGTCATACCACCACCTCCAACACAAATATCATCATATCTTGAAAATAGTGATACACAAGTCATGTCATGTCTCGAATAAATGCAACTGCATAGTCATGGCACACACACAAGTTTCATCATCTCTATCTCTAAACCATGATGTAGAAGAGAAGAACGATCAGTATGAGCAAGAGCGCGACTAAGTAGTACTTCTTGAGGCACCGGTTTCGCTCCCTCTCTTGCCGGAGCGTCCACCTCAAGTAACTATTTTCTGCTTCGGCTCTGCTGTCGAACCCTCTGTGGCTAGCGCCCGGGTACCTGTCCACCTAGGCCTGAGCGTCTGGCCAGTGGTCGTACACTCCTGGAACCCTCCCAATGAATACGGCGTAGCAGTCCTTCGCCATCTCCGATTTATGTACCTGCATCGTAATTTGATGAATTCAACGATAGTATGCAACATAATGTACTTGAGAAACACAAAGAGGCATAGTTAGCAAAATACAAGCAACCTATAGTAAACATAAATAAGGAAGTTCCTCATACCCAAACTAATTAACTAGAGTGATCTACACTAGTTCATAGAAAGACAATAGTACTAATTAAACATACACATTGTCATCGTCAATCACTCCTCCATGTCGGCGCTCCAATCTTCATAGTCAGGGAGGAAGCACCCGAGCTTCGTGAAAGGCTTCAGGTCCAGACGCTGAGCGCTGAGCAGTGTTCGGACATCCTCCCGACTCATTGGCCCATGGTAGAACATCCCTGATTTTTTGAGGACCTCCTTCATGATCACTTGGGCAAGTTCACACTGTACGTGATAAAACTCAGCTCGGATTCGATGATCCGGTGTCCTTCCTATGCTTGTGGCCCAGTTGACAATCTCGGCATCACTGGAAGTAGCTGACATGCGAAGGCGTTGATTATCCCTTCTGTACTCGATCATGTGATGCATGAGGTAGAATCCATCAGCCTTACTATCTTTCGGTTGCTGGATGCAGCAGAAGTCGGTCTTATAGCCGAAAGCCGGCCCTCTATTCCTGTACTTTTTCACCTGGATATATCCACCACTACAGCTGAAGGTTAAAATGGCACTATCGAGAACACTCTTTATGTGCGTGTAATCCCTCTTCTTGATGTTCTTCGCTGAGTCCAAGTACAGAGCATGGGAGTATTGTGGGTACAGACAGATGAGGACGGCGCCCCCCCCCCCGCTGCGCAAAATAAGTACACCTCAAATTAGCCTCCATGCTTGCAAAGGAATGATTAAAACTTACGAAAGGATATCCACGGATGACTTACGTGGGATGATAAGGCAGGAGAATCGTTTCCTTGTCCTTATTAGCGACCATGAACTCGCCGATGTACTTGCTCACATAGTCACGGTGCTCTTTGCATACTGCCAAGAAGCTCTCGTGCATATAGAACGGGTCCGCGACGCAGATATATTTTATGTTCTCGCGCCTGATGATGTAGTTGAGATACAGCGCATACATGCGGATGAACTGAAAATTCAGCTTGGTCATGTGGAACATGTCGTAGATGTAGTCAATTCGCAGGATGAACTTATCCGCGGGACATCTATCGACATATAACCTCCCTCCCGGAACCTGAGCCGCGTAAAGCGGGTATCCTGGTTTTTCCGAGATGAGAAGGCTTTTCTCTCTGGCCAGCACATCATCATGAAGTCTCCTTAGATCATTGTTCAGTATGTCCTCCAGCGCTTTCTGAGGTAGGATCGGGTGGCCGGCGACATGGAAGCGCTCCACACCTACGACAGGTATTCTGTCTACCTCCTGGGGCTTCAGAGGCGGCTGGTTGCTTGAAGCAGCTCTGGCTCCTTTAGAGCCTTTCCTCTCCGGTCTCCTCCTTTGCTTCTTGACGGGTGGCGGTAGTGAGCCCACCATACCTTCCCTAACCACCACCGCCACTGTCGTCGGGCTAAACAGTGGACGGGCCTCGCGTTGTTCTTGCTGGGTAGAGGCGGCATCTGGAGGCGTCTCCTGCGAGGATCGCATGAAGAGAGACTTTTTGCAATCAGCCTTAGGACGTTCCGGCTCCGGCAAATCAGGCAGCATCAAATCATCATCTCCACGCTCATAGCCTGAGTCAGAGTACCGAGCATGGCCATAGGCGGTATTGATATACTGGTTAGGGTCATCATCATCCTCCTCCATGACATCATCAACATTTGCTTCTTCGATGGGGGCGACGTCATCTGGCACTAATGGAGGCTCTCCCTCGCGTCGTCCGCTATCACCCGCCACGACAGGTGCAGGTAATTGGGTAGGTGGGGTGGTGTTCATACCTTGTTGAGGAGTGGTCGTTGGTGTGCTACCGGGCGCCTCGACACGAAGAAGAGTCTTCGGCCAAGGCAAGAACCAGCTCTTGCATGCGCCAATCCGTTTAGGGGTCTCGTCGTCATCGACTTGTACCGGAGGAGGCAAATCCTCGAAGCACGCTTTGACACTGGCCACGCAAACTTTGAAGACGCTATGGGGCTCTGTCGGTTGTGTAACATGCGTTCCTTCGGCTTCACGATCGTTGCCTTTCCCACATCCACCTTCTGGCCTTTGATGTCATACAGTAGGGTGCACGGGGTTTTGTCGGCCTGCGAAGACATGTCCGCGACGTCAAACATCCAAATGGCAACTGAAACGGAAGACTATAGATATGCTGGTCAAGAGGGTATGACGCGTAATTACCGTGAGGGCGTCGAGCTCAGCCAAAGACGAAGCCCCGCCGAGCAGGCCAGAGACGGAGGACGGGCTGCTATGAATAGGAGCGGGACCAGGTACGGGAGCATGTGCGGTGGCGTGAGCAGGTGCTGGTGGTGCGATGTTCACCGAATTGCTCCTGACGTAGCTGGGAAGGGGAAAGTCCGTTGGCCATTTATCTGGATTTTTCTTCGTCCATTCGAAAAATGCCAGAATAAAGATGGTAATGGAAGATGTGAAGTCAGCTGCTACTTCTTGAGCATGCGTTGGTTTTCCCTTGAAGAGGAAAGGGTGATGCAGCAAAGTAGATAAGTATTTCCATCAGTTGTTGAGAACCAAGGTATCAATCCAGTAGGAGATACAAGCAAGTCCCCAATAGATGTACCTACACAAATAATCAAACACTTGCACCCAACGCTATAAAGGGGTTGTCAATCCCTTCACGGTTATTTGCAAGGATGGGATCTGATAGAGATAGATATAAAAGATTGCTAGAACGTAAAGTAAAACAAAAGTAAAAATAATGCAACTAGGTATTTTTGGTATTTTTGGTTTATAGATCTGAAAATATAATATGGAAAATAGACCCGGGGGCCATAGGTTTCACTAGAGGCTTCTCTCATGAAGGAAAATAATACGGTGGGTGAACAAATTACTGTCGAGCAATTGATAGAAAAGCGAATAACTATGACGATATCCAAGGCAATGATTATGCATATAGGCATCATGTCCGTGTCAAGTAGACCGAAATGATTCTGCATCTACTACTATTACTCCACACATCGACCGACTCCTGCCTGCATCTAGAGTATTAAGTTCATGAAGAACAGAGTAACGCATTAGGTAAGATGACATGATGTAGAGGGATAAACTCAAGCAATATGATGAAAACCCCATCTTTTTATCCTTGATGGCAACAATACAAATACGTGCCTCGCTACCCCTACTTTGTCACTGGGTGAGGACACCGCAAGATTGAACCCAAAACTAAGCACTTCTCCCATTGCAAGAATTACCAATCTAGTTGGCCAAACCAAACCAATAACTCGAAGAGACTTGCAAAGATATGAAATCATGCATATAAGAATTCAGAGAAGATTCAAATAATATTCATAGATAAGCTGATCATAAACCCACAATTCATCGGATCTCGACAAACACACCGCAAAAGAGTATTACATCGGATAGATCTCCATGAAGATCATGAAGAACATGGTATTGAAGAACAAAGAGAGAGAAGAAGCCATCTAGCTACTAGCTATGGACCCGAAGGTTTGTGGTAAACTACTCACGCATCATCGGCGGGGCAATGGAGTTGATGTAGATGCCCTCCGTGATCGAATCCCCCTCCGGCAGATTACCGAAAATGGCTCCAAGATTGGATCTCACGGGAACAGAGGCTTCCGGCGGCGGAAAAGTATTTTCATGGATCTCTTTAGTATCCAGGGAATATTTGGGAATTTATAGGCCGAAGAATAGGGTTAGGAGGGCTGCCGTGGGGCCACAAGCCAGGGGGGCGCGCCCCCCCTAGGGCGTGCCCTGGTGGCTTGTGACGCCACGTCAGGTCTCCTGCCTTCATCTCCAAGTCTGCTGGGTTTCTTCTGGTCCAAGAAAAATCATTCCGAAGATTTTATTCCGTTTGGACTCCGTTTAATATTCCTTATCTGCAATACTCAAAAACAAGGAAAAAACAGAAACTGGCACTAGGCTTTAGATTAATAGGTTAGTCCCAAAAATAATATAAAATAGCATATTAATGCATATAAAACATCCAAAACAGATAATATAATAGCATGGAACAATCAAAAATTATAGATACGTTGGAGACGTATCAAGCATCCCCAAGCTTAATTCCTGCTCGTCCTCGAGTAGGTAAATGATAAAAACAGAATTTTTGATGTGGAATGCTACCTAACATATTTATCCATGTAATATTCTTTATTGTGGCATGAATATTCAGATCCATAAGATTCAAAACAAAAGTCTAATATTGACATAAAAACAGTAATACTTCGAGCATACCAACAAGGCAATTGTGTCCTTTCGAAATAACATGGCCTTAGAAAGTTATCCCTACAAAATCATATGGTCTGGCTATGCTCCATCTTCCCCACACAAAGTATCTAAATCATGCACAACCCCGATGACAAGTCAAGCAATTGTTTCACACTTTTTATGTTCTCAAACCTTTTCAACTCTCACGCAATACATGAGCGTGAGCCATGGATATAGCACTATAGGTGGAATAGAATATGGTGGAGGTTGCAAGGAAAAAGGAGAAGATAGTCTCACATCAACTAGGCATATCAACGGGCTATGGAGATGCCCATCAATAGATATCAATGTGAGTGAGTAGGGATTGCCATGCAACAAATGCACTAGAGCTATAAGTGTATGAAAGCTCAAAAAGAAAACTAAGTGGTTGTGCATAAGATGAAAAATTCCACTAGTTATATGAAAGTGACAAAATAGGAGACTCTCTATCATGAAGATCATGGTGCTACTTTGAAGCACAAGTGTGGAAAAAGATAGTAGCATTGTCCCTTCTCTCTTTCTCTCATTTTTTTATTTTTTTATTTTGGTGGGCATCTTTGGCCTCTTTTTTTTATTTGGGCTTCGCTGGCCTCTTTTATTATTTGTAAAGTCCAGAGACTCATCCCAACTTGTGAGGGAATCATAGCTTCCATCATCCTTTTCTCTCATGGGACAAATGCTCTAATAATGAAAATCATCACACTTTTATTTACTTACAACTCAAAAATTACAACTCGATACCTAGAACAAAATATGACTCTATATGCAATATGAAAGTGATAGTGCGTGTCATGAAAAACGGAACGGTGGAAGTCGCATGGCAATATATCTCGGAATGGCTATGGAAATGCCATAATAGGTAGGTATGGTGGCTGTTTTGAGGAAAATATATGGTGGCTGTTTTGAGAAAGGTAGGTTTGATGTACCGGCGAAAGTTGCGCGGTACTAGAGAGGCTAGCAAAGGTGGAAGGGTGAGAGTGCGTATAATCCATGGACTCAACATTAGTCATAAAGAACTGACATACTTATTGCAAAAGTCTATTAGTTATCGAAGCAAAGTATTAGACGCATGCTCCTAGGGGAGAGGTTGGTAGGAGTTAACCATCGCGCGCTCCCGACCCTCACACAAAGGTTGACAATCATTAAACAAATCATGCTCCGACTTCGTTACATAACGGTTCACCATACGTGCATGCTACGGGAATCACAAACTTTAACACAAGTATTTCTACCAATTCACAATTACTCACTAGCATGACTCTCATATTACCATCTTCATATCTCAAAACTATATGCAAAGAATCAAACTTCTCATAGTATTCAATGCACTTAATATGAAAGTTTTTATTATATCCCTCTTGGATGCCCATTATATTAGGACTAAATTCATAACCTAAACCAATTACCATGCTGTTTAAAGACTCTCAAAATAATATAAGTGAGGTACGAGAGTTCAATAATTTCTATAAAATAAAACACCACCGTGCTCTAAAAAGATATAAGTGAAGTACTAGAGCAACATTGCCTAGCTCAAAAGATATAAGTGAAGCACATAGAGTATTCTAATAAATTCACGATTAAATGCGTGTCCCCCTCAAAAGATGTGTGCAGCAAGGATGATTGTGGCAAACTAAAAAGCAAAGACTCATATCATACAAGACGCTCCAAGCAAAACACATATCATGTGGTGAATAAAAATATAGCCTCAAGTAAATTTACCGATGGATTGAAGACGAAAGAGGGGATGCCTTCCGGGGCATCCCCAATCTTAGGATTTTTGGTATCCTTGAATATGGCTTGGGGTTCCTTGGGCATCCCCAAGCTTAGGCTCTTGCCACTCCTTATTCCATAGTCCATCAAATCTTTACCCAAAACTTGAAAACTTCACAACACAAAACTCAACAGAAAACTCATGAGATCCGTTAGTATAAGAAAAATAAATCACCACTTTAGGTACTGTTTTGAACTCATTCTTTATTTATATTGGTGTAATATCTACTGTATTCCAACTTCTCCATGGTTCATACCCCCCGATACAACCCATAGATACATCAAAATAAGCAAACAACAAAAAGAAAACAGAATCTGTCTAAAACAGAACAATCTGTAGCAATCTATAGACTTCGAATACTTCTGTAACTCCAAATTTTTTGAAAAATTAGGAAAATCAGGGAAATTTGTATATCAATATTTTGTAAAAATTTCAGATCAAAAGCACATTCCAGTGAATTTACAAAATTCCTGGACTGAGAGCAAAAGTTTCTGTTTTTCAGCAAAATCAAATCACAAACACCATAGACCATCCCAAAGGTCTTACTTGGATCAAACACTAATTTAAACAAGAAAACACAGTTAATACAGAGGTAATAATGTGTAAAACACTCAAAAACAGAAGCAAAAACAAAAGCATAAAAATAAAATTGGGTTGCCTCCCAACAAGCGCTATTGTTTAACGCCCCTAGCTAGGCATAACGCAATAGATCTAGGTATTGTCATCTTTGGTATGCAATTCCTTAATTGCACACTTATGAACCCTAGGAGGTTCTTTGCTCTTATCAATAATGATGCTCCTAGGCAAGAATTCAAGAGATTCACTTGTGGTAATAGGTTCCCTAAAAATATTGATAAAGGTGGGGTGAACACTTATCATCTTAAGATCTTCACCCCCTTTACTAGAGGATTCACCCTTATTTTTGGGAACATAAACAAACTTGGCAGTCTTAGAAGGAGAAAATTTTGGAGTGGTTTGAACAGAGGCAAAAGCGAAACCCAAGTTGGTAATAATGTCCTCTAGCTTTCCAATTCTAGAGGAATCTTGATACAATTTTTCATTAACTATGGGTTCTTTTTCCCTTAGGTTTTTTAAAGTAACTCCTACCTTAGATCCATATTGAGCAATATGATTATGAATCTTTTTATCCAAGTTTTCAATGAGCTCAATAGTAGCAACTTTATTTTCAATAATATCAAGCCTTCGCATCACATGTTCCAAAGTTAAGATTGTTTCATTAACCATGAGAGGGGGTGAACCTACCAAATTTGTCATAGCATTATAAGAATAAAAGGTATGGCTACCCAAGAAATTTCCTCCCATAATGGTATCCAAAATATATCTATTCCAAGGAGAGACACCCACATAAAAATTGCGAAGGAGAATGGTAGTAGATTGCTTACGAGTAGATCTATTTTGAGCATTGCAAATTCTATACCAAGCATCTTTTAAGTTTTCTCCCTCCCTTTGCTTAAAATTAAGAACTTCACTCTTGGGAGTACTAGCGATAGCAGCAAGGCTAGCCATGAGTTTAAGCAATCTAACACACAAGCAAACAAAAAGCAAACAGAAAGACGAACGAAAAAAGGGCGAATAAAAAGGCAAATCATTTTGGTTTTTTCTGAAAATCATTTTAGAAGTGGGGGAGAGGAAAACGAGAGGCAAATGGCAAATAATGTAAATGCAAGAGATGAGTTTGTGATGGGTACTTGGTAGGATTGACGTAGATCTCCCCGGCAACGGCGCCAGAAATCCTTCTTGCTACTTCTTGAGCATGCGTTGGTTTTCCCTTGAAGAGGAAAGGGTGATGCAGCAGAGTAGATAAGTATTTCCCTCAGTTGTTGAGAACCAAGGTATCAATCCAGTAGGAGATGCAAGAAAGTCCCCAATAGATGTACCTACACAAATAATCAAACACTTGCACCCAACGCTATAAAGGGGTTGTCAATCCCTTCACGGTTATTTGCAAGGATGAGATCTGATAGAGATAGATATAAAAGATTGCTAGAACGTAAAGTAAAACAAAAGTAAAAATAATGCAGCGAGGTATTTTTGGTATTTTTGGTTTATAGATCTGAAAATATAATATGGAAAATAGACCCGGGGGCCATAGGTTTCACTAGAGGCTTCTCTCATGAAGGAAAATAATACGGTGGGTGAACAAATTACTGTCGAGCAATTGATAGAAAAGCGAATAATTATGACGATATCCAAGGCAATGATTATGCATATAGGCATCACGTCCGTGTCAAGTAGACCGAAACGATTCTGCATCTACTACTATTACTCCACACATCGATCGAAAACTAAGCACTTCTCCCATTGCAAGAATTACCAATCTAGTTGGCCAAACCAAACCAATAACTCGGAGAGACTTGCAAAGATATGAAATCATGCATATAAGAATTCAGAGAAGATTCAAATAATATTCATAGATAAGCTGATCATAAACCCACAATTCATCGGATCTCGACAAACACACCGCAAAAGAGTATTACATCGGATAGATCTCCATGAAGATCATGAAGAACATGGTATTGAAGAACAAAGAGAGAGAAGAAGCCATCTAGCTACTAGCTATGGACCCGAAGGTCTGTGGTAAACTACTCACGCATCATCGGAGGGGCAATGGAGTTGATGTAGATGCCCTCCGTGATCGAATCCCCCTCCGACAGATTACCGGAAAAGGCTCCAAGATTGGATCTCACGGGAACAGAGGCTTCCGGCGGCGGAAAAGTATTTTCGTGGCTCTCTTTAGTATCCAGGGAATATTTGGGAATTTATAGGCCGAAGAATAGGGTTAGGAGGGCTGCCGTGGGGCCACAAGCCAGGGGGCGCCCCCCCTAGGGCGCGCCCTGGTGGCTTGTGACGCCACGACAGGTCTCCTGCCTTCATCTCCAAGTCTGCTGGGTTTCTTCTGGTCCAAGAAAAACCATTCCGAAGATTTTATTCCGTTTGGACTCCGTTTAATATTCCTTATCTGCAACACTCAAAAACAAGAAAAAAACAGAAACTGGCACTAGGCTCTAGATTAATTGGTTAGTCCCAAAAATAATATAAAATAGCATATTAATGCATATAAAACATCCAAAACAGATAATATAATAGCATGGAACAATAAAAAATTATAGATACGTTGGAGACGTATCATCAGCCGTGACGTGCGCTACCACTGCACTGACCCTTTCATCGACTATCTGTTCCAACTCTGCTTTGGTCTCAGCTTTGGCCTTATTGACCGCAAGCGTGACCTTCTCGTCGATGTGCTGTTGACTAAGCAACCGTCTCTGCCTTCTTTCCTCCGGCTTCTCGTGGTAGCACGTCTTCCACGAGGCGCCATCTCCGACGCCGTGCACACGTCCATACGACGGCGGTTTATCCTCCGACACCTTTTTCAGTATGTTGAGGGCCCGGTTGAAAGGGGTGTCCCACTTGGGCCTCGCCGACGACTGAGAAGACTCGTCGCTTTCGGCTGCCTTTTGGTGCCGCTCTTTCTACAAAAGGAACATGGATGGTTTACAAATGTGACAAAACTTGTTGTCGAATTGATTGGAAGCTAATATAAGGTGGTATTATAACAATTACCAGTAGTCTCATGAACTCCCTCCTGTTCGGGTCCGTGTAAAAGATTTTCTTGATGGGGTCCCACTTGTACCGGGCCCTGATCCAGTCATGCTCCTGCGGGTCGGTGAACTCCGCCAAGGGGTCTGGGATTCCGTGAATTTCACGTTCGGCGTCCTCCTTGGCCCATACGTGCCTCTTCCCCTCGTAACCACGGCTTCCGAGGCGGTGGGGAGGCGTGTTCCTGGCCTGGAGCGCCTTCATTTTCTCTGACTTTATCTTGACTTCTTCTTTAGCGCAAGTCTCCTTGAATTTTTCGAAGTCCTCTTCCGTTATTGTCGGATTGTCAGCATGAATCTTGGACCACGGTTCATTCTTCGCAATCGCTTTTTTCACCCATACTTTCCAGGCGGACAAGTCATTGGTGAACATCGTCATCGCCTTGCTGTTTATCTTTGTCATGGGTTCGTCCTTCCATGGAAGTTGGCTTTCAGTCCGCCCGGGGAACAAGAACCTATTGTGCAACTTCGTTAGGAGCATGTGCTCCATATGTGGTATCTTCTTCAACTTTTCATCGTTGATGTTGGCGGTTTCCCTAAGGATGCATCCTAGTTGATTGCCGTAGCATGCGCGCGCTTCCTCCGGCGCCAGTGGCTCTAATTTCTTGGGGTGCATCGCCGTGACCACAATTTTTCCGATGCCGAGCTCGTTTGGTTTTCGTGCCCTCTTCGGCTTCGGTCCTTCACCGGTCTCGGGGGCGGTGTCGGTGCCGGCGGTGCCAGTGTCGGTGCCGGTATTGGTGTCGGTGTCGGGGTTGTTGTTGCCACTATCATCCAGCACCCGCAACTGGTGTTCGTCCAGGTAACTGAAATAATTGTTTGCTGCCTCGACGGGGTCTTCTTCGAGGCGAGCAGAACCCCCGGCTTCCGCGTGGTCAGACATGTTTCCTACGATTATTTAAGTATGCTCGTTCAATTATTTGGTCGGAATGAAATGAATAATGAAAAGAAAAAAGGGGCCTATATTTGGTCGGAATGTTGATTAATTCCCCTTCCGGCAAATCCCGGGCACTCCATATGTCCTAGCTAGTTTCTAGCACAAGTCATGCCGAAAATCACGGAAATTTTTGGCATGACCTTTGCTAAAAAGTGGACATATGGAGCGCCTGAAATTTGCCGGAACAGAAATGAATCAACATTCCGGCAAAACATAGGCCACTCGGAGCATATGACATCAATGACATAGGGTTCATATTGTAAAATGACTTCACTAAACATTTGCAAAATATAAAACAAGTACACATAGGGTTCATATTGCAAAATGACCTCACTAAACATTTGCAAAATATAAAGCAAGTACACATAGGGTTCATATTGCCGGAACAGCGAAGGGAGCTACTGTTTTTTATTTATAACTATTTTATATACCTATAAAAGTTGCTCTAGCTAATTTCCTAAAAAAATTTGCCCCTCTTTTCTTCTTCCTCTCTTCTTTTTCTTCTTCTTTTCCTTTTTCCTCTTCTCCTTCTCCTCCCCTCTTTTCCTTCCTCTCCTCTTTCTTCTTCTTCTTCTTCTTCTTCTTCTTCTTCTCTTCTTTTTCTTTTTCTTCTTCTTTTACTTTTTCCTCTTCTCCTTCTCCTCCTCTCCTCTTTCTTCTTCTTCTTCTTCTCTTCTTCTTCTTCTTCTTCTTCTTCTTCTTCTTCTTCTTCTTCTTCTTCTTCTTCTTCTTCTTCTTCTTCTTCTTCTTCTTCTTCTTCTTCTTCTTCTTCTTCTTTTCCTTTTTCCTCTTCTCCTTCTCCTCCCCTCTTTTCCTTCCTGTCCTCTTTCTTCTTCTTCTTCTCTTCTTTTTCTTCTTCTTTTCCTTTTTCCTCTTCTCCTTCTCCTCCTCTCCTCTTTCTTCTTCTTCTTCTCCTCCTCCCCTTCTTCTTCTTCTTCTTCTTCTTCTTCTTCTTCTTTTTCTTCTTCTTTTTCTTCTTCTTTTCCTTTTTCCTCTTCTCCTTCTCCTCCCCTCTTTCCTAAAAAAAATCCTAAATGCTAAAAAAAATCCTAAATCCTAAATTGCCCTAGCAGGGGAGAAGAGAGGGAGAGGGAGAGGAGGTCAGGGCAGGGGAGAGGAGGGCAGGGCAGGGGAGAGGAGGCGGCGGCGGGGGAGAGGAGGGCAGGGCAGGGGAGAGGAGGCAGCGGCGGGGGAGAGGAGGGCAGGGAGAGGGAGAGGAGGGCACGGCAGGGGAGAGGAGGCGGCGGCGGGGGAGAGGAGGGCAGGGAGAGGAAGAGGAGAGGGAGGCATACGGCGCGGCGGCGGGCAGGGGAGACGGCGGCTGCGGCGGCTCGGGCGGCGGCGGGCGGCTCGGGCAGCGGCGGTCGAGGGCGGGCTCGGGCAGCGGCGGTGAGAGAGAGGAGGGCAGGGGAGAGGAGAGGGAGAGGCATACGGCATGGTGCCGAGGGCGGGCTTGGGCTCGGGTGGCGGCGGTCGAGGGCGGGCTCGGGCAGCGGCGGCGAGGTCGAGGGCGGGCAGGGGAGAGGGTGGCGGCGGCGACAGTGGGTAGGGCGACGGCGGCGACAGGGGAGTGGGGGAGAGGGGACTGATACGTCTCCATCGTATCTACTTTTCCAAACTCTTTTGCCCTTGTCTTGGACTCTAATTTGCATGATTTGAATGAAACTAACCCGGACTGACGTTGTTTTCAGCAGAATTGCCTTGGTGTTATTTTTGTGCAGAAATAAAAGTTCTCGGATTGACCTGCAAATTTATGGAGAATATTTTTGGAATTAATAAAAAATACTGGCAAAAGAATCAACCGGAGGGGGTCCACCACCTGGCCACAAGCCAGGGGGGCGCCCCCCCTAGGGCGCGCCCTGCAGGCTTGTGGGCCCCCTGGAGCTCCTCCGACCTCAATTCCAACTCTATATATTCCTATTCGAGGAGAAAAAAATCAGAGAGAAGAGTTCATCGCGTTTCACGATACGGAGCCGCCGCCACCTCCTGTTCTTCCTCGGGAGGGCAGATCTGGAGTCTGTTTTGGGCTCCGGAGAGGGGAAATCGACGCCGTCATCATCACCAACCATCCTTCATCACCAATTTCATGATGCTCTCCGCCGATCATGAGTAATTCCATCGTAGGCTTGCTGGACGGTGATGGGTTGGATGAGATCTATCATGTAATCGAGTTAGTTTTGTTAGGGTTTGATCCCTAGTATCCACTATGTTCTGAGATTGATGTTGCTATGACTTTGCTATGCTTAATGCTTGTCACTAGGGCCTGAGTGCCATGATTTCAGATCTGAACCTATTATGTTTTCATGAATATATATGTGTTCTTGATCCTATCTTGCAAGTTGTAGACACCTATTACGAGTTATGATCCGCATCCCCCAGGGTGACAATAACTGGGATTCTTTCTGGTGATTACCGTAGTTTGAGGAGTTCATGTATTCACTAAGTGCTAATGCTTTGGTCCGGTTCTCTATTAAAAGGAGGCCTTAATATCCCTTAGTTTCCATTAGGACCCCGCTGCCACGGGAGGGTAGGACAAAAGATGTCATGCAAGTTCTTTTCCATAAGCACGTATGACTATATATGGAATACATGCCTACATTACATTGATGAATTGGAGCTAGTTCTGTGTCACCCTATGTTATAACCGTTGCATGATGAATGCCATCCGACATAATTATCCATCACTGATCCATTGCCTACGAGCTTTTCACATATTGATCTTTGCTAAGTTACTTTTCCGTTGCTACTGTTACAATCACTATAATACTGCTACTGTCACTTTTGCCACCGTTACCGTTACTTCCATACTGCTTTGCTACTGAATACTTTGCTGCAGATATTAAGTCTTCCAGGTGTGGTTGAATTGATAACTCAGCTGCTAATACTCGAGAATATTCTTTGGCTCCCCTTGTGTCGAATCAATAAATTTGGGTTGAATACTCTACCCTCGAAAACTGTTGTGATCCCCTATACTTGTGGGTTATCAAGACCTTTTTCTGGCGCCGTTGCCGGGGACCATAGCTCTATTCTCTGAGTCACTTGGGATTTATATCTGTTGATCACTATGAAGAATCTAAAAGACCCAAAAACCAAGATCTATCCCTCTACTACGAGGGGAGGTAAGGAACTGCCATCTAGCTCTGCACTTGATTCACCTTCTGTTATGACTAAACTTGCGACACCACCACCTGCTATTGAATCTGATATGTCGCAAGTAATTGATGATGTTACTTCTACTATGCATGATGCTTATGATGATACTTTGCTTGATACTACTGTGCCACTGGGTGAATTTCTTGATGAACAAATTGCTAGAGTCAATGCTGAAACTGATGATATTTCTGAATCTGATGAAATTATTGAGACTGAACACTATGAGACACCTTCTAGACCTAGCTCTCCTAGATATGAATTGCCTAATGTACCTGAAGGTTATGTTATGGAGGGAGAGGTAGCTAGGGACTTTCTTGCTTGTAAGGATAGAGATGATCTTAAGAAATTGCTATGCAAGTGGAAGGAAAAATCTTTGAATGCTAGAATGCAATATGATCCTAAGTTTGCTACTTCACCTATCTTTGTTACTGATAAGGATTATGAATTCTCTGTCGATCCTGAGTTAATTACTTTGGTTGAATCTGATCCTTTCCATGGTTATGAATCTGAAACTGTTGTGGCACATCTTACTAAATTGAATGATATAGCCACCCTATTTACTCATGAGGAAAAAAATTGCTATTACTATATTCTTAAGTTGTTTCCTTTCTCATTAAAGGGTGATGCTAAGATATGGTTTAACTCTCTTGCTCCTGGTTGTGTGCGTAGTCCCCAGGATATGATATATTACTTCTCTGAAAAATATTTTCCTGCCCATAAGAAACAAGCTGCCTTGCAGGAAATATTTAACTTTGTGCAAATTGAAGAAGAGAGTCTCCCACAAGCTTGGGGGAGGCTTCTCCAATTACTTAATGCTTTGCCTGATCATCCTCTCAAGAAAAATGAAATACTTGATATTTTTTATAATGGACTAACCGATGCTTCTAGGGCCCACCTAGATAGTTGTGCTGGTTGTGTTTTCAGGGAACGAACTGTTGAACAAGCTGAACTACTATTGAATAATATATTGAGCAATGATAATGATTGGACTATTCCCGAACCACCTCCAAAGCCAACTTCGAAGAAAAGAGGTATTCTATTTCTCAGTCCTGAAGATATGCAAGAGGCAAAGAAATCTATGAAAGAAAAAGGTATTAAAGCTAAAGATGTTAAGAATCTACCACCTATTGAAGAAATACATGGTCTTGATAACCCGACACAGGTAGTAGAGGTAAATTCTCTCCGTAGATTTGATGAAGGTGATATTCCTTATAATAAGTCTGCTAGCCAATGCTTGGATGAATTTGATAACTTTATTATTAAGCAAGAAAATTTCAATGCTTATGTTATTAGACAATTGAAACATAATGCTTACATGCTTGATCGCTTAGGTGAGTATATGAGTAGTACTATTAATGATCTTAAGCTTATTAGTAAACATGCTTCCATGGTAACTACTCAAGTAGAACAAGTACTTAAGGCACAGAATGATTTGCTTAATGAGATGAATGGTAAGAACAATGATCATTCTGTTAGAGTTGTGACTAGAGGTGGTAAAATGACTCAGGAACCTTTGTATCCTGAGGGCCATCCTAAGAGAATCGAGCAAGATTCTCAGAGAATTAATACTGATGCACCTAGTCATTCTAGTAATAAAAGGAAAAAGAATGATGATAGGACTTTGCATGTTGCTAGTGAACCTGTTATAGATACTCATGAAAACCCAAATGATATTTCTATTTCGGATGCTGAGACACAATCTGGTAATGAACATGAGCCTAGCGATAATATTAATGATGATGTTCATGTTAATGCTCAACCTAGTAATGATAATGATGTGGAGATTGAACCTGCTATTGATCTTGATAACCCACAACCTAAGAATAAAAGATATGATAAAAGAGACTTCGTTGCTAGGAAGCATGGTAGAGAAAGAGAACCATGGGTTCAGAAACCTATGCCCTTTCCTCCTAAGCCATCCAAGAAAAAGGATGATGAGGATTTTGAGCGCTTTGTTGAAATGCTTAGACCTGTCTTTTTGCGTATGCGCTTGACTGATATTCTGAAAATGTCTCCTTATGCTAAGTATATGAAAGATATTGTGACAAATAAAAGAAAGATACCGGAAGCTGAGATTTCCACCATGCTTGCTAATTATACCTTTAAGGGTGGAATACCAAAGAAACTAGGAGATCCCGGAGTACCTACTATACCATGCTCTATTAAAGGAAACTATGTTAAAACTGCTTTATGTGACCTTGGAGCCGGTGTTAGTGTTATGCCCTTCTCTTTATATCGTAGACTTGATTTGAATAAGTTAACACCTACTGAAATCTCCTTGCAAATGGATGATAAATCAACTGCTTTACCCATCAGTATTTGTGAGGATGTGCATGTCGTAGTTGCAAATGTTACTATCCTTACGGACTTTGTTATTCTTGATATTCCCGAGGACGATAGTATGTCGATTATCCTTGGTAGACCCTTTTTGAATACTGCAGGGGCTGTTATTGATTGCAACAAAGGCAATGTCACTTTTCATGTTAATGGTAATGAGCATATGGTGCACTTTCCGAAGAAACAATCTCAAGTCCATAGTATCAACTCCATTGGAAAAATTTCAACGATTATTATAGGAGATTTTGAATTCCCTCTTCCTACTGCCAAAAAGAAATATGATATACTTATTGTTGGGGACATGCATATCCCCATTGAGGTAACCTAGTGTTATTCAAAAATTCTCCGGTTCCGTGTCATTCAAAAAAAGTTTGTCAATAAGACTTGATCAACCTTATTGATGGATTCTTTTTGATGAGCATGAGATGGATGAATTTAGGAGGCACAACCTTCTGTACTCAACTTTTACTTTCTGTTACTTAGATTAAATAAAGTAAAAATGCTATTATTCTTCTGTTTTCCGTTTTATCCGTGCAATAGAAAAATGACCTGGAAATAAAAGTCCTCCAAATGCCCTGAAAATGTAGTATGATTTTTTCTGGAATATTTGAGAATTTTTGGCACTGAGAACACATCAGGGGGCTGCACCAGTGGGCCACAAGCCTGCAGGGCGCGCCCACCCCCCTGGGCGCTCCCCCTGGCTTGTGGGTCCCACGTGGGGCCCCCTCACTTATTCCAGCACCCATCCACTTCGTCTTCCTCCAGAAAAAATCCCACCATTGCTCAAACCCGTGTTCTAGCTCATCTTGCTGCCATTTTTGATCTCCTTGTGCAAAGCTCCATTTGCAAAACTGTTTCGGGGGATTGTTCTTCGAGAAAAGAAAGATGTTGAGGAGAATATACCAAGGTGGTTCCTCGAGCAAGAAGACCCCGAGACTCGCGATACGTGAGCCCGACCTTGAACCACCGAGGGAAGCTCAAGTGCGGCCTTGTGAATGGCCGTCGGATCAATTCATGATCCATGCTGGATTCAAGGAAGAATTTTACGCGTACATACGAAATGCTGGCCTTGAAGATTTCGTCTCAGACCAATGCGAGCAATATTATCAACTCACTGATTCCTTCGTGCGGAGGTTTGAATTTTCATCCAGGCATAATACGCATTCCATTCTATTTAATCTTTATGATGAATCTTATACTATGGACCTAGAGGATGTTAACCGTGCATGCAAAATTCCACAATGGGGCAGCCATAGTGATCCTCACAAAACTGAATATAATGATTTCCTTGCTAGCATCACTGTGGGAGAAACTAGAAACATTACACAAGCTACCTTGGGGAGCATTCACTTTCCTGCTATACATTATTTTGCTCTCTTCATAGGTAGATGTATTAACGGTAAACATGATCATAGCCACCTTTGCGTACCTGATCTTAGTATTCTTAAGAGTGCAGTCATGGGTGATAGACGATATAACTTGGGAGCTATTATTGCTAGGAGGCTACATAAAAATGCTAAGGAAGGAGATTTCTATGGCGGGATTTATGCCACTCGTGTAGCTAATTATCTTGGGGTACCAATAAGGGGAAACGATATTGAGTTACCACCTGTTTTCTTGACTATGAGGCTATGGTGCGCTACCAGTTTCTTGAGAGAAACGAACAATCCCTCCTGTACCGACTAATTTTTGACAGACAGCGTGCTGTCCACATTACCCTTCCTGCTCCTGCCTTCTTTAACTTTCAGGAAAAACGGAGACACTTTATAACTAGAGAGGAAGCAAACGAGTACGAGAGAGAGGCGGAAGCCACTCGCCTCCGTGCTGCAGCTGCTCAGGCGGTAGCCGCCGCAGCCCAGTACAACCCCAACTATGACTTTGGATATTATCTGGGCCAGCCATGGCCCTAGACCAACTTAGGCCAAAAGCCTAAGCTTGGGGGAGTACGTATTTCTCACCGACATTACATTCATGTTCACACACTCATTCTAGTTGTCGGTGTTCATACTTTTTCATTGTATCATCCATGGAATTTTATTTCTTCTTTTCGCTTTCTTCTTGTGTGTTTAATTAACCTTAAAAAATTTAGCTCTAGCTTTACCTTTTAGTTTGTGTAGTTGTAGTATTAAAAGAAAACCCAAAAAGATTTCTCGTTCTTCTTTTGCTTGTTGGGAGCTTTCCCGTGTAAATAGTTTTTCTTGTTCTTGTTTTGAAATTTCTTTCCCTTGGGTCATAAGGAGAAGACCACAATGAAAATGTTGAGTGGCTCTCATATGCACTATTGTTTATCTTACAGAGAGCCCATATTATCTTGCCTTCTCCTTTGAGTTATTGTTTGCAGATTCCAGCTTAGTCCAATGCACGTGCACTCTTATTATTATTCACACCGTTCGATCGTGCAAGTGAAAGGCAATAATGACGATATATGATGAAATGATTGAGATGGAGAAAAGCTGGTATGAACTCGACCTATTTTGCTTTTGTAAATATGATTAGCTCATCGTTCTGAATTCAGCTCATTGATACGTCTCCAACGTATCTATAATTTTTTATTGTTCCGTGCTATTATATTATCTGTTTTGGATGTTTTATATGCATTAATATGTTATTTTATATTATTTTTGGGACTAACCTATTAATCTAGAGCCTAGTGCCAGTTTCTGTTTTTTCCTTAATTTTGAGTATTGCAGATAAGGAATATTAAACGGAGTCCAAACGGAATAAAATCTTCAGAATGATTTTTCTTGGACCAGAAGAAACCTGCCAGACTTGGAGACGAAGGCAGGAGACCTTCCGGGAAGTCACAAGCCTGCAGGGCACGCCCTAGGGGGGGCGCCCCCCTGGCTTGTGGCCCCCCAGCAGATCTCCTAAACCTATTCTTCGGCCTATAAATTCCCAAATATTCCCCCAATACCAAAAAGAGCCACGAAAATACTTTTCCGCCGCCGGAAGCCTTTGTTCCCGTGAGATCCCATCTTGGAGCCTTTTCCGGTAATCTGCCGGAGGGGGATTCGATCACGGAGGGCATCTACATCAACTCCATTGCCCCTCCGATGATGCGTGAGTAGTTTACCACAGACCTTCGGGTCCATAGCTAGTAGCTAGATGGCTTCTTCTCTCTCTATGTTCTTCAATACCATGTTCTTCATGATCTTCATGGAGATCTATCCGATGTAATACTCTTTTGCGGTGTGTTTGTCGAGATCCAATGAATTGTGGGTTTATGTTCAGATTATCTATGAATATTATTTGAATCTTCTCTCAATTCTTATATGCATGATTTCATATCTTTGCAAGTCTCTTCGAGTTATTGATTTGGTTTGGCCAACTAGATTGGTAATTCTTGCAATGGGAGAAGTGCTTAGTTTTGGGTTCAATCTTGCGGTGTCCTCACCCAGTGACAGTAGGGGTAGCGAGGCAGGTATTTGTATTGTTGCCATCGAGGATAAAAAGATGGGGTTTTCATCATATTGCTTGAGTTTATCCCTCTACATCATGTCATCTTACCTAATGCGTTACTCTGTTCTTCATGAACTTAATACTCTAGATGCAGGCAGGAGTCGGTCGATCTGTGGAGTAATAGTAGTAGATGCAGAATCATTTCGGTCTACTTGACACGGACGTGATGCCTATATGCATAATCATTGCCTTGGATATCTTCATAATTATTCGCTTTTCTATCAATTGCTCGACAGTAATTTGTTCACCCACCGTATTATTTTCCTTCATGAGAGAAGCCTCTAGTGAAACCTATGGCCCCCGGGTCTATTTTCCATATTATATTTTCAGATCTATAAACCAAAAATACCAAAAATACTTTGCTGCAATCTTTTTTACTTTTGTTTTACTTTTCGTTTTAGTAATCTTCTATATCTATCTCTATCAGATCTCATCCTTGCAAGTAACCGTGAAGGGATTGACAACCCCTTTATAGCGTTGGGTGCAAGTGTTTGATTATTTGTGTAGGTACATCTATTGGGGACTTGCTTGTATCTCCTACTGGATTGATACCTTGGTTCTCAACAACTGAGGGAAATACTTATCTACTTTGCTACATCACCCTTTCCTCTTCAAGGGAAAACCAACGCATGCTCAAGAAGTAGCAAGAAGGATTTCTGGCGCCGTTGCCGGGGAGATCTACATCAAGCCTACCAAGTACCCATCACAAACTCATCTCTTGCATTTACATTATTTGCCATTTGCCTCTCGTTTTCCTCTCCCCCACTTCTAAAATGATTTTCAGAAAATACCAAAAAGATTTGCCTTCTTATTCGCCCTCTTTTTCGTTTTTCTCTTTCCTGCCGGATCTCTTACTTGTTGCTATGGCTAGCCTTAGTACTATCGCTAGTAGTCTCGAGAATGAAGTTATTAATTTTAAGCAAAGGGAGGGAGAAAATTTAAAATATGCTTGGTATAGAATTTGCAATGCTCAAAATAGATCTACTCGTAAGCAATCTACTACCGTTCTCCTTCGCAATTTTTATGTGGGTGTTTCTCCTTGGAATAGATATGTTCTGGATACCATTATGGGGGGGGGGATTTCTTGGGAAGCCATACCATTGATTCTTAAAGTGCTATGATAAATTTGGTAGGTTCACCCCCACTTATGGTTAATGAAACAATCTTAACTTTGGAACATGTGATGCGAAGGCTTGATATTATTGAAAATAAAATTGCTACTGTAGAGCTCATTGAAAACTTGGATAAAAAGATTCATAATCAAATTACTCAATATGGATCTAAGGTAGGAGTTACTTTAAAAAACTTAAAGGAGAAAGAACCCATAGTTAATGAAAAGATAGATCAGGATTCTATCAGGATTGGCAAGTTAGAAGATATTATTACCAATTTGGGTTCCGCTTTTTCCTCTGTTAAAAACACTCCAAATTTTCATCCTACTAAGACTTCCAAGTTTATTTATGTTCCTAAAAATAAGGGTGAATACTCTAGTAAAGGAGATGAAGATCTTAATATGATAAGTATTCACCCTAACTTTATTAATATTGTCCGGGAACCAATTGCTACAAGTGAATTTCTTGACTTCTTGCCTAGGAGTATGATTATTGATAAAACCAAAGAATCTCCTAGGATTTATAAGTGTGCAATTGAGGAGTTGCGTACCAAAGATGACAATACCTAGATCTATTGCGTTATGCCTAGCTAGGGGCGTTAAACAATAGCGCTTGTTGGGAGGCAACCCAATTTTATTTTATGCTTTTGTGTTTCTGTTTTTGCTTCTGTTTTTGAGTGCTTTACACATTATTACCTCTGTAGTAATTGTGTTTTCTTGTTTTAATTAGTGTTTGATCCAAGTAAGACCTTTGGGATGGTCTACGGTGATTGTGATTTGATTCTGCTGAAAAAATGAAACTTTTGCGCTCAGTCCAGGAGTTTGATAAATTTACCAGAGCGTCGAATGAGTCTGAAATTTTTACACAAGATTGATATACAAATTGCCTTGATTTTCCTAATTTTTCAGAATTTTTAGAGTTACAGAAGTATTGTAAGTCTATAGATTGCTACAGACTGTTCTGTTTTAGACAGATTCTGTTTTCTTTGTGTTGTTTGCTTATTTTGATGTATCTATGGGTTGTATCGGGGGGTATGAACCATGGAGAAGTTAGAATACAGTAGATATTACACCAATATAAATAAAGAATGAGTTCACAACAGTACCTAAAGTGGTGATTTATTTTTCTTATACTAACGGATCTCACGAGTTTTCTGTTGAGTTTTGTGTTGTGAAGTTTTCAAGTTTTGGGTAAAGATTTGATGGACTATGGAATAAGGAGTGGCAAGAGCCTAAGCTTGGGGATGCCCAAGGCACCCCAAGCCATATTAAAGGATACCAAAAAGCCTAAGCTTGGGGATGCCCCGGAAGGCATCCCCTCTTTCATCTTCAATCCATCAGTAAATTTACTTGAGGCTATATTTTTATTCACCACATGATATGTGTTTTGCTTGGAGCGTCTTGTATGATATGAGTCTTTGCTTTTAAGTTTGCCACAATCATACTTTCTGCACACATCTTTTGAGAGAGACACACGTTAATCGTGAATTTATTAGAATACTCTATGTGCTTCACTTATATCTTTTGAGCTAGGCAATGTTGCTCTAGTGCTTCACTTATATCTTTTTAGAGCACGGTGGTGTCTTATTTTATAGAAATAATTAAACTCTCATGCCTCACTTATATTATTTTGAGAGTCTTTAAACAGCATGGTAATTGGTTTAGGTTATGAATTTAGTCCTAATATAATGGGCATCCAAGAGGGATATAATAAAAACTTTCATATTAAGTGCATTGAATACTATGAGAAGTTTGATTCCTTGCATATAGTTTTGAGATATAGAGATGGTGATATTAGAGTCATGCTAGTGAGTAATTGTGGATTGGTAGAAATACTTGTGTTAAAGTTTGTGATTCCCGTAGCATGCACGTATGGTGAACCGTTATGTAACGAAGTCGGAGCATGATTTGTTTAATGATTGTCATCCTTTGTGTGAGGGTCGGGAGCGCGCGATGGTTAACTCCTACCAACCTCTCCCCTAGGAGCATGTGTCTAATACTTTTCTTCGATAACTAATAGACTTTTGCAATAAGTATGTGAGTTCTTTATGACTAATGTTGAGTCCATGGATTATACGCACTCTCACCCTTCCACCTTTGCTAGCCTCTCTAGTACCGCGTAACTTTCGCTGGTGCATTAAACCCACCTTCCTCAAAACAGCCACCATATATTCTTCCTCAAAACAGCCACCATACCTACCTATTATGGCATTTCCATAGCCATTCTGAGATATATTGCCATGCAACTTCCACTGTTCCGTTTTCATGACACACACCATCACTTTCATATTGCTTTGCATGATCGTAAGACAGCTAGCATGATGTTTTCACGGCTTGTTCGTTTTTTGATGTCATTTGCTTTGCTAGATCGTTGCACATTCCGGTGTCCCACCGGAAGCATTCATATAGAGTCATATTTTGTTTTAGGTATCGAGTTGTAAGTAAATAAAAGTGTGATGTTCATTATTATTAGAGCATTGTCCCGTGAGAGAAAAGGATGATGGAAGCTATGATTCCCTCACAAATTGGGATGAGTCTCCGGACTTTACAAATAATAAAAGAGGCCAAAGATGCCCACCAAAATAAAAAAAATGAGAGAAAGAGAGAAGGGACAATGCTACTATCTTTTTCCACACTTGTGCTTCAAAGTAGCACCAAGATCTTTATGATAGAGAGTCTCCTATTTTGTCACTTTCATATAGCTAGTGGAATTTTTCATCATGATGCACGTCCACCTAGTTTCTTTTTGAGCTTTCAGACACTTATAGCTCTAGTGCATCCGTTGCATGGCAATCCCTACTCACTCACATTGATATCTATTGATGGGCATCTCCATAGCCCGTTGATACGCCTAGTTGATGTGAGACTATCTTCTCCTTTTTCCTCACAACCTCCACCATATTCTATTCCACCTATAGTGTTATATCCATGGCTCACGCTCTTGTATTGCGTAAGAGTTGAAAAGGTTTGAGAACATAAAAAGTGTGAAACAATTGCTTGACTTGTCATCGGGGTTGTGCATGATTTAAATACTTTGTGTGGGGAAGATGGAGCATAGCCAGACCATATGATTTTGTAGGGATAGCTTTCTGAGGCCATGTTATTTTGAAAGGACACAATTGCCTTGTTAGTATGCTTGAAGTATTACTGTTTTTATGTCAATATTAAACTTTTGTTTTGAATCTTACGGATCTGAATATTCATGCCACAATAAAGAATATTACATGGATAAATATGTTAGGTAGCATTCCACATCAAAAATTCTGTTTTTATCATTTACCTACTCGAGGACGAGCAGGAATTAAGCTTGGGGATGCTTGATACGTCTCCAACGTATCTATAATTTTTGATTGTTCCATGCTATTATATTATCTGTTTTGGATGTTTTATATGCATTAATATGCTATTTTATATTATTTTTGGGACTAACCTATTAATCTAGAGCCTAGTGCCAGTTTCTATGTTTTCCTTGATTTTGAGTATTGCAGATAAGGAATATTAAACGGAGTCCAAACAGAATAAAATCTTCGGAATGATTTTTCTTGGACCAGAAGAAACCTGCCAGACTCTGAGACGAAGGCAGGAGACCTGCCGGGAAGTCACAAGCCTGCAGGGCGGGCCCTAGGGGGGCGCCCCCCTGGCTTGTGGCCCCCAACAGATCTCCTAAACCTATTCTTCGGCCTATAAATTCCCAAATATTCCCCCAATACCAAAAAGAGCCACGAAAATACTTTTCCGCCGCCGGAAGCCTCTGTTCCCGTGAGATCCCATCTTGGAGCCTTTTCCGGTAATCTGCCGGAGGGGGATTCGATCACGGAGGGCATTTACATCAACTCCATTGCCCCTCCGATGATGCGTGAGTAGTTTACCACAGACCTTCGGGTCCATAGCTAGTAGCTAGATGGCTTCTTCTCTCTCTATGTTCTTCAATACCATGTTCTTCATGATCTTCATGGAGATCTATCCGATGTAATATTGTTTTGTGGTGTGTTTATCGAGATCCGATGAATTGTGGGTTTATGTTCAGATTATCTATGAATATTATTTGAATCTTCTCTGAATTCTTATATGCATGATTTCATATCTTTGCAAGTCTCTTCGAGTTATTGGTTTGGTTTGGCCAACTAGATTGGTAATTCTTGCAATGGGAGAAGTGCTTAGTTTTGGGTTCAATCTTGCGGTGTCCTCACCCAGTGACAGTAGGGGTAGCGAGGCACGTATTTGTATTGTTGCCATCGAGGATAAAAAGATGGGGTTTTCATCATATTGCTTGAGTTTATCCCTCTACATCATGTCATCTTACCTAATGCGTTACTCTGTTCTTTATGAACTTAATACTCTAGATGCAGGTAGGAGTCGGTCGATGTGTGGAGTAATAGTAGTAGATGCAGAATCGTTTCGGTCTACTTGACACGGACGTGATGCCTATATGCATAATCATTGCCTTGGATATCTTCATAATTATTCGCTTTTCTATCAATTGCTCGACAGTAATTTGTTCACCCACTGTATTATTTTCCTTCACGAGAGAAGCCTCTAGTGAAACCTATGGCCCCCGGGTCTATTTTCCATATTATATTTTCAGATCTATAAACCAAAAATACCAAAAATACTTTGCTGCAATCTTTTTACTTTTGTTTTACTTTTCGTTTTAGTAATCTTCTATATCTATCTCTATCAGATCTCATCCTTGCAAGTAACCGTGAAGGGATTGACAACCCCTTTATATCGTTGGGTGCAAGTGATTGATTATTTGTGTAGGTACATCTATTGGGGACTTGCTTGTATCTCCTACTGGATTGATACCTTGGTTCTCAACAACTAAGGGAAATACTTATCTACTTTGCTGCATCACCCTTTCCTCTTCAAGGGAAAACCAATGCATGCTCAAGAAGTAGCACTCATTATGGATGAAACATGTTTGCAATGAAAATTAGAGATTATAGTTACTCATGCCATACTTAATTAGCTAAGAGTGTATAATGGTTTGTCTTGAGTGCCAACATGCATTTTAAAATGGTTGTGATGTAGTATGATAGGATGGTATCCTCCTCTGAATGATTCAAGTGGCTTGACTAGGCACATGTTCACGCATGTAGTTGAAACAAAATCAACATAGCCTCCACGATATTTATGTTCATGGTGATTTATATCCTACTCATGATTGCATTCAATGTTGGTTAATCTCAATGCATGTTTATGACTGTTGTCGCTCTCTAGTTGGTCGCTTCCCAGTCTCTTGCTAGCCTTCACTTGTACTAAGCGGGAATACGGCTTGTGCATCCATCTCCATAAACCCAAAGTTGTTCCATATGAGTCCACCATACCTACCTATATGCAGTATTTACCTGCCGTTCCAAGTAAATTTGCATGTGCCAAACTCTAAACCTTCAAATAATATTTCATTTCGTATGCCCGAATCGCTCATATAGCGACTGGGGGCTGTCAGTATCTTCCATACTAGGTGGGTTATTCTCACGATATGTGTTGATTCACTATCATTCACGAGAAAGTGGCTGGTATTCGGGATGCCCAGTTCCATGCTCAAAATTCAAATCAAATTATAATTAAACAAAACTCCCCCAGGATTGTTGTTTGTATGGACGGTACCCGTGGATTCGGCCCGTCGTGGAGTGTGATCGATTGGTGGAGGGGGAGTAAAAACTTTACTATTCTGTTTGGGAACCGCCTATAATGTATCTAGCATGGAAGATACCGAAACCTCTCGGTTGTTATGTTGACAATGAAAGCATACCGCTCAAAATTATTATTTATCCCTGTTTTAAAAGCTCGAGCTTTGGCACCTCTGCAAATCAATGCTTCCCTCTGCGAAGGGCCTATCTATTTTACTTTACTGTTGAGTCATCATCCTCTTATACAAAGGCACCAGTTAGAGAGCACCACCGTCATTTGCATGCTTTGTTATTAATTGATATTGAGTATGATTGTGACTGGATCTCTTTTACCATGAATTACAATGTCTAGTCAGTCCTTGTTCTTTAGAGGTGCTCTGCATTTATGTTTTGCGGTCTCAGAAAGGGCTAGCGAGATACCATTATATCATATTGTATCATGATTGTTTTGATAAAATTGTTGTCATCCGAGACTTATTATTATTACTCGCTAGTTGATTATGCCATTGATATGAGTAAATGTGAGACCTAAATGTTATTGTGAATGTGGTTAGTCTATAATCTTTGCTGAAAATCTGAACATGAGTTAGACGTATTTACAACAACAAGATCAAACAGAGTTTGTAAAAGTTTTTCTTTATCACTTTCAGTTTGTCAACTGAATTGCTTGAGGACAAGCAATGGGTTAAGCTTGGGGGAGTTGATACGTCTCCATCGTATCTACTTTTCCAAACTCTTTTGCCCTTGTTTTGGACTGTAATTTGCATGATTTGAATGAAACTAACCCGGACTGACGCTGTTTTCAGCAGAATTGCCTTGGTATTATTTTTGTGCAGAAATAAAAGTTCTCGGATTGACCTGAAAATTTACGGAGAATATTTTTGGAATTAATAAAAAATACTGGTGAAAGAATCAACCGGAGGGGGTCCACCACCTGGCCACAAGCCAGGGGGGCGCCCCCCCTAGGGCGCGCCCTGCAGGCTTGTGGGCCCCCTGGAGCTCCTCCGACCTCAATTCCAACTCTATATATTCCTATTCGGGGAGAAAAAAATCAGAGAGAAGAGTTCATCGCGTTTCACGATACGGAGCCGCCGCCACCTCCTGTTCTTCCTCGGGAGGGCAGATCTGGAGTCTGTTTTGGGCTCCGGAGAGGGGAAATCGACGCCGTCGTCATCACCAACCATCCTTCATCACCAATTTCATGATGCTCTCCGCCGTTCGTGAGTAATTCCATCGTAGGCTTGCTGGACGGTGATGGGTTGGATGAGATCTATCATGTAATCGAGTTAGTTTTGTTAGGGTTTGATCCCTAGTATCCACTATGTTCTGAGATTGATGTTGCTATGACTTTGCTATGCTTAATGCTTGTCACTAGGGCCCGAGTGCCATGATTTCAGATCTGAACCTATTATGTTTTCATGAATATATATGTGTTCTTGATCCTATCTTGCAAGTTGTAGACACCTATTACGAGTTATGATCCGCATCCCCCAGGGTGACAATAACTGGGATTCTTTCCGGTGATTACCGTAGTTTGAGGAGTTCATGTATTCACTAAGTGCTAATGCTTTGGTCCGGTTCTCTATTAAAAGGAGGCCTTAATATCCCTTAGTTTCCATTAGGACCCCGCTGCCACGGGAGGGTAGGACAAAAGATGTCATGCAAGTTCTTTTCCATAAGCACGTATGACTATATATGGAATACATGCCTACATTACATTAATGAATTGGAGCTAGTTCTGTGTCACCCTATGTTATAACCGTTGCATGATGAATGCCATCCGACATAATTATCCATCACTGATCCATTGCCTACGAGCTTTTCACATATTGATCTTTTCTAAGTTACTTTTCCGTTGCTACTGTTACAATCACTATAATACTGCTACTGTCACTTTTGCCACCGTTACCGTTACTTCCATACTGCTTTGCTACTGAATACTTTGCTGCAGATATTAAGTCTTTCAGGTGTGGTTGAATTGACAACTCAGCTGCTAATACTCGAGAATATTCTTTGGCTCCCCTTGTGTTGAATCAATAAATTTGGGTTGAATACTCTACCCTCAAAAACTGTTGCGATCCCCTATACTTGTGGGTTATCAGGGACTTGAGAAAAATTTGAGCCCGGCCGTGCGGGGGTTAGCTCAAAATAGTTAGCTATAGCGCTGGTCTTAATCCAGCGCTACTGCTAACTCTTTTCTTTTTATTATTTTCCTTTTCTAGTTTTTAGTTTTCTTTTCTTATTATTATTTTCCTTTCCTTTACTTTTCTTTTTCTTTTGTATTGCTTTCTCCCTTTTGTTTTTGTTTTTGTTTTTTGTTTATCTCCCGACGGCCTGACACGTAGTCAACGAGAACGTCGATCTCCCTCTCCCCACACTGCGCGAATATCACCGGAACCATGTATACATCATTTGACCGATAACGGTTACTTAAGTGCGTACACAAAATAGATACATATATATATAGATAATGGTTTCTCAGCTGCGTTGACGATGTTTCACATTGAGCTTCTTCCCTTTCTTGTTCGTTGACGTATAATTGAGCCCCTCTTTATGACTTTTCCAGCACCATGGAGTACGATCTTTCTTACATAATGTAGTCTTGATTCTTCTTTTCACGTATGCTTCATCGTCATCGTCATCTTCCCTCATAGGGTTGCCGTATTGGTCATAGTCTTCCTCGTTGGCGACTCCATCCATTCCGACGATGCTCCTTTTGCCTCTCCTCACGACAACACGGCCGGGATTGGTCTGGTCGGTTATGAAGAAGCATTGTGTCACGTGCTTAGCGTGTACCCATGGCTCAGTTTTGGTGATGACGTTAACGTTCACGGTAGCGCTATTCGCGTCGGGTATACACATGGTAGTGAAATACTTGTTTTCTCTTACGACGGCCTTAGCCCATCTGACACGGAACATCGTCGCAGCGTGCAATTCAGCGTAGTCAAGCTCCCAGATCTCTTCGACCCTTTCGTAGAATCTTTCAGTTGTGCCGTTGGCGTCGGTCACACATTCAATCGTCACCCCTGAGTTCTGGTACTCACTGTCCATGTCTTTGGCCTTCGTGTAGAACGTGTACCCGTTGATATCGTATGCCTGATAGGACACGAGTTTGGGTGCGGAGCCATGTGCTAAGGCGTGTATGAGCAATCCGTCCGAACTGCCCTCTTCAGGGGGATTAGCAAGAATTTGCTCTTTGAACCAACGCAAGAAAGTGGCATTGTGCTCTACAGTAACTTCGTCGTCCGTCTTGCGCATCCCCTGATCATGGTACTTCATTGCGATGGTTTCTTTGTGCAGTGTCACATAATCATCTACCACATCTAGGTGTTGTAGCACTACTAAGTTAGCCCTGTCAAAGTCGCCCCGTCGATCCGAGTAGTCCACGTGCAATTCCCTCCGGCTGTTGTTGTGACCTTCTCCTCTGAGCCTCCCATGGTGCTTATTGACGGGCAAACCAACAACAGGGTCTTCGCCGCCTATATAATTCTCGCAAAAGGAGATGCACTCCTGGGTCAGATAACCCTGGATGATGCTCCCATCGGGACGGGACATGTTACGAATGAATCCTTTGATGACCCCATTCATCCTCTCGAACCGCATCATGCTGTGAAGGAATGTCGGCCCGAGGTCGATGATGTCGTCCACGATGTGGACACACAGATGCACCATGATGTCTACTACGCAACCTTCTTCTTGTAGACTCCTGTTGGGCCTCCAAGCGCAGAGTTTTGTAGGACAGTAGCAAATTTCCCTCAAGTGGATGACCTAAGGTTTATCAATCCGTGGGAGGCGTAGGATGAAGATGGTCTCTCTCAAACAACCCTATAACCAAATAACAAAGAGTCTCTTGTGTCCCCAACACACCCAATACAATGGTAAATTGTATATGTGCACTAGTTCGGCGAAGAGATGGTGATACAAGTGTAATATGGATGGTAGATATAGGTTTTCGTAACCTGAAAATATAAAAACAGCAAGGTAACTAATGATAAAAGTGAGCACAAACGGTATTGCAATGCTTAGAAACAAGGCCTAGGGTTCATACTTTCACTAGTGCAAGTTCTCTCAACAATACTGACATAGTTGAATCATATGTAAATCCCTCACGTGCGACAAAGAGTTCACTCCAAAGTCACAAATAGCGGAGAACAAATGAAGAAATTATTGTAGGGTACGAAGCCAACTCAAAGTTATCTTTTCCGATAAATCTTATGAGCTATCCCTATAAGTGTCACGAACAGTCCTAGAGTTCGTACTAAAATAACACCTTAAGATACACATCAACCAAGACCCTAATGTCACCTAGATACTCCAATGTCACCACGAGTACCCATGGGCTTGATTATACGATATGCATCACACAATTTCAGATTCATCATGTTCAATCCAACACAAAGAACTTCAAAGAGTGCCCCAAAGTTTCTACCGGAGAGTCAAGACGAAAACGTGTGCCAACCCCTATGCATAGATTCCCAAGGTCACGGAACCCGCAAGTTGATCACCAAAACATACATCAAGTGGATCAATAGAACATCCCATTGTCACCACGGATATCCCATCGCAAGACATACATCAAGTGTTCTCAAATACTTTAAAGACTCAATCCGATAAGAAAACTTCAAAGGGAAAACTCAATTCATCACAAGAAGATAGAGAGGGGAAAACTCCATATGATTTATCTATATTAATAAAGCTCGCGGTACATCAAGATCGTGCCATCTCAAGAACACGAGAGAGAGATCAAACACATAGCTACTGGTACATACCCTCAGCCCCGAGGGTGAACTACTCCCTCCTCGTCATGGAGACCGCCGGGATGATGAGGATGTCCTCCGGTGATGGTTTCCCCCTCCGGCAAGGTGCCAGAACGGGCTCCCGATTGGGTTTTTCGTGGCTACAGAGGCTTGCGGCGACGGAACTCCCGATCTAGGTTTCTTTCTGGGGTTTACTGGATATATAGGGGTACTTGGCGTTGGAATCACGTCAGGGGGATCCACGAGGCGGCGACAAGCCAGGGGGCGTGCCCTAGGGGGGGGGGGGCGCCCCCTAGGCTTGTGATCGCCTCGTGGCTCTTCTGGCCAACCTCCAATGCTCCCTGGGCTTCTTCTGGTCCATAAATGATCACCGTAAATTTTTATTCCGTTTGGACTCCGTTTGATATTCCTTTTCTGTAAAACTCAAAAACAAGGAAAAAAACAGAAACTGGCACTGGGCTCTAGGTTAATAGGTTAGTCCCAAAAATAATATAAAATATCATATAAATGCATATAAAACATCCAAGATGGATAATATAATAGCATGGAACAATCAAAAATTATAGATACGTTGGAGACGTATCAAGCATCCCCAAGCTTAATTCCCGCTCGTCCTCGAGTAGGTAAATGATAAAAACAGAATTTTTCATGTGGAATGCTACCTAACATTTTTATCAATGTAATCTTTTTTTATTGTGGCAAGAATATTCAGATCCATAAGATTCAAAACAAGAGTTTAATATTGACATAAAAACAATAATACTTCAAGCATACTAACAAAGCAATCGTGTCTTTTCAAAATAACATGGCCAAAGAAAGTTATCCCTACAAAATCATATAGTCTGGCTATGCTCCATCTTCATCACACAAAGTATTAAATCATGCACAACCCCGGTTTTAGCCAAGCAATTGTTTCATACTTTAGTATTCTCAAACTTTTTCAACTTTCACGCAATACATGAGCGTGAGCCATGGACATAGCACTATAGGTGGAATAGAATATAGTGGTTGTGGAGAAGACAAAAAGAAGGAGACAGTCTCACACCAACTAGGCGTATCAACGGGCTATGGAGATGCCCATCAATAGATATCAATGTGAGTGAGTAGGGATTGCCATGCAACGGATGCACTAGAGCTATAAGTGTATGAAAGCCCAAAAAGAAACTAAGTGGGTGTGCATCCAACTTGCTTGCTCACGAAGACCTAGGGCAATTTTGAGGAAGCCCATCATTGGAATATACAAGCCAAGTTCTATAATGAAAAAATCCCACTAGTATATGAAAGTGACAATATAGGAGACTCTCTATCATGAAGATCATGGTGCTACTTTGAAGCACAAGTGTGGAAAAAGGATAGTAGCATTGCCCCTTCTCTCTTTTCTCTCATTTTTTTCATTTTTTTCTTTTGGTGGGCATCTTTGGCCTCTTTTTTTTATTTGGGCTTCTCTGGCCTCTTTTATTTTTTGTAAAGTCCGGAGACTCATCCCGACTTGTGGGGGAATCATAGTTTCCATCATCCTTTCCTCACATGGGACAATGCTCTAATAATGATGATCATCACACTTTTATTTACTTACAACTCAAGAATTACAACTCGATACTTAGAACAAAATATGACTCTATATGAATGCCTCCGGCGGTGTACCGGGATGTGCAATGACTCAAGAGTGACATGTATAAAAAATATGAACGGTGGCTTTGCCACAAATACGATGTCAACTACATGATCATGCAAAGCAATATGACAATGATGATGCGTGTCATAAACGGAACGGTGGAAGTTGCATGGCAATATATCTCGGAATGGCTATGGAAATGCCATAATAGGTAGGTATGGTGGCTGTTTTGAGGAAGGTATATGGTGGGTTTAATGCACCGGCAAAAGTTGCGCGGTACTAGAGAGGCTAGCAAAGGTAGAAGGGTGAGAGTGCGTATAATCCATGGACTCAACATTAGTCATAAAGAACTCACATACTTATTGCAAAAGTCTATTAGTCATCGAAACATAGTACTAGACGCATGCTCCTAGGGGAAGGGTTGGTAGGAGTTAACCATCGCGCGATCCTGACCTCCACACAAAGGAGGGCAATAAATAAATAAATCATGCTCCGACTTCGTCACATAACGGTTCACCATACGTGCATGCTACGGGAATCACAACCTTTAACACAAGTATTTCTACCAATCCACAATTACTCACTAGCATGTCTCTAATATTACCATCTTTATATCTCAAAACAACCATAAGGAATCAAACTTCTCATAGTATTCAATGCACTTTATATGAAAGTTTTTATTATATCCCTCTTGGATGCCCATCATATTAGGACTAAATTCATAACCTAAGCAAATTACCATGCTGTTTAGAGACTCTCAAAATAATATAAGTGAAGCAAGAGAGTTCAATAATTTCTATAAAATAAAGCCACCGCCGTGCTCTAAAAAGATATAAGTGAAGCACTAGAGCATATTGACAAACTACTCCAAAAAGATATAAGTGAAGATCAATGAGTAGTCAAAAATTTAAATAACTATGTGAAGACTCTCTCATCTAAGAATTTCAGATCTTAAGTACTTTATTCAAACAGCAAAACATAATAAAATGACATTCCAAGGATAGCACATATCATGTGAAGAAGCAAAAACTTAGGTTCAACCGATACCAACCGATAATTGTTGAAGAAGAAAGGTGGGATGCCAACCGGGGCATCCCCAAGCTTAGATGCTTGAGACTTCTTGAAATATTAATTAGGTATGCCTTGGTCATCCCCAAGCTTGAGCTCTTGTGTCTCCTTAATTCCTCTCATATCATGGTTTCCCTAATTCTTATAAACTTCATCCACACAAAACTCAACAAGAACTCGTGAGATAGGTTAGTACACATAAGAATAAATCAACACTTCATGTACTGCCAAGACAAGTTGCACAATAATTATCAAACATCATCTACTGTTTACTATCATTTCCACAATTTATATCTACCAATATAGGCTATGGAAACTATAGGATAAGTAGATAACAAAACTATGACAGCAATCTGTCCAAACAGAACAGTCTGTAGCAATTTATGAAAACAGTGTAAGTCTGTAAATCAAAAAATTAAGAAAATTTAGGACATGCTAAATAATTTATATGACAACACTGTGTAAAAATTTCAGAAACTTTCCACGTTCCAGTAAAATATGAAAATTCAAACACTACAGCAAAAGTTTCTGTTTTTACACAGCACATATCAACACATGCAATGCAAGCATCCTAATGCAATTCTTGAAACTTTTTATTGAAAAACAAGATTATAAATAACACCTAACAGAGAATAAAAAAAAATATAATGACGATCCAAGCAAAGCACATATTATGTGACGAATAAAAATATAGCTCCAAGTAATGTATACCGATAGTGTTGAAGACAAAAGAGGGGATGCCCCGGAAGGCATCCCCAAGCTTAGGCGCTTGAGTATTCCTTGGATATTACCTTGGGGCTGCCTTGGGAATCCCCAAGATTAGGGTCTTGTCACTCCTTATTCTCCTCATATCGGTGTCTCACCCAAAACTTGAAAACTTCAATCACACAAAACTTAACGGAACTTCGTGAGATGGGTTAGTGTAGTAAAGATAGATCACTCACTTAGGTACTGTCAAGACATGATTCATAATTGTTCTCACATAATACCTGATGTATTCCATCATTCCCATAATTTATACCACTAAATATAAGCTATGGAAACACTAAAACAAGCAAACTATGCATGCAAAACAGAATCTGTCAAAAACAGAACAGTCTGTGAAGATCTGTAGTGTAACCATATTTCCCTGTCTATAACAATTCTGAAAAATTATGAAAACCTGAAGAATTTGTATATTAAGACTGTGTAAAAATTTCATATCATTATCACGCTCCAGTAAAAAATGAAAATTCCTGTATTGTAGTCAAAAGTTTCTGTTTTGGTTCAGCATCAATTCTACTCATCTTGTGAGTTATCCCAAAGGCTTTACTTGGCACTTTATTGAAATAAAAGACACAAAACATTATTACTACAGTAGCTTAATCATGTGAACACACTAAAACAGTAGGGATAAATATTGGGTTGTCTCCCAACAAGCGCTTTTCTTTAATGCCTTTTAGCTAGGCATGATGATTTCAATGATGCTCACATAAAAGATAAGAATTGAAACATGAAAGAGAGCATCATGAAGCATATGACTAGCACATTTAAGCCTAACCCACTTCTTATGCATAGGGATTTTGTGAGGAAACAATTCATGAGAACAAGAATCAACTTGCATAGGAAGGCAAACCAAGAATATCTTCGAAAATTTGAACACATAGAGAGGAAACTTGATATTATTGCAATTCCTACAAGCATAAGTTCCTCCCTCATAATAATTTTCAGTAGCATCATGAAGGAATTTCACAACATAACTATCACATAAAGCATTATCTTCATGATCCACAAGCATAGAAAATTTGTCACTCTCCACATAAGCAATTTTCTTCTCATTCATAATAGTGGGAGCAAACTCAACAAAATAACTATCATGAGATACTTGATTGACATAACCACTTTGAATATTAAAATCATGATGACAAGTTTCATGGTTACTATCACTCTTTATAGCATACATGTCATCATCATAATCATCATAGATAGTAGGCATGTCATTATCATAACAAATTTGCTCATCAAAACTTGGGGGACTAAAAATATCATCTTCATCAAACATAGCATCCCCAAGCTTGTGGGTTTGCATATCATTAGCATCATAGATATTCAGAGAATTCATACTAGCAATATTGCAATCAAGCTCATCATTCAAGGAATTCTCATTAAGTATTTTCATAAATTCTTCCTCTACCAATTGAGCACAATTTTCCAAACCATCATTTTCACGAAAGACATTAAAAAGACGAACCAATTGATGCAACCTAAACTCCATTTTTTTGTAGTTTTCTTTTATAAAACCAAACTAGTGAAAAACAAGAAACTAAAAGATTTAATTGCAAGATCTAAAGATATACCTTCAAGCACTCACCTCCCCGGCAACGGCGCCAGAAAAGAGCTTGATGTCTACTACGCAACCTTCTTCTTGTAGACTCGTGTTGGGCCTCCAAGCGCAGAGTTTTGTAGGACAGTAGCAAATTTCCGTCAAGTGGATGACCTAAGGTTTATCAATCCGTGGGAGGCGTAGGATGAAGATGGTCTCTCTCAAACAACCCTACAACCAAATAACAAAGAGTATCTTGTGTCCCCAACACACCCAATACAATGGTAAATTGTATAGGTGCACTAGTTCGGCGAAGAGATGGTGATACAAGTGTAATATGGATGGTAGATATAGGTTTTTGTAATCTGAAAATATAAAAACAGCAAGGTAACTAATGATGAAAGTGAGCACAAACGGTATTGCAATCCTTAGAAACAAGGCCTAGGGTTCATACTTTCACTAGTGCAAGTTCTCTCAACAATACTGACATAGTTGAATCATATGTAAATCCCTCACGTGCGACAAAGAGTTCACTCCAAAGTCACAAATAGCGGAGAACAAACGAAGAAATTATTGTAGGGTACGAAACCACCTCAAAGTTATCTTTTCCGATCAATCTTATGAGCTATCCCTATAAGTGTCACGAACAGCCCTAGAGTTCGTACTAAAATAAGACCTTAATATACACATCAACCAAAACCCTAATGTCACCTAGATACTCCAATGTCACCACGAGTACCCATGGGCTTGATTATACGATATGCATCACACAATTTCAGATTCATCATGTTCAATCCAACACAAAGAACTTCAAAAAGTGCCCCAAAGTTTCTACCGGAGAGTCCAGACGAAAACGTGTGCCAACCCCTATGCATAGATTTCCAAGGTCACGGAACCCGCAAGTTGATCACCAAAACATACATCAAGTGGATCAATAGATCCCATTGTCACCACGGATATCCCATCGCAAGACATACATCAAGTGTTCTCAAATACTTTAAAGACTCAATCCGATAAGAAAACTTCAAAGGGAAAACTCAATTCATCACAAGAAGATAGAAAGGGGAAAACTCCATATGATTTATCTATATTAATAAAGCTCGCGGTACATCAAGATCGTGCCATCTCAAGAACACGAGAGAGAGATCAAACACATAGCTACTGGTACATACCCTCAGCCCCGAGGGTGAACTACTCCTTCCTCATCATGGAGACCGCCGGGATGATGAGGATGGCCTCCGGTGATGGTTTCCCCCTCCGGCAGGGTGCCGGAACGGGCTCCTGATTGGTTTTTCGTGGCTACAGAGGCTTGCGGCGGCGGAACTCCCGATCTAGGTTTCTTTCTGGGGGTTACAGGATATATAGGGGTACTTGGCGTTGGAATCACGTCAAGGGGATCCACGAGGCGGCGACAAGCCAGGGGGGCGCGCCCTAGGGGGGCACCCCCTAGGCTTTTGATCGCCTCGTGGCTCTTCTGGCCTACCTCCAATGCCCCCTGGGCTTCTTCTGGTCCATAAATGATCACCGTTAATTTTTATTCCGTTTGGACTCCGTTTGATATTCCTTTTCTGTAAAACTCAAAAACAAGGAAAAAAACAAAAACTGGCACTAGGCTCTAGGTTAATAGGTTAGTCCCAAAAATAATATAAAATAGCATATAAATGCATATAAAACATCCAAGATGGATAATATAATAGCATGGAACAATCAAAAATTATAGATACGTTGGAGACGTATCACACCATGACATCAAAGAACGCGGGCGGGAAGTACATCTCAAGCTCACATAGTATGACAACGATATCTTCCTGTAGCCTTCGAAGCTGCTTCACACTGATGGACTTTCGAGAGATAACGTCGAAGAAGTTGCAGAGACCAGTAAGCGTGTCACGGACGTGCTTCTCCATTATCCCTCTAATGGCAACCGGGAGTATTTGCGTCATCATCACGTGACAGTCATGAGACTTCATCCCGCTGAACCTTTTCTTCTTGGTGTCTAGAAATCTGCTTATCTTCCCACAGTAACCGGAACTGACTTTGATTCCCGTAAGGCACTTGATGAATTGATCGATATCCTTCGGACTTAAGGTGAAGCAAGAAGGGGGGCAATAATTCTCCTCCTTCTTCTTGACTTTTCTGCCCCTTGGCCCCGCCTCCGCCTCCATCTCTGTCTCCTCCGTCGACTTTTTACGGGGCATGTGGAGATCTCTCCTGATCTCCAAATCTTCCAAGTCTTTCCTTGCCTTCGGCCCATCCTTGGTCTTGTCCGGCATGTTCATCAGTGTGCCAAGCAAGCTCTCGAGGATATTCTTCGTGATATGCATTTGATCAAGGCAATGAGGCGTGTCGTGATTGTGCCAGTACTCTAAGTCCCAGAAAACAGACCTCGTTTTCCATACCTTCAGCAGCGGTTCCGGTGCCTTTTCCATCTTTCCCGGTGCCGGGCACTGTTCCCAGTTATTCAACAACTGGTTGATTTCGGCGCCGCTCCTCTTACGTGGAGGTCCTCGATGCTCAGCCAAACCATTGAATAGATCTCCACGTTTTCTCCACGGGTCATCCTTCTCGAGCCATCTACGATGCCCCATGTACACGATTTTCCCAGACCCGCCATCTTTCGTTGACGTAAGCTGCTGAGACGTTGTATCATCCATGCACCTCGTGCATCTACAGTATCCGTGACACACCTGGCCTGAAGTGTACCCGTAACCGAGATAGTCGTGCACCGTCATCATCAGCGCGGCTCTCATATAGAAATAATCTCCCGTGCTGGCGTCCCATGTCTTGACCGGCGATTTCCATAACGTGTCTAACTCCTCTTTCAGAAGCCCCATATACAGGTTAATATTATTTCCCGGTTGTTTCGGCCATTAAATCAGCATGCTCATGTGTATGTACTTTGTCTTCATGCACAACCATGGGGGAGGTTGTACATCCATACAAAGACAGGCCATGTGCTATGGTTGGTGCTCTGGTTTCCAAACGGATTCATGCCATCGGTACTCGCACCAAGCACGATGTTCCTTGCATCTTCTCCGAAAAATCGATATTCGGCGTTGAATGCTCTCCACTGGCTAGCATCTGCGAGGTGTCTCAGCTTCAGATCATCTCCATCGTCGGGTTTCTTCCTCTCCGCATGAGCTTTGCTTCCTTAGGATCTACAAAATACCGCTGCAGACGAGTAGTGATCGGAAAGTACCATACAACTTTTTGAGGAGCTTTCTTTCCTGCCTTCTTGTATCGAGAAGCATTGCACACTGTACGGCTGATTTTTTCCGCGTGCTCCCCCCGATAAATGATGCAATCGTTTATGCATGCATGGTATCTAATGTGCGGCAGATCAAGAGGGCAAACAATTTTCTTGGCCTCCTCGACACTAGTAGGACACAGGTTTCCCATGGGAAGACCTTTATTATGTAGATACTTCAAATGCTCATCGAGGCTTTTGTCTGTCCATTTGTTTTTGGCCTTCGTCTTTAGAAGTTCGAGCGTGAAACTCAAGCGGGTCACCTCGGGATCGCAACCGTCATACAATGGAGTCTTCGAGTCTACTTCAAGTTGCGCCAGCTTGGCCTCCTCTCTAGAAGCAGCTCTGCCGCTAGTCGTACTCTTGCGAAGGAGGTCTCGAACATGAGGGTCCTGCACGACTGAACTTAGTAGCGTCGAAGACTGCGGCGTGTCCGTCGCCTCTTCTCCGTCATGTCCGGACTCTTCTTCGCCGTGTCCGGAATCTTCTCCGCCGCCATGTCCGGACTCTTCTTCGCCGTGTCTGGAATCTTCTCCACTGCCATGTCCGGACTCTTCTTCGCCGTGTCTGGAATCTTCTCCGCTGCCATGTCCGGACTCTTGCCCGCCGTCATGTCCGGCGCCATCATTTTCGTGTCGATCGGTCATCTCTTCGTCTAGCCCCATGTCGTAATTCCCTGCCATGTGGAAGTCCTCATCATCATCTTCACTTATCCACCGAGTATAGCCATCCATGAAACCATACATCAGCAGGTGCGCCTTCAAAGTGCCACGCTCAAAAGGGTCCAAAATGAGTCCTTCTTTGCATCTTGTACACGGATATCCAATCCCAGTCCGATTATTTGCATACATGTCCATCACCGCGGATTGCAAGTATCGCTCCACCTTCCTTCCACTCACCTTCATGACTGCACGGTATAACAAGCAAAAGGATTATAAACAAAATGCATGCATGCATCAAATTCATATAAAAATTTGGCATGACCTTGCCTAAAAATAGGACATATCGAGTTTGCTCGAAATTCGCCGAAACGGAAATAAATCGACATTTCGGCAAAACATAAGCAACTCACGGGGCATGTCACTCACACAAATCCCTTCATAACGCAAACACACATATTCCCATTCTTGAAATGCACAACTTTTTACTCACCTATACCCCGAGAGAGATTGTGCACGGTTAATTAGATCATTAGGCCTTTGCTACCTATAGGGATCGAAAGTGGATGGCTAAATAGCTAGCTAGATCTTGTTGTTGGGAGGAGAGATGAGACTCTAGCTATGGAGAGGAAGAGAGATGATCTAGCTAGATCTATATGTATGGAAGGAGGGAGAGGCAAATAAATGTGGAAGATAGAGCTAGAAGAGGCCATTTATGGAGGAGAATTATGGTGGAGGGGGCATTAATGGGGAGAGAAGAGAGGTAGAAGGAAGAGAGAAGAAGGGCAATAATGGTGGAGAAGAAACTTAGAGAGGGGAGATGGGAAAGGAGGGGAGAGGGCAAAGGGGGGAGGAAGAAGGGGGAGAGAGGGGGGTGGGTGGGAAGGCAGCTCTGCCACGATTAGTAGTAGCGCTGCTTTCAACAGGGTGCTACTGCTATGGGGCTGAGTAGTAACGCTTTCTAGGAGCAGCGCTACTACTAAGTGGGGCCCCATAGCAGTAGCGATTTCCTCATAGCAACCGCTACTACTATGAGGCTTAGTAGTAGCGCTTTATTGTGGGCAGGGCTGCTACCACCAATAGTGTCGGTGGGCTCGTCGGGTCCCTCTTAGCAGTAGCGCTCTTTACGTTTCCAGCGCTACTGCTAAGTCTTTACTTGTAGCGCTGCCGAAATCCAGCGCTACTGATACTTAGCAGCAGCGATTGTTACATTCCAGCGCTACTACTAGTGTCCTGCCTATAAGGTTTCTCCTAGTAGTGGTACTAAGAACTACACTTCAACATACTTATTTTTACAGTAAAACCACTAAGAAAACACATTGTAAATCCAATCAGGATTACAGTGCAAATCCGAAAGATAATTACAATACAGAATCTACTAAATACAATGTAAATCCACTAAGGATTACAGTGTAAATTCACAGAGGGGAACCAAGTACAGTAATCTCGCACAATGTAAAATCCTAAAAAGACGAGCAGTGCATCTAACAGCATAAACCACATGAAGCACCCCTAAACAATAATTATACCACACTAAAAAACTGCATGCACAATTACTATCACCCTCGAACAGACAAAACAAACCAATCCAACCTAAGGTTGTTAGATTCAGGACACTTGAGCCTTAAAACTAGCTACCTCCATGATTAACACCTACTAGCACTTGATGTAGACAGGATTGACACGGAACAAACACCAAACAAACGTGAAGACACTCAACTCTAGGTTTGATTTGCTGACCCACAATACATCACAAACATCAGGGGATTGACCACTGTAATTAGAGGCTGCTACTAGCGGCTACTGAATATGGCTTAGCGGGTGGAGTGCCTGGTTCTGCTGCTGACTGCAACAAGGACCAGTTGGGCAACTTGGGGCAACAGATTAAATCGGCCTAATACAAGCAGACAAACAAATCGAAGCAGACAATAGGCGCACAACCCTAAAATTAGCTGCAGTACGAGATTCAATGCCAGACAACAACGCGAACCACACGCATCGGACAAAAATGGATAGATCTGACCCTAAAAATCCTACACACAACCAACACACATGAAGATCCACGCAAAAATAGACAAGGGACATACCGAATCACCACGAACAGGGGCGTCGCCGGGGAGAAACAAAGGGCGGAGGTGGGTACGGCCGTCGAGAGACGCTGCAGACAACAGCCGTGGACAGAGGGGGGGGGGGGGCGGAGGAGGGGAGGGGGATGGGCAGCCAGACAGGCGCGAAGCCGTCGGAGGGAGAACGTAGGGCGCCTGAAGACCACCCTAGCGAATCGAGCGGACAGGGAGCCACCAAATCGCCATGGATCTCTCTCTCCCTCCCTCGACTCTGTTCTGTTGCGTGTTGGAAATGACAAGGAACGAGGAGGAAGGGGAAGGGAACCCGGCCGCTACAGGGTTCAAAATGAAAACAATTGAAAAAACAAAACGGGTCGTAAGCGATAACGGGTCACACGAGAAAGAGAGCGCGCCCGATAATGCGAGTCCGTCAGGCTCAGTTCACAATGAATCTCGGAATCAGATCGAACGGTTGACAAATCGGATGAACGCCAATAAATTTCATCCGGATGAAAATTAGCCCCCCTTTAAATATATTTTTGTAATGTATATATATTTTATTGAGAAAGTTTAGATTATTTTTAATAAACTTGATCAAACTTTATAAAGTTTAACTTATATCAAAACTAATATGCGGAGTAAATAAAAACAGATGAGTATGTTTTTGAGCTCGAGCACATGTGTGCTCGATATCTGGGCGGTTGAGTAACGTCTCGGGATATGATGCATTAAATAATTGGGCGAGATTGGCGAGCGTCTGTAATTATGGAAACGAACAAATACATTGAGCTGTGGGCCAGGACGGAGACGGAGGAACGACGGTCGTTGACTCGAGGAACTCGAACCGTGGCTCAGCTCGTCGGGCTCCTTCCTGATTCTTGCTTTTCGTTAACTCTAGCGACGGAGGAGTAAATGCGAGATTGGGGGCGTGTGGGGTGGGTGGGTGGTACTCATCTCCGGGTTACCCTCATCTCCTACCTTGGTATGCTGGATTTTTCCAATAGCAAGAGGGGTGAGCTTGCGGAGCAACGATTTTAAGAAGGCGGCCTCATCCACCGGTGGACATGGAGTTCCTGATGCACCGAATTAAAAGGTAGTACCATAGTAGTTCATTACGCTGGCCTCATGCTTTCGTTTGATTTTGGATCCCATGCTATCGATCTGCAATTTCCCCCTCTTGCTGCGCAGATCCACAGTGCTTGAGGTGGTTACTGATACTGACGTTCCGATGGAGCATTTCCATTACCCAGTGAGCGCGTTTATTGCCGGAATGGAGCAGCATCAGCTATTCGCCGATTTGTGTGCGGGCCTGCGGGGGCGGAGGTGGGAGAGCAATCGACAGGCGAGATAGACCCGCTCCAGGATGGAGCCGCAGGTATGTTCGTACTCATCACAGGAGTTGTAAAATTAATGTTGCAAATCTGAAAAAAACTCTGTTCGTATGTGTGTGCTTGTCATTAATGGACTAGAGAACAGGTGGGATATCAGATGAGTCATGAGTGTGAGGTTTTACGGATGTAGCCGTCGTACATTATTGAATGATTCGTTCAGCACCTCATTTATGCAACACGGACATTATCTATTTCAGTCTGATTACACCATAAATTGTGAACTGTAAGAAAGAATGTCTCTGATACAAAATTGATGGTGGAAATCTGAAGAATCTGAGCTTGTATGTGTGTGGTTGCTTGAAACTACAAGACTACAGTAGAGGGATTGTGAACTGAATGATTCGTTTGGCACCTCACATATTGTTGCGCCCCTGGATGAATGATTACACTATAAATTTTGAACTGTAGGAAAGAATGTCTCTGTTGCAAAATCCATGTGTCCAAATCTGAAGATTCGGTGTTTGTATGGGTGTGATTGCTTTTAAATTTGACACTACGGTACTGGGTGATTGATCAGACGTTTTACAGATTGACTCCTTGTCTAGAATTGAATGGTTTGATTAGTAGCTCACATTGGTTAAAAAAATATGGAAGATTAGAGCTCTCATATTGATAGTTCATGGAAAAATTGGTTACAACAGAAAATGTGACATGTAAGATAGAATCTCGCTGTTAGTAAGCCTTATGGAAATTGTAAACATTAATAAACTTAAGATTCATGTTGCACTGCAATCTGTTTTGGATTACAGTTAGTAAGCCTTATGGAATATGTAAACATTGATGAACTTTTATAAAGCACCTATCCATAAGGGAATGGGAGAGATTAATAAAGAGAAGTCACAGGGACAAATTAGAGAAAGTACAGTAATGTGTTTTTTCATACTTAGTGTGGATCTGTGACATGCTTGCAGAGTCAGGATCAGTGTTGCCGCCCCAGGAAGAACACCTTGTCCTGATCGGGCGAGCGCACTCGAGAAGGTGGTTCATAGTTTTCCGTAAAATACGGGGGAACATGCCATTGTACTGACGTTTGGGATCAAGCTTTGACTCCCTAGGAGAAGCATATGATTTCTACGACCTGTACTCATGGGAGAAGGCTTTTGGTATTAGATACGGTAAGAGCAGGCTAAATGTCTCCTCCCGATTTCTGGATTAGGAAACATACTTTCTTGTTACTGGCGCAGAACAGTAGTAACTGCGGTTTTGTGGGACTGGGTGGAGTCGTCTCCTACCTCCGGCTGCTGGACTTTTTTATTAGCGAGAGCGGTCACCTTGGGGGAGCACCTTCCCCAAGGGTTGTTTTGTTCCTGGGGCTCCATTGCAGACAAAAGAGCCTGCGTAGGGGCATACACCATTGAGAAGATGGAATTCTTGATGCAACCAATTAGGAGTAAGCAATTGAATGTATGGTCTGCTTTACCTGTTTTGGAGTTTGATATTTGCTGATTTCGACCTGTTTGTATTATCTTGCAGGGCAGATCAACTCTGCTTGAACAGGTACAGGACAGCGACGTGCCAAAACTTCGGTGGCTGCATATGTGGGCGGATCAGGCGCTAGCGCCAGATGTGCGCGTGAACGCACATATCTCCGCGGCAGATGCGGCGGTTGCTCAAAGAAGGGAGAGTATGAGGACTGTGTGCAATTCACTCACCATGGAGAGTACGAGGACTGTGTGGACAAAAAGGTGCGTGCCTAAATGGCTAACCCCTATGGTATTCCCTTGCCTGATTTGCTACATAAGAATGGGAAAACTAGTTGTACGGAGATATAGGGCATGTGTGGCTGAAGCCTACCTACAATTTTTCTGGCCAGCAAAATGTTAACCACACTTGTGGCAAGACTTGGCAAGAAAATCTTGTGTATGACATGTGGGTTAGTGTGCTAAGAAATTGTGGCACGCTACAAGTGAGGCAAAGAAACAAAATTCGACACCATGAATAACCGAGATGTGGGCTGTTGGTGCAGGGGGGATGACACATTCTTCGTTGGGGTTATCAATGGCGCAATCTGACGAGACTGGCTCGAGATGATCATTTCCAGCAGTGTCACTGAAGGTGTGTTTGTTGTAGCTACCAGAATGAGACATGGTTCCTGTATTTGTAAAGAAAAGGTTTCATGTGCGTGGGATTCCATTTCAGATCTAAAATCATGAAGGAAAATAGGGTTGCAGAAGTACTCGAATGCCAAGGGAAACAGTAACAGATAGATTAGATAAATTAGTTGATCAAAGACAAAATGTTACATGCTTTCCATTCATTGCAACCTAAACCGAGTAAATTGCTGGTATGGTGCCCAGTGGAGTTGTCTTCTTCCTCGGGAGCCTGGATCTTTCCATTGCCTAGAGTGGCGACCTCGGCAGCGGATCTCTTGCACGAGCGAGCTGGAGTTCTTGATGCAGCCGATTAAGAGGTGTGGACCTGCGCCATTTTTGCAGTCGTGCATTAGACTTGTGCTTATGTTCGCCACTGTACCATCTAACTCCCAATCCCTGAATTGTTTAAGCAGAACAATGGTGCTGGAGCCTGGAGAGGTTAATGACAACGAAATTCAGATGGAGCCGCTGCACTACCCGTTAGTAGAGCACCTGGCCCCTATGAGGGGGGTTAGCGCAGATGGACATATCTGTGCGGCGGAGGGGGCAGCAGATGCTCAAATTGAAGATTTACCTCAAGTATCTGTGCAATCTATTGGCCAGGTCGACCCTAAAGCTCCTGGATGGACGCAAAGGTATGTCACTATTCGGAAGTACACTCTTTGGAAACTCAGCATGCTGCTCTTTGTACAAATAGATACATGCTAGAAATTCTCTCTGAACAAAATCATATGTAGCTCTATGTGTGTCAGCCTGAACAAATTGTCGTATTAGTATAACAGGTGTAGGGCTACTTTGCATTGAACAAATTGTCGTCTTACTAAAAAAATCATGAAGAGATTGCTATTTGTGGCTTGACAGTGAGCTGCATTGTAAACCCAGGATGATGTGTGCATTGCCTGATGTGTTACTAATGATCTGGTAAAAAATTAAGCAGTTTTGACTCAGAAAGGTTGATTGCCCGGCGAGAGATGATGACCTTGCTCATTGTCCATGCACTGAATTTTAGGTTGAATTTCTGCAGCATGGGAATCTGAAGCATACCACCAAAATCAATTTCTGTAACCAGCCACTTCTTGAATTGGTCAAACGGCTGAATAATTTGACAGCACGCTTAACGGAGATTCAGGATGTTGGAGCAGGGGGCCAGTGACTCCATTGTTGATCGGTACACCATTATCAGAAAACGATGGCTGTAGGTTGCGATTGATAACTGGGTCAGCAATTCCGTCGCCATCGCAACTCCGAGAGTCCAACATGATCGCCGTGAATCATAACAAAAAGGAGAGCTCAGACTAAATGTCTCTGTGCATCGCTCCCACAGTGATTCACGAAATAGGCCGTAGCCCCGCTATATTGATATAGCAAACATCCGGTATAACGAAACAACTTGCATTGCTGGGCGAAACAACTTGCATTGCTGGGGCGACGGCAAACATACACCCAAAGAAAAGAAAAGAAAAGAAAATGGAGACACCGGCGGATCGACCAAACGACGATGACCCGCGACTGAGGCACCCTCACCGACAGAGTACCACCACTCTCCTAGCACTGAATCGACGAGTACCAGGCATCACCTTCAAGAAGGAATGCCATGCTGCTGCCCGGACCAGCACACTGGTCCTAGAGTTTCCCCCGGCACAGAGGGAAGTGAACAAGGGGAGCCACGACGCCCTTCAGGAAGGAAAGATGCCACCCGAAGGCGGCACTGCGTTGGTGTCGAACGAACCGACAAGGATTTCTCCCGAAACACCCCATCGGCAACCCCAGACGATCAGTAGCATAGGAGCCCCGCGAGGACGAGCCTCGACACCACCAGACAAGCCGCCCACCAACCAGCGCCAACACAATCCCGAAGCCACCATCGTCGTCTCACCGAAGTAGCTGCCACGAGGTTTGCAAGCCGAAGGAGAGGAGAGGAATGACCCGGGGACAGCAGAATCGCGGCCAGCGGGAGGGACCAACCGCCACCGCCAAAGACGGTCATCGACCGGACGCGGCCGCATATCACACCAGTCCCTGTTAGGTCCGGCCGGGCCTAGCGGGCCCGTAAAGCCCTCCTGGGGCACACCGGTCCTAAAAGGGTCCGACCGGGCCTAGATCGGGCCCGTGAAGATCGCCGCCGCGCTGCAACAGGCCGGCCGTCGTCGCCGCCGTCCCCTGCATCCGCGTCATCACCTCCAGCTGCAGATCGAGCCGCAGGTCAGGCCGGCCCGCCCAAACCCATATGGGGCCCGACGGGCCCAGATCTGGGCCAAGGGGCCCGGCCGGCCATCACCGCTGCACGCCGCCACCGCGGCACTGCGCCGCCCCGCGCGCCACGCCGTCGTGCCGCCACCACCCGGCCGGAGCCGGGCCGCCGCCTCCCGATGAGCACCGCCGCCAGCCAGGGAGAGCCCCGCCTCCACCAAGTTGACGCGGGGAAAGACCAGCCGCCGCCGCCGGCGCTACCCGGGCTTCGCCCGGCAGCCCCTGCCAGCGGCGGCGACGAGGGAGAGGGGTGGGAGGGGGGGCTAGACGGGGGAGGGTAGGGCTGCGCGCCGCCGCCGCGGGGGGCGACGGACGTGCGAGGGGAGGGGTCTCTCTATTTTACTACGCTTTCATCCTCGCTCCCACAGTGATTATGATTCAGTATAAGTAAAATCATGTGAGCCCGGGTGCAGAACAGCACTTTCGGTCTAAAGCCACGTATTGTGTCATTTGCTGGGTCATCTGCGGCAGTTTCAAAATCTAAAAACATGTATAGTATAATTTCTGAATGGCGTACTTCAAAATTTGTTCTGACATATGCGTATGCATTGCCAAAATTAGTTCGTGCAGCAGATCTGCTAATTGGACGAAATCAGTATAAATAAAATCCTGACACCAGCGTATAAGCTGTATTTAGCAGACCATACGAAATGCATAACAGCATTGGTGATCATGATTGGGTACGGATTTATAGATCTACTGAAACAATGGGCACACATGTCTGAAATAGAAACAATTGGGGTGCAGAAAAGAATGCCTGATATTCTAAAAATATATATTCCTGATGCGGGTCGCGCTGGTAGTTGATCTCCGCTGGGAGCTGGGGATGGTATGGAATTGACGAGAATGCCGCGTGTACATCATAAGCTGAATACTATACGCAAACAAAAAAAATCATTGAATGGAACGGGATGTGACAAATAAAATCAGTACATAGCCACTGCGCGACAAACTACTACAGTTATTCCCTATCCATGAAGTCGATCTGATATTTGCAGTGGACTGCATGGGAGTGGCGGATCTGACTTTAGCCGGGAGGAACTGAGGTGAATAGTATAGGGGAAGTTTGCTAGCTGCAACGGGCAGGCGTAGTAAATGAGGTCCAATGCTCCGACGCCTCCGTTAGTCCAGAATCTCGACTTGGACGGCCCATATAGTCCACTGACAACCGAGCCGGTGCAAAGGTGCCTGACGGAGTCGCATTTGTTGTATGTCAGACGTGGGCCACAAGCCCAGAATAAATTAAGGATGCATATGGACCTATACGTGCTGGGCTGTGGATCGCGAAGCGCCTATACGGGAGGGATAACCAGCACACATATGCTCGAGCACAGAACAACACTTTCGTAACCAGGCGGCCAGTTCTCCCGTGAACCCTTTAGCAGAGACAGTTCGACTGTATAACATGGGGATGATACGAAAATGCAAAGGAGCGCTCGTCCTCGCCTGGTCATGGTATCCTCTACCGTCCCTTTGTCATCTGGATCAGACATAGTGTACGTTTGTGGGGCAGAGCTCGATTTAATGTTGCACCGAGTTTGCCCAGATGGCACCATAACTTCGTCGCTGCGGTGTTGGACCTGACGGCCAGCTCCGTCTACCCGCGGCCCAATTCCAACCCAGGGGAAGCATCTCGTCATGTGCCATCCGTTAGTTCTGAACAAGCTGGAGCTTGGAGTGGCCATTGCTCGCTTGGTCATCTGTGCCCATCGCGATGGTAGCTCCTTTTTTATTTTATATTTGTGGCGGTGATGGTAGCTCTTATATGCATGAAACAACACAACGCAGTCCATTTGTCTGCCGCTTTTCCCTCCCAATGAGATTCGAAAAATCAAACATTTGAATTTCAATCTACTTCCCGCTCTCCCATCCAGCCGAACTCAACCAGTGGAACCATCAACTATGGATCCATGGACGCTTTTTGTGAAAACCAATCGCACAACTGGAACACTTTTTTTTGCGGGAAAACATATCCGATATCTCTTTAATCATGGTAGTACAACAAACACTAGAAATAATAAAAATTACATTCTAATCCGTAAACCACCTAACGACGACTACAATCGTTGAAGCGAGCAGAAGGCCCGCCGCCGTCATCGCCCTCCCTCATCGACGCTGGGCAAAACATGTTGTAGTAGACGGTCGGGAGGTCGTTGTGCTAAGGCCCCATAGGACCCACCAAAACAACAATCGCCACCGACAGATAGCACAATAGATAAACACAGGGCGAGTTTGCATTCCCAGATTTCTTTCCCCAAGACTGCCAGAAAACAAATCTTTTTTCTAAATTTTTCATTGCACACTACGAAATTCTCTTATTATCAAGAGAACATTTCTTTTCTTAAAGTTGCCATCAGACCATGCCAATTTCTGTAATGCATTTGTTTTTTGGCATTGTACCGTGGTAACTTGAAAATATATCGCCATGGAAACTTAAATCACATGCTAGTTAGTGTTTTAGAGCATGGCATTTTTATGTTTTGGAGCATAGTAACACTTTGGCTATTTTATGGCATAACAATTTTGTTGTTTAGATCATGATAAACACATTTTAATTTTTAATGGACTTCATATCGCATCACAAGAAAAATCAGTTTTAAACTATTTTAATGGTTTTACTGTTCACCCACGTGTGTAGACGCACCCGACAGCCAATACACCGCTTCCATGTCCGTCTCTTTCTAGAAAATAAGAAGAATAAAACTAATCAAATGTCTGTCACACAGTCATTGATCGATAGAAATGTAGTCATACATTTAAATCATACATTGATCGATAGAAATGTAGTCATACATTTAAATCATAAATAAAAACATTGGCTGTTCTACAAGCTTTTTAAATTCATCGATCCCAAATTCAAACATACTCCTCGTAAGTGGCTTTTATCTCAAACTTTCTCTCCTTGAGTATGACCTTCTTCATCGCCACATGTTCTCTTAGATGGGCTGCCCTTTGGGCTTTATCCAACAGTGAATCAATGTAAAGGGTTTGCCCTCCGTCTGATAGTACATCGCGACAAGTGGCCACCTTCTTCCAGTTGTGAAATCATGCCGGAAACATGACGAAGTTCAAAATAGTGTACCACCGATGTAGTAGTGATTTCACATTGCGATCATGGATCACATCTAAATTGTAGGACGTGTAGTGTTTGTACTAATGAAACCAAGAATGCATATGTTGCCAAAATATTGAGCCATGGTTTCTATGCCTCCAAACCTGCACTTGTGGCCGACCACGCGTCGCACAAGAATGCATCCTCCCTCACCGTCTCATGGCTATCAGTCTTTGCGAACATATTTTCAAGAAAAACCAAACCCGCCAATAATAACTAGAAACAATACTGGCCTGTTTCGATTGTGACTATATTTGCCACATATTGTCATACTATTATTTTTGACACAGTTGTCTTACTTGAGTTACCCAAAATTTTAGTCATATTTTGACTTGTCTTAGAAAATCTTGCCACACTTTTTATGTCTATGACATGTGGGACAAGTCTTGTCTTAGGTGTGGCTAGAAGACACCCATATTTTGACTTGCCTTAGGGAATCTCACATGGACGCACACCAAGTTTTAAGTATCTAAAACTTACATTTACAACGCCCATAGTTTCTGAAAACTTCCGATTTTATTGTTCGCACTAAGATTCAGATTTTGATGTTTGCGTTTCTAAAACTTGCGATTTTATCATTCGATCTCACTAAGGTTCAATGTTGAAACTTAACATTTTTCTAGCAAAACCCATCAAAACATATTCAAAAATGGATCATATTTGAAAGTCCTCATCACAAGCAATACAAATCTGAAAATGAGACTTGATTAAAATTTTGGTTGAAAAGATATGAAAGTTTTAAATTCGAAAGCCAAAAGGATGAGGTAGGGGCATTTGGGGTGTTCAAAGATGAACATAACAGAGAGATATTCATTTGCGCTAATCCACCAACTCGCAGGACAAAGTTCCTGAAGACATGATGCAAATTGGCTGAGCTGTAAATATGTTATATTATTGCTTGGATTGTAGTGTTCACTTTAGTTGTGAATAATCAAAATTGCTAACTTATAGCAGAAGGAACGTGATTCCTGTGCAACTTCCATATAGTTATTTGCAAGAAAAAAAGAACTTCCATATAGTATTTTTAAAAATACTGCATATGTTAGCTTGCTGAAAAAAAATGTATGTTCACTTGTTTGTCAGTAAATCACGCAATAATAGCTTGGCTAAATCAGGCAATAATAGCATGGCGTTCTTGACCAATTTTGAACCCCGTGTGATAATAAAAATTAATTTAAAATAAGAGTCTTTAATTACGAAACTGTTAATACCAATAACTGATAGTCTCCTCTAGTACACCGCCGAAAATTTTGAATCAGCTGCCCCACCCGTGTTTACCCGTCAGCTTCAGCGGCCAGCAACGGGAACCTGTCCAAAACCAGGTCAAGCACCTAATCCCAACCGGGGACTCTCAGTTTAACTGACAAACGCCGTCAGGGCTCTCCCTAACTCCGTCAGGCAGATTTTACGGACCCATGACCGTACGTGCACCGCTCGCTCCGCGTATACCAGCCAGTATTCTCCATTCGCCATAACTCCAGTCCCCTGTGACCTTGTCCCATTGGTACATAAGGCCCCTCCCAATGCTCCACCTTGTAAAGATGCTAAGTCTGTTATGTAGGCAAAAAATCTGATGTGGCAAGGTATTTAATAGGAGAGAGATGGGTGTGGTGACCCCAGGAAGAAACGGTGCCAAGCGCGTGAACCTAGGCAAAATACTTAAATGCAAGAAAGCCCACCAATGCATGAAGAATTTTAGTAGCTAAATCATTAAATGAAGTATACTTAGCTACAACAAGTTAAGCACCTATGCATTGGGGGCTTTGGTTGCTAAACTTTTAAATGTGCTTAGCACCTCATCTTAGCACCAATGCATTGGAAGTAGCCTAATAACAGGAGCATGCGAGCCCGTCCGCTACTTCGCCGCTCTCGGGGATGATACTACTACGTACTGGTTAATTAGTGCAACGATATTACTACTCCTACCATATAATTATTAGGTACTCCCTCCATTTTTATTTACTTTACATATTAGTTTTGATCAAAGTCAAGCTTTGTAAACTTTGATAAAGTTTATAGACAAAAAAATTAACATATACAATAACAAATCAGTACCGTTAGATCCATTATTGAATGTACTTTCACATAATATGAATTTGTTATGGTATATATAGACTTGGTCAAACTTTATGAAGCTTGACTTCAGTCAACTCTGATATGCGAAGTAAATAATAACGGAAGGGGTAGGCTGAACCACACGAGTAACCAAAGACCAAAGACCGCCGCCTAGCAAGTAGCCAAACTACACCTGCATGATCAAGTTGTGGGTTAATTTGACTACTTGCAAACTAATGGACAGCTTACACTTGTGAGATGCGACGTTGCTAACTAAGTGCTGCTAGTAGCTGATTAGTGGCATTGACATTGGCATGAGAGGCAAGTTAGTGTTTGACCCGGCAGCATTAAGCTCATTGCATGCACGTGGATTACATTCGGTGTGATATCTACACATACAGTGGTACGCGTGCAGGGTAGCACCGCAGGGAGAGAGAGGAGAGACGATCGATGAGCTGACTGACTGACACCTCGCCGGAGAGCACTATACTTACTATACGGCTACGCACACTCAGCCTCAGGTCAGTGTATTAAAGCCTGTCATCTCTGGGTATGGACGCGCACCTTTCCAGCATCCATGGAAGTAAAACCATCATCATCTCTGTACTGTACTGTCAGCCTAGCGTTTTGTTAGGACAATCGGTGGGTGATTAGGCCATCATTTTGTTAGGACGACATTTGTCCTTCTTCCACTGTTAAGCCGCGAGCTGTATGTGACTTTGGCCTGTTTGGGACGCACAATACAGGGCCCCGTTGGTTTACCCGACATTTCTAGTGGGTGGCAGAAGGTCGGGGCCCGGAACATGGAATGTTTTGACGGGGAAAGTGGTGAAGAATCGTGCTGAATCAGTCTCCTGTTATTCCTGCTCCTTCCTACTGTACTGACTCAGTCAGGGTCCGTTAGCCGGGAATCATTCAGAAACCAGGATTGCTGAATCTGAGTCGGCGGAAACTTAACGAAATCTTGGTCGATGTTATATTCGTTAGATCTTATAGGAAGATTCATGTATATTTTCCTTTTTTCCCTTTTATGCATTCCATCGCTTGACTGAGGCTTCGTTAAGTTTGAGGTGACTAAGATCTACCCACACCATTCGGAAATTGCTAATGGAGCTTGAGCTCAAGTTTTGAAAATTTCAAAAATTAACCGCTTTTAGTTGAAAAACATAAAGGATGTACACAACATGTTTGTAATGTTTCATGACGAAATATGTTTTGATTTGAGTTTTCTTATATCACCAGTAAAACTTATTTTGTCATGAAAATTTGCATACATGAAGCATGCATTCCTACGCATGCACTTTTTTTTTTCAAAATTAGTTAGCGTGAACATGTTCATCCTAGTTAATAAGAAACCATTCAACGAAAATAAGTAATGAAAGTCTAGTGATGTACTACTAAATATTATGAAATCAATAGATCACAATAATGCACTAATAATAAACTAATGTTCTTTTTGGCACATGATAGAATGATTCAATTTGCTGTATTCAGTGGAGGAGAATTTCTCTAAGGAAAAGATTCTATAAACATATGCAATCTTTCGATGCAAAAGGTATATAGAGCGACGTTGTTGCATTCTATAGCTCTACTATTCTTTCATGGACAAGGATGCACATTCCGTTTCAGGCAAGAGCATCTACAGCCAGACCTGGCTAATCTTGCCCCTGTCTGCGGACCCGCTCGGGCGCATCCGTGGACAGCGATCGGTCATCCCTCAAATGTCCGCTTCCACAACCAGGTACCTCGTTAGCAAATCGTTATGGTTCCTCCGGCTCGCCGGCGCCTTCGCATCCCCACCTTGCTGGTCCATTTGGTTGGTCGTCCATCCCGACGTGTCTTCGATTCAGGCGCACTCCGGGAGCTACGTCCCCTTCCACAACCACGTACCTCGTTAGCAAATCGTTATGGCTCCTCCGGCTCGCCGGCGCCTTCGCATCCCCACCCTGCTGGTGCCATTTGGTTCCGTGGCGGCGCCACGGCAGGGGCGAGTATGGCCAGTCGCCCCGGGTAGCCGAAATCAGTGTATACAAAAAAATATGGTTCATTTTGTACATAGGGCAATACATGTGGAATTTACGATGGATAGAACGGACACACCAAGCCCCACCCATAGCCCCAAACTACTCCTTCCGTTTATAAATATGAACTACTCCGTCTGGTCAGTAACCAGTCGTAAAAACGTGACCCAACCGAACCTCTCAAACCCGCCTCAAACGCTCGGGCTGACTCACATACCTCATATTCAGCCCAAATCTAGGGAAGAGCATCTATAGCCGGACCCCTCATATCCGTCTCAAACGTCCGAGCATGCCGTTCGATTAGTGACCAGTCACAAAAACGCAACCCAACCGGACCTCTCAAACCCGCCTCAAACGTCCAGGCTGACTCGCACACCTCATATCCAGCCCAAATCTAGGACGGATATAGGGAGGCCCAGTCACGCCCGGGCGCGTCCGCCACGTCCTAGATGACTGGCCCGACCCACCACCAACCCCACCGTTGTCCCACAAAAACCCCATTTCGTCCTCTTCGGATCTGGAGCGTCGCCGCAGCTCCCACGCCGGCGCAACGCGGACGTCGGAGCTGGACCCTCCTGGCCAGCGCGCAGCTCAACCAGGACTGCGTAGTCTGCATCGGCCCCGCGCCGCCTTCTTTCCCCGCCGACCGCTCCTCCACGCGGGCAGCGATGGGTGCTAGTGTCCGCGCCGCCGGCCCGCACGCGCACTCCGGAAGCGGAGGCGCGGGCTGCCTGCCGTGAGAGACAGCGAACAAGGGAGAGGGAAGAGGCGGAGCAGTCCGTGCGCCGCCGCCGCGGGATGCCGGTGGAGCCTGACGAGGACGAACGCCTCCTCGCCTGGGTGTACCGCCGGTCCCTCAGGAAGGCGAAGACAAACACTCGACGCCTCCGACAAAAGAACGTCAAGGCACTCGGGCTTGCTATATCGAGGAGTCGGAGCGCGATGAGAAGGAGGCGGCTGCCATCGAATGAATGATTCAAGCATCAGGAGTCCATGTTAGTAGTTCTCTGTGACGTTTATGTTATATTTTGTGATTTTTGGTTGTTACATCACCTACTTGTCGAGAATCTCGAACTGTTATGAATCATTGGTTACGTTAATTTTCTAGTGCATCTAGCTTCACATTTGAATTTTATGAGGTTTGGTTCAACGGATTTGTATTTGTCAATAAAAAATGTATATCTTAAATGTTTCGCCCCGGCTAAGTTCAATTCCTGGATCCGCCACTGATTTGGTTGGTCATCCATCCCGGCGCGTCTTCGATTCAGGTGCACTCCGGGAGCTACGCCCCTTCCACAACCAAATACCTTGTTAGCAAATCATTATGGCTCCTCCATCTTGCCGCCGCCTTCGCATCCCCACCATGTTGGTGCCATTTGGTTGGTCGTCCATCCCGGTGCGTCTTTGATTTAGGCGCATTCCGGGAGCTACGCCCCCTTCCGACTCCTTGGACTCGTGGGCGTCCTTGCTGCTCCGGTCCCAGTGACCCGTATCTGTGCTACCCTTCGGATCCTGGCTCGCTCGGGCCTCCGGCCACTGTCACATTCCCCGCCACGCCACTCATTCCACCCAGCCGCCCACCTTCATGCCCCGTCTATCCTTCCGCCGTTTCGTTGCTCACACATTAGGCAACGGGCGCAGCTCCGTTCATGCGGTCATGGTCCTTGCCTATGCCCGACTTCCTCTTCTTCGATTCGTTCTCCGACGGCTTGGGATTGCTCGGACTCTGGCCAAGGTGAAATCTCTGCATCCTATGTTGGCAGGGGCGACACCGGTGGGTGTCATTCCTTCTTGGTGGCGCCGACACGACCATTATTTGTGCCCCTCTTCGAACATCAGGGGAAACCCTAGGTCCAGTTATCCGGATCGGGCGGCGACGATGTCTCGATGTTGTTCTCCTTTGTGGAGGCGTTGTCTTGTTTGCTCGCGGCGTCCTCGGTTCTCGATCTTGAGATGTTGGTCGTCTTGTTGTTGGTCTGGGCTACTTCTATGGATGGAGAGTTTAGCTGTGTTTTTTTTTATTTCTACAAGGTTGAGCATTCCATGTCTCTCTGCTTTTGACTGGACACCATGTTCAAGTCTTTTGTGTCTGTGTCATGTGTTGTATCACATCTCCTACTATAAACGAAATGATACACATGTTTTGCGTATTGCAGAAAAAATAAGTGTATAGGAGAGAGCTTCAATTACGGAGGCGCATATAACCTTGTAATATCACCTCTGTTCCTAGAGTGTCGTCGTATATTTGGCTTCTACAGGGACATTTCCATTGTACCTTGATTATTTATTCATGAGTAAGGCAGTATGAATGCATGATCTCTGGTAGCTGCCATTTGTCTATGACGTGAATGCTATGAGTTGTCCATGACAAATCCATTTCACACTTGCCTGAATTTCGCTTGAGTTTCACTTCACGTCTTCACGGATCCGAAAATTGAGGGGAAGCAATGGCAAAATCACATTGTCCTTATCATTTCAATCGTCTCCAACAGCTGCAGTACTTCGGTTGACAAATCGACATGATTAAATAGTACTTGATTCATAATAAATTCTTGTACAATGTACAAGAAAACACACCGAAATTACAAAATCTTGATAAACTAACACACCAACCACACCCTCACACTCGCCTGACACTGTGACACACACGCGCACAGATGTTATTCTGAACTCTCAGCTCTGCGGTGCAGATACTAAAACCGGGCATCGAATGGCAGAACACCAAACAATACACCCACGCATGCAAACGGATCATAAATAGCAACGTCGATCACTCACTGACCATGAACCCCATGATGAGATTTCAGCGCTGGGATGGACGGTGGTAGACTGGACTCAGTGGTGTCCGTGGTATCCACCGCCGCCGCCACCGCTGCCGTAGGTGGGCGTGGGAGGGACGGGGTGGTAGTCCGGGTGGGGCTTGGGCTTGGGCTCAGGCTTGGGTACGGGTCCGTAGTCCGGGTGGGGCTGGGGCTTGGGCTCGGGCTTCGGCGGCATGGGCTTTTTGTGGTGGAAGTGCTCGATGATGTGCTTCTTGATCGGCCCACACAGGGTCATGGACGCGCACTCCGGCGACGCCGCGGACGGCGTGGCGGTGCTCTCGCCGGCGACGACGCCGAAGGTGGTGCCCTCAGACACCGGCACGATCTTGGACGGCTCCTGGCCGGGGCACGGCGCGTTGGAGGCGGCGCTGTGGAGCTGCGCGACGCAGTCGGCGCCGTGGAGGTCGGCGGCCAGGGGCATGCTGAAGGCGCCGGTGCCGTCGAGGCCGCCCACCGCCTTGCTCTCGTACTCGCCGGCGCTGTTCCTACACTTGATCGCCACCTGCAGAGCCTTGAAGGCTTCCTCGGCCTTCATGTTCTTCCTGGTGCAGTCGGCGCACTTGGCCAGGCCGACGACGACTGACGCCGCCTCGGCGTTGGCGACGGCGATCGCCAGCAGGACGCAGAGGGCGAGTGCTCTCGGAGCTGCCATGCCTGAACTCCTGGATCGCACTACCGCCACTTGCTGGTGTGAAGTGGCTGCTCGATGGATGGATGGATGAGTGGATGCCACAGGTGACGCATGGCTTATATAGGCCTGTGCATTGATCGGCACAGCTCGAATGCTCGACCGGTCGATCGATCTGTCTGCAAGCGCGGAAGAAGAAGGGTGGCCGGCGGGCGCAGTGAAGCGAGACAACGAGAGATGAGCTAATTCGCTTTCGGCGCGCCGAAGCTTCTGATGGCGAATTAATACCGATCGTGTCCACAGTCCACTGCATGCATGCGTCCATCGCCCATTTGATCCACGTCATTGTTCGGTGGGTGTCTTGGTGATCGATTTCTTTAAAATAAAAAAGACACACAAAATCCAATGACCAAAAATGACCTGGCTCGGTGGGTGTCTTCGTGAGAAGGCTGGGATTAGGCTCAGTAATACTGTCCTAAATGTATGCTTGGTTAATGAAATAGTGCATGATAACCAAAGATTAAAATTGTGGGAGAAACGATTTCACGGCAGCCTCTCCCGGCAGCTATAGCGCAGCCATATATAGCGGGCAATCACAACAAATATCGGCAACTTTTCAGGCCGGAGAGATGATTTCTATTGGTTCTTGATGATTTTTTAGTCGTTTAGAGCAAGTAGAATAAAGTGATATAAGCATAAGACAATTTATAGCACTTGGAGTGCTCCGCTCCCCTATATGGACATTTAGTTCAGAAAAATACAGAGGAATTTGAAAAAAATCTAGGATTTTGAGATATTAAACAACCTAGGTGCCCAATCTATTTCCGTGTGAATTTTGGTGAAAAAATACAAGAAAAAAGAAATTTATGAAAAAAACTGTTTGGATGGATTATAGGCCAGACTATATTTTCTTCGTTACGGATACATTTTCTGATATTTTTTCATGAAACTTCACATGGGGGTATGTTGAGCACCCGGTTTTCATATTCGAAGATTCCATTTTTTTCCTGGTATTTTTTAATTTAATCTTTTTTATAGGGGGTGGAGCATCCGGGTGCTCCTATGTAGTTCCCGATGTAAGCGGCTATAAAAGATGCCACGTCATATTTGTGTTTAGTTGGAGGAGAAAGGAGAGGGAAGAGAAGAGAAACGGCTTACAAACTTACAGCCGGCTGGAGCACGAGTTCCAACATTCATTGTGAGAGAAAGAGATGGGTCATATATTAATGGCACAATATACTAATATTACTAACTACATTGTATGAGTGAGCTATTATATTGGTTGTAAGTGACATTACAACTACGTATAAGTGATTGTTGGCTATACTATTAACCATGCTCTTGGAGGGATGTGTGAATGATTTAGCAACTATCGCGGCAATTTTACGGGAGATTAATTTCATGATGATAATCAGATATAAACAAGTCACAGATGGCACTACTTAGCTAGCAACATCTTTGGCGTGGAAGCTTGAATCGTATCCAAAGTGCGAGGTTTCTATACACCGTTTCAGAGACTCACAATAACAGTACGTAATAACTTTAAGTTCATGCTTCATTTGTTTTTCACTATAATAATATAGATTTTGTCTTAAGTCAAACTTTGTAAAGTCCACTAAACCTATACCAAATAATGTATTACAAATCTGAATATGTATAATACCAAATAATAATACCTTTTTTGAAAATTAACTTTTAGACCTGATATCATTTCAAAGATATGTAGTAGCGTTTTCAGGTTAACAGCTTTCTCCAAATCATGCACTAGACAAATGATTGTGTTGTCCGCATATTGTAAAACAACCACTCCTATAGGGATAAGATCGGGAGCGAGACCTACCAGAAGACCCTTATTTTGAGCATTTTAAATCATTTTAGTCAGGCATTCCGCTACGAGGTTAACAAGAAATGGGGATAGGGGGTCATCCTGTTGTACACTCTTAGCACTTTGGTAATAGGGGCCCACACAGTTGTTCAGCTTGATACTAACCGTGTCATTGTAAAGAATTTGTCTAATCCACCCACACCAAATATCATTGAACCCTCTCATCTTATGGCAATCTAGCAAACAATTCCCAATTCACTTTGTCGTAAGCCTTCTCAAAATCGAGCCTAAGGACTACTCCACTCTCTTTTTCACATGTGCGTAGTTAAGCAACTCATGCAAGGCCATGATGACATCCATGATATTCCTACCTTTAACGAAAGCGTTTTGGGTAGGACTAATCACTTTGTCGGCATATTTCTCCACCCTACGGTCCAAAACTTTGGTAATGAGGGACATCCAAGCAATCAAATGGGACGAATTGTTGTATGCGATCAGGTCCCGAGACTTTAGGTAAAAGTGTGATCACACCATAATTGAGACGTTGAATGTCAAGCGTCACTTTATGGTAACTCTCAAACAAACGCATAATATCACACTTAACCGTATCCCAACAACTTTGATAAAACTCTGTAGGGATGTTGTCAGGTCAAGGAGCCGTGTTTACATCCATATCAAACAAGGCAGCTTTCACTTCATCCTACGACAACTCTCTAACCAAATCAACATTGTCAACATCCTTAAGCCTCTCATCCTCACCCCACATGTTATGATCTAAATGGAATTGATTCCCTAAAGCAGGGCCGAACAATTCTTTGTAATATTATGTGGCATGGGCAATCAGCTTGTCCATGCCCTCGATTTCCACATCTCCACACCTCAGGGCATGGATAGTGTTTTTTCTCTTTCGGCCATTGGCAATCTTGTGAAGTAATCAATATTAAGATCACCTTTAAGCAACCATATCTCATGAGATTGTTGCATCCAATAGATTTTTTCATTAACTAACAACTCATGCAACTCAAAATTAACATCAATTTTATGGTTATAAAGCTCAGGAGAAAGGGGACCATCTTCCTCAAGTTCCTCCAAAAGAGATAGTTCTAAACAGAGCTCTTCTTTCCTCTTCTTCTAATGCCCATGTTTATTCGAGCCCACCCCTTGATATAAGTTTTAATCCTGTTGAGTTTGATATTGAGAATTTCAATAGGATCAGTAGCATTAACTTTCCTATTCCAGATAACATTCATACGCCCCAACAATTCATTTTTTTAACCAGAAAAGTTCAAAAACAAAATTCACGGGCTCTGGGAGCCATTTTCTCGTCGTCACCCGAAGACAAAAGGAGAGGATTATGATTTGAGATCTCCCTAACGAGCTTCCTTACCGAAACAAGTTGAAACAACTTCTCCCGATCATCGGACATGAGGATTGGATCAAGTTTTTCTAAATTCGGGTGAGCTTGATTAATATTCCACGTAAATTTGCCTCAACTGATCAAGAACTGTCTAAGGCCAATGGTATTGATAATGGAGTTAAACAAATCAGTGGGCTTATGATGATGCATCTTTTTATTTTTCTCTTCTCAATGTCCCAATATATTAAAGTCACCACCAACTATGATGACACATCTACAACACTACAAAAGGACAAAAGATCCAAGAGAAAATTCCTCCTTGATTTCGCTGTGAGCAGATCCATATACAAGCAGGTGGCCCCAGTTCACTTTCTTCATGACATCTCTAATAATAATTTGCACTATGTATTTGTCTTTCTTACAAGAGACAACTTCTAATTTCTATTTCTTCATCCCACAAAAACCCCACAATCTTTACCACTTGAAGGAATGCACTCCCAATTGAAACAATTAAAAGGGTCAATTTTGCGAAGAAATTTAGGAGGAAAGTCTTTTTTCATGGTTTCTTGAAGACCTAAAAACTTAAGGAATTGGTCACTAATCATGTCAGAGAGGCAAGTGGTCATCCCTTTCTTGCCCACCCCGAGACATATCGAGTCTAAATAAGTTAAATATTTATATTAAACTTTTATACATGTTTGTAACTCACTATTATAAAAACTGTCAGTTGTAGTTATTAGTTATTTTTCGTTATTTACTTAAGAGACTTATGCTCAATATAAATAATACTATTTTCTGCTAAGTTGTAGAGTCTATCATTGAAAATGTGCATGTTTTATGCTAAACTTGATTAGGTTTTTTCTATTCAATAGATTGCGCCGTAAAATAATATTTAAACTCAATCCCCGTAACCACAAGAAAATAAGAATACATAAAATTGCATGCTTTCGCGGATTAATTTGTGAAACTCACATAACAATAACATATGTATCTTCGTGTGTGTGTTTAAATCTCAAAAATATCTTGATAGCTGTTTCTAGTAAATTATTAGGTATACATAGAAGAAATAATGTAGAGTATGTAATATTTTTACGACATCCCAAATCCTAAATCATTGGGCACATCCCACATCTTTGTCGCATATCACGTGTGGACCATACATGCATTTACCTACCAAGATCGTGGAAACTGGAGATGACATCATATTATAACTTCGATTTGGTGGTATTTTCTCAAGAACCGTGTCTCAAGCTCCGGGTGACAACCCTATGTCTCATCCTAATTGGCATGCCTGTCAATGGCGGCGTTGCCTTCTTGATGGCATGGCTTGGAGTTTACTTGGACCTGATCATTAGCCTGCACGATCTGGCCTTCGATAGTCGGATCCAGTAACAACCACGCTTCACTAGTAGAAAACTGGGCTTTGGTCCAGGCCAGAATATTGCATTAGTCCCGGTCGTGTTACGAACCGGGACTAATGGGTGCATCAGTCCCGGTTCATGAGGCCAGGACGCCGGCCGGGCCTCGGCGGGCACCAGTCCCGGTTCGTCTGACCCCCTTAGTCCCGGTTCCAGACACGAACCGGGACTAAAGGTCCTCGCTCCTGGCACAGCCCCTTTAGTCCCGGTTGGTGGCTGGAACCGGGACTAAAGGGCAGTCTTCTGTCCCGGTTCTAGCCACCAACCGGGACTAAAGATATGCCTATATATATGCTTGCCCCTGCCCGCTCACTCCTTTGTTTTTTGGCCGGCCGGCGTGTGGGAGGTGTGTGCTGCTCTGCTCTCACCTCCTATGCACACGAGGTGTTCGATGAAATGCCCGAGCCACGCTTAAGCTTTGTCCTCTCCAAGCTCGACCTCCAAGCTCCATTTCCCCCAAGATTTGTCTAGGTTTGGCGGTCCGTCCCGTCCCGTCCCCGTCCTCACCGTCGTCGATCGCCCGTGCTGATCTCGTCGCCGGCACCACCGTGGTGAGCCTCTTGTTCTTATCTTCTTTTTAAAAGAAAAAAATTCTTACTTGTATGATTTACATAGATACTTGTATAAATTTCTTACTTTTATTATTGTTTGTTATTATATAGTGCCATGGTTTTGGTATCCGGCCCCGTCGGCCCTCGTCCGGTCTATGATTCGGATGTGGTATATTATCTTTTATAACTATTTGTTTCATTTAGTGTTTACGACAATTATGCCGACCAACGTGACATAGATGTTTTTATCTAGGAGGTATGTGAATCGGAAATTCCAACCGACCCTCTTGTCGAGAGGTTAAATTTAGTTGAAAAAGAAAACGAGTATTTGAAAGAAAAATTGAAAAGAATTGAGGAGGAGAAGATGAAATTGGAGTTGCATGTTGCCGATGTCGTCGATGACCACAAGATCAAGATGGATGCAATGCGCTTGAAGATTAGAAAGATAAGAAAATATGCCATTGATAATGAGGCTTGGTATCATTATGCTGTTGGATCAATTGTTACCTTAGTTGCGATTATGATCGCATTTGTTGTTGCATTTAAATGTTTTACATAGTTGTATGTTAGTTTCAATTTATGTTTTAATGAGATGCTCTAGAGAGTTGTATGTTGTTCTATGAGAACAATGTATGAACTTTATGTATTTATTTTTTCAGTAATAACATTTGATCACTACTGTACTTTGGTTTTAATGTGATGATGAACTTGTATTAATTTGGTCACTTCTCTATTTATGATGTTCTGTAATGGTTTTTGATACACTTAATTATATAATGCACGCAGATGAACCAGCAATGGATGTACGGTGACCGACGCACCTCCGAGTACATTGAGGGCCTGCATAAATTTCTCGAAGTGGCTGAGGCAAACAAGCAGAATGGTTTTATGTATTGTCCATGTACTGTCTGTGAGAATATGAAGGATTACTCTAACTCGAAAACCCTTCACTCCCACCAGTTTGAGAAGGGTTTCATGGCATACTATAATGTTTGGACCAAGCACAGAGAAAGAGGGGTTATGATGGAAGACAACGAAGAAGAAGAGGATGATGACATCTATCCTATGTTCCCTGAATACGGTGATACTACAATGGGGGAAGCTGAAGATCAAGAGGCACCAGACGATGTGCCCGATGATGATCTTCGCCGGGTCATTGTTGATGCATAGAGAGAATGCAAAAGTGAAAGGGAGAAGTTGAAGTTCGATCGCATGTTAGAGGATCACAAAAAAGGGTTGTACCCAAACTGCGAAGATGACAACACAAAGCTCGGTACCACACAAGAATTGCTGCAATGGAAGGCAGACAATGGTGTATCTGACAAGGGATTTGGTTCGCTACTGAAAATAATGAAGAAGAAGCTTCCAAAGGATAACGAATTTCCCGACAGTACATACGAAGCAAAGAAGGTTCTCTGCCCTCTAGGATTGGAGGTGCAGAAGATACATGCATGCCCTAATGACTGCATCCTCTACCGCGGTGAGTACGAGGAATTGAACGCATGCCCGGTATGCGGTGCATTGTGATACTTCTCCAACGTATCTATAATTTTTGCTTGTTCCATGCTGTTATATTATCAATCTTGGATGTTTTACAATCGTTTTATTACAACTTTATATCATTTTTTTGGACTAACCTATTGACATAGTGCCAAAGTGCCAGTTGCTGTTTTTGCTTGTTTTTTACTTCGCAGAAAATCAATACCAAACGGAGTCCAATCGCGACGAAACTTTTTGGAGATTTTTTCTGGACCAGAAGACACTGAGTGGGCCAAACAACTGCCGGAGAGGTGGGCTGTGGAGAGCACAACCCACCAGGGCGCGCCAGGGGGGGCCCGGCGCGCCCTGATGGGTTGTGCCCTCCTCGGCCCCCTTCTGCACCGCCTCTGATGCCTATAAATTCCCAAATATTCCAAAAACCCTAGGGGAGTCAACGAAACACAATTCCAGCCAACGCAAGTTCCAGAAACGCGAGATCCAATCTAAACACCATCACGGAGGGGTTCATCTTCCTCATAGGTGCCTCTCCGATGATGCGTGAGTAGTCCACCATAGACCTACGGGTCCGTAGGCAGTAGCTAGATGGCTTCTTATCTCTCTCTCTCTCTTATGATTCTCAATACAATGGTCTCTTGGAGATCTATTTGATGTAAACTTTTGCGGTGTGTTTGTTGGGATCCGATGAATTTTGAGTTCATGATCAGTTTCTATCCATGAATATTATTTGAGTCTTCTTTGATCTCTTATATGCATGATTGCTTATAGCATCGTATTTCTTCTTCGAATCTTTGGTTTAGTTAGGCCAACTAGATCGATTTTTCTTGCCATGGGAAGAGGTGCTTTGTGATGGGTTCGATCTTGATGTGTTCTTTCCCAGTGACAGAAGGGGTAGCAAGACACGCATGTATCGTTGCTATTAAGGATAACAAGATGGGGTCTATTCCTACATGAATAGATCTTGTCTACATCATGTCATCGTTCTTATTGCATTACTCCGTTTTTGCATGAACTTAATACACTAGATGCATGCTGGATAGCGGTCGATGTGTGGAATAATAGAGGTAGATGCAGGCAGGAGTCAGCCTATCTATCTTGGACGTGATGCCTATATAATGATCATCGCCTTGGATATCGTCATGACTATTCGATTTTCTATCAATTTCCCAACAGTAATTTGTTCACCCACCGTGCGCTATACTCATGAGAGAAGCCACTAGTGAACCCTACGGCCCCCGGGTCTACTTTTCCATCATATTGCTTTCCGATCTGCATTTTTGCAATCTTTGTTTTCAGATCTACAAAACCAAAAACCCAAAAATATATTGCTGCATATTTACTCTTTTTATTTGTGTTCTTGAGAGATCTATCTCTCCTATCTATCACTACCTAATCTATCTTATTACCGTAGAGAGATTGACAACCTCTCTTTCGCGTCGGGTTGCAAGTATTTGTTGTTTGTGTGCAGGTGCTGCTTATTGGGTGGTGGTGATCCTCCTACTGGTTCGATAACCTTGGTTTCATAACTGAGGGAAATACTTACCGTCGCTCTGCTGCATCATCCCTTTCTCTTTGGGGAAATACCGACGCAGTCTCAAGCCATGTCAAAGGAATTTCTGGCGCCGTTGCCGGGGAGGAAGCGGTCTCTTCTACGTGCCTATCGTAGGCGCCGAGGGGACTCCACCATCATCTACCAGGTTCCTAATCACAAATCTCATCTCCTTGCAATTACATTATTTGCCATTTACCTCTCGTTTTCCTCTCCCCCACTTCACCAAGTTTGACGTTTTATTCGCCCTCTTTTCCGTTTGCCTTTTTGCTTGTTTGCTATCTTTGCTTGTGTTGCCATGTGCCTTCTATTTGCTTGCATCTTCGCTTGCTAAAAATCTATTGATATGGATCCTCATCCACTTGCTAATCTTTTCAAAAGGCCAAATTATGATGAACCAATTGCTAGTGGGTTGAGTGCACTTGATTATCTCTATGATGTTTTGTTTGAAAATCATGAATCTGGAATTTTTGATGAAGTGTTGAAAGAAGAAATTTATAAGGTGATTCATGATAGTTCCTTGAATGATGAGAATGATTGCAATGTTGCTAGTATGAATTCTCTAAATATCCATGATGCTAATGATATGCAAAGCCACAAGCTTGGGGATGCTATGTTTGATGATGATGATATTTCTAGTCCCCCAAATTTTGATGAGCAATTTTTTTATGATGATTGCATGCCTCCTATTTATGATGATGGTGATGAAACATATGCTATAATGAGTAATGATAACCATGAAACTTATCATCATGGTTTTTGTGGTTATGTCAATCAAGTGTCTCATGATAGTTATTTTTTTGAGTTTGCTCCCACTACCATGGATGATAAGGAATTTGCTTATGTGGAGAGTAATGAAAATTCTATGCTTGTGCATCATGAAAAGAATGATTTATGTGATAGTTATATTGTTGAATTCCTTCATGATGCTACTGAAATTTATTATGAGGGAGGAACATATGCTCGTAGGAATTGCAATAATACCAAGTTTCCTCTCTTTGTGTTCAAAGTTTTGAAGTTATGCTTGTTTTGCCTTCCTATGCTAATTGATTCTTGTTCCCATAAATTGTTTACTCACAAAATACTTATGCATAGGAAGTGGGTTTGACTTAAATGTGCTTTTCATGAGATTCATGATTCTCTCTTGCATATTTCAATTACTACTTTTTATGTGAGCATCATTGAAATCATTATGCCTAGCTCGGGGCGTAAAACGATATTCCTTGTTGGGAGGCAACCCAATGAATAAATATATTTTTTCTTTTTCCTTTCTGTTTTTGAGTGTTGACACAATTATGCCTCTGTTATGATTGTGTTTTTATGGTTTATTTAGTGTTTGTGCCAAGTAGAGCCTTTAGGATGATTCATAAGATGAGTAGAAGCGATGCTGAATCTGAAACAGAAACTTTGCGTCCAGTATATGAATTTTCATTTTTTTTCTGGAACGTGATATTGAGCTGAAATTTTAACACAGTGTTTATATACAAATTCCTTACGTTGTCCTAATTTGTCAGAATTTGTAGAGTTACAGAAGTATGGGTAGAGTACAGATTACTACAGACTGTTCTGTTTAAGACAAATTCTGTTTTCGTTGCATTGTGTGCATGTTTTGATGAATCTATGGGTTATATTGAAGGGTATGATCCATGGTAAAGTTAAAATACAGTAGGTATAATGCAATAATAAAATATGAATAGGTTTGCAACATTACCTAAAGTAGTGATTTGCTTTATTATACTAACGGATCTCACGAAGATTTGGTTGAGTTTTGTGTGATTGAAGTTTTCAAGTTTTGGGTGAGATCACGATGGATGAAGGAATAAGGAGTAATAAAAGCCTAAGCTTGGGGATGCTACCACACCCCCAAGATATATCCAAAGAGAAACAAGCAACTAAGCTTGGGGATACCCCCGAGTGGCATCCCCTCTTTCTTCTAACGACCATCGGTATTTTACTTGGAGCTATATTTTTATTCGTCACATATCATGTGTTTTGCTTAGAGCGTCTTGTATCTTTGCTTGCTTTGTTTGTTAGTTTTTCCTTTGTATCCTTTCTGTACACACCTACTTGAGAAAGCCAAAATCATGCTATGATTTGTTAGAATTGCTCTATGTGCTTCACTTAAACTTTTTGAGCTATAGAATTGCTCTAGTGCTTCACTTATATCTTTTTGAGCACGGTGTGCTTGGAAACTTTTGTAGAAATACTGTCATGCTTCACTTAGATTAATTTGAGAGTAGGTAAATTTTGAAGAAATCCTTTCATGCTTCACTTATACCTTTTTGAGAGATGAAATCTTTATGCTCATGTGCTTCACTTAAATTTGTTTGAGCTTGCCAAAAAGCAATGGCAATATATGAAACTAGTCCCAAAGTGATAGATATCCAAGGAGGATATAATAAAAAATTTCAAGAAGATCATTGGAAAAATTAAACTTGATTCCTTGTAATAGTTTTGAAACATGATGATAGTAATATGTGAGTCATGTTAGTGAGTAATTATGCTTAGTAGGAATATTGGTGTTAAGGTTTGTGATTCCCTATGCATGCACGAAAGTCAATAGTTATGCAATAAAGTTACATCCTACTTGTGGTGCATTATTGGTGTTAGTTATGTTCAATGCTCACTTATGTGTTTTTTCGTTTCTTGGTATGGTTGCTTCCCAATCTATTTGCTAGCCTTCATTTGTACTAAGTAGAAATACTGCTTGTGCATCCAAAATCCTTAAACCAAGTTTTGCCTTATGAGTCCACCATACCTACCTATATGTGGTATTTCCATGCCGTTCCAAGAAAATTTGTATGTGCCATCTCTAAATTTTCAAAATAAATTTTCTCCTTTGTATGCCCGTACCGCTCATGAAACGGTGGGGAGTGTCCAATATTTTTCCATGCTAGATGTGTTATTCTCAAGATGAGTGTTTATTCACTTGTCATCGCACGAGAGTGTGGCGGTAATAGGGATGCCCATTCCCGAAATGAAAAAGAAAAAATATTTACTTTATGTTGTCAAATAATAAATTCCTTGGAAAGTGTTGGTATGGAAGGCAACCGTGGATACAGACCGCCATGGAAAGTGAAAGTTTGGTGGAAAAAGGAATAAACTTTATTTTCTGTTTGGGAACCGCCTATGATATATCTAGCATGGAAAGTATTGTGAGCTACTTTGTCGTTTTCGTTGACAGGAAAAGCATGCCACCCAAAATATTTTTCTCTCTCAATTTAAACCTTGAGCTCTGTCACCTCTACAAATCCCTACTTCCCTCTACGAAGGGCCTATCTATTTACTTTATGCAACTTTTATTTTTTACTTTGAGTCTCCATCTTCTCTTATAAACACCAACTAGGGGGCACTATGATCGTACTTGAGCATTGGGCATAGCTAATATTTGAGTGTGTTTCATGAATGGATCAATGATTGAGCATGATGGGCTAGGGATAACTTTCTTTAGTGTTGATATTTTGAAAGACATGGTTGCTTGTTGACATGCTTGAGTATTGAAGTCATTATGTTAAAACTAGACTATTGTTTTGAATCATTATAAGTCCAAATGTCCATGCTATACAAAAGAAAAGAATATGATAAACATGTTAGGCAGCATTCCACATCAAAAATTCTGTTTTTATCATTTACCTACTCGAGGACGAGTAGGAATTAAGCTTGGGGATGCTGATACGTCTCCAACGTATCTATAATTTTTGCTTGTTCCATGCTGTTATATTATCAATCTTGGATGTTTTACAATCATTTTATTACAACTTTATATCATTTTTTGGGACGTTATTGACATAGTGCCAAAGTTCCAGTTGCTGTTTTTGCTTGTTTTTTACTTCGCAGAAACTCAATACCAAACGGAGTCCAATCGCGACAAAACTTTTTGGAGATTTTTTCTGGACCAGAAGACACCCAGTGGGCCAAACAACTGCCGGAGAGGTGGGCTGTGGAGAGCACAACCCACCAGGGTGCGCCAGGGCGGCCCCGGCGCGCCCTGATGGGTTGTGCCCTCCTCGGCCCCCTTCCGCACCGCCTGTGATGCCTATAAATTCCCAAATATTCCAAAAACCCTAGGGAAGTCGACGAAACACAATTCTAGCCGCCGTAAGTTTCAGAACCGCGAGATCCAATCTAAACACCATCACGGAGGGGTTCATCTTCCTCATAGTTGCCTCTCCGATGATGCGTGAGTAGTCCACCATAGACCTACGGGTCCGTAGGCAGTAGCTAGATGGCTTCTTCTCTCTCTCTTATGATTCTCAATACAATGGTCTCTTGGAGATCTATTTGATGTAAACTTTTGCGGTGTGTTTGTTGGGATTCGATGAATTTTGAGTTCATGATCAGTTTCTATCCATGAATTATATTTGAGTCTTCTTTGATCTCTTACATGCATGATTGCTTATAGCATCGTATTTCTTCTTCGAATCTTTGGTTTAGTTAGGCCAACTAGATCGATTTTTCTTGCCATGGGAAGAGGTGCTTTGTGATGGGTTCGATCTTGCGGTGTTCTTTCCCAGTGACAGAAGGGGCAGCAAGACACGCATGTATCGTTGCTATTAAGGATAACAAGATGGGTTCTATTCCTACATGAATAGATCTTGTGTACATCATGTCATCATTCTTATTGCATTACTCCGTTTTTCCATGAACTTAATACACTAGATGCATGCTTGATAGCGGTCGATGTGTGGAGTAATAGAGGTAGATGCAGGCAGGAGTCGGTCTATCTATCTTGGCCGTGATGCCTATATAATGATCATCGCCATGGATATCGTCATGACTATTCGATTTTCTATCAATTGCCCAACAGTAATTTGTTCACCCACCGTGCGCTATACTCATGAGACAAGCCACTAGTGAACCCTACGGCCCCCGGGTCTACTTTTCCATCATATTGCTTTCCGATCTGCGTTTTTGCAATCTTTGTTTTCAGATCTACAAAACCAAAATCCCAAAAATATATTGCAGCATATTTACTCTTTTTATTTGTGTTCTTGAGAGATCTATCTCTCATATCTATCACTACCTAATCTATCTTATTACCGTAGAGAGATTGACAACCTCTCTTTCGCGTCGGGTTGCAAGTATTTGTTGTTTGTGTGCAGGTGCTGCTTATTGGGTGGTGGTGATCCTCCTACTGGTTCGATAACCTTGGTTTCATAACTGAGGGAAATACTTATCGTCGCTGTGCTGCATCATCCCTTCCTCTGTGGGGAAATGCCAACGCAGTCTCAAGCCACGTCACATTGCGGTATAAGATCAGACGAGATGACCCTGGTGATGTTGAGGGCGAGCATCCCAGGAAGAGGGTTCCTGCCAAGGTGATGTGGTATGCTCCTATAATACCACGGTTGAAACGTCTGTTCAGAAACAAAGAGCATGCCAAGTTGTTGCAATGGCACAAAGAAGACCGTAAGAAAGACGGAAGTTGAGAGCACCTGACACTTCGAAAGAGATTGTCCAGTTTGTACACGAAGTGCATCCAGTTTTTCCCGTAACACTCTCAACTTTTTAGCACATGCTATGTGGGTGAAATTATGATACCATGCCAAGTTTCAACATTTTCAGAGTTCATTTGCAGTGCTTTTCAAATTCAAGGTCATTTTAGCTCAAAATAAATCATGAAATGCATGAAAAATAGCAAATGAAGTCGGAAAAGGGTTGAAAATTGATGATGTGGCTTTGAATGGTGCATATTGAATGCATAAAAAGTCTGGAGTTAAAATATGTTAAATAAAATGAAATCCCTTTTGTAACAGATGAGTTTTCGTCCGAAACCCTCATACTTCGAAAGAGATTGTCCGGTTTTACACGAAGTTCATCCAGTTTTTCCCGTAACCCTCTCAACTTGTTAGCACATGCTATGTGGGTGAAATTATGATACCATGCCAAGTTTCAACATTTTCAGAGTTCATTTGCAGAGCTTTTCAAATTCAAGGTCATTTGTGCTCAAAATAAATCATGAAATGCATGAAAAATAGCAAATGAAGTTAAAAAGGGTTGAAAATTGATGATGTGGCTTTGAATGGTGCATATTGAATGCAGAAAAAGTCTGGAGTTAAAATATGTTAAAAATGAAATCCCTTTTGTAATAGATGAGTTTTCGTCCGAAACCCTGATACTTCGAAAGAGATTGTCCAGTTTGTACACGAAGTGCATCCAGTTTTTCCCGTAACCCTCTCAACTTTTTAGCAGATGCTATGTGGGTGAAATTATGATACCATGACAAGTTTCAACATTTTCAGAGTTCATTTGCAGTGCTTTTCAAATTCATGGTCATTTTAGCTCAAAATAAATCATGAAATGCATGAAAAATAGCAAATGAAGTCAGAAAAGGGTTGAAAATTGATGATGTGGCTTTGAATGGTGCATATTGAATGCAGAAAAAGTCTGGAGTTAAAATATGTTAAAAAAATGAAATCCCTTTGTAATAGATGAGTTTTCGTCCGAAACCCTGATACTTCGAAAGAGATTGTCCAGTTTGTACACGAAGTGCATCCAGTTTTTCCCGTAACCCTCTCAACTTTTTAGCACATGCTATGTGGGTGAAATTATGATACCATGACAAGTTTTAACATTTTCAGAGTTCATTTGCAGTGCTTTTCAAATTCATGGTCATTTTAGCTCAAAATAAATCATGAAATGCATGAAAAATAGCAAATGAAGTCAGAAAAGGGTTGAAAATTGATGATGTGGCTTTGAATGGTGCATATTGAATGCAGAAAAAGTCTGGAGTTAAAATATGTTAAAAAATGAAATCCCTTTGTAATAGATGAGTGTTCGTCCGAACCCCTGATACTTCGAAAGAGATTGTCCAGTTTGTACACGAAGTGCATCCAGTTTTTCCCGTAACCCTCTCAACTTTTTAGCACATGTTATGTGGGTGAAATTATGATACCATGCCAAGTTTCAACCTTTTGATAGTTCATTTGCAGTGCTTTTCAAATTCATGGTGATTTTAGCTCAAAATAAATCATGAAATGCATGAAAAATAGCAAATGAAGTCAGAAAATGGTTGAAAATTGATGACGTGGCTTTGAATGGTGCATATTGAATGCAGAAAAAGTCTGAAGTTAAAACATGTTAGAAAAATGAAATCCCTTTTGTAATAGATGAGTTTTCGTCTGAAATCCTCATACTTCGAAAGAGATTGTCCAGTTTGTACACGAAGTGCATCCAATTTTTCCCGTAACCCTCCCAACTTTTTAGCACATGGTATGTGGGTGAAATTATGATACCATGCCAAGTTTCAACCTTTTCAGAGTCCATTTGCAGTGCTTTTCAAATTCATGGTCATTTTAGCTCAAAATAAATCATGAAATGCATGAAAAATAGCAAATGAAGTCAAAAAAGGGTTGAAAATTGATGTTGTGGCTTTGAATGGTGCATATTGAATCCAGAAAAAGTCTGGAGTAAAAATATGTTAAAAAAATGAAATCCCTTTGTTAAAAAGAATCAAAATAATATGAACTAAAATTATCAAATTATTTATTTGTTAAAAACTTTAATAGTAAAAAGAATTTTCATAAAGTATATTTTGTTACAAGCTTTAATAGAAAACTAAAAATCTTTTATAAAACTCTAATAGCAAAAGGAATCAACTAAAAAGAATCAATAAAAAATAAAACTTATGCAACTAAATTATATAAAACTTATGCAACTAAAATTATATAACTAAAAATAACATATGCAAAAAATAACATTAAAAATTTAAAAACATAATATATGCAAAAAATAAAAAAAAGGCCCGCCTACTAGCCACAACGGCTTGCATACGACTAGAAACCCTAGAAATGGGCCAGGATGCAGGCCCGTAGTGCTAGCAGGTCCAACAGGGCGTGAGATAGGCATGTACTGCCCGCATTAGAGAGGAGCTCGAGAGGGCAGCGGCAGCAACACTTATAAACCACTCCGAGCCCCTCTCGACTAGCGAGGTGAGACTAAAATTTTGGCTGCGGGAAGCACAGCCCTTTTGTCCCGGTTGGTGGCTCCAACCGGAACTACAGGCCCCCCTTTAGTCCCGGTTGGAGCCACCAACCGGGACTAAAGGTCTCTGCTTCTCGCCCTTTGGGCTGCTGAAATTGACCTTTCCCTTTCATCCCGGTTGGAGCCACCAACCGGGACTAAAGGGTGGGCTATATAACCAGCACTTAGAGAATTTTCCAATCCCCCATCTACAGTTTCTTCTCTCCCCCGACGGCGCCGACGACCACCTCGACGCCGCCAGGCTGCCGGACCGCGCCGTCGCCCTCGCCAACGCCCTCGCCGACGCCCTGCCGTCCCCAAGCCCGCTGACCGTCACCGACGCCAGACCTCCTCGCGCGCCCTCCTCACCGTCGCCGCGTGCCCCCGAGCCGGCCCGTTCCTCGTCGCCGGCCTCCAGCTCCATCACCGCGCCCCCACTGAGCTCCCCCCTTTCCCAAGGCCTCCGCCGCCCCTGCCCTGCGCTGCCGCCGCCGCCGCCGCCGCCCCTGCGCTGCGCTGCCGCCGTCGCCGCCGCCGCCGCCCCTGCCCTGCTGCTTAGCCGCCACCCCTGCCCTGCATTTTTTTATGTTCATGTATGTATGTATGTTCATGTATGTATGTATATGTTCATGTATGTATGGCACTATATTTTTTTTATGTTCATGTATGTATGTTTTTTTCTTAATTTTTTTATGTTCATATATGTATCTATATATGTTCATGTATGTATGTATATATGTGTATAAATTGTCTTTAGTTAGTATATTTATTTTTTCAAAACCAGCCATGAAAAACTTTAATTTTCAGGGGAAGCTTCACTTTCCAAAGAAATTAACCGTAACTCCGATGAAAATAATTTATATATGACAAATCCGAATATGCCCTCCGTCGTATGTCACAAGCAGCTAGCATAGCGAACCTGGAACCGTCCCCCTCCGTTTCATCTGTCTGAAAATGCAGACTTTGGGAAAACATTCCCGGATGTTATCCACCTTCACCTATATCGTGTAGTGCCGCGTTAGAACACCGCTAAGTCTCTCGGGAATTCAACATATCCCCGATAACTTCGACATGAGGGGGGGGGTCCATGTATGTATGTATGCATAGATGGATGGATTGATGTATATAGAAAATGTTCATATGTAGAGTAAAACACTTATATGAAGTGTCTACATTAGAACTATATTAGTGATAATATTCGATAATATTCGATGCTCCATTAACTAGGTTATTCGAGATGTATTAGTGATATTATATGATAATATTATATGAAGAGTCCTCGACGATCGTCGATGATATTATATGTATTTGTGATATTATATGATGATCTTGCTAAAAAAATTGCCGTCGACTTTTAATATTATAATCCTGAACACAGGAAATGTTGACGTCGTCTGACGACGATAGGATCCCTCAGTGCCCTTTGTGCTGGGATGACAGGGGTATATGCGACCTTTGTACTCACCTAGACAACGGTACATCCTTCACCGTCAAGCTAACGAAAGAATTTAGTATTATTACGGTATGTCTAGACGGCATGTATTTTTTTGTTAATGTAGTATGACGTGTTTTTTTGCTTTAATTAACCTTTAATCTACTTTTGTACAATTCGATTAGTGCGTTCCCTGCCATGCAAGATTCGCTGTGTTGGACAAGTTCCATTTCAAAGAGAAGGGTAGTATAGAGCCTAAGATAGCTCACCTAAGAACGGAGCACTACACTTTTGTTGTTAAGGTCCAAAATAACGAAGATCACACATATTTTGGTTGTTCTAATTGGAGAGCATTTTGCAAGGCGTATGGGTTGGACGAGGACATGAACATTACCTTCGATGTTGGTAATGACGATGTTCGTGATAATAATATAGAAATTTGGGTGCATGCGGAGGATGACTTGATTCCAGTTCTACCTCCAGGTGCGTTTCTCAACAGATTTGTTAGGTAATTTATATTGATTATTGAAAATTATTTGGTACTCATCCCGACTAAATTTCTTTATTTTTTATTATTAGCTTATTTCCATGCTACAAGAACTACCCGACAGATAATAGACCGCACCTACTACAGTTATGACTCCGAGCTTACTTGGTTGGAGAAAAATCATCTGATATCATTCATTCGTGATGTTGAGTATCATGCTAAATATTACAAGACTGGCAACATTTATCATGGATATGTGCCACTAGTGCACAAGTTGAACCGTTATAACATCACTTCAGACAACTTTGTAAGATTTTTTTACCATTGCGTCACTAGTCCATCTTTTTCATACATTGTTCTTAAGCAAAACTAGTTTGCTAACTATGTTATTATTTCTAATGTTCTTCAACAGGTACTTCCCCCAGAGACCGTGCCTAAATGGATGTTTCAAAATGGTGATTTGCAAATGGTTAGCTTACGGCCACTCCCGATTAATTACAATGGTAAATACATGATATCTCAAAGTGAAGAAACCCTGAAAATCAAAGGATGGAGAAATGCAATACAAGCATCCACGCCGCCACTTGGAGAGGAATACTTGCGCATCCCACAAGTTGGAGATAGGTTGATCTGTGTTCTTCAATGGGGGGATGTCGGAGTTCGCCTTTATTATGCTATTTTAGCTAAGAGAGGAGAGCAGTAGTTAGTACGTTTCAACCTTGTGAGATAACTACAATGATGAGGATCGGAGTTGATTAAGATGATGATGAATTGTTGGATGTTGACTGATGATGAGTTGATTAAGATGATGATGATGAGTTGTTATATGACATATACCAGTACAAATTAGATGGATGTAGTAGACCAAGTTGAATTAGAGGAAAATATGATGTTGCGAATCCGCAACATCGTATTTTCCTCTAATTAATTTAACTTGGTCTATTGCATCCATCTAATTTGTACTGATGTTGGATGTTGTTCTTCCATAATTTGTACTGATGTTATATATTAATATGTGTAACCGCGTGAAAATACAATATAAATATAAAATAAAATGAAAACACAAAATGAAACACGGTCCTTTCCAAAAAAAACCAACGCTTACTGGTGCTGACGCGTGGCTGCCTTTTAGTCCCGGTTGGTGTTACCAACCGGGACTAAATGTCCTCCTGCCCTGGCGCCCGACAGCGGCCACGTGTAGCCCCTTTAGGCCCGGTTCGTAACCCAACCGAGACTAAAAGTGAGGGCCTTTAGTCCCGATTGATATGTCCCGGTTGGAGAACCGGGACTAAAGGCCCTTCAAAACCGGGACTAATGGCCCATTTTCTACTAGTGCCTGCACGTTGTTTTTTTCCTAGGTGTTGTTGTTGGAGAATATTTCTCATGGTCCTTGTGATGTCAAGAGATGGTTGGTATGGATTATTGTTGTCGTAATTCACCGATCGCTACAAAGTTTTTGTTTTCTTTTCCCACACCTCGGTCTTGGATGACTTTCTAATTGGTAGAGCTTTGGTCTTGGATGACTTTGTATGTCGTGATTTCTTTGCATGTGTGTTGGTGTTGAGTGTGTTTATCTCATTCATACAAAGACTACATGTGTGATCATTATGTTTGTACTCCCTTAATGCTTTATTTTGAGTTGATAAAATCCAACCTTTATCGAACTTGGAGCCCATGGAATACTATGAAAAGGAAGCAGATGAAATGCTCTGGACATTTTGGTAACTTGATGATACCCGCATTAACATGGAATTGGATATATAGTTTCTACACATTGTGTAGAATACAAATTTAGTACTTCCAATTTAAACTATGGAGAGATTTCTACACATGCAAAAATAAATTCTTGGCACGAAAATTTGTGCATGCCACAGTTAAATGCAATGCGATTTAAACCCACTTAGAATGTACTAATGCGTGTTACATGATAGAGAATTCTTATGTGTAGATCAGTCAGATATTGGTGGATCAAGCTACACTAGTAGAAAACATGGTACTAGTCCCGGTTCCAGAGGGCCTTTAGTCCCGGTTCTAGAACCGGGACAAAACAAGCGGGACTAATACCCAAAACCTTTAGTCCCGGTTTGCTTACGAACCGGGACCAAAGGGGCTCCACGTGGCCGCTGCGGGGCGCCCAGGCAGGAGGACCTTTAGTCCCGGTTGGTAACACCAACCGGGACCAAAAGGCAGCCACGCGTCAGCAGCTCGCAGGCGCTGGGGTTTTTGATTTTTTGGAAGGGGGGGTTTAGGGGTTTTGGAGGGTTAATTTAGGGGTTTCATATTGTGTTAGCTAGCTAATAGAGAGAAGTGACCTCTCTTTCTCCGTGCTTGGTCGACGCTAGCTACTATACATATAGAGAGAACTCGACGCTAGCTAGTAAGCAAATGAAGGAAACCATTAATTACACAAGATCGACATGAACATATATAGAGAGAAGTGACATCTCTTTCTCCGTGCTTGGTCGAACAACAAGTTTTCGTATATCTATCCGACGCTACTACATATGTACAATATAACATCCCTTACAACCATTGCAATTCCACGTGGTATTCTCCGTGTTCAGGTATGACGTGGCCAAGAAAGAATCCCGCCAATTCCTCTTGAATTGCTCGTATGCGATCATGTGGTAGGAGTTCATCCCGCATCTGCCAGATCTAATTTAAAGAAGGGGGTCAATACATATATATGAATGAAACTCAACACAATTGATGGTAATATATAAAATGAAATTGTGAATATTGTTTAGGTACTTTAAATTGTTTCTCAGAGAAGCCCCGCTCAGAGGTATAGTGGCAAATGAACTCGCATACGTAGTATCCACATAAATGATTCCCGGGTGCCTGGTACACGCACTTTACGAGAATAGAGTTCAATCAAACTGATAAGCAAGCATGATAATGGTATTGATGAAACTAGAATCAATGAGAGATGCGTGGAACTAGCTAGTATTACTTACTTTGGGGTGTGTAAATCGCAGCTCCTTCTTCAGACCCTGAACCTTAGTGGTGAACTTTTTCCAAACCCTGGCAGGCAAAGAAAATGATTACTTGATATCAGGAAATGAACGAAACTTGCCGATATGGTCCCGGTATTGATTGAACTTACTTCTGAAGCATTGCAATCATGTCCGCATAATTCTCGGGATCTTTACGGAGCGAGTCTAAGACAGTTACTAATGCCCCGTCAAGGTTAATGGATAGCAGAATATAGTGGAAGCTGCGCACGCATAACTCATCAATTACATTACTTAACCTCGAGTAAGCGAAACCGAATATGCACAAGACAGTAACACTCACTTGAAGTTGTAAGGAAAGAGTATTTCCCTTTTGTTTTGATGTCTAAGGAACGATTCTAGCAAGTTCTCCTCAGTATCTTTGGCTTCATTTTGTACCGACCATTCATTTACGGTATTTGGGCTAATGAACCCAATGTCATAGATTTGTTCTTTTTTGCATTCGACCATCTTCGATCTGCATAATATAGTGAGGATAATTATATATACATGCAATGAACGAGCTGAGCTAGAGACTTAATTATAGAAGTAATACTTACAAACAGTAGCAAGTGATGAGTTGTTTGTCGAGGGCCTCTTGATTGTATAACTGAAATAACTCCACAAATTCAACAGGCAGCAGGTCGACTCCAGGGAAGTCGTGCTCTTTTTTAATTCTGATCATCAAACTGTCTTTCCCAGACTTCCTGCAGGTTTCCATGTACCACTCATGCAATTTTTGCATCATCGTTGTTAGATGAGGATGATCAGGTTTGACGAGAGGCTTCCCGTGCTCGTCTAAAGACATCCTCTGGTGCTACTACCTCAGCCGTTTCAAACTGTACATCATCGGCCACGTAATCACCAAGAGTGGTACCGGGCAGTAGCACCGGATGATTAGCGATATCGCTAGACACCTTGAGCGGGGGGCACGATTGCTTCTCCTGTTTGCCGAGCTGGGGAATTGTTTTCCCAGTTCTTCGTTTTTTGTCTCTTGCAGCACTGGAAGTACTTCCCGACCGCAGCGCTTCATCATGTGTCTTTGTAATTATGCGGTCATAGTTGGATAGCCGAGGCGGTGGTGGTCGCTTCAGGGCATGCAGAGTGCGCTTCGCTTTCACCGGATCTACCGTTTCCTTCGGAGGTGGATCTTTTCGTGCAAAATGGGCCTTCACTTCGGCTGCACTGATTTCAGCGCGTTCCTCATCAGTCCTCTCATATGGTAACTTTGGAAGAGGCTTGAGGCTTGGACCAAATTTGAATTTCTTCCCGCCTATTGTTCCAGTAAAAATTTCAGAAACGTTCCACGTTCCAGTAAAATATGAAAATTCAAACACTACAGCAAAAGTTTCTGTTTTTACACAGCAAACATCAAAACATGCAATGCAAGCATCCTAAGACAATTCTTGGAACTTTTTATTGAAAAACAAGATTATAAATAACACCTAACAAAGAACAACAAAATAATATGACGCTCCAAGCAATACTCATATTATGTGACGAATAAAAATATAGCTCCAAGTAAGATATATCGATTGTGTTGAAGACGAAAAAGGGGATGCCTTCCGGGGCATCCCCAAGCTTAGGCGCTTCAGTCTTCCATGGATATTAACTTGGGGGTGCCTTGGGAATCCCCAAGCTTAGGTTCTTGTCACTCCTTATTCTCCTCATATCGGTGTCTCACCCAAAACTTGAAAACTTCAATCACACAAAACTTAACGGAACTTCGTGAGATGGGTTAGTATGATAAAGAGAAAATCATTCACTTGGGTACTCTCAAGACAAGATTCAGAATTGTTCCCACATGATACCTACTGTATTATACCATTCCCATAATTTATACCATTAAATATAAGCTATGGAAACACTAAAACAAGCAAACTATGCATGCAAAACAGAATCTGTCAAAAACAGAACAGTCTGTGAAGATCTGTAGTGTAACCATATTTCCCTGTCTCTATAAATTCTGAAAAATTAGGAAAACCTGAATAATTTGTATATCAAGATTTTGTAAAAATTTCAGATCATTATCGCGCTCCAGTAAAAAATGAATATTCCTGTACTGGAGTCAAAAGTTTCTGTTTTGGTTCAGCATCAATTCTACTCATCTTGTGAGTCATCCCAAAGGCTTTACTTGGCACTTTATTGAAATAAAAGGCACAAAACATGATTACTACAGTAGCTTAATCATGTGAACACACAAAAACAGAAAGTAAAAGTGTTGGGTTGTCTCCCAACAAACGCTTTTCTTGAATGCCTTTTAGCTAGGCATGATGATTTCAATGATGCTCACATAGGAATAATAAGTGAAACGTAACAGGAGCATCATGAAGCATATGACTAGCACATTTATGTCTAACCCACTTCCTATGCATAGGGATTTTGTGAGCAAAATTTTTATGGGAACAAGAATCAACTAGCGTAGGAAGGCAAAACAAGCATGACTTCAAAACTTTCAACACATAGAGAGGAAACTTGATATTATTGCAATATGTAGAAGCATAAGATCCTCTCTCATAATAATTTTCAGTAGCATCATGAACGAATTCAACAATATAACCAGCACATAAAGCATTCTTTTCATGATCTACAAGCATAGAAATTTTACTACTCTCCACACAAGAAGACTTCTTCTCATGACTAATAGTGGGAGCAAACTCAACAAAATAACTATCATGAGATACTTGATTGACATAACCACTTTGAATATTAAAATCATGATGACAAGTTTCATGGTTACTAACACTCTTTATAGCATACATGTCATCATCATAATCATCATAGATAGTAGGCATGTCATTATCATAACAAATTTGCTCATCAAAACTTGGGGGACTAAAAATATCATCTTCATCAAACATAGCATCCCCAAGCTTGTGGCTTTGCATATCATTAGTATCATGGATATTCCGAGAATTCATACAAGCAATATTGAAATAATGCTCATAATTCAAGGAATTCTCATTAAGTATTTTCATAAATTATTCCTCTACCAATTGAGCACAATTTTCCAAACCATCATTTTCACGAAAGACATTAAAGGGACGAACCAATTGATGCAACCTAAACTCCATTTTTTTGTAGTTTTCTTTTATAAAACCAAACTAGTGAAAAACAAGAAACTAAAAGATTTAATTGCAAGATCTAAAGATATACCTTCAAGCACTCACCTCCCCGGCAACGGCGCCAGAAAAGAGCTTGATGTCTACTACGCAACTTTATTCTTGTAGACTTTGTTGGGCCTCCAAGCACAGAGTTTTGTAGGGCAGTAGCAATTTTCCCTCAAGTGGATGACCTAAGGTTTATCAATCCGTGGGAGGCATAGGATGAAGATGGTCTCTCTCAAACAACCCTGCAACCAAATAACAAAGAGTCTCTTGTGTCCCCAACACACCCAATACAATGGTAAATTGTATAGGTGCACTAGTTCGGCGAAGAGATGGTGATACAAGTGCAATATGGATGGTAGATATAAGTTTTTGTAATCTGAAAATATAAAAACAGCAAGGTAACTAATGATAAAAGTGAGCACAAACGGTATTGCAATGCTTAGAAACAAGGCCTAGGGTTCATACTTTCACTAGTGCAAGTTCTCTCAACAATACTGACATAGTTGAATCATATGTAAATCCCTCACGTGCGACAAAGAGTTCACTCCAAAGTCACAAATAGCGGAGAACAAACGAAGAAATTATTGTAGGGTACGAAACCACCTCAAAGTTATCTTTTCCGATCAATCTTATGCGCTATCCCTATAAGTGTCACGAACAGCCCTAGAGTTCGTACTAAAATAACACCTTAAGATACACATAAACCAAAACCCTAATGTCACCTAGATACTCCAATGTCACCACGAGTACCCATGGGCTTGATTATACGATATGCATCACACAATTTCAGATTCATCATGTTCAATCCAACACAAAGAACTTCAAAGAGTGCCCCAAAGTTTCTACCGGAGAGTCAAGACGAAAACGTGTGCCAACCCCTATGCATAGATTCCCAAGGTCACGGAACGCGCAAGTTGATCACCAAAACATACATCAAGTGGATCAATAGAACATCCCATTGTCACCACGGATATCCCATCGCAAGACATACATCAAGTGTTCTCAAATCCTTTAAAGACTCAATCCGATAAGAAAATTTCAAAGGGAAAACTCAATTCATCACAAGAAGATAGAGAGGGGAAAACTCCATATGATTCATCTATATTAATAAAGCTCGCGATACATCAAGATCGTGCCATCTCAAGAACACGAGAGAGAGAGAGAGATCAAACACATAGCTACTGGTACATACCCTCAGCCCCGAGGGTGAACTACTCCCTCCTCGTCATGGAGACCGCCGGGATGATGAAGATGGCCTCTGGTGATGGTTTCCCCCTCCGACAGGGTGCCGGAACGGGCTCCCGATTGGTTTTTCGTGGCTACAGAGGCTTGCGGCGGCGGAACTCCCGATCTAGGTTTCTTTCTGGGGGTTTTGGTATTTATCGGAATTTTTGGTGTCGGTCTCACGTCAAGGGGGTTCCCGAGGGGCCCACAAGCCAGGGGGGCACGCCCTAGGGGGGGGGGCGCCCCCTAGGCTTGTGGCTGCCTCGGGACTCCTCTCCGGTATCTTTTTGCTCCAGTATTTTTTATATTTTCCAAAAATATTCTCCGTAAATTTTCAGCCCATTCCGAGAACTTTTATTTCTACACAAAAAACGACACCATGGTAGTTCTGCTGAAAACAGCGTCAGTCCGGGTTAGTTCTAATAAAATCATACCAAAATCATATAAAATTATTGTAAACATGGCATGAATACTTCATAAATTATAGATACGTTGGAGACGTATCAGCATCCCCAAGCTTAATTCCTGCTCGTCCTCGAGTAGGTAAATGATAAAAGAAATAATTTATGAAGTGTGAATGCTAGCAAGTGCACAAGTTTGATCAATTATAATTCCAATCACTTTTTCTAGCATCAATATAAACCATAAACAGTAGCTCATCTCATAAAACTTCTCATGATCAAGTAACAAGCTATTCACATGTTAAATTATAGACCAAATTTTTTCTTGAAAACTAACAAACCATATTCCTAGTCATCGAACAATTGCAATTCATCTTATTTCCAGGAAGGGTCTATGTAAGAGCTTTGATTTAGCAAATTCCACGTACTCAACTATCATATAGTCTTCCATGATTATTGATACTCAAAGCATATTTTTAGAACAAATAGCATCCATCGAAGACAGAGAAAGATAGGGGCTTAATGTTTCGCCTCCCAACTTATTTATCATATAGATAATTGTCAACAATAATAATTCATGATCAAATATATTTGTGTGGATATATATGTCTAGATCATTCCCCAACACATGACGCTTGCCAAGAGAAAAAGGCGAAATATAGGAAGTGGTGAAGATCACCATGACTCTTGCATAAAGGTAAGTACCAGAAAGTAAAAGATAGGCCCTTCGCAGAGGGAAGCATTGATTTGCAAACACTACTGGAATCAGCTAATTTGCCGTCTGCCAGTTCTTTGCCGTCAGCTGGCGGACTGCAAAGAAGCTCTTTGCCATCCGTTTCCAGAAAACAGACGGCAAAGAACTAGCTGACGGCAAAGAAGGTCTTTGCCATCTACCGCTTCTTTGCCGTCTGCTAGCAGACGGCAAAGGAGGTTTGCCGTAAGCTAGCGGACGACAAAGAGGGAGGTGGGCCCACTAACGAGCTGCTTACAAAAAACCCTAACGACCCCCCTCTTTGCCGTCTGCTAGCAGACGGCAAAGAGCAAAAAGGCAGACGACAAAGTTTTTACTTAACTAACGGCCGCGCCCCACCCCGCCTCTCTCTCTCTGTTTCTCTCCCTCTCCTCCCCGCCGCCCACCGCACGCGCGTGTTGGGGAACGTTGCATGGGAAACAAAAATTTTCCTACGCACACATAAGATCTATCCATGGTGATGAGCATCTACGAGAGGGAGAGTGGATCTACATACCCTTGTAGATCGCTAAGCGGAAGCGTTAATAAACGCGGTTGATGTAGTCGAACGTCTTCGCGATCCAAATCGCCGAGCGTCCCGCGATCCAATCACGATCCTTCCGATCTAGTGCCGAACGGACGGCACCTCCGCGTTCAACACACGTACGGCTTGATGACGCCTTCACCTCCTCGATCCAGCGAGCGATGATGAAGTAGTGGTTGAGTTCCAGCAGCACGACGGCGTGGTGATGGTGGTGAGGAACAATCTCTGCAGGGCTTCGCCAAGCACTACGGAGATTATGACGGAGGAACTAGAGGGCTAGGGTTGCCGCACACGGCTTGGGGAAATCTTGATGTGTCCCGTGTGCTAGCCCTGCCCCTCTATTTATATGTTGAGCCTTGGGGTCTAAACTTGGAGTAAAAGCCTCCTCCGGGTCGGTTTTGCCCGCACAAGGTCGGTTTGGCCCGCAGGGAAAGAGTCCAACTCGGATCCCTGCCGAACCGTGCACAGCCGCGCACAAGCGGTAGTACCGCTTCACACAAGCGGTAGTACCGCTTGGGCGGTAGTACCGCTTCACACAAGCGGTAGTACCGCTCGGGCGGTAGTACCGCTTCACACAAGCGGTAGTACCGCTCCGGCGGTAGTACCGCTTCACCAAGCGGTAGTACCGCTTATGCGGCAGCAAAACTACTTTTGCACTTTCCAATACCTTGTGGGCTTTATCCCTTTGGCTCATATAAAGTGTTGCTGCACCCGAACATTTCGGTAAACATCCGGAACCCCTTCCGGTGAACTCCGGAACCCTTCCAGAGATCAAAACACTATTATCACATATATCAATCTTTACCTCCGGACTATTCCGGAGATCCTCGTCATGTCCGGGATCTTATCCGGGACTCCGAACAACTTTCGGTCACCAACATAATAACTCAATTATACTAATCGTCACCAAACGTTAAGTGTGTAGACCCTGCGGGTTCGAGAACTATGTAGACATGACCGAGACACCTCTACGGCCAATAACCAATAGCGGGACCTGGATGCCCATATTGGCTCCTACATATTCTACGAAGATCTTTATCGGTCGAACCTCTATGTCAAGGATTCAGTTAATCCCGTATGCTGTTCCCTTTGTTCTTCGGTATGTTACTTGCCCGAGATTCGATCGTCGGTATCACTATACCTAGTTCAATCTCGTTACCGGCAAGTCTCTTTACTCGTTCCGTAATACAAGATCTCGTGGCTAACACTTTAGTCATATTGCTTGCAAGGCTCATTGTGATGTTGTATTACCGAGTGGGCCCTGAGATACCTCTCCGTCATACGGAGTAACAAATCCCAGTCTTGATCCATGCCAACCCAACAGACACCCTCGGAGATACCTGTAGAGCACCTTTATAGTCACCCAGTTACGTTGCGACGTTTGATACACACAAGGTATTCCTCCGGTGTTAGTGAGTTGCATGATCTCATGGTCAAAGGAACAGATACTTGACATGCAGAAAACAATAGCAATAAACTGACACGATCAAATGCTACGTTTACAGTTTGGGTCTTGTCCATCACATCATTCTCCTAATGATGTGATCCCGTTATCAAATGACATCTCATGTCAATGGCTAGGAAACCTTAACCATCTTTGATCAACGAGCTAGTCAACTAGAGGCTTACTAGGGACACAGTGTTGTCTATGTACCCACACATGTATTTGAGTTTCCAATCAATACAATTATAGCATGGATAATAAACGATTATCATTAACAAGGAAATATAATAATAACCAATTTATTATTGCCTCTAGGGCATATTTCCAACAGTCTCCCACTTGCACTAGAGTCAATAATCTAGTTCACATCACTATGTGATTTACATTGTAATGAATCGAACACCCATGCAGTTCTGGTGTTGTTCATGTTTAGCCCTTGGAAGAGGTTTAGTCATCGGATCTGCAACATTTAGATCCGTGTGTACTTTGCAAATATTTATGTCGTCCTCCTTGATGTAATCGCGGATGGAATTGAAACGTCGTTTTATGTGTCTGGTCCTCTTGTGAAATCTTGGTTCCTTGGCTAGAGCAATGGCACCAGTGTTATCACAAAACAGAGTCATTGGGTTAAGCGCACTAGGCACTACTCCAAGATCTGTCATGAACTCCTTCATCCAGACACCTTCCTTCGCCGCCTCCGAGGCTGCGATGTACTCCGCTTCGCATGTAGAATCAGCTACCACGCTTTGCTTGGAACTGCACCAGCTAACCGCACCCCCATTAAGAATAAATACGTATCCGGTTTGCGACTTAGAGTCATCCGGATCAGTGTCAAAGCTTGCATCGACGTAACCCTTTACGACGAGCTCTTGATCACCTCCATAAACGAGAAACATGTCCTTAGTCCTTTTCAGGTACTTCAGGATATTCTTGACCGCCGTCCAGTGTTCCATTCCTGGATCACTTTGAAACCTTCCGACCATACTTATGGCAAGGCTGACATCGGGTCTTGTGCACAGCATTGCATACATGATAGAGCCTATGGCCGAAGCATAGGGGATGACACTCATCTTTTCTCTATCTTCTGCAGTCACTGGGCATTGAGTCTTACTCAACTTCACACCTTGCAAAACAGGCAAGAACCCCTTCTTGGACTGATCCATTTTGAACTTCTTCAAAATCTTATCAAGGTATGTGCTTTGTGAAAGTCCTATTAAGCGTCTTGATCTATCTCTATAGATCTTGATGCCTAATATGAAAGCAGCTTCTCCTAGGTCCTTCATTGAAAAACTCTTGTTCAAATATTCCTTTACGCTTTCCAGCATTTCTATATTGTTTCCAATCAGCAATATGTCATCCACATATAATATTAGAAACGCTATAGAGCTCCCACTCACTTTCTTGTAAATACAAGCTTCTCCGTAAACTTGTATAAACTCGAACGCTTTGATCACCTCATCAAAACGAAGATTCCAACTCCGAGATGCTTGCACCAGTCCATAAATGGATCGCTGGAGTTTGCAAACTTTGTCAGCAATCTCTGGATCGACAAAACCTTCTGGTTGCATCATATACAACTCTTCCTTAAGGAAACCGTTAAGGAACGCTGTTTTGACATCCATCTGCCAAATTTCATAATCGAAAAAGGCAGCTATTGCTAACATGATTCTGACGGACTTAAGCATCGCTACGGGTGAGAAGGTCTCATCGTAGTCAACTCCTTGAACTTGTGAAAAACCCTTTGCCACAAGTCGAGCTTTATAGACGGTGACATTACCGTCCGCGTCCGTCTTCCTCTTAGAGATCCATTTGTTCTGAATGGCCTTACGCCCTTCAGGTAATACTTCCAAAGTCCATACTTTGTTTTCATACATGGATCCCATCTCGGATTTCATGGCCTCTAACCACTTCTCGGAATCCGGGCTCATCATCGCTTCTCCATAGCTCGTAGGTTCATCGTTGTCTAACAACATGATGTCTAAGACAGGGTTGCCGTACCACTCAGGAGCAGTACGCGTCCTTGTCGACCTACGAGGTTCGATAGCAACTTGATCCAAAGCTTCATGATCATCATCATTAACTTCCTCTTCAGCTAATGTAGGCTCCACAGAAACAACTTTCTGCGCCGCGCTACTCTCAGGTTGAAGTAAAGGTTCAACAACCTCATCAAGTTCTATCTTCCTCCCACTCAATTCTTTCGAGAGAAACTCTTTCTCAAGAAATGTTCCGTTTTTAGCGACAAACACTTTGCCTTCGGATCTGAGGTAGAAGGTATACCCAACTGTCTCTTTTGGGTATCCTATGAAGACGCATTTCTCCGCTTTGGGTTCCAGCTTTTCAGGCTGAAGCTTTTTGACATAAGCATCACATCCCCAAACTTTAAGAAACGACAGCTTTGGCTTCTTGTCAAACCAAAGTTCATATGGCGTTGTCTCAACGGATTTCGATGGTGCCCTATTTAAAGTGAATGCAGCTGTCTCTAATGCATAACCCCAAAACGATAGTGACAAATCGGCAAGAGACATCATAGATCGCACCATATCCAATAAAGTTCGATTACGACGTTCGGACACACCATTACGCTGTGGTGTTCCAGGCGGTGTCAATTGTGAAACAATTCCACACTGTCTTAAGTGACTGCCAAACTCATAACTCAGATATTCTCCCCCTCGATCAGATCGTAGGAATTTAATCTTCTTGTTACGATGATTCTCAACTTCACTCTGAAATTGTTTGAACTTTTCAAATGTTTCAGACTTGTGTTTCATTAAGTAAATATACCCATATCTACTTAAGTCATCAGTGAAGGTGAGAAAGTAACGATAACCACCGCGCGCCTCAATACTCATCGGACCGCACACATCAGTATGTATGATTTCCAATAAGTCACTTGCCCGTTCCATTGTTCCAGAGAACGGCATTTTAGTCATCTTGCCCATGAGGCATGGCTCACATGTGTCAAGTGATTCAAAATCAAGTGACTCCAAAAGTCCATCAGCATGGAGCTTCTTCATGCGTTTTACGCCAATATGACCTAAACGGCAGTGCCACAAGAAAGTGGTATTATCATTATCAATTCTACATCTTTTGGCATCAATGTTATGAACATGTGTATCATTACTATCGAGATTCAATAAGTATAAACCCCTCACATCGGGTGCATGACCATAAAAGATATTACTCATATAAATAGAACAACCATTATTCTCTGATTTAAATGAGTAACCGTCTCGCAATAAACAAGATCCAGATATAATGTTCATGCTTAACGCAGGCACCAAATAACACTTATTTAGGTTCATCACTAATCCCGACGGTAATCGAAGAGCGAGCGTGCCGACGGCGATCACATCAACCTTGGAACCATTTCCCACGCGCATCGTCACTTCGTCCTTTGCCAGCCTCCGTCTATTCCGCAGTTCCTGTTTTAAGTTGCAAATATGAGCAACCGCACCGGTATCAAATACCCAGGCACTACAACGAGAGTTGGTAAGGTACACATCAATAACATGTATATCATATATACCTTGTTTGTTGTTGGCCGCCTTCTTGTCAGCCAAATACTTGGGGCAATTCCGCTTCCAGTGTCCAGTTCCCTTGCAATGAAAACACACAGTTTCTGGTTTGGGTCCAGCCTTGGGTTTCTTCACGAGAGGAGCTACTGCTTTGCCACTCTTCTTGGAGTTACCCTTCTTACCCTTGCCATTTTTCTTGAAACTAGTGGTTTTATTGACCATCAACACTTGATGCTCCTTCTGAATTTCAGACTCAGCGGCTTTCAGCATCGCAAACAGCTCGGTGACTGACTTGTTCATCCCGTGCATGTTTATAGTTCAACACGAAGCTCTTGTAGCTAGGTGGCAATGATTGAAGAACTCTGTCAGTGATAGCCTCTGGCGGAAGGGGCATCCCTAACTCAGCCAGACGGGTGGAGTACCCAGACATTCTGAGCACGTGATCACTGATAGACCCGTTCTCCTCCATCTTGCAAGCATAGAACTTATCGTAGATCTCATATCTCTCGATCCGGGCATTCTTCTGAAAGATAAACTTCAACTCCTGGAACATCTCATATGCTCCATGACGTTCAAAACGTCTTTGAAGTCCCGGTTCTAAGCCATACAACATTGCACATTGAACTATTGAGTAATCATCAGAACGAGCCTGCCAGGCGTTCACAACGTCTAGAGACTCAACTGGAGCGGGTGGATCACCAAGCGGTGCATCAAGGACATAAGCCTTCTGGGAAGCCGTAAGGATAATCCTTAGATTACGGGCCCAGTCCACAAAGTTACTTCCATCATCTTTCAACTTAGCTTTCTCTAGGAACGCATTAAAATTCAGGGGTGCTACTGCGCGAGCCATGATCTACAACATAAATATAGCAAAGACAACTTAGACTATTGTTCTTAGATAATGAGTTTAGTTAATCATATTTAAAAAACTCCCACTCAAATTGACATCCCTCCGATCATTCGAGTGTAACATGATCCAAATCCACCAACTCAAGTCCGATCATCACGTGAGTTGAGGTGGTTTCAATGGTGAACATCTTCATGTTGATCATATCTACTATATGACTCATGTTCGACCTTTCGGTCTCTTGTGTTCCGAGGCCATGTCTGTACATGCTAGGCTCGTCAAGTTTAACCCGAGTGTTCCGCACGTGTAACATGGCTTACACCCGTTGTATGCGAACGTAGAGTCTATCACACCCGATCATCACGGCGTGTCTCGAAACGACGAACTTTCGCAACGGTGCACACTTGGGGAGAACACAATTTATCTTGAAATTTAAGTGAGGGATCACCTTATAATGCTACCGTCGTCCTAAGCAAAATAAGATGCATAAAAGGATTAACATCACATGCAAATCATAAGTGACATGATATGGCCATGAACTTGTGCTTTTGATCTCCATCTCCAAAGCACCGGCATGATCTCCATCGTCACCGGCATGACACCATGATCTCCATCATCTTGATCTCCATCAACGTGTCGCCATAAGGTTGTCGCGCCGACTGTTGCTTCCACGACTATTGCTAACGTTTAGCGATAAAGTAAAGCATTACATAGCGCTTAATGATTGACACGCAGGTCATACAATAATTAAAGACAACTCTATGGCTCCTGCCAGTTGCCGTACTCATCGACATGCAAGTCGTGATATTCTATACATCACATGATCATCTCATACATCACATATATCTCATCATGTAATTGGCCATATCACATCACAACATACCCTGCAAAAACAAGTTAGACGTCCTCTAATTGTTGTTGCAAATTTTACGTGGCTGCTATGGGTTTGCAAGAACCGTTCTTACCTACGCAAAACCACAACGTGGTGTAGTGATTGCTTTTTGATCTTCTAAAAGAACCCTCTTCATTGAAATCGATTCAACTAAAGTGAGAGAGACAGACACCCGCTAGCCATCTTTATGCAACGAAGTTACATGTTAGTTGAAGGAACCTGTCTCGCGTAAGTGTACGCGTAATGTCGGTCCGGGCCGCTTCATCTCACAGTACCGCCGAATCAAATATCAACTAGTAACGGCAAGCAATATGTATACACCCACGCCCACAACTCGTTTGTGTTCTACTCGAGATCTCATCTACGCATAGACCTAGCTCATGATGCCACTGTTGGGGAACGTTGCATGGGAAACAAAAATTTTCCTACGCACACATAAGATCTATCCATGGTGATGAGCATCTACGAGAGGGAGAGTGGATCTACATACCCTTGTAGATCGCTAAGCGGAAGCGTTAATAAACGCGGTTGATGTAGTCGAACGTCTTCGCGATCCAAATCGCCGAGCGTCCCGCGATCCAATCACGATCCTTCCGATCTAGTGCCGAACGGACGGCACCTCCGCGTTCAACACACGTACGGCTTGATGACGCCTTCACCTCCTCGATCCAGCGAGCGATGATGAAGTAGTGGTTGAGTTCCAGCAGCACGACGGCGTGGTGATGGTGGTGAGGAACAATCTCTGCAGGGCTTCGCCAAGCACTACGGAGATTATGACGGAGGAACTAGAGGGCTAGGGTTGCCGCACACGGCTTGGGGAAATCTTGATGTGTCCCGTGTGCTAGCCCTGCCCCTCTATTTATATGTTGAGCCTTGGGGTCTAAACTTGGAGTAAAAGCCTCCTCCGGGTCGGTTTTGCCCGCACAAGGTCGGTTTGGCCCGCAGGGAAAGAGTCCAACTCGGATCCCTGCCGAACCGTGCACAGCCGCGCACAAGCGGTAGTACCGCTTCACACAAGCGGTAGTACCGCTTGGGCGGTAGTACCGCTTCACACAAGCGGTAGTACCGCTCGGGCGGTAGTACCGCTTCACACAAGCGGTAGTACCGCTCCGGCGGTAGTACCGCTTCACCAAGCGGTAGTACCGCTTACGCGGCAGCAAAACTACTTTTGCACTTTCCAATACCTTGTGGGCTTTATCCCTTTGGCTCATATAAAGTGTTGCTGCACCCGAACATTTCGGTAAACATCCGGAACCCCTTCCGGTGAACTCCGGAACCCTTCCAGAGATCAAAACACTATTATCACATATATTAATCTTTACCTCCGGACTATTCCGGAGATCCTCGTCATGTCCGGGATCTTATCCGGGACTCCGAACAACTTTCGGTCACCAACATAATAACTCAATTATACTAATCGTCACCAAACGTTAAGTGTGTAGACCCTGCGGGTTCGAGAACTATGTAGACATGACCGAGACACCTCTACGGCCAATAACCAATAGCGGGACCTGGATGCCCATATTGGCTCCTACATATTCTACGAAGATCTTTATCGGTCGAACCTCTATGTCAAGGATTCAGTTAATCCCGTATGCTGTTCCCTTTGTTCTTCGGTATGTTACTTGCCCGAGATTCGATCGTCGGTATCACTATACCTAGTTCAATCTCGTTACCGGCAAGTCTCTTTACTCGTTCCGTAATACAAGATCTCGTGGCTAACACTTTAGTCATATTGCTTGCAAGGCTCATTGTGATGTTGTATTACCGAGTGGGCCCTGAGATACCTCTCCGTCATACGGAGTAACAAATCCCAGTCTTGATCCATGCCAACCCAACAGACACCCTCGGAGATACCTGTAGAGCACCTTTATAGTCACCCAGTTACGTTGCGACGTTTGATACACACAAGGTATTCCTCCGGTGTTAGTGAGTTGCATGATCTCATGGTCAAAGGAACAGATACTTGACATGCAGAAAACAATAGCAATAAACTGACACGATCAAATGCTACGTTTACAGTTTGGGTCTTGTCCATCACATCATTCTCCTAATGATGTGATCCCGTTATCAAATGACATCTCATGTCAATGGCTAGGAAACCTTAACCATCTTTGATCAACGAGCTAGTCAACTAGAGGCTTACTAGGGACACAGTGTTGTCTATGTACCCACACATGTATTTGAGTTTCCAATCAATACAATTATAGCATGGATAATAAACGATTATCATTAACAAGGAAATATAATAATAACCAATTTATTATTGCCTCTAGGGCATATTTCCAACAGCGCGCCGCTGCCCCGTCGCCCCACCACCCCGCCGCCCCACCGGCCCACCGCCCCGGCGCCACCGCGGCCCCGTCGCCCCCGCCGCCGCGCCCCGGCCCCCCTGCGCCCCACCGCCCTGGAGCCCTGCGGCCCTGTCGCCACCGCCGCCCGTCGCCCGCGCCCGCCGCCCCACCGGCCCGCCGCCCCACCGGCCAACCACCCCGGCCGGTGCCCTGCGGCCCCCCTCCGTCCCCCTGCGCCCCCTCCGCCCCTGCCACCCGCCGCTCCCAGGCGCCCGAGCCCCCCTGTCCCCGCCACCCGGCCGCCACCGCCGCCCCGGCGCTCCCCTGTGTTGGAAATATGCCCTAGAGGCAATAATAAATTGGTTATTATTATATTTCCTTGTTCATGATAATCGTTTATTATCCATGCTATAATTGTATTGATTGGAAACTCAAATACATGTGTGGGTACATAGACAACACTGTGTCCCTAGTAAGCCTCTAGTTGACTAGCTCGTTGATCAAAGATGGTTAAGGTTTCCTAGCCATTGACATGAGATGTCATTTGATAACGGGATCACATCATTAGGAGAATGATGTGATGGACAAGACCCAAACTGTAAACGTAGCATTTGATCGTGTCAGTTTATTGCTATTGTTTTCTGCATGTCAAGTATCTGTTCCTTTGACCATGAGATCATGCAACTCACTGACACCGGAGGAATACCTTGTGTGTATCAAACGTCGCAACGTAACTGGGTGACTATAAAGGTGCTCTACAGGTATCTCCGAGGGTGTATGTTGGGTTGGCATGGATCAAGACTGGGATTTGTTACTCCGTGTGACGGAGAGGTATCTCAGGGCCCACTCGGTAATACAACATCACATTGAGCCTTGCAAGCAAAGTGACTAAACAGTTAGCCACAGGATCTTGTATTACGGAACGAGTAAAGAGACTTGCCGGTAACGAGATTGAACTAGGTATAGTGATACCGACGATCGAATCTCGGGCAAGTAACATACCGAAGAACAAAGGGAACAGCATACGGGATTAACTGAATCCTTGACATAGAGGTTCGACCGATAAAGATCTTCGTAGAATATGTAGGAGCCAATATGGGCATCCAGGTCCCGCTATTGGTTATTGGCCGTAGAGGTGTCTCGGTCATGTCTACATAGTTCTCGAACCCGCAGGGTCTACACACTTAACGTTTGGTGACGATTAGTATAATTGAGTTATTATGTTGGTGACCGAAAGTTGTTCGGAGTCCCGGATAAGATCCCGGACATGACGAGGATCTCCGGAATAGTCCGGAGGTAAAGATTGATATATGTGATAATAGTGTTTTGATCTCTGGAAGGGTTCCGGAGTTCACCGGAAGGGGTTCCGGATGTTTTCCGAAGTGTTCGGGTGCAGCAACACTTTATATGAGCCAAAGGGATAAAGCCCACAAGGTATTGGAAAGTGCAAAAGTAGTTTTGCTGCCGCGTAAGCGGTACTACCGCTTGTTGAAGCGGTACTACCGCCCGAGCGGTACTACCGCTTGTGTGAAGCGGTACTACCGCCCAAGCGGTACTACCGCTTGTGTGAAGCGGTACTACCGCTTGTGCGCGGCTGTGCACGATTCGGCAGGGTCCGAATTGAACTCTTTTCCTGCGGGCCAAACCGACCTTGTGCGGGCAAAACCGACCCGGAGGAGGCTTTTACTCCAAGTTTAGACCCCAAGGCTCAACATATAAATAGAGGGGCAGGGCTAGCACACGGGATTGATCAGGATTTCCCAAGCCGTGTGCCGGCAACCCTAGCCCTCTAGTTCCTCCGTCATAATCTCCGTAGTGCTTGGCGAAGCCCTGCAGAGATTGTTCCTCACCACCATCACCACGCCGTCGTGCTGCTGGAACTCAACCACTACTTCATCATCGCTCGCTGGATCGAGGAGGTGAAGGCGTCATCAAGCCGTACGTGTGTTGAACGCGGAGGTGCCGTCCGTTCGGCACTAGATCGGAAGGATCGTGATTGGATCGCGGGACGCTCGGCGATTTGGATCGCGAAGACGTTCGACTACATCAACCGCGTTTATTAACGCTTCCGCTTAGCGATCTACAAGGGTATGTAGATTCACTCTCCCTCTCGTAGATGCTCATCACCATGGATAGATCTTGCGTGTGCGTAGGAAAATTTTTGTTTCCCATGCAACGTTCCCCAACAGTGGCATCTGAGCTAGGTCTATGCGTAGATGAGATCTCGAGTAGAACACAAACGAGTTGTGGGCGTGGGTGTATACATATTGCTTGCCGTTACTAGTTGATACTTGATTCCGCGGTATTGTGAGATGAAGCGGCCCGGACCGACATTACGCGTACGCTTACGCGAGACTGGTTTCACCGCTGCGTGCACTTGTTGCATAAAGGTGACTGGCGGGTGTCTGTCTCTCTCACTTTAGTTGAATCGGTTCAATGAAGAGGGTTCTTTTAGAAGATCAAAAAGCAATCACTACACCACGTTGTGGTTTTGCGTAGGTAAGAATCGTTCTTGCTAGATACCCGTAGCAGCCACGTAAAATTTGCAACAACAATTAGAGGACGTCTAACTTGTTTTTGCAGGGTATGTTGTGATGTGATATGGCCAATTACATGATGAGATATATGTGATGTATGAGATGATCATGTATTGTATAGAATATCACGACTTGCATGTCGATGAGTACGGCAACTGGCAGGAGCCATAGAGTTGTCTTTAATTATTGTATGACCTGCGTGTCAATCATTAAGCGCTATGTAATGCTTTACTTTATCGCTAAACGTTAGCTATAGTCGTGGAAGCAACAGTCGGCGCGACAACCTTATGGCGACACGTTGATGGAGATCAAGATGATGGAGATCATGGTGTCATGCCGGTGACGATGGAGATCATGCCGGTGCTTTGGAGATGGAGATCAAAAGCACAAGTTCATGGCCATATCATGTCACTTATGATTTGCATGTGATGTTAATCCTTTTATGCATCTTATTTTGCTTAGGACGACGGTAGCATTATAAGGTGATCCCTCACTTAAATTTCAAGATAAATTGTGTTCTCCCCAAGTGTGCACCGTTGCGAAAGTTCGTCGTTTCGAGACACGCCGTGATGATCGGGTGTGATAGACTCTACGTTCGCATACAACGGGTGCAAGCCATGTTGCACGTGCGGAACACTCGGGTTAAACTTGACGAGCCTAGCATGTACAGACATGGCCTCGGAACACAAGAGACCGAAAGGTCGAACATGAGTCATATAGTAGATATGATCAACATGAAGATGTTCACCATTGAAACCACCTCAACTCACGTGATGATCGGACTTGAGTTGGTGGATTTGGATCATGTTACACTCGAATGACCGGAGGGGTGTCAATTTGAGTGGGAGTTTTTAAGTAATATGATTAACTAAACTCATTATCTTGAACAATAGTCTAAGTTGTCTTTGCAATATTTATGTTGTAGATCATGGCTCGCGCAGTAGCACCCCTGAATTTTAATGCGTTCCTAGAGAAAGCTAAATTGAAAGAAGATGGAAGTAACTTTGTGGACTGGGCCCGTAATCTAAGGATTATCCTTACGGCTTCCCAGAAGGCTTATGTCCTTGATGCACCGCTTGGTGATCCACCCGCTCCAGTTGAGTCTCTAGACGTTGTGAACGCCTGGCAGGCTCGTTCTGATGATTACTCAATAGTTCAATGTGCAATGTTGTATGGCTTAGAACCGGGACTTCAAAGACGTTTTGAACGTCATGGAGCATATGAGATGTTCCAGGAGTTGAAGTTTATCTTTCAGAAGAATGCCCGGATCGAGAGATATGAGATCTCCGATAAGTTCTATGCTTGCAAGATGGAGGAGAACGGGTCTATCAGTGATCACGTGCTCAGAATGTCTGGGTACTCCACCCGTCTGGCTGAGTTAGGGATGCCCCTTCCGCCAGAGGCTATCACTGACAGAGTTCTTCAATCATTGCCACCTAGCTACAAGAGCTTCGTGTTGAACTATAACATGCACGGGATGAACAAGTCAGTCGCCGAGCTGTTTGCGATGCTGAAAGCCGCTGAGTCTGAAATTCAGAAGGAGCATCAAGTGTTGATGGTCAATAAAACCACTAGTTTCAAGAAAAATGGCAAGGGTAAGAAGGGTAACTCCAAGCAGAGTGGCAAAGCAGTTGCTCCTCTCGTGAAGAAACCCAAGGCTGGACCCAAACCAGAAACTGTGTGTTTTCATTGCAAGGGAACTGGACACTGGAAGCGGAATTGCCCCAAGTATTTGGCTGACAAGAAGGCGGCCAACAACAAACAAGGTATATATGATATACATGTTATTGATGTGTACCTTACCAACTCTCGTTGTAGTGCCTGGGTATTTGATACCGGTGCGGTTGCTCATATTTGCAACTCAAAACAGGAACTGCGGAATAGACGGAGGCTGGCAAAGGACGAAGTGACGATGCGCGTGGGAAATGGTTCCAAGGTTGATGTGATCGCCGTCGGCACGCTCGCTCTTCGATTACCATCGGGATTAGTGATGAACCTGAATAATTGTTATTTAGTGCCTACGTTAAGCATGAACATTATATCTGGATCTTGTTTATTGCGAGACGGTTACTCATTTAAATCAGAGAATAATGGTTGTTCTATTTATATGAGTAATATCTTTTATGGTCATGCACCCGATGTGAGGGGTTTATTCTTATTGAATCTCGATAGTAATGATACACATGTTCATAACATTGATGCCAAAAGATGTAGAATTGATAATGATAATACCACTTTCTTGTGGCACTGCCGTTTAGGTCATATTGGCGTAAAACGCATGAAGAAGCTCCATGCTGATGGACTTTTGGAGTCACTTGATTTTGAATCACTTGACACATGTGAGCCATGCCTCATGGGCAAGATGACTAAAACGCCGTTCTCTGGAATAATGGAACGGGCAAGTGACTTATTGGAAATCATACATACTGATGTGTGCGGTCCGATGAGTATTGAGGCGCGCGGTGGTTATCGTTACTTTCTCACCTTCACTGATGACTTAAGTAGATATGGGTATATTTACTTAATGAAACACAAGTCTGAAACGTTTGAAAAGTTCAAGCAATTTCAGAGTGAAGTTGAGAATCATCGTAACAAGAAGATTAAATTCCTACGATCTGATCGAGGAGGAGAATATCTGAGTTATGAGTTTGGCAGTCACTTAAGACAGTGTGGAATTGTTTCACAATTAACACCGCCTGGAACACCACAGCGTAATGGTGTGTCCGAACGTCGTAATCGAACCTTATTGGATATGGTGCGATCTATGATGTCTCTTGCCGATTTGCCACTATCGTTTTGGGGTTATGCATTAGAGACAGCTGCATTCACTTTAAATAGGGCACCATCGAAATCCGTTGAGACGACGCCATATGAACTTTGGTTTGGCAAGAAGCCAAAGCTGTCGTTTCTTAAAGTTTGGGGATGTGATGCTTATGTCAAAAAGCTTCAGCCTGAAAAGCTGGAACCCAAAGCGGAGAAATGCGTCTTCATAGGATACCCAAAAGAGACAGTTGGGTATACCTTCTACCTCAGATCCGAAGGCAAAGTGTTTGTCGCTAAAAACGGAACATTTCTTGAGAAAGAGTTTCTCTCGAAAGAATTGAGTGGGAGGAAGATAGAACTTGATGAGGTTGTTGAACCTTTACTTCAACCTGAGAGTAGCGCAGCGCAGAAAGTTGTTTCTGTGGAGCCTACATTAGCTGAAGAGGAAGTTAATGATGATGATCATGAAGCTTTGGATCAAGTTGCTATCGAACCTCGTAGGTCGACAAGGACGCGTACTGCTCCCGAGTGGTACGGCAACCCTGTCTTAGAGGTCATGTTGTTAGACAACGATGAACCTACGAGCTATGGAGAAGCGATGATGAGCCCGGATTCCGAGAAGTGGTTAGAGGCCATGAAATCCGAGATGGGATCCATGTATGAAAACAAAGTATGGACTTTGGAAGTATTACCTGAAGGGCGTAAGGCCATTCAGAACAAATGGATCTTTAAGAGGAAGACGGACGCGGACGGTAATGTCACCGTCTATAAAGCTCGACTTGTGGCAAAGGGTTTTTCACAAGTTCAAGGAGTTGACTACGATGAGACCTTCTCACCCGTAGCGATGCTTAAGTCCGTCAGAATCATGTTAGCAATAGCTGCCTTTTTCGATTATGAAATTTGGCAGATGGATGTCAAAACAGCGTTCCTTGACGGTTTCCTTAAGGAAGAGTTGTATATGATGCAACCAGAAGGTTTTGTCGATCCAGAAAATGCTGACAAAGTTTGCAAACTCCAGCGATCCATTTATGGACTGGTGCAAGCATCTCGGAGTTGGAATCTTCGTTTTGATGAGGTGATCAAAGCGTTCGAGTTTATACAAGTTTACGGAGAAGCTTGTATTTACAAGAAAGTGAGTGGGAGCTCTATAGCGTTTCTAATATTATATGTGGATGACATATTGCTGATTGGAAACAATATAGAAATGCTGGAAAGCGTAAAGGAATATTTGAACAAGAGTTTTTCAATGAAGGACCTAGGAGAAGCTGCTTTCATATTAGGCATCAAGATCTATAGAGATAGATCGAGACGCTTAATAGGACTTTCACAAAGCACATACCTTGATAAGATTTTGAAGAAGTTCAAAATGGATCAGTCCAAGAAGGGGTTCTTGCCTGTTTTGCAAGGTGTGAAGTTGAGTAAGACTCAATGCCCAGTGACTGCAGAAGATAGAGAAAAGATGAGTGTCATCCCCTATGCTTCAGCCATAGGCTCTATCATGTATGCAATGCTGTGCACAAGACCCGATGTCAGCCTTGCCATAAGTATGGCCGGAAGGTTTCAAAGTGATCCAGGAATGGAACACTGGACGGCGGTCAAGAATATCCTGAAGTACCTGAAAAGGACTAAGGACATGTTTCTCGTTTATGGAGGTGATCAAGAGCTCGTCGTAAAGGGTTACGTCGATGCAAGCTTTGACACTGATCCGGATGACTCTAAGTCGCAAACCGGATACGTATTTATTCTTAATGGGGGTGCGGTTAGCTGGTGCAGTTCCAAGCAAAGCGTGGTAGCTGATTCTACATGCGAAGCGGAGTACATCGCAGCCTCGGAGGCGGCGAAGGAAGGTGTCTGGATGAAGGAGTTCATGACAGATCTTGGAGTAGTGCCTAGTGCGCTTAACCCAATGACTCTGTTTTGTGATAATACTGGTGCCATTGCTCTAGCCAAGGAACCAAGATTTCACAAGAGGACCAGACACATAAAACGACGTTTCAATTCCATCCGCGATTACATCAAGGAGGACGACATAAATATTTGCAAAGTACACACGGATCTAAATGTTGCAGATCCGTTGACTAAACCTCTTCCAAGGGCTAAACATGAACAACACCAGAACTGCATGGGTGTTCGATTCATTACAATGTAAATCACATAGTGATGTGAACTAGATTATTGACTCTAGTGCAAGTGGGAGACTGTTGGAAATATGCCCTAGAGGCAATAATAAATTGGTTATTATTATATTTCCTTGTTCATGATAATCGTTTATTATCCATGCTATAATTGTATTGATTGGAAACTCAAATACATGTGTGGGTACATAGACAACACTGTGTCCCTAGTAAGCCTCTAGTTGACTAGCTCGTTGATCAAAGATGGTTAAGGTTTCCTAGCCATTGACATGAGATGTCATTTGATAACGGGATCACATCATTAGGAGAATGATGTGATGGACAAGACCCAAACTGTAAACGTAGCATTTGATCGTGTCAGTTTATTGCTATTGTTTTCTGCATGTCAAGTATCTGTTCCTTTGACCATGAGATCATGCAACTCACTGACACCGGAGGAATACCTTGTGTGTATCAAACGTCGCAACGTAACTGGGTGACTATAAAGGTGCTCTACAGGTATCTCCGAGGGTGTCTGTTGGGTTGGCATGGATCAAGACTGGGATTTGTTACTCCGTGTGACGGAGAGGTATCTCAGGGCCCACTCGGTAATACAACATCACATTGAGCCTTGCAAGCAAAGTGACTAAACAGTTAGCCACAGGATCTTGTATTACGGAACGAGTAAAGAGACTTGCCGGTAACGAGATTGAACTAGGTATAGTGATACCGACGATCGAATCTCGGGCAAGTAACATACCGAAGAACAAAGGGAACAGCATACGGGATTAACTGAATCCTTGACATAGAGGTTCGACCGATAAAGATCTTCGTAGAATATGTAGGAGCCAATATGGGCATCCAGGTCCCGCTATTGGTTATTGGCCGTAGAGGTGTCTCGGTCATGTCTACATAGTTCTCGAACCCGCAGGGTCTACACACTTAACGTTTGGTGACGATTAGTATAATTGAGTTATTATGTTGGTGACCGAAAGTTGTTCGGAGTCCCGGATAAGATCCCGGACATGACGAGGATCTCCAGAATAGTCCGGAGGTAAAGATTGATATATGTGATAATAGTGTTTTGATCTCTGGAAGGGTTCCGGAGTTCACCGGAAGGGGTTCCGGATGTTTTCCGAAGTGTTCGGGTGCAGCAACACTTTATATGAGCCAAAGGGATAAAGCCCACAAGGTATTGGAAAGTGCAAAAGTAGTTTTGCTGCCGCGTAAGCGGTACTACCGCTTGTTGAAGCGGTACTACCGCCCGAGCGGTACTACCGCTTGTGTGAAGCGGTACTACCGCCCAAGCGGTACTACCGCTTGTGTGAAGCGGTACTACCGCTTGTGCGCGGCTGTGCACGATTCGGCAGGGTCCGAATTGAACTCTTTTCCTGCGGGCCAAACCGACCTTGTGCGGGCAAAACCGACCCGGAGGAGGCTTTTACTCCAAGTTTAGACCCCAAGGCTCAACATATAAATAGAGGGGCAGGGCTAGCACACGGGATTGATCAGGATTTCCCAAGCCGTGTGCCGGCAACCCTAGCCCTCTAGTTCCTCCGTCATAATCTCCGTAGTGCTTGGCGAAGCCCTGCAGAGATTGTTCCTCACCACCATCACCACGCCGTCGTGCTGCTGGAACTCAACCACTACTTCATCATCGCTCGCTGGATCGAGGAGGTGAAGGCGTCATCAAGCCGTACGTGTGTTGAACGCGGAGGTGCCGTCCGTTCGGCACTAGATCGGAAGGATCGTGATTGGATCGCGGGACGCTCGGCGATTTGGATCGCGAAGACGTTCGACTACATCAACCGCGTTTATTAACGCTTCCGCTTAGCGATCTACAAGGGTATGTAGATTCACTCTCCCTCTCGTAGATGCTCATCACCATGGATAGATCTTGCGTGTGCGTAGGAAAATTTTTGTTTCCCATGCAACGTTCCCCAACACCCTGGCCCTCCCCGGTGCTCCCCCGCCCCTCCCCGACGCTCCCCCGCCCCTCCCCGGCGCTCCCCCAACCCTCCACGACGCCCCCTGCCCCACCCCCCTCTGGTGAGCTCTTCCCCTCTCCTCTTTTTTCTGTTTTTTTGTTTTTAGTTTAGGTTTAGATTATTAGGTATTAGGTTAGGTTTGGTTAGGGTTAGAGTTTAGTTTATTAGGTTAGAAAAGAAAAAATCTAGAAGAAAAAAAAGAAGAAAAAAAGAAGGAAAAAAGGAAAAAAGAAGAAGAAGAAGAAAAAAGAGGAGAGGAGGAGAAGAAGAAAGAAGAAGAATATAAGGAAGAAGAAGGAAAAGAAGGAAGAAGAAGAAGAAGAAGAAGAAAAAGGAAAAGAAGAGGACGAGAAGAAAAAAGAAGAAGAAGAAGAAAGAGGAGAGGAGGAGGAGAAGAAGAAGAAGAAGAAGAAGAAGAAGAGGAAGAAAAGGAAGAAGAGGAAGAAGAGGAAGAAGAAGAAAAGGAAAAAAGAGGAAAAAAAGAAGAAGAGGAGGAAGAAGAAAACGACACCCCGACCCGACACCCCAACCCCGACCCGACACCCCGACCCCGACCCGACAACCCGACACCCCGACACCCCGACAGCCCGACACCACACCCCGACACCACGACACCCCTGACACCCCGACACCCCGACCCCGACACGACACCCCGACCCCGACCCGACACCCAGACACGACACCCCTGACACCCCGACACCCCGACCCCGACCCGACACCCCGACCCCGACCCGACACCCCGACACCCCGACACCACCACACCCCGACACCACGACACCCAGACACGACACCCTTGACACCCCGACACCCCGACCCCGACACGAGACCCCGACACCCCGACACCACGACACCCCGACACCCCGACACCCCGATAGCCCGACACCACACCCCGACACCACGACACCACGACACCCAGACACGACACCCCTGACACCCCGACACCCCGACCCCGACACGACACCCCGACCCCGACACGACACCACGACACCCCGACACCCCGACACCACGACACCCCGACACCATGACACCCCGACCCCGACCCGACACCCAGACACGACACCCCTGACACCCCGACACCCCGACCCCGACACGACACCCCGACCCCGACCCGACACCCCGACACCCCGACACCACGACACCCCGACAGCCCGACACCACACCCCGACACCACGACACCCAGACACGACACCCCTGACACCCCGACACCCCGACCCCGACACGACACCCCGACACACCAACACCACGACACCCCGACACCCCGACACCCCGACACCCCGACAGCCCGACACCACACCCCGACACCACGACACCACGACACCCAGACACGACACCCCTGACACCCCGACACCCCAACCCCGACATGACACCCCGACCCCGACACGACACCACGACACCCCGACACCACGACACCCCGACACCACGACACCCAGACACGACACCCCCGACACCCCCTACCCCGGACACCTCTTCGGCCTCCTGTTGACCGAAAAGGTGCTCTTCGGCCTTCCAGAGGCCGACGGGGTCATATATTTGTGAATTATGAGTTAGGTCATATATTTTCCGATTTTGTTATGAAAAACATCATATATATTTGTGTTGATCGTGTGGATTTAAATGTGCAGTTGTTTCGTCGCTGCGAGGGTTTGGTGTTCGACGACCTCCCCGTGCGTTCGACGAGCTCCGCCCCTGCGTTCGTGGGTGAGCACAAATGACATCTCCTCCTCCCCCCTTCATTTGCTCTATTCCGGTCTTCGTGCCGATGAAACTTGCTAGCTATAGGTGTCAATCATCAGTATGCGTGACCACTATGCGTCTCCCGTTCGAAAGGGTTACATCTATAAATATGCATGCATTTGCAGATTTATAACTGTGATTCTTTCGAATTGTCCAACGTTATCCATGGACAGCCCGAGTATGTGTATATTGGGTTCGTTTTCCCATATGCTCTGCTCCGGATCCGATGCAGAATTTCGTCAGTGCCTCCCTGTTGTTCTCCGTGTACACATCCTCTCTGCTTATTGTTGAGACGTGTATCAGGAGAACAGCGAGGAGGTGCTGCCGAAATTTTGCGTCGATCCGGAGCAGAGCATGGGAAAACTAACCCAATCTACACATACTCGGGTGGGATTAGGACCTATCTTTACCTACTAGCATCTAGGTTGCATGGACGTAATAAAACTGATAAACTCTATTAACTGATGAATATGGTTTGCTGAATTATGTATATATTTCTTGTGTGTCCAGTAGCTAGGCAAGATGAGTGATCGTGCATGGATGTACACCGGTCACACTAGTCAGGAAGACATGACCCATGAATGGATAACAAAAACCAAGGGTTTTTTGAGAGCCGCATTTGCAAATGGACAGAAAACAACCTGGTGCCCCTCTGTCGATTGCAACAACTATCATAAGAGGTCAGAGTTTGAAATGATCAAACACCTGCAGAAGTGCGGTTTTACGCCTGATTATACGGTCTGGACATTTCATGGTGAGTCTGCCCAACGTGCCATAGCTGAATTGGTTCATCGTCGCACCGACGAGCATGGTACCGGGATCGAAGACATGGTGCAAGACTTTGATGATGCTCGGGATTCGGACGATGAGATGGAGGAATCTGCAAAGGCCTTCTATGAAATGTTGGAGTCTTCAAAACATCCTCTCCACGAGCACACTGAGCTTTGTCAGCTGGATGCCATCGCACAAGTAATGGCTCTGAAGGCTCAATTCAACCTGGGCAGAGAATGCTACGACGCGATGATGACGATATTTGGACGCTTTCTACCCAAAGGCCATGTATTGCCAGCAAACCTGTACCAGTCGGACAAAATCCTACGTGCGCTTAAGATGCCCTATGAGAAGATAGATGCCTGTGAGAATGGATGTGCCTTATTTAGGCTTGAGTATGCGGGCTTCAACTATTGTCCCATTTGCAAGTCTTCTAGGTATGTTGTGGTAGACAACGGTATGGGTGAGAAGAGTCAGACCAAAATCTCAGTTAATGTTCTTCGGTATATGCCAATCATACCAAGACTTCAACGTCTTTTCATGGTCGAAGAGACGGCCAGACAGATGACGTGGCATAAATTGGGCAAAAGAACCGAACTAGATGCAGATGGGAATCCGATGTTGGGACACACTTCAGACGCTTTTGCGTGGAAGCACTTCGATGCATTACATAAGGACAAAGCGGCAGATCCAAGACATCCTCGAGTCGCCATCAACACGGATGGGTTCCAAGTGTTTGGTATGACGGCAACCCAATACAGTTGCTGGCCTGTATTTGTCATTCCACTCAATCTCCCCCCCGGAGAGATTATGAAAAGAAAGAACATTTTCTTGACGTTGATAATTCCAGGGCCCAACTATCCGGGGAAGAATATGAATGTGTACATGCAGCCGCTTAAGGATGAATTGCAAGAAGCTTGGGATAATGGGATCAAGACATATGACGCCGCTACAAAACACAACTTCATAATGCATGTGTGGTACATGTACTCGATGCATGACTTGCCGGCGTATGCGCTATTCGTTGGCTGGTGTGTGCATGGAAGGTTCCCGTGCCCCACATGCAAGGCAGCTCTTCAGTTCCGTTGGCTGCAGGCGGGTCGCAAGTATTCTTGCTTCGACTTGCATAGACAGTTCCTGGATCCTCGCCATAAGTTCAGAAAAGACAAGAAGAATTTCATGAAAGGTAGAGTTGTCAAAAACTCTGCACCACCTGCATTGACCGGCCAACAGACCCTGGATCAGATAAACGCTCTCGAGCCTGATCCACAGCGTCCAGGATATTTCAAAGGGTATAATTCGGAACACGCCTGGGCTCACAAGATATGCTTGTGGGATCTGCCTTACTTTAAAGACCTCCTTTGCCCACACAACATCGACGTGATGCACACTGAAAAGAATATCGCCGAGGCCCTTTTTGGTACATTGTTCGGCATAGAGGGGAAGTCGAAGGATAATCCTAAGGCTAGAGTCGATTAGGAGGCTCTATGTGATCGACCGTTACAAAACATGCGACAACCGAAAGGAAAGAAGAACTGGAGGAAGACAAAGGCATGGTTCAATCTTGGAAGGCCAGCTATGAGGGAAATGATCTTGTGGGTGAAAATGCAATTGATGTTCCCCGATGGGTATGCAGCGAATCTAAAGAGGGGAGCGAGTATTGACAAATTGAAAATATTTGGTCTCAAGAGTCATGATTGGCACATATGGCTTGAGCGGGTAATGCCGGTGATGTTGCGTGGCTTTATCCCTGAGGATGAATGGCTAGTACTAGCAGAGCTGAGCTATTTCTTCCGTGCTCTTTGTGCGATAGAACTATCGCCTGACGTGCTAGACGAACTGGAAGAGTTGGCGCCGGAGTTGATTTGCAAGTTAGAAAAGATCTTTCCACCGGGATTCTTTAATCCAATGCAGCATTTGATTTTGCATCTCCCGACCGAGGCAAGATTGGGGGGGCCCGTGCAAAATCGTTGGTGCTTCGCAACTGAGAGGATGCAGAAGATGCTTCGAGCAAAATGTAAAAATAAACGTAGAATTGAAGCATCGATGGCCGAGGCATTCATTACTGAGGAGGCGGCAAACTTCGTGACAGCACACTACAAAGCCAAGAATCGTCATTTGCATAATCCGAAGCCTCGGTACAATGATGGCGACCGTGAAAAAGGTCGATCCAACCTCAGCCTATTCAAAGGGAAGCTCGCACCAGCCGGTGCTTCGAAAGCAATAGCGTTGGATGTCGAAGAATGGCGGACCATTTCGTTGTATATCTTCAACAACCTAACAGAAGTGCGGCCGTACATCGAGTAAGTTCTCGGTACATTGTTTCGCAACTTCTAATTCCTTTGAAAGGCTCTTATTCCCGGATATGTGATACAGTCGATACGTCGCCAAATTCTCGGATGGAGCGGTGATCCAAAAGGATTCCATCGAAGTGTATGAGCTTCTGGCAAAGCATGGAGGCGGCTATCCCAGTTTCATCTCTTGGTTCAAACAAACGGTAATTTCCATTAGACCATTTCATTTCTTCATCTAGTTTGCGGCTAATGCAACAATCCTTTCGTATTAAACTTGTAGGCTAATGCAGAGTCTATGGACTCCGAATTGAGACAAGTCGCTAAGGGTTTTGACTATAAGGTCCGTTCATTTGACAAATACGACATCAACGGGTATCTCTTTTGTACTTTTGGCAAAGAGCTATCTATGGCCGACCGAAAGTCTACAAATTGTTGTGTCTCCACTGTCGGCGAAGGAGGGGTCGAGTATTATGGAAGAGTTGAAGCAATTTATGAACTTACATTCTGTGGTGAAAACCCACCAAACGTCGTAGTCTTCAAATGTTATTGGTTCCAGCCGAAGGAGACTAGAAGGACTCATGAACATATAGGGCTAGTCGAAATCAAACAAAGCACCCATTTAGATGTTCCCGATGTCTATATTACGGCTCAACAGGCGACCCAAGTTTTCTATCTACCGTGGGCCTGCCAAACTGATCCAAATCTGAATGGTTGGGATGTCGTTTATGATGTGCCGCCACATTTTAGACCACCTCCCCTCAATGAAGATGATTATGAACCTCACATTAACCCAGACACATATGAAGGAGAATTCTTCCAAGAAACACGTGTTTCCAAAAAACGTTTCAAGAACCGCTCTACTTCACCCCAGAACATTGAGGTAGACAGCGACAGTGAATCCGACTTCACCCCTGAGCCGGAACAAGAAGAGACGAAAGAAGAAGAGGTTACTGCTGCGGATGACCTGTCAATGCTTGACCGATTACATAAAGGAGGCCTTCCACCTGTTGATGCATTTATTGATGATGCCGATGAGCACGTCATTACTGATAGTGATGATGATTATGCATTTATTGATCCCGGAGCATATATAGACGATGAAGATTAATATTAGTAATGTCAGGTATTCAATTATTATTATGTACATATATATTATTAATTAGTTCATGTTATTAGGTATTCAATTTTTTTTATGTTGTACTAATTTCGTTTACTCTTTGTCATTGCGGGTGTTGACAGATGGTGGGCGCGGGTCGAGAGCGCTCCGAGCCTCCTTCCTCGACGCATGCTGGGAGGGGTGCTATTATTCCACCCCAGCACCTCCAGAGAGTGCTGGTAGACAGTATGCAGACACCGGCGGGCGCTTCTTCTTCGGCCGGGAGAGGTCGGGGGAAGACGAAGAGGGGTGCTAGAGGTGGACGTGGCGGCGGGAGAGGTAGAAAGGCTGCTGCGCCTTCCTCGCCGCCACCCCCAGCTGATTCTCCCGACCATAGGAGTGCTCCGTCTCAAGTGGACCCGTCTGGCTTGGACCCGTCTCGGACTCCGGTCCACGAGCCTCGGGCCGACGAGCCTCGGGTCGCCGAGCCTTCGTCCCAGGAGACTCCGGTCCCAGAGTCTTCGTCCCAGGAGACTCCGGTCCCAGAGTCTTCGTCCCAGGAGACTCCGGTCCCAGAGTCTTCGTCCCACGTGACTCCGGAGGCTAGTGGCCATGCTGATGGTGGCGAGGACAGCTTTTCTGAGGATAGCTATAGCGAGGGCGAGCTGGTTGAGGAGGGCAAGAAGGTCTACCAGCGTGGTGGTACAAAGCTCCCGCCCGTGCCGGCGACCCGCGATCAGAGGTGGTTGATTGTGCCTAACGGAGAGAAGTAAGTGCATTTACTCTTTTTTAACCTTTTGCCTTCATGTTTCTTCAAATTAATATCTAATGTGTTGGCCTTATCATACTGCAGGGGTTGGAAACACGCCCCTGGTGTCCGCAGGCCCAACCAGGTCCTTGGTGTGCTTTGCCGGCACCACTTCCCGGGGTGGGTCACGTTGCCCGGTGAGGGTGAGGTTCGACAGCTAGCATTGAGCTGGGAGCTGTACGTGGCTGCCCCGGCCCCGCCGGAGGAGAGGGTCGATGGTGTCTTGTGCGAGACGGTGGCCGACATTGTGATCCGACGGTTTTGGGTAATTTCTCCTTTACAGAATTAAAAATCAACAGCACCTAGTGATTGTACTAATCAGTGTTGTCTTGTTTGATTGCAGACCTTCTACAGGTGTCTTGAGGAACACGAGGCGGACGCGGCTATTGTTCTCGTAGCCGAGTGCAAGCGCCTATTTCAGAACTTACGGCACGAGACTCGGGTGCAGGCTGTTCGAGACTACTACGCCTCGACTAACATTAAGAGGGCCAAGAAGAAGTGCCGCGCCAAGTTTCTGAGTAAGGAGAAGTACATGAAGGTAATTACCTATTCTTAAGGCCTTGTACTTAGTTTCCTTGATTTGATTCGTAGGCGTAGCGCTGAAATTTCTCTTGTCTAACTTAGGTGCCCCCGAGATGGTGTGCGGATAGGATGGACTGTTGGGAGGCGTTGGTGGATGAGTGGTGCTCTCCCCGATGGCTAGCCGTCCACAAAAAGGCCAAGGATAAGCGTGCCCAAATGAAAGGTGTGCCACACCATCAAGGGAGCTCCAACCTGTTTGAGTTCGGGGATCACTGGGTATGTGGTTTGCTTCATGATTCATGCAATTTCATTCTTCATGCTAGCTTGAGCCCTTAACTAATATTTTATACCTCTCTTTTAGGCGCGACACAACAAGAAGGAGGTGCCACCGCTGTTCGACCTCTATGCCATGGCCCATACTGCCCCGTACAAGAAGGCCAAGGCATTCTCTGAGGATGACCTCGATGATCCACAGAGCTTCAGCAACATCTCCTCCCACAACAAGCTCGAGAGGTACAAAGATGAGGGGAAGACGAGGAAAGGGGAGGACTTCAACCCGAGCCAGAGTCCTTTTGATCCAGAGCTCGTGATGATATCTGGTGGCGGGAGGCCCCATGGCTCGATAGCCATTGGGGATGGACTGATACGTTGTCCTAGAACTCTCCCGGAGATCAAGAAGCGCCAGACGAGCTCCGATCCTGAGATAAGGCCTCGTCCACGGCCAATGGAGCTCGCCATCGAGGCTAGGGCCCAGGAGCTTCTGGCGGAGGCAAACAGGCAGGCGGCGGAGAGGGAGAGGGACATGGAGGAGAGGACGGCTAGGCTGGTGGAGGAGGAGAGGAACCGGAACGACGTGTCTCACCGGGCCCTATACGAGCTCCTCGTGGTAAGTTTCTGCTGCATATTAGCCAAATCATGCACGTAATGTTCGTTTCATCACTAACTAATATGACTGACTCGTGAAAACAAAATGTGCAGACCGTGTGCCAGAACAACGGTCAGACCCCTCCGCCGATGCCCCAGATTGGTATAGCGCCCACGGTGAGTTTCATTTGAATGGTCATTAGTTACTAGTATTCACCTTTGAGTTGCATCATGCTAACGAGACATTGCAAATGATCTTTGGTGCAGCATGCCTCCCGACAAGCGTCGACCGATCCTTCTGCGTCTGCCGCAACCCCGACCGGTCCTTCCTCGTCTCACACTGGCGCAAACCCGACCGGTCCTTCACCTCCGTGATGATGGTAAGTTTTCCCAAGTGTTTTGCTTAACAAATGCATACTTAGCTTAAGAAATGACCTATTTAGCTCCAAAATGACCTATACTTAGCTTATTTTCCTCGAAAATGACATAATAACCTTACTTAGCTCCAAAATGACATATTTTACCTAGGATAGGTATAAAATGACCTATACTTAGCATTTTTTCCTCCTAAATGACTTGATATGCTTAGTTAGCTAAAAAATGGCATAACTACCTAGGATAGCTCAATAATGATCTATACTTAGCTTAGCTAGTTCATTTATGACATAATTAGCTCACTTAGGTAAAAAATGGCATAATAACCTTGGTTTAGCTCCAAAAAGACCTATACTTTGCTTATTTTCCTCGAAAATGACATAATAACCTTACTTAGCTCCAAACTGACATACTTTACCTAGGATAGCTATAAAATGACCTATACTTAGCATTTTTTCCTCCTAAATGACTTAATATGCTTAGTTCGCTAAAAAATGGCATAACTACGTAGGATAGCTCCAAAATGACCTATACTTAGCTTCTTTAGTTCATTTATGACATACTTAGCATACTTAGGTAAAAAATGGCATGATAACCTTGGTTTAGCTCCAAAATGACATAGACCTAGCTTATTTTCCTCCAAAATGACATAATAACCTTACTAAGCTCCAAAATGACCTATTTACCTAGCTTAGCTCTAAAATGACGTACACTTAGCATTTTTACCTAGCTTAGCTAAAAAATGGCATTTTTACCTACCTTAATTAGAAGAAGAAGAAGATAAAGAAGAGGAGAGGAGAAAAAGAAAGAGAAGAAAAATTCTTCTTCTTCTTCTTCTTCTTCTTCTTCTTCTTCTTTTTCTTATTCTTTTTCTTCTTTTTCTTCTTCTTCTTCTAGCTAGTCTTCTTCTTCTTCTTCTTCTTCTTCTTCTTCTAACTTTCTTCTTTCCCAATTTGCAGATTTGCTTTAGATGAGGAAGCTTGCGTTGATGGAGTCTACTCTTCTCCTTGTGCTTCCTTTTTGTCTTGATTTCGTACGATGAACTTTGTTGTTGGAAACTTGTTGTTGGAAACTTGTTGTTGGATATGTGTTGGTATGCTTGTTGAAAGTATTTTCAAATGTGTATATATATATCTGTGAAATTCTGTGAAATTGAATGAATTTAAGAAAAAACTGAAAAAACAGGGGCTATACAGGTTCTTTGCCGTCTGCTGGCAGACGGCAAAGAGCTTTGCCATCAGCCAGTAGACGGCAAAGCTGCCACGTGGCAGCTACCTGTGCTACCTGGGGGGGGGGCACTGGTCTGGCCTATATGGTTGCTTTGCCGTCTGCTAGCAGACAGCAAAGACCTTTGCATCTTTGCCGTCTGCTAGCAGACGGCAAAGAACGCCGTTAACCCCTTAACGGACCTTCATGCCCGTTAACGCCGTCCAGGCCCTTTGCCGTCTGCTGGCAGACGGCAAAGACCTTTGCATCTTTGCCGTCTGCCAGCAGACGGCAAAGTGCCCTTTACCGTAGCTTGTTCAGCCGGATGTGCTGCCGTCTGCTGGCTGACGGCAAAGACCTTTGCCGTCCGCCATGCATGCCTTTGCCGTCAGCCATGGCAGACGGCAAAGATCCTGATTCCAGTAGTGAAAGGTGCCAGAGCTCGAGCTTTTAAAACAGAGATGAATAATAATTTTGAGCGGTATGCTTTCATTGTCAACATAACAACCGAGAGATCTCGGTATCTTCCATGCTAGATACATTATAGGTGGTTCCCAAACAGAATGGTAAAGTTTTTACTCCCCCTCCACCAATCAATCACACTCCACGGCGAGCCGAATCCACGGGTACCGTCCATACAAACAACAATCCTGGGGGAGTTTTGTTTCATTATATTTTGATTTGATTTTTAAGCATGGAACTGGGCATCCCGAATACCAGCCACTTTCTCGTGAATGATAGTGAATCAACACATATCATGAGAATAACCCACCTAGCATGGAAGATACCGACAGCCCCTAGTCACTATATGAGCGATTCGGGCATACAAAATAGAATATTATTTGAAGGTTTAGAGTTTGGCACATGCAAATTTACCTGGAACGACAGGTAAATACCGCATATAGGTAGGTATGGTGGACTCATATGGAACAACTTTGGGTTTAAGGGTGTTTGGATGCACAAGTAGTATTTCTACTTGGTGCGGAAGTTTTGGCTAGTATGAGGTGGAAGCAAGCACCACATGCTGGAGGATCCATAACAATATAACTTCTATACAAATATACCCAAACATAACTCATTAAGTTGTCTTCCTTGTCCAATTTTAACTAATTTATTCGAGTTTGAAAATAATTAATGAGCTCACAATCATAGAAGATGTCCAAGATAGTATATTTATATGTGGAATCTCTCTTCCTTCAATATTCTTTCATGAATTGTTCAAGTGACCAATGCGGTGTTTGCTAACTTTCAATAAATTTTACCACCTATACTTATTATGTGTGAAGGTCACGGAACCCGCAAGTTGATCACCAAAACATACATCAAGTGGATCAATAGAACATCCCATTGTCACCACGGATATCCCATCGCAAGACATACATCAAGTGTTCTCAAATCCTTTAAAGACACAATCCGATAAGAAAACTTCAAAGGGAAAACTCAATTCATCACAAGAAGATAGAGAGGGGAAAACTCCATATGATTCATCTATATTAATAAAGCTCACGATACATCAAGATCGTGCCATCTCAAGAACACGAGAGAGAGAGAGAGAGATCAAACACATAGCTACTGGTACATACCCTCAGCCCCGAGGGTGAACTACTCCCTCCTCGTCATGGAGACCGCCGGGATGATGAAGATGGCCTCCGGTGATGGTTTCCCCCTTCGGCAGGGTGTCGGAACGGGCTCCCGATTGGTTTTTCGTGGCTACAGAGGCTTGCGGCGGTGGAACTCCCGATCTAGGTTTCTTTCTGGGGGTTTTGGTATTTATAGGAATCTTTGGCGTCGGTCTCATGTCAAGGGGGTTCCCGAGGGGCCCACAAGACAGGGGGGCGCGCCCTAGGGGGGTGCCCCCTAGGCTTGTGGCTGCCTCGGGACTCCTCTCCGGTATCTTTTTTCTCCAGTATTTTTTATATTTTCTAAAAATATTCTCCGTAAATTTTCAGCCCATTCCGAGAACTTTTATTTCTGCACAAAAAACGACACCATGGTAGTTCTGCTGAAAACAGCATCAGTCCGGGTTAGTTCTAATAAAATCATGCCAAAATCATGAAAAATTATTGTAAACATGGCATGAATATTTCATAAATTATAGATACGTTGGAGACGTATCACCCTGACATGCCGGAGGAGGAGGAGGAGGCGGAGTGCCCTGATGCGCCGGAGGAGGCGAAGGAGGAGGCGGAGTGCCCTGACACGTCGGAGGAGGAGAAGGAGGAGGCGGAGTGCCCTGACGCGCCGGAGGAGGAGGAGGAGGCGGAGTGCCCTGCGCACCGGAGGAGGCTGAGTCTGCTGAGGCGTCCAGTTTGGAAACTTGATGTACTCCTTTCTCCATAGACATGTACTCCTCAACGCATTTTCCAGAAGAATAATATCCTCTTCACCTGTAGGGTTGTCAAGCTCCAGCCCCTCAAATCCATCCATTATTTCATCCACCGTCACAACAGCATAGCCATGTGGAATCGGACGGCAATGGAAAGTTCCCTCAGCTCGAGCATGTACAACAGAGCCGGCCGCCGCCTTGAAGGTCAGGTTCTGGCATTTCGTCATTAGCTCGCAATGTTCAGCCTGCGTGATACTATCCACGGGGTAGCGAGGAGCCGTGTCGTCGTTTTCTCACGGGGGGTGCCCCGGGACGGTAGATGCCATGGGATGGCTTGAGAGGTGAGAGCAAGGCTGCCATGGAGATCCGGGACGGGATAGGGTAACAGCACGCGGTGGTTTACCCAGGTTCGGGGCTCTCCGGAGAGATAATACCCCTACTCCTGCATGTCTATATATGAGGTGTATAACAGTATAGAGTTGCTCCTAGAGCTGTGTGGGAGAGGGGAGCCATGGGCTTCTTGGCTCATACGTGAGTGTGAGAGTGTGGGGATGAGAGAAAATGAGAGAGGGCTTGGCCATGAGTGAGCTCCCCTGGTGCCTCTAATATAGAGGCACCAGGGGACAAGGGGTGGCCCACTGGCCAACTATTTACTATTGGAGGAGACATGCGAAGTGACGCGTGATGCAGGCTACAGTGCACCACTATTGGAGATGACATGCAAGGTGACACGTGATGCAGGCTACAGTGCACCACTATTGGAGATGACATGCGAGGTGACGCATGACGCAGGTTATAGTGTCTTCGTGTCACGTCCGACGGGACGTGGTGGTTGACCTCGCGCAGCAGGCCCGCTGGAGTAGCCGGACAGGGGCCGGTCGGAGCAGCCGGCCGGGAAGGGAGCCGGCTGGACTCAGCAGCCGACCGGACCGGGGTACCAGCCGGGGCAGCCGGACAGAGGGGCGTTGGCCTCCCCGTTGTTTTAAAATGTTGAGTCTCCTCCATGAGCCTACCCGGGGGTAATCCACCCGACAGTAGCCTCCGAGCCTCCGGGCGACTTGGGGAGTCGGGCAGAGGGTTTTCGCCGTTGTTGTCATTGTTGTTGTTGCAGGAGCTGTTGAGGACGGTAGATCGCGGTCCGGGGACGGCGTGGCATGCTTCCAGCGGGGGCACGCCAGCGCACCCGCTGGGTGTAGCCTCCGAGCCTCCGGGCGACTCGAAGGGTCGGGCGGAGGGTCTTTGCGGTTGCCGAAGCAGACGGTGGCGTCGAGGACGTCAGGCGTGGACGCGGGGTTCGCCAACTGACGGGCGCGGGGCCCTGCCTGGCGCGGACGCGGAGTACACCGGCTGGCTGTTTCCAGCGGGGGCGCGCCAGCGCACCCGCTGGGAGTAGCCTCCGAGCCTCCGGGCGACTCGAAGAGTCGGGCGGAGGGTCTTTGCTATTGCAGAAGCAGACGACGACGTCAGGGATGCCGGGCGCGGACGCGAGGTCCGCTCGCTGATGGGCGCGGAGCCCAGCCGGGGGCGGACGCACGGTCCGCCGGCTGGTGGGCGCGGAGACCAGCCGGGGGCGGACGCGGGGTCCACCGGCTGTCGAGCGCGAGGCACTGCCGGGCGCGGACGCGGGATCCGCCGGCTGATGGGCGCGGGGACCACCCGGGGGCGGACGCGGGGTCGGCCGGCTGTCGAGCGCGAGGCGCTGCCGGGCGCGGACGCGGGGTCCGCCGGCTGATGGGCGTGGAGCCCTGACAAAGGCGGACGCGGGGTCGGCCGGCTGTCGAGCGCGAGGCGCTGCCGGCCGCGGACGCGGGGTCCGCCGGCTGATGGGCGTGGAGCCCTGCCGAAGGCGGACGCGGGGTCCGCCGGCTGTCGAGCGCGAGGCGCTGCCGGGCGCGGACGCGGGGTCCGCCGGCTGATGGGAGTGGAGCCCTACCAAAGGCGGACGTGGGGTCCGCCGGCTGTCGAGCGCGAGGCGCTGCCGGGCGCGGACGCGGGGTCCGCCGGCTGATGGGCGCGGAGCCCTACCGAAGGCGGACGCGGGGTCCGCCGGCTGTCGAGCGCGAGGCGCTGCCGGGCGCGGACGCGGGGTCCGCCGGCTGATGGGCGCGGAGCCCTGCCGAAGGCGGACGCGGGGTCCGCCGGCTGTCGAGCGCGAGGCGCTGCCGGGCGCGGACGCAGGGTCCGCCGGCTGATGAGCGCGGGGCCCTGCCGGGAGTAGCCTCCGAGCTTCCTGGCCAGGAGGTTCCTCATGGGAATGATCCTGCAGAAGACAAGGTTTAGTCGGCGCAGATATATCAAACATTTGATTTTGGTAGTGCAAGTTTACGCAGAGGGTGTCGGCTCGGTTTCGTCCGAGCCCCCTTAAGTGTTTTTCGTGTCCTCTCCACTCTTTGGTTTTTGCTCTTGCCAGCCGGACAGCCGAGAGCCGGTCTGTGGCTGACGCGAAGAGTAGGCCGCGGAGTGGAACGTACAGTACTCGGACTCTGGGAGCAGACTCGACCGAGCGGATACTCATAGACGAAATGACCGGGTTGCCCAAGCCGCTTTCTCCCTGGACGCTTTTCGCGTGGGGTGACCTCCAGCTTGTGCTCTCGCTAGCCGGACAGTCGCACTGCAATCTGTAGCTGAGACAAAGAGTGGGCCTTCGGTACCGTACACGCTACTAAATCGTCTCGTGGGAACGAACGTATCGGGCCAAGCGGCCGGCCCCGGGCGAGACAAGCTGGCGCCGGGGCGAACAGTAAAGTTGCTAAAATAAATGCGGAGATTGCCTCCGAGGGACGCTCGGGGTATCCGCTATTTGTGAGTGGCATGAGGATGGGCGATCGGGAGCTCACATTGATTTTCGCGTAGGCGAGGTGGGTGTTGTCATAGATAGCCGACGCGGCTTGCAGACGGTGCGGTCTTTTACCAGCGGGGCGCGCCGGGCGCACCCGCTGGGTGTCACCCGCTGGGTGTAGCCTCCGGGGCGGTTGATGGAGGTGCCGGCCGGCCGGGCCTGACCGGCCGGCGTCGAAGTGGACGAGCAGTGGAGCCGACTCTCCAGCCGGCCCGATGTCGAAGTAGGCGGGCAGGCCAGCCGGGAAGCCGGACGGACGGCGACGCGTGCAGGCAAGCCAGCCGACCGAGCAGCGACGCGGGCGGGTGCCAACTGGCCGAGCGGCGATGCGGGCCAGCCGACCGAGGACGTGGGTCCGAGCCTCCGGGTGGACCAGCTGCCGTGGGCAGACGGACATACAGTCCCCCTTTTTTTTTGCAGCCGGACCCCATCTCCTGTTTTTCTTTTAGGGAGTCGACCGGCTCCTACTTTTTTCTCCCCCCGGCCGGGCAGCCGGCCCACGAGAACGAGGCCCAGAGGCGGAGTGGCGGGAGCCGGCCGGGGCGAGTACCGGCAGCCGGCGCTGATGTGTGGCGGAGGTAGAGCCGGACCTGGCGGGTGTCCGAGGCTGCAGATGCCCGGAGCCGGACGCCGTGGGGACAGAGCCGGAGGCGGGGCGCACGGGGCAGAGCCGCGCGGGCGCGCACGGCGCGCAGCCAAGGGGGACGGCGCGAGGCGGCGCACGGGAGCCGAGCGCGGCGAGGGCGAGCCGGCGGGTGCGCGGAAACCGGCCAGCGAGGGAGCCGGAGAGCGAGCGGGCGGAATTGGAGCCGGCTCGCGATGCGGACGCGGGGCAGAGCGTCGCGGCGACGCAGAGGGCGCGCGGGCGCGGTGGAGCCGGCTGGGGAGCGGGACGCGGAGCTCGGGACGGCAGGGTGCGGTCCCGAGGTCGCCCGGGGCGAGCGGACACGGAGGCGCGGGAGCGACGCGGCCGGATGCGCGCGTGAGGGCCGAGTGCAGGGCGCGGGCGACGGGGGTGCTAGCGGAGCCGTCGTGCCGGCGCGCGGGCGGCCGTCGGGTTTGGCGGCCGCGGGAAGGCAACGGCGAGTCGAAGACGAGCAAGCGGCGGCCAGGCGCGGGCGGCAGCGCCGGCAGCGGGGGGCAGCGACAACGACGTGGTTGGGCGGGGCACGGTCGGGCTGAGCGGAGCGAAGCAGGCTGCGGCGAGCCGACGCGGGGGCGCGGTCGGCCGGAGCGGAGAGCCATGGGCGTTCGGGGACGACTTGGAGCGGGACGAAGGAGCGGGCAGCGCCGGTGCGGGGAGCCGGCTAGCCGGACAGGGGCCCCGGGGCGCGCAGCCGCCGGCAGGTGGTGCGGGGGTCGCGGACTGACGCGGGAGGAGTGGCACGGGCAAACGGGGTGCGGCCGGGACGGAGCTACGGGGAGCCTGGACGTGGACGGGCGCGAGGCCGGCCGTGCCCGCTGCCGAAGTTGGCGAGGAGGCCGCACTACATGCCAACTACGTTGTGGCTCGAGCGCGAGGCGAGAGGTTACCTGCGGCGGGGCCCCCGGCAACGGCGGCAACGCGCCGCCCGTGCGGCGAGGCCCAGTGACCGAGCAACACCAGCAGGGGAGGCGCGCCATGGCCCTGGTTGTGGTGTGCTTGGGGATTTCTTGCTGCTGACGGAGCAAAAACTGGCCGGGCAGATGTTGGATTGGGGAAAAACCCGGACGTCGCGGCACTGGCGCGAGCGCGACGGCCGGGAGGAGCGCCAACGCGGGGATGGCGCGGCGGTAGCCCATCATGGCCTCGAGCCACCGCCGGCGGCGTGCGCAGGGTTGGGGAAGTAGTCGGCAAGGCCAGCGCGCCGAGGTCGGGCGCGAGCCAAGGAATGGGAGACCGACGGCCGGCATTGCGGTGGTGATGACGAGACCGGCGGCGAGGACACGGCGTCGCACGTATTCGTTCCAGGGGCGGGTTGATGTCGAGACCCCGAGCGCCGCCTGGAGAGACGGCGGCGACGCCGCGGCGGTGATGACGAAACGGTCCCGCCCGGACCACGGTTCCAACAGCAACTAGCCCCACGGTGGGCACCAACTGTCGTCATTTTCTCATGGGGGGTGCCCCGGGTTGGCAGATGCCATGGGATGGCTTGGGAGGTGAGAGCAAGGCTGCCGTGGAGATCCGGGACGGGATAGGGTAACAGCACGCGGTGGTTTACCCAGGTTCGGGGCTCTCCGGAGAGATAATACCCCTACTCCTGCATGTCTATATATGAGGTGTATAACAGTACAGAGTTGCTCCTAGAGCTGTGTGGGAGAGGGGAGCCATGGGCTTCTTGGCTCATACGTGAGTGTGATAGTGTGGGGATGAGAGAAAATGAGAGAGGGCTTGGCCATGAGTGAACTCCCCTGTTGCCTCTTATATAGGGAGGCCCAGGGGACAAGGGGTGGCCCACTGGCCAACTATTTACTATTGGAGGAGACATGCGAAGTGACGCGTGATGCAGGCTACAGTGCACAACTATTGGAGATGACATGCGAGGTGACGCGTGATGCAGGCTACAGTGCACCACTATTGGAGATGACATGCGAGGTGACGCATGACGCGGGCTATAGTGTCTTCATGTCGCGTCCGACGGGATGTGGTGGTTGACCTCGCGCAGCAGGCCGGCTGGAGCAGCAGGACAGGGGCCGGTCGGAGCAGCCGGCCGGGCAGGGAGTCGGCCGGACTCAGCAGCAGGCCGGACCGGGGTACCAGCTGGGGCAGCTGGACATACGGGCGTTGGCCGCCCCGTTATTTTAAAATGTTGAGTCGCCTCCATGAGCCTACCCGGGGGTAATCCCCCCGACAAGCCGTGAAATCAGGCTGAACGAGCTCCGTGGAAGCCACACTGCTTCTCCGCTGAGATGGTGGGGTAGCTTCTGGGGCAGCGTCGAAGGAAGGATCTTCGTGCCGCTCAGATGGTTGGCCGGTAGCTCGCTGGCTCTCAAGTTCCTCTAGTTTTCTAATCTTGCACCGAGCTTCTGCATTTCGCTTGCTTCCTATTTCCTCTTTCTCTCTCGGCTTCTATAACCACCGCTGCCGGGAAACCCATGCTTCCACGGAACGGAGCCTGGGGTGCCTCGTGTTCGTCCAGGGTGTTAAGGATTCCCGAGGGCCTCTGTCAGCTCGTCCTTCTCTCTGCCGGGAATGAACGTCCCTTCCTGCGCTGCCTTGATTGCTGCCTGAAGCTTCCGGAAGGGTATTGCAAGTTGCTCGTCCGTCCAAACACACTCCCCTGTTTCTGGGTCCAAAGTTCCCCCAACCTCGAAAAACCAAGTCCTTGAACGATCTGGCCTGTGCAATGTCGCTGGTTGGACATTCTTAGCAAGCAGGTCTTGCTCAGCTTTGTCCCACAGCTGCCGGGCTTTGTAGTAGCCACCTGACCCCGTGTGATGGTGATACTTCTTCTTTGCAGCATTTTTCTTGTTTGTCAGTGACCATTTCTTACCCTTCTCCGATTTCTTGTAGGCCACAAATTCGGGCCATTGATCTCTTATCTTCTCATATCGACTGATGAATTTCGGAGTCTCCTCTTTCTCGACAAACTTTTTGTTCAACTCTTTCTTCTAGTTCCTGAATAGTTCTGCCATCTTCTTAAGAGAAAACGCCTTGACCTTTCGCTCTATAACTGGGTTATTCGGATCCTCCTCTCGCGGTAGGCTGAAATTTGTCATCAGCTCAGTCCAAAGATCATCTTTCAGTCTATCATGGACATAAGAAACTTCAGGGTCCTTATTATTCTTATTCCATTGCTGGGTGTTGATCGAGACATAGTCCCTAATAACAACACCACACTGATGTACAAATGAGTCCTTGGTCCGCTTGGGAGCAATCAGTTGGCCATCTTTCGCGACTTCTGTGATCGTGAACCTTTCATCCGGGCGCAACCTTTTCTTCGGGCCTCGTCTGCTTACCTCATCGGACTTTGCAACAGTTGAGGCTCCCTCCTCCGTTCGGTCACCGGAGCCGTGATCATGACCTCCTTCCTCCGCCATTCTGTCACCGGAGCCGTCATGATCTCCTTCCTCCTCCATTGTTGGATCACCGGAGCCGTCATCCTCTCCTTCCTGACCATCGGTGTCGTTGATATACGACAAGGGATCACCTCCGGCTCGGATTATATCCCCCAACAACTGTTCTTTTTCTAAGTCTCTGTGATCCATATTTTTGCAAATATTACAACATGGCAATATACAAACATGAGATATGCAAATCAATACAAGGCAATGCAACACTACGATCATATAATATCACTAATACATCATCGAATAGTATCGCTAATACATCATCGAATATTATCATTAATACATCTCGAATATTATTATATAATATCACTAATACAGATATAGTTGACGTCTCGCGGCGCAGGCGGTGGACACCCAAAGAGAAGGAACTATGACAGGATCATAGCTCGGGTGAGATCCCTGAAGAACCTGCCAGGTATTGGAGAACCTGGCGTCCAACGCAGCCATGTAGCGTCGGACGTGCTCATCTTACTCCCTGACACGGCGACGTACCACCTCTGCGGGGGCCGGCTCCCTCTGCACCGACAGTGGTCCACGCGACCGCCACCAAAGAACCTCCGGGTCGACGACGGGACCCTGATTCCTCACCAAACTGGGCGCCCCGGTAGGCAGCACCTCCCAGTGCCAGCCCGGCGGAGCCCAGTCCCGGACATGGCGCCTCTCAAGCAGGTAGTCGCCGGCGCCGAGTCGACGACGAGGATGCGGGCCGGGCATCGTCGACGTCGAGAACAAATTCTACAACTATTTAAATTCCTACTATTTAATAAACTTTAATAAAGATGATTGCATTTGACAACTATGATAATAATAACATATTTAACAACAATGACACATTTTCTACTTAAGCGATCGTCGGGGACTCCTCCCCGGCGATCGTCGGGGACTCCTCCCTGGCGATCCTCGGGGACTCCTCGGGTTCGCCGACTAAAACAACTAAAACTTTTTTACAACTAAAACAACAAATTAATAAAAACACTAAAACAACTAATAAAACAAACTAAAACACCTAATAAAAATACTAAAACAAACTAAAAAAACTAAAATGCGGGCGAGGGCCGGGGCAGGCCAGCGGCGCCGGCGCACGCGGCCACGGTGGCCGCGGAGGAGGGGGCAGGAGCTCACCGGCGACGGCGGGCTCGGGGAGGAGGCGCGGGCGGCGACGACGGGGCTCGGGGAGGTGGCGCGGGCAGCGTCCGGTGTCGGGGGCGGCGACGACGTCGACGAGGATGAGGAGGCGCGCGGGGACGGGCTCGGGGAGGCGGTGAGGTCAGGCTCGGGGGCGGCGGCGACGACGGGCTCGGGGGCGGCGGTTAGGATGGGCTCGGGGGTGGCGGCGACGAAGAGGACGGGCTCGGGGGCGGCGGCGACGACGAGGACGGGCTCAGGGACGGCGACGACGACGAGGATGGGCTTGGGGGCGGCGGCGAGCTCCGGCAGCCTGGCGGCGTCGGGGAAGGGCGTTGTCGTCGGGGCGAATGGGAGAGAGGTTGTGGGAGAATTCGACAAGTCCTGCCTTATTTACCCAGCCCTTTAGTCCCGGTTGGTTCCACCAACCGGGACCAATGCCCCCCTTTCGTCCCGGTTGGTGCCACCAACCGGGACCAAAGGTCAATCGGGACGAAAGGGTGTCACTGGTCCCGGTTGGAGCCACCAACCGGGACTAAAGGGTTGGTCCTGGGTGTGGTAGGAGTTTAGTCCCACCTCGCCAAGCGAGAGGCGCTCGCACAGGTTTATAAGCCCGCCCCTCTCTGCCTTGTTGAGTTCCTCTCAAAGTGAAAATAGATGCCCTTATACGGGAAATTCGACCTGAAATCAAAGTGCACACTTTGATTTCAGGTCGAATTTTCCTTATAAGCGCATCTATGTTCACTTTTGCTATTTTTTTATGTTATTTTTTTCGCATATTAAAAGTTCTTAAAAAATACTTTATGAATATTCTTTTTGCTATTAAAGTTTTTAACAAAAATAACTTTGATAATTTTAGTTGCATAATTTTATATAATATTAATTTAAATAACTTTGATCGGACGAAAACACATCTATTACAAAGGGATTTCAATATTTTAAACATATTTTAACTCAAGACTTTTTCTGCATTCAATATGCACCATTCAAAGCCACATCATCACTTTTCAACCCTTTTTTGACTTTATTTACTATTTTTCATGCATTTCATGATTTATTTTGAGCTAAAATGACCCTGAATTGAAAAGCACTACAAATGAACTCTGAAATGGTTGCAAGTTGGCATGGTATCATCATTTCACCCACATAGCATGTGCTAAATAGTTGAGAGGGTTGCGGCAAAAACTGGATGCACTTCGTGTACAAAATGAACAATCTCTTTTGAAGTGTTACGGTTTTGGACGAAAACTCTTCTGTTACAAAAGGATTTCAATTTTTTAAACATATTTGAACTCAAGACTTTTTATGCATTCAATATGCACCATTCAAAGCCACATCATCACTTTTCAAACCTTTTCTGACTTCATTTGCTATTTTTCATGCATTTCATGATTTATTTTGAGCTAAGATGACCCTGAATTGAAAAGCACTGCAAATGAACTCTGAAATGGTTGCAAGTTGGCATGGTATCATCATTTCACCCACGTAGCATGTGCTAAAAAGTTGAGAGGGTTACGGCAAAAACTGGATGCACTTCGTGTACAAAATGAACAATCTCTTTCAAAGTATCAGGGTTTCAGACGAAAACTCATCTGTTACAAAAGGATTTCAATTTTTTAAACATATTTGAACTCAAGACTTTTTATGCATTCAATATGCACCATTCAAAGCCACATCATCACTTTTCAAACTTTTTCTGACTTCATTTGCTATTTTTCATGCATTTCATGATTTATTTTGAGCTAAGATGACCCTGAATTGAAAAGCACTGCAAATGAACTCTGAAATGGTTGAAAGTTGGCATGGTATCATCATTTCACCCACATAGCATGTGCTAAAAAGTTGAGAGGGTTACGGCAAAAATTGGATGCACTTCGTGTACAAAATGAACAATCTCTTTCGAAGTGTCAGGGTTTCAGACGAAAACTCATCTGTTACAAAAGGATTTCAATTTTTTAAACATATTTGAACTCAAGACTTTTTATGCATTTAATATGCACCATTCAAAGCCACATCATCACTTTTCAAACCTTTTCTGACTTCATTTGCTATTTTTCCTGCATTTCATGATTTATTTTGAGCTAAGATGACCCTGAATTGAAAAGCACTGCAAATGAACTCTGAAATGGTTGCAAGTTGGCATGGTATCATCATTTCACCCACATAGCATGTGCTAAAAAGTTGAGAGGGTTACGGCAAAAACTGGATGCACTTCGTGTACAAAATGAACAATCTCTTTCGAAGTGTCAGGGTTTTGGACAAAAACTCATCTGTTACAAAAGGATTTCAATTTTTTAAACATATTTGAACTCAAGACTTTTTATGCATTCAATATGCACCATTCAAACCCACGTCATCACTTTTCTAACCTTTTCTGACTTCATTTGCTATTTTTCATGCATTTCATGGTTTATTTTGAGCTAAGATTACCCTGAATTGAAAAGCACTGCAAATGAACTCTGAAATGGTTGAAAGTTGGCATGGAATCATCATTTCACCCACATAGCATGTGCTAAAAAGTTGAGAGGGTTACGGCAAAAACTGGATGCACTTCGTGTACAAAATGAACAATCTCTTTCGAAGTATCCGGGTTTCAGACGAAAACTCATCAGTTACAAAAGGCATTTCATTTCTTGACATGTAATTGCAGTGATATTCTAGATCAAAGCCATCATCAGAATAGTTGTGGTGAGAAAGTCTTCACTTTTTCTTCGCGTGTGTCCCTTGCTTATTGCGCCGTAACCATGGATAATCTTCATCGTTTAACAGGGTGCTTGGGTCAGCCTTCAATTTAAAGGGAGGAATTTCATGAAACTTTTCATAATCTTCAGACATGTCTGTCTTGCCCTCCACTCCCACGATGTCTCTTTTCCCTGAAAGAACTATGTGGCGCTTTGGCTCATCGTATGATGTATTCGCTTCCTTATCTTTTCTTTTTCTCGGTTTGGTAGACATGCACTTCACATAGAAATCCTGCGCCACATCATTGGCTAGGACGAATGGTTCGTCTGTGTACCTAAGATTGTTCAGATCAACTATTGTCATTCCGTACTGCGGGTCTACTTGTACCCCGCCTCCTGACAGATTGACCCATTTGCACCGAAACAAAGGGACCTTAAAATCATGTCCATAGTCAAGTTCCCATATGTACACTATGTAACCATAATATGTGTCATTTCCCCTATTGGTTGCTGCATCAAAGAGGACACCACTGTTTTGGTTGGTGCTCTTTTGATCTTGGGCGATCGTGTAAAATGTATTCCCATTTATCTCGTACCCTTTGTAAGTCAATATAGTCAAAGATGGTCCCCTGGCCAACGAGTACAACTCATCTGCAACAGTGGTGTTACCCATGAGATGTGTTTGCAACCAACTGCCGAAAGTCCTGATGTGTTCACATGTAATCCAGTCGTCACACTGCTCCGGGTGTTTGGAGCGCAGAATATTCTTGTGTTCATTGACATACGGGGTCACCAAGGTAGAATTATGTAGAACAGTGTAGTCTGCTTGAGACTAAGAATGGCCGTCCCTACATATTATTGAATTCGCTCCTAGCGTGCCTTTTCCAGTCAGTCTCCCCTCATACCGCGATTGAGGGAGACCAATCGGCTTAAAGTCAGGAATAAAGTCAACACAAAACCCAATGCTTTCCTCTGTTTGATGGCCCATGGAGATGCTTCCTTCTGGCCTAGCACGGTTACGAACATATTTCTTTAAGACTCCCATGAACCTCTCAAAGGGGAACATGTTGTGTAGAAATACAGGGCCCAGAATGCCAATCTCGTCGACTAGATGAACTAGGACGTGCGTCATGATATTGAAGAAGGATGGTGGGAACACCAGCTCGAAACTGACAAGACATTGCACCAAATCACTCTTTAACCTTGGTAAGATTTCTGGATCGATTACCTTCTGAGATATTGCATTGAGGAATGCACATAGTTTCACAATGGCTAATCGAACGTTTTCCCGTAGAAGCCCCCTCAATGCAACCGGAAGCAGTTGCATCATAATCACGTGGCAGTCATGAGACTTTAGGTTCTAGAACTTTTTCTCTGCCATATTTATTATTCCCTTTATATTCGACGAGAAGCCAGACGGGACCTTCATACTGAGCAGGCATTCAAAGAAGATTTCCTTCTCTTCTTTGGTAAGAGCGTAGCTGGCAGGACCTTCATACTGCATTGGATCCATGCCGTCTTTTTCGTGCACACGTTACTGGTCCTCCCGTGCCTCCGGTGTATCTTTTGTCTTCCCATACACTCCCACGAAGCCTAGCAGGTTCACGCAAAGATTCTTCGTCACGTGCATCACGTCGATTGCAGAGCGGACCTCTAGGTCTTTCCAATAGGGTAGGTCCCAAAATATAGATTTCTTCTTCCACATGGGTGCGCGTCCCTCAGCGTCATTCGGAACAGATAGTCCGCCAGGACCCTTTCCAAAGATTACTTGTAAATCATTGACCATATCAAGTATGTCATCACAAGTACGGAGGGTGGGCTTCTTCCGGTGATCTGCCTCACCTTTGAAATGCTTTCCTTTCTTTCGACATTGATGGTTGGTCGGAAGAAATCGACGATGCCCCAGGTACACATTCTTCCTGCATTTGTCCAAATATATATTTTCGGTGTCATCTAAATAGTGCGTGCATGCGTGGTATCCCTTGTTTGTCTATCCTGAAAGGTTACTGAGAGCAGGCCAGTCATTGATGGTTACAAATAGCAACGCTCGTAGGTCAAATTCCTCTTGTGCATGCTCATCCCACACACGTACACCTTTTCCATTCCACAGTTGTAAAAGTTCATCAACTAATGGCCTTAGGTACACATCAATGTCATTGCCGGGTTGCTTAGGGCCTTGGATGAGCACTGGCATCATAATGAACTTCTGCTTCATGCACAACCAAGGAGGAAGCACTAGTAGAAAACATGGCTTTGGTCCAGGCCGGATCAGAGCTTTAGTCCCGGTCGTGTTACGAACCGGGACTAATGTGAGCATTAGTCCCGGTACACGAAGTGCATCCAGTTTTTGCCGTAACCCTCTCAACTTTTTAGCACATGCTATGTGGGTGAAATGATGATACCATCCAACTTTCAACCATTTCAGAGTTCATTTGCAGTGCTTTTCAATTCAGGGTCATTTTAGCTCAAAATAAATCATGAAATGCATGAAAAATAGCAAATGAAGTCAGAAAAGGTTTGAAAAGTGATGATGTGGCTTTGAATGGTGCATATTGAATGCAGAAAAAGTCTTGAGTTCAAATATGTTTAAAAAATTGAAATCCTTTTGTAACAGATGAGTTTTCGTCCGAAACCCTGACACTTCGAAAGAGATTGTCCAGTTTGTACACGAAGTGCATCCAGTTTTTGTCGTAACCCTCTCAACTTTTTAGCACATGCTATGTGGGTGAAATGATGATACCATGCCAACTTGCAACCATTTCAGAGTTCATTTGCAGTGCTTTTCAATTCAGGGTCATTTTAGCTCAAAATAAATCATGAAATGCATGAAAAATAGCAAATGAAGTCAGAAAAGGTTTGAAAAGTGATGATGTGGCTTTGAATGGTGCATATTGAATGCAGAAAAAGTCTTGAGTTCAAATATGTTTAAAAAATTCAATCCTTTTATAACAGAAGAGTTTTCGTCCAAAACCCTGACACTTCGAAAGAGATTGTCCAGTTCGTACACGAAGTGCATCTAGTTTTTGCCGTAACCCTCTCAACTTTTTAGCACATGCTACATGGGTGAAATAATGATACCATGCCAACTTCCAACCATTTCAGAGTTCATTTGCAGTGCTTCTCAATTCAGGGTCATTTTAGCTCAAAATAAATCATGAAATGTATGAAAAATAGCAAATGAAGTCAGAAAAGGGTTGAAAAGTGATGATGTGGCTTTGAATGGTGCATATTGAATGCAGAAAAAGTCTTGAGTTAAAATATGTTTAAAAAAATGAAATCCGTTTGTAATAGACAAGTTTTCGTCCGAAATCCTAATATACTTCGAAGGAGATTGTCCAGTTTGTACACGAAGTGCATCCAGTCTTTCCCGTAACCCTCTCAACTTTTTAGCACATGCCATGTGTGTGAAATTATGATACCATGCCAATTTTCAATCATTTCAGAGTTCATTTGCAGTGCTTTTCAATCTTAGGGTCTTCTTAGCTCAAAATAAATCATGAAATGCATGAAAAATAGCAAATGAAGTCAGAAAAGGGTTGAAAAGTAATGATGTGGCTTTGAATGGTGCATATTGAATACAGAAAAAGTCTTGAGTTAAAATATGTTTAAAAATTAAATCCCTTTGTAATAGACGAGTTTTCGTCCGAAACCCTGATACTTCGAAGGAGATTGTCCAGTTTGTACACGAAGTGCATCCAGTTTTTCCCGTAACCCTCTCAACTTTTTAGCACATGCTATGTGGGTGAAATTATGATACCATGCCAATTTTCAACCATTTCAGAGTTCATTTGTAGTGCTTTTCAATCTCAGGGTCTTCTTAGCTCAAAATAAATCATGAAATACATGAAAAATAGCAAATGAAGTCAGAAAAGGTTTGAAAAGTGATGATGTACCTTTGAATGGTGCATATTGAATACAGAAAAAGTCTTGAGTTCAAATATGTTTAAAAAATTTAAATCCCTTTGTAATAGACGTGTTTTCATCCAATCAAAGTTATTGAACTTAATATTATATAAAATTTATGCAACTAAAATTATCAAAGTTACTTTTGTTAAAAACTTTAATAGCAAAAAGAATATTCATAAAGTATTTTTTGATAAGAACTTTTAATATGCAAAAAAATAACATAAAAAAATAGCAAAAGTGAAAATAGATGCGAATTTATAGAGAAAATTCAACCTAAATTAATTTAGGTTGAATTTTCTCTATAAATTCGCATCTATTTTCACATAGTAGGCCCACAGAGCAGAAAGAGTTTGGTTAGGCCCACAGGCCTGCTTTAGAGAGGAGCTCAACGTTGCATCCACGGCAGGGCTTATAAACAGGTCCGGGCGACCTTTGCTTGGCAAGGTGGGACTAAACATACAACCGCACCGCGGCTGTGCCAGGCACAGGCATTTGGTCCCGGTTGGTGCCACCAACCGGGACTAATGCCCCCTTTTAGTCCCGGTTGGTGCCACCAGCCGGGACTAAAGGTCTCTGGTTCCCGCCCTTTGGGCTGCTGGAAATTGACCTTTAGTCCCGGTTGGTGGCTACAACCGGGACTAAACGGGGGCATTAGTCCCCGTTGGAGCCACCAACCAGGACTAAAGGGGGGGCTATATAAAGGGCACTTAGACAAATTTCCAATCCATTGCAGTTTCTTCTCTCCTCGGCGCCGACGACGACATCGACGCCGCCAGGCTACCGGATTTTGCCGTCGCCCTCGCCGACGCCCTGCCGTCCCCGAGCCCGCTGACCGTTGCCAGCGCCGGACCTCCTCGCGCGCCCTCCTCCCCGTCGTCGTCGCCGCACCCTGCCCCGCCGTCGCCGTCGCCTCGCCCTGCCCCGCCGTCGTCGCACCCCTGCCCCTACGTCGTCGTCGCCGTAGCCGCGCCCTGCCCCTACGTCGCCGTCGCCGTCGCCTCGCCCTGCCCCGCTGTCGCCGTCGCCTCACCCTTCCCCGCCGTTGCCTCCCCGTGCACCGTCGCCGTCGCCGCGCCCCTGCCGGCCTCGACGTCGCCGCGCCGGCCCCAGCCCCCACAGTGAAACCATTGAACATGGCTTGTTGATGCTGATGGCTTGTTGCTTTTTGAGAGTTCTTGTTTATTGTTAATTATCGTCATGTTCATAGGTGAGAGTTCTTGTTTATAGTTATGAGAAAAAAGAACTCAATGAAGATTGTGCTTTCTTTATTGTTATCAAGAAAAAAATTCTAAAATTGGTGCTTCAGTGATAGTGAGATTTTTATCCCCATTGATGATAGTGAGATTTTTAAAATGAGACAGTCCATGTCATTTTATTATTACTTATATATGTTTACCGTATCGCCTTATTGCTGTTTTTAGAAATTGCCGTATCCCGTATCGCCGTACCCGTATCGCCGTATCAATGTCGCCGTATCGGTGCTTCGTAGGTTGCCAGTCCAACCATATGAACATAATGCACTTGAGAATTTTCATATGTTCGTAGAATGATAACTTTGACATGAGGGGGGTGGGGGTCCGCAAGTCTCCTCGAGGACCATGAGAGAGGCGGTCACGGGTTCAAACCCGTTCTAGTAATACCCGAACCCAAAACCCACCATCCCCGTCAAAATACTACGCTAAGCATATTGGGACATTCAGCCTTCACTACAAACGACCATGAGAGAGGAGTTCTGCAAAGTATCCTCTCTCGAAAGATAGGGCGACTCATCAGACATGAGGGGGGAGGAGTCCTCGACGATCGTCTGAAACTGACTGTTATAAAACTTGTGAACTTTGCATGATGTTTCCCACTAATCCATTGCTCATATGCATATGATTCCTTGTTGTGATTAAGTCTATGTTTGCCACTAATCCATCTCTCATGGTTGTATATTGCCACGTTGTAATATTTGCAGAAACTATGGCCGACAGAGACTTTGAAAAAGAAGAGTTGTTGGGGGATATAATCCGCGACGGAGGTGATATCGATCTCACCTGCTTGTCGTTTCTCAACGAGACCGATGGTGAGGAAAGAGAGGATGGCGGCTCCGGTGAGGAGGAAGGAGATCATGACTGCTCCGGTGATCGAACTGGGGACGAAGGAGATCATGACGGCTCCGGTGATCGAATGGAGAGGGGAGCCATAACTGCTTCAAAGTCCAGCGAGGTATATATTAATTAATCCTCTGCTGACTAGATGCATTAATTTTTTTGTATGTACATATATTAACGCTTCTTTCTTCTTTTAATTAGCCATCCGGATTGAGCTCCACTTCGGTAAGGAGACGAGGCCCGATGAGAAGGTTGGACGCGCAAGAAAGGTTCACGATCGAAGAAGTCTCTCCAGAAGGCCAACCGATTGCTCCCTATCGGACCAAGAACAAATTTATACATCAGTGCGGAGTGGTTGTTAGGGACATCGTCTCGATCAGCTGCCAAGAATGGAATAAGAAGAAGGACCCTCAAGTTCCTTATGTCAACGATAGACTGAAAGATGATCTTTGGACCAATCTGATGAGAAATTTCAGTCTACCACCAGAGGAGGATCCGAATAACCCAGTTATACAGTGAAAAGTCAGGGCATTTGCTCTTAAGAAGATGGCAAAACTATTCAAGAACTGGAAGAAAGTATTGATCAGGAAGTTTGTCGAGAAAGACAAGACTCCAGAATTCAGAGGTCAATATGAGAAGATGAGAGATCACTGGCCCGCATTTGTGGCCTACAAGAAATCGGAGAAGGCTAAGAACATGTCACTTACAAATAAGAAAAATGCCGCAAGGAAGGAGTATCACCATGTTACGGGGTCAGGTAGCTACAGCAAAGCCCGGCCTACGTGGGACAAAGCTGAGCAAGACCTGCTTGCTAAAGATGTCCAACCAGCGACATTGCACTGGCCAGATCGGGCAAGGACTTGGTTCTTCGGGGTTGGGGGAACTTTGGACCCAGAAACAGGGAAGTGTGTCTGGACGAAAGCTCAACTTGCAATACCATTCAAAAATCTTGAGGAAATAATCAAGAAATCGCTGGAAGGGACGTTCGTTCCCGACAGAGAGAAGGACGAGCTATCATTTGCCCTCGGGAATCCTGAACACCCTGGACGAACACGAGGCACATCAGGCTCCATTCCGTGGAAGGTTAGGTTTCCCGACAGTGCTGGTTACAGAAGTCGACCGAGAAAGAAGAAAGAGGAAGCAAGCGAAATGCAGAAGTTGAATGAAAGATTAGCGAAACTAGAGGCACTTGAGAGCCAGCGAGCTACAGGCCAACCATCTCAGCGGCACGAAGATCCTTCATTGGAGACTACCCACGATGCTACCACACCATCTCAGCGGAGAAGTAGCGTGGCTTCCACTGAGCTCGTTCATCCTGATTGCACAGCTCCTCGCTACCCCGTGGATGGTATCACGCATAATGAACATTGTGTGCTAATGGCGAAATGCCATAACCTGACCTTGAAGGCGGCGGTCGGCCATGTCTTACCTCGTCGACCTGATGCAACTTTCCATTGCACTCCGGTTCCAGCTGGCTTTGCTATTGTCGGGGTGGATGAAATAAAGGACGGATTTGATGGGCTGGAGCTTGAGTACGCTACAGGTGAAGGGGAGCTTCTTCTTCGATATGCCTTAAGGACTACCTGTCTATGGAGAAAGGAACACATCGTGCTTCCATACTGGACGCCACCTCAACAGACTCAGGCGGAGGAGGCTCCGGTGCCTGAGTCGTCTCCGGTGCGTCAGCCGTCTCTGGTGCGTCAACTGTCTCCGGTGCGTCAGCCGTCTCCGCCGCCTCAGCGGACTCCGACGGAGGAGGCCCCTCAGCAGAATCCTCCTCTGCCTCAGCTGTCTCCGCCGCGTCATCGGACTCCGCCTCCTCCGCCGCCTAAGCAACAACGGAAGAGAGGCGCCGCCGCTCTGGCGGCTAGCAGCAGTACGAAACAGAGGAGATTCAGATGCGGCCCAAGCCTTAAGCCTCTTCCCAAGTTACCCTACGAGAGGTCTGAGGAGGAACTCAACGAGATCGTGGATGCTGATGTGAAACGTCAGCTCGCACCGAAACGCCCACCTGAAGAGGAGAAAATAGATCCGATGAAAGCGAAGCGAACTCTAGATGCCCTTAGGCGACCACCACCGCCTCCGCTGCCATCAAACTATGACCGATGTATTCAAAAGAAATATGATCAAGCGAGGCGGTCGGGAAGCTTAAGTAGAAGTGGCTCAAGAAGTGGGAAAACAATTCCCCAGCTTGGCGAACAAGAACTGCAATCGTGCCCTCCGCTCAAGGTGGTTACCGATATCGCTAATGATCCAGAGAAAGCGGCCGATGGTCTTGCTATCACTGCTGATGATTACTTACCCAATTCGGTACAGTTCGAAACGGCTGAGGTAGTACCATCCTTAAGATACGAGCACGGGAAGCCTCTCGTCACACGTGAGGAGCTCAAGGGTCTACCACCGAGGATGCGACATTTGCATGAATGGTACTTGGAAGCCTGCAAGGAGGGGAACAACAATATCCTGGTGGGAATAAAAAATGAGCACTTCTTCAATGGAAAGAAGATGTTGTTCGTTGAATTTGAAGAAATTTTTCAGTTATCCAACCAAAAGGAGCTCGACAAAACTATCGTCAGTTCCTATTGTCTGTAAGTATTTTTTTCTGTAATTAAGTCTCTAGCTCAGCTCGTTCATTGCATGTATTAATTATCCTCACACTATATTATGCAGAATGGAGATCCTCGAATGCAAACAACTACAAATCTATGACATTGGGTTCATTGACCCAAATTTCATAAATAAACATACGTTAAAAGATTTTCCCGCCGATACAGAGAAAAACTTGCTAGATGCGTTACTTGGACAACAAACCAGAAAGGAAATACTATTTCCTTACAACTTCAAGTGAGTGTTACTATGTTGTGCACATTCTGTTTCGCTTACTCGAGGTTAAGTGCAATTAACGAGTTATGCGTGCGTAGTTTCCACTTTATTCTGCTAGACATTCAGCTTGAAGATGGAAAAGTAACTGTCTTGGACTCGAGACGTAAAGACCCTAAGGAGTGGACGAGCATGAGGGAAATGCTTCAGAAGTAAGTTCAATCATTATCGCACCATATCGGCAACTTTCGTTCATTTCCTGATATCAAGTAATCATTTTCTTTGACGGGCAGGGTTTGGAAAAAGTTCACCAAACAGGTTAAGGGTGTCAAATGGAAAAAAGAGCTGCAATTTTTATACCCCAAAGTAAGTACTACTCTAGTACCGCGCATCTCTCATTGATTATAGTTTCAATACCATTATCATGCTTGATTATCATTTTGATTGAACTCTATTCTCGTAAAGTGCTTGTGGCAGGCACCCGGGACTAATTTATGTGCTTACTACGTTTGCGAGTTCATTCGCCACTCGACCACTGAGCGGGGCCGGGGCATATCTTTAGAACAATTTGAAGTACATAAACAATATTCACATTTTTATTTTATTACCATCAATTGTGTTGAGTTTTATTGACCCCCTTCTTTAAATTAGATCTGGCAAAAGCGGGACGAACTCCTACCAACTGATCGCGTACGAGCAATTCAGGAGGAATTGGCGGGATTCTTTGTTGAGCATGTCATACCTAAAGACGGAGAATGCCATCAGGATCTCGATTGCTATGTTGGTAATAGAAGTTAGGATCGTAAGAGATGTTATATTGTATATATGCATGAACGTGTACTATATGTAATAGCGTCGAATAGATTTACGAAAACTTGTTGCATATTGTTCGACCAAGCACGGAGAAAGAGAGGTCACTTCTCTCTATATATTGATCATGACGATGTTGTGTAATGGTTCCTTCATTGCTATATGTAGTAGCTAGCGTCGAGTTGAATGAAAAGCGTAAAATAAAAATGGTAAACACAAAAATAAAAGGGGGAAACACAATAGGAAAACCCCTAAACTCCTCCTTTCAAAAAAAAACCCCAGCGCCTGGCAGGTGCTGACGCGTGGCTGCCTTTTAGTCCCGGTCGGTGTTACCAACCGGGACTAAAGGTCTTCCTGCCTGGGCGCCCCGCAGCGGCCACGTGGAGCCCCTTTGGTCCCGGTTCGTAAGCAAACCGGGACTATAGGTTTTGGGTATTAGTCCCGTTTGGTTTGTCCCGATTCGAGAACTGGGACTAAAGGCCCTCTGGAACCGGGACTAGTACCCTGTTTTCTACTAGTGAAGGTTATACATACATAGAGTCACAGGCCATGTGCTATGCTTGCTGCTCTGCTCCCCAAAAGGATTAACGCCATCTGCACTTAAACCAAACCATATGTTCCTTGGGTCACCTGTAAAGTCCCCCCACTTTCTCTCGATCTTTCTCCACTGCGACCCATCACCGGGTGCTCTCAACTTCCCGTCTTTCTTACGGTCTTCCTTGTGCCATCGCATCAACTTGGCATGCTCTTTATTTCTGAACAAACGTTTCAACAGTGGTATTATAGGAGCATACCACATCACCTTGGCAGGAACCCTCTTCCCGGTGCGCTGGCCCTCAACATCACCAGGGTCATCTCGTCTGATCTTATACCGCAATGCACAGCATACCGGGCATGCGTTCAAATCCTCGTACACACCGCGGTAGAGGATGCAGTCATTAGGGCATGCATGTATCTTCTGCACCTCCAATCCTAGAGGGCAGACAACCTTGTTTGCTTCGTATGTACTGTCGGGTAATTCGTTGTCCTTTGGAAGCTTATTCTTCATTATTTTCAGCACCTTTTCAAATGCCTTGTCAGATACACCATTCTCTGCCTTCCATCGCAGCAATTACAGTATGGTACCGAGCTTTGTGTTGTCATCTTCGCAATTTGGGTACAACCCTTTTTTGTGATCCTCTAACATGCGATCGAACTTCAACTTCTCCCTTTCACTTTGGCATGTCTCTTTGCATCAACAATGACCCGGCGAAGATCATCATCGGGCACATCATCTGGTTCCTCTTGATCTTCAGCTTCCCCCATTGCAGCATCAGCGTATTCAGGGGGCGGATAGTTGTCATCATCCTCTTCTTCTTCGTTGTCTTCCATCATAACCCCTCTTTCTCCATGCTTGGTCCAAACATTATAGTGTGGCATGAAACCCTTCTCAAGCAGGTGGACGTGAAGGGTTTTCGAGTTAGAGTAATCCTTCGTATTCCCACAGATAGTACATGGACAATACATAAAACCATTCTGCTTGGTTGCCTCAGCCACTTCGAGAAAATTATGCAGGCCCTTAATGTACTCGGAGGTGCGTCGGTCACTGTACATCCATTGCCGGTTCATCTGCGTGCATTATATAATTAAGTGTATCAAAAACCATTACAGAACATCATGAATAGAGAAGTGACCAAATTAATAGAAGTTCATCATCACATTACAACCAAAGTACAGTAGTGACCAAAATAAATACATAAAGTTCATACATAGTTCTCATTGAACAACATATAGCTCTCTAGAGCATCTAATTAAAACATACATTGAAACTATGTAAAACATTTAAATGCAACAACAAATGCGATCATAACTGCAACTAAGGTACCAATTGATCCAACGGCATAATGATACCAAGCCTCAGTATGAATGGCATATTTTCTCATCTTTCTAATCTTCAAGCGCATTGCATCCATCTTGATCTTGTGATCTTCGACGACATCGGCAACATGCAACTCTAATTCCATCTTCTCCTCCTCAATTCTTTTCAATTTTTTCTTCAAGTAATTGTTTTCTTTTTCAACTAAATTTAACCTCTCGACAAGAGGGTCGGTTCGAATTTCCGGTTCACATACCTCCTAGATAAAAACATCTATGTCACGTTGGTCGGCATAATTGTCATAAACACTAAATGAAACAAATAGTTATAAAAGACAATATACCACATCCGAATCATAGACAGGACGAGGGCCGACGGGGGCGGATACCAAAACCATGGCACTATATAATAACAAACAATAATAAAAGTAAGAAAATTATACAAGTATCTATCTAAATCATACAAGTAAGAATTTTTTCTTTTAGAAAGAAGATAAGAACAAGAGGCTCACCACGGTGGTGCCGGCGACGAGATCGGCGCGGGCGATCGACGGCGGTGAGGACGGGGACGGGACAGGACGAACCGCCAAACCTAGACAAATCTTGAGGAAAATGGAGCTTGGAGGTCGAGCTTGGAGAGGAGAAACTTAATTGTGGCTCGGGCATTTCATCAAACACCGCATGTGCATAGGAGGTGAGAGCTAGAGCAACACACACCTGCACACGCCGGCCGGCCAAAAAACAGAGTGAGCGGGTAGGGGCGGGGGTATATATAGGCTTATCTGTAGTCCCGGTTGGTGGCTAGAACCGGGACAGAAGACCCTACTTTTGGTCCCGGTTCTAGCCACCAACCCGGGACTAAAGGTGTTGGGCCAGGAGCGAGGCCCATTGGTCTCGGTTCGTGTCTGGAAACGGGACCAAAAGTGCCAGACGAACCGGGACCAATGGCCCCCGAGGCCCGGCCGGCGCCCTGGTCTCACGAACCGGGACTGATGCACCCTTTGGTCCCGGTTCGTAAGTGAACCGGGATTAATGCCCTTATCCTGGCCAGACCAAAGCCCTGTTTTCTACTAGTGCTAGTAAATCTAATGGTTACAACAATTTTGATTATGTGAAAGTATCTGTATTAAGATAACTAGAATTAGTGGGGATCACTCTCTTAGGTATATAGGAATATCAACATTGCATGTGTGGAAACCAGTGTCTATATCCATGAGCTAGCTAGCGTTGACATAAGTCAAAAACCCAGTTTCTGCAGGTGAAGGATTTACCTCTTCCTTTTTGATTCCAGCTAGGCGACTCTTGGTTAGTCCTATCAGTAGTGATTCAGTGTAGCAAGCTAAAAACAACATGTGTGACCAGGGTGTCATGACCAAGAGAAAATTGCAAAAGAAGAACACTACAATCGCGCACAGTTTGGCCGAAAACTACCGAAATGCTAATAGTTTGCAAAAAACATCGATTTTAACTAAATGCTCGGTTGAGCATGTTTTGACACAACGTCTGAATCGGTGGTGTGAGTGCCGACGTGGCAAGTAAGAGTTAAACCGTTATACTGTGGTGTTAGGTTGACGTAGGGTCCATTTGTCGGCATATATTGCAGGATGGTGGCGTTATCTGGCGTCGTGGTGGCGTCGACGGCAGGCCAGGCAAGGTTGATGTGTCAGTTCCTGCTCTGGAGATGGACCGGTGGAAGATAGCGGCGGCAGCGAGAGTGCGCTGGACCGGTGTGGGCCCTGTCCCGGTATGTGGCTGGGCTGGGGCATCCGACTATAGATGTCAGGGTTTGATGCGATGTCTGTTTGATATTAGGCCCGGATATTCGGCACACCTTCATCAAGGGGATAGGAGTAGCAACACGTGTTGCCAAGATGGCGGCTTCAGGCTGACTGATGTATTACCTTGTATGGTCCTTGTGAATAATTAATAAAATGGCTGCATGCATCATCCAGATGCAGTGGCCGGGGTATATCCTCCTTTTCAAAAAAATAAAATAAAATTTGTCGGCATATATATATATCCTCTTCCTCTCCATCTCTCTATCACTCTCTCGCATTTTGATTTATTAATACATTGCACGCCCTGCTGGCGGCCACTGCGTCATGATAGTGAGCAGAGACAAACAAAGTGTGTTTTGTGGCCAGAGGACATAGTAGCAGCGACTGGAGACATTAGGCATTGGAGCACTAGAGAACATTGGACGACGGCTGCACTATAAGTTGGAGCATGGGAGAACTGGAGAGCACCAAAACGGGCAGGGGCAGGGTGCACCGGAGCTTGGACTCGCCAGAGCAGGGTGGAGCGTGGGTGCGCATTAGCTCGGCCTCGCAGGAGCGGTCAGGGGCGCGAGTGCACAGGAACTCGGCATTGTCGGAGCGGGCAGGGGCGTGGGCATGCAGGAGCTATCCGACGGCGTGGAACCGGTTGTTGGCTAAGCGCCGGCGATTGTGTCTAGCGACAATTGACGAGTCACACGAGTTCGACCTTGTCGGAGAGGGCAGGGGCGTGGGTTGTTCGGTTGCTAAATTTTTGTGGTGTGTTTTGAACATACCTTTGGTTTCGATAGCCTGCCTGATAGTATGAGTACTCTGTTATCTTCTTGGATCTCAAGATTTTGCAAGGATAAATAGAAGAAATTATGTGTGGGATTTTTGCTCTCATATGGTCTATTTAGACGTGTAGGAATGACTTATGTTTTGAACGTAAAAGAATCATAGATCCTTTTGCGATTCTGTATAAGACTTGTCATCTTATCAAGTCTTAAACTATTTTGCAGAAAAAGAGGGAAATCAAAAGGAACTGAGTGGGCGGTAAAGCTTCTCGAGCAAGTAGCAAGTGAGGTTTTCCAAGCTTCGAAGGGTTGGCGTCCTGGGATTTTCAGAATTACTGGTGGCTGAGGAAAAAATAAACAAAGTGGAAGACGAAGCTAAAGAGTGTTGAAGATGGTTGCTTGCTGGAGAAGATGGTGTCTCTGCAGTCCTTAGTTTCTTAGTTTCATATAGTCTTATGTTCTAGTTTCGGCATTGGGTCTGGACTGGTTTGGGCCTGTAATATGCCGTGTCTCTTGAGTCGGTTTCATGTACTTGGGTTATCCTTTTGGTGGTGTAGATTATTGCCTGGGTTCCTAGAGTTCTCTTATCCTGGATAGGAGTGTTTCTCCCATGACGTAGAGGCTCTGCAGATGGGGGTGTTATGGAGGTGTAGCAACAAAGTCTATGGTTTTCTTAATGAAAATCGGGGGAAACCCCTTTCTATAAAAAAATTGCCCTCGTCAGCCACTTCTGCCCATGTGGCATAGCCAATCGCTCGTCCTGTCTTTCGCAATTGGACAGTGTAATGCCATGGGTTGTCATGATAAATCCATTGCCCACTTGCCTGAATTTCTCTTGAGTTTGAGTTCACGGATCTGAAAATTGTCTGGAAGTATTGACAAAATCATATTGTCCTTCTCCTGCAAAATAAATAAATAAATCACATTGTCTTTTTCTTGTCAACGTCTCGAATGGCTACGGTACTTCGCTGGACAAATCCACTTGATTCATTTATTTGATTCATATAAAAACCTCTTGTACAAGAAAACACACCAAAATTACAAAATCTTCATAAAGAAACACACCAACCACACCCCCACACTCGCCTGACAAGCACGCGCACAGCATGCAAACCAACGATAAATAGAAACGTTGATCACTCGCTAACCACGAATCTAGTGATGAGATTTCAGTGATGGACCGGAGGGTGATTGATCGGACTCAGTGGTGTCCGTGTTATCCGCCTCCGCCGCCGTAGGTGGGCGTGGGAGGGACGGGGTGGTAGTCCGGGTGGGGCTGCGGTTTCGGCTCGGGCTTGGGCACGGGGCGTAGTCAGGGTGGGGCTGGGGCTTGGGCTGGGGCGTCGGCGGCACGGGCTTCTTGTGGTGGAAGTGCTCGATGATCTGCTTCTTGATCAGCCCGCACAGGGTCATGGACGCGCACTCTAGCGACGCCACGGACGGCGTGGCGGTCTTGTCGACAGGGACGATACCGACGGTGGTGCCCTTGGACACATATCGAGTCCAAATAAATTAAATATTTATACTAAACTTTTATACATGTTTATAAGTGACTATTCTAAAAAACTGTCAGTTGTAGTTATTAGTTTTTTATATTATTTATGATAATTATGCTCAATATAAATAATAGTATTTTCTGCTAAGTTGTAGAGTCTGTCACTAAAAAATGTGCATGTCTTATGCTAAACTTGATTAGGTTCTTTCTATTCAATAAATTGCGCCGTAAAATAATATTTAAACTCAATCCCCGTAACCATGAGAAAATAAGAATACATAAAATTGCATGCTTTCACGGGTTAATTTGTGACACTCACATGACCATAATATATGTATCTGCGTGTGTGTCTTGAAATCTCAAAAATATCCTGATAGCGGTTTCTAGTAAATTATTAGGTATAGATAGAAGAAATAATGTAGAGTAAGTAATATGTTTACGACATCCCAAATCCCAAATCATTGGACACATCCCACATCTTCATCGCATATCACGTGTGGATCGTGCATGCATTTACCTACCAAGATCGTGGAAACTGGAGGCGACATCATATTATAACTTTGATTTGGTGGTATTTCTCAAGAACCGGTCTCAAGCTCCGGGTGACAACCCCATGTCTCACCCTAATTGGTCATGCCTGGCAATGGTTGGATTGCCTTCTTGATGGCATGGCTTGGAGTTTACTCAGACCTAATCTTTAGGGTGAAACCCAACGATATGGCCATCGTTAGTCGGATCCAGCAACAACGGCGCATGCACGTCGTTTTCTTCCTCGGTGTTGTTGTTGGAGAATATTTCTCATGGTCCTTGTTATGTCAAGAGATGGTTGGTATAGATTATTGTTGTCGTAATTCACCGATCGCTTTAGAGTTTTCGTTTTCTTTTCCCCCACCTCGGTCTTGGATGACTTTGTAAATTGGCAGAGCTTCGGTCTTGGATGACTTTGTATGGCGTGATTTCATTGCGTGTGTGTTGGTGTTGAATGTGTTTATCTCAGTCGTACAAAGACTACATGTGTGCTCATTATGTTTGTATTCTCTTAATGCTTTTATTTTCAGTTAACTAAATCATGCTTTATCGATTTTGGAGCCCATGGAATACTATGAAAAGGAAGCGGAGGAAATGCTCTGGACATTTTAGTAACTTGATGATACTCGCATTAACACGGATTTGGATATATAGTTTCTAAATATTGTATAAAATACAAATTCAATGCTTTCGATTTAAACTATGCGAGAGATTTCTACACAAGCAAAAATAAATTCTTGACATGAAAATTTGTGCATGCCACAGTTAAATGCAATGTGATTTAACCCCACTTAGAATGTACTAATGCATGTTACATGATAGATAATTCTAATGCGTAGACCAGTCGGATATTGGTGGATCAAGCTAGTAAATCTAATGGTTGCAACAATTTTGATTATGTGAAAATATCCATATTAAGATAACTAGAAATAGTGGGGATCACTCTCTTAGGTATATAGGATTATCAACGTTGCATGTGTGGAAACCAGGGTTTTTATACGCTAGCTAGCCTTGACATAAATCAAAAACCCAGTTTCTGAAGGTGAAGGATTTACCTCTTCCTTTTTGATACCTGCTAGGTGACTCTTGGTTAGTCCTATCAGTAGTGATTCAATGTAAATGGCACTGCTTTCACCTATCACCAAGCTAAAAACAAATGTGTGACCAGGGTGTCATGACCAAGAGAAAATTGCAAAAGAAAAACTCTACAATCGCGCACAGTTTGGCCGAAAACTACCGAAATGCTAATAGTTTGCAAAAATATCAGTTTTCGTTAATTTTTTTGTTCAAAGCACTAAATGCTGGTTGTGAGCAATTAAAAGTCAAACCGTTATACATTTGTGTTAGGTTGCCGTAGGGTCCATTTGTCGGCATATATATCGTCTTCCTCTCTCTCAGTCTGTCGCATTTTCGTCGAGTACATTGCATCGCCTGCTGGCGGCCACTGTGTCATGATACTGAGCAGAGACAAACAAAGTGTGTGTTATTGCTAGAGGACATAGTAGCAGCAACTGGAGACATTAGGCATTGGAGCACTATAGAACATTGGACGGCGGCTGCACTATAAGTTGGAGCATGGGAGAACCAGAGAGCACCAAAATGGGCAGGGGAAGGGTTCACCGGAGCTTGGAATCGCCGGAGCAAGGTGGAGCATGGGTGCGTAGTAGCTCAGCCTCGCAGGCGACCAAATAAATCATCGTGGGGACCTCTGCCTCGCTGGAACGATCAGGGGCGTGAATGCACAGGAAATCGGCACTAGCGGAGCGGGCAGGGGCGCGAGCGTGCAGGAGCTATCCGACGGTGAGGCACCGGTTTTTGGCTAAGCGCCGACGATTGTTTCTAGCAAGAATTGACGAGTCACGGGAGTTCGACCTTGTCGGAGAGGGCAGGGGCGCGGATTGTTCGGTTTCTAAAATTTTCTGGTGTGTTTTGGAACATAACTTTGGTTTTGATAGCCTGCTTGATTGTATGAGTACTCTGTTATCTTCTTGGATCTCAAGATTTGGCAAGGATAACAAGAAGAAATTATGTGTGGGATTTTTGCTCTCATATGGTCTATTTGGACGTGTAGGAATGACTTATGTTTTGAACGTAAAAGGATCGTAGATCCTTTTGCGATTATGTATAAGACTTGTCATCTTATCTAGTCTTGTCTATTTTGCATAAGAAAAGAGGGAAATCAAAAAGAACTGAGGGGGGCAGTAAAGCTTCTCGAGCGAGTAGCAAGTGAGGTATTGCAAGCTTCGAAGGGTTGGCGTCCTGGGATTTCAGAATTACTGGTGGCTGAGGGAAAAAAGAAACAAAGTGGAAGACGAAGCTAACGAGTGTTGAAGGTGGTTGCTTGCTGGAGAAGATGGTGTCTCTGCAGCCCTTAGTTTCTCAAGTTTTATGTTCTGTTAGTTTCTGCATTAGGTCTGCACTAGTTTGGGTCTGTAATATGTTATGCCTATGGAGTCGGTTTCGTCTACTTGGGTTATCCTTTTGGAGGAAGAAAATCTTATGGGAAAATCTAACTAGTGGCGCCGCACGTTGTCCCTCCTGTGCGGCAGATGGTGTCAACGCGCGCTCCAATCACGTGGCGTACAGAAAGTTAAAAAGTCTTATGCCTTTTATAGGGCCCACGACCTATGGGTAAAAAACGATGGCCCAAGTGATGAGTTGTAATTTTTTCTGCCACGCTACAGTGACTTTGACTGAAAAAGTGCAGCACGGGGTACCTCTGACAAGAATGCATGTGGAGGTGGTTGCATGCGTTGATGTAGTTGTAGTTTTTTTTCTCAAGCAGGCCCTGTTAAGCAGTCTGTAATCTAGCACTAGAAAAGGTTTTGACCCAGAACTTGTAATCTGACTTCGTTGCAACTTTCGCCAATAAATACATGTGACAACTATTATTTTTATAAGTTGGCAACTGACATGTAAGCTGACAATTATGCTTTATTACCAACATCTTTTATTAAGAATTGAGTACCTAAGGTAATCTGTAAACTGAGAACTTTATAAACTGATGATTAAGGATGGTTTATATGGCAAGTACCTTATAATCTGATGATTACTCATGCTTAATATCCTAATATGGCAATTAAGTGCTTTATAATCTGGTGATTAAGCATGGTTAATATGACAACTAAGTACTTGTAGTTTGACAATAGGACATTTTATAATCTGATGATTAAACATGTTTAATATCCTAATATGGCAATTAAGTGCTTTATAATCTGGTGATTAAACAGGGTTAATATGGCAACTAAGTATTTGTAATCTGACAACTGAATTTTTTTATAGCCTGGTGATTAAGCATGATTAATATCATAATATGGCAATTAAGTGCTTTTACAATCTGATGATTAAGCATGGTTAATATGACAACTAAGTACTTGTAATCTGACAATTAAATATTTTATAATCTGGTGACTAAGCATATTTAGTGTGGCAACTAGGTACTTGTAATCCGTCCACTAATTACTTGCAATCTGACCACTAAGCATTTGTAAACATAACAATATAAGTACTCAAACGGATGCATGTAGCTAGATCCCTGACATGTTGTGAATAGTGTAAACATAACAATATAATGAGTAGTATTTTTTTACTGTAGCAGGCCTGCCGCATGTGCTTTTCATTTTTGTTCTTTGCGTTGCCTTTGACTGCACCTGCAAGCACTGCTTTCGTTTTTTCGATGCATTCAGGTGCTACAAGACCCCTCACCATGGCCTCGCTAGAATCCACATGCATCCTATGCTGCCACTGCATGCATGGCGCCTCCGAACAGTCATGGGCACGCGCTAAAGCAGTGCGATTTATTTGATGGTAGCGATCGCCGAACGAAATAGCGCTAAAACCTGATTTAATTGGTGGATTAGCACCCGCCGCACGGGAACGCCTGTGTGCGGCGCCGCTGCGTAGTCGGCTCCAAATCTTATACGACCTGGTCGTATCTTTACCTAATCTTTACCTCTTTACCTAATAATAATAATAATAAAACACCGATCGTTTCTTACCACCGTAATTTCGTTCGTTTTTCGTCCGTCATCAGTCGTCCGTTTGGTGTGTTGACTGGCTACCGCCAGACCAAAAGTCCATACTCGTGCGCCCGAAGCAAGAACATCTCCCAGCAAAACAAAGACGAATTGTTAGATCATTTTGTATTTAAATTAAAATATAACCAATTTATCAAAGATCGATAAATACTTCAAATTGCCTTAATCTTTTTATCTCCAAACGCATGCTCACGTGTCATTGTCGACGACTCGAGAAGCATACTCCCATGGGAGCTCCTGCAAAAGCAAGATCTTGACGACACTGACCAAGCATTCTTCCATGGGACACCATAAAAATTTCATAGTCGAAGTTGGCAACTGGCATGGACAGAAGTCCTACTTTGTGACCGTCACCCTGGTTCGCACCCTGACAGCAACGATGAAGTGGACATCTTTATCTTTACCTAATAATAAAGCGGCTATCGCTTCTGCCCGCTCACCCGTCACGCACTTTTTACAAATAAGCCCCTGTGTTTTTCGGTTATTGAACCCGCAGTCCCTGTTTAAGCGGATCTTAGAAAACGTTTCGTGTTTTACAAAAAAGACCCTGGCTTTTATGGGAACCACCCCGCGGTCCATATGAATTAAGAAAAAAACAGTTGAAGAGGCCTGCAGAGGAGCGGCGGCGCTTCCGATTGGATCGGGAGCAAGAGGACGGCGGCAAGCACATGAAGGTCGCGGCACGCTGCCCGGGCGAGAGGAGGAACAGGAGGGGAGGCACGGAGGCAGGGACGTATGCGTCGGACGCGCGCGCTCGTCCGCAGTCGACGCGGATGCAACGGCCGTCCATGGCGGCTCAGATCGATGCAGGAGGACGAGAAGGTGGAAAGGGATCAGCTTCGGCTGGGCTCGTCAGCGTGCGCGGCTGCCCCGCCTCCACTCTCCCTGTCTCCCTCAGTCCCTTCCCTCCCTTCCATCCGGCTCTCTCAGCCTCTCACTCTCCTGCCCTCGGCCTCCGGCTCACCCTCCACCTCCGGCCCTCTCGGCCTCTCCTCCGTCTCCACCTCCGGCCTCCCCGCCCCCCTTAGGCACCCAGCGCCCTTCACGGTTGCTGCCCGTCCGCGCCGCCCGAGCCCAAGAATGGGGAATGGGGCGAGGTGTCGCAGCGAAGGAGGATAAGGCGGCCGGCGTGCTCGGTCGGAAGGAGGGAGGCCGCCTCGCCGGCGCTCGGGCGCGGCAGTACAGCGTCGGGCCGTTGCAGGTGGCGCCTGGCCGGAGCGGTGGTTTGACGGGCGACATGGAGGAGGTGTTGTCCTGGAGCCAGCATGGCGGCTGCGGTGGGACGATGCGGGCGTCGACATTTTGCTTCAGGGGCTACAGGCCGCGGGCGGCGCTGTGCGAGACCCGTGTCTGATTTGGATTGACAGACCGTGTCCTTGTCAACACAAATCAAACAGAGGATCCCCGAAATCGCTGGCTGCTGAACTCCATGCGGCCGCTCGCCCGCTGCCAATCGAAATCGAATCGATGCCGGCGAGCACACCGACCGACGTCCTGTCCTTTCCTCGGCCTGTCCTCAAGCCCCTCCTCCTTCGCCGCCTCACCTCGCCCAGGATAGCCCTAGGCGGCACCATGGGCCGTGGCGGCGTGGTGGCTAGCCGCGCTGGAGTCTCAGGGACATGCCGGACGGCGTCGCGCTCCTGCACCTTGGGGATGGCTTCGGGTCGAATTCTCCTCCTTGCAATCTTGTGCTCCTTTGGTATGTGTGGCTTTGCCCATCTTCCTCCTCATGTTTTCTTCTGCTGACTGCTGTAGCCCTACTATGCATCCTGGAGCGACACCATGTATGCCAGCGCTGCTACATGAAAATGATACACCTGGCCAATTTGGTTTGGAGTTTACAGGAGGCTTTCAGAAGTTTTTCTATGTTACATACCCCGTGTTAGCCAACAAAATAAGTTGATATTCTGTATGGATATAGGATTTGCATATTTTCTACTGTTTCTGGCGAATACAGACTAAATCTCTGATTATCTGCAGCGTGTTTCTAATCTTTCTGCCTTCCAGCGTAACAGAGGTATGGTGCCTAGATTTCAACTATTTATCCTATATAGTATATTTGACATTTAAGTTATACAACCTTTCCAAATTTCTCAATATCTTGCCTAGAGCTTATAATCCTTTCTTTGAAGATCCGTAGCCAGACTTTGAAACTGTTGTACATACATAAATTAAACTAGCTGCCTGTAGTACGAGTGTTATATAGATTTGTATGTATGTGGTTCCTTTGTTCTGTGGCAAAAAGGTTCAAGGCTAGCATTTTTTTTTAATATATAGCACATTCATATAAAATTTTCTTGCAATTCTAACTATGAAATGCATATACATTCGGTAGTTTTTTTTGTAACAATATAAATGATCTTTCAGTCGCAATACCAGTATTTAGAACTAAATCTGACGGGACTAAATTGCTAACAAAGACATGTTGTATAACTTGACACACATGCAGGTTCTGAAGGCCCAACACTCTCTCCTTCTTGTTGCTCCAGGTTTCCATGGCGCTTGACCAAGACGAAGAGCTGTGCTGGGACAACAATGTAGTCAGTTCATGGTCACAGGTCTGGTGCAAGCGATCGCTATAATTTAGATTGTCTCTCCAATTTATTAATTTGAGTTCAATATATCAGGTTAGCTTTATCCCATGGTGAGTTCATATATAAACTGAAGGTTTCGAATTCACGACACAGCAGCGAGCTACACTAATGTTGCTCTAAATTTCTACATGATATCGAACTTCAAACAGAACGCCTCCATAGTTCATGATGTGCTCTTAGATTATTAGTTTCTTTGAAATGATGATATGCTCTGCGTCCATTAGATTAAGGTTATATGCAAATGTATAGATAGATGTATCAATCCATTCAGACACTGTTTCTGTTTTGTAGCCTCTATGTGTTTGTAATATTATTATTTTGGAAAAGGATCATTTTGTGAATCATTTTGTTCTCGCTTCTCTTACTGTACTGTATCAGGTTGTTCATGATCAGATTCTTCAGGGTTTTGTTCATATGAAAGGAACTTCTGCAAATCATTTTGTCAAATTGGCATGGATATGTATTCTCAAACACTAACATCAATTTTTCATTTCTGATAGATCATTCCTTTTACTGTCAGCAAGCTGGACCTGATGCTCAAAGGACCTTATAAAGTTCTAACCAAAGATGACAACGTGGATAGTCAAATTTTAAATTGTTTTTTTTTCAGACACTTGTCAAGTTGTGTGTCGCTTTGTGCTAGAAGAACGGTGAAAAGGTGAGAAATAGTACAAACTGGGGACAGAGAATCATGCCTTTTCATGTTTCACATTAATCCTTGCGCACGTCCTAGAGTTATGATCTTCTTGAACCATATCAACAACCGTTGTGTCAAGCATACTGTCAGATATAAGCTTCTACATTTTCTGAATGATTTTGTAAAGGTGATATTTGAAAATATTTGTCTCCATTATGTTTGTTGTTACCGAACTCGGGATATGGCATGCAAGAGTGCCATCAAGTTATGTTCAAGGTGAGAGCTTGATGTATGTAGCACTGACTGAGTCTCACAAAATAATAATTTGTTATGCATCTTGACAGTTGGAAATTCATATGTGAACACAACGAAATGTAGCTTTCAGGCAACAAACTATACATTTTGTTGAAAATTCACAATACAGTTGGGCCCATAAATTTTAGTTAACCTATTGGTTAGATCTTTAATTTTGTTAGTTGGTTATAAAATATATCTTACCTGCTTCAACATTTTATGTATTTTAATACACACATCCTATTTATCTATACTTATGCCAGTTGATCGAGTAAGGTAAAGTTGTTGAAAGGATGTAAAAGATTACACGTTCTCCATGTTTAACAGATGTTCCATCATACTAATCAATCTTTTTCTATATCTTCTTGTCATAAGGGCTGTATTTTTTCGGACACATCAGACAAGTAACATTAAGTTTCTCAAAGGAAAAAAAATAGCACAAGTTTTGCTAGTTTAACAAAGTTTGCCTCCATTCTTAAATCTTTTTTCCTTTTAGTGGAACTCTGGTAGGCATGGCGATAATAACCTAATTTCACACTATCGCTAGAGATGAGGGTAACCTTATTTGCTATATTTTCTATGATCGTCACAGTGATGCGCGGTGCACACAAAGCAGGTTATGATCGTCAGAGCAATGGACGGGCATAGAGTGGAGAGACAGAGAAAGAGTAGGGAGGGTTCGACGCGGGAACCCGACCTTATTGAGACAGAGAAAGAGTAGGGAGGGTTCGGAACCGGGCCTTCTCCATCGTGTGCACCGAGACACCGTGTAGTCGGTGTCCGAGATGTAGGTAAGCATGGCTTCTCGTGGCGTTTCATATGGGCAGTGGCTTACTATATTTCTTTCCTTAAATTTATTGTTGTTTTGTTGAGGATTCCAATACCACTTTCTCATTATACAATATAGATATATATGAACGTGAACGCCTACTATTCGTTTTGTCTTACTAGCAGTGGCAACTGGCGTTTCTCCGTAGTGAAGCACAATATTTCGTAACACGGCCACCATTGCCAACTACGGGAAGGAAGATAAGCAGCGACATGTGTGGGTGCGGTGTCGAAACAAAGGACACTGGCTTGGGGAGAATTGGGGAGGAGGGTTGTTCTTCATCAATGCTCATCGGGATATGGGTTTTTGAAGTTCTTTCTCCCGTTGCAACGCACGGGCATTTGTGCTAGTCAAGGATAAATGGTATAACCTCACCTCCTGCCTCGACAAGGACGAGCTTAGCAACAACTTTATCGTGCACGATATAAGATTATCTCTGCTGCCCCAGCCACCATACTCACCCGCCTCAAGGACTCAAAAGATCCAAAGAAACAGATCGTGAACGCGATTGTAACAAACTCCTTCTCCTCCTTATTTAATAAATAAGGCAAATCTTTTGCCCCCGTTTAAAAAAAAATTAAAAAAAATTGGCATTCGTTCTACAGCCAAGCACATGCGTCTCGATCAATGTTTGATGCGGCCATCAGAATATCGTTCTGATATGATCTTTCCATTCAGTATGTGTTGTTAACCGTATGTGTTCGAATGTAGATTCATTGTACAATATCTTTTCCATCTCCCGTTGCAACGCATGGGCATATGTGCTAATACTTCTAATCTGAAGACCCACCCTGTTGAGTGACACCTGGCAGTACGGATCTCAAAGCAGCAAGGCAGCTTCTTCTCTGAAAGTCTGAATCCCAGTTGTGATATCCCCACTGCCAGTGCCACTGCCGGCCGCCGTTACAGCCACACACCTCGACGCCGGCGTGAATTTTTCCCTGGCCACAACACGTCGGATGCTTTCTCTCGTCACTCGCGGGTCGCGGCCATACTCCTCGACGCCAGCAAAATATGGCGCCCCTGTTGGTCGCGGCCAGTATCCTCGACGCCGGCGCAACTCCGCTGCTCGTCGGGGCCTCGGGGATGCAGCAACAACTGAACCTGGAGGGAACGCATGTATTCGCGGTGGTGCTGTAGAACAAGACCGTCTCCGGCATCCTCAAGAAAAAGCACAAACCAGCCAGCGATGAGCGATCCGTCTTGCTAATCTCCGGTGAGAAACCAACGGGCATCTTCAAGAGAAAATTTCAGCTTGTCGCCTATCTCCGATGAGATTTGCAGGCCGAAGACGCACACACACCCACCTGCGAACAATCCTGCCGCGTCTTGCTGTGCCGGCGGAAGCTCGCCGCCGGGCCGAATTCTAATCGACATGGGGATTTCATTGTGGGGAAGAAGACGCTGATTTTCTTTTGTTGCTTTGAGATTCGTAAATCCACGTGTCAGCTGGTCGATGGGGTCTACTGAGATGAACCGTACGACCAGATCGTATAAGATTTTCCTGGAGGTGTACATGATTGCCTAGGTTCCTAGAGTTCCTGGCTAGGAGTGTTTGGTGGTGGTGGTGGTGGGGGACCATTTCCATCAAAAAAATAATGCCCTCGCCAGCCCCTTCTGCCCATGCGGCATAGCCCATCGCGCATCCTGCCTTTGGAGCATCTCCAGCCGTCTAACTTTCCCAGGACAATTTTTTTCGCCATGGAGAGGTGAGCCGGCGGAAATTTTAGGCTGGGGACGAGTTAATTTTCAGCCGGTCCCCCATGACATGCCTTTTTCTTGCTACTGATTGGTGCAAGGAGCATGCTTGTCTTGCTTCAGCCGTGGTCCCGCCGCATGCACATGCAGAAAAAGAGAGGAAAGAGGAGAGAGAGAGATCCAATAGGTCCACAGTCAGCCATGCAAAAGAGTACCGCCGGCGCCCCCAGGCGACCCCAGCGCCCTGGGTTCGGCCTGGGTCCGCCGGCGCTAATTTTGGCCTAAACCGGCGAAAAACGAGGTCTTGGGGGTGCGACTGAGATATTTTTTAAGCGCCGGCGATAAAAAACGGGCGTGGGTGGGCGTGTTGTGGGCGCGGCTGGAGATGCTCTTAGCTGTTGGAGACTCGACAGTGTAATGCCATGGATTGTCATGACAAATCCATTGCCCACTTTCCTTGAATTTCTCTTTAGTTTCAGTTCACGGATCTGAAAATTGGCTGGAAGTATTGGCAAGATCACATTGTCCTTCTCCCGCAAAATAAATAAATAAATTACATTGTCTTTATCATGTCAACGTCTCGAACGAACTACGGTACTTCGGTTGACAAATGCACTTGATTAACTTATTTAATTCATAAAAACCTCTTGTACGAGGAAACACACCGAAATTACAAAATCTTGATAAAGCAACACACCAACCACACCCCCACACTCGCCTGACACACACGCGCACAGCATGCAAACCGATCATAAATACCAACGTTGATCACTCACTGTAACTGACCACGAACTCAGTGATGACATTTCAGCGCTGGACAGGACGGTGCTAGACCGGACTCAGTGGTGTCCGTGGTATCCACCACCGCCGCCACCTCCGCCGTAGGTGGGCGTGGGAGGGACGGGGTGGTAGTCCGGGTGGGGCTTGGGCTTGGGCTCAGGCTTGGGTACGGGGCCGTAGTCCGGGTGGGGCTGGGGCTTGGGCTCTGGCTTTGGTGGCACGGGCTTCTTGTGGTGGAAATGCTCCATGATGTGCTTCTTGATCGGCCCGCACAGGGTCATAGACGCGCACTCCGGCGACGCCGTGGACGGCGTGGCGACGTTCTTGCCAGCGACGATGCCGTAGGTGGTGCCCTTGGACACGGGCACAATCTTTGATGGCTCCTGCCCGGGGCACGGCGCGTTGGAGGCGGCGCTGTGGAGCTGCGCGACACAGTCAGCGCCATGGAGGTCGGCGGCCAGGGGCATGCTGAAGGCGCCGGTGCTGTCGAGGCCGCCCACCGCCTTGCTCTCGTACTCGCCGGCGCTGTTCCTGCACTTGATCGCCACCTGCAGAGCCTTGAAGGCTTCCTCGGCCTTCATGTTCTTCCTGGTGCAGTCGGCGCACTTGGCCAGGCCGACGACGACTGACGCCGCCTCGGCGTTGGCGACGGCGATCGCCAGCAGGACGCAGAGGGCGAGTGCTCTCGGAGCTGCCATGTCTGAACTCCTGGATCGCACTACCGCCACTTGCTGGTGTGAAGTGGCTGCTCGATGGATGGATGGATGAGTGGATGCCACAGGTGACGCATGGCTTATATAGGCCTGTGCATTGATCGGCACAGCTCGAATGCTCGACCGGTCGATCGATCTGTCTGCAAGCGCGGAAGAAGAAGGGTGGCCGGCGGGCGCAGTGAAGCGAGACAACGAGAGATGAGCTAATTCGCTTTCGGCGCGCCGAAGTTTCTGATGGCGAATTAATATCGATCGTCGTTTTGATCCACGTCATTGTCCAGTTGGTGTCTTGGTGATCGATTTTTTATTTAGTAAAAATATGCAAACAGGTCACGAATGGCATCCTAGCTGGCAAACATATATCTTTGGCACGGAAGGTCGAATCGTTTAGAAACTCACTGCAGCAACAGCAGTACGTAGCAACTTCATCTCATTTTGGTTCTGTCTTGAAAAGTTGAAAGTCAAACTTTGTAAAATTTCATCAAACCTACGTTGAAAATATCAGTATCTGTAATATCAAATAATCTGGAAATATGTATTTTTTGTTGGATGTGACATTGATTTGGTATTTGTAAATGTTGATAAATTCCTTTCTTTCTAAAAACTTGGTCAAATTTAGAAAGTTTGACTTAAGACCAAACTGACATTTAAAATAAAAAGAAACGGAGAGAGTAGTACTACTTACTACAGATTTCAGGTTGACGCATCAAAATATATGACACTGCTGACTTCCATGTTTATTTGATCAAATAGATACTCCAACCGTTTCAAAATAAAAGGTGCATTAGCTTTTAAAATGTCAAACTTCTCTAACTTTGACCAAGTTTATTGAAAAATATATCAATGTCTACAATACAAAATCATTGTCATTAGAATCATGATTAAATACATTTGCTTATTTTATTTTTTAGTATTGTATTGTATATGCTGATATATTTTGCTCTAAACTTGATCAAATATCGAAATGATTGACTTTTTGAAAAACTTATGCACCTTATTTTTTGAAAACTAATGGAGTATGACAAAAGCATGCGACTCATGACACTGTACAAACTAATACGACCTTTTAATTTAAGAGTATGGAATACACACCAGGAACAAATGTTGTAAACACTTGATGTTTCTCAAATTGGTGGAAGCAATAAGAGAATTCATATAGGAGTGGACATAATAAAGCTTCATCTCATTTTCTTTGAAAGCTCCACCAGGGTCGGCAACTCCAAGGACAACGGTGTATCTCGGATGATAATGTAATTTTTTCTGGGTTGTATCCCACTTTTCCATGCATCCAACGGTTATGTGATCTTCATACACTAGTGCAGAAACGGCCATTAGTCCCGGTTGGAAAGGGCCTTTAGTCCCGGTTCCCCAACCAAGACTAATGTATAGAGACTAAAGGCTTTTAGTCCCTACGAACCGGGACTAAACCCCGGCCACGTGGTCGGCAGTGCGCGCCAGGGGATGGGGAACACCAACCAGGACTAAAGATTTAGGGGCTTTGGGGTTTATGGGTTTAATTAGGTTTTATTGTTTATTTTTTCTTTTCATTTTGTGTATTCCATTTAATTCTTTTTCATTTCAAACATATTTTACGCTACTACATACTATAGACGTTATGCATATATAATAGAATTTTTCGTATAAGCAATCATATATCATAGAACTTTTCGTACGACCATGCATACACATATGTACAATTTGGTATATACAATTTCTCCTACAATTTGCACATCATTACATGCAGGTATTAGGTGTAATGGTATTCTCCGTCGCGAGATATGACCTGCTCAAGTAAAAATCCCGCCATTTCCTCTTGAATTGCTCGTATGCGGTCCTTTGGTAGGAGCTTATCCCGCATCTCGTTCATCTTTAAAGAAAGAGATCACTATGAATATGTTAGTTGTGTGTATATATATTAGATCATGATAAAAAAAATATGAATGGTGTTTACGTACCCAAAGATCTCTTGCAGTTTTGATCCTTTCGGTCAGAAAGCGAATGTTCTCGCAAACATAGAATGCACATAAATTAGTCCCCTGTTCCTGCCTCATGCACTTTACGAGAATATAATTCAATCAGATAATAATCAAGCATGATAATGGGATTGAAACTATAATTAAAGAGATGCGCGGACGTAGCTAGTACTACTTAAATACCTTGGACTTTAGCCATTTCAGCTCTGGTTTCCATTCACCTCTAACCTCTTTGATGAACTTTTTTCAAACCTTGCCCGGCAAAGAAAATGAATAAATGAGTTATTAATTACTTGATATCAGGAAACGAACTAAAGAGGCCAACATAGTGCATTAATGATTGAAATTACCCGTCGAGCATCGAATACAGGCTTCTGTATTCTTCAGGGTCTTTACGTAGTGAGTCCAGTACTTCAACAGTTCCATCGTCAATTCTAATGATTAGCAGGATCCAGTGGAAGCTGCGGACACGATTTGTATAAGCGGGCATGCATAACTCATCAACTACAGTTAACATCGAGTATATATATAAGCAAAAAGAGAATTTGTAGTACAAGACAGTAACACTCACTTGAAGTTGTGAGGTAAAAGTATTTCTGGTTTGTATTTAGGGCCTTCAAAAAATTTAGCAAGGCTTTCTCTGTGTCTTTAGAGTAACTAGTTAACACAGTTTCATTAATGGTATTTGGGTCAATGAACCCAATGCCATAGACTCCATCTCTTTTCAATTCAAAAATCTTCATTCTGCATAATACCACACAAAAGAATATAGTGAGGATAATTATTACAGGCAATGAACGAGCTGAGCTAGAGACTTCAATTACAGAAAGAAATCACTTACAGACAATAGCAACTGACGAGAGATTTGTCGAGTGCGCCTTGATTGAATAACTGAAAAAATTCTTCATTTTCAATCCACAAATCTTTTTCATGGATGTAATGCTCTCGCTTGACTTTCACCATGAGGCCATGTCGCCCGCTCTTTACTTCTCTCATGTACCAGTCATGCAAGTTGTGCATTTGTGTTGATAGAAGCTTCTCCTCTTCAGGACTCACCAGAGGGTTCCCGGGCACATATGTCCATGCTAGTTCCTTCGGATCCGTCGGTGGGAATTCCTCGATCTCTAGGAGTTGTTCAACAGTGATACTGATCTCTCTAGCCTTCTCTCTATCAGCGTCGGTTATTACCACCTTATGGGTACTCACCTTGAGCGGGATGATCGATTGCACTGCCTGTTCTCCAAGCTGGGGAACCGTTTTCCCGCATTTACTACTACCGCTCGACTTCTGTTTTTTTTTGTTTATGATAGGACTTGCTAATAGAGCGTTCATAGTCTGATAGTGGCCTTTTCTCCGCCGGTTTAGCTACATCCAAAAAGTGTTGTACGACTTCCTCAGGTATTTTCTCCTTGTGCGGCACGACCTCTTTCTCGTTCCGATGAATCCGACCAATACTTCGGATTATCTCATAATCCTCATCCCATGGCCATGCTTATCCAGGTCGGATCACCCGAGGGGGCCCAGAGTATATCTCTCCTCATCGGAGGGGCAAATCCCATCTTGCTCGACCACGTCTCGCAGCATGGGTCTGGACAAGCCCGAAACCTACCTTTATAACTACCCTATCACGGAGTAGCGTTTGGTCGGCCCAAAGCAAGTCTATTACCATCCCGAGTACATGCGCCAGCTCAGGTCTTAGGACACAAAACGTATGTTGTACTAGAGACTCACAGATGACCTATCACTGCGTCTTATAGTTGGGTCTGTCCAACTCAGACCTTATCTCGACTCAGATCTGACTACGTCGAATCCGAGCAGATCTTTCTGAGTCCATATTATCCGGCTAGCATCCAATGCTACATGGTCAGTGAGACCGGACCATCCACCGTGTCATATGCTAGTCTAACTGGTTGCACGTCCACACAGCCCTTTCGACTAGGGAGCATTTAGGACAGTCATCATACAATGTATAGTCTCACAAACAAGTCACGTACTTGTTAATACACATCATTGATAATGTCCAACGACTATCTTTATTCATAAACACATAGGAAATATCATCATACATGATTGCCTCTAGGGCATATCTCCAACAGTCTCCCACTTGCACTAGAGTCAATCAAATAGACATCGAATGCCCATAGCTCTAACGTGCCCCTCATGCTTGGGTTGGGGAAGCGGCTTAGTCGACGGATCTGCAACATTTTCATCCGTATGAATCTTGCATAAATTAGTATCACCATTCTTTACGAGCTTTCGTATCAGGTGATACTTTCGGTCTATGTGCCTGGTCTTGTGGTGTTGTCTCGGCTCCTTGGCCTGTGCGATGGCACCTGAATTGTCGCAATACAGGTCCAATGGTTTTGCCCAGCCCGGGAACACACCAAAATCCTCTAGGAACTTCCGAATCCAAACACCTTCCTTTGCGGCTTCACAAGCCGCAATGTATTCGGCCTCTGTTGTGGAGTCGGCCACCGTATCTTGCTTGGAACTCGTCCAGCTCACTGCTCCTCCATTCATGACATACACGAATCCAGTTTGCGATCGACAATCATCCTTGTCAGTTTGGAAACTAGCATCAGCGTAACCCTTTACGCAGAGCTCCTCCTCACCTCCATAAACTAGAAACATCTCTTTAGTCCTTTTCAGGTACTTCAGGATAGTTTTCACCGCTGCCCAGTGACTCTCACCTCGGTCGGCCTGGTATCTGCTTGTTAAGCTTATTGCATAGGCAACATCAGGTCGAGTACATAGCATGGCATACATGATGGATCCAATTGCCGAAGCATATGGAATCCTACTCATCCGGTTTCGCTCATCAGAAGTCGTAGGGCTCTGAGTCCTGCTTAGCCTTATGCCATGTGAGATGGGCAAGAACTCTTTCTTGGCCTCACTCATGTTGAACCGCTTCAACACTTTGTCTATGTACGTGCTCTGGCTTAAGCCGAGCAGCCTTTTCGATCTATCTCTATAGATCTTGATGCCTAAAATGTATACTGCTTCTCCAAGGTCTTTCATCGAAAACTTGCCATTCAATGATTCCTTGACCGAGTTCAGCATCGAAACATCATTTCCGATCAGCAGTATGTCATCCACATACAGGATCAAAAATACTACCGAGCTCCCACTAGACTTCTTGTATAAACAATAGTCCTCTTCGTTCTTGATGAAACCAAGGTCAACGATGACTTCATCAAAATGAATGTTCCAACTCCGAGCTGCTTGCTTCAATCCATAAATGGATCTCTTGAGCTTGCATATTTTACTAGCATTATTTGGATCGACAAAACCTTCAGGCTGTATCATGTATACATCCTCCTTTAAATTTCCATGAAGGAAAGCCGTTTTGACATCCATCTGCCATATCTCATAATCAAATATGCCGCTATAGCTAGTATGATCCTCACCGATTTTAGCATCGCTACCAGCGAGTAGGTCTCGTCGTAGTCAATTCCTTGAACTTGTCCATAACCTTTAGCGACAAGCTGAGCTTTGTGGATCTGAATATTTCCATCCACATCGGTTTTCTTCTTAAAGACCCATTTGCAACCAATGGCAATTACGCCTAGGGATGGCAATGGGTACCCATTACCCACGTACCCTGCGGGTAAAAACCCTATTAGGGTAAGGGTATGGGATAAAAATTTACCCATGGGTATATAAATAGGAAAATCTGAAACCCATCGGGTAGAGCGGGTACGGGTATGGGATCATATAACCCATACCCACATACCAATGTACCCATATAAAATCTATGTGAACTCAAAATTATCTCGACATTCTACACTATGTCAAGAATTTGTGAAGTGAAAATGTATGATTTTGTTTATATGTATATGTTATTGTTATAATATATTTTTGTAAACTATGATTATATGTTGCTGTCTATGACTAAAAATTGTTCAATTCATGTTTTGCAAACATGGGTAATTTTACCCGCGGGTACCCATCTACCCTGTCGGGTAACGGGTATGGGGAAAAATCGTACCCGTTGGCGGGTATGGGTAAGGGTGATGGGTAAGCTTATGGGGGACGGGTAAGGGTATGGGGTGGCTCCACCCGTACCCATACCCTGCGGGTGCCATCCCTAATTACGCTAGGTGGCGGATCAACCAAGTCCCAGACTTGATTATCATCCATGGACTTTAATTCGGATCTCATGGCCTCCAGCCATGCCTCGGAATCTGGGCTCACCATCGCTTCCGCATACGTGGCCGGCTCATCGCTTTCTAGCAACAACACATCGCGCACTCTACGCAATCTTTCCGACCTTCGTGGCTCCGGTGCCGATTCCACTACGGGTTCCCTGACCAACTCCAGTATGATCTCATCACCAGCCGAGTCGTCCCCGAGTGCCTCTCGAATTTATTCGAGTCGCACCGTTCTCCCACTGGCCTCCGAACTGAGAAACTCTTTCTCTAGGAAAACCCCGTTCCGAGCAACAAACACCTTGTTCTCTTCCCGGTTGTAGAAGCTGTATCCCAAGGTTTCCCTCGGATATCCCACGAATATGCATTTATCCGACTTGGGTGTAAGCTTGTCTGACACGAGTCACTTGACAAATGCTTCACAGCCCCAAATCTTTAGAAAAGACAAACTAGGACTCTTCCCAGTCCACATCTCATGTGGTGTCTTATCTACGGACTTTGATGGTACCCTATTAAGTGTGAAAGCTGCAGTTTCTAGAGCGTATCCCCAGAATGACAAGGGTAAATCTGATTTGATCATCATCGATCGGACCATGTCCAACAAGGTTCAATTTCTCCGTTCTGACACGCCGTTTCTCTGCGGCGTACCCGGAGGTGTGAGCTGAGGTACTATACCTCGGCTTTTCAGATGATTATCAAACTCCTGGCTCATGTATTCACCTCCACAATCTGATCGTAGAAGCTTTATTGTCTTGCCGAGCTGATTTTCAACCTCGTTTTGAAACTCTTTGAACTTTTCAAAAGTTTCCGACTTGTGCCTCATCAAATAGATATATCCATATCTACTCAAGTCGTCGGTAAAAGTCACGAAGTACTGATAGCCACCTCTGGCCGTTGTGCTCATTGGACCACACACATCACTGTGTATAAGCTCCAACAGCTCGGACGCCCTTTCACAACTCTTTGCAAAAGGAGATTTAGTCATCTTGCCGAGCAAGCATGATTCGCATGTCTCGAACGACCCGAAGTCGGACGAAGTTAGGAGTCCATCATCATGGAGCTTCTTCATGCGTTTCAGACTAATATGTCCAAGCCGGCAATGCCAAAAGTATGTCGGATTTATCTCATTAGGCTTATGCCTCTTGACATTCACATTCTAGAATGGTTCCGTTTCCAGATTCAAAATAAATAGCCCATCTACAATGGGTGCATAGCCATGGAACATTCCATTCAAATAAAATGAACAACCATTGTCCTTTAAATTGAATTCATAACCCCGACTCATCAAGCATGAGGCAGAAATAATGTTCCGACTAAGTGCGGGAATGTAATAACAATTATTCAATTCCAAAATAATCCAGAAGGAAGCTTGAGCTGCATCGTGCCGACCTCCAACGCAGCAACTCTTGCTTTGTTGCCAACCATAATGTCAATCTCCCCTTGTGCCACACGCCTAGTTCTTATCAGCCCCTGCATCGAGTTGCAAATATGAACAACCGATCCGGTATCAAATACCCAAGAGCTACTAGGTATGTCAGCAAGGTAAATGTCTATAACATATGTAACAAGTGTACCTTTGCCTGAAGAAGCATTTCCGGCCTTCTTGCCATGCTCAGCAAGCTACTTGCTACAGTTCCTCTTCCAGTGACCAGTTTCCTTGCAATGAAAGCAAACGGTATTTGAGTCTTGTCCCGGCTTCGGCACAGCGGCGGAGACAACCTTCTCCGTGCCCTTTGCCTTGCCCTTTTTCTTGGACCAACTCTTCTTGAACTTAGCCGATTTCTGCACCATCAACACTTGATGTGTGCCTTTCTTAATATCTTGTTCTGCCACCTTAAGCATACCATGCAATTTAGTGAGCTTCTTATCCATGCCGTGCATATGATAGTTCAAGACGAACGTCCCATAGCTAGGTGGAAGAGAACCGAGAATTGCATCCGTGGACAGCTCCTCCCCAAGAGGGAAGCCTAACCGATCCAAAGCTTGCACGTACCCGATCATCTTGATCATATGTGGGCTCAGTGGATCACCCTCCTTCAACTTACAATCTGTCTAGGATTGCCAGACGTTGAACCTTTCGGTCCTAGCCTGCACCTAAAACATGCTCTTGAGACTCTCGATCATATCGAAAGGCTCAACGTTTTCGAAATGTTGTTGCAAATCGGGCTCCATACAAGCCAGCATGAGGCAACTGATCTCGTTTGATTCATCAACGAGTTTCTGATGGGCATTCTTGGTTGTGGCACTAGCATTCTTGGCAGGTTCCTCTGGAAGTGGATCCTCTAGAACATGTTCCTTTTTATCGTGCTTGAGAACAATTCTCAAATTTCTATACCAGGTGGTAACGTTTGTTCCATTCAGTTTATCCTTTTCCAGAATTGATTTCAATGCAAAGTTGGGTTGAGCAGGTGGTGCCATTGATCTACAACAGAAAATATGCAATCACTAAGCGATGTGTTTATGTAGAGCAATTCAAGCCTTAAACATAACTACTCCCACTGAAGTCGGCATCCCTCCGCAAACTCTCAGTGATTCAGGACCCATCTAGCGCGAGTGACTAGTGAGCTTTAGCATCACTGCTAGCCAACTTGCCTCTTCGGTAAGCAACTCCTTGCTAATCGTATCTCTATACGACTCCTGTCGGTCGGGTAGGTATCTTATACCCCGGCTCCCAACCTTCTTTGCCACAAGGCCCAAAACCGTTTTGATAGCCTTGTCAAGTTAACCTGATGCAGTGCATGTTCGTGTCCGACACGAACCCTCCAGCCCAAGGACACCTAGTAGCACCTCAATTTTATGAGCCCACCACTAGACGTACTTGACGTGCGAAGGTGCAACATCCGGAATGGCAATGTGCTTGATATTAACGAGGGATCTTTCTACCATTATAACATGCATAGAAAACAAGAAGCAATATCAATCACATATAAACATAAATATGTGAAATAGTATGGCTCCTTCATGGATGTCCTTCCAGGCCGGCTCCAACTCCGATGACCAGGGCGGAACTCCATCTTGTTCGTCATGCTGGGACGCCAAAGCCTCGAACTTTATCTCTGTCCTCCAACTACTACAACTAGTCATGAATTTACAGAGAATCACAAGTCGATACGCAGGTCTTTATACAATATAATGACAGCACTGTGTCTCCTGCCGGCTGACAATCATGACATGCAGGTCATGTTAAATTACACACATGCATCACATACATATGAGAAAAACTATTCACATCAAACCTGCAAAACAAAGTTATGCATAGAATCGCATTCTACCGGTTTGTGTATCGTGTACAAAATACAAGACGCTACGCACACGGCGGTCCCCGATGGCGGAATACAAGATGCTACGCATTCTACCGATTTGGATTTACGTTTCACAATTAACCCCGATGGCGGATTCCGACCGGTAGGGGTAGGTTGTGTCACGAACTCATCGATTCCGATGGACAGAAAATATAGCCTCAACGACCTCGATGTGCACTTGATCTCATCAACCGTGCACATAGCCGATCTCATGAACGACGACAGATCTCATCCGCCGCCTCCGCATATCAAATATGCATCCGATCTGAATCCAAATCCTATAGCAGATGCTCTGATACCACTGTTGGGTTCTACCGTAGGTGCATCGCATGCCAATTAAAATTTTCCTACACGCAGAACATCCAAGAACATGCTATGGAGATCGATCACGGATCGTTACCACTAGACGCGCAGTGCCGTGCAGCGGAAGTAGAGTTGGGGCAGCGCGTCCGCGTGGTCCGTCTCCTCCTCGTCCGATCTCCCTCGAACAGCCGGTCGCCGGATCCCACGTATAGGTTCGCCGGAGCGGCGCAAGTGCACCGCCTCTAATGGTATCCGCGCGTGCAGGAGGAACACCGTGCGGCAGACTGCTAGGTCCGATCACACAGTCGGCGGCGGCAAGTGGAGATGGCTAGTTGCAACACATGCAAAGCCCTAATGACGGCACCGAAGCGATCAACCAGATGGGTGTGTCACACCTCCACTATATATAGGCATCCGGCGTGGGCTCAACTCTTGGGCCTCGCACGGATCCTAAAGCCCACGTGTAGTTCCTTCCCTTAAGCGTGCACCCCCTTAGGTTCTCGTTCACTTGGTCACGAGTCAGATTACATCCGGCTCGACCAGTCCGTAGCGCCCTCTAGCAAAGCGTGCCGACTCCAAGTGTCCGATGAAGCTGGTTAGGAGAACCTGTACTTCACACTTCCGTTCCCTTTGCCACACGATATATGTTGTCATGCTCAAGGCGACATGATCATCCTTGTGCGGCATGACCTCTTTCTCGTTCCGGTGAATCCGACCAACACTTCGGATTATCTCATAATCCTCATCGCATGGCCATGCTTATCCAGGTCGGATCACCCGAGGGGGGCCAGAGTATATCTCTCCTCATTGGAGGGGCAAATCCCATCTTGCTCGACCACGTCTCGCAGCATGGGTCTGGACAAGCCCGAAACCTACCTTTATAACTACCCTATCACGGAGTAGCGTTTGGTCGGCCCAAAGCAAGTCTGTTACCATCTCGAGTACATGCGCCAGCTCAGGTCTTAGGACACAGAACATATGTTGTACTAAAGACTCACAGATGACCTATCGCTACGTCTCATAGTTGGGTCCGTCCAACTCAGACCTTATCTCGACTCGGATCCGACTACGTCGAATCCGACCAGATCTTTCTGAGTCCATATTATCCGGCTAGCATCCAATGCTACATGGTCAGTGAGATCGGACCATCCACCGTGTCATATGCTAGTCTAACTGGCTGCGCGTCCACACAACTGATACATCTCCATCGTATCTACTTTTCCAAACTCTTTTGCCCTTGTTTTGGACTCTAATTTGCATGATTTGAATGGAACTAACCCGGACTGACGCTGTTTTCAGCAGAATTGCCTTGCTGTTATTTTTGTGCAGAAATAAAAGTTCTCGGATTGACCTGAAAATTTACGGAGAATATTTTTGGAATTAATAAAAAATACTGGCGAAAGAATCAACCGAAGAGGGTCCACCACCTGGCCACAAGCCAGGGGAGCGCCCCCCCCTAGGGCGCGCCCTGCAGGCTTGTGGGCCCCCTGAAGCTCCTCCGACCTCAATTCCAACTCTATATATTCCTATTCGGGGAGAAAAAAATCAGAGAGAAGAGTTCATTGCGTATTACGATACGGAGCCGCCGCGACCTCCTGTTCTTCCTCGGGAGGGCAGATCTGGGGTCCGATTTGGGCTCCGGAGAGGGGAAATCGACGCCGTCGTCATCACCAACCATCCTTCATCACCAATTTCATGATGCTCTCCGCAGTTCGTGAGTAATCCCATCGTAGGCTTGCTGGACGGTGATGGGTTGGATGAGATTTACCATGTAATCGAGTTAGTTTTGTTAGGGTTTGATCCCTAGTATCCACTATGTTCTGAGATTGATGTTGCTATGACTTTGCTATGCTTAATGCTTGTCACTAGGGCCCGAGTGCCATGATTTCAGATCTGAACCTATTATGTTTTCATGAATATATATGTGTTCTTGATCCTATCTTGCAAGTTGTAGACACCTATTACGAGTTATGATCCGCATCCCCCAGGGTGACAATAACTGGGATTCTTTCCGGTGATTACCGTAGTTTGAGGAGTTCAGGTATTCATTAAGTGCTAATGCTTTGGTCCGGTTCTGTATTAAAAGGAGGCCTTAATATCCCTTAGTTTCCATTAGGACCCCGCTGCCACGGGAGGGTAGGACAAAAGATGTCATGCAAGTTCTTTTCCATAAGCACGTATGACTATATATGGAATACATGCCTACATTATATTGATGAATTGGAGCTAGTTCTGTGTCACCCTATGTTATAACCGTTGCATGATGAATGCCACCCGACATAATTATCCATCACCGATCCATTGCCTACGAGCTTTTCACATATTGATCTTTGCTAAGTTACTTTTCCGTTGCTACTGTTACAATCACTACAAAACTGCTGCTGTCACGTTTGCCATCGTTACCGTTACTTCCATACTACTTTGCTACTGAATACTTTGCTGCAGATACTAAGTCTTTCAGGTGTGGTTGAATTGACAACTCAGCTGCTAATACTCAAGAATATTCTTTGGCTCCCCTTGTGTCGAATCAATAAATTTGGGTTGAATACTCTACCCTCGAAAACTGTTGTGATCCCCTATACTTGTGGGTTATCAAGACCTTTTTCTGGCGCCGTTGCCGGGGAGCATAGCTCTATTCTCTGAGTCACTTGGGATTTATATCTGTTGATCACTATGAAGAATTTGAAAGATGCTAAAACCAAGATCTATCCCTCAACTACGAGGAGAGGTAAGGAACTGCCATCTAGCTCTGCACTTGATTAACCTTCTGTTTTGAGTAAACCATCGACACCACCACCTGCTATTGATTCTGATATGTCGCAAGTGATTGATGATGCCACTTCTGCTATGCATGATACTTATGATGATACTTTGCTTGATACTACTGTGCCACTGGGTGAATTTCTTGATGAACAAATTGCTAGAGTCAATGCTGCAACTGATGATATTTCTGAAACTGATGAAATTATTGAAACTGAACACTATGAGACACCTGCTAGACCTAGCTCTCCTAGATATGATTTGCCTAATATACCTAAGGGCTATGTTATGGAGGGAGAGGTAGCTAGGGACTTTCTTGCTTGTAAGGATAGAGATGATCTTAAGAAATTACTATGCAAGTGGAAAGAAAAATCTTTGAATGTTAGAATGCAATTTGATCCTAAGTTTGCTACTTCACCTATCTTTGTTACTGATAAGGATTATGAATTCTCTGTCGATCCTGAGTTAATAACTTTGGTTGAATCTGATCCTTTCCATGGTTATGAATCTGAAACTGTTGTGGCACATCTTACTAAATTGAATGATATAGCCACCCTATTTACTCATGAGGAAAAAATTCACTATTACTATATTCTTAAGTTGTTTCCATTCTCATTAAAGGGTGATGCTAAGATATGGTTTAATTCTCTTGCTCCTGATTGTGTGCGTAGTCCCCAGGATATGATATATTACTTCTCTGAAAAATATTTTCCTGCCCATAAAAACAAGCTGCCTTGCAGGAAATATTTAACTTTGTGCAACTTGAAGAAGAGAGTCTCCCACAAGCTTGGGGGAGGCTTCTCCAATTACTTAACGCTTTGCCTGATCATCCTCTCAAGAAAAATGAAATACTTGATATCTTTTATAATGGACTAACCGATGCTTCTAGGGACCACCTAGATAGTTGTGCTGGTCGTGTTTTCAGGGAACGAACTGTTGAACAAGCTGAACTACTATTGAATAATATATTGAGCAATGATAATGATTGGTCTATTCCCGAACCACCTCCAAAGCCAACTCCGAAGAAAAGAGGTATTCTATTTCTCAGTCCTGAAGATATGCAAGAGGCAAAGAAATCTATGAAAGAAAAAGGCATTAAAGCTGAAGATGTTAAGAATCTACCACCAATTGAAGAGATACATGGTCTTGATAACCCGACACAGGTAGTAGAGGTAAATTCCCTCCGAAGATTTGATGAAGGTGATATTCCTTATAATAAGTCTGCTAGTCAATGCTTGGATGAGTTTGATAACTTTATTGTTAAGCAAGAAAATTTCAATGCTTAAGTTAGTAGACAATTGAAACATAATGCTTACATGCTTGATTGCTTAGGTGATTATATGAGTAGAACTATTAATGATCTTAAGCTTATTAGTAAACATGCTTCCATGGTAACTACTCAAGTAGAACAAGTACTTAAGGCACAAAATGATTTGCTTAATGAGATGATTGGTAAGAACAATGATCATTCTGTTAGAGTTGTGACTAGAGGTGGTAAAATGACTCAGGAACCTTTGTATCCTGAAGGCCATCCTAAGAGAATTGTGCAAGATTCTCAGAGAATTAATACTGATGCACCTAGTCATTATAGTAATAAGAGGAAAAAGAATGATGATAGAACTTTGCATGCTGCTAGAGAACCTGGTATAGATTCACATGAAAACCCAAATGATATTTCTATTTCTGATGCTGAGACACAATTTGGTAATGAACATGAGCCTAGTGATAATATTAATGATGATGTTCATGTTGATGCTCAACCTAGTAATGATAATGATGTGGAGATTGAACCTGCTGTTGATCTTGATAACCCACAACCTAAGAATAAAAGATATGATAAAAGAGACTTCGTTGCTAGGAAGCATGGTAGAGAAAGAGAACCTTGGGTTCAGAAACCCATGCCTTTTCCTCCTAAGCCATCCAAGAAAAAGGATGATGAGGATTTTGAGCGCTTTGTTGAAATGCTTAAACCTGTCTTTTTGCGTATGCGCTTGACTGATATTCTGAAGATGTCTCCTTATGCTATGTATATGAAAGATATTGTGACAAATAAAAGAAAGATACCGGAAGCTGAGATTTCCACCATGCTTGCTAATTATACCTTTAAGGATGGAATACCAAAGAAACTAGGAGATCCCGGAGTACCTACTATACCATGCTCTATTAAAAGAAATTATGTTAAAACTGCTTTATGTGACCTTGGAGCTGGTTTTAGTGTTATGCCTTTCTCTTTGTATCGTAGACTTGATTTGAATAAGTTGACACCTACTGAAATCTCTTTGCAAATGGCTGATAAATCAACTGCTTTACCCATCGGTATTTGTGAGGATGTGCCTGTCGTAGTTGCAAATGTTACTATCCTAACGGACTTTGTTATTCTTGATATCCCCGAGGACGACAGTATGTCGATCATCCTTGGTAGAACCTTTTTGAATACTGCAGGGGCTGTTATTGATTGCAACAAGGGCAATGTCACTTTTCATGTTAACGGTAATGAGCATACGATACACTTTCCGAAGAAACAACCTCAAGTTCATAGTATCAACTCCATTGAAAAAATTTCAACTATTATTATTGGAGACTTTGAATTCCCTCTCCCTACTGTCAAAAAGAAATATGATACACTTATTGTTGGGGACATGCATATCCCCATTGAGGTAACCTAGTGTTATTCGAAAATTCTCCGGTTTCGTGTCATTCGAAAAAAGTTTGTCAATAAGACTTGATCAACCTTATTGATGGATTCTTTTTGATGAGCCTGAGATGGATGAATTGAGGAGGCACAACCTTCTGTACCCAACTTTTATTTTCTGTTCTTTAGATTTAATTTAGTAAAAATGCTTTTATTTTTCTGTTTTTTGATTTATCCGTGCAATAGAAAAATGACCTGAAAATAAAAGTTCTCAGAATGCCCTAAAAATGGAGTATGATTTTTTCTGGAATATTTTAGAATTTTTGGCACTGAGAACACATCAGGGGGCTGCACCAGTGGGCCACAAGCCTACAGGGCGCGCCCACCCCACCTGGGCGTGCCCCTCTGGCTTGTGGGTTCCACGTGGGGCCCCCTCACTTATTCCAGCACCCATCCACTCCGTCTACCTCCATAAAAAATCCCACCATTGCTCAAACCCGTGTTCTAGCTCATCTTGCTGCCATTTTCGATCTCCTTGCTCAAAGCTCAATTTGCAAAACTGTTTTGGTGGATTGTTCTTCGGTATGTGACTCCTCCAATGGTCCAATTAGTTTTTGTTCTAGTGCTTTATATATTGCAAATTTTTGCTGCTGTAGTGACCATGTTCTTGAGCTTGCATGTCAAATTTGTATGGTCCCAAGTAGTTTTGATGCATGATATAGCCTCTAGGCACTTGGGGGAGTAGTTGCTATAAGTTTTGTTGAGTTTTGTTCACCTTTATTGTGAGTCACTAAAAATTTCAGAAATTTTTCAGGGAAAAAATGATGAGGAGATTATTAAGAGGCTCTTCAAGCCGGGGCTCTAAAGAAGATGAAAACGAGGTGAAGAAGAAGCCCAAATATAATCTTCCTCGCGTCGCGGAGGTTCGGCCATGCGAATGGCCAAGTGATGCATTCTTGAGGGCGGCCAGAATTTATGAAGATTTTTATTATTTGGCAGAGAATGCAGGCATTACCGACTTCCTCAATGATAAGTGTGACCAGTACCTCCTACTTACTAATATCTTCGTGCAAAATTTTCATTTTTATCCTAGGAAGAATCCTCCCATGGTAGAATTTTACTTATATGATGTGCCTAAGAAGATGGAACTTTATGATTTTTGCAAAGTTTGCAAAATACCTTATGAGGGCAGTGTCAGTGAACCACGTCCTAGAGACATGGAGGAATTTATTGCCGCAATCACTGTGGGGGAAGAGAGAGGGGTGTCAAAGGCAAGAGCAGCTAGTTTACATTTTCCTGTTTTACGCTATTATTCATTATTTGCGGGGAGATGTTTAGTTGGTCGTGGAGAGAGTGGAAGCCTTAGTCCTCCCGACCTCGCTATTCTGCGCTATGCTTTACTTGCTGATAGAACTTTTAGTTTGGGCGCTATAGTGGCCCAACGGTTGAACTTAAACCGTTTGAAGGGCCCTATATTCGGAGGTATCTATGCATCTCGTCTTGCCAAACACTTTAAGATACCCATTAGGCTTGACGAGGAAGAGGAAATGCTGCTACCTACAAGATATTTAGACTATGATAGTATGGTAGCACATGATTTTATTAGGAAGGATAATAATAGGAGGCTGCTTTACAATTTAGTATTTAGTGAGGGTACTTGTGAGATTATTGCTTTGCCTGCTTCTTCTTTGTTCGATATTCATTCAGGCAGGTACACTATTATGCCCGAGGATATTTACAGATATTGGGGTCTGTCGCAACCCCCAGCACCTAAGCCGGCACTAGCACTTGATCCGTATCAGGATCCAGTTTTTCAGTGGGAGCCACAGGAGCTCACGAACCAGTGGAACCCTCAGTATCCTCCGGAGTATCCAGGAGATGGTTATTTTCAGCCATGGCCCTAGACCAACTTAGGCCAAAAGCCTAAGCTTGGGGGAGTACGTATTTCTCACCGACATTACATTCATGTTCACACACTCATCTTAGTAGTCGGTGCTTATATTTTTTCATTGTATCATCCATGGTATTTTATTTTCTCTTTTCTGCTTTCTTCTTGTGTGTTTAATTAACCTTGAGAAAATCCAAAAAAAAACCAGTTCTAGCTTTACCTTTTAATTTGTTTAGTTGTTTCATTAAAAAGAAAACCCAAAAAGATTTCTCTTGCTTCTTTTGTTTGTTGGGAGCTTTCCCGTGTAAATAGTTTTTTTTTCTCGTTCTAGTTTTGAAATTTCTTTACTTTGGGTCATAAGGAGAAGACCACAATGAAAATGTTGAGTGGCTCTCATATGCATTATTGTTTATCTTACAGAGAGCCCATATTACCTTGTCTTCTCCTTTGAGTTATTGTTTGCAGATTCCAACTTAGTCCAATGCACGTGCACTCTTATTATTATTCACACCGTTCGGTCGTGCGAGTGAAAGGCAATAATGACGATATATGATGAAGTGATTGAGATGGAGAAAAGCTGGTATGAACTCGACCTATTTTGTTTTTGTAAATATGATTAGCTCATTGTTCTGGATTCAGCTCATTATGGATGAAACATGTTTGCAATGACAATTAGAGATTATAGTTACTCATGCCATGCTTAATTAGCTAAGAGTGTATAATGGTTTGTCTTGAGTGCCAACATGCATTTTAAAATGGTTGTGATGTAGTATGATAGGATGGTATCCTCCTCTGAATGATTCAAGTGGCTTGACTTGGCAGATGTTCACGCATGTAGTTGAAACGAAACCAACATAGCCTCCACGATGTTTATGCTCATGGTGATTTATATCCTACTCACGCTTGCATTTAATGTTGATTAATCTCAAAGCATGTTTATGACTGTTGTTGCTCTCTAGTTGGTCGCTTCCCAGTCTTTTTCTAGCCTTCACTTGTACTAAGCAGGAATACTGCTTGTGCATCCACTTTCATAAACCCAGAGTTGTTCCATATGAGTCCACCATACCTACCTATATGCGGTATTTACCTGCCGTTCCAAGTAAATTTGCATGTGCCAAACTCTAAACCTTCAAATAATACTCTGTTTTGTATGCCCGAATCGCTCATGTAGTGACTAGGGGCTGTCAGTATCTTGCATGCTAGGTGGGTTATTCTCACGATACGTGTTGATTCACTATCATTCACGAGAAAGTGGCGGGTATTCGGGATGCCCAGTTCCATGCTCAAAAATCAAATCAAATATAATGAAACAAAACTCCCCCAGGATTGTTGTTTGTATGGACGGTACCCGTGGATTCGGCTCGCCGTGGAGTGTGATTGATCGGTGGAGGGGGAGTAAAAACTTTACTATTCTGTTTGGGAACCGCCTATGATGTATATAGCATGGAAGATACCGAGATCTCTTAGTTCTTACGTTGACAATGAAAGCATACCGCTCAAAATTATAATTCATCCCTGTTTTAAAAGCTCGAGCTCTGGCACCTCTGTAAATCAATGCTTCCCTCTGTGAAGGGCCTATCTATTTACTTTACTATTGAGTCATCATCCTCTTATAAAAAGCACCAGTCAGAGAGCACCACCGTCATTTGTATGCTTTGTTATTAATTGATATTAAGAATGAGTGTGACTGGATCTCTTTTACCATGAATTACAATGTCTAGTCAGTCCTTGTTCTTCGGAGGTGCTCTGCATTTATGTTTTGCGGTCTTAGAAAGGGCTAGCGAGATACCATTATATCATATTGTATCATGATTGTTTTGATAAAATTGTTGTCATCCGAGACTTATTATTATTGCTCGCTAGTTGATTATACCATTGATATGAGTAAATGTGAGACCTAAATGTTATTGTGAATGTGGTTAGTCTATAATCTTTGCTGAAAATCAGAACATCAGTTAGACCTATTTACAACAACAAGATCAAACAGAGTTTGTAAACGTTTTTCTTTATCACATTCAGTTTGTCAACTGAATTGCTTGAGGACAAGCAATGGGTTAAGCTTGGGGGAGTTGATACGTCTCCATCGTATCTAGTTTTCCAAACTCTTTTGCCCTTGTTTTGGACTCTAATTTGCATGATTTGAATGGAACTAACCCGGACTGACGCTGTTTTCAGCAGAATTGCCTTGGTGTTATTTTTGTGCAGAAATAAAAGTTCTCGAATTGACTTGAAAATTTACGGAGAATATTTTTGGAATTAATAAAAAATACTGGCGAAAGAATCAACCGGAGGGGGTCCACCACCTGGCCACAAGCCAGCCCCCCCTAGGGCGCGCCCTGCAGGCTTGTGGGCCCCCTGAAGCTCCTCCGACCTCAATTCCAACTCTATATATTCCTATTCGGGGAGAAAAAAATCAGGGAGAAGAGTTCATCGCATTTTACGATACGGAGCCGCCGCCACCTCCTGTTCTTCCTCGGGAGGGCAGATCTGGGGTCTGTTTTGGGCTCCGGAGAGGGGAAATCGACGCTGTCGTCATCACCAACCATCCTTCATCACCAATTTCATGATGCTCTCCGCCGTTCGTGAGTAATCCCATCGTAGGCTTGCTGGACGGTGATGGGTTGGATGAGATTTACCATGTAATCGAGTTAGTTTTGTTAGGGTTTGATCCCTAGTATCCACTATGTTCTGAGATTGATGTTGCTATGACTTTGCTATGCTTAATGCTTGTCACTAGGGCCCGAGTGGCATGATTTCAGATCTGAACCTATTATGTTTTCATGAATATATATGTGTTCTTGATCCTATCTTGCAAGTTGTAGACACCTATTACGAGTTATGATCCGCATGCCCCAGGGTGACAATAACTAGGATTCTTTCCGGTGATTACCGTAGTTTGAGGAGTTCATGTATTCACTAAGTGCTAATGCTTTGGTCCGGTTCTCTATTAAAAGGAGGCCTTAATATCCCTTAGTTTCCATTAGGACCCCGCTACCACTGGAGGGTAGGACAAAAGATGTCATGCAAGTTCTTTTCCATAAGCACGTATGACTATATATGGAATACATGCCTACATTATATTGATGAATTGGAGCTAGTTCTGTGTCACCCTATGTTATAACTGTTGCATGATGAATGCCATCCGACATAATTATCCATCACCGATCCATTGCCTATGAGCTCTTCACATATTGATCTTTGCTAAGTTACTTTTCCGTTGCTACTGTTACAATCACTACAAAACTACTGTTGTCACGTTTGCCATCGTTACCGTTACTTCCATACTACTTTGCTACTGAATACTTTGCTGCAGATACTAAGTCTTTCAGGTGTGGATGAATTGACAACTCAGCTGCTAATACTTGAGAATATTCTTTGGCTCCCCTTGTGTCGAATCAATAAATTTGGGTTGAATACTCTACCCTCGAAAACTGTTGCGATCCCCTATACTTGTGGGTTATCAACAACCCTTTCGACTAGGGACCATTTAGGACAGTCATCATACAATGTATAGTCTCACAAACAAGTCACGTACTTGTTAATACACATCATTGATAATGTCCAAGGACTATCTTTATTCATAAACACATAGGAAATATCATCATACATGATTGCCTCTAGGGCATATCTCCAACAGGTTGGAGTTCGCTGACGCGGCGGACTTGGACGAGGAGTCGGTGGCCTTGGCACCGAGTTTGGAAACACGAAGCATTCCTTTATCCATACAATGATACCACGTATGGATTCTCCCAGTGTCTGCTCCCCTTGACCTCCAAGGTAGTTAAGATCTAGTGATTCATATCCCGGCAGAACTTCATCCACCCTGACACGAGCATAGCCAGGTGGAATCGGATTGCCGTGAATGTTGGGGAACATTGCATGGGAAACAAATTTCTTCCTACGCACACGCAAGATATATCCATGGTGATGAGTATCTACGAGAGGGAGAGTGGATCTACATACCCTTGTAGATCGCTAAGCAGAAGCGTTAAGAAACGCGGTTGATGTAGTCGAACGTCTTCGCGATCCAAATCGCCGAGCGTCCCGCGATCCCATCATGATCCGTCTCGCGATCCAATCATGATCCGTCCCGTGATCCCATCATAATTCGTCTCGCGATCAAATCATGAACCGTCTCGCGATCCTGATCACGGTCCTTCCGATCTAGCGCCGAACGGACGGCACCTCCGCGTTCAGCACACGTATAGCTCGATGACGATCTTCGCCTTCTTGATCTAGCAAGAGGGAGCAAAGAGGTAGATGAGTTCTCCGGCAGCGCGACGGCGCGGAGGCGGTGGTGGTTGAACTATTTCGGCAGGGCTTTGCCTAAACACTGCCGAAACTAGACTAGAGGAGAAAACGATCTAGAGGAAGTAGAGGGAGCACGTGGCAATTAGGGTTAGCTCTCCCCTCTAAATCCTCTAGTATATATAGGAGGGAGGGAGGGGAGGAGGCAGCCTCAAACCCTCAAGGGCTGGCCGAAATTGGAGGTGGAGGAGTCCTACTCCAATCCTATTAGGAGTAGGATTCCTCCTCTCCACTTGGAAACCCTTTCCACCTTTCCCCCTTTGGGTTTTTCCCACCCCTAGCTACATGGGCCTTAGTGGGGGGCTCGGCCAGCCCACTAAGGGCTGGCTTGACTCCTCCCACAGCCCATGAGGCCCTTTGGGTCGAGACACCCCTCCCGATGGTCCCCGGTACCCCTCCCGGCACTCCCGGTACACTACCGAAATACCCGAAACTTTTTCGGTGACCAAAACGGGACTTCCTATATATCAAACTTTACCTCCGGACCATTCCGGAGCTCCTCTTAATGTCCAGGATCTCATCTGGGACTCCGAACAACCTTCGGTCACCACCATACATAACTCTACTATACCGAAACGTCACCGAACCTTAAGTGTGCAGACCCTGCGGGTTCGAGAACTATGTAGACATGACCGAGACACCTCTATAGTCAATAACCAATAGCGGGACCTGGATGCCCATATTGGTTCCTACATATTCTACGAAGATCTTTATCGGTTGAACCTCTATGTCAAGGATTCAGTTAATCCCATATGTTGTTCCCTTTGTTCTTCGGTATGTTACTTGCCCAAGATTCGATCGTCGGTATCTCTATACCTAGTTCAATCTCGTTACCGTCAAGTCTCTTTACTCGTTCCGTAATACAAGATCCCGTGGCTAACACTTTAGTCACATTGCTTGCAAGGCTTGTTGTGATGTTTTATTACCGAGTGGGCCCTAAGATACCTCTCCGTCACACGAAATAACAAATCCCAGTCTTGATCCATGCCAGCTCAACAGACACCTTGATGTGGACATGAATACCCCACATTCGACCCTCAGAGATACCTGTAGAGCATCTTTATAGTCACCCAGTTACGTTGCGACGTTTGATACACACAAGGTATTCCTCCGGTGTCAGTGAGTTGCATGATCTCATGGTCATAGGAACAGATACTTGACATGCAGAAAACAATAGCAATAAACTGACACGATCATATGCTATGTTCATAGTTTGGGTCTTGTCCATAACATCATTCTCCTAATGATGTGATCCCGTTATAAAATGACATCTCATGTCTATGGCTAGGAAACCTTGACCATCTTTGATCAACGAGCTAGTCTATTAGAGGCATACTAGGGACACAGTGTTGTCTATGTACCCACACATGTATTTGAGTTTCCAATCAATACAAATATAGAATGGATAATAAACGATTATCATGAACAAGGAAATATGATAATAACTAAATTATTATTGCCTCTAGGGCATATTTCCAACAGTCTCCCACTTGCACTAGAGTCAATAATCTAGGTCACATCACCATGTGATTTACATTGTTATGAATCTAACACCCAATGAGTTCTGGCGTTCGATCATGCTTTGCATTTTAGAGAGGTCTTTAGTCAATGGTCTGCAACATTCAGATCCATGTGTTCTTTGCAAACCTATATGTCATACTGCAGATGCTACCACGCTCCACTTGGAGCTATTCCAAATGGTGGCTCCACTATATGTATCCTAACTGCTACTCAGAGTCGTCCGGATAGGTGTCAAAGCTTGCATCGACGTAACCCTTTACGACGAACTCTTTATCACCTCCATAATTGAGAAATATTTCCTTAGTCCTCTAGTTACTAAGGATAATCTTGACTGTTGTCCAGTGATCCACTCCTGGACCACTCTAGTACCCCTTGACAGACTCATGGCAAGGCACACACTAGGTGCGGTACACAGCATGGCATACTATACAGAGCCTATGGATAAGGCATAGGGGACGACCTTCGTCCTTTCTCTTTCTTCTGCCGTGGTCGAGCTTTGAGTCTCACTCAACTCCACACCTTGCAAATCAGGCAAGAACTCTTTCTTTGACTGATCCATTTTGAACTCTTTCAAAATCTTGTCAAGGTATGTACTCATTGAAAGTCTTATCAGACGTCTTGATCTATCTCTATAGATCCTGATGCCTAATATTTAAGTAGCTTCATTCCAGGTTTTTCTTTGAAAAACTCCTTTCAAACAACCCTTTATGCTTTCCAGAAATTCTATATCATTTCCGATCAACAATATGTCATACACATATACTTATCAGAAATTCTATAGTGCTCCCACTCACTTTATTGTAAATACAAGTTTCTCATAAACTTTGTATAGACTCAAAAACTTTGATCACCTCATCAAAACGTATATTCCAACTCCGAGATGCTTGCTCCAGTCCATAGAAGGATCGCTGGAGTTTGCATACATTTTAGCATCCTTAGGACTGACAAAACCTTCCGGTTGTATCACATACAACCTTTCCTCACGGATACCGTTAAGGAAACGATGTTTTGACATCCATCTACCAGATTTCATAATCGAAAAATGCAGCAACTGCTAACATAATTCCAACAGACTTTAGCATCGCTACGGGTGAGAAAGTCTCATCGTAGTCAACTCCTTGAACTTGTGAAAAACCCTTTGCCACAAGTCGAGCTTTATAGACGGTGACATTACCGTCCGCGTCCGTCTTCCTTTTAAAGACCCATTTGTTCTGAATGGCCTTTCGCCCTTCAGGTAATACTTCCAAAGCCCATACTTTGTTTTCATACATGGATCCCATCTCGGATTTCATGGCCTCTAACCATTTCTCGGAATCCGGGCCCATCATCGCTTCTCCATAGCTCGTAGGTTCATCTTTTTCCAACAACATGACCTCTAAGACAGGGTTGCCGTACCACTCAGGAGCAGTACGCGTCCTTGTCGACCTACGAGGTTCGATAGTAACTTGATCCGAAGCTTCATGATCATCATCATTAACTTCCTCTTCAACTAACGTAGACTCCACAGGAATAACTTTCTGCGCTGCGCTACTCTCTGGTTGAAATAAAGGTTCAACAACCTCATCAAGTTCTATCTTCCTCCCACTCAATTCTTTCGAAAGAAACTCTTTCTCGAGAAAAGGACCCGTTTTAGCAACAAACACGTTGTGCTTGGATCTAAGATAGAAGGTTTACCCAACTGTTACATTAGGGTATTCTATGAAGATGCATTTGTCCGCTTTGGGTTCGAGCTCATTAGGTGAAAACCCTTTTTCACATAAGCGTCGCAGCCCCAAACTTTAAGAAATGACAGCTTAGGTTTCCGCCAAACCAAAATTCATACGGTGACATCTCAACGGACTTAGATGGTGCCCCTTTTAAAGTGAATGTGGTTGTATGTAATGCATAACCCTAAAACGATAGTGGTAAATCGATAAGAGACATCATAGTTCGCACCATATCCAATAGAGCACGACTACGACGTTCGGACACACCATTACACTATGGTGTTCCAGGTGGCATGAGTTGTGAAATAACTTCCACATTGTCTTAAGTTGTATACCAAACTCGCAACTCAGATATTCACCTCCACGATCATATCGTAGACATTTTATCTTCTTGTCACGATGATCTCAAACTTCACTCTGATTTTGTTTGAACTTTTCAAACGTTACAGACTTGTGTTTCATTAAGTAAATATCCCCATATCTACTCAAATCATCAGTGAAGGTAGGAAAATAACGATATCCACCACACGCTACAACACCCATTGGACCGAATACATCAACATGTATTATTTCCAATAAGTTACTTGCCCGCTCCATCATACCGGAAAACGGGGTCTTAGTCATCTTGCCCATGAGGCATGGTCCGCATGTCTCAACCGATTCGAAATCGAATGAGTCCAAAGATCCATCAGCATGGAGTTTCTTCATGCGTTTTACACCAATATGACATTTAGCGGCAGTGCCACAAGTATGTGGTACTATCATTATTAACTTTGTATCTTTTGGCATCAATATTATGAACATGTGTATCACTACGATCAAGATTCAATAAACCATTCTCATTGGGTGCATGACCATTGAAGGTTTTATTCATGTAAATAGAATAACCATTATTCTCTAACTTAAATGAATAACCGTATTGCAATAAACATGATCTAATCACGTTTATGCTCAACGCAAACACCAAATAACATTTATTTAGGTTCATCACTAATTCCGAAGGTAGAGAGAGCGTGCGATGGTGATCACATCAACCTTGGAAACACTTCTAACACTCATCGTCACCTCACCCTTAGCTAGCCTCCGTTTATTCCGTAGCTTTTATTTCGAGTTACTAAATTTTAGCAACCGAACCGGTATCTAATACCCAGGTGCTACTAGGAGTACTAGTAAGGTACACATCAATAACACGTATATCAAATATACTTCTGTCGACGTTGCCATCCTTCTTATCTACCAAGTATCTAGGGCAGTTCCGCTTCAGCGACCGTTCTCCTCATAATAGAAGCACTCAGTCTCGGGTTTGGGTTCAACCTTGGGTTTCTTTACTGGAGCAGTAACTGGCTTGCCATCCATGAAGTATCCCTCCTTGCCCTTGCCCTTCTCGAAACTAGTGGTTTTACTAACCATCAACACTTGATGCTCCTTCTTGATTTCTACCTTCGCGGTTTTAAACATCGCGAATAGCTCAGGGATCATTATTTCCATCCCTGGCATTTTATAGTTCACCACGAAGCTCTAGTAGCTTAGTGACAGTGACTTGGAGAACTATATCAATCACTATCTTATCTAGAAGATCAACTCCCACTCGATTCAAGCGATTGTAGCACCCAGATAATCTGAGCACATGCTCACCGATTGAGCTATTCTCCTTCATCTTGCAGGCAAAGAATCTTGTTGGAGGTCTCATACCTCTCAACATGGGCACGAGCCTGAGATCCCAAGAACATCTCATATGTTCCGTGACGTTCAAAACGTTTTGGAGCCTCAATTCTAAGCCGTAATGCATGACGCACTAAACTATTAAGTAGTCATCGGAATGTGCCTGTCAGATGTTCACAACATCTACAGACGACGCTAGAGGGGGTGGCGCACCGAGCGGTGCTTTAAGGACATAAGCCTTTTGTGCAGCAATGAGGACAATCCTCAGATCACGAACCCAGCCTACAATATTGCTACCATCATCTTTCAACTCTATTTCTCTAGGAACATATAAAAATTCAAGGGAGCTACAGCGCGAGCTAGTAATCTACAACATAATTTGCAAAGACATTTTGACTATGTTCATGATAATGAGTTTAGTTAATCATATTACTTAAAAACTTCCACTCAAATTGACATCCCTCCGGTCATTCGAGTGTCACATGATCCAAATCCACCAACTCAAGTCCGATCATCACGTGAGTTGAGGTGGTTTCAATGGTGAACATCTTCATGTTGATCATATCTACTATATGACTCATGTTCGACCTTTCGGTCTCTTGTGTTCCGAGGCCATGTCTGTACATGCTAGGCTTGTCAAGTTTAACCCGAGTGTTCCTCACGTGCAACACTGGCTTGCACCCGTTGTATGCGAACGTAGAGTCTATCACACCCGATCATCACGTGGTGTCTCGAAATGACAAACTTTCGCAACGGTGCACACTCGGAGAGAACACAATTTATCTTGAAATTTAAGTGAGGGATCACCTTATAATGCTACCGTCGTCCTAAGCAAAATAAGATGCATAAAAGGATTAACATCACATGCAAATCATAAGTGACATGATATGGCCATGAACTTGTGCTTTTGATCTCCATCTTCAAAGCACCAGCATGATCTCCATCGTCACCGGCATAACACCATGATCTCCATCAATGTGTCGCCATGAGGTTGTCGCGCCGACTGTTGCTTCCACGACTATTGCTAACTCATAGCGATAAAGTAAAGCAAAAACGGCGAAAAAAATTTAAAGACAACCCTATGGCTCCTGCCAGTTGCCGTACTCATCGACATGCAAGTCGTGATATTCTATACAATACATGATCATCTCATACATCACATATATCTCATCATGTAATTGGCCATATCACATCACAACATACCCTGCAAATACAAGTTAGACGTCCTCTAATTGTTGTTGCAAATTTTACATGGCTGCTACGAGTATCTAGCAAAAACAATTCTTACCTACACAAAAACCACAACGGTGATACAAAAATTGCTATTCAACCTTCCCAAGGACCGCCTTTGTCAAATCCGATCCGACTAAAGTGGGAGAAACAGACAACCGCCAGCCATCTTTATGCAACGAAGTTACATGTCAGCTGATGGAACCGGTCTCTCGTAAGCGTACGAGTAATGTTGGTCCGGGCCGCTTCATCCCACAATAACGCCGAATCAAGAAAATACCAAGGGAGGAAGCAATCTGAATATCAACGCCCACAAACTCCTTTGTGTTCTACTCGAGATCTCAACAACACATAGACCTAGCTCTGATACCACTATTGGGGAACGTTGCATGGGAAACAAATTTTTCCCTACGCACACGCAAGATATATCCATGGTATTGAGCATCTACGAGAGGGAGAGTGGATCTACATACCCTTGTAGATCGCTAAGCGGAAGCGTTAAGAAACGCGGTTGATGTAGTCGAACGTCTTCGCGATCCAAATCGCCGAGCGTCCCACGATCCCATCACGATCCGTCTCGCGATCCAATCACGATTCGTCCCGCGATCCCATCATAATCCGTCCCGCGATCCTGATCACGGTCCTTCCGATCTAGCGCCGAACGGACGGCACCTCCGCGTTCAACACACGTACAGCTTGATGACAATCTCCGCCTTCTTGTCCAGCAATAGGGAGCGGAGAGGTAGATGAGTTCTCCGACAGCGCGATGGCGCGGCGGTGGTGGTGGTGGAACTATTCCGGCAGGGCTTCGCCTAAACACTGCCGAAACTAGACTAGAGGAGAAAACGATCTAGAGGAAGTAGAGGGAGCACGTGGCAATTAGGGTTAACTCTCCCCTATAAATCCTCTAGTATATATAGGAGGGAGGGATGGGAGGAGGCAGCCTCAAACCCTCAAGGGCTGGCCGAAATTGGAGGTGGAGGAGTCCTACTCCAATCCTATTAGGAGTAGGATTCCTCCTCTCCACTTGGAAACCCTTTCCACCTTTCCCCCTTTGGGTTTTTCCCACCCCTAGCCGCATGGGCCTTAGTGGGGGGCTCGGCCAGCCCACTAAGGGGTGTCTTGGCTCCTCCCACAGCCCATGAGGCCCTTTGGGTCGAGACACCCCTCCCGATGGTCCCCGGTACACCTCCCGGCAATCCCGGTACCCTACCGAAATACCCGAAACTTTTTCGGTGACCAAAACGGGACTTCCTATATATCAATCTTTACCTCTGGACCATTCCGGAGCTCCTCGTAACGTCCAGGATCTCATCCGGGACTCCGAACAACCTTCGGTCACCACCATACATAAATCTACTATACCGAAACGTCACCGAACCTTAAGTGTGCAGACCCTACGGGTTCGAGAACTATGTAGACATGACCGAGACACCTCTACGGTCAATAACTCTTGGAAATATGCCCTAGAGGCAATAATAAAATGGTTATTATTATATTTCCTTGTTCATGATAATTGTCTATTGTTCATGCTATAATTGTATTAACCGGAAACCGTAATACATGTGTGAATACATAGACCACACCATGTCCCTAGCGAGCCTCTAGTTGACTAGCTCGTTGATCAATAGATGGTCATGGTTTCCTGACCATGGACATTGGATGTTGTTGATAACGGGATCACATCATTAGGAGAATGATGTGATGGACAAGACCCAATCCTAAGCATAGCACACGATCGTGTAGTTCGTCTGCTAGAGCTTTTCTAATGTCAAGTATCATTTCCTTAGACCATGAGATTGTGCAACTCCCAGATACGGTAAGAATGCTTTGGGTGTATCAAACGTCACAACGTAACTGGGTGACTATAAAGGTGCACTACAGGTATCTCCGAAAGTGTCTGTTGGGTTGGCACGAATCGAGACTGGGATTTGTCACTCCGTGTGACGGAGAGGTATCTCTGGGCCCACTCGGTAATACATCATCATAATGAGCTCAATGTGACTAAGGAGTTAGTCACGGGATCATGTGTTACGGAACGAGTAAAGAGACTTGCCGGTAACGAGATTGAACAAGGTATAGGGATACCGACGATCGAATCTCAGGCAAGTAACATACCGATGGACAAAGGGAATTGTATACGGGATTAATTGAATCCCTGAAATCGTGGTTCATCTGATAAGATCATCGTGGAACATGTGGGAGCCAATATGGGTATCTAGATCCCGCTATTGGTTATTGGCCGGAGAGGTGTCTCGGTCATGTCTGCATGGTTCCCGAACCCGTAGGGTCTACACACTTAAGGTTCGGTGACGCTACAGTTGTAATGGGAATTGTATGTGGTTACCGAAAGTTGTTCGGAGTCATGGATGAGATCCCGGACGTCACGAGGTGTTCCGGAATGGTCCGGAGGTGAAGATTTATATATGGGAAGTCCAGTTTCAGTCACCGGAAAAGTTTCGGGGTTTATCGGTATTGTACCGGGACCACCGAAAGGGTTCCGGGGGTCCACCGGGAGGGGCCACCTGCCCCGGAGGACCACATGGGCTGAATATGGGTGGGAACCAGCCCCCTAGTGGGCTGGTGCGCCCCCCCAAGGGCCCAAGGCGCCCAGGGTTGGGAACCCTAGGGGGTGGGGGCGCCTCCCACCAACTTGGGGGGCAAGCTCCCCCCCATGGCCGCCCCCCCCCCTCTAGATGGATCTAGGGGGCCGCCCCCCTCTCCCCTTCAGCCTATAAATAGAGGGGGGTTGGGAGGGCAGCCGCACCCCTTGCCCCTGGCACATCCCTCTCCCCTCCTACACCTCCTCCTCCTCCGTAGTGCTTAGCGAAGCTCTGCCGGAGAACCACATGCTCCACCGCCACCACGCCGTCGTGCTGCCGGAGCTCTCCCTCAACTTCTCCTCCCCCCTTGCTGGATCAAGAAGGAGGAGACATCCCCGGGCTGTACGTGTGTTGAACGCGGAGGCGCCGTCCGTTCGGCGCTTGGATCGGATCTTCCGCGATTTGAATCGCCGCGAGTACGACTCCATCAACCGCGTTCTTTGCAACGCTTCCGCTTAGCGGTCTTCAAGGGTATGAAGATGCACTCCCTCTCTCTCGTTGCTAGCATCTCCTAGATTGATCTTGGTGACACGTAGGAATTTTTTTGAATTATTACTACGTTCCCCAACAGTGGTTTCAGAGCTAGGTCTATGCGTAGATTCTATGCACGAGTAGAACACAAGTAGTTGTAGGCGATGATTTGGTCAATTTGCTTGCCGTTACTAGTCCTATCTTGATTCGGCGGCATTGTGGGATGAAGCGGCCCGGACCGACTTTACACGTACGCTTAGGTGAGACTGGTTCCACCGCCTAACATGCACTTGTTGCATAAGGTGGCTAGCGGGTGTCTGTCTCTCCCACTTTAGTCGGATCGGATTCGATGAAGAGGGTCCTTATGAAGGGTAAATAGCAATTGGCATATCACCGTTGTGGCTTTTGCGTAGGTAAGAAACGTTCTTGCTAGAAACCCATAGCAGCCGCGTAAAACTTGCAACAACAATTAGAGGACGTCTAACTTGTTTTTGCAGGGTATCCTATGTGATGTGATATGGCCAAAAGGATGTGATGAAATATATGTGATGTATGAGATTGATCATGTTCTTGTAATAGGAATCACGACTTGCATGTCGATGAGTATGACAACCGGCAGGAGCCATAGGAGTTGTCTTAATTTATTGTATGACCTGCGTGTCAATCAAAAACGCCATGTAATTACTTTACTTTATTGCTAACCATTAGCCATAGTAGTAGAAGTAATAGTTGGCGAGACAACTTCATGAAGACACGATGATAGAGATCATGGTGTCGTGCCGGTGACGATGGTGATCATGCCGCGCCCCGAAGATGGACATGAAAGTCGCAAGATGATATTGGCCATATCATGTCACTTTATGATTTGCATGTGATGTTTATCATGTTTTTACATCTTATTTGCTTAGAACGACGGTAGCATAAATAAGATGATCCCTCACTAAAATTTCAAGAAATGTGTTCCCCCTAAGTTTGCACCGTTGCGAAGGATCGTTGTTTCGAAGCACCACGTGATGATCGGGTGTGATAGATTCTAACGTTCGCATACAACGGGTGTAAGCCAGATTTACACACGCGAAACAGTTAGGTTGACTTGACGAGCCTAGCATGTACAGACATGGCCTCGGAACACGAGAGACCGAAAGGTAAAACATGAGTCGTATAGTAGATGCGATCAACATGGAGATGTTCACCATTGATGACTAGTCCGTCTCACGTGATGATCGGACACGGCCTAGTCGATCTGGATCATGTATAACTTAGATGACTAGAGGGATGTCTATCTGAGTGGGAGTTCATTAAATAATTTGATTAGATGAACTTAATTATCATGAACTTAGTCTAAAAAAATTGTCTTTACAATCTATCTTGTAGATCCAATGGCCCACGCTAATGTTGCCCTCAACTTCAACGCGTTCCTAGAGAAAACCAAGCTGAAAGACGATGGAAGCAACTATACGGACTGGGTCCGTAACTTGAGGATCATCCTCATAGCTTCCAAGAAAGCATATGTCCTTGATGCACCGCTAGGTGACGCACCCATTTTCCCAACAACTCAAGACGTTATGAACGCCTGGCAGTCGCGTAGTGATGATTACTCCCTGGTTCAGTGCAGCATGCTTTACAGCTTAGAACCGGGGCTCCAAAAGCGTTTTGAGCAACACGGAGCATATGAGATGTTCCAAGAGCTGAGAATAGTCTTCCAAGCTCATGCCCGGGTCGAGAGATATGAAGTCTCCGACAAGTTCTTCAGTTGTAAGATGGAGGAAAATAGCTCTGTCAGCGAGCACATACTCAAAATGTCTGGGTTGCACAACCACTTGTGTCAGCTGGGAGTTAATCTTCCGGATGACTCGGTTATTGACAGAATCCTTCAGTCGCTTCCACCTAGATACAAGAGCTTTGTGATGAACTTCAATATGCAAGGGATGGAGAAGTCCATTCCTGAGTTATATTCGATGCTGAAATCAGCGGAGGTGGAGATCAAAAAGGAACATCAAGTGTTGATGGCGAATAAGACCACCAGTTTCAAGAAAGGCAAGGGTAAGAAGAACTTCAAGATGGGAGGCAAAGCAGTTGCCGCTCCCGGTAAATCAGTTGCCGGGAAGAAGCCCAAGAATGGACCCAAGCCTGAGACTGAGTGCTTTTATTGCAAGGGAACCGGTCATTGGAAGCGGAACTGTCCCAAGTACTTAGCGGATAAGAAGGCCGGAAACGTCAAAGGTATATATGATATACATGTTATTGATGTGTACCTTACCAGCGCTCGTAGTAGCTCCTGGGTATTTGATACCGGTGCGGTTGCTCACATTTGTAACTCAAAACAAGAGCTGCGGAATAAGCGGAGACTGGCGAAGGACGAGGTGACGATGCGCGTCAGGAATGGTTCCAAGGTCGATGTGATCGCCGTCGGCACGCTACCTCTACATCTACCTTCGGGATTAGTTTTAAATCTCAATAATTGTTATTTAGTACCAGCTTTGAGCATGAACATTGTATCTACTTCTCGTTTGATGCGAGATGGCTACTCATTTAAATCCGACAATAATGGTTGTTCTATTTATATGAGAGATATGTTTTATGGTCATGCCCCGCTGGTCAATGGTTTATTTTTATTGAATCTCGAACGTGATATTACACATATTCATAGTGTGAATACCAAACGATGTAAGGTTGATAATGATAGTCCCACATACTTGTGGCACTGCCGCCTTGGTCATATTGGTGTCAAACGCATGAAGAAACTCCATGCAGATGGACTTTTGGAGTCTCTTGATTATGAATCATTTGACACGTGTGAACCATGCCTCATGGGCAAGATGACTAAGACTCCGTTCTCCGGAACAAAGGAGCGAGCAACCAACTTGTTGGAAATAATACATACCGATGTATGCGGTCCAATGAGTGTTGAGGCTCGCGGTGGCTATCGTTATGTTCTCACCCTCACTGATGACTTAAGCAGATATGGGTATGTCTACTTAATGAAACACAAGTCTGACACCTTTGAAAAGTTCAAGGAATTTCAGAGTGAGGTAAAGAATCAACGTGACAAGAAAATAAAGTTCTTACGATCTGATCGTGGAGAAGAATATTTGAGTCACGAGTTTGGCACGCACTTAAGGAAATGTGGAATTGTTTCACAACTCACGCCGCCTGGCACACCTCAGCGTAATGGTGTGTCCGAATGTCGTAATCGCACTCTATTGGATATGGTGCGATCTATGATGTCTCTTACCAATTTACAACTATCATTTTGGGGATATGCATTAGAGACTGCCGCATTCACTTTAAATAGGGCACCGTCTAAATCCGTTGAGACGACACCGTATGAATTATGGTTTGGAAAGAAACCTAAGCTGTCGTTTGTGAAAGTTTGGGGATGTGATGCTTATGTCAAGAAACTTCAACCTGAAAAGCTCGAACCCAAATCGGAAAAGTGCGTCTTCATAGGATTCCCTAAGGAAACTATTGGGTATACCTTCTATCTCAGATCCGAAGGCAAGATATTTGTTGCCAAGAATGGATCCTTTCTAGAGAAAGAGTTTCTCTCGAAAGAAGTAAGTGGGAGGAAAGTAGAACTTGATGACGTAATTGTACCCCCTCTCGAACCGGAGAGTAGCGCAGCGCAGGAAAATGTTTCTGTGGTGCCTGCACCGACTAGAGAGGAAGTTAATGATGATGATCATGAAACTTCGGATCAAGTTACTACTGAACTTCGTAGGTCCACGAGGACACGTTCCGCACCAGAGTGGTACGGCAACCCTGTCCTGGAAATCATGTTGTTAGACAACGGTGAACCTTCGAACTATGAAGAAGCCATGGCGGGCTCGGATTCCAACAAATGGCTTGAAGCCATGAAATTCGAGATAGGATCCATGTATGAGAACAAAGTATGGACTTTGGTGGACTTGCCCGATGATCGGCAAGCCATAGAAAATAAATGGATCTTTAAGAAGAAGACTGACGTGGATGGTAATGTGACCGTCTATAAGGCTCGGCTTGTCGCTAAGGGTTATCGACAAGTTCAAGGAGTTGATTACGATGAGACTTTCTCACCCGTAGCGATGCTGAAGTCCGTCCGAATCATGTTAGTAGTTGCCACATTTTATGATTATGAGATCTGGCAAATGGACGTCAAAACGGCATTCCTTAACGGTTTCCTTAAAGAAGAATTGTATATGATGCAGCCGGAAGGTTTTGTCGATCCTAAGAATGCTGACAAGGTATGCAAGCTCCAGCGCTCCATCTATGGGCTGGTGCAAGCATCTCGGAGTTGGAACATTCTCTTTGATGAGGTGATCAAAGCGTTTGGGTTTATACAGACTTATAGAGAAGCCTGTATTTACAAGAAAGTGAGTGGGAGCTCTGTAGCATTTCTCATTTTATATGTGGATGACATATTGTTGATGGGAAATGATATAGAACTTTTGGAAAGCATAAAGGCCTACTTGAATAAGTGTTTTTCAATGAAGGACGTTGGAGAAGCTGCTTACATATTAGGCATCAAGATCTATAGAGATAGATTGAGACGCCTCATTGGTCTTTCACAAATCACATACCTTGACAAGATATTGAAGAAGTTCAATATGGATCAGTCCAAGAAGGGGTTCTTGCCTGTGTTGCAAGGTGTGAGATTGAGCACAGCTCAATGCCCGACCTTGGCAGAAGATAGAGAAAAGATGAGTGTCATCCCCTATGCCTCAGCCATAGGCTCTATTATGTATGCCATGCTTTGTACCAAACCTGATGTGAACCTTGCCATAAGTTTGGTAGGGAGGTACCAAAGTGATCCCGGAATGGAACACTGGACAGCGGTCAAGAATATCCTGAAGTACCTGAAAAGGACTAAGGATATGTTTCTCGTTTATGGAGGTGCCGAAGAGCTCGTCGTAAAGGGTTACGTCGATGCTAGCTTCGACACAGATCCGGATGACTCCAAGTCACAAACCGAATACGTGTATATTTTGAATGGTGGGGCAGTCAGCTGGTGCAGTTGCAAGCAAAGCGTCGTGGCAGCATCTACATGTGAAGCGGAGTACATAGCTGCTTCGGAAGCAGCGCAGGAAGGAGTCTGGATGAAGGAGTTCATCACCGACCTAGGAGTGATCCCCAATGCGTCGGGTCCGATGACTCTCTTCTGTGACACCACTGGAGCTATTGCCATTGCCAAGGAGCCCAGGTTTCACAAGAAGACCAAGCACATCAAGTGCCGCTTCAACTCCATTCGTGGTTACATTCAGGATGGAGATATAGATATTTGCAAAGTACATATGGATCTAAATGTCGCAGATCCGTTGACGAAACCTCTTCCACGAGCGAAACATGATCAGCACCAGAACTCTATGGGTGTTCAATTCATCACAATGTAACTAGATTACTGACTCTAGTGCAAGTGGGAGACTGTTGGAAATATGCCCTAAAGGCAATAATAAAATGGTTATTATTATATTTCCTTGTTCATGATAATTGTCTATTGTTCATGCTATAATTGTATTAACCGGAAACCGTAATACATGTGTGAATACATAGACCACACCATGTCCCTAGTGAGCCTCTAGTTGACTAGCTTGTTGATCAATAGATGGTCATGGTTTCCTGAGCATGGACATTGGATGTCGTTGATAACGGGATCACATCATTAGGAGAATGATGTGATGGACAAGAACCAATCCTAAGCATAGCACAAGATCGTGTAGTTCGTCTGCTAGAGCTTTTCTAATGTCAAGTATCATTTCCTTACACCATGAGATTGTGCAACTCCCGGATACCGTAGGAATGCTTTGGGTGTATCAAACGTCACAACGTAACTGGGTGACTATAAAGGTGCACTACAGGTATCTCCGAAAGTGTCTGTTGGGTTGGCACGAATCGAGACTGGGATTTGTCACTCCGTGTGACGGAGAGGTATCTCTGGGCCCACTCGGTAATACATCATCATAATGAGCTCAATGTGACTAAGGAGTTAGTCACAGGATCATGTGTTACGGAACGAGTAAAGAGACTTGCCAGTAACGAGATTGAACAAGGTATAGGGATACCGACGATCGAATCTCGGGCAAGTAACATACCGATGGACAAAGGGAATTGTATACGGGATTAATTGAATCCCCGACATCGTGGTTCATCCGATAAGATCATCGTGGAACATGTGGGAGCCAATATGGGTATCCAGATCCCGCTATTGCTTACTGGCCGGAGAGGTGTCTCGGTCATGTCTGCATGGTTCCCGAACCCGTAGGGTCTACACACTTAAGGTTCGGTGACACTAGAGTTGTAATGGGAATTGTATGTGGTTACCGAAAGTTGTTCGGAGTCACGGATGAGATCCCGGATGTCACGAGGAGTTCCGGAATGGTCCGGAGGTGAAGATTTATATATGGGAAGTCCAGTTTCAGTCACCGGAAAAGTTTCGGGGTTTAACGGTATTGTACCGGGACCACCGAAAGGGTTCCGGGGGTCCACCGGGAGGGGCCACCTGCCCCGGAGGACCACATGGGCTGAATATGGGTGGGAACCAGCCCCCTAGTGGGCTGGTGTGCCCCCCCAAGGGCCCAAGGCGCCTAGGGTTGGGAACCCTAGGGGGTGGGGGCGCCTCCCACCAACTTGGGGGGCAAGCTCCCCCCCTTGGCCGCCCCCCCCCCCCACTAGATGGATCTAGGGGGATGGCCCCCTCTCCCCTTACGCATATAAATAGAGGGGGGGTGGGAGGGCAGCCGCACCCCTTGCCCTTGGCACAGCCCTCCCCCCTCCTACACCTCCTCCTCCTCCGTAGTGCTTAGCGAAGCTCTGCCGGAGAACCACGAGCTCCACCGCCACCACGCCGTCGTGCTGCCGGAGCTCTCCCTCAGCTTCTCCTCCCCCCTTGCTGGATCAAGAAGGAGGAGACGTCCCCGGGCTGTACGTGTGTTGAACGCGGAGGCGCCATCCGTTCGGCGCTTGGATCGGATCTTCCGCGATTTGAATCGCCGCGAGTACGACTCCATCAACCGCGTTCTTTGCAACGCTTCCGCTTAGCGATCTTCAAGGGTATGAAGATGCACTCCCTCTCTCTTGTTGCTTCCATCTCCTAGATTGATCTTGGTGACACGTAGGAATTTTTTTGAATTATTACTACGTTCCCCAACAATAACCAATAGTGGGACCTGGATACCCATATTGGTTCCTACATATTCTACGAAGATCTTTATCGGTTGAAACTCTATGTCAAGGATTCAGTTAATCCCGTATGTTGTTCCCTTTGTTCTTCGGTATGTTACTTGCCCGAGATTCGATCATCGGTATCGCTATACCTAGTTCAATCTCGTTACCGGCAAGTCTCTTTACTCATTCCATAATACAAGATCCCGTGGCTAACACTTTAGTCACATTGCTTGCTAGGCTTGTTGTGTTGTTGTATTACCGAGTGGGCCCTGAGATACCTCTCCATCACACGGAATAACAAATCCCAGTCTTGATCCATGCCAGCTCAACAGACACCCTCAGAGATGCCTGTAGAGCATCTTTATAGTCACCCAGTTTTGTTGTGACGTTTGATACACACAAGGTATTCCTCCGGTGTCAGTGAGTTGCATGATCTCATGGTCATTGGAACAGATACTTGACATGCAGAAAACAATATCAATAAACTGACATGATCATATGCTATGTTCATAGTTTGGGTCTTGTCCATCACATCATTCTCCTAATGATGTGATCCCGTTATCAAATGACATCTCATGTCTATGGCTAGGAAACCTTGACCATTTTTTATCAACGAGCTAGTCTATTAGAGGCATACTAGGGACACAGTGTTGTCTATGTACCCACACATGTATTTGAGTTTCCAATCAATACAATTATAGCATGGATAATAAATGATTATCATGAAGAAGGAAATATGATAATAACTAAATTATTATTGCCTCTAGGGCATATTTCCAACAGTGGAGGAGTGCTTCAGGTGCATTCGGTAAAGCAATGCAGTCCGCCACCTTCATGGATATGTTCTTTAGTTTCATGTGTAGCTCACAAACTGTCGACTCTTGGATATCATCCACGGGGTAGTGAGCCAGCAGTGCATCATCCGACGGGACCCCCGTGGAACCCACGCTGCTTTTCGGCATAGATGATGGAATGGTACCATCCAAAGCTGGATCTGGTTGCTCCTGCCGCTGAGACGCGCTTTGCTGGCTAAGTTTGTTGATTTGCTCCTGCTACAACATGTATTTGCATTCCAAGTCCGCGTTCTTTGATTCTACCATTTGAATCCGGTCTAGTTCATGCTTCTTCTTTCTCGCACGGCTTCTGTAACTGTCGTTCCAATCCGCAAACCCCTCAAGCAATGGAACAAGGCCTTTGCGTCGTGTTCGTCCCGGGTGTTCAGGATTCTTGAGGGCGCGTGTAAGCTCGTCATTCTCTCTCTCGGGCTGGAACAAACCTGATCGAGCAGCTTCTATTGCCTCAAGTAAAGCTTCACATGCTTCTTTAAGACTTGCCTGTTCAATAATCTCCCCTGTCTTTGGGTCCAACTTTCCCCCATGCGCATAAAACCAAGTCCTGCACCTCTTAGGCCAACCCGTTGTTTTTGGAGTGACCCCATCAGCAATCATCTTAGCCTCGGATTCATCCCACTTAGCCAACCCAGACTTCTAGCCACCTGGCCCCAGATGATGGTGCAACGTTTTTTCCCCAGCATTTATCTTGTTTACTCTCGACCATTCCTTAGCTGCTTCTGATTCCTTGAACTCCACAAATTTGTCCCAGTCATCTTTTAACTTCACTAGTTCTCCTTTGAATTCTGGAGTCTTCTTTCCTTCTTTCACGTACTTGTTCCATAGTCTTTTCTTCCAAGTCTGGAATTGTGTGGCCATCTTCTTATGAGCACACTTCTTGACTTTCTCCCATTGGAGATCTGTGAGACCCTCTCGTAGGGTGAAATGTGACATGAGCGTCTCCCAAAGTGTATTTTTTCTCTTTCGTTGACAAAAGGAACTGCACGATCTTTTGGCTGATTACATTCTTGAACGGTGATTGGGATTTGGTCCCTAACAATGACTCTGCATTGACGTATAAATTTGTCCGCATTCTTTTTAGGAGCAATCGGTTCGCCATCTGCTCTGATTTGATCGATGTTGTACTTTATGCCAGCTTGCAACTTTTTGGCCGGGCCTCGTTTTACCCTTGTAGAAGATTTGCTCGATCCGGAGGGATAAAAGAAGAAATATTTTCGTTAATACTAATCAATTAATACATCTGATGATCACCAGAGGCCAAATTAATACCTCGTCGGACTTTCTTAATTGGAGAAAATTTTCTTCACCATCATTGTCAGCTAGTTCCCCTTCGTCTCTTGGTTGTTCTTCCTCAATTCCCTCACTGGATGGGTTAAGATATTGTGAGTCATCATCTACATCTTCATTCTCTTCGTTTCCGGAGCATATCATGTCGTACATGACATTCTCTTGATCATGGTCTCTGTCTATACCGTCCATAGCTTAACTAACCCAGAACAAATATAAAATAATTAGAATGCATTCAATAAGCAAAACCGAAGATATGCAATCAATACAAGGCGATGCAACAATATGATCATATATATTATTATCATATAATATCACTAATACATATCATCGAATATTATCACTAATACATCTCGGATATTATTAATTATATAATATCACTAATACAGATCCAGTTGACGTCTCGCGGCGCAGGCGGTGGACACCCAAAGAGAAGGAACGATCACAGGATCATAGTTCGGGTGAGATCCCTGAAGAACCTGCCAGGTATTGGAGAACCTGGCGTCCAACGCAGACATGTAGCGACGGACGTGCTCGTCCTCCTCCCTGACACGGCGACGTACCACCTTCGCGGGGGCCGGCTCCCTCCGCACTGATAGTGGTCCACGCAACCGCCACCAAAGAACCTCCGGGTCACCGACGGGAGCCTGATTCCTCACCAAGCTGCGAGCCCCGGAAGGTAGCACCTCCCAGTGCCAGCCCGGCAGAGCCCAGTCTCGGACATGGCGCCTCTCAAGCAGATTGTCGCCGGTGTCGAGTCGACGACGAGGATGCGGGCCGGGCATCGTTGACGTCGAGAACAAATTCTACAACTATTTAAATTCCTACTATTTAATAACTTTAATTAAAATGATTGCATTTAACAACAATGAAAATAATAATATATTTAACTACAATGACACATTTCCTATTTAAGCGATCATCGGGGACTCCCCACCGGCGATCGTCGGGGACTCCTCACCGGCGATCGTCGGGGACTCCTCACGATATCGCGTCACCGACAACCGACGATACTTGACTACATTATTTCCAACATATATACAACTAAAACAACCTAAAACAACTACAACTTATTTACAACTAAAACAACTAAACAATATGAACACTTAACTAAAACAACTAAAACATAAAAAAAATCCCCCGGGTGGAGGAGGCCAAGGATGCCGGGCCGGGCTTCGGCGACGAAGGTGGCGGCGGCGGGCGAGGGGGCGGCTAGGGCAGCGGTCGGAGCTGGCGCACGCGGCCGTGGTGGCCACGGAGGAGGATGAGGAGGCGAGGAGGAGGGGGAGCAGGGCAGGAGCTCACCTGCGAAGCTGCATGGGCGGCGAGAGGCTCGGGGAGGAGGGCGAGGCAGTCCGGCGACGGTCAGCGGGCTCCGGGACGGCGAGGAGGCGACGGAACGATGACGACGATCTCCGGCAGCCTGGCGGCGTCGTGCATGGTTCGGCGTCGGGGGAGAAAGTGAGGAGAGGAAGGAGAAGGCAGGGTTAAATACCCCTGGACCTTTAGTCCCGGTTGGTGGCTCCAACCGGGACTAAAGACCTTTAGTCCCGGTTGGTGCTACCACCCGGGACTAAAGGTCCATCTTTAGTCCCGGCTGGAGCCACTAACCGGGACTAAAGGTCTCCTTTTCGGCGGCCCGGGAAGGGACCTTTAGTCCCGCTTGGTGGCTCCAGCCGGGACTAAAGGTGTATTTTCTCCTTTTTGTTTTGTTTTGTTTTTCTAATTTCTGTTTTTAGATTTGGAATAACTGTTAGAATATTTATAGTTTTTGAATGAATCTTTTTTGCTTTAGGTCAAAACAATTACAAACTTTCTGTTAGTGCAAGTAGTTTTCAAATTTAAATAGTTTAAATTTGAATTCTTTTTAAATTTGTGTGAATCACTAGTTTGTGAATAACTTTAGTTTAAAAATAGATTTTTGAGTGATTGTTTTTGCTGTTGTTTAATATTAGTATGTTTTATCATTATGTTAAATTTGGGAATTTTTAGGATATTTTAAATAGGTGTTTTAATCAAAACCAAATTCTGTTTAACTCTTTTAGTTTTATACCTTCATTTGTTTTAATCAAAATCACTACAAATGAACTCTGAAAATGTTGAAACTTGGCATGGTATCATCATTTCACCCACATAGCATGTGCTAAAAAGTTGAGAGGGTTATGGCAAAAACTGGATCCACTTCGTGTACAAACTGGACCATCTCCTTCGAAGTATGAGGGTTTCGGACGAAAACTCATCTGTTACAAAGGCATTTCATTTTTTAAACTTGTTTCAACTCCAGACTTTTTGCGCATTCAATATGCACCATTCTAAGCCACATCTTCAAATTTCAACCCTTTCTAACTTCATTTGCTATTTTTCATGCATTTAATAAATTTTTTTGAGCTAAACAACCCTGAAATTAAAAAGCACTACAAATGAACTCTGAAAAGGTTGAAACTTGGCATGGTACCATCATTCCACCCACATAGCATGTGCTAAAAAGTTGAGAGGGTTACGGCAAAAACTGGATGCACTTCGTGTACAAACTGGACCATCTTGTTCGAAGTATGAGGGTTTCGGACGGAAACTTATGTGTTACAAAGGCATTTCATTTTTTTAAACTTGTTTCAACTCCAAACTTTTTGTGCATTCAATATGCACCATTCTAAGCCACATCTTCAAATTTCAACCCTTTCTAACTTCATTTGTTATGTTTCATGCATTTAATGATTTTTTTAGCTAAACGACCTTGAAATTAAAAAGCACTACAAATGAACTCTGAAAAGATTGAAACTTGGCATGGTATCGTCATTTCACCCACATAGCATGTGCTAAAAAGTTGAGAGGGTTAAGGCAAAAAATGGATGCACTTCGTGTACAAACTGGACCATCTCCTTCGAAGGATGAGGGTTTCGGACGAAAACTCATCTGTTACAAAGGCATTTCATTTTTTTAAACTTATTTCAACTCAAGACTTTTTGTGCATTCAATATGCACCATTATAAACCACATCTTCAAATTTCAACCCTTCCTAACTTCATTTGCTATTTTTCATGCATTTAATGATTTTTTTTGAGCTAAACGACCCTGAAATTAAAAAACACTACAAATGAACTCTGAAAAGGTTGAAACTTGGCATGGTATCATTATTTCACCCACATAGCATGTGCTAAAAAGTTGAGAGGGATACAGCAAAAACTGGATGAACTTCGTGTACAAACTGGACCATCTTCTTCGAAGTATGAGGGGTTTCGGACGAAAACTCATCTGTTACAAAGGCATTTCATTTTTTGAACTTATTTCAACTCCAGTCTTTTTGTGCATTCAATATGCACCATTATAAACCACATCTTCAAATTTCAACCCTTTCTAACTTCATTTTCTATTTTTCATGCATTTAATGATTTTTTTGAGCTAAATGACCCTGAAATTAAAAAACACTACAAATGAACTCTGAAAAGGTTGAAACTTGGCATGGTATCATTATTTCACCCACATAGCAAGTGCTAAAAAGTTGAGAGGGATACAGCAAAAACTGGATGCACTATGTGTACAAACTGGACCATCTCGGCTACTCACTAGAGAAGAAAAGTGATGACGGTGAAGCCAATCACATCCCAGAGTGGGATCTTGGAGTATAAAACTTTTTCTTCTCGTGTGTCCCTTGCTTATTGCGCCATAACCATGGATAATCTTCATCATTTAACAGGATGCTTGGGTCAGTCTTCACTGTGAAGGGAGGAATTTCATCAAACTTTTCAAAATCGGTTGACATGTCTGTCTTGTCCTCCACTCCCACGATGTTTCTTTTCCCTGAAAGAACTATGTGGCGCTTTGGCTCATCGTATGATGTATCCGCTTTCTTATCTTTTTTTTCTCGGTTTGGTAGACATGTCCTTCACATAGAAAACCTGCGCCACATCATTGGCTAGGACGAATGGTTCCTCTGTGTACCCAAGATTGTTGAGATCCACTGTTGTCATTCCGTACTGCGGGTCTACCATTACCCCTCCTCCAGTCAGATTGACCCATTTGCACCGGAACAAATGGACCTTCAAATCACTTCCATAATCAAGTTCCCATATCTCCTCTATGTAACCATATGTGTCCTTTTCCCTATTGGTGTTTGTTGCATCGTCAAAGCGGACACCACTGTTTTGGTTGGTGCTCTTTCTAGCTTGGGCGATCGTGTAAAATGTATTCCCATTTATCTCGTATCCTTGGAAAGTCAATACAGTCGAAGATGGTCTCTTGGCCAACAAGTACATCTCATCTTCAACAATGTCGTCATTCATGAGATGTGTTTGCAACCAACCGCCGAAAGCCACAATGTGTGTACGTTTAATCCAGGGGTCAGACTGCTCCGGGTTCTTGGAGCGTATAATCCATGTGTTTCTCGATATACGGGGTCACCAAGGTAGAATTTTCTAGAACTGTGTAGTGTGCTTGCGCCCAAGAATGCCCGTCCCTACATATTATTGATTTTGGTCCAAGCGTGCCTTTTCCACTCAGTCTCCCCTCATGCCGCGATTGAGGAACACCAATCGACTTAAGGTCAGGAATAAAGTCAACACAAAACTCAATAACCTCCTCTGTGTCATGGCCCTTGGAGATGCTTCCTTTTGGCCTAGCACGGTTATGAACATATTTCTTTAAGACTCCCATGAACCTCTCAAAGGGGAACATATTGTGTAGAAATACATGACCCAGAATGGCAATCTCTTCGACTAGGTGAACTAGGACGTGCGTCATAATATTGAAGAAGGATGGTGGGAACACCAACTCGAAACTGACAAGACATTGGACCAAATCATTCTATAACCTTGGTAGGATTTCCGGATCGATTACCTTCTGAGAAATTGCATTGAGGAATGCACATAGCTTCACAATGGCTAATCGAACATTTTCTGGTAGAAGCCCCCTCAATGCAACCAGAAGCAATTGTGTCATGATCACGTGGCAGTCATGAGACTTTAGGTTCTGGAATTTTTTCTCTCCCATATTTATTATTCCCTTTATATTCGACGAGAAGCCAGACGGGACCTTCATACTGAGCAGGCATTCAAAAAAGATTTCCTTCTCTGCTTTGGTAAGTGCATAGCTGGCAGGACCTTCATACTTCTTTGGATGCACGCCGTCTTTTTCGTTCAAACGTTGCTGGTCCTGCCGTGCCTCCGGTGTATCTTTTGTCTTCCCATACAAGCCCAGGAAGCCTAGCAGGTTAACGCAAAGATTCTTCGTGACATGCATCACATCGATTGCAGAGCGGGCCTCTAGGACTTTCCAATATTCTAGCTCCCAAAATATAGCTTTCTTCTTCCACATGGGGCGTGTCCGTCAGCGTTAATCGGAACAGATTGTTCGCCAAGACCCTTTCCAAAGATTACTTGTAAATCCTTGACCATATCAAGTATATCATCACCAGTACGGAGGACAGGCTTATTTCGGTGATCTGCCTCACCTTTGAAATGCTTGCCTTTCTTTCTTAAGGCATGCTTGGTCGGAAGAAATCGACGATATCCCAGGTACACATTCTTCTTGCATTTGTCCACATATATACTTTGAGTCTCATCTAAATAGTGCGTGCATGCATGGTATCCCTTGTTTGTCTGTCCTGAAAGGTTACTAAGAGCAGGCCAATCATTGATGGTTACAAACAGCAATGCTCATAGGTCAAATTCCTGCTGTTTGTGCTCATCCCACACACGTAGACCTTTTTTATTCCATAGCTGTAAAAGTTCATCAACTAATGGCCTTAGGTACACATCAATGTCGTTGTCGGGTTGCTTAGGGCCTTGGATGAGCACTGGCATCATAATGAACTTCTGCTTCATGCACAACCAAGGAGGAAGGTTATAGATACATAGAGTCACAGGCCATGTGCTATGCTTGCTGCTCTGCTCCCCAAAAGGATTAATGCCATCTGCACTTAAACCAAACCATAAGTTCATTGGGTCATCTGCAAAGTCCGGCCACTTTCTCTCGATTTTTCTCCACTGCGACCCATCAGCGGGTACTCTCAACTTCCCGTCTTTCTTACGGTCTTCTTTGTGCCATCGCAACAACTTGGCATGCTCTTTGTTTTGAAACAAACGTTTCAACCGTGGTATTATAGGAGCATACCACATCACCTTCGCAGGAATCCTCTTCTTGGGGCGCTCGCCCTCACCATCATCACCAGGGTCATCGCGACCGATCTTATATCGCAATGCACCGCATACCGGGCATGCATTCAAATTCTCATACTCCTCACCGCGGTAGAGGATGCAGTCATTAGGGCATGCATGTATCTTCGGCACCTCTAATCCTAGAGGGCAGACAAACTTCTTTGCTTCGTATGTACTGTCGGGCAATTCGTTGTCCTTTGGAAGCTTCTTCTTCATTATTTTCAGCAACTTTTCAAATCCCTTGTCAGATACACCATTCTCTACCTTCCATTGCAGCAATTCCAGTGTGGTACCGAGCTTTGTGTTGTCATCTTCGCAATTTGGGTACAACCCTTTTTTGTGATCCTCTAACATGCGCTGCAACTTCAACTTCTCCTTTTCACTTTTGCAGTTTCTGTTTGCATCAGCAATGGCCCGACCAAGATCATCAACGGGCTCATCTGATGCCTTTTCAGCTTCTTCATTCTCTTTCCCCATTGTAGTATGATCATCGTATTCAGGGAACCCAGTATAGTTGTCATCATCCTCTTCTTCTTCATTGTCTTCCATTAGAACCCCTCTTTCTCCGTGCTTGGTCCAACAGTTATAGCCGGACATAAAACCGGACGTAAACAGGTGGACGTGAATGACTTTTGAGCAAGAGTAATTTCTATCATTCTTACAGTTGGAGCATGGACAACACATAAAACTATTCCGCTTGTTTGCCTCAGCCGCACACAGAAAACTATGCACGCCATCAATGAACTGGGGAGAGCGTCGGTAATCTTACATCCATTGCCGACTCATCTTCATTACACAACACCGAAAAGACCAAATTAATACAAGTTCATACATAAAGTTCATACACACTTATCTATTATCTACTAAAAGGAAAATACGGGTCAAAAATAGAGAAATACTCTAGAAAATCCCACAATAATCAGAAACATCTAGCCATTAATTAAATCCATTAGAATTTTATAGCCATTGGATTTAATTCAAAGAAGAATTACCCACTATGCAATTACGTAAACATATCCTGTTAAATTCCAAGACATCCAACTATTGTCCCGTCCATCCCTAAAGAAAACTATTGTTCCGTCCAAAAAAAAAAGCTACAGAACATCCTCATCGCCTCCCCTTCTCAGATCTGTCCTACCCCATTATCTTCCTGATTGCAGATCGTGCACATTGGAATCAGCGATGTAGCAGTCTTGATCCCTTCTCACGGACTAGCAAGTCTGTTGGTGGCGCCCTCGCAGTCCATGTAGAGGATGTACGGGAGGCCAAGAACACGGCGGGCAACTATTGTAAGTCGTCGTTGAGGACCGTCCAGCATGCGAACCCTAATAACTAACCCCTGCTTGAAGCCACACGTGACGGTGACAATGCCAGGGTCTATTGATGTCTGCATATCGGTACAAGACAACGTCAGCAACCTGGAGGGAGATGGAAGCAATCTGCTTCTGAGAAACAAAAGGATCTCCGATCTGCTGCTGTGAAAGAGAAGGATCTCCAAGTCGGTCATATCCAACCCTCTTGATCGCTAAATGCATCGATTTAGCTAAACAATGTCACAGCAGATCAGATATGTTCGCTAAGTGCAAATCAGACCACAACTCCTCCGCTTCAGGCAAAAGTGCAAAACAAGACCGGCAAAGATTTGGTGTCCAATTCTTGGCTTCTTCTGATTGTTCATCCGTGAAAGGAAGACTGCACACTGTGCACGTGAGTATTTCTTTTACTCAACAATTTCGTTTTGCATATAAAGTGACAGAAACACGTTTTTTAGTGCTGGAAACTATCACAAGGATTTAAAGCAAAACTAAAGAGTGGAGAATGAATTCATGTCTGTTTCGACTAGACAGATGATTGGGTTGATTAATCTCTTTGTGGTCGCTCTGCTCTACTCGCTGCAGTTAACTGTGTACGTACACCATACTGATTTTTGTGTCCAGGGCTCCAGGACCAGGTCGCAGCAAGAGGACAGTTGATGTATTGGAGAACAACAATCTAGAAGGAGATATGTTCCACTTCCACATGGCTTCGTGAGCACAAAAACTGAAGTACAAGTGTGCCATGCTAATTGCTGCACCTATTCTATATCTATACCTACTAATAAAGGAGCTATTGCTTTTGCTCGTCCGTCAATTAAATTACCCCCGAAGTTGTCCATAATTACCCCCATGCCACCGATAAGTGGAAAAAAACGATTCGTTTTTTCTTTTAAGTCGCCGCCGGCTCTATAGTTTATATACAGAGAGACCCCCAAGTGTTTCACAAGCACCGAAGTAGCGTGGTGGGTTGAGTCTCTGCCGTACAACTAGGAGACCTGAGTTGGAGTCCTCGTTCTGCCCTTTTTGTTGTGTATTTTTTTTCCAATTTTTGTTGGCGTAGAATATAATTGCATCGCCCAAGCCTATCTATGCACAATGTTGCAGTTTTGGCCCAGCTATTCTAATTTTTTTTTGACATATTCAAATGCCTTTTGAAACTTATATATTTTAAATTGCAAATCCAAGTTAAACATGTTATATGGAAATCGTTGAAAAAAAATGTGTAGAATTCAAATATGCTATTATCCTCCATGTTAATTTTTTCTAAAATTCTGTTTAAGATACCCTCTTAATTAATACTTTTCTTTATATGGTGTATTTCTCTAATGCCTATTATATATGTTTTATACTCATTTAAATTGACTAGATATGATAGTTTTTATGCTCTTATAAAATCTAATATTGAGGCCATAGGGGATGTAGATATGCTAAAGGTGTGTCTAATGAATTGGACATACCTTTAGTATATTGAAAATATCATCATATCTTTATGTGTTCGTGCAACATCACTTATCATGTTGTTTTGCGTACCACAACGTGAAATATGTCAAGGAATTTGCCGATGTCGTCGAGTGTGTATGAGGGGTGTTTTTTTTTACCGTTGCAACGCACGGGCATTTTTGCTAGTATAATCCTATATACAGACAACGGACATCTCCTACTATATGTGTTTATTTTTCCTGTTAGTGATGGAACTAACATTAAGTAATCCAGATTTGGTTTGAATAATATAGCATGGCATGGAGCATAAGAAATTTGATGTTATTACAACTTACATCCGTGCATGATCCCCATCGTGCTATTTTATTGATCACCGTTGAGTTATCTGCAAAAGGAAAATTTTAACTTTAATATATGGCCAAAGCTTCCGACATTCATCTTCCATAGCATAGCCCCCTCATACGCAGCTGCACCATCTTCCATAGCATAGCCCCCTCATACGTAGGCGATAGCGCAAGCACGTCGAAGGTTGTCGATGGCCAGATAGGCGGAACTGCAAGCACGTCGAAGGTTGTCGCTGGCCAGATAGGCGGAACTGCAAGCACGTAGAAGGTTGTCAATGGACGCTCGCACGGTGGAAGGCTACCAGCAATGGAGATGGATTGCTCTGGATCGACGAAATCCTTGGTCATGACCGCTGTGCCTGTCTCGACTGGTAGAGCTTGCAGTCCTTAGTCGTGCCTTCTCCCTTATACAATAGAGCAATATATTTGAAGGTAGTAAGATTGATGTGTAATATGTAGGAATGGCTTACATTAGCCAGAGACCTCTATATATTATCTATTTTGTAGTTGCATCATAAGTTGATAAATGGCTTCTCTGTATTTGTTGGCAGTGCAACGCGTGATTATGTGGAGCAAAGGGAATATGCCACTATGGTCTAAAGAACGAGATTCTAACTCTTGCTTTCATTCCATCAAAAAAGCGGACAGGCTTACAAAAGGTTTCAAATCTTCCATAGCACTCTGTGCTATTTGTGGTTCGTTCTTGATCAATTCCAGTCTGGCAATGCATAGAATTTCAGGCCTCAGGGCAGAAAAATAGCATTACTTATAATTTATTAGTAAGTTTGTAATCCAATCTCTTTTAAATGTGATGTGACACGATGTTTGAAACTTCACCATTCTCCATTGTACCGTTGAATAGAAATTTGATTGCACTTTTCAGTTCACTTTCTCTTATCATGATCTTCCAAATCAGGCCTGCCTTCTTTAGATACACCTGATGTGTTTCTTAAGTTTTTTCAGGCAACCGTGTTATGTTTGACGAAAGGGGTGGAGAACTACAATCACAAGTTGGTTGAGAAGTTTATACCCTATGGCAGTGTACTCAACCATAACAATGTAAAAATCTCTATCTTCTTGCGCATTACAAGTGCACACCCAGCTTGCATATGTATTTGACATGTATGTGTATACACACGCAGAAAACTAAAGAGAAGAGATAGAAGAATATAAGTATTTATCATTTTCATCTCTTAGATATAAGTTTGTAAATAATAGTTACGCTATCTGCTCTTATACGAATGATTCAGTCCTTATTGCCCCTTTTTCAGAATGGGTTGTGATCTTGATACAACTTCAAATCTATACAAGTTCTCACATGTGAGTGAAGTAAATCTATTTATTAAATGTCTGATCTCGACATGTATGTATAATATCCTTCGTTTGGTTCTGTACCCAAATTGTTGCATATATGGTAATTATGATTTTCACCGCAAGTTGTTACTAATACAATTCCAATGTTTTAGAACCAGAATAGGAGATGATATTGAACATACGCGAGAATGTGTAGTGCAGCAAATATGTGTTCTCACTTCTCACCAATGTTGAAAAATAGTAATTTTATCTACTTCCTTTGATGGCCTCATTGAATTTTAGGGCACCCAAAGAATTCGACTACATTGGTGAATCTACTATGGGCAAGAAATGTTATCCGACAATCAAGAAAAAATGTGAATAAGTTAGATAGTTGGTAGATGGAAACAAAGAACCAGAATGAACACAAGGTGACATTTGATTTCTTGCTGTGTACGATGCCTATTTAAAATTTCCACAATATAAGTTCCTTCTCTTCATTGCCAAGAACAACTGGTAGGAAGAAATCTCAAAGAATCATTTGTGGGTTTGAGTACTTCCTTGGTTGTGGTTAAGTCATCTTTAGTTTGTAAGCAAACTTTTTTTTTCTTATTCTATAGGTCGCACAAGAAATTTGAGAGGCTAAATGGTATTCTAACTCATCATTTCCCTTTCAATTGTTGATAGGTTTGGAATGGTTTATCACGCTTGCCGCGCGATTTTCCCTTTCAATTGTGTCTTAACACAAATCAAGCTTTAAGTTAACACGTATCAAATTATGTTCAGTCTAGAGATAAATCATTTGTATTTTAATCATGACAATAGTTTTACATGTCATTTTGGACCTAACATTGCTACTCCCTCCGTCCCATAATATAAGAGCGTTTTTTTACACTAACCAAGAAGTTAACTACACTATTTATGTGCTTGCCTAATTTGAGGCACACAATTAATTCCGCAGGTTACTTCATCCAAAAGCTATGTTATATAGAATTGTAGACATACTCCATACTTTAACATACGACAAATTATCTAGCTAATTAATTCGCATATTGCAGGTTAATTTTGTTGGCGTCCTTCTAGCTTGGCAACCAAATGTTATATCAAAACCTGCATAATTCAGTTTTGTTATTTATTTGCAACATAATCATATATTCATAAAAAAAATCAATATCACACCTTTACAAATGTACCGATGTCTACTATATCATCTAATAAATACAAAAAGGGGGTAAATAAGAGTACAAACATATGTACATAATGTAAAAAATGAATAATCGATGGTTTCAGTGCACTAAAGATCTAGCCCTCGCATTTGCTAGGGCCACCTTGCTAATTCTCATAAAAACAATATAAAACTATCTAGCTAAAGCATTTAAATGCAACAACAAATGTGATCAAAATTGCAACTAAGGTAACAATTGATCCAACAACATAATGATACCAAGCCTCTTTATCAACGGCATATTTTCTAATCTTTCTAATCTTCAAGCGCATTGCATCCATCTTGATCTTGTGATCATCGACGACATCGGCAACATACAACTCCAATTTCAACTTCTCTTCTTCAATTCTTTTCAATTTTTCTTTCAAATCCTTGTTTTCTTTTTCAACTAAATTTAACTGCTCGACAAGAGGGTCAGTTGGAACTTTCGGTTCACATACCTCCCAGATAAAAACATCTATGTCAACTTGATGGGCATAATTGTCATAAACACGAAATGCAACAAATAGTTATAAAAGAGAATATACCACATCCGAATCGTAAACCGGACGAGGGCCGACGGGCACGGATATCAAAACCATTGCACTATATATGTATAACAAACAATCATACAAGTAAGAAAATTATGCAAGTCACTATCTAAATCATACAAATAAGATTTTTTTTATAAAAAAGATAAGAACAAGAAGAGGCTCACACCAAGGTGGTGCCGGCGACGGGACGGTGCGGGCGATCGACGGTGGTTAGGACGGGGACGGGAAGGCACTAAGTAAACCACACCTACACATGCAAACTAAGAAGTTAATTTGAGCTCAAATTGCATATAAATCAAATAAAATCCCACATAATTACTCCCAAACTAGAACCCACAAATCACTATACTTATAGAGCATTGGACGAGCTAATCTAGCAATGAGAGATGAAAGGACAATGTTGCTAACCTTTGTGAACACTTGAATAGATGGGGTGCCTCAAATCTTGACAAATTTTGGCAAAAATGGAAGGATGAGCTCGAGAAGAGGAAGAGAAAACAGAGTAATGGAGAGGATGAGCTCGGGCTGGAAGAAGCACATCTATATATAGGGATACATTTAGTCTCGGTTGGTCCTACAAACCGGGACTAAAGGGCTCGCAGGGCCCCAGCCTGCCACCACACCTTTAGTCCCGGTTGGTAACCCCAACCGGGACTAGACCTCTAGTCCCGGTTGGTGTTAGCAACCGGGACTAAAGTGGCTCGCAGGGGCCCCGGCCTGACGCAACCCTGCCACCACCCCTTTAGTCCCGGTTGGTGTTACCAACCGGGACTAGAGGTTCCTCTTGAACCGGGAATAATGCCTAGCCTAATGAACCGGGACTAGTGGTAGCATTGGTCCCGGTCCAGAAGCCAACCGGGACTAGTGCTTCGATCCAAAGGCCTGTTTTCTTGTAGTGCTGCCTGAGATTATTGTGTCCCAACAAAAAAGATCTGCACATATACAACATCCTTTTTCCAAGTATCATGGTGGCATGGATCTTCTTTTTTTACACTTAACATCTCCTTTTATTCAACAACAAGTAGCATTACATTGTTGACAAGAATTTGGAATAGCTCCCAAGGGGCGTCACCCATCCAAGTACCACGTGTAGAAGATCTAGCTAATCTAGCTAATTCATGTGCAGTTGCATTAGCCTCTCTACGACAGTGATCATGGATTACATGAGTAAAATCAAGAGACATATAGTAACAATCGTCAAATAAAGCACTCGTGAGGCCTGACGACGAAGCCCCTTCCTGCATTGTCGTAATAACCTCCAGATTATCCGAATTCAATCCAATCTTGTTGCACCCAACTATGCGTGCAAGATTCATCCCATATTTCAGTGTTGTGGCTTTGGAAGTGAAAGCATCAAAAGACACATCAACTCTTTCGTTCGCAGCAACAACGATTTTCTCGTACAATCTCGAAGGACAACTCCTACAGATGCCTAGAGAGTATCAAGGTCACACGATGCATCCACATTGAGCTTTAAATAACCATTGATCAACTTGGTCCATCCCCCATGCTTCATAATGGATTTTGGGTAGCTTGCTAATATGAAGTTTGCTTCCAATGCTCTCGCTGCAAGAGGAACTTGACCGAGTGTTTGTATCGACTAGCCATGCGAAGAGTTTCCTCTGCTCCACTAAACATACCAAGACGCAATAATTTATCGGATTCCTATCCTAAAATCATCGCTTCTTGATCGGGGAAGTTCAACAAATATTCTTTTTTTTTTGCGAAAAAGTTCAATAAATATTCTAGTGTCTCCTCCCAGGGGATTCCACACTTCACTAGCCAAAGACCATTCAAATAGAAGATGTTTAACATCCTCAACCCATAATTTGCAAACAGAATAATGAAGAGACACCTTTATATACATGTCTATTAGCAAGATTTGCATGATAGGGTATTGCCACTTTCAATTGCCCTCTGCATGAAACAAATTACCTTGGCCGTACTCTGCAAGTTCCAAACTAAATCCCACGTACCGTTATGCCTAGATGCTTCAATAGTATTCTCAGATATTTTATCCAATGTACCATCCATCTTTACTAACTCTCTTAGTTCTTATTGGATGCAAACTTTCATAGGCAATCAAAACATTGTCAGTAATTAACCTTCCCAGAGCAAGGGCACTCTTGTTGACCCATGTATTGTTGGTTGCTGCAGAAAAGGGTATAGCAAAGCTTTTCAATCTGAAAAGGATGTTCTTCTATGGTCACAAACGTAAGTTTTCTATATCTTGTACGGGTCAGTTCTTTTTGAGCAGACTGCAATCAATACAACGAAATAACTCGATTTGGCATGAAAAATCTGGAGAGAATCCTGGAGAATCTAAATAGCTAGCCTCACTAACCTATTTCTCTCAACATGTAAGTAAGCCATCTGTGCATGTAAAAGACCCACCTTTAATATGCAACCATGCATAGGAAAAGTCTCACCTCGACATGCAAACATGGATGAAAATTTCCATTGTAGTATGCTATTTATATTTCATAAATATTACAACCATAATCAAACACAATAAACATATATATTTTCAGTTTTATTTATTATAATATTATTACTCCAAATATCCATGTTCCACACAACCAAATACATTGAAATATAATGCAGACCATTCCCCCAACAACATGCATACATCATCTAGTTCTAATAAACATCTAATCACTTGGCTTCAGATGTTTGCCATTCATCATTTATCAAGAGCACCCAACTTGTCATATATTAGCTCCGATTTAGTTATGGAAATTACTTATCAACATATTGTGGCACCAATTAATAGAAAGCCCACGTTCGATGAGCCAGCAGTCGTAGAGCAACTTTCAAGTAAAATGGAATACAACTATCTCCTGAACTGCAGAACAAAATATGTCTGACCGCAACCGGTACTATTACATTCAAAGTTTGAGAAGTGTTTATGTCATTATGCCACTTGTGCTGCTCGGGTGCTCAAATCCTCCTCGCTCTGATTCGTTGCAAGATTGCTTTCAAATTAAGCTTCTAACACTAGTAGGAAAACCCCCATTTGTCCCGGTTCGTAAGGGCCTTTAGTCCCGGTTCTGGAACCGGGACTAAAGGGTCGGGACTAAAGCCCAAAACCTTTAGTCCCGGTTCGCTTACCAACCGGGACAGAAGGGGCTCCACGTGGCCGGTGCTGGGAGCCCAGGCAAGAGGACCTTTAGTCCCGGTTGGTAACACCAACCGGGACCAAAAGGCAGGACCTTTAGTCCCGGTTGGCAACACCAATCGGGACCAGAAGGCACCGGGGTTTTTGTTTTTTTTAAAGGGGGGGGTTTAGGGGGGTTTGTAGGGTTAATTGAGGTGTTTCATATTGTGTTAGCTAGCTAATAGAGAGAAATGTCCTCTCTTTCTCCGTGCTTGGTCTACGCTAGCTACTATAGAGAGAACTCGACACGCTAGCTAGTAAGGAAATGAAGGAACCATTAAGTACACAAGATCGTCATGAACATATACACAGAGAAGTGATCGACCTCTCTTTCTCCGAGAGATTGGTCGAACAACAAGTTTTCGTATATCTATCCGACGCTACTAGCTACATATATACAATATAAGATCTCTTACAATCCCTAACATTTAATGTCAAATTCCACATGGTATTCTCCGGCTTTATTTATGACATGGTCAAGAAAGAATCCTGCCAATTCCTCTTGAATTGCTCGTATGCGATCATGTGGTAGGAGTTCATCCCACATCTGCCACGTCTAATTTGAAGAAGGGGGTCAATACATATATATGAATGAAACTCAACACAAATAATGGTAATAAAATAAAATTGTGAATATTATTGCTTACGCACTTGAAATTGTTTTTCAGAGTAGCCCCGCTTAGGGGTCGTCGCGTTGTAGATGAACTCGCAAACGTAGTATCCACAAAAATTATTCCCTTTTTCCTGCCACAAGCACTTTACGAGAAATAGAGTTCAATCAAACTGATAATCAAGCATGATAAATGGTATTGATGGAACTAGAATCAATGGGAGATGCGCGGAACTAGCTAGTAGTACTTACTTTCGGGTGTGTAAATCGCAGCTCCCTCGGCAGTGCCGGAACAATTGCGGTGAACTCTTTCCAAACCCTGCCAGACAAAGAAAATAATTACTTGATATCAGGAAATGAACAAAGTTGCCGATATGATGCGATAATGATCGATTGAACTTACTTCTGGAGCATTTCAGTCATGCCCGCATATTCCTGGGGATCTTTTCGTTTCGAGTCTAAGACGATTACTACTCCCCGCTCAAGCTTAATCTCTAGCAGAATAAAGTGGAAGCTGCGCACGCATGCATAACTCATCAATTACATTACTATAACCTCGAGTAATAAGGGAAACCGAATATGCACAAGACAGTAACACTCACTTGAAGTTGTAAGGAAAGAGTATTGTCCCTTTGTTTTGATTTTTAAGCAACGATTGTAGCAAGTTGTCCTCGGTTTGTGTGACATTGTTTTTAACCATAAACTCATGTATGATATTTGGGTTAATGAACCCAATGTCATACATTTGTGCTTTTCTGCATTCGACGATCTTCAATCTGCGTAATATAGTGAGGATAATTATATATACATGCAATGAAAGAGCTGAGCTATATATAGAGAGAGACTTAATTACAGAAGTAGTACTTACAGACAGTAGGAAGTCACGATTGTTTTGTCGAGGGCCTTTTGATTGTATAACTGGAATATCTCCTCAAATTCAACATTCAACAGATCCATTCCAACGAGGTCGTGCTCCTCTTTAATCTTCAGCGTCAAAGCATCCCTCCCTGACTCGCGGCAGGTTTTCATGTACCATTCATGCAATGTTCGCATCATCGTTGTTAGAGGAGGATGATCAGGTTTGACGAGAGGCCGCCCGTACCGGTAACTGAATTCGTCCACCTCCAACGGCTCAAACTGTACATCATCGCTCAGGTAATCACCAGGATTGGTACCGGGCACCATCCCCGGATGATTAGCGACGATATCGCTAGACACCTTGAGCGGGGGGCACGATTGGTTCGCCTGTTCACCGAGCTGGGGAATTTTTTTCCCACTTCTTCGTTTTGCTAACCTTGCATCACTGGAAGTACTTCCCGACCGCCGCGCGTCTTGATATGTCTTTTTAACACAGCGGTCAAAGTTGGAATCCGGCGGAGGCGGTGGTGGTCGCTTCAGGGCATCGATAGTGCGCATTACTTTCACCGGATCTAGCTTCTCCTTCGGAGCTGGAGTTTTCTTTGCAAAATGGGCCGTCAATTCGGCCTGACATATCTCCTCGTTTTCAGACTCGGTCCTCTCATATGGTAACTTTTCCAGAGGCTTGAGAGATGGACCGTATCTGTATTCCCTCCCGCCTCTTCTTGTACTGCTAGCCGCCGGAGCGGCGGCGTCTCTCTTCCGTCGTTGCTTATGAGGCGGAGTAGGAGGCGGAGTGCTCCGACGTGCCGGAGGAGCCGGAGCGGCGGCGTCTGTCTTCTGCCATTGCCGACGAGGCTGAGGAGGAGGCGTACTGCTCCGACGTGCCGGAGTAGGCGAAGGAGGAGGCGGAGTGCCCTCACGCGTCGGAGGAGCCGGAGAAGGAGGCGGTGTGCCCTGATCACTCGCCGGAGGAGGAGGAGGAGGAGGAGGCGGAGAGCCCTGATTCGCCTGAGGAGGAGGAGGCGGCGGAGGAGGCGGAGGCGTCCAGTTTGGAAGCTTGATGTACTCCTTCTGCCATAGACATGTACTCCTCAGAGCACGAGCCAGCTTATTCTCTCCTTCACCTGTAGGCCGGTCAAGCTCGAGCTCCTCAAATCCCTCCATTACTTCATCCACCATCACAACAGCATAGCCATGTGGAATCGGTGAGCAGTGAAAAGTTCCGTTGGGTTGAGGAGGTGCAACAGAGCCGACAGCCGCCTTGAAAGTGAGGTTCCGGCATTTCGTCATGAGCTCGCAATGTTGAGCCTCCGTGATAGTATCCACGGGGTAGATAGGAGCCGTGAAGTCAGGCTGAACGGGCTCCGTGGAAGCGACGCTGCTTCTCCGCTGAGATGGCGGGGTAGCTTCTGGGGTAGCTTCGTGCCGCTGAGATGGTTGGCCGGCAGCTCGCTGGCTCTCAGCTTCCTCTAGCTTTTGTAGTCTTGCATTCAGCTTCTGAATTTCGCTCAGCTCCGCTTTCCTCTTTCTCTCCCGGCTTCTGTAACCGCCTGTGTCGGGAAACCCAACCTTCCACGGAACGGAGCCTGGTGTGCCTCGTGTTCGTCCAGGGTGCTCAGCATTCCCTAGGGCCTCAGTCAGCTCGTCCTTCTCTCTGTCGGGAATGAACGTCCCTTCCTGCGCTGCGGTGATATACTCATGAAGCTTGTTCATGGGTATCGCAAGTTGCTCGTTCGTCCAACGGCACTTCCCTGTTTCAGGGTCCAAAGTTCCCCCAACACCGAAGAACCAAGTCCTTGAACGGTCTGGCCAGTTCAATGTCTGTCATACGACGTTTTTAGCAATCAGGTCATTCTCAGCTTTGTCCCACAACGGCCGGGCTTTGAGATAGCCACCTGACCCCGTGTGATGGTGATACTGCTTCTTTGCAGTATTGATCTTGTTTGTCTCTGACATTTTCTTACTCTTGTCCGATGTCTTGTAGGCCACAAATGCGGGCCAGTGATCACCTATCTTCTCAAATCGGCCGGTGAATTCTGGAGTCTTCCCTTTGTCGACAAACTTTGATTTCAACTCATTCTTCCACCTCCTGAATAGATATGCCATCTTCTTAAGAGCACACGCCTTGACCAGTGGCTCTATAACTGGCTTATTCGGATCCTCCTCTGGCGGTAGGGTGAAATTTGCCTTCAGCGCGGTCCAAAGATCATCTTTCTGTCTATCGGTGACATAATCACCATCAGGGGCGCCGTCCTTAGGCTTATTCCATTGCTTGATGCTGATCGGGATGTAGTCCCTAACAATAGCTCCGCACTGAGCAGAAAATGCGTCCTTGGTCCGCTTGGGTTCAATCGGATGGCCATCGTGCGCGAGTGCTGTGATCGTGAACCTTTCTTCCTTGCGCAACCTCTTCTTCGGGCCTCGTCTCGTTACTGAAGTTTGGCTCGATCCGGAGGGCTATAAAATAAGAAAGAAGAGTTAATTAATATATGTACATACCAAAACAATTAATGCATCAATTAGCTAGTCAGCACGGGCTTAATTAATATATATACCTCGCCGGACTTTGCAACAGCTCCCTCCTCCGTTCGGTCACCGGAGCCGTCATCATGGTCTCCTTCTTCCTCCGGCATTCGGTCACCGGAGCCATCATGATCATGTCCTTCCTCCTCCATTGTTCGATCACCGGAGCCATCAACCTCTCCTTCCAGACCATCGGTGTCGTTGAGATACGACAAGATATCACGTCCGTCGTGGATTATGTCCCCCAACAACTGTTCTTGTTCCAAGTCTCTTGGATCCATAGTTTCTGCAAATATTACAACATGGCAATTAATATACAAACATGAATGTCCGACGTCCGGACCACCTCTCTCATGAATGTCCGACGTCCGGACCGCCTCTCTCATGAATGTCAAACAAGGGATTCTCTTAACCTTTAAGGGATTTAACAAAATGGCGCGATTCTGAATGTGCAGAAAATGGTCCATATTTTTCCTGATCTCATCTACCCTTCTATATGTCACGTTGTCTAGTGTCAAAGGATTCAAGAAAACCAAGGCTTCATCATTAGCCGGAAGTAACAGGCGCATAATGGTACGAAGCTCTCCAAAATTGTTTTGGAACGGAGTCCCGGATAGGATAATTAATTAGCTTTTTGGTATGAAGTTCAGCAAGAGCCTTTCGAATATCGCTATTTGGAAGGCCTTTGCTGAAATTCGTACCAAAAAGCGAATTATTCTATCCGGAACTCCGTTCCAAAACAACTTTGAAGAGCTTCGTAGCATCATACGCATGTTACTTCCGGCTAATGATGAAGCCATGGATTTCCTCAATACTTTGACAGACAACGTGACATATAGAAGAATATATATATATATATATGAGATCAGAAAAAAATTGGATCAACTTGTGCACATCCATAATGGGGGCATTCTTGATAAATCTATGTTCCCCCTCATGTCGAAGTTATCGGGGAGGGGGTAGATCGACAACGACGCTCTTTCTTCTAGGGTTTGGGTGGCCTCGATAGTTGGTCGGGCGAGCGGACCGCCTCTCTCACTCATGCATGTCCGACGTCCCCCCTCATGTCGAAGTTATCGGGAAGGGGGTAGATCGACAATGACGCTCTTTCTTTTAGGGTTTGGGTGTCCTCGATAGTTGGTCGGGTGAGCGGACCGCCTCTCTCACTCATGCATGTCCGACGTCCCCCCTCATGTCGAAGTTATCGGGGAGGGGGTAGATCAACAACGATGCTCTTTCTTCTAGGGTTTGGGTGGCCTCGATAGTTGGTCGGGTGAGCGGACCGCCTCTCTCTCATGCATGCCCGACGTCCCCCCTCATGTCGAAGTTATCGGTGAGGGGGTAGATCGACAACCACGCTCTTTCTTCTAGGGTTTGGGTGGCCTCGATAGTTGGTCGGGCGAGCGGACAGCCTCTCTCTCATGCATGTCCGATGTCCCCCCTCATGTCGAAGTTATCGGGGAGGGGTAAATTTTAACTTAGAGTTACATGCATCCATATAGTTACATCCATCCATTCATCCATCCATACATACACATACATATATACATGGACCAAAAACTGCTATGAACAAAAAAATATTCTATGAACAAAAAAAAACATCATATGAACATGACTAAAAAATTCATCATATCAAAAATAAGTATAGCATTTTGGTGTGACAATGATCACATCTATTTTTTTTGACCAAAAAATGCTATGAACAATTTTTTTTGACACACACATACATTACATATAAACATATACATAAACATCTAATTTTTTTATGAACATCTAAAAACAGCATATAAGAACATCTAAAAACATGTAAAAACATCTAAAAATAGCATATATATATATATAACAAAAAAAAAGGAAGCTAGGGGCAGAGGGGCACGGCGGCGGCGGCGCCGGCGGGGCAGGGCAGGGGCGCAGGAGCAGGGCAGGGGCGCGGGAGCAGGGCAGGTGCTCACAGGGGGCGGCGGGGCACGGCGGGCGGCGTCGGGGCGGCCACGGGCGCGGGGAGCGGCGGGGGCGTCGCGGCAGAGGGCGTCGAGGGCGTCGGCGGCGGCGGCGGCGGCGACGTTGAGCAGCCTGACGGCGTCGGCGCCGGCGGCAACAACGACGTGGACCAGCCTGACGGCGTCGGGGCAGGGCTCGGCGGCGACGGCGACGAGGAGCAGGGGGCGTCGGGCGGAGAAGAAAGGGATCGATTTTGGAGAAATTTCACAAGTGTTGCTTATATACACACACCTTTAGTCCCGGTTGGTGGCACCAACCGGGACCAAAGGTCTCTTTTCGTCAGCCCAAAGGGCGGGAAACAGGGACCTTTGGTCCCGGTTGGTGGCACCAACCGGGACCAAAGGGGGCATTGGTCCCGGTTGGTGGCACCAACCGGGACCAAAGGTAGGCATTGGTCCCGGTTGGTGGAACCAACTGGGACCAATGGCCTGCGCCTGGCACAGCCGCGGTGCGGTTGGATGTTTAGTCCCACCTCGCTAGCTGAGAGGCTTCGGCACTTGTTTATAAGCGCGGTTGCGCCATCTCTCTCGAACTCCTCTGAACTGCAGGCCTGCGGGCCTAATCTCACACTCCTATGCCTGTTGGCCTACTGGGCCTGTTGCGGGCCTGAATCCTGGCCCAACTATCTGGGTTCCTAGTCGTATTCAGGCCGTGGTGGCCCAGTAGGTGGCATTTTTTTCTGTTTTTTTTCTTTTTTGCTTTATTTTTTTTGTTTCTACTTACAGCTAAATACTTACAGTTTTTCAGTGATTGCTTTTGCTTTTAGGTCACAAAAATTATAAAATTTCTGTTAGTGCCTTTAGTTTTCAAATTTGAATAGTTTAAATTAGAATTTTTTGAAATTTGTGTGAATCACTAGTTTGTGAATAACTTTACTAAAAAAATAGATTTTTGAGTGATTCTTTTTTTCCTGCTATTTAATGTTACTGTGTTTAATCATTATATTCAATTTGGTAAGTTTTAGGTTATTTTAAATGTCTGTTTTAATCAAAAACAGATTTGGTTATTTTAGTTTGCTATTAAAGTTTCTAACAAAAAATTTCTTTATGAAAATTCTTTTTGCTATTAATGTTTTGAACAAAAAATACTTTGATAATTTTAGTTTCATAATTTTTATATAATTATAGTTTCAAAAATACTAGAGGTTTATAAAAGCTTTTTAGTTGATTATTTTTTGAACTCCACTCCCACGATGTTTTGAAAGAAATTAAAAAGCACTTCAAATGAACTCTGAAAAGGTTGAAAGTTGGCATGGTATCATCATTTCACCCACATAGCATGTGCTAAAAAGTTGAGTGGGTTACGGCAAAAACTGGATGCACTTCGTGTACAAAACGGACAATCTTATCCGAAGTATCAGGGTTTCGGACGAAAACTCATCTCTTACAAAGGGATTTCATTTTTTTGAACTTATTTGAACTCCATACTTTTTGTGTGTTCAAAATGCACCATTCAAAGCCACATCATCAATTTTCAACCCTTTCTGACTTCATTTGGTATTTTTCATGCACTTACTGATTTTTTTGAGCTAAATAACCCTGAAATTGAAAAGCACTTCAAATGAACTCTGAAAAGGTTGAAAGTTGGCATGGTATAATCATTTCACCCACATAGCATGTGCTAAAAAGTTGAGAGGGTTACGGCAAAAACTGGATCCACTTCGTGTACAAAATGGACAATCTCTTTCGAAGTATCACAGTTTCGGACGAAAACTCATCTGTTACAAAGGGGTTTCATTTTTTTTGAACTTATTTGAACTCCATACTTTTTGTGTGTTCAAAATGCACCATTCAAAGCCACATCATCAATTTTCAACCCTTTCTGACTTCATTTGGTAATTTTCATGCATTTACTGATTTTTTTGAGCTAAATGACCCTGAAATTGAAAAGCACTACAAATGAACTCTGAAAAGGTTGAAAGTTGGCATGGTATCATCATTTCACCCACATAGCATGTTATAAAAAGTTGAGAGGGTTACGGCAAAAACTTGATGCACTTCGTGTACAAAACGGACAATTGAGCATCATCCTTTCTATTTGTCTTTTGTTTGTTTCTAAGTGTGTCTGTAAAAATGGAGTTGGAAAAATGAAATATACCGTCGGAAAATGAAAGGATTTCTAGATAGATCAACAAAACACACGGTTTCCCCTGCATACAGCCCGACGGTGGCTCATGAGTGCCCGCATATGAAATGCACCGTCGGACCGTATGCAGGGAATCCGAATGATTTGTATTCGGTCGATGAACTAAAGGAATTCTAGATAGATCAACAAAACACACGGTTTCCCCTGCATACAGCCCGACGGTGGCTCGTGAGTGCCCGCATATGAAATGCACCGTCAGACCGTATGCAGGGAATCCGAATGATTTGTATTCGGTCGATGAACTAAAGGATTTCTAGATAGATCAACAAAACACACGGTTTCCCCTGCATACAGCCCAACGGTGGCTCGTGAGTGCCCGCATATGAAAAGCACCGTCGGACCGTATGCAGGGAATCTGAATGATTTGTATTCGGTCGATGAACTAAAGGATTTCTAGATAGATCAACAAAACACACGGTTTCCCCTGCATACAGCCCAACGGTGGAAATATGAAATGCACCATTGGACCGTATGCAGGGAATCCGAATGATTTGAATCCGAATGAGTACACACACTAAGTGTCGAACATGTCCGAAAGGTGGGTTATATATAGGGTCGTGTGCCTCTTTAGTCCCGGTTGCTAGCACGAACCGGGACTAGTCATTATAGTGCTGATCCAACAGCTCACAAGCGCTTGAAAGAAACACACGATCCGTGTGCTTCTTCCTGATTGGTACGACCTTCACCGCCCAAGGTTATAAAGAGTTGAGAGGGTTACGGCAAAAACTGGATGCACTTCGTGTACAAAACGGACAATCTCTTTCGAAGTATTAGGGTTTCATACAAAAACTCATCTGTTACAAAAGGCATTTCATTTCTTCACATGTAACTGCAATGATATAGTTGTGGAGACAAAGTCTTCACTTTTTCTTCGCTTGTGTCCTTTGCTTATTGCGCCGTAACCATGGATAATCTTCATCGTTTAAGAGGGTGCTTGGGTCAGCCTTGACTTTGAAGGGAGGAATTTCATGAAACTTTTCATAATCTTCAGACATTTCTGTCTTGCCCTCCAATCCCACGATGTCTCTTTTTCCTGAAAGAACTATGTGGCGCTTTGGCTCATCGTATGATGTATTCGCTTCCTTTTCTTTTCTTTTTCTCGGTTTGGTAGACATGTCCTTCACATAGAAAACCTGCAACACATCATTGGCTAGGGCGAATGGTTCGTCTGTGTACCCAAGATTGTTCAGATCCACTGTTGTCATTCCGTACTGTGGGTCTTCCTGTACCCCGCCTCCTGACAGATTGACCAATTTGCACTAAAACAAAGGGACTTTGAAATCATGTCCATAGTCAAGTTCCCATATGTCCACTATGTAACCATAATATGTGTCCTTTCCCCTATTGGTTGCTGCATCAAAGCGGACACCGCTGTTTTGGTTGGTGCTCTTTTGATCTTGGGCGATCGTGTAAAATGTATTCCCATTTATCTCGTACCCTTTGTAAGTCAATACAGTCGAAGATGGTCCCCTGGCCAACGAGTCAACTCATCAGAAACAGTGTTGTCACCCATGAGACGTGTTTGCAACCAACTGCCGAAAGTCCTAATGTGTTCATATGTAATCCAGTCGTCACACTGCTCCGGGTGTTTGGAGCGCAGAATATTCTTGTGTTCATCGACATACGGGGTCACCAAGGTAGAATTCTGTAGAACTGTGTAGTGTGCTTGAGACCAAGAATGCCCGTCCCTACATATTATTGAGTCCGCTCCTAGCGTGCCTTTTCCAGTCAGTCTCCCCTCATACCGTGATTGAGGGAGACCAATCTTCTTAAGGTCAGGAATGAAGTCAACACAAAACCCAATGGCATCCTCTGTTTGATGGCCCATGGAGATGCTTGCTTCTGGCCTAGCGCGGTTACGAACATATTTCTTTAAGACTCCCATGAACCTCTCAAAGGGGAACATATTGTGTAGAAATACAGGGCCCAGAACGACAATCTCGTCGACTAGATGAACTAGGACGTGCGTCATGATATTGAAGAAGGACGGTGGGAACACCAGCTCGAAACTAACAAGACATTGCACCAAATCACTCCTTAACCTTGGCAGGATTTCTGGATCGATCACCTTCTGAGAGATTGCATTGAGGAATGCACATAGCTTCACAATGGCTAATCGAACGTTTTCAGGTAGAAGCCCCCTCAATGCAACCGGAAGCAGTTGGGTCATAATCACGTGGCAGTCATGAGACTTTAGGTTATGGAACTTTTTCTCTGCCATATTTATTATTCCCTTTATATTCGACGAGAAGCCAGACGGGACCTTCATACTGAGTAGGCATTCAAAGAAGATTTCCTTCTCTTCTTTGGTAAGAGCGTAGCTGGCAGGACCTTCATACTGCTTTGGATGCATGCCGTCTTTTTCATGCACACGTTGCTGTTCCTCCCGTGCCTCCGGTGTATCTTTTGTCTTCCCATACACTCCCAAGAAGCCTAGCAGGTTCACGCAAAGATTCTTCGTCACGTGCATCACGTCAATTGCAGAGCGGACCTCTAGGTCTTTCCAATAGGGTAGGTCCCAAAATATAGATTTCTTCTTCCACATGGGTGCGCGTCCCGCATCGTCAGTCGGAACAGATAGTCCGCCAGGACCCTTTCCAAATATTACTTGTAAATCATTGACCATATCACGTATGTGATCACCAGTACGGAGGGCGGGCTTCTTCCGGTGATCTGCCTCACCTTTGAAATGCTTTGCTTTCTTTCGACATTGATGGTTGGTCGGAAGAAATCGACGATGCCCCAGGTACACATTCTTCCTGCATTTGTCCAAATATATACTGTCGGTGTCATCTAAATAGTGTGTGCATGCATGGTATCCCTTGTTTGTCTGTCCTGAAAGGTTACTGAGAGCAGGCCAATCGTTGATGGTTACAAACAGCAACGCTCGTAGGTCAAATTCCTCTTGTGCATGCTCATCCCACACACGTACACCTCTTCCATGCCATAGCTGTAAAAGTTCATCAACTAATGGCCTTAGGTACACATCACTGTCATTGCCGGGTTGCTTAGGGCCTTGGATGAGCACTGGCATCATAATGAACTTACGCTTCATGCACAACCAAGGAGGAAGGTTATACATACATAGAGTCACAGGCCATGTGCTATGCTTCCTGCTCTGCTCCCCAAAAGGATTAACGCCATCTGCACTTAAACCAAACCATACGTTCCTCGGGTCACCTGTAAAGTCGCTCCACTTTCTCTCGATCTTTCTCCACTGCGACCCGTCAGCGGGTGCTCTCAACTTCCCGTCTTTCTTACGGTCTTTTTTGTGCCATTGCATCAACTCGGCATGCTTTTTGTTTCTGAACAGACGTTTCAACCGTGGTATTATAGGAGCATACCACATCACCTTGGCAGGAACCCTTTTCCCGGTGCGCTGGCCCTCAACAGCACCAGGGTCATCTCTTCTGATCTTATACCGCAAGGCACCGCATACCGAGCATGCGTTCAAATCCTCGTACGCACCGCGGTAGAGGATGCAGTCATTAGGGCATGCATGTATCTTCTGCACCTCCAATCCTAGAGGGCATAGAACCTTCTTTGCTTCGTACGTACTGCCGGGCAATTCGTTATCCTTTGGAAGCTTATTCTTCATTATTTTCAGAAGCGAACTAAATCCCTTGTCAGATACACCATTGTCTGCCTTCCATTGCAGCAATTCCAGTGTGGTACCGAGCTTTCTGTTGTCATCTTCGCAATTTGGGTACAACCCTTTTTTGTGATCCTCTAACATGCGATCGAACTTCAACTTCTCCCTTTCACTTTCGCATTCTCTCTGTGCATCAACAATGACCCGGCGAAGATCATCATCGGGCACATCGTCTGGTTCCTCTTGATCTTCAGCTTCCCCCATTGCAGCATCACCGTATTCAGGGGGCGGGTAGTTGTCGTCATCCTCTTCTTCTTCGTTGTCTTCCATCATAACCCCTCTTTCTCCGTGCTTGGTCCAAACATTATAGTGTGGCATAAAACCCTTCTGAAGCAGGTGGAAGTGAAGGGTTTTATAGTTGGAGAAAGCCTTCGTATTCTCACAGACAGTACATGGACAATGCATAAAACCATTCTGCTTGTTTGCCTCAGCCGCTTCGAGAAAATTATGCAGGCCCTCAATATACTCGGAGGTGCATCGGTCACCGTACATCCATTGCCGGTTCATCTGCGTGCATATCATGAATAGAGAAGTGACCAAATTAATAGAAATTCATCATCACATTAAAGCCAAAGTACAGTAGTGACCAAAATAAATACATAACGTTCATACATAGTTCTCATTATTGAACAACATATAGCTCTCTAGAGCATCTAATTAAAACATACATTGAAACTAGAAAATTTAAATGCAACAACAAATGCGATCATAACCGCAACTAAGGTACCAATTGATCCAACGGCATAATGATACCAAGCCTCAGTATGAATGGCATATTTTCTAATCTTTCTAATCTTCAAGCGCATTGCATCCATCTTGATCTTGTGATCGTCGACGACATCGGCAACATGCAACTCCAACTTCATCTTCTCCTCTTCAACTCTTTGTAATTTTTCTTTCAAGTAATTTTTTTCTTTTTCAACCAAATTTAACTTCTCGACAAGAATTTCTATGTCGGTTGAAATTTCCGGTTCACATACCTCCTAGATTAAAAAATCTATGTCACGTTGGTCGGCATAATTGTCATAAACACTAAATAAAATAAATAGTTATAAAAGATAATATATACCACATCCGAATCATAGACCGGACGAGGGCAAATGAATAGAGAAGTGAATAGAGAAGTGATCAAATGTTATTATTGAAAAAATAAATACATAAAGTTCACACATAGTTCTCATAGAACAACATACAACTCTGTAGAGCATCTAATTAAAACATAAATTGAAACTAACATACAACTATGTAAAACATTTAAATGCAACAACAAATGCGATCATAATGGCAACTAAGGTAACAATTGATCCAACAGCATAATGATACCAAGCCTCATTATCAATGGCATATTTTCTTATCTTTCTAATCTTCAAGCGCATTGCATCCATCTTGATCTTGTGGTCATCGACGACATCGGCAACATGCAACTCCAATTTCATCTTCTCCTCCTCAATTCTTTTCAATTTTTCTTTCAAATCCTCGTTTTCTTTTTCAACTAAATTTAACCTCTCGACAAGAGGGTCGATTGGAATTTCCGGTTCACATACCTCCTAGATAAACACATCTATGTCACGTTGGTCGGCATAATTGTCATAAACACTAAATAAAACAAATAGTTATAAAAGATAATATATACCACATCCGAATCATAGACCGGACGAGGGCCGACGTGGGCGGATACCATGACCATGGCACTATATAATAACAAACAATAATAAAAGTAAGAAAATTACACAAGTATCTATCTAAATGATACAAGTAAGAACTTTTTTCTTTTAGAAAGAAGATAAGAAGAAGAGGCTAACCACGGTGGTGCCGGCGCCGAGATGGACGCGGGCGATCGACGGCGGTGAGGACGGGGACGAGACAGGACGGACCGCCAAACCTAAACAAATCTTGAGAAAAATGGAGCTTGGACAAGAAGCTTCGAGAGCAGAAAGCTTAAGTGTGGCTCGGGCATTTCATCGAACACCTCATGTGCATAGGAGGTGAGCTAGAGCACCACAAAGCTCTCCCCTCGCCTGCCAGAAAAACAGAGCAGTGTGGAGTGCTCTGCTCGCTGGCGGGGAGGTATATATAGGCATCTCATTGGTCCCGGTTCGTGGATGGAACCGGGACTAAAGGACCCCATTTGGTCCCGGTTCCAGACACTAATCGGGACCAATGGGGGTCGCCCATTGGTCCCGGTTAGTGTCTGGAACCGGGACCAAAAGGTCCAGACGAACCGAGACCAATGCCCCACGAGGCCCGACCGGCCCCTGGCCTCACGAACCGGGACCGTTGCCCCCATTGGTCCCGGTTCGTGACTGAACCGGGACTAATGGGTTGGCCCGGCCTGGACCAATGCCCTGTTATGTACTAGTGTAACCAGCCAATCCACGCTGCTAGTTCAAGTCTTGTTGATTTGGTACATATAAATGCTCCGGAGGCGCGCCGCATGTAGAAAGGGGGATCAACAGAGAATTAGGTACGTAGGCTTTAGAAGATAAAGTGTACGTAGTTAGGCTGCATGCATGAATGCATGCCACGTGGAATCTACGAACGAGAACGGCACGATCGAACACCAGCCAATGCACGGTGTCATAGAACCTATTCCCTCCGTCACATAGACCATGATTGGTTTGCTGCCAATATTTGGCTAGCCAAATGTTGGCACTGCCAAATATTGGCAATACCAATACTTGCCAACTATTGGCAACTTTGTGTGAGATAGGCAAGACAAGTCGATAACCAACCAAGTAGTAGCCAATATTTGGCACAATGCCAAACATTGGCATGCCAATTTTTGGCACCAAACCAATTATGCTCATAATATAAGAGCATTTTTTACACTAGGGTAGTGTAAAAAACGCTCTTATATATATTATGAAACGGAGGAAGTATATCACATTCCTAGATATTTGCTGTCTTAGAACCTATCTTTGTGTCTGTCACATTCGGAACTAATTGTATGTAGTATGTCCCATTTGGAGTTTTGGACTTGAATTTGACATTTTGAAATTTATGTATTGCAAATTTTGTGAAATTGTGTGACGCTCAACACCTAAAAGTTTGGGACCCCCTTAGTCGGCGAACGTTCGCTAGGAGGGGATGGCATTTGCGAACGATTTTGATGGCATTTTTACTTGCGAGGGGGTGGTATTTTCTTCAGAACACATGACAGTTTCTGTCAGAGAAGGCAATTTTTCGTTTAAAACTGTCACCATTTGATCTCGTCTCAGAACTAAAACTGGCCATAAGAAGGGTTCGCTTGCCACCCCTTTCCCAGCGAATAGTTGCCGGGTAGGTTTTCCGAAAGTTTGAGACATTTTTTTGGAAAGTCTGCGACATATTAATGCCCGGCTGGCGCACCGCACACGCAGAAAGGAAGAGACGACAGAATTGGTTACGCTCTGACTTATGTTATGACAAAGGCCACGTACTTGCGCCGCATGCATGCATGAAAATCCATGTACGGCGTGGAACCTACGAACGATGCGACCGACCACCAGCCAATGCAAAGTCGATCACCAACCGAGTAATGAGTAATGACCAACGACGTGGATCAAATCGTTGATCGATGATCGATGCGTGCGGAATCAACCAAGTTTTAATTCGCCATCCGAAGTTTCGGCGAGTTAGCCGGTCTCTCGTTGTCACGCATCACTTTGCATGCATTGGCCACCACCCGGCGAACATGCAGCCAGATCATCGACCGAGCTGGATCGATCAATGCCGAGGCCTATATAAGCCATGCGTCGCCTGTTGTATCCATTCATCCATCCATCCATCCACCAGCCACTTCGCATCACAAATTCAGGCATGGCAGCTCCGAGAGCACTCGTCCTCGGCCTCCTGCTGGCGATCGCCGTCGCCAACACCGAGGCGGCGTCCGTGGTCGTCGGCCTGGCCAAGTGCGCCGACTGCACCAGGAAGAACATGAAGGCCGAGGAAGCCTTCAAAGGTGAGCTAGCTACATATATACTAGTGCTCACAGTCACTGATGTACTGATGTCCCTGACTCCCTGCCACGAAATTTTTGTCAGGTCTCCAGGTGGCAATCAAGTGCAAGAACGTCCACGGCGACTACGAGAGCAAGGCAGTGGGCGCCCTCGACGGCACCGGCGCTTTCAGCGTGCCCCTGGCCGCTGACCTCCACGGCAACGATTGCGTCGCGCAGCTCCACAGCGCCGCCTCCAACGCGCCGTGCCCCGGCCAGGAGCCATCCAAGATCGTGCCGGTTTCCGAGGGCACCACCTTCGGCATCGTCGCCGGCGACAACATTGTCACGCCATCTGCATCGTCGCCGGAGTGCGCATCCATGACCCTGTGCGGGCCGGTCAAGAAGCATATCATCGAGCACTTCCACCACAAGAAGCCCGTGCCGCCGAAGCCGGAGCCCAAGCCCCAGCCTCGCCCGGACTACGGCCCCGTGCCCAAGCCCGAGCCGAAGCCGAAGCCCCACCCGGACTACCACCCCGTCCCTTCCACGCCCACCTACGGCGGTGGATACCACGGACACCACTGAGTCCGGTCTATCACCGTCCTGCCCAGCGCTCAAATCCATCAGAAGGTCCATGATCAGTGAGCCATTGACGTCGTTGCTATTTATGATCAGTTGCATGCGTGTGTATTGTTTTGGTCTTCTACCATTCGCTGCCGCGTTTTAGTATCTGCACTGCAGAGTTGAGAGTTCAGAATAACAGTTGTGGGGAACACAGAGATCATTATGTACTTTACTTTTCCAAGATTTGTAATTTCGGTGTGTGTTTTGTATACAAAGTTGTTGTGGATCAAGTAATTTAATCAAGTTCATTTTGAGTCAATGGAATTACTGCAGATGTTGGCTTCTTTTGGCTTGATCTTGTTCGATTGTGTGCTGCCTGCGTTTAGTTCATGTTTTGCATAATGTTTTAGGCTTGCTTTTACTTTTATTTATGTTCTTTTTTGTTTTTTGTTCATGTAATAACTCTGTGTCGGTTTCCTTAATGGAAAAATGTTTTGCCATTGTGTAATTGTCTGAGACCATCATTACTTTCAGCCGGGTTTCAGATCTGTGGACAAATGGCATGTGTGCAAATGGCATGGACAACTCATGGCATTCATGTCAAAAACAAAATTGCATCTACCAGGGATCATGCATTCATACTGCCCGTTCTGCTTGGACTTCTTTCGGCCTAAGCAGGAGGGGAACTGGGCCATGGCCCGGTCCAGCTCAAGTACATAAGGGGGCATACTTAGCCCGAACTGTTGAACATCAAATAATCAATACCACCTGGGCAGGACAGGTACCTGCGAAGTCAGGTACATGGATTTACAGGAGTAAAGTTTGAACAATGCTTTAGAGAAGGTAATGAGGTAGCTCATGTAATAACTAAACATAGTTTTTCTTTGGTGATAAGGATCGAGATCTATTATAAAGGTTCACCGGAAGTACAATTATAAATCACTACAAACATAATGAAAATTACACCAAGGAGACCCTAAACCATTGAACGACCACTACGGCCACGAAAATGAGCCACTGGCATGCCGTTGTCGCTGCTTCCATACCAAAGTCGGCCTGACTTTGTCAATAACAGCTGAAAAATCTTCATGCACATGCCCCTAAGGACTAAAGCCCCAGAGCTGCAGTTGTCAAACTGTCAGTGGTTAGAGGGTGGAATCGAGGAAATGGTAAAACACTTGGACCTCAACAACAAGGAACTTGGTAATGTTGTTCTTGGGCGACTAATGTAAAAAATATCAAGGAACATTCAAGGTGGATGGCGATAGGAAAGCCCATTCACTTTAGGTGCTATGTTCGAGATGCTAAAGTACGCGTCAAGCTTGGCGTGTGAGTCGAAGAATGGAAAGACAGGTGAAATTAAACTTCCAGCAAGAGAAGCCCATGCTACCCAAGTGGGAGCCGAAGCCACATCCCACCCGGACTACCACTTCATCCCTCACATGCCCGCCTATGGCGGCGGACACCCCTAATCTTTGACTCAGATCTACCACACTCATACCCAGCATTGAGATCTCCACGGTTTCATGCTGTCTTTGGAGAGTGAACTTACAATTTATGATTCTCGCATGCACGGCCGATTTGGTTCCTTTATCATTCGTTGCCATGTTTTGCGTATATGCTGAACTCAACATTCAAAATAACAGAGTTATGAGGGGGGCAGATGGATCAGTTTGTGTCACTGAAGTGTGCTAGTGATAGGTATTTCATTGTAATATCATGTGATTTTGTAACCGAAGTTATTATAAATCAAGTAATAAACAGATTTCCAAGTAATTCACATTTTGTCCATACAACTTCCTTAGGAGCGAGTTTCCATCACAACAATATTTCTTCTACGATACTAAATGTTCACTTTAATATCAAGGAAGGCTAAGGTCCCAAATTTTAAAAAGAACATGAATTCAATTTAATATCACTTCACAAATTTTGAAAAGAAGATGAATTCAAAATATGTTCACAAATAAAAAAATAACGAGGAACTAAACAAATCAGGAATTTGAAAAGTGTTCTACAATATTTTTAAAAACATTTAAAATTAAAATGCCCGTGAATATAAAAATTGTTTGCAAATTCGAGAAATTTTCGCATAATTATCAAATGTTTGACGAAATAAAAAATAAATTCATGAATCTTCAAAAAGGAAATAGGTTTTACAAATATTCATGAATTCAAAAAAAATGTTCATGAATTTAAAGTTAAAAGGATAAAAAAATGAAAAGTAAAACTACATACCAAAAGAAAACCAAACCGAAAAACAGAAAATAATCAGACGAAAGGTTTCAAAACCTTCCAAGAAACCGGGCGAAAGGGTCTGAAGATGCATAAAACCGCCCTTCTGTGTGCACTCCGTCTACCGCTAATGGACCGGCCCAGGAGTAGATCGTTGTTAGCAAGCACTATTGTAGTGCTCTCTATAAGTGATACATAGTAGTCGTTGTTATTTACCTAAAAAAATACAGTCGTAGTAGTCAGCCACGAGGGCTATGGCTCCTTTATCGCAAGACGTACCCTCATCTCACCTCTGGTGATCCGCTAACGGATCGGACAAACATGCTTGCTCCATGGAATGATTTTTGAAAGGTTCTACGGTTAGTATTGATTTTAGAACTTCCTTGTGGTTTATCTACTTCATTGTTTCTATGTGTTTTTTGTCGGCTTTATTCAGTTTTTTATGTGTTTTTCTTTTTTTTATTGAACGTTTTGAAAAAAAAAATCAATACATGTTGTACATTTGTTGATACACGGTGAACATTTTTCAAATACATGTTTGAACATATATTTTTAATACACGTTCAAAAAATTTCAAATAGACGTTTAACATTTTTTAATAGTAGAAACATTATTATAATTGCATGAAGATTTTTTACACTGTATAAATATTTTTGTAAAATGTCACGAACATATTTGTGAAATGCCCAAAGTAAATTTGAATGTCAATTTTTTTTCTTGTATGGTACGAAACACTTTTTGAAATTACACAAACACTTTTTTTTACATTGTATAAACATTTCTTTGAAATGTCATGAACATGTTTCTAAAATATATAAAAAAACTAAAAGTTGTGTGAATATTCCTTTTACACTGTATGAACATCTTTTAAATGCGATGGACAATTTTAAAAATATTAAATTAATTAATTATTAAAATAGAGTATTTAAAATATATCAATAAATAAATAAAATAAGGAAAAAACGAATGAAACATAATTTACCCGTACTAGGCCGGCCGTAATTTCTTCCTTGTGGCGAGGATAGACGTAGCCGCACCCGTCGTTAACTCCTCACACATAGACAACCAAACAAACGTGGATGCTGCTCTTACTCGGAAGTCAGAACATGCAAGTAGGCGTTGTTGCTGCTGTGTGTAGGGACAACCTCGGGAAGTATTTGGGGCCTCGACGATCACTTTTGTTGGGATTTCAGACCCCACAACTTTGAAACCTCTGGCAGTATGAGAGGGATACTGGCACTCGCGGACGACCTCTATGAAACGAGCATCTACGTTGCATCCGATTGCAACGTTGTTGTCGAGGACATCAAGAGAAGGATTAGACCTTCTTATGGTGCAATCATAGGAGAAGTTATAGATCATTGTAATTCTTTTAGTACTTGTTCGGTTAGTCATGAGTTTAGGAGCTCGAATACCGATGCTCACAATTTAGGGAAGCATGCTCTCTCATTTGGGGTTGGTCGTCATGCTTGGTTAGCCACCCCGGGTGATCTTCTTTCGTCCGTGTAAACGTTGTGACGAGTTAAATAAAAGCTTCGTGACATTGTCTCGAAAAAAGAACTTGACAACCAAACCAAACCAATGGCTGCTCAACGAGCTCACACTCTAATGGCCCTGGAACGTCAATGGCTCCTGGCTCACACTCTATCGGAGGGACACCTGCATTCTACGCCAGGCCACGGTCATTCCCGCCGGCACCGGCGACGATGTAGATTAACGTCGACTCGTCGGAGCATTTGTATCCGGTCGATTCCCATGTAGAAGAAGTGGTCCACTAGCTTGCAGCAGTGACCGGGTCGTACCCCTGCTCCATTATTCCTGGCTTCCTGCTCCCGTGTATCTAAAGAGTTTTTTTTTTTTTTTTTTTTTTTTTTTCGAAAAGGGGGGGCTCCCCGGCCTCTGCATCAGAATGATGCATACGGCCATCTAATTAACCAAATAACAAAAAGTGCCAACAAGGTTCCACAGTCTCCAGCTAAAAAAAAAAGAAAAGAAAAATGCAGCTCACACAGAGCGACCAACGGCTAGACACAATCTAGCCAGGAAAAGGTGCCACAACCGGCTGGCTACAAATAGATAGGGAAACTAATTGCCTATCCTATTACATGACCGCCATCCAAACCGGTTGAAGATATCCCGAGCTACCATCTCCCAACGGATAGATCCAGTAACCAAATGCTCCCTGGCCTCCATCGGAGTGAGTAGCGACCACGAACGGATCAGTGCCGTAGCTCGGAAGATAACCTGCAAGAAATGAAACCGTGATGTTCTGTTAAAAACCAAATCATTTCTGCAATTCCAGATAGTCCATAGCAAAGCGCAAACTCCAACCCGAATATGTCTTGCTAAGTCAGGCTCAACCCCATTAAGCCATGTCCCAAATAATGCATTGACCGAAGTCGGTGGAGTAATATTAAAAGCAATATGGACCGTCCGCCAAAGAACTTTGGCCAACGGGCAATCAAAGAATAAATGCTTAATCGACTCATCCCGATCACAGAAACTACACCTAGTAGGTCCTGTCCAATTACGCTTAATCAAGTTGTCCTTTGTTAAAATAACTTGTTTATGGACAAACCACATAAACACTTTAATTTTTAAAGGAACTTTGACATCCCAAACATACTTGGAAGTTGGAATAGCATTCGAATTAATAACATCAATATACATTGATTTAACTGTAAAAACTCCAGAACTAGTCAACTTCCAGCGTAATACATCGGGTTGGTGAGAAAGTTGAACCTCCATCAGTCTCCTAACTAGATGGAGCCATTCTTCCCAACGATTGCCCGCTAGCGACCGTCTAAACTGAATATTAAGGGGGACAGATTGAAATACCGTTGCCACGAACACCTCACGTCGTTGAGCAATCCGATATAAAGACGGATATTGAATGGCTAAAGGTGAGTCTCCAAGCCAAGTATCCTCCCAGAAACGTGTACTTGTACCATTTCCAATAACAAATCTTGTCCTATTGAACATAGATTGTTTGACTTTCATTAGTCCTTTCCAGAAAGGCGAATCAGTCGGCCTGACTGCGACCTGGGACAGTGTTTTAGTCTGGAGGTACTTGTTGCGGAGGATCTGCGCCCACATGGCCTCAGTCCCGGAAGAAAGCTTCCACAACCACTTACTAAGAAGGCATCTGTTCTTAACTTCAAGATTTTCAATACCAAGGCCCCCTTGGTCTTTCGGTCTACAGATGATGTCCCATTTAGCAAGCCGGTATTTTCTTTTAAGTTCATCACCCTGCCAAAAGAAACGCGACCGATAGAAGTCCAGTCGTTTCCTAACACCAACTGGGACCTCAAAGAACGATAAGAGAAACATAGGCATACTCGTGAGCACCGAATTAATCAATATCAAACGGCCTCCATATGACATGAGCTTACCCTTCCAACAGCTCAGTTTTTTCTCAAATCGATCCTCGATACACTTCCATTCTCTGTTTGTTAGCTTACGATGGTGAATCGGAATACCAAGGTAAGAGAAGGGTAAACTCCCCAACTCGCACCCAAACAATTGCCTATAAGACTCCTGGTCGTCTTTGGCTCTACCAAAGCAGAACAACTCGCTCTTATGAAAGTTAATCTTTAACCCGGTCAATTGTTCAAAAAGGCATAACACTAGCTTCATATTTCTCGCCTTGGCCAAATCATGCTCCATAAAGATGATTGTATCATCGGCGTATTGAAGGATGGATACACCTCCATCAACGAGATGAGGTACCAAACCACCCACTTGACCATTCTCCTTAGCCCTTCCTATCAAAATTGCTAACATATCCACCACAATGTTAAACAGGATAGGGGACATCGGATCTCCTTGTCTGAGGCCTTTATGTGTCTGGAAATAATGACCTATATCGTCATTCACTTTAATTCCCACACTCCCTTTGTGCGTAAAGGATTCGACCTGTCGGCGCCAGGCTTCATCAAAACCTTTCATACGCAATGCCTGTTGGAGGAACGGCCACTTAACCTTATCGTACGCTTTTTCGAAATCCACTTTAAAAATTACTCCATCTAATTTTTTGGAATGGATTTCATGGAGCGTTTCATGAAGAACAACCACCCCTTCAAGGATGTTCCTGTCCGGCATGAAAGCAGTTTGGGATTGCTGCACCACAGACTGCGCAATCTGTGTGAGCCTATTAGTCCCGACCTTGGTGAAGATTTTGAAACTAACATTGAGGAGGCAGATCGGTCTGAACTGCTCAATCCTCACAGCATCCGTTTTCTTCGGGAGCAATGTGATAGTTCCAAAATTCAAGTGAAATAATTGAAGCTGTCCAGAGAAAAGATCATGAAACATAGGTAATAAATCCCCCTTAATAATGTGCCAGCACTTTTTATAGAACTCGGCCGGGAACCCATCCGGACCGGGAGCCTTATTGTTTTTCATTTGTGCAATGGCATCGAACACCTCCTTTTCTGAGAACGGGGCAACCAGGATATCATTATCCGCAGCAGACACTTGAGGCACGTCCTCGATCCTGGACTCATCGAGGGACACACAATTGTCCTCCGGCGGTCCAAATAACTGTCTATAATACTCGGTAATATAGGTTTTGAGATTATCCTGACCTAAAATAGTACCCTCATCCTGTTCTAGCTGAAAGATCCGCTTCTTTCTGTGCTTACCATTAGCAATGAGGTGAAAGAATTGAGTATTCGCGTCCCCTTGGACCACTTTGCGGACCTTAGCTCGCAAAGCCCACTTCAATTCTTCTTCGCGGAGAAGTTCTTTCAGCCTCTTCTCCGCCTCATTTTTGACCTGGAGCTCGGCAGGCAGCAAAATCGCGGATTCGGCTTTTATGTCCAAGGCTTGTACAAGAGAGAGGAGCCTATCCTTCTCAATCTTATACACCCCACTGAGGTGCTTAGCCCAACCCCGTAAGAAACTTCTCAAATGCCTAATTTTATTCTGCCAGCGCTCGACCGCCGTCCTTCCTCCTACACCCTTGGCCCATTCCCTGGCTATGAGGTCTAGGAACCCCTCGCGTTCGAACCAGGCCATCTCGAATGAGAAGGTGTTTTTGTTTCCCATATGGTTCGGCTCCCCTGAGTCTACGAACAATGGTGTGTGATCGGAGATTCCCCGCGTGAGAGCTTGCACCGTAACAAGAGGGAACTTCTGTTCCCACTCCACACTGGCGAGAACTCGGTCAAGCTTTTCATACGTCGGGTTTGGAAGAGCATTAGCCCAAGTAAACTTTCTACCAGAAAGCTCTATCTCCCTTAGATCCAAGCTTTCAATAATGGTATTGAACATAAACGACCACCTGCCGTCAAAATTATCATTATTTTTCTCCTCTCTCCTCCTAATGATATTAAAATCACCTCCGACCAAAATCGGAAGCTGTTCGGACCCACAGATCTGAACAAGGTCCGCCAGAAACTCTGGTTTAAGCTCGGGCTGTGCGGCACCATAAACCGCCACCAAAGCCCAGTTGAACCCGTCAACTTTAGACCTAACTCGAAACTTTACCACGAAGTCACCCATAACTACACTCCGGACTTCAAGGGAATCGCATCTCACACCCAGTAAGATACCTCCCGATCTACCTCGTGGCGGGAGGCAATGCCAATCGAAATCAATACCACCCACAAGAGAGGAAAGAAACTGCGGCGCAAAATTCTCTCTACCGGTTTCCGATAGAGCAATGAAATCTAACCGATGTTCCAGAGAAGCTTCAGCAAGAAACCTTCTTTTAGCCAAGTCCTTCAGACCTCTGCTATTCCAAAAGATTCCTTTCATAATTCATCATGGAACTTTTTAGCAGTCCGAATCCTAGCACTCCTACGAACTGCAGAATCGGGATAAATCTTTCGTTTCCACTTACGCTTTGGCTTAGTGGGCTCTGTCACCCGGTCCTCATAACCGGGCTGAGCGGAACTAACAGCTACAACATCTAAGGGCACATCATCGTCCTCAGACTCCTGATAAGAAGGTGCTAGATCCGCACACAGCTTATCTAGCACTCTAACCCCTAACGCATCAATTTCCTCATCATTCATGGGTTTAACCGCAGCAAGATTACGAATAGTCTCTAAGGCCCGCTCCGCCTCTAAATCTAACATATCATTCACCGAATTGGAGATTTCCTTATCAGTGGCGCCTAGTGAAACTCCTAATCGGTTTGCATTACTAATAATCTCCTCAGGAGCAAAATGCAATAAAGAATTAGATATGTTAACGGACATACCAGAAGAGATCGCAGCATCGTGAAGCTTGGCCGCCCTCATAGCGCACCGCTGCTGCATATCATCCACCTCTGGAAGGTCCAGAACGCGAGCACTCATCCGTCTCCCCGCCGAGACCGGGTCCGGGATCCCGCCAAAGGCGACAACCTCCTCTCGAGTGAAAAGAGGGGGAGGTTGCGGGCTCCCAAGGCCCTCGGACAAGTGCCCAGCGGGTAGGACAAGAGACGGGACAGCAGGGGCCACCTGCCCACTTCCTCCTCTTGCCCTAACCATCGGCTCAGAGCGAGGTGTCGAAGTCGCCGACGGCGCGGTCCTCCTGACCGCAGATGATGAAGGGAGGTCTAGGGTCACCTGCCCCAGCCCCCCCTCCCCCAGCGCCACGAGAGACGCGGGTGCCACAGCCAGGGCCTGAGGAGGAAGAGCCGAAGCCACCTGCCTCGGGCTCCCACTCCCAGCGCTGGCTGGCCCCGACGAGACCGGCGTCACCGGCGTCGGTATAGGGAGGGGAGAGGTCAAGGCCACCTGCCCTGACCCCCCTCCTCCAAGGCCCACCTCGAACGTAGAAGACATCACCGGAACCACATCAACCGGTGAAGCAAGGGGAATAGGAGTGACCTCCGGCTGTACTCCCCGAACTGCAGTCCCCTCAAAGACCAGCAAAGGAAGCGTGTGCTCAAACACATCATCAGTCTCCACCCTGTCACTCCACAGTCTGGGAGGCGCAGAAGCAGGCGTAAAGGACCCAAAACTCAACGACGTCGTAGGCACCGAAGGTGACGGTGCCGGCTCAACCCCGGTCCCCTCCCCAGGCAACTGAGCATCTGGGTGAGACCCGGTCGACCCCTCTCGAGCGGACTCGGCCGGCACCCCCTTGGCTCCTGCACCGCCGTCACTCTCGTGCATATCAACATCATCCCCATTAACCTCCTCAGCAAACATCTCAACGTCCTCAAACTCTATGTCGAGCGGGAACACCTCTCCCCTATATGTCCAGTGGACCACATCAGGCACGAAATCAACATTCAGAACACTCACCAAAATCCGAGCCACTCCATGAGCCCGAGTGAAAGCCATATCCACTCTCTCCGTCTTCCCAACCATGATACCCATACTGGCCACAACTCGAACATCCTGCAAAGGCTTAGATGGGGCCCCAGAAAACCTCAACCAGACCTGCGTAAGCGGCTTTCCTTTAGGCTCCACCTTCGTCCACTCGTGAAACTCCAAAATACACTTAGTACCAGGAACTCTACACAAGCCAAAGCTCAGCAGTTTCTGCAAATCCACCACGGAAGGGAAATCCACCTTAAAGACATTAGCTTCGAGGCTGACCAGCTCCCACTGGAAGTCACCCGGTGCCAACTCCTGAAGCCTCCGGATAATCTGAGCCTCAGTCACCTCGCCCTGAGTTGCTTTCACAATCCCGGTAGTCAAGCACTGTGTCTCCTCTGGACTCTCCCTCGCGGCCGGGGACTCGAAGAACAAAAGCTCCGCACAGTAAAGCCCATACATAGTCAGAGATGGAGCCTGGTCACGCACTAACGGGCATTCTCCCGAATCATGTGCAGACTTGCCACACGAGTCACACAGTTCTGCCACGCAGTCTGCAATAAAATGGCCCTTCTCACCACACCGGTAACAGAGCATCCTTTCCTTCTTGCGCGCCCACTTGGACGCCCTCTCTGAATCAGATCTGTCAGACGCCTCACCCACAGCCCCAGGCACAGGAACAGCAACATTGGCCAAGGCCGTTACCACCTCCATCGCCTGACTAGTAGGATCAGAGAACTGAGCGTTATCTGCCTCAACAGCGGTCGCCGCATGGTCAATAGCAGCCGGTGGCGGAGGCTGCCGACGATACCTCCCACGGCCACCCCCCCGACCACCCCGATGTCCACGGTATCCACCTCGCTGGCGGTGATCCGGACCGGATGCCCCCTCGACAAAGCCACCTGGAGGCCCTAGAAACGGTCTCTCAGCAGACCCGTCACTCTGCCAAGCATATCCTCGGCCTCCACCAGTAGACGAGGAACCACGGTGCTTTCCATCTCCATACGCATCGACACCATCATCACCCCACTGACCTCGGGGCTGCTCAAAAGACTCTCGAACAGTCGAATTTTGCCTCGTCTGTGAAGGCCCCGACCGGTTCTGAGTCGGCCTCGCGACATAGTGCGGCGGCGGAGCAGCCCGGGGCGAAGCTCCACCCGGGACCGGCACCACTGGTCTCGGGCCAGACCCGCCGCCACGACCCATGGCAGTAGCCACCGGAGGCGTTGGTCCCGGAGGCCGCGGTCCAGCGGGGCCCCCTTTTCCCGCGGGAAACATCGGCGGCCTGGCATGTGTTGGCCCCGTAGGTCGGGGACCAGCGGGTCCTCCTCTTCCCGCAGGTAACACCGGCGGCCAGGCAGTCGGAAGCACGGGCGGCCGCGGCCCTGGGTTGCCGCTCGCCCGTCCCGAGGCCAGCGTAGGGGCGGGAGTACCACGCCCGGCGCCGGCTACAACCAGTGCAGCACCGGCTGCGGTAAGTCCCGCGCCGGGGGCCCCACGTCCAGCACCCCCAGGCAGCGGCGGCTGCACAACAGTCCCGGCCCTGCGCGTAGTCGCTTGGGGCTTCGCCGCCGGCTGCCCACCCACTCCTCGGCCAGCCATCGCACGCAGCCGAGGTATCCGGCGGGCACGGCCAGGACCGCACGGAGGTAGAACAGGCGTTCCGCGCCGACGAACCCTAGGCGAAGACGTAGCCACACACGCGCACGAGGATTCAATCACGCCCGTGCATGCAGCGTCCGTGGTCATGCATGTGGCGCCCGGTATGGCCTGGGCCTCATACCCAGCCATCACCGGCCCAACAAGCAAAGCGTCACCGCAAGATGAATCCGGCCCAAACCGGCCCAGCAGCTGATTCAGGCGCTCTCTGCGAGCCTGACGGATCCCGAACGGCGACCTCGACGGCACCACAGCCGCCGCCGCCGGCAGCGATCCGGCTCTGCGCCGGCGATCCGGCCTTCTCTTCTTAACCACCGTCCACGAATCCGGATGAATTAAATCGAAAAGCGTGAGGTTTGGAAGGCGTACCTTAGGTAAAGGACCCTTCCACGGCCTGACCGCCGATGCCGCAGTTCTCCGGTGAACGACACGGCGCACCACTTCCTTTCTCTCGTCCGGAAGAAGCCCGACCCGCGCCGGATCCTCCACCGGCACAACTTTGTCTACGGTAGTGGCCACCTCATCTTCGTCATAGCCTGCATGAAAGAACTCGCATATCAAATCCGAAGGCGTAGGCGACGGCGGCGAACCCACTGAGTCATCGCCATCTCCGTCGGCATCCTCCTCGTCCGAAGCCAACAGGGCCCAGAAACGGCCGCCGATGCCCGCCCGGGCCGCCGCCGCGGGCGGGCGCAGCGCGGCGGATTCCTCCACGGTCGCCCGGGGAGTCGCCCTAGTCGCCCTAGTCGCCCTCGTCCGCCCTCGTCGACTCTGCTTCACTATGAATGTGCACATTTAATCATAGTTTTAAATAGTGGGCTATGCCAAATTACGACAGGCCTCTGAATCAGCTATAGTGCGTCTAAAGCAGGCTATTTCATAACCTTACTGGATAATTGTATTTTAATACTATTTAGCGGCACTTTGCTTAAACCACTATTGAGCAGCTATAAACGGCTATTTAAAACGTTGCATTTAATTGTAATATTGTGATCTAAACCTATAGTGCTCATCTCGGTCACATGGTAGATATCTGATTTCGGTAACTATAGCTTGCTTTGCGCAATAATGCCCCTTGTGCACCAAAGACATGTCTGCACATGGTTAGAGAATTAGGATAGGACACATGGTTGATGTGCTATGTTGAATCAAGCTCATCAGTCCTCCTATTTAAGAGCACAACACTGGAACAAACACAATGCTCTCTTTTTTTAGGGCCCGAAGAAACATCGCAGTAGACACACCTATTGTCTTATTTAAGAGCATGGCAGGGGCACTGTAAAACTAGGCCAAATACGTGTGCTCTAGCAATGCCACTGAAACATGCCAAATCAATATGTTAGGACTGGGAACCGTCGGGACTTGGTTTCATGCTGGATTAGAGAGTCAGCTATCCACTGGGTTTAGTACTTCGTGAGATCAAGCTACAAGGTGGGCGAAGAACATACTTACGGGTCGTTCCACCAAAAGGATGTGGGGCATGAGATAAAGGCGGACCACCAGGGCGTTGCGTCTCACATCCTCAAGGCCAAACAACCTCTGGACGAGGTGCGTGCTCGGCTGCTGGAGAATAGCGAGACGGTCACACAATTTGTTGGTCGTTGGCTTCTGATCGTAGCACATCTGCAGCTCGAGTTCGGGCAGCACGGCGAGGAGCACTCCGGTTGTCGAACACTATACTTCATTTGTTGTGAGTTGTGACCGTAGTAGCTGTGTGGAAACTTGTAGCTGTACGCAATCCTGTAGCAGGAAGAACTCGATGGCCTAATGGTGGTCTTGAGGGCCTAATAATCCTGTTTAGGGCCTAATCTCAAAGCTCGTACTTCAAACTTTCTAGTTTAATTTTCCAACCTTTCAGGACAAAATCACTTATGCCATCAGGCATTTAATTGCATGCATGCATACAAGATGCTTACTACTGGACTGAGGGAGCATGCAAGACAGGCAAACCGCTGCATGTCTCGCGTGCAAGACAGGAAAGGGAAACGTTCTTATCCGGCCAACCGGCCGAAGCGTGCTGTTGATGGGATCTATGCGCCGGATTTACAAAGTCCAGCTATAGATCCGCGTCCACACAGACAATGACCGGTCATGTCTGAAATTTGCTCTCAGCATCCGAGTCTCTCGTATTTCATTTAGATTCATACAAACAAAGCAAAATAAAGCTATATACTACGACGCTAGCTACGATTCGTCGTCGGAGATGTCCACCACGTTGGTGCCGGGCGCCGGGTGGATGATGCGGAGGAGGGCTGTGTCTGCTGCTCCTCCTCTGCATCCATGTACACGAGCATCTCATCGACTTTCGTGGCATGCTCCGCCTCCATCTCCTGCCGACGACGGCGTCTGGCCTCCACATACGACTCGAAGTGAAAGTAATCGAGGATGGCCTACTGCTCCGCCTGCAGATCTGCGTCCCTAGTGTCCCCCACATCCTGCTCCACCTCCTCCTCCTCCTCATCCTCCTCCTCAACCTTCTCCTCCTCTTCCTCAACCTTATCCTCCTCCTCCTCCTCCTCCTCCTCCAAGTCCTTCGTCACCATGCTTCACGCCTTGCTCGGATCTTCTCAAGGAGATCCAGCCGACGCTCTGGTGTTTAATTATGCCCGGCGGCGCGGAGGCCTGGATATTACTAGTGACGGACGGCGAGTGGAAACTGGCGGCAGCGGCGGACATGAGGGAGGAAATGTGGACGGTTCGGGTTTCGGTGCCGGTTGTCGGCTTAAGTAGCCAGGCTAGGCACTACGCGGCCGGTCGGAGCAGTGCCACGTCTGTCCGACGAAGGATACAACCTTCGAACCGGCGGATTTCGGCGTGTTTTCCTGTGGGAGCCCAGCGTCAGTCCGACGTGGCGAGCGCGCCCGAGGCCCCTATATCCACCCCATATTTGGGCTAGATATCAAAGCATCTACAGTCGGACCTCTCATACCCATCTCAAACTCCCGGGCAAGCCGTCCGGTCACTGACCGGTAAAAAAACAGACCCAACCGGACCTCTCAAACCGCGGAGAAACTCCAGGGCTAGCCGGGACCCCTCATATCCAGCCCAAATATAGGGCGGATACTGGGCGGCCCAGGCGCGTCCACCTGACAGGGTCGTCCGAGGAGGAGGTGCTCATGTTCCATTCCAACACTCCACCGTCCACCCCACCCGCCGTTGACCTTCGCTCGAGAGCTAGCTAGCTTCTCATCGTCTCCTTCCGGATCCACCCGATCGATGGAGGCGGCGGAGGACGCGTTCGTGGTGCCGGCGATCCTGTGGCTGATACGAGGCATCCTGGAGAGCCTGACGACGGGGGGCGAGCTGGAGGTGTGGATCCGCCGGGCTGGGCTGGCCGACGACGCCGAGCGGCTCGGGTCCGAGATCGAGAGGATCGGCACGGCGGTCTCGGCTGCGTCGTCTATGAGGGACGGGAGGCCGCCGGCGGCGGCGCTGTCCGAGCCGTCCCTCGCCGCTCTCAGGGAGGCGCTCTACGACGCGGACGACGTTGTCGACGACCTCGACTACTGCCGCCTCCAGCAACACGTCGTGCAACGAGGTAAATAGTTGAGCATTTACGTATGTCGCGAGGCGTGCAGATCCAGTTTGGCACCTGTTAAGTTCGATCCGTGGAAATGGATCAACTGGACTTCGATCCGTCGACAGACTATAAGTCTAAAACTCAAACTTTTGCATTCCTTCGCCATCAAATCCATGAGATCCATTAACCATGCTCGAGTCAACGCCCATACATGTACCAGTCTATGGCGAGTATTCCTGCTCAAGATCAACGGGCCAGGCTAATCTCCCTTGTTATATTTAATATCTAAAAAGTATTACCTCCGTCCCAAAATATATAGTAGATGCATCCATATCTAGAAAAATCTAAAAGAACTAATCCGAAACGGAGATAGTACATAAGATTTTGTCGTGTGCTTGTCCTTCTTCAACTTTACGTCCGCACCCTCCCCCCTTCCTTCCTCTCTATGTTTTGATGGTTTTCCTCTTGTCTATGATCTTTTGTCACATATGCAGCTGCTTTGCGTTGTGCCGACCCCAGATTCATGCATGGAGCCGATGGTGCGTCAATAGGCGGCGATGTCAATATGCCATCGGCGAGCAACAATAGTGGTGACCAGAGACGTCGGCGTTTTGAGGCGTCGAAACACTTGGATCATTTCATCACAAGAGAGGTGAAGGGAACACCTATGGATCAGTCTGAACAACTAAGTCACCATCACCAGCTGCCAAACCCTTCAAGGTACTACCATGATAATAATGTCTTAATTTTACATTTGCCAAGAGAAACTACTTCAGTTATTTTCAAGTCATTTTTTTCACTGTAATAATATACATAGCAAGTCTTCTCCTAGTTTTACGATGGCTCACATCAAACGAGATTCATAATTATTTGCCAAAAGTAGAGAGAGAATGACATGGCCCACATGCTAGAGAAAACAAACAACAAGTATCTTTTTCTATAATCGAAAAGGTAACAAGCATAGCATTTCCTACTCCATGCTCATGGCGCTGATTATTTGAATAACCGTATGCATCACACACCCCGGCGATCAAACAGCCCATAAACGTGAATAGCTTCTACTCACTTATTTCGGGACAGAGGGAGTAGTTTTTAGCTTTCTGTCCAGTTTTGGGTTCTATTTTTGTTTTCTTTTTCTTTAGTTTTTCACTTTATTCTAAAATTCATAACTTTTTTCAAACTCATATTTCTTTAAAGAATCACGAATATTTTTAAATTCATTAACCTTTTTCAATCCATTCAATTTTTTTCAAATACGTGAATATTTTTCAAATCAATGAAAAATTACTTGTTTGTCAACGTTTTTCAAAATGCAAATTTATTTTTCAATTTCATGATTTTTTTCAAATTTGTAAACTTTTTTTAAATATGCGAATATTGTTTCAAATATGTGAACTTTTTTAAATCCATAAACTTCTTTGAATTCATTAAAATTTAAAAATCCGCATGCTTTTTAAAAATTCTTTGAATTTTAAAAATCCCTTTTTTGGAATTAATGAAGTTTTTCTTAAATTCATGAAAACGAAAATCAAATTCATGGCTTTTCAACATTTACGAAGTGTTTTCTGAAAATTTGCCATTGTTTTTAGACACATGTTTTCTTCAAAAGTCAACCGCTCAATCATGGATCGAGAGGACGAACGAGGGAGCTAGTCAGTGCAACGAACGAATAGTTGACTGCCCAGCCAGCTAGCGCGTTTTGGGCCGGCCCATGCAAGCGGGAGAAACTATTCAAAGGCCCAACCCTTTGGAGGGCTCCTGCGGAGGTCACTTTCTTATGCCTAGGAGTGTGTCAAGCAGCCCTCAAAAAAAAAAAGGAGTGTGTCAAGCGATCCGTCCAGCCGCCACATGTCGTGCGACGAGCTCACCCTCGAGATTTTTGTTCTACACATGTTTTTGGCTTTTCGACATTTGCTTGTTTTTTTTCTAGGTTTTGAGAGATTTATTTTTTTGGGAAACAGTGGTTTTTGGCAAGAAGCACGGCATCTGCTTCTGCGAGAAGCACGTCATCTGCTTATGTGAGAAGCACAATTATGCTTCAACAACAACAACAACAACAACAACAAGGTCTTTAGTCCCAGACAAGTTAGGGTAGACTAGAATAATAGAATCTATGCTTTCATGAGAAGCACAACTGTACTTCAAAAAGGATAAAACATAAATGCGCTTCCTAGAAACAGGATAAGCACAGTTGTACTTTTCGAAAATGAAAAATCACTACTTCCCCCCAAAAGTAAAAAAAGCACAACCGTGCTTCCAGGTTCTGTTTTTCTTCTTCTGGTATTCGTTCTTTTTGTTCTGTTTCAGCTCTTTTTTTTTGTGTTTTTGTGTTATTGGTTTCCGGTTTCCCCTGTTTTTCTGTGCATAAAAATTCGACGGCATCTATTTTTGGAAATCTCGAATGCGAGAAATTCAACGATAAAAACGGTTCGTGATTGGAACCACGGTGTAAGAGATAAAACATTTTAAAAAAGATCAAATCTATGAAGAGGGAAAAACTCTCATGTCACAGCAAATGCGCATGATATGCAGTATTTGTCACCACCAGAGAAGGTGAAGGTGACCTTTGCAAATGATATCCCTTAATTAAGGATTTCAGTCAAGCGTTGGTTTTGTTTTTTTGGGCAACTGTCTAGGGTGTTTTTTTTATCGGTGTCTACCGTCGGTTAGGACGAAATCACTAATTGCGGATTACTCCTTTTAAAGATCACTCTCACCTTCCCAGGTTGCGACAAGTGGTGCACTGCATGTGTGTCACTTGTCGCAACCTGAGAGTTTTCACTTTTTTAGTAGATCCGTATTTTCAAAACGTTTTATCTCCTAAACCGTACGTCCAAATCTTGAACCGTTTTCATCGTTGGATTCCTAGCGTCGAGATCTTCAAAACTAGATCCCATGTTGATAGGTTTTGACCAACTTCTTGTTCATGTATAAAACCGAACGAAAAAACTGTGCCTCTCGAAAAATAAATAGAAAACGTGTTTTTTACCCTTCTGAACTAGTTGCTCTCAGGTTAGGAGCTCTGAACAAGCATTATATCTGGACGACTGGGCCTGAAACCATACGTTCTGTCCGTTACTTTCTACTAGGCTGTAATGGGCTGCGGTGCCAGTCCACCCCTCTACTCAGAAGCCCGTTACTCCCACTTCGCCGGAAACTCGACTTTCTCTCCCCCTCGCTGGGTTTCTCTGGCTCCGGCGTCCTGCGGCAGCAGGGGCGCCGCGACCCAGTCGCCGCGAGCAGCACATCGGCGACGGATCCCATGGGAGCAGGCCGCTTTTTTACAGGATACGGGTTGGAGGAGATCTGCGATGGAGGGGGGCGGATGGGGGGGAGGGGGGGGAGGGGGGTTGCCGACGACGGCGATGTCCGATCTGGCGACGGCGGCATGGGGGAGTGGGGCCGCGATTCGCCGGAGAGAGAGGAGCGCCGGTCGGAGGCCGTGTCTCCGGGGGCAGGGGATCGTTCCTGATTTGGCGACGCGATGATCCTAGCCCATCTCCGCGCAACTCTCGCAGGCCCTGCCTGAACCTTCAGTTCAGCTCTGTTCTGTTCATCGCTTGTGCCCTCGTTTAATTTTCCCCTTCTCTTTTTAAGGGTGAGTATGCTCAAATAGTTCGTGAAAGTAGTTGGTTTCAATTGCAGATGTGCTTCTGAATCGCGGTTTCCATTTGATGCGAATTATTTCGTTCTAGCTCCCCTCTTATAGTTTTAATGTATGGTGTCACTGCATCTGAAATTTGATAACCCACACTAACTTCATCCAAACAGACCAAGCTCTGAATTTCAAATATATCTAGGGCATAGCTTAAGCCACGAATGTAGGAATTTTAATCCATTCTCATTCTTAGACAACGTTTGTGTACACCTGCTTAACAACTGCTTGTGGTTCTTATGGCCAATTCAGTAACTCACCATCCTTTCTTTTTCCTTCCCAGCATAGGAGATGTCATTGCAGATGCTACCCCTGTTGCACTTGGTGTATCATCCAGATCCAGCAGGAAAAGGATGAGAACAGATCAGGATCCAGCAGAGTCCTTCACACCTGACGCACACGCTTGGAACAAGGACAAATTTTCCAGTAGGATACAAGATATAACTCGTCAGCTGCAAGATATCCGAGGGGATGTGACAAAGGTTCTGAACATGTTTGGGTCAGAATCTGGTGCAGGTCCAAGTCACTATCAAAGTACAGCCTCAGATCCACGCCTAAGAACATCAAGTGTTCTTAAGGGCAGGGTGTATGGGAGAGTTGAAGAGAAAAGCTACATCAAAAACTTGATGACCGATGAAGAATATGGCAGCGTGGTAACAGTTCTGCCTATTGTGGGCAATGCAGGTGTTGGGAAGACAGCTCTTGCTCAAGTTGTATACAATGATCCAGATGTCCAAAGCCAATTTAAACACAAGATTTGGGTTTGGGTATCCAACAACTTTGATGAAATGAGAGTCTCAAGAGAGATCTTGGATTTTGCCTCTCAAGAGCCACATGACGGAGTATGCAGCTTCGCCAAACTTCAGGAGGTCTTGAAGAGTCATATCCGATTAAAGAGGGTTCTTCTTATTTTGGATGATGTCTGGGATGACATGAATGATTGCCGATGGAACCAACTATTGGCTCCTTTCAAGTCCAATAATGCAACGGGCAATATGATTCTTGTGACAACTAGAAATATGTCTGTTGCAAAAAGAATAGGAACAGTTGAACCAATTAGATTACGTGCTTTGGGAAATGATGATATCTGGTTGTTGTTCAAAGCATGTGCATTTGGTGATGAGAACTATGTAGGTCATAGAAGTCTAAGCATCATTGGGAAGCAAATTGCAGATAAATTAAAGGGCAACCCGTTAGCGGCAGTAACCGCTGGGGCACTATTAAGAGAAAAGCTTACCATTGATCATTGGGGTAACATTCTAAAGAACGAAGACTGGAAATTGCTAGGGCTCAATGGAGGCATTATGTCCGCTTTGAAGCTTAGCTATGATCATCTGCCATACCATTTACATCAGTGCTTCTCATATTGTTCTATCTTCCCTGACAATTACCAGTTTCTTGGCGAGGAGTTGGTCCACATATGGATTTCACAAGGTTTTGTGAAACATAGGCATTCAAATAAAATATTGGAGAAGATGGGAATGGACTATCTGGATGATTTGCTGAACCTGGGCTACTTTCACCAAGTTGGAAGAGAAAACTCCTCTCAAGGCAGTCAAAATTGCTATGCTATGTGTGGTCTTATGCGTGATTTTGTGAGGATGGTTTTGAGAACCGAGTGTGCAATTATAAATGATCTGCAATGCGATGACATTTTGCCAACTGTACGGCATCTGTCAGTAGTGACTGATTATGCATGCAACACAAATCAGGTTCCATTCCAACACTCCACCGTCCAACATTCCAACACTCCACCGTCCACCCCACCCGCCGTTGACCTTCGCTCGAGAGCTAGCTAGCTTCTCATCGTCTCCTTCCGGATCCACCCGATCGATGGAGGCGGCGGAGGACGCGTTCGTGGTGCCGGCGATCCTGTGGCTGATACGAGGCATCCTGGAGAGCCTGACGACGGGGGGCGAGCTGGAGGTGTGGATCCGCCGGGCTGGGCTGGCCGACGACGCCGAGCGGCTCGGGTCCGAGATCGAGAGGATCGGCACGGCGGTCTCGGCTGCGTCGTCTATGAGGGACGGGAGGCCGCCGGCGGCGGCGCTGTCCGAGCCGTCCCTCGCCGCTCTCAGGGAGGCGCTCTACGACGCGGACGACGTTGTCGACGACCTCGACTACTGCCGCCTCCAGCAACACGTCGTGCAACGAGGTAAATAGTTGAGCATTTACGTATGTCGCGAGGCGTGCAGATCCAGTTTGGCACCTGTTAAGTTCGATCCGTGGAAATGGATCAACTGGACTTCGATCCGTCGACAGACTATAAGTCTAAAACTCAAACTTTTGCATTCCTTCGCCATCAAATCCATGAGATCCATTAACCATGCTCGAGTCAACGCCCATACATGTACCAGTCTATGGCGAGTATTCCTGCTCAAGATCAACGGGCCAGGCTAATCTCCCTTGTTATATTTAATATCTAAAAAGTATTACCTCCGTCCCAAAATATATAGTAGATGCATCCATATCTAGAAAAATCTAAAAGAACTAATCCGAAACGGAGATAGTACATAAGATTTTGTCGTGTGCTTGTCCTTCTTCAACTTTACGTCCGCACCCTCCCCCCTTCCTTCCTCTCTATGTTTTGATGGTTTTCCTCTTGTCTATGATCTTTTGTCACATATGCAGCTGCTTTGCGTTGTGCCGACCCCAGATTCATGCATGGAGCCGATGGTGCGTCAATAGGCGGCGATGTCAATATGCCATCGGCGAGCAACAATAGTGGTGACCAGAGACGTCGGCGTTTTGAGGCGTCGAAACACTTGGATCATTTCATCACAAGAGAGGTGAAGGGAACACCTATGGATCAGTCTGAACAACTAAGTCACCATCACCAGCTGCCAAACCCTTCAAGGTACTACCATGATAATAATGTCTTAATTTTACATTTGCCAAGAGAAACTACTTCAGTTATTTTCAAGTCATTTTTTTCACTGTAATAATATACATAGCAAGTCTTCTCCTAGTTTTACGATGGCTCACATCAAACGAGATTCATAATTATTTGCCAAAAGTAGAGAGAGAATGACATGGCCCACATGCTAGAGAAAACAAACAACAAGTATCTTTTTCTATAATCGAAAAGGTAACAAGCATAGCATTTCCTACTCCATGCTCATGGCGCTGATTATTTGAATAACCGTATGCATCACACACCCCGGCGATCAAACAGCCCATAAACGTGAATAGCTTCTACTCACTTATTTCGGGACAGAGGGAGTAGTTTTTAGCTTTCTGTCCAGTTTTGGGTTCTATTTTTGTTTTCTTTTTCTTTAGTTTTTCACTTTATTCTAAAATTCATAACTTTTTTCAAACTCATATTTCTTTAAAGAATCACGAATATTTTTAAATTCATTAACCTTTTTCAATCCATTCAATTTTTTTCAAATACGTGAATATTTTTCAAATCAATGAAAAATTACTTGTTTGTCAACGTTTTTCAAAATGCAAATTTATTTTTCAATTTCATGATTTTTTTCAAATTTGTAAACTTTTTTTAAATATGCGAATATTGTTTCAAATATGTGAACTTTTTTAAATCCATAAACTTCTTTGAATTCATTAAAATTTAAAAATCCGCATGCTTTTTAAAAATTCTTTGAATTTTAAAAATCCCTTTTTTGGAATTAATGAAGTTTTTCTTAAATTCATGAAAACGAAAATCAAATTCATGGCTTTTCAACATTTACGAAGTGTTTTCTGAAAATTTGCCATTGTTTTTAGACACATGTTTTCTTCAAAAGTCAACCGCTCAATCATGGATCGAGAGGACGAACGAGGGAGCTAGTCAGTGCAACGAACGAATAGTTGACTGCCCAGCCAGCTAGCGCGTTTTGGGCCGGCCCATGCAAGCGGGAGAAACTATTCAAAGGCCCAACCCTTTGGAGGGCTCCTGCGGAGGTCACTTTCTTATGCCTAGGAGTGTGTCAAGCAGCCCTCAAAAAAAAAAAGGAGTGTGTCAAGCGATCCGTCCAGCCGCCACATGTCGTGCGACGAGCTCACCCTCGAGATTTTTGTTCTACACATGTTTTTGGCTTTTCGACATTTGCTTGTTTTTTTTCTAGGTTTTGAGAGATTTATTTTTTTGGGAAACAGTGGTTTTTGGCAAGAAGCACGGCATCTGCTTCTGCGAGAAGCACGTCATCTGCTTATGTGAGAAGCACAATTATGCTTCAACAACAACAACAACAACAACAACAAGGTCTTTAGTCCCAGACAAGTTAGGGTAGACTAGAATAATAGAATCTATGCTTTCATGAGAAGCACAACTGTACTTCAAAAAGGATAAAACATAAATGCGCTTCCTAGAAACAGGATAAGCACAGTTGTACTTTTCGAAAATGAAAAATCACTACTTCCCCCCAAAAGTAAAAAAAGCACAACCGTGCTTCCAGGTTCTGTTTTTCTTCTTCTGGTATTCGTTCTTTTTGTTCTGTTTCAGCTCTTTTTTTTTGTGTTTTTGTGTTATTGGTTTCCGGTTTCCCCTGTTTTTCTGTGCATAAAAATTCGACGGCATCTATTTTTGGAAATCTCGAATGCGAGAAATTCAACGATAAAAACGGTTCGTGATTGGAACCACGGTGTAAGAGATAAAACATTTTAAAAAAGATCAAATCTATGAAGAGGGAAAAACTCTCATGTCACAGCAAATGCGCATGATATGCAGTATTTGTCACCACCAGAGAAGGTGAAGGTGACCTTTGCAAATGATATCCCTTAATTAAGGATTTCAGTCAAGCGTTGGTTTTGTTTTTTTGGGCAACTGTCTAGGGTGTTTTTTTTATCGGTGTCTACCGTCGGTTAGGACGAAATCACTAATTGCGGATTACTCCTTTTAAAGATCACTCTCACCTTCCCAGGTTGCGACAAGTGGTGCACTGCATGTGTGTCACTTGTCGCAACCTGAGAGTTTTCACTTTTTTAGTAGATCCGTATTTTCAAAACGTTTTATCTCCTAAACCGTACGTCCAAATCTTGAACCGTTTTCATCGTTGGATTCCTAGCGTCGAGATCTTCAAAACTAGATCCCATGTTGATAGGTTTTGACCAACTTCTTGTTCATGTATAAAACCGAACGAAAAAACTGTGCCTCTCGAAAAATAAATAGAAAACGTGTTTTTTCCCCTTCTGAACTAGTTGCTCTCAGGTTAGGAGCTCTGAACAAGCATTATATCTGGACGACTGGGCCTGAAACCATACGTTCTGTCCGTTACTTTCTACTAGGCTGTAATGGGCTGCGGTGCCAGTCCACCCCTCTACTCAGAAGCCCGTTACTCCCACTTCGCCGGAAACTCGACTTTCTCTCCCCCTCGCTGGGTTTCTCTGGCTCCGGCGTCCTGCGGCAGCAGGGGCGCCGCGACCCAGTCGCCGCGAGCAGCACATCGGCGACGGATCCCATGGGAGCAGGCCGCTTTTTTACAGGATACGGGTTGGAGGAGATCTGCGATGGAGGGGGGCGGATGGGGGGGAGGGGGGGGAGGGGGGTTGCCGACGACGGCGATGTCCGATCTGGCGACGGCGGCATGGGGGAGTGGGGCCGCGATTCGCCGGAGAGAGAGGAGCGCCGGTCGGAGGCCGTGTCTCCGGGGGCAGGGGATCGTTCCTGATTTGGCGACGCGATGATCCTAGCCCATCTCCGCGCAACTCTCGCAGGCCCTGCCTGAACCTTCAGTTCAGCTCTGTTCTGTTCATCGCTTGTGCCCTCGTTTAATTTTCCCCTTCTCTTTTTAAGGGTGAGTATGCTCAAATAGTTCGTGAAAGTAGTTGGTTTCAATTGCAGATGTGCTTCTGAATCGCGGTTTCCATTTGATGCGAATTATTTCGTTCTAGCTCCCCTCTTATAGTTTTAATGTATGGTGTCACTGCATCTGAAATTTGATAACCCACACTAACTTCATCCAAACAGACCAAGCTCTGAATTTCAAATATATCTAGGGCATAGCTTAAGCCACGAATGTAGGAATTTTAATCCATTCTCATTCTTAGACAACGTTTGTGTACACCTGCTTAACAACTGCTTGTGGTTCTTATGGCCAATTCAGTAACTCACCATCCTTTCTTTTTCCTTCCCAGCATAGGAGATGTCATTGCAGATGCTACCCCTGTTGCACTTGGTGTATCATCCAGATCCAGCAGGAAAAGGATGAGAACAGATCAGGATCCAGCAGAGTCCTTCACACCTGACGCACACGCTTGGAACAAGGACAAATTTTCCAGTAGGATACAAGATATAACTCGTCAGCTGCAAGATATCCGAGGGGATGTGACAAAGGTTCTGAACATGTTTGGGTCAGAATCTGGTGCAGGTCCAAGTCACTATCAAAGTACAGCCTCAGATCCACGCCTAAGAACATCAAGTGTTCTTAAGGGCAGGGTGTATGGGAGAGTTGAAGAGAAAAGCTACATCAAAAACTTGATGACCGATGAAGAATATGGCAGCGTGGTAACAGTTCTGCCTATTGTGGGCAATGCAGGTGTTGGGAAGACAGCTCTTGCTCAAGTTGTATACAATGATCCAGATGTCCAAAGCCAATTTAAACACAAGATTTGGGTTTGGGTATCCAACAACTTTGATGAAATGAGAGTCTCAAGAGAGATCTTGGATTTTGCCTCTCAAGAGCCACATGACGGAGTATGCAGCTTCGCCAAACTTCAGGAGGTCTTGAAGAGTCATATCCGATTAAAGAGGGTTCTTCTTATTTTGGATGATGTCTGGGATGACATGAATGATTGCCGATGGAACCAACTATTGGCTCCTTTCAAGTCCAATAATGCAACGGGCAATATGATTCTTGTGACAACTAGAAATATGTCTGTTGCAAAAAGAATAGGAACAGTTGAACCAATTAGATTACGTGCTTTGGGAAATGATGATATCTGGTTGTTGTTCAAAGCATGTGCATTTGGTGATGAGAACTATGTAGGTCATAGAAGTCTAAGCATCATTGGGAAGCAAATTGCAGATAAATTAAAGGGCAACCCGTTAGCGGCAGTAACCGCTGGGGCACTATTAAGAGAAAAGCTTACCATTGATCATTGGGGTAACATTCTAAAGAACGAAGACTGGAAATTGCTAGGGCTCAATGGAGGCATTATGTCCGCTTTGAAGCTTAGCTATGATCATCTGCCATACCATTTACATCAGTGCTTCTCATATTGTTCTATCTTCCCTGACAATTACCAGTTTCTTGGCGAGGAGTTGGTCCACATATGGATTTCACAAGGTTTTGTGAAACATAGGCATTCAAATAAAATATTGGAGAAGATGGGAATGGACTATCTGGATGATTTGCTGAACCTGGGCTACTTTCACCAAGTTGGAAGAGAAAACTCCTCTCAAGGCAGTCAAAATTGCTATGCTATGTGTGGTCTTATGCGTGATTTTGTGAGGATGGTTTTGAGAACCGAGTGTGCAATTATAAATGATCTGCAATGCGATGACATTTTGCCAACTGTACGGCATCTGTCAGTAGTGACTGATTATGCATGCAACACAAATCAGGTTCCATTCCAACACTCCACCGTCCAACATTCCAACACTCCACCGTCCACCCCACCCGCCGTTGACCTTCGCTCGAGAGCTAGCTAGCTTCTCATCGTCTCCTTCCGGATCCACCCGATCGATGGAGGCGGCGGAGGACGCGTTCGTGGTGCCGGCGATCCTGTGGCTGATACGAGGCATCCTGGAGAGCCTGACGACGGGGGGCGAGCTGGAGGTGTGGATCCGCCGGGCTGGGCTGGCCGACGACGCCGAGCGGCTCGGGTCCGAGATCGAGAGGATCGGCACGGCGGTCTCGGCTGCGTCGTCTATGAGGGACGGGAGGCCGCCGGCGGCGGCGCTGTCCGAGCCGTCCCTCGCCGCTCTCAGGGAGGCGCTCTACGACGCGGACGACGTTGTCGACGACCTCGACTACTGCCGCCTCCAGCAACACGTCGTGCAACGAGGTAAATAGTTGAGCATTTACGTATGTCGCGAGGCGTGCAGATCCAGTTTGGCACCTGTTAAGTTCGATCCGTGGAAATGGATCAACTGGACTTCGATCCGTCGACAGACTATAAGTCTAAAACTCAAACTTTTGCATTCCTTCGCCATCAAATCCATGAGATCCATTAACCATGCTCGAGTCAACGCCCATACATGTACCAGTCTATGGCGAGTATTCCTGCTCAAGATCAACGGGCCAGGCTAATCTCCCTTGTTATATTTAATATCTAAAAAGTATTACCTCCGTCCCAAAATATATAGTAGATGCATCCATATCTAGAAAAATCTAAAAGAACTAATCCGAAACGGAGATAGTACATAAGATTTTGTCGTGTGCTTGTCCTTCTTCAACTTTACGTCCGCACCCTCCCCCCTTCCTTCCTCTCTATGTTTTGATGGTTTTCCTCTTGTCTATGATCTTTTGTCACATATGCAGCTGCTTTGCGTTGTGCCGACCCCAGATTCATGCATGGAGCCGATGGTGCGTCAATAGGCGGCGATGTCAATATGCCATCGGCGAGCAACAATAGTGGTGACCAGAGACGTCGGCGTTTTGAGGCGTCGAAACACTTGGATCATTTCATCACAAGAGAGGTGAAGGGAACACCTATGGATCAGTCTGAACAACTAAGTCACCATCACCAGCTGCCAAACCCTTCAAGGTACTACCATGATAATAATGTCTTAATTTTACATTTGCCAAGAGAAACTACTTCAGTTATTTTCAAGTCATTTTTTTCACTGTAATAATATACATAGCAAGTCTTCTCCTAGTTTTACGATGGCTCACATCAAACGAGATTCATAATTATTTGCCAAAAGTAGAGAGAGAATGACATGGCCCACATGCTAGAGAAAACAAACAACAAGTATCTTTTTCTATAATCGAAAAGGTAACAAGCATAGCATTTCCTACTCCATGCTCATGGCGCTGATTATTTGAATAACCGTATGCATCACACACCCCGGCGATCAAACAGCCCATAAACGTGAATAGCTTCTACTCACTTATTTCGGGACAGAGGGAGTAGTTTTTAGCTTTCTGTCCAGTTTTGGGTTCTATTTTTGTTTTCTTTTTCTTTAGTTTTTCACTTTATTCTAAAATTCATAACTTTTTTCAAACTCATATTTCTTTAAAGAATCACGAATATTTTTAAATTCATTAACCTTTTTCAATCCATTCAATTTTTTTCAAATACGTGAATATTTTTCAAATCAATGAAAAATTACTTGTTTGTCAACGTTTTTCAAAATGCAAATTTATTTTTCAATTTCATGATTTTTTTCAAATTTGTAAACTTTTTTTAAATATGCGAATATTGTTTCAAATATGTGAACTTTTTTAAATCCATAAACTTCTTTGAATTCATTAAAATTTAAAAATCCGCATGCTTTTTAAAAATTCTTTGAATTTTAAAAATCCCTTTTTTGGAATTAATGAAGTTTTTCTTAAATTCATGAAAACGAAAATCAAATTCATGGCTTTTCAACATTTACGAAGTGTTTTCTGAAAATTTGCCATTGTTTTTAGACACATGTTTTCTTCAAAAGTCAACCGCTCAATCATGGATCGAGAGGACGAACGAGGGAGCTAGTCAGTGCAACGAACGAATAGTTGACTGCCCAGCCAGCTAGCGCGTTTTGGGCCGGCCCATGCAAGCGGGAGAAACTATTCAAAGGCCCAACCCTTTGGAGGGCTCCTGCGGAGGTCACTTTCTTATGCCTAGGAGTGTGTCAAGCAGCCCTCAAAAAAAAAAAGGAGTGTGTCAAGCGATCCGTCCAGCCGCCACATGTCGTGCGACGAGCTCACCCTCGAGATTTTTGTTCTACACATGTTTTTGGCTTTTCGACATTTGCTTGTTTTTTTTCTAGGTTTTGAGAGATTTATTTTTTTGGGAAACAGTGGTTTTTGGCAAGAAGCACGGCATCTGCTTCTGCGAGAAGCACGTCATCTGCTTATGTGAGAAGCACAATTATGCTTCAACAACAACAACAACAACAACAACAAGGTCTTTAGTCCCAGACAAGTTAGGGTAGACTAGAATAATAGAATCTATGCTTTCATGAGAAGCACAACTGTACTTCAAAAAGGATAAAACATAAATGCGCTTCCTAGAAACAGGATAAGCACAGTTGTACTTTTCGAAAATGAAAAATCACTACTTCCCCCCAAAAGTAAAAAAAGCACAACCGTGCTTCCAGGTTCTGTTTTTCTTCTTCTGGTATTCGTTCTTTTTGTTCTGTTTCAGCTCTTTTTTTTTGTGTTTTTGTGTTATTGGTTTCCGGTTTCCCCTGTTTTTCTGTGCATAAAAATTCGACGGCATCTATTTTTGGAAATCTCGAATGCGAGAAATTCAACGATAAAAACGGTTCGTGATTGGAACCACGGTGTAAGAGATAAAACATTTTAAAAAAGATCAAATCTATGAAGAGGGAAAAACTCTCATGTCACAGCAAATGCGCATGATATGCAGTATTTGTCACCACCAGAGAAGGTGAAGGTGACCTTTGCAAATGATATCCCTTAATTAAGGATTTCAGTCAAGCGTTGGTTTTGTTTTTTTGGGCAACTGTCTAGGGTGTTTTTTTTATCGGTGTCTACCGTCGGTTAGGACGAAATCACTAATTGCGGATTACTCCTTTTAAAGATCACTCTCACCTTCCCAGGTTGCGACAAGTGGTGCACTGCATGTGTGTCACTTGTCGCAACCTGAGAGTTTTCACTTTTTTAGTAGATCCGTATTTTCAAAACGTTTTATCTCCTAAACCGTACGTCCAAATCTTGAACCGTTTTCATCGTTGGATTCCTAGCGTCGAGATCTTCAAAACTAGATCCCATGTTGATAGGTTTTGACCAACTTCTTGTTCATGTATAAAACCGAACGAAAAAACTGTGCCTCTCGAAAAATAAATAGAAAACGTGTTTTTTCCCCTTCTGAACTAGTTGCTCTCAGGTTAGGAGCTCTGAACAAGCATTATATCTGGACGACTGGGCCTGAAACCATACGTTCTGTCCGTTACTTTCTACTAGGCTGTAATGGGCTGCGGTGCCAGTCCACCCCTCTACTCAGAAGCCCGTTACTCCCACTTCGCCGGAAACTCGACTTTCTCTCCCCCTCGCTGGGTTTCTCTGGCTCCGGCGTCCTGCGGCAGCAGGGGCGCCGCGACCCAGTCGCCGCGAGCAGCACATCGGCGACGGATCCCATGGGAGCAGGCCGCTTTTTTACAGGATACGGGTTGGAGGAGATCTGCGATGGAGGGGGGCGGATGGGGGGGAGGGGGGGAGGGGGGTTGCCGACGACGGCGATGTCCGATCTGGCGACGGCGGCATGGGGGAGTGGGGCCGCGATTCGCCGGAGAGAGAGGAGCGCCGGTCGGAGGCCGTGTCTCCGGGGGCAGGGGATCGTTCCTGATTTGGCGACGCGATGATCCTAGCCCATCTCCGCGCAACTCTCGCAGGCCCTGCCTGAACCTTCAGTTCAGCTCTGTTCTGTTCATCGCTTGTGCCCTCGTTTAATTTTCCCCTTCTCTTTTTAAGGGTGAGTATGCTCAAATAGTTCGTGAAAGTAGTTGGTTTCAATTGCAGATGTGCTTCTGAATCGCGGTTTCCATTTGATGCGAATTATTTCGTTCTAGCTCCCCTCTTATAGTTTTAATGTATGGTGTCACTGCATCTGAAATTTGATAACCCACACTAACTTCATCCAAACAGACCAAGCTCTGAATTTCAAATATATCTAGGGCATAGCTTAAGCCACGAATGTAGGAATTTTAATCCATTCTCATTCTTAGACAACGTTTGTGTACACCTGCTTAACAACTGCTTGTGGTTCTTATGGCCAATTCAGTAACTCACCATCCTTTCTTTTTCCTTCCCAGCATAGGAGATGTCATTGCAGATGCTACCCCTGTTGCACTTGGTGTATCATCCAGATCCAGCAGGAAAAGGATGAGAACAGATCAGGATCCAGCAGAGTCCTTCACACCTGACGCACACGCTTGGAACAAGGACAAATTTTCCAGTAGGATACAAGATATAACTCGTCAGCTGCAAGATATCCGAGGGGATGTGACAAAGGTTCTGAACATGTTTGGGTCAGAATCTGGTGCAGGTCCAAGTCACTATCAAAGTACAGCCTCAGATCCACGCCTAAGAACATCAAGTGTTCTTAAGGGCAGGGTGTATGGGAGAGTTGAAGAGAAAAGCTACATCAAAAACTTGATGACCGATGAAGAATATGGCAGCGTGGTAACAGTTCTGCCTATTGTGGGCAATGCAGGTGTTGGGAAGACAGCTCTTGCTCAAGTTGTATACAATGATCCAGATGTCCAAAGCCAATTTAAACACAAGATTTGGGTTTGGGTATCCAACAACTTTGATGAAATGAGAGTCTCAAGAGAGATCTTGGATTTTGCCTCTCAAGAGCCACATGACGGAGTATGCAGCTTCGCCAAACTTCAGGAGGTCTTGAAGAGTCATATCCGATTAAAGAGGGTTCTTCTTATTTTGGATGATGTCTGGGATGACATGAATGATTGCCGATGGAACCAACTATTGGCTCCTTTCAAGTCCAATAATGCAACGGGCAATATGATTCTTGTGACAACTAGAAATATGTCTGTTGCAAAAAGAATAGGAACAGTTGAACCAATTAGATTACGTGCTTTGGGAAATGATGATATCTGGTTGTTGTTCAAAGCATGTGCATTTGGTGATGAGAACTATGTAGGTCATAGAAGTCTAAGCATCATTGGGAAGCAAATTGCAGATAAATTAAAGGGCAACCCGTTAGCGGCAGTAACCGTTGGGGCACTATTAAGAGAAAAGCTTACCATTGATCATTGGGGTAACATTCTAAAGAACGAAGACTGGAAATTGCTAGGGCTCAATGGAGGCATTATGTCCGCTTTGAAGCTTAGCTATGATCATCTGCCATACCATTTACATCAGTGCTTCTCATATTGTTCTATCTTCCCTGACAATTACCAGTTTCTTGGCGAGGAGTTGGTCCACATATGGATTTCACAAGGTTTTGTGAAACATAGGCATTCAAATAAAATATTGGAGAAGATGGGAATGGACTATCTGGATGATTTGCTGAACCTGGGCTACTTTCACCAAGTTGGAAGAGAAAACTCCTCTCAAGGCAGTCAAAATTGCTATGCTATGTGTGGTCTTATGCGTGATTTTGTGAGGATGGTTTTGAGAACCGAGTGTGCAATTATAAATGATCTGCAATGCGATGACATTTTGCCAACTGTACGGCATCTGTCAGTAGTGACTGATTATGCATGCAACACAAATCAGGTTGGGAACATACATTGCAGTTACAATTTTGAAGAAAATTTACAGGACAAGGTTACTTCATTGAGAAAATTGAGGACATTGGTATTGATTGGGCAGTTCAACTCTTCCATCTTGCAATTCTTCCAAGATGTACTCCGAAAGGCACATAATCTTCGTCTCCTACATATTTCTGCAACATCAGCTGATTTTAATCCCCTCATGTGCAGTTTGGTAAATCCTACTCATCTTCGTTATCTAAAGCTCGGAGTCGTTGAGGTGCACGAGGGTTTGCCTCAAGTTTGGAGCAAGTTTTGCCATCTTCAAGTATTAGATGTCGCCTCAAACACTGATTCTAATGTAACTTATGACATGAGTAATGTTCCCAGCTTGCGGCACCTTGTTACAAAAGAGGGAGTGCACTCTTCCATTGTTGGAAATGGTGAATTGATCTCACTTCAGGAGCTACATAATTTCAGTGTTCAAGATTCTAATGTCAATGCTATTATAGAACTTCAGTCCATGAACGAACTTGTACAACTTGGGATTTCTCAACTACAAAATATTAAAACTAGGGAAGAGGCTTACCAGGCTGGGCTGAGGGACAAGCACCAGTTGGAAAAGCTGCACTTGTCTTGGAAAGGTACCTCGTCACATGATGAATATGATTATGGCATGAGCTCTCAAATGGAGGTGCCCTTGCCTGTAGAGGTTCTTGAGGGTCCTGAAACTTGTACCAGCATAGAAATGGAGGAATGCTTGCCAACACAGGTGATTGAGGGTTTTCAAACTTCTAGCAGCATAGTAATGGAGTGCTTGCAAATAGACGTGTTGGAGGGTCTTGAGCCACACAGCAACCTGAAGCATCTTCAGATATCTGGGTATAATGGGGCTTTCTCCCCGTCTTGGTTTGCTGGCAATACCCCGGTTACCTCATTGCAGACGCTTCATTTGGAGAACTGTGGAGAATGGCAGATACTTCCATCTCTCGGAAGTCTTCTGTTTCTTACAAAGTTGAAATTGAGCGGCATGCGGAAAGTAGTAGAAGTAGTTGTTCCTTCCTTGGAAGAATTGGTGTTAATTAAAATGCCAAAGTTGGAGAGATGCATTTGCATTTCCAGGAGGGACTTGAACTCTAGTTTAAGGGTTCTGAAGATTAAGTGGTGCCCTGCATTGAAGGTGTTTGATCTGTTTGGGAACGGGCAGGAACTGAAAATCGAGGAGCCATGGTTGCCTGGTCTTCGTGAGCTCATTGTTCATGATTGTCCTCATTTGTTGGTACCACATTGTTTACCATCTTCAAGTACCTATAGATTTTTCAACAGGAAAAATTCAAAATTTGCAAGAATTCAGGGATGGTCCTCCGAAAGATTAACCATCTGTATTTTACACAAGAATTTTGAGGAATCTTCTTCCGATGAGGATTTCAGTGAGTTCTGTGGTGAGCAATTGCCGTTAGATGGCAACATCATGGCACCCCATAACCTGCGGTTCTTGACTCGCTTGAAAATAGAAGGTTGCCAAAACCTATTGTCTGTTTCATTCAAAGGATTAAGGCAACTCGTATCCTTGAAGACACTGAAAATACGCAACTGTGGGAAACTTTTCTCTGCAGCTGTTCTGCGAGAGCATGTCAACGAGGACACGACAGTTGGAAATTGTGATGCCCTCCGATCTCTTCAAAGTCTCAGTATCAAGTCATGTGGAATAACCGGGAAGTGGCTATCTCTGATTCTGAAGCATGCCCGAGTCCTAAAGGAATTGATTTTACGGGACTGCCCTCAAATAACATGGTTGTCGATAGAAGCGGAAGAAAGCAGTGTATCAAATCTTATCTCAGCCCCAAATGCGTCTGCACTAACAAGCTCAGCTCCAGACACACTCTTGTGTGTTCCGTCGACTCTCATCTCCTCTCTGAAGAAGATATCAATTTGTGAATGCCCTGATCTAACACTCTATGGGAACAATGAAGGCTTTGCCGGATTGACCTCCCTTGAAATGCTAACAGTTAGTTATGGATGTGACACGCTTCAGTCATCTTTGGTGAATGAGGATGGAAGATGGATCCTTCCACAATCACTTGTAGAACTTGATATCAGTGAATATGGTGAAGAAACACTTGAGCCCAGCTTTGTGGGGAATGTCACCTACCTCAAAGTGTTAGATGTATGGGCCAGCTCATCTTTGGAATATCTACAGCTACATCACTGCACGTCACTGGAAAAGTTGACAGTTAGAGACTGTGAGTTGCTTGACGAACTCGAGGGATTGCCGTCCCTCAGGAAGTTGGAAGTAGAGTACATCCCAAGTTTGGAATCTCTGCGGCTGCATTCCTGCACATCACTGGAAGAGTTGAATATTTTAAACTGTACATCACTCTCCACATTAGAGGGCTTTTCATCATCCCTTGGTAGCCTGAGGAGTTTGAAAATACACGGCTGCCGTGGCTTGCATCCATGTTTGGAGGGTTTGCCAGGGCAGGGTAACCAACCATTCCCTCGACTGGAGAGTCTTGATATCGATGACTTCTCTATCCTGACAACATCATTCTTCACGCACCAGACATCACTCCAGAGCCTGAAACTCGGAACTAGGGACGTAGGGGTGACAAGACTAACGGATGAGCAAGAGAGAGAACTTCTGCGCCTCAAGTCCCTGCAGACCCTCAAATTCGAAGCTTCCACGTATCTCCGATACCTTCCTGCAGGTCTACACACCCATCCCTCCCTCGAGAGGCTGGAGGTCTATAGATGTCCAAAAATCTCAAGGCTGCCAGCAATGGGCCTCCCACCTTGGCTGGAAAATTTACACATCATGTTCTGCAGCGAGGAGCTGAATGACCGATGTAGAATGCTCAGAACAAGCAATCTGAAGGTCAGCATTAATTACCAAAATGTGGAATGATTGGTTGGTGTCTTGTTAAGCATGTGCATGTACCTGCAGAACGGATATCGCCGTACTGCTTTTGAGGTACACTTCTAACATAGATCATGTTATGTACGGAAATTCACATCCTGAAGTCCTGTTGTTCCTTTTTTTCTGTAATTATCAATAACTGACCTTATCATTCCTTGGAAGAGAAAGGTGTGATAGCTCCTGGGTGCCTAGGCACCCTCTATGAACAGTAAAATCAAAAAAATAGAAAACAAAATCAAAAAAATCTGAAACTTTGCAGCATCAAAGATGAACAAAGTTTGTAGCTAGGTTCTTGCAAGTTTTCATGCCAAAATATCATGTAGAGAAAGATGTACAAACGAGTTTCAAATTTCTGTGCTAAAAATGCTCAAAACTTCAAGCACTGAAATCTTTTTCGTGTGTAGAGCTTCTCGAATAGTTTTTTCGCATGAAAACTTGCAAACACCTACAAATTGTGATCATCTTTGATGCTGCAAAGTTTCAGATTTTTTTGATTTTGTTTTCTATTTTTTTGATTTTACTGTTCATAGAGGGCTGAATACTGAAGGGTGGGCTGAAAGTTAACATATACGGCGAGATAGCGAGATACGGCGTGAGCCCGATCAGCCCATCCAAAGTTTCAGATTACTTTCAGCCCACTCCAATGTCAGTTTCGAATAGTTTTTTTATGTTTATTTGGATCTGTCTTGCTAAATAACAGCAATAAGATCGGCCGTCAGCACACCCGCCGCAGTGACCGCAGGCTCGGCGCGGGCGTGGCCACATGGGCGCATGCCACTCCCTACCGGCCAGGCCAATTAGTAGTGCTGCCTTGCCAGCCGCCAGCTGCAGCTTGCCCCACGTTCGCTACTGCTGGAGGTCGTGCACGTGCGGTGTGTCAGTGTGTGATAGCCACGGAGATGTGGAGTAAATGGGCTGAGACTTGAGAGCTAGACGAATTGACTGAGTAAAAAGATTGCTAGTAAAAAGAATTGTACTCCTGGAGGGCAGGCTTCAGCCTGTTGAAGCCTGCCCAGTAGACTCGCCCCTGCCAGCAGACACCTATTTTGTTCATAGATTTTAACATGCGACCATGCTCGTCTCTTACTAGTTTTGTCCGATGCGATACAGGTGGCGTGGTTACTATGCTAGCTATCTTGTTGAGTTCTAACTAAGGAATTCACATTTGATTTTTGGGCTTTAGATTGTGCTTGGGTCTCGTTTGCTCCAGCCTGTTGTCCCTTCTGTCGGTGGTAGTCTACATTGCTGAAGTTGAAGTGGTTAGCACAAATGTACGGTACCCTATGCTTTAATTAATCTTCATGTGGCTCTGATGAACCCCCTTGTTTTGATCCTCATGTTTCATATATGAATTAAAAGCAAAAGATCTCCATTCTTCATATTTTGAACACCCTTATTTTGATCTTCATGTTTCATAATTTTTATCTCCCCACTTGAAAGCCAAAGATGACCTAGAACTTGGCTCGTTTTAAACTTGGACCCAAATATCCAGAGGAACGTCAGATTTTTAGGCATGACAAATCGAACGTTTTTCATGGCAAATTATATTCATCGAGGATTACAAGTTTATCTTTTCAAACTTCAAGAAACCCAATAGATTGAGATATTATGAAAACTTCTAGAGGTTTGACTTTTCAAAAAATTAATGCATCTAATATTTTAAAATAGATTGAAACATTATGAAAACCCAATAGCACCAACGGCGCAGCAAAGCGCATCCAACTCTTCTAGTCTAGGCCAAAACCGAGTAGAAACCGGTGAAGGGGGGAAAACGACGTTCAAAGTGCTCGGATGGAAAAAGAAATTGGTACCGCATTATACATGCATATTGGGTAGAAAAACGAGCAAACAAACGCACCCTAAAGTTGACCTTGGACAAGCGTGGCGTGGCAAAACACATGTTATGTTTTGTGACGAAGAAATTACTTTATTTTAACTTATTAATTTATTTGATATTAGTTGGAGTAAATTGGAAGAGCAATGGCTATTGACAGATGGATCGATTGAGAGAGAAGTCCATGCTGATCAGAACTCTTTGGCTTATTCTATAGGATTCAACCCCGAACGCTAAACCGGCTAAGTTTCAACCCTGAACCATCAAAACCGGCTAGATTCGGTAAAGGGCATTACCAGCGCGTTGCATGCACAGCGCCAATCTCCGCCGCCCAAGCCTACCCATGATCGAAAGATGCATGTGGGAAAGCTGACATGGGTACCTGCAACCGTGTCCTTGTCTTTCCCATGCATGTCAGGTAGTAGGTGGACCCATTGCTAGATTCTTGCATGTCCGTCCTTGTATCTCCAGCCCAAATAAGTGAGCAATTACCGTAATTACCTTTGAGGGTGGTTGTAGACCAGCCCACAAACACGATTTAAATGACACAAAATTTAAATATTTTGTTGTTTAAATTGGTCAGAAAGAACGTTTTTGAATAGTTTCAAAGAGAACCAAACTTTGTTAAGAACTTTGCAATGAAAAACTGAAGAACTTTTGAATGGCATAGTTCATAACTTTTAAAATATAATTAGAGAACTTTATTAACTTTTTTTTGAACTTTATCTTCAAAACCAGAAGAACTTTATGTTTTTATTATTTTTTCAAAAGTTCGTCAGTTTTTCATTGCAAAGTTCAAACATATCTTTCATAGAGTTCTTCAGAAATTGTTATGCATATGATAAAATTAGCAACCACACTATTAATTAGTTCATCCCATAGTAGTTATGAATAGCAGATAAAATTAAGTGGCTGGTCTGCCACCTAAACACGAGCATGAGCATGGGAGGAAAAGGGCGCAGGTGATGGGCAGGCCCTAGTGAGAAAGCTGACATGCGTGGAATCTATAGCTTGTGGCTTCATGTCTGAGTGGACCCACCACGTCCTGCCCTTGCATGCGGCGTTGATCCAAATGCATGGAGCAGCGGATTGGATTCCCGTTGTGAACGCAACGCGCTGTACAAACACCGCGTCCGGCTAGATAAACCGCGTCCGGCTAGATTGCTTGACTTATTTATGATAACTTCTTGTTTCCCATAGAAAAATCACACTGATATTACAAACATTGGTGCAAAGGATACACTGTGACACACACACACACACACACACACACACACACACACACACACACACACACACGGATCCGTCTGTCCTTCTCATAACACGGATGAGTCATAAGTCATAACCGTGTTATTCTGGACTCGGCTGAGTTCTGCAGACACTGAATGAAATCATAAACAGCAGCAGTGACAGAACGAAATCATGGGGAAATCAGTGCTGGGCGGGAGGGTGGTACAGTAGATCGGAGTCGGAGATGAGTGGTGTCCGCCTCCATCCGTAGGTGGGCGTGGAGGGGCGGGGTGGTTGTCTGGGTGGGGCTCCGGCTTGGGCACGCGGTGGTATGGTCTGTTTACGGCTGGGCCTTGGTCTCCGGCTTGTGCGGGTTGTGCTTCTTCTTGTGGTGGCCGCCGCCGCGGCCCTTCTTACCGATGTCGTGTCCGGTCTTGCTGCACAGGGCCGACGCGCACTCCGGGGACGCCACCGACGGCGTGGCACCGGTCTTGGCGCCGGCGACGACGCCGAAGGTGGCGCCCTCGGACGACACCGGCACGACCTTGGACGGCTCCTGCCCGGGGCACGGCGCGTTGGAGGCGGCGCTGTGGAGCTGCGCGACGCAGTCGGCGCCGCGGAGGTCGGCGGCGAGGGGCACGCTGAAGGCGCCGGTGCGGTCGAGGCCGCCCACCGCCTTGCTCTCGTACTCGCCGTGGGCGTCCCTGCACTTGATCGCCACCCGGAGACGGCTGAAGGCCTCCTCGGCCTTCATGTCCTTCCTGGTGCAGCCGGCGCACTTGGCCTGGCCGACCACGACGGACGCCGCCTCGGCGTTGGCGACGGCGATGGCAACCGCCAGCAGCACGGCGCAGACGCCGAGGAAGAGAAATGCTCTCGGAGCCGCCATGTCTGGATCTCTGGGCTGCTTGGTGAAGTGGCAGGCTAGCCGATTGATCGATGGATGGATGGATAACAGGCGACGCATGGCTTATATAGGCCTCGGCATTGGTTGGCAGTCGGCAGTCGGCACCAAGCAGCTCGACCGATGATCTGGTTGCATGCATGCTCCAAGGGTGGTGGCCGGCGCAGTGAAGCGAGACAAGGAGAGACCGGCTACTTTGGCGCGCCGAATTTGCAGATGGCGAATTAAAACTCGGTCGGTCGATCGGACGATCCACTGCATGCATGCATATGCATCGACCGTCGATTTGATCCACGTCATTAGTCGGTTACTCTGTTTGTAACGTGGTTGCAGTGAACTGAGTCGGCCTGTCAACCCTGTCTGAAAAATGAACTGGGCCGGCATAGTGGCGTCTATTTAAATTCCTCCCCAAAAAAGCTAAAATAAATAAACATTCTTGGCCACCACTTCAGCAAATATAGACTACTACTGGCAGAAGGACAACATGCTTGAGAAAAAAAAGATCCGAAGATCCAAGCACAATATGAAGCCCAGCAAACCTGGCTTTGTGCCACCCCCCCAAAAAAAAACGAAAAATGAATTCCATATAACGTGACAAGCTGGCATCCTCAACACCGACGGAGCCAGGTACATGATATATTACTTTAGGAAACCCTAAGATATTGAGGGAACATTTCTGCACATCCGCTCTGATATTGTGGCGCACGTTAACTCTGGCCTCTGCACATAAATATGATCTATGGTATAATTGTGCCTAAAAAGCAGGCAAGTACCTCTTTCCGGGGCAGTAGAGCAGCATGGAACGGTGATGAAAAAACATACCTTTGCTACTAGTACTTCCTCCGTTCCTAAATAAAAGCACTTTTAGAGATTTCAATATATATGGACTACATACAGAGTAAAATTAGTGAATCTACGTTCCAAAGTACGTCTATATATATCCGTATTGAAATGTTTAAAAAGTCTTATATTTAGAAATGGAGGGAGTACATGTTCTGCAGTATATCAGTTTGATCAAGGTTCTTGAGTCTTGATCCACTGATCTGACATAGGTGACAATTGACACAAAGGTCTGAAGGGTCACGGATTTACCTCTGTTTACAACCTTCGACATAGTTGTGTTTATAGTTGCATATTTGACAGACAATGTTCATTGTCTTCAGGGTGATAAAGCATCATTGGTACGAAAGCTGTTATCACTCCAGAAAATAATTCACAGCACGAACAATTGTATACACGCGCGCGCGCGCGCACACACACACATATACATACATATTTCCGATGTCTACTATTACCCCAATGAACGATGAATAACAGAGCTTTGTATATCTCATATAGACCAATATATACAGCAGAATAACACTTTAGTAGTGATAGAACAAAACACAGGCTTGTAATCTCTGGACTGTTTAAAATGCATATGGACATATACATAATATCAAAATGATGCAAACAAAGAACTCACGAATAACAGAGTTTTTCTTAGTTATGGCCTTATGGTTTAAGTAGTAAAACTTCGTACTCAACATTTAGGTTCCAAATAATGGCATATCCCCTGTGAATGCAGTGAGACGTATAGCTTTAGTTTCAAAATAACATGGAAAATATTTTCAAATCTCCACAACTGCTATGGCTGGCAAAAGGAAACTTGAACAACTCAATCCGCAACAGTTGCTATGGCTGGTACAAAGGGAACTTGTGTGGGCAATGTCATCTGACTTTTCAAAGTGACCTAGTGAGATGACAATAATTCAGGAGATGTATGCACACAACTCCCAATTGTGATCAAGAAGGCAGAAAATTAACTTGGGTAAAAGGAATTTTATGGTAATTAAAACTGCCAAAGACATTTCTACAAACACCTTCACACCATCAATCTTTGTATATAGCCACTACGAAGCACCGATACATCCAGGTCCACCGTGTCCGTGTATAGATCGCGGCCAATATGTCGATACACTACACACACAGGCAATACTTGCAACCATTTTCCGATTTTAAACTTTTGAATAGATAGATGGATAATAAGTTGCATACTAAAGATACCTGCATAAAATGGATGGACCAAAAGAGTTGAAAATGCGGATAATTTCGAACACACATAATGTGCTCTATCACAAGGTTAACAAGTGAGAACAACAATTAGTATGAGAGCAAATAAGTTAACTGAGTAGGTCGTTCATATAACTAGACACTACATAGTGAAGGCTAGCTTACAAAATCTCCATGGCTAACCAACATTGTCCAATGCCACGAAGCGGTACGCACCTGAACACCAGCAGATAAGCAAACTGACCTAGACAAAGAAGTTATCCAAGCCACTGCCTCGAAAATGGATCTGGTCCATCTCCATGTAACACCTGATTTAGTGACCATCTGAGGACCATTCCACAAAACAGGGGATGTAAGGCAGACATGGGGGATAACGGTAACTTTGAAGCCGGCTGATATGTTGAGCCACTAGTAGAAAACATGCCATTAGTCCCGGCTTTGCGGCTATCAATATCGTGCGACACAAGCAACCATGACGTTTCCGCCCCGCCAGCCAAGAAAACCAAATTGCATTCTGGATGGATCGCAACCAACACGTACAGAGCATATAGCAAGAAAATACCACATTACAGGCGTTGACCATAAAAAACTACCATTTTTTTATTTTTTAAAAATCTACGACAAAATTGTTTCGCTGTTCCAAAAAACCCAAATGACCACATTGTTTAGAATTGATCCGGGTTATGACAGATCGGGCCCGCTCCTAACTAAACCATCTGTTGACTTTTTATTTGACCGTTAACCAACACGTGGGACCCACATGTCAGCTCTTTCTTCCTCCTTTTATCTTGTCTCCGAGAGCACCAGCAAGGGCCGGCCACAAGGTCGTGCCTGCTGTAGCGGCGGGTAGCAGCGGCAAGCGCCGGTGAGCAGCAGCAGAGCCGCAGCTGCGGGGAGCAACGACGGGTGGCGGGCAACAGCAACTGTAGCGACGGGCAGCAACAGCTGTGAGCGGCCGCAACGGCGGCGGCGGGCAGCAGCACCGGCGAGCAGCAGCGCCACGCGCCGGTGAGCAGCAGCAGAGCCGCAATCGCGGGGAGCAACGGCGGGTGGCGGGCAGCAGCAGCTGTGAGCAGCTGCAACGGCGGTGGCGGGCAACAGCACTGGCTGCGAGCAGCGGCGAGCAGCGCGCAACGGCTGCGAGAAGCGGCGGGGAGCAGCGGCAAGCCGGTGGGGAGCGCGGCCAGCAGGTTCTGCATGTCCGAGAGGAGCTGCGGGCCGAGCGTGGGGTCGCCGGAGTTGAGCAGTGCCGACCATGGCGACATGTGACGGGAGCGAGACAGAGCACAGGGACTCGATTGCTTTTTTTCAAAAATTAACAGGGACCCGATTGCTTTTTTTATAAAACTTATAGGGACCGTTTTGCTTTTTTTGTAGGGACTGACACGTGGGCTCCACATGTTATAACGGTCAACTAACGGTCCACTATAACGGTGACCTGACAAGTGGACCCCCTCTGTCATAAACGTGATTAAAATCAGCAACTAGGGTCTTTTGGAACAGCAAAAAAATTTGTGGTAGATTTTTATAAAAAATTAAAGTGAAGTGGTAGTTTCTTGTGGTCAACGCCTGTAATGTGGTAGTTTTTTTTGCTATATATTTGGCACGTACATCTCAGTGGGTATGTAACCAGGCCTTCCTAACAAACCTGGAAAGTCCAGAGTGTGCTTTAAGGTCCACTGTCCACAGGCATACCAGAACCTCTATTTCTAACGAACTCTCTTTGATGTGGTTTAATTGAGTTTTTTCACTGCAACATTCAGCCAATTGGTGATCGACACGCACATTAATTTGGGATGCGGGGTGGTACATTCTCATGTACTCCTTCCGTCCGGAAATACTTGTCCTAGAGGGAGTATATCGTAGTGACTGCAGCGTAAATTTTTTCAACGTGATTTGCTTTCCTTTGGGTGTGCATAGCGATTTTGCCACGACCCTTTCTTTTATCTGATTTCTTTCACTTTTTCACATCAATCAAAAACCGATCAATGGGAGGCTGCCACGCAGGGGCCTGGACGGGTAGCTGTGAGCTAGGTTTTCTCGTGATTAAGTTTCCGGGTCAAATATGGGTCCTGTCAGGTATGAACATCAGCTGTATTTTTGGATGCATGCATGCGATGTGGCAGTCATGATTTGTTTATTTCTGTTGAGCACGTGCATGTACTAATGGACAACCAGGGTATGCATGGTACGACTTGTCACCCGTGGTTGTGTGGAGGTTGTGTTGTGCACATGGTCAGAGCATCTACAACCAGACCCTTTATACCCTCCTCAAACGTCCGGGTAAGCTGTCCGGTCACTGTCTGGTCATAAAAAATCGACCCAGACGGGTCTCTTAAACCGGCCTCAAACGTCCGGATTGACCGGCGCCCCTCATTTTCAGCCCAAATATGGGGCGGGTATAGGGGAGCCTGGGCGCGTCCGGACACGCCCGCCCGGTCCGCACTGGCCCACATCGACCCCACATATATTCGTCCACATCCGCTCACCGGACCAAACCCTAGCCACTTCACTCCTCCCTTCCACTCCCATCCGCCACCCTTGCTCACCTCCAGCGATCTCCGGCCGTCTCCGGTATGGAGGGCAGCGGATCTGACTCCGAACTGTCGGGATCCGTTGTTTGGGGGGCTGTCCCCTGCGGATTGGAGGAGGAAATGGCGGTTCGCATTTTACTCCGCCGCTCCCGCGAGGACAGCGCCCGACCGATGACAGGCTCTGTCCGCCGTGACTCCACAATGTCTACTCAACGGGCGCTCGGTTCCTCCGAGGGATCATCAAGGTCCAGGCGGGCGGATCCGGAGGCCTTCGAGTCCCACCGGGAACGGGCTGCCCACCGTGGGAAGGAGCGGATAAGGATCGCCGACGCCTTTCTCGCAGAGGAAATGGCGGAGGCGGAGGCGGCTGATGCGGCGGCACAGGCGGCCGCAGCGGAGGAAGCCATCCGCGCCAGCATTTTGAAGAAACGGCAGCGGAGGAACACGCGCGCCCTCGCCCGCGAGCAGAATCGGGCGGTCCGTGAACTGGCCGGACTGCCACCGAAGGAGGAGAAGGAGGTGAGCTACGGCGATGATAGCTCCGACGACGAGCAGATCCGGCTCGATCCGTACTGCGTCTTCGATCGGTACTTCCACGAGAACGACGGTGCCGGGAAAGGCAAGGGCAGCCGTGGATGATCTCCACCATAGACAAACATGCCAAATTTTGGTAGTCCGATGGCATGTTAGTAGTGCTGGAGTAGCCGGACGATGTGTGTAATGCATCGACATAGTAGTTGCATGAGTTTGTATGGATTAGAGATATGAGATTTGAGGTGTCCGGATGTGGAATGCATTATTTGAGGCATGACCGCTCAGTGTCCGTGGACGCACCCGGGCGCGTCTACGGGGGTTTGAGGGCCCGGATTTGCAAGGTCCGGCTGTAGATGCTCTTAGTTACGATGCGTGTGTGCAAATGAGTTGTGTGGGTTTGCATGCATGACGTGGCCATATGCATGTGGTGGCTGCTTCCGGTGCTTTCTGACGTGGCTTGAGACTGCGTCAGTATTTCCCCAAAGAGAAAGGGATGATGCAGCACAGCGACGGTAAGTATTTCTCTCAGTTATGAAACTAAGGTATCGAACCAGTAGGAGGAACACCAACACTATGTAAACAACACCTGCACACAAAGAACAAATACTTGCAACCCGATGCGAAAGAGAGGTTGTCAATCTCTCTACGGTAAAAAGATAGATTAGGTAATGATAGATTGGGTAGATAGATCTCTCAAAACCACAAAATAAAAGAGGCAAATAAAAAGTGTAGCAAGGTATTTTTGGGTTTTTGGAATAATAGATCTGAAAACAAAAGCGGCAAAAACATATATCGGAAAGCAATATGTTGGAAAAGTAGACCCGGGGGCCGTAGGTTTCACTAGTGGCTTCTCTCATGAGTATAGCACACGGTGGGTGAACAAATTACTGTTGGGCAATTGATAGAAGATCAAATAATCATGACGATATCTAAGGCGATGATCATTATATAGGCATCACGTCCAAGATTAGTAGACCGAAATGATTCTACATCTACTACTATTACTCCACACAGCGACCACTATCCAACATGCATCTAGTGTATTAAGTTCATGGAAAAACTGAGTAATGCAATAAGAACGATGACATGATGTAGACAAGATCTATTCATGTAGGAATAAACCCCATCTTGTTATCCTTAATAGCAACGATACATGCGTGCCTCGCTGCCCCTTCTGTCACTGGGAGAGGACACTGCAAGATCGAACCCATCACAAAGTACCTCTTCCCATGGCAAGAAAAATCGATCTAGTTGGCCTAACTAAACCAAAGATTCAAAGAAGAAATACGAGGCTATAAGTAATCATGCATATAAGAGATCAAAGAAGACTCAAATAATATTCATGGATAGAAACTGATCATGAACTCAAAATTAATCGGATCCCAACAAACACACCGCAAAAAGTTTACATTAAATAGATCTCCAAGAGACCATTGTATTGAGAATCAAAAGAGAGAGAGAGAGAGGAAGCCATCTAGCTACTGCCTACGGACCCGTAGGTCTATGGTGGACTACTCACGCATCATCAGAGAGGCACCAATGAGGATGATGAACCCCTCCGTGATGTTGTTAGATTGGATTTCACGGTTCTGGAACTTGCGGCGGTTGGATGTATTTTGTGTCGACTCCTCTAGGGTTTATGGAATATTTGGGTATTTATAGAGCTCAGAGGTGATGGAGGGGACTCCCGAGGCGGCCACAACCCATTAGGGCGCGCCCGGGGCCCCTGGCGTGCCCTGGTGGGTTGTGGGCGGCCTGGGCTCCCTCCTGGTGACTTCTTGGGCCCACTGGCCTTCTTCTGGTCCAAAAAAATTCTCCAAAAAGTTTCGTCACGATTGGACTCCGTTTGGTACTGATATTCTACGAAGTAAAAAAAACAAGCAAAAACAGCAACTGGCACTTTGGCACTATGTCAATAGGTTAGTCCCAAAAAATGATATAAAGTTGCTATAACATGATTGTAAAACATCCAAGAATGATAATATAACATCATGGACCAAGCAAAAATTATCGATACGTTGGAGATGTATCAACATGCCCAAGCTTAATTCGAGTAGGTAAATGATAAAAATAATTTTTTTGATGTGGAATGCTACCTAACATGTTCATCACATATTCTTTTCTTTTGTAGCATGGACATTTGGACTTTTAGATGGTTCAAAGCAATAGTCTAGTTTTGACATAAAGACTTTAATACTCAAGTATGCCAACAAGCAACCATATCTTTCAAAATATCAACACTAAAGAAAGTTATCCCTAGCCCATCATGCTCAATCATTGATCCATTCATGAAACACACTCAAATATTAGCTACATCCAATGCACAAGTATGATCATAGTGCCCCCTAGTTGGTGCTTTATAAGAGAAGATGGAGACTCAAATAAAAATAAAAATTGCATAAAGTAAATAGATAGGCCTTTCTCAGAGGGAAGTAGGGATTTGTAGAGGTGCCAGAGATCAAGGTTTAAAATTGAGAGAGAAAAAATATTTTGGGTGGCATGCCTTTCCTGTCAACGAAAACGACAAAGTAGTTCGCAATACTTTCCATGCTAGATATATCATAGGCTGTCCCCAAACATAAAGTAAAGTTTATTCCTTTTTCCACCATTCTTTCACAATCCATGGCTGGCCGTATCCACGGTTGCCTTCCATACCAACACTTTCCAAGGAATTTATTATTTGACAACATAAAGTATTTTTTTTTCATTTCGGGACTGGGCATCCCTATTACCGCTGTACTCTCGTGCAATGACAAGTGAATAAACACTCATCTTGAGAATAACACATCTAGCATTGAAAAATATTGGATACCCCCTACCGTTTCATGAGCGGTACGAGCACACAAAAAGGAAATTTATTTTGAAAATTAGAGATGGCACATACAAATTTGCTTAGAACGGCATGGAAATACCGCATATAGGTAGGTATGGTGGATTCATAAGGCAAAACTGGGTTTAAGGATTTTGGATGCACAAGTAGTATTTCTACTTAGTACAAGTGGAGGCTAGCAAATAGATTGAGAAGCAACCAATCAAGAAACGAAAATTCACATAAACGGGCATTGAGCATAACTAACACCGAATAATGCACCATAAGTAGAATGTAATTTCATTGCATAACTATTGACTTTCGTGCTTGCATAGGGAATCACAAACCTTAACACCAATATTCTTACTAAAGCATAATTACTCACCAACATGACTCACATATCACTATCATCATGTCTCAAAACTATTACAAGGAATCAAGTTTAATTTGTCCAATGATCTTCATGAAAGTTTTTATTATATCCTCCTTTAATATCTATCACTTTGGGACTAGTTTCATATGTTGCCATTGCTTTTGACAAGCTCAAACAAATTTAAGTGAAGAACATGAGCATAAACATTTCATCTCTCAAAATAATATAAGTGAAGAATGAGAGGATTTCTTCAAAATTTACTAACTCTCAAATTAATCTAAGTGAAGCATGAGAGTGTTTCTACAAAAATTTCCAAGCACACCGTGCTCAAAAAGATATAAGTGAAGCACTAGAGCAATTGCATAGCTAATTTTTTTATTTGAAGCATATAGAGCAATTCTAACAAATCATAGCATAATTTTTGGCTCTCTAAAATAGGTGTGTCCAGCAAGGATACTAGTGACAAACTAAAAAGAAAATCAAGCAAAGAATCAAATGATACAAGACGCTCCAAGCAAAACTCATGATATGTGACGAATAAAAATATAGCTCCAAGTAAAATACTGATGGTCGTTAGAAGAAAGAGGGGATGTCACTTGGGGCATACCCAAGCTTAGTTGCTGGTTTCTATTTGGATAATATCTTGGGGGTGCTGTAGCATCCTCAAGCTTAGGCTCTTTTCACTCCTTATTCCTTCATCCATTGTGATCTAACCCAAAACTTGAAAACTTCAATCACACAAAACTCAACAAAATCTTCGTGAGATCCGTTAGTATAATAAAGCAAATCACCACTTTAAGTACTGTTGCAAACCTATTCAAATTTTATTATTGCATTATACCTACTGTATTTTAACTTTACCATGGCTTATACCCTTCAATACAAAGCATAGATTCATCAAAACAAGCACACAGTGCAACGAACACAGAATCTATCTTAAACAGAACAGTCTGTAGTAATCTGTACTCTAACCATACTTCTCTAACTCTACAAATTCTGAAAAATTAGGAAAACGTAAAGAATTTGTATATCAATAATGTGTTAGAATTTCAGCTCATTATCACGGTTCAGTAAAAAATGAAAATTCGTGCACTGGAGGTAAAGTTTCTGTTTTAGATTCAGCATTGTTTCTACTCATCTTATGAATCATCCTAAATGCTTTACTTAGCACAAACACTAAATAAAACATAAAAACACAATCATAACAGAGGCATAATTGTGTCAACACTCAAAAACAGAAATAAAAATATGAAAATAAATTTATTCATTGGGTTGCCTCCCAACAAGCGCTATCGTTTTACGCCCCTAGCTAGGCATAACGCATAGATTCAAGTGTTGTCATCTTTGGTTTTTGCTCCATAGGATGCTCTCATGATTGATTCATATAGTGGCTTAATTCTTGTTCTAGGGAAGTGTTCCATACCCTTTCTTTGTGGAAACTGAAATTTAATATTGCCTTCTTTCATATCAATCACGACACCTATAGTGCGTAAAAACGGTCTACCAAGTATAATGGGACAAGACGGATTGCAATCAATATCAAGAACAATAAAATCTATGGGCACATAGTTTCTATTTGCAAGAATAAGAACATCATTAATTCTTCCCAAAGGCTTTTTAATAGTAGAATCCGTCAAGTGCAAATTAAGAGAACATTCTTCAATATTGGTAAGACCAAGCACATCACATAGAGATTTTGGAATCATGGAAACACTAGCACCCAAATCACATAAAACAAAGCACTCATAATTTTAATTCTTATCAAAGAGCAACTCCAACTTTCTAGGAATAGAAATCTCTAACTGCAACTTTTCTTCAAATGATTTCATCATAACATCAACGATATGTTTAGTGAAAGCTTTATTTTGTTCATAAGCATGGGGTGAATTTAGCAAGGATAGCAGCAAAGAAATACATTCAATCAAAGAGCAACTATCATAATTAAAGTCTTTGCAATCTAAAATAGTGGGCACATCACTAGTTAAAGTTTTGACCTCTTCAAACCCACTTTCATCAATATTTTCATCAAGATTTTCACCCCCAAATTATTGGGACACCTTCTAGCTAAAGTTGAATCTACTTCAGTCCCTTTATCATAAATTTTAATATTACTAAACAAGGAATCAATAGAGGAAACACCAATCAATTTAAGATCTTCATCATTTTTCTGAAAGCAATCACTAGAAAACACTTTTTCTAAAAAATCTCTTTTAGCTCTAAGCACAACGGTTCTTTTCTTACTTTCATCCATAGAAACATATAAAGCTTTAATTGATTCATCAATCTTAGGGGCAAAAGCTTTCAACTTGAGATTTTCTACATCATGAGAAATTCTATCAATGCTTCTAGACATATCATCAATCTTATTCAACTTTTCTTCTATCGTAGTATTGAAAACCTTTTGCGCATTGATAAATTATTTAATATTACTCTCAAGATTAGAGGGGTTCCTATTATTATTGTAAGAAGAATTACCATAATTATTAGAGGAATTTCTAAGAAAAGGCCTAGGATTAAAATTACCTCTATAAGCATTGTTATTAAAGTTGTTTCGCGAGATGAAATTCACATATACGGAATCACTATTTTGCTCAATCAAAATAGACAAAGGCACATCATTAAGATCAATAGGAGCATTTTTACTATCAACCAACTTCATTAAAGCATCAACTTTTTCACTCAAAGTACTAATTTCTTCAACCGAATTCACCTTTTTACTAGTAGGTGCTCTTTCAGTATGCCATTGTGAATAATTTGCCATAATATTATCTAGCAATTTAGTAGCTTCACCCAAAGTAATTTCCATAAAAGTACCACCCGCGGCGGAATCTAAAAGATTTCTAGAGACAAAATTCAATCACGCATAATTTTTTTGTATGATCATCCAAAGATTTAAGCCATGAGTAGGACAATTTCTTAGCATCAATTTCATTTTTTCCCAAGATTGTGCAACATGTTCATGCTCAAGTTGCTTAAAATTCATTATTTGTGTTCTAAAAGAAATAATTTTCGCGGGTGGAAAATACTTAGTAATAAAAGCATCCTTGCACTTATTCCAAGAATCAATACTATTGCGAGGCAAAGAAGAAAATCAAATTTTTGCACGATCCCGCAAGGAGAAAGGAAATAATTTCAACTTTACTATATCATTGTCCACATCTTTTTTCTTTTGCATATCACACAATTCTACGAATGTGTTTAGATGGGACGCGGCATCCTCATTAGGAGTACCGGAAAATTGATCTTTCATGACAAGATTCTACAAAGCGACATTAATATCACAAGACTCTGCACTAGTGGCGGGAGGAGCAATCGGAGTACTAATAAAATCATTATTATTAGTATTAGAAAAATCACACAATTTGGTATTTTCGTGAGTCATTGTGACTACGCAAACAAGATTGCAAGCAAACTAGAGATCTGACGAGAAAAAGGCAAACGAAAAAGAGGGCGAATAAAACGACAATTTGGTGAAGTGGGGGAGAGGAAAACGAGAGGCAAATGGAAAATAATGTAACTTCAAGAAGATGAGATTTGTGATTAGGAACCTGATAGATGTTGATGGTGTCTCCTCGGCGCCAGAGATTGGCACGATGAAGAGACTGCTTCCTCCCCGGCAACGGCACCAGAAATTCCTTTGACGTGGCTTGAGACTGCATCGGTATTTCCACAAAGAGGAAGGGATGATGCAGCACAGCAACGATAAGTATTTCCCTCAATTATGAAACCAAGGTATCGAACCAGTAGGAGGATCACCAACACTATGTAAACAACACCTGCACACAAAGAACAAATACTTGCAACCCGACACGAAAGAGAGGTTGTCAATCTCTCTACGGTAAAAAGATAGATTAGGTAATGATAGATTGGATAGATAGATCTCTCAAGAACACAAAATAAAAGAGCAAATAAAAAGTGCAGCAAGGTATTTTTGGGTTTTTGGAATAATATATCTGAAAACAAAAGCGGCAAAAGGATAGATCGGAAAGCAATATGTTGGAAAAGTAGACCCGGGGGCGTAGGTTTCACTAGTGGCTTCTCTCATGTGTATAGCGCACGGTGGGTGAATAAATTACCGTTGGGCAATTGATAGAAGATCAAATAATCATGACGATATCCAAGGCGATGATCATTATATAGGCATCACGTCCAAGATTAGTAGACCGAAACGATTCTGCATCTACTATTATTACTCCACACATCGACCGCTATCCAACATGCATCTAGTGTATTAAGTTCATGGAAAAACGGAGTAATGCAATAAGAATGGTGACATGATGTGGACAAGATCAATTCATGTAGGAATATACCCCATCTTGTTATCCTTAATAGCAACGATACATGCGTGCCTCGCTGCCCCTTCTGTCACTGGGAGAGGACACCGCAAGATCGAACCCATCACAAAGCATCTCTTCCCATCGCAAGAAAAATCGATCTAGTTGGCCTAAGTAAACCAAAGATTCAAAGAAGAAATGCGAGGCTATAAGTAATGATGCATATAAGAGATCACAGAAGATTCAAATAATATTCATGGATAGAAACTGATCATGAACTCAAAATTCATCGGATCCCAACAAACACACCGCAATTTTTTAACATCAAATATATCTCCAAGAGACCATTGTATTGAGAATCAAAAGAGAGAGAGGAAGCCATCTAGCTACTGCCTACGGACCCGTAGGTCTATGGTGGACTACTCACGCATCATCGGAGAGGCACCAATGAGGATGATGAACCCCTCCGTGATGGTGTTAGATTGGATCTCGCGGTTCTGGAACTTGTGGCGGCTGGATGTATTTTTCGTCGACTCCTCTAGGGTTTCTGGAATATTTGGGTATTTATAGAGCTCAGAGGCGGTGGAGGGGACTCCCGAGGCGGCCACAACCCATCAGGGCGCGCCCGGGGCCCCTGGTGCGCCCTGGAGGGTTGTGGGCGGACTGGGCTCCCTCCTGGTGACTTCTTTGGCCCACTGGCCTTCTTCTGGTCCAAAAAAATTCTCCAAAAAGTTTCGTCATGATTGGACTCCGTTTGGTACTGATATTCTGCGAAGTAAGAAAGAACAAGCAAAAACAGCAACTGGCACGTTGGCACTATGTCAATAGGTTAATCCCAAAAAATGATATAAAGTTGATATAAAATGATTGCAAAACATCCAAGAATGACAATATAACAGCATGGAACAAGCAAAAATTATAGATACGTTGAGACGTATCACTTTCTCGACGGAGCTTACATTTGCTGGTTTTCTTTTTCTATCTATGTGTCAAGTGAACAGTGGCGGAGATATGTTGATGCCGAGGGGGGCCACACTAGTAGAAAACAGGCCATTAGTCCCGGTTGGGAAGGGCCTTTAGTCCCGGTTCCCCAACGGGGACTAAAGTATAGAGACTAAAGGGTCCAAGCCTTTAGTCCCGGTTGGCTACGAACCGGGACTAAACCCTGGCGACGTGGTCGGCAGCACGCGCCAGGGCATGGGGACCTTTGGTCCCGGTTGGTAACACCAACCGGGACTAAAGGTTTAGGGGTTTAGGGGTTTAGGTGTTTAGGGGTTTAGTGTTTATTGTTTATTTTTCCTTTTCATTTTGTGTTTTTCATTTAATTCTTTTTCATTTCAAACATATTTTACGCTACTACATACTGTACACGTTATGCATATATAATAGAATTTCTCGTAGAACCGATCATATATCATAAAATTTCTCGTACAAGCAATCATATATCATAGAATTTCTCGTACGACCACATGCATACACACACACATATATATATATACAATTTGGTATATACAATTTCTAGTACAATTTGCAGATCATTTGCGGATCAGGTAATGGTATTCTCCGTCGGGAGATATGACCTGCTGAAGCAAAAATCCCGCAATTTCCTCTTGAATTGCTCGTATGCGCTCCGTTGGTAGGAGCTGATCCCGCATCTGCGTCATCTATATATAAAGAAGGAGATCAATATGAATATGCATGTTAGTTGTGTGTATATGTATTAGATCATGATAAAAAAATATGAATGGTGTTTACGTACCCAAAGATCTCTTGCACTCTTGCTGCTTTTGGTCATAAAGCGAATGTTCTCGCAAACGTAATATGCACATAGTTCAGTCCCCTATGCCTGCCTCATGCACTTTACGAGAATATAATTCAATCAGATAATAATGAAGCATGACAATGGTATTGAAACTAGAATTAAAGAGATGTGCGGACGTAGCTAGTACTACTTAATTACCCTGGGCTTTCGCCATCTCAACTCTGGTTTCCATTCACCGGTGACCTCTTTGATGAAACGTTTCCAAACCCTGCCCGGCAAACAAAATGAATAAAGGAGTTATTAATTACTTGATATCAGGAAATAAACTAATAAAGAAGCCGACATAGTGCGTCAATGATTGAAATTACCTTTCGAGCAACGAATGCAAGCTTATGTAATCTTCAGGGTCTTTACTTAGTGAGTCCAATACTTCAACAGTTCCATCGTCAACTCTAATGATTAGAAGGATCCAGTCGTAGCTGCGCACATGATTTGTATAAGCGGGCATGCATAACTCATCAACTACACTTAACATCGAGTATATATATATAAGCAAAAATAGAATTTGTAGTACAAGACATTAACACTCACTGGAAGTTCCAAGGTAAAAGTATTTCTGGTTTGGTATTTAGGGCCTTCAAAAACCTTAGAAGCATTTTCTCTGTGTCTTTAGGGTTCCTTCTCAACACTTCTTCATTAACGGTATTTGGGTCAATGAACCCAATGCCATAGACTCCAGCTCTTTTCAATTCAAAAATCTTCATTCTGCATAATACCACACAAAAGAATATAGTGAGTATAATAACAGGCAATGAACGAGCTGAGCTAGAGACTTAAATTACAGAAAGAAATCACTTACAGACAATAGCAACTGACGATAGATTTGTCGAGTGCTTCTTGATTGAATAACTGAAAAAAATCTTCATTTTCAATCCACAAATCTTTTTCATGGATGTAATGCTCTTTCTCGACTTTCACCATGAGGCTCTCTCGCCCGTCCTTTACTTCTCTCATGTACCAGTCATGCAATTTGTACATTTGCATTGTTAGAAGCTTCTCGTCGTCATGACTGACCTGAGGTTTCCCGGGGACATATTGCCATGCTATTTCCTTCGGATCCAACGGTGGAAATTCCTCGATCTCTAGGAGTTGTTCAACGGTGATACCGAGCAATCTAGCATTCTCTCTATCAGCGTCGGTTATTACCACGTTATTGGCACTCACCTTGAGCGGGCTGATTGATTGGACTGCCTGTTCTCTGAGCTGGGGAACAGTTTTCCCGCATTTACTGCTACCGCTTGACTTCTGTCTTTTGTGGGATTCATAGGACTTGGTAATACAGCGTTCATAGTCTGATACCGGCCTTTTCTCCGCCGGTTTAGCTGCATCTATAAAGTGTTGTACGACCTCGTCGGGTATTTTCTCCTTTGGCGGCGGGGGCGGTCTCGGTCCAAAATGGGCCCGCAAAGCGAGATTCACTGATTCATCAAGTTCCTCGTCAGTCATATCGTAAGCTAACTTCTTTTTGGCAGGAGGCTCAGGTTTCTTCTTTTGTGTTCTCTTCCGGTTTGGAAATGGTGGATATCGATATCGCGGACGTCTCGCGCTAGGCTCCGTCTCGGGGTGGGATGGACTCTACTGACGTGGCGGAGCTTGATATCGCGGACTCGCCGTGCGCTCCGTCTTGGGGTGGGATGGATTCGGCTGGCGCGGCGGAGATGGATATGGAGGACTCACCCTGCGCTTCATCTCGGGGAGGGTTGGAGTCTGCTGACACGACGGACTTGGAGGAGGAGTCGGTGGCCTTGGCACCGAGTTTGGAAACACGATGCATTCCTTTTTCCATAAAATGACACAACGTCTGGCTTCTCCCAGTGTCCGCTCCCCTTCACCTCCAAGGTAGTCAAGATCTAGTGATTCATATGCCGACACAACTTGATCCACCTCGACACGAGCATAGCCAGGTGGAATCGGATTGCCGTGGAAAGTTGCTTCAGGTCCACTCGACAAAGCAAAGCCGACCACCGCCTTCATGGATATGTTCTTCAGTTTCATGTGTAGCTCACAAGGTGTCGACTCTAGGATATCATCCACGGGGTAGCGAGCCAGCAGTGCATCATCGGCCGGGACCCCCGTGGAAACCACGCTGCTTTTCGGCATAGATGATGGAATGGTACCATCCAATGCTGGATCTGGTTGCTGCTGCTGCTGAGACGTGCCTTGCTGGCTAAGTTTGTTGATTTGCTCCTGCTGCATGTTATATTTGCGTTCCAAGTCCTGAATCCGATCTACTTCATGCTTCTTCTTTCTGTCACGACTTCTGTAGCTGTCGTTCCAATCCACAAACCCCAGAAACCACGGAACCTTGCCTTTGCTTCGTGTTCGTCCCGGGTGTTCAGGATTCTTGAGGGCGCGCGAAAGCTCGTTCTTCTCTCTCTCGGGCTCATACACACTCGCTCGAGCTTCTGCTATTGCTTTAAGTAACTCGTCCGTGGCTTCTTTAAGACTTGCCTGTTCAAGAACCTCCCCTGTCTTTGGGTCCAACTTTCCCCCATGTGCATAAAACCAAGTCCTGCACCTCTCGGGCCAAGTCTCTGTTACTGGAGTGACCCCTGCAGCCTTCATGTTTCTCTCAGATTCATCCCACTTAGGCAACCCATACTTGTAGCCGCCTGGCCCCAGACGATGGTGCCATGTTTTTTTGTCGGCATTTATCTTGTTTATTCTCGACCGTTCCTTAGCTACTTGTGATTCCTTGAACTTCACAAATTCGTCCCAGTCATCTGCTAACTTCACATATTCTCCTTTGAATTCTGGAGTCTTCCTTCCATTTTCCACGTAACTTTTCCATAATCTTTTCTTCCAAGACTGGAATTTTGTGGCCATCTTCTTAAGAGCACACTTCTTGACTTTCTCCCGTTGGAGATCTGTGAGACCCTCTGGTAGGGTGGAATGTTTCATGAGCTCCTCCCAAAGCAGATCTTTTGCTCTTTGGCTGACAAAAGGAACTGCTTGGGTATCTTTTGGCTGTGTCCATTCTTGAACGGTGATCGGGATTTGATCCCTAATGATAACTCTGCATTGACGTATAAATTTGTCCGCATTCTCTTTAGGAGCAATCGGTTCGCCATCTGCTCTGATTTGATCGATGTTAAACATTACGGCTTGTTTCAACTTTTTTGTCGGGCCATGTTTAACCCTTGTAGAAGATTTGCTCGATCCGGAGGGCTAAAAGGAAGAAAGATTCATTAATATATACCAATCAATCAATACATCTGATGATCACCAGAGGGCAAATTAATACCTTGCCGGACTCTGTTAAATGAAAAAAAATTCTTCGCCATCGTCATTGTCAGCTGGTTCGCCTTCGTCTCTTGGTTGTTCTTCCTCAATTCCCTCACCGGATGGGTTAAGGTATTGTGAGCCATCATCTACTTCATTCTCTTCGTTTCCGGAGCGTATCAGGTCATACATGGCATTCTCTTGATCATGGTCTCTGTCTCTACCGTCCATAGCTTAACTAATTCAGAACAAATATAAAACAATTAGAATGCATTCAATAAGTAGAACCGGAGATATGCAAATCAATACAAGGCAATGCAACAATACGATCATATAATATCACTAATACATCATCGAATAGTATCACTAATACATCATTGAATATAATATCACTAATACAGATCTAGTTGACGTCTCGCGGCATAGGCGGTGGACACTCAAAGATAAGGAACTATGACAGGATCATAGCTCGGGTGTGATCCCTGCAGAACCTGCCAGGTATTGGAGAACCTGGCGTCCAACGCAGCCATGTAGCGTCGGACGTGCTCGTCCTCCTCCCTGACACGGCGACGTACCACCTCCGCGGGGGCCGGCTCCCTCTGCACCGACAGTGGTCCATGCAACCGCCACCAAATAACCTCCGGGTCGACGACGGGACCCTCATTCCTCACCAAGATCCGCGCCCCGGAAGGCAGCACCTCCTAGTGCCAGCCCGGCGGAGCCCAGTCCCGGACATGGCGCCTCTCAAGCAGGCTGTTGCCACCGAGTCGACGACGAGGATGCTGGCCGGGCATCGTCGACTCAACGGCTACGCTATGCAACTAAACATTTAATCATGTAAACATCATATATCCGCCTAATATAAAATCATCGATATCGCCGGGGACTCTCCCTCACCGACGATCGTCGGGGACTCCTCGATATCGCGTCACCGACGACCGATGATACTACATTAAAAACAACTAAACAATAAAAACAACTAAATTAACTACCACTTAATCCTAAAGTCAAATTCTAAGCATCTACATCTACATACTAAGCATCTACATACATAGTACATATATACATACATTCATTAAGCATCTAATATTGAAAAAAATGAACACAAAAATTATAAGGGAGAGGAGGAGAGCTCACCGGCCGGGAATCGTCGGGGCGGAGGGAGGCGAGGAGGATGCCGGAGACGGAGGAGTGGCGCCGGAGTTCGAGGAGGATGCCGGAGACGGAGGAGCGGCGCCGGAGATGGAGGAGGACGCCGGTTGAGGGGAGGAGCGGTGCCGGCGTGGGCTCGGGCGGTCGCGGCAGCGCGTGGAGGAGCGGCGGCGGCACGTGGAGGAGGAGAGCGGCGGCGGCGCGTGGAGGAGGAGAGCGGCGGCGGCGCATGGGCAGAGCGGCCGGACGGCGACGTCGATCGAGGGCGCGGGCGGGGCAGCCTCGCGGCGTCATCGAAGCGGGTGAAGACGGAGTGATTTGGGGGAGGAAGAAGCCGTTGTTATATAGGAAGGACATTTAGTCCCGGTTGGTATCACCAACCGGGACTAAAGCCCCTTTAGCCCCGGTTGGTGATACCAACCGGGACTAAAGGTCATCCCTTTATTCCCGGTTGGTGATACCAACCGGGCCTAAAGAGGCCTTTCGGCGGTCCAAATTCACGCGGGAAGGGACCTTTAGTCCCGGTTGGTGATACCAACCGGTATTAAAGGTCTATTTCCTCTTTTTTTTGTTTTTTTTATATTTAGTCCCGGCTGTGGTGGGAGTTTAGTCCCACCTCGCTAGTTGAGGAGCACGACGACCAGCTTATAAGCCCCGCTGTGAGAGAGGCAGCACGGGCCTCTCTCAAACCGAACATGTGCCTACTATGTCGCTGTTACTAAAGTGAAAATAGATGCTCTTATAGAGAAAATTCAACCTAAATTCAAAGTGCTAGTAAATTCAAAGTTAACTAGCACTTTGAATTTAGGTTAAATTTTCTCTATAAGCGCATCTATTTTCATTTTTGCTATTTTTTTATGTTAAAAAGTGTTAAGCTGATGTTTGCCACGTAAAGCTTTGCATGCAACCCGCCGATCGAGCATGTCCACGTCCATCGACTATCTACGGTCAGGCATCAGCGGTGCCGAGCACAGATGCACGCAACGAGATAGAAGAGCGTGCCAACACAACATGCAATCGCCACGTAGCCCACGATAGCTCCGGTGGCCAGCCCGTTTTCTGCCGAAGCCCGCCCTCTCGAGGCTTCTGAGTGCTCGCGACATGACAACACCTCCGGTGTGATTAATTTCCCTCTGACCTCTTCTCACGGCGGCGACCACCAGTGTACGTGTCACTCTTTTGCTCTGCTCTCCATCTCATCTACACTGATCCACTCGATCCAGCGATTAATTTCTCTCCCAGGACTAATTTACTGGGAGCAACCGAGCAGGTGAGCTTGTTACGTACTGCCGCCCCTATCTCAGCTACTCCGCTCTAGAAACTCCAACTCGTGCTCCAGCCCACCCATTTTCTCGGTGCAGTGCAGTCTCGTCCTCAAGGCTTGAAGCTAACTAGCTAAGCAAGGTGCAGGTGAGCACCTGCGCCTCTCCGTCAGCGCTCTTCATCTCTGCACTCAGTCCTGGGACACTTGTCTTTATTTCTTGTGCCTAATCAGTTATAAGACCTTTCCTTGCCGTTGATGAGTTCTATAACTCTTCCTACGTATAGTTTATCTGCTCGTGGATTCTTGCATATACATCGTTGTTTCTTTGCTAGTTCCTCGTAGGAACATAAAATGAGGAGCACGACGTTGTTTCTTTGCCGGTACTAAAGGTCTATTTTCTATTTTTTTTTGTTTTTCTGTTTTTATATTTAGTCCTGGCTGTGGTGGGAGTTTAGTCCCACCTCGCTAATTGAGGAGCACGACGACCAGCTTATAAGCCCCGCTGTGAGAGAGGCAGCACGAGCCTCTCTCAAACCAAACATGTGCCTACTATGTCGATGTTACTAAAGTGAAAATAGATGCCCTTATAGAGAAAATTCAACCTAAATTCAAAGTGCTAGTTAAGCGCTTCTGTTTTCATTTTTGCTATTTTTAATGTTATTTTTTTGCATATTAAAAGTTCTTAACAGAAAATACTTTATGAATATTCTTTTTGCTATTAAAGTTTTTAACAAAAATAACTTTGATAATTTTAGTTGCATAAATTTTATATAATATTAAGTTAAATAACTTTGATCGGACGAAAACACGTCTATTACAAAGGGACAAAAGGTCTATTACAAAGGCATTTCATTTTTTTAACTTATTTGAACTCCAGACTTTTTGTGCATTCAATATGAACCATTCTAAGCCACATCCTCAAATTTTAACCCTTTGTTACTTCATTTGCTATTTTTCATCCATTTAATGAATTGTTTTGAGCTAAATGACCCAATTTAAAAGCACCACAAATGAACTCTGAAAAGGTTGAAACTTGGCATGGTATCATCATTTCACCCACATAGCATGTGCTAAAAAGTTGAGAGGGTTACGGAAAAAACTAGATGCACTTCGTGTACAAACTGGACCATCTCCTTCGAAGTATGAGGGTTTCGGACGAAAACTCATCTGTTACAAAGGCATTTCATTTTTTTAAACTTATTTCAACTCCAGAATTTTTGTGCATTCAATATGAACCATTCTAAGCCACGTCCTCAAATTTCAACCCTTTCTAACTTCATTTTCTATTTTTCATGCATTTAATGAATTGTTTTGAGCTAAATGACCCTGAAATTAAAAAGCACCACAAATGAACTCTGAAAAGGTTGAAACTTGGCATGGTATCATCATTTCACCCACATAGCATGTGCTAAAAAGTTGAGAGGGCTACGGAAAAAACTGGATGCACTTCGTGTACAAACTGGACCATCTCCTTCGAAGTATGAGGGTTTCAGACGAAAACTCATCTGTTACAAAGGCATTTCATTTTTAACTTATTTCAACTCCAGACTTTTTGTGCATTCAATGTGCACAATTCTAAGCCACATCCTAAAATTTCAACCCTTTCTAACTTCATTTGCTATTTTTCATCCAGTTAATGAATTGTTTTGAGCTAAATGACCCTGAAATTAAAAAGCACCACAAATGAATTCTGAAAAAACTTGGCATCGTATCATCATTTCACCCACATAGCATGTGCTAAAAAGTTGAGAGGGTTACAACAAAAACTGGATGCACTTCGTGTACAAAACTGGACCATCCCGGTTACTCACTAGAGAAGAAAAGTGATGACGGTGCAGCCAATCACATCCCAGAGTGGGATCTTGGGGTATAAAACTTTTTCTTCGCGTGTGTCCCTTGATTATTGCGCCGTAACCATGGACAATCTTCATCATTTAACATGATGCTTGGGTCAGTCTTCTCTGCGAAGGGAGGAATTTCATCAAACTTTTCATAATCTTTTGACATGTCTGTCTTGTCCTCCACTCCCACGATGTTTCTTTTCCCAGAAAGAACTATGGGCGCTTTGGCTCATCGTATGATGTATCCACTTTTTTATCTTTCCTTTTTCTCGGTTTGGTAGACATGTACTTCACATAGAAAACTTGCGCCACATCATTGGCTAGAACGAATGGTTCGTATGTGTGCCCAAGATTGTTGAGATCCACTGTTGTCATTCCGTACTGCGGGTCTACCATTACCCCTCCTCCAGTCAGATTGGCCCATTTGCACTGGAACAAAGGGACCTTCAAATCACCTCCATAGTCAAGTTCCCATATCTCCTCTATGTAACCATAATATGTGTCCTTTTCCTTGGTGTTTGCCGCATCGTCAAAGCGGACACCACTGTTTTGGTTGGTGCTCTTTTTATCTTGCGTGATCGTGTAAAATGTATTCCCATTTATCTCGTACCCTTGGAAAGTCAATATAGTCGAAGATGGTCTCTTGGACAACAAGTACAAGTCATCTTCAACATTGTCGTCATTCATGAGATGTGTTCGCAACCAACCGCCGAAAGCCTCAATGTGTGTATGTTGAATCCAGGGGTCAGACTTCTCCGGGTTCTTGGAGCATATAATATCCATGTGTTTCTCGATATACGGGGTGACCAAGGTAGAATTCTGTAGAACTGTGTAGTGTGCTTGCGCCCAAGAATGCCCGTCCCTACATATTATTGATTTTGGTCCAAGCGTGCCTTTTCCACGTAGTCTCCCCTCATGCCGCGATTGAGGAACACCAATCGGCTTAATGTCAGGAATAAAGTCAACACAAAACTCAATAACCTCCTCTGTTTCACGGCCCTTGGAGATGCTTCCTTCTGGCCTAGCACGGTTACGAACATATTTCTTTAAGACTCCCATGAACCTCTCAAAGGGGAACATATTGTGTGGAAATTCAGGACCCAGAATGGCAATCTCTTCGACTAGGTGAACTAGGACGTGCGTCATAATATTGAAGAAGGATGGTGGGAACACCAACTCGAAACTGACAAGACATTGGACCAAATCATTCTGTAAGCTTGGTAGGATTTCCGGATCGATTACCTTCTGAAAAATTGTATTGAGGAATGAACATCGCTTCACAATGGCTATTCGAACATTTTCCGGTAGAAGCCCCCTCAACGCAACCGGAAGCAATTGCGTCATGATCACGTGGGAGTCATGAGACTTTAGGTTCTGGAATTTTTTCTCTGCCATATTTATTATTGCCTTTATATTCGACGAGAAGCCAGACTGTACCTTCATACTGAGCAGGCATTCAAAGAAGATTTCCTTCTCCGCTTTGGTTAGAGCGTAGCTGGCAGGACCTTGATACTGCTTTGGATGCATGCCGTCGTTTTCGTGCACACGTTGCTGGTCCTCCCGTGCCTCCGGCGTATCTTTTGTCTTCCCATACACGCCCAGGAAGCCTAGCAGGTTCACGCAAAGATTCTTCGTCACGTGCATCACGTCGATTGCAGAGCGGACCTCTAGGACTTTCCAATATTCTAGCTCCCAAAATATAGATTTCTTCTTCCACATGGGTGCGCGTCCCTCAGCGTCAGTCGGAACAGATTGTCCGCCAGGAGCCTTTCCAAATATTACTTGTAAATCCTTGACCATATCAAGTATGTCATCACCAGTACGGAGGACGGGCTTCTTCCGGTGATCTGCCTCACCTTTGAAATGCTTGCCTTTCTTTCTTAAGGCATGCTTGGCCGGAAGAAATCGACGATGTCCCAGGTACACATTCTTCTTGCATTTGTCCAAATATATACTTTGGGTATCATCTAAACAGTGCGTGCATGCATGGTATCCCTTGTTTGTCTGTCTTGAAAGGTTACTAAGAGCAGGCCAATCATTGATGGATACAAATAGCAACGCTCGCAGGTCCAATTCCTGCTGTTTGTGCTCATCCCACACACGTACACCTTTTTTATTCCACAGCTGTAAAAGTTCATCAACTAATGGCCTTAGGTACACATCAATGTCGTTTCCGGGTTGCTTAGGGCCTTGGATGAGCACTGGCATCATAATGAACTTCCGCTTCATGCACAACCAAGGAGGAAGGTTATAGATACATAGAGCCACAGGCCATGTGCTATGCTTGCTGCTCTGCTCCCTAAATAGATTAATGCCATCTGCACTTAAACCAAACCATAAGTTCCTTGGGTCATCTGCAAAGTCTGGCCACTCTCTCTCTATTTTTCTCCACTGCGACCCATCAGCGGGTACTCTCAACTTCCCGTCTTTCTTACGGTCTTCTTTGTGCCATCACAACGACTTGGCATGCTCTTTGTTTTGGAACAAACGTTTCAACCGTGGTATTATAGGAGCATACCACATCACCTTGGCAGGAATCCTCTTCCTGGGGCGCTCGCCCTGAACATCATCACCTGGGTCATCGCGACCGATCTTATATCGCAATGCATTGCATACCGGGCATGCATTCAAATTCTCGTACTCACCGCGGTAGAGGATGCAGTCATTAGGGCATGCATGTATCTTCTGCACCTCCAATCCTAGAGGGCATACAACCTTCTTTGCTTCGTATGTACTGTCGGGCAATTCGTTGTCATTTGGAAGCTTATTCTTCATTATTTTCAGCAACTTTTCAAATGCCTTGTGAGATACACCATTCTCTGCCTTCCATTGCAGCAATTCCAGTGTGGTACCGAGCTTTGTGTTGTCATCTTCGCAATTTGGGTACAACCCTTTTTTGTGATCCTCTAACATGCGCTGCAACTTCAACTTCTTCTTTTCACTTTCGCAGTTTCTCTTTGCATCAGCAATGACCCGACCAAGATCATCAGCGGGCTCATCTGATGCCTCAGCTTCTTCTTCTTCATTCTCTTCCCCCATTGTAGTACCATCATATTCAGGACACCCAGGATAGTTGTCGTCATCCTCTTCTTCTTCATTCTGTTCCATTAGAACCCCTCTTTCTCCGTGCTTGGTCCAACAATTATAGCCGGACATGAAACCGGACGTAAATAGGTGGACGTGAATCTGTTTTGAGCTAGAGTAAGTCTTATCATTCTTACACACACCACATGGACAACACATAAAACCATCCCGCTTGTTTGCCTCAGCCGTACGCAAAAAACTCTGCACGCCATTAATGAACTGGGGAGAGTGTCGGTCATCGTACATCCATTGCCGGTTCATCTTCATTACACAACACCGAAAAGACCAAATTAATACAAGTTCATACACACTTATTTTCTAATAAAACAACATACAACTATCTAGATAAAACATTTAAATGCAACAACAAATGCGATCAAAATCGCAACTAAGGTAGAAATTGATCCAACAGCATAATGATACCAAGCCTCTTTATTAATGGCATATTTTCTAATCTTTCTAATCTTCAAGCGCATTGCATCCATCTTGATCTTGTGATCATCGACGACATCGGCAACGTACAACTCCAATTTCATCTTCTCTTCTTCAACACTTTTCAATTTTCCTTTCAAATCCTCGTTTTCTTTTTCAACTAAATTTAACTTCTCGACAATAGGGTCGGTTGGCATTTCCGGTTCAACTACCTCCTAGATAAAAATATCTATGTCAACTTGATGGGCATAATTGTCATTAACACGAAATGAAACAAATAGTTATAAAAGAGAATATACCACATTCGAATCGTAAACCGGACGAGGGCCGACGGGCACGGATATCATAACCATCGCACTATATATAACAACAATCATACAAGTAAGAAAATTATTCAAGTAACTATCTAAATCATACAAATACGATTTTTTTTAATAAAAATGATAAGAACACAAGAAGAGGCTCACCAAGGTGGTGCCGGCGACGAGACGGTGCGGGCGATCGACGATGGTTAGGATGGGGACGGGAAGGCACACTAAGTAAACCCCACCTACACATATGCAAACTAAGGAGTTAATTTGAGCTCAAATTGCATATAAATCAAAAAAACTACCACATAATTACACCCAAACTAAAACCCACAAATCACTATACTTATAAAGCATTGCACGAGCTGATCTAGCAATAAGAGATGAAAGGACAAAGTTGCTAACCTTTGTGGACACTTGGATGGATTGGGGTGCCTCAAATCTTGGCAAATCTTGGCAAAAATGGAGGGAGGAGCTCGAGCTAGGGGAAGAACAGAGAGGGGAATTCGAATGGAGAAAACAGAGAAATGGAGTCGGGCTGGACGAAGGGTTTATATAGGGAAAGCTTTAGTCCCGGTTCGTTATACAAACCGGGACTAAAGGTCCACGGGCTCATGGGGGCCCCAGGCTGACACCAGCCTGCCAACACCCCTTTAGTCCCGGTTTGTGATACAAACCAGAACTATAGGTCTAGAATGAACCAGGACTAATGGGGCCCGTACACCCCGACCGCTCCTAGCCGTTGGAACCGGGACTAATGGACGCATTAGTCCCGGTCCAAAGCCAAACCGGGACTAAAGGTTGAAACGGAAGGCCTGTTTTCTACTAGTGACCATTGCCCCCAGCCTTGGACCAAACTCTGAAGATTTTTTTTGAAGAAGGGTTTAGATTAGATTTTTTTTAGAAATTTGCACCTTGAAATAGTCATGTTTTTTCCTTGGCCCCCCAGCTGTTTCTACCAAGCTCTGCAACTGCAAGTGAAGGATTTACATGTTGTTTATATTTTGTAGCCCCCGCTAGATAGGTTGGTTCTGGTTATGAACCGCTTAACTCTTGTGTTTGAGGTCGGTTGTCAGCCTATAAATAGGAGGATTTGTTATCGGTTTGTTTCAGGCTTCGGATTTATGGTCTCTGTATTCCTAGCCGCCGGGTTAGTCATGTGGAATCTGTGGTGGAGATCGCAGCTGGTGTGCGCCTCGCGGACTCGGCGGCCTCCGACATGACCTTCACCATGCTCGGCAACCCCGTCGCCTTGCCTGCCGCCGTCGGATCTGCTGCAGCGGACTACACACAAGAAGGTGCGCGGAGGGAGGTGCGTGGAGGCCTGAACATGGCGATGGCGGGTGAACACATGGAGTGCATCTGGCTGCTGCTGCTGGAGACCATCGACGCTGACGATCTCCGGAAGTGCGCAGTCCATGAATACAACCTGACATGAAAGCACACCATGCCGATGTTGGGGAACGTTGCATGGGAAACAAAAATTTTCCTACGCACACACAAGATCTATCCATGGTGATGAGCATCTACGAGAGGGAGAGTGAATCTACATACCCTTGTAGATCGCTAAGCGGAAGCGTTAAGAAACGCGGTTGATGTAGTCGAACGTCTCCGCGATCCAAATCGCAAGTCGTCCCTCGATCCGATCACGAACTAGTGCCGAACGGACGGCACCTCCGCGTTCAACACACGTACGGCTTGATGACGCCTTCACCTCCTCGATCCAGCGAGCGATGGTGAAGTAGTAGATGAGTTCCGGCAGCACGACGGCGTGGTGATGGTGGTGAGGAACAATCTCTGCAGGGCTTCACCAAGCACTAGGGAGATTATGACGGAGGAACTAGAGGGTTAGGGTTGCCGCACACGGCTTGGGGAAATCTTGATGTATTCCGGATGCTAGCCCTGCCCCTCTATTTATATGTTGAGCCCTGGGGTCGAAACTTGGAGAAAGAGCCTCCTCAAAGTCGGTTTGGCCCGCAAGGCAAGAGTCCTGCTCGGACTCCAGGACCAGACGCCAGGGTCCTCGGCGTCTGGCCCCAGACGCCAGGGTCCCTGGCGTCTGGCCCCTGGCCTCTGCAAAACTTCCTTTTGCACCTTCCTAAAGCCTCGTGGGCTTTACCCCTTGGCCCAAATAAAGTGTTCTCGTACCCGAACATTTCGGGAAACATCCGGAACCCCTTCCGGTGAATTCCGGAACCCTTCCGGAGACCAAACACTATTATCCCATATATCAATATTTACCTCCGGACTATTCCAGAGCTCCTCGTCATGTCCGGGATCTCATTCGGAACTCCGAACAACTTTCGGTCACCAACATAACAACTCAACTATACTTATATCGTCACCAAACGTTAAGTGTGTAGACCCTGCGGGTTCGAGAACTATGTAGACATGACCGAGACACCTCTACGGTCAATAACCAATAGCGGGACCTGGATGCCCATATTGGCTCCTACATATTCTATGAAGATCTTTATCGGTCGAACCTCTATGTCAAGGATTCAGTTAATCCCGTATGCTGTTCCCTTTGTTCTTCGGTATGTTACTTGCCCGAGATTCGATCGTCGGTATCTCTATACCTAGTTCAATCTCGTTACCGGCAAGTCTCTTTACTCGTTCCGTAATACAAGATCTCGTGGCTAACACTTTAGTCACATTGCTTGCAAGGCTCATTGTGATGTTGTATTACCGAGTGGGCCCTGAGATACCTCTCCGTCACACGGAGTAACAAATCCCAGTCTTGATCCATGCCAACCCAACAGACATCCTCGGAGATACCTGTAGAGCACCTTTATAGTCACCCAGTTACGTTGCGATGTTTGATACACACAAGGTACTCCTCCGATGTCGGGGAGTTGCATGATCTCATGGTCATAGGAACAGATACTTGACATGCAGAAAACAATAGCAATAAACTGACAATATCATATGCTACGTTTACAGTTTGGGTCTTGTCCATCACATCATTCTCCTAATGATGTGATCCCGTTATCAAATGACATCTCATGTCCATGGCTAGGAAACCTTCACCATCTTTTGATCAACGAGCTAGTTAACTAGAGGCATACTAGGGACACAGTGTTGTCTATGTACCCACACATGTATTTGAGTTTCCAATCAATACAATTATAGCATGGATAATAAACGATTATCACGAACAAGGAAATATGATAATAACTAAATTATTATTGCCTCTAGGGCATATTTCCAACAGTCTCCCACTTGCACTAGAGTCAATAATCTAGTTCACATCACCATGTGATTTACATTGTTCTAACACCCAATGAGTTCTGGGGTTCGATCATGCTTTGCATGTGAGAGAGGTCTTTAGTCAACGGGTCTGCGACATTCAGATCCGTGTGTACTTTGCAAATCTCTATGTCATACTGTAGACACTTCTACCACACTCCACTTGGAGCTATTCCAAATGGCTGCTCCACTATATGTATCCTGACTGCTACTGAGAGTCGTCCGGATAGGTGTCAAAGGTTGCATCGACGTAACCCTTTACGACGAACTCTTCATCACTTCCATAATTGAGAAATATTTCCTTAGTCCTCTAGTTACTAAGGATAATCTTGACAGCTGTCCAGTGATCCACTCCTGGATCACTCTTGTACCCCTTAACAGAATCATGGCAAGGCACACATCAGGTGCGGTACACAGCATGGCATACTATACAGAGCCTATGGATAAGGCATAGGGGATGACCTTCGTCCTTTATCTTTCTTCTGCCGTGGTCGAGCTTTGAGTCTCACTCAACTCCACACCTTACAAATCAGGCAAGAACTCTTTCTTTGACTGATCCATTTTGAACTCTTTCAAAATCTTGTCAAGGTATGTACTCATTGAAAGTCTTATCAGGCGTCTTGATCTATCTCTATAGATCTTGATGCCCAATATTTAAGTAGCTTCATTCCAGGTCTTCCTTTGAAAAACTCCTTTCAAACGACCCTTTATGCTTTCCAGAAATTCTACATCATTACCGATCAACAATATGTCAACCACATATACTTATCAGAAATTCTATAGTGCTCCCACTCACTTTATTGTAAATACAAGTTTCTCATAAACTTTGTATAGACATAAAAACTTTGATCACCTCATCAAAGTGTATATTCCAACTCCGAGATGCTTGCTCCAGTCCATAGAAGGATCGCTGGAGTTTGCATACATTTTAGCATCCTTAGGACTGACAAAACCTTCCGGTTGTATCACATACAACCTTTCCTTACGGATACCGTCAAGGAAACGATGTTTTTGACATCCATCTGCCAGATTTCATAATTGAAAAATGCAGCAACTGCTAACATGATTCCAACAGACTTTAGCATCACTACGGGTGAGAAAGTCTCATCGTAGTCAACTCCTTGAACTTGTGAAAAACCCTTTGCCACAAGTCGAGCTTTATAGACGGTGACATTACCGTCCACGTCCGTCTTCCTCTTAAAAAATCCATTTGCTCTGAATGGCCTTACGCCCTTCAGGTAATACTTCCAAAGCCCATACTTTGTTTTCTTACATGGACCCCATCTCGGATTTCATGGCCTCTAACCATTTCTCGGAATCCGGGCCCATCATCGCTTCTCCATAGCTCGTAGGTTCATCGTTGTTCAACAACATGACCTCTAAGACAGGGTTGCCGTACCACTCAGGAGCAGTATGCGTCTTTGTCGACCCACGAGGTTCGATAGTAACTTGATCCGAAGTTTCATGATCATCATCATTAAGTTCCTCTTCAACTAACGTAGGCTCCACAGAAACAACTTTCTGCGTTGCGCTACTCTTTGGTTGAAACAAAGGTTCAACAACCTCATCAAGTTCTATCTTCCTCCCACTCAATCTTTCGAAAGAAACTTTTTCTCGAGAAAGGACCCGTTTTAGCAACAAACACTTTGTGCTTGGATCTGAGATAGAAGGTTCACCCAACTGTTACGTTAGGGTATTCTATGAAGATGCATTTGTCCGCTTTGGGTTCGAACTCATTAGGTGAAAACCCTTTTTCACATAAGCGTCGCAGCCCCAAACATTAAAAAATGACAGCTTAGGTTTCCGCCAAACCAAAATTCATACGGTGTCATCTCAACGGACTTATGGTGCCCCTTTTAAAGTGAATGTGGTTGTCTCTAATGCATAACCCTAAAACGATAGTGGTAAATCGATAAGAGACATCATAGTTCGCACCATATCTAATAGAGCACAACTATGACGTTCGGACACACCATCACACTATGGTGTTCTAGGTGGCGTGAGTTGTGAAACAACTTCCACATTGTCTTAAGTTATATACCAAACTCGTAACTCAGATATTTACCTCCACGATCATATCGTAGACATTTTATCTTCTTGTCACGATGATCTCAAACTTCACTCTGAACTTTTCAAACGATTCAGACTTGTGTTTCATTAAGTAAATATACACTATATCTACTCAAATCATCAGTGAAGGTAAGAAAATAACGATATCCACCGCCCACTACAAAACTCACTGGACCGCATACATCAACATGTATCATTTCCAATAAGTCAATTGCCCGCTCCATCATACCGGAAAACGGGGTTTTAGTCATCTTGCCCATGAGGCATGGTCCGCATGTCTCAACCGATTCGAAATCGAATGAGTCCAAAGATCCATCAGCATGGAGTTTCTTCATGCGTTTTACACCAATATGACATTTAGCGGCAGTGCCACAAGTATGTGGTACTATCATTATTAACTTTGTATCTTTTGGCATCAATATTATGAACATGTGTATCACTACGATCAAGATTCAATAAACCATTCTCATTGGGTGCCTGACCATTGAAGGTATTATTCATGTAAACGGAATAACCATTATTCTCTAACTTGAATGAATAACCGTATTGCAATAAACATGATCTAATCACGTTCATGCTCAACGCAAACACCAAATAACATTTATTTAGGTTCATCACTAATCCCGAAGGTAGAGAGAGCATGCGATGGTGATCACATCAACCTTGGAAACACTTCCAACACTCATCGTCACCTCACCCTTATCTAGTCTCCGTTTATTCTGTAGCTTTTATTTCGAGTTACTAACATTTAGCAACCGAACCGGTATCCAATACCCAGGTGCTACTAGGAGCACTAGTAAGGTACACATCAATATCACGTATATCAAATATACTTCTGTCGACGTGCCAGCCTTCTTATCTACCAAGTATCCAGGGGTGTTCCGCTTCAGCGACCGTTCTCCTCATAATAGAAGCACTCAGTCTCGGGTTTGGGTTCAACCTTGGGTTTCTTTACTGGAGCAGCAACTGGCTTGCCATCCATGAAGTATCCCTCCTTGCCCTTGCCCTTCTTGAAACTAGTGGTTTTACAAACCATCAACACTTGATGCTCCTTCTTGATTTCTACCTTCGCGGGGTCAAACATCGCGAATAGCTCAGGGATCATTATTTCCATCTCTGGCCTTTTATAGTTCATCACGAAGCTCTAGTAGCTTAGTGACAGTGACTTGGAGAACTATACCAATCACTATCTTATCTGGAAGATCAACTTCCACTCGATTCAAGCGATTGTAGTACCCAGACAATCTGAGCACATGCTCAACGATTGAGCTATTCTCCATCATCTTGCAGGAAAAGAATCTTGTTGGAGGTCTCATACCTCTCAACACGGGCACGAGCCTGAGATCCCAATTTCAGCTCTTAGAACATCTCATATGTTCCGTGACGTTCAAAACGTTTTGGAGCCTCAATTCTAAGCCGTAATGCATGACGCACTGAACTATCAAGTAGTTATCAGAACGTGCCTGTCAGATGTTCACAACATCTACAAACGACGCTTGAGGGGGTGGCGCAACGAGTGGTGCAATAAGGACATAAGCCTTCTGTGCAGCATTGAGGACAATCCTCAGATCACGGACCCAGTCCGCATTATTGCTACCATCATCTTTCAAATCTATTTCTCTAGGAACATATAAAAATTCAAGGGAGCTACAGCGCGAGCTAGTAATCTACAACATAATTTGCAAAGACATTTTGACTATGTTCATGATAATGAGTTTAGTTAATCATATTACTTAAAAACTCCCACTCAAATTGACATCCCTCCGGTCATTCGAGTGTCACATGATCCAAATCCACCAACTCAAGTCCGATCATCACGTGAGTTGAGGTGGTTTCAATGGTGAACATCTTCATGTTGATCATATCTACTATATGACTCATGTTCGACCTTTCGATCTCTTCTGTTCCGAGGCCATGTCTGTACATGCTAGGCTCGTCAAGTTTAACCCGAGTGTTCCGCACGTGCAACATGGCTTACACCCGTTGTATGTGAACGTAGAGTCTATCACACCCGATCATCACGGCGTGTCTCGAAACGACGAACTTTCGCAACGGTGCACACTCGGGGAGAACACAATTTATCTTGAAATTTAAGTGAGGGATCACCTTATAATGCTACCGTCGTCCTAAGCAAAATAAGATGCATAAAAGGATTAACATCACATGCAAATCATAAGTGACATGATATGGCCATGAACTCGTGCTTTTGATCTCCATCTCCAAAGCACCGGCATGATCTCCATCGTCACCGGCATGACACCATGATCTCCATCATCTTGATCTCCATCAACGTGTCGCCATGAGGTTGTCGCGCCGACTGTTGCTTCCACGACTATTGCTAACGTTTAGCGATAAAGTAAAGCATTACATAGCGCTTAATGATTGACACGCAGGTCATACAATAATTAAAGACAACTCTATGGCTCCTGCCAGTTGCCGTACTCATCGACATGCAAGTCGTGATATTCTATACAACACATGATCATCTCATACATCACATATATCTCATCATGTAATTGGCCATATCACATCACAACATACCCTGCAAAAACAAGTTAGACGTCCTCTAATTGTTGTTGCAAATTTTACGTGGCTGCTACGGGTTTGCAAGAACCGTTCTTACCTACGCAAAACCACAACGTGGTGTAATGATTGCTTTTTGATCTTCTAAAAGAACCCTCTTCACTGAAATTGATTCAACTAAAGTGAGAGAGACAGACACCCGCTAGCCATCTTTATGCAACGAAGTTACATGTCAGTTGAAGGAACCTGTCTCGCGTAAGCGTACGCGTAATGTCGGTCCGGGCCGCTTCATCTCACAATACCGCCGAATCAAGTATCAACTAGTAACGGCAAGCAATATGTATACACCCACGCCCACAACTCGTTTGTGTTCTACTCGAGATCTCATCTACGCATAGACCTAGCTCGGATGCCACTGTTGGGGAACGTTGCATGGGAAACAAAAATTTTCCTACGCACACACAAGATCTATCCATGGTGATGAGCATCTACGAGAGGGAGAGTGAATCTACATACCCTTGTAGATCGCAAAGCGGAAGCGTTAAGAAACGTGGTTGATGTAGTCGAACGTCTCCGCGATCCAAATCGCAAGTCGTCCCTCGATCCGATCACGAACTAGTGCCGAACGGACGGCACCTCCACGTTCAACACACGTACGGCTTGATGACGCCTTCACCTCCTCGATCCAGCGAGCGATGGTGATGTAGTAGATGAGTTCCGGCAGCACGACGGCGTGGTGATGGTGGTGAGGAACAATCTCTGCAGGGCTTCGCCAAGCACTACGGAGATTATGACGGAGGAACTAGAGGGTTAGGGTTGCCGCACACGGCTCGGGGAAATCTTGATGTATTCCGGATGCTAGCCCTGCCCCTCTATTTATATGTTGAGCCCTGGGGTCGAAACTTGGAGAAAGAGCCTCCTCAAAGTCGGTTTGGCCCGCAAGGCAAGAGTCCTGCTCGGACTCCAGGACCAGACGCCAGGGTCCTCGGCGTCTGGCCCCAGACGCCAGGGTCCCTGGCGTCTGGCCCCTGGCCTCCGCAAAACTTCCTTTTGCACCTTCCGAAAGCCTCGTGGGCTTTACCCCTTGGCCCAAATAAAGTGTTCTCGTACCCGAACATTTCGGGAAACATCCGGAACCCCTTCCGGTGAATTCCGGAACCCTTCCGGAGACCAAACACTATTATCCCATATATCAATCTTTACCTCCGGACTATTCCAGAGCTCCTCGTCATGTCCGGGATCTCATCCGGGACTCCGAACAACTTTCGGTCACCAACATAACAACTCAACTATACTTATATCGTCACCAAACGTTAAGTGTGTAGACCCTGCGGGTTCGAGAACTATGTAGACATGACCGAGACACCTCTACGGTCAATAACCAATAGCGGGACCTGGATGCCCATATTGGCTCCTACATATTCTACGAAGATCTTTATCGGTCGAACCTCTATGTCAAGGATTCAGTTAATCCCGTATGCTGTTCCCTTTGTTCTTCGGTATGTTACTTGCCCGAGATTCGATCGTCGGTATCTCTATACCTAGTTCAATCTCGTTACCGGCAAGTCTCTTTACTCGTTCCGTAATACAAGATCTCGTGGCTAACACTTTAGTCACATTGCTTGCAAGGCTCATTGTGATGTTGTATTACCGAGTGGGCCCTGAGATACCTCTCCGTCACACGGAGTAACAAATCCCAGTCTTGATCCATGCCAACCCAACAGACATCCTCGGAGATACCTGTAGAGCACCTTTATAGTCACCAAGTTACGTTGCGACGTTTGATACACACAAGGTACTCCTCCGATGTCAGGGAGTTGCATGATCTCATGGTCATAGGAACAGATACTTGACATGCAGAAAACAATAGCAATAAACTGACACGATCATATGCTACGTTTACAGTTTGGGTCTTGTCCATCACATCATTCTCCTAATGATGTGATCCCGTTATCAATTGACATCTCATGTCCATGGCTAGGAAACCTTCACCATCTTTTGATCAACGAGCTAGTTAACTAGAGGCATACTAGGGACACAGTGTTGTCTATGTACCCACACATGTATTTGAGTTTCCAATCAATACAATTATAGCATGGATAATAAACGATTATCACGAACAAGGAAATATGATAATAACTAAATTATTATTGCCTCTAGGGCATATTTCCAACAGCCGAAAAGCTCTGGCTTCTTCCGACAGAAGCAGAAGGGATGCAGGGACGTTGCGGTGTGGACAATAGGTTACAACATGTCACAAGATGTGGAGTGAAAAGGGTAAGTAGTCACGGGCCGGTGACGGCGGCGATCGCAACTAGCCTACCCAACAATGGGTTGTGTCAAGTGAACAGTGACAGAGCTAAGTTGATGCCGAGGGGGCCATTGCCCCCAGCCTTGGACCAAACTGTGAAGATTTTTTTTAAGAAGGGTTTAGATTAGATTTTTTTAGCAATTTGCACCCTGAAATAGTCATGTTTTTGCCTTGGCCCCCCAGCTGTTTCTACCAAGCTCTGCAACTGCAAGTGAAGGATTTACGTGTTCTTTATATTTTCTAGCCACCGCTTGATAGGTTGGTTCTGGATATGAACCGCTTAACTCTTGTGTTTGAGGTCGGTTGTCAGCCTATAAATAGGAGGATTTGTTATCGGTTTGTTTCAGGCTTCAGATTTATGGTCTCTGTATTCCTAGCCATCGGGTTAGTCATGTGGAATCTGTGGTGGAGATCGCAGCTGGTGTGCGCCCTGCGGACTCGGCGCCTTCGACATGACCTTCACCATGCTCGGCAACCCTGTCGCCTTGCCTGCCGCCGTCGGATGTGATGCAACGGACTATACACAAGAAGGTGCGCGAAGGGAGGTGCGTGCAGGCCCTGAACGTGGCAATGGCGGGTGAACACAAGGAGTGCATCTGGCTGCCGCTTTTGGAGACCATCGACGCTGACGATCTCTGGAAGTGCGCAGTCCATGAATACATCCTGACGGGAAGGCACACCTTGCCGAAAAGCTCTGGCTTCTTCCGACAGAAGCAGAAGGGATGTAGGGACGTGGCGGTGTGGATGACAGGTTACAGCATGTCACAAGATATGGAGTGAAAAGGGTAAGTAGTCACGGGCCGGTGACGGCAGCGAGCGCAACTACCCTACCCAACAATGGGTTGTGTCTCCACTGTTGACACCGAAGATTCACACGGCGAGGGCGCAAGTAGCAACACGGCCTTAGCGCCATGGCCATCGACTCTGGAGACCCTGTGGCCCCTTCTCCCTACCCGCTGCCGGCACCCATGGTCCTCGGCTTCGGCGACGGGTCGATCTTGAGCAGGAGACACAATGGTGATTGGCTTCGTGGAAACCATGAGTTCCACCTTGAGCCAATGACGGGAGATGCCCATGCGTCCCAGCGTGCGAGGCGAGCAACCAGGGGTCCAGGGCATGTAGTTCTCGAGCGACTATGGCGTTTGACGTGAGGTCGACACAGCTTGCAGAGAAGAGGTGCACGGCAGCGACCGTGCTCAGTGCGCAGGGCACGTCGGGTGCGATGGTGGCGTCCGACGTGAGGTAGACGTGGCGGGCGGAGAAGGGCAATGGCGGCGTCGGGCATGACGTGACGAGCGGGTAAGAGGTTGAAAGCACAACTTCTTCCTAGGTGGTTTGGGTAATTAATAACAACATATATTTCATTGGACTAATGATTCTACCAAGTATATCTCAGGTAAAGTTCAATGAATGTATTGGAAAAGGATTGTGAGGAGACCCCCTAGATGCAAGGAACATCTATTGGCAACAACCTTCAAGACTCTACATTTTGCATTTTGTGAGAAATCACTTTTGAGTCCATAGGAAAGCCAAAACTATTAAAAGGGGATGAAGTATCCATGATGATCTGGTTGCTCAAGTGCTTAGAGTTAGCCACCAAAAATACACATGAAATTCTCCCACAAAATACTCTGTCTAAACCCTACCAATCAAATTCGGTGCCCCCAAGTTTTACAAATCGGCCCTACCAAGTTTTACCCTAGACAAATCCTAAGCCAAACCCTAAGGTCTCGGTGACACCAACTTTCATTTCAGTGAAACCGAAATGAGTGACCAACTCTCTGGTATCCTATTTCTTAAAATCGGAATTTTTGAGTTTTGAAAATCGGTCTCACCGAGTTTTGTAACTTCCTAGGTCAGCCAATTCGGTCCCACCGAGATCTATATATCGGTCTCGCCGAAACGCCAAAAATTGCCACATTTTGCACTAGTCGGTGCAACCGAGTTTTTGCTTTAGTTTCACCGAGTTGGGCAATAATGTTGTACCGGTTGGATTTTTGGAGATGCCTATATATACTCCTCCACCTACCTCTCACTCAAAGAGGAAGCACTCAGAACAGACCAACACTTGCCCCATCCATTTTTCTCAAAGAGAACCACCTTCTCATGTGTTGAGATCAAGATCTTCCACTCCAACCATATGAATCTTGATTTCTAGCCTCCCCAAGTTATTTTCCACCCAATCAACCTCTTCTACCAAGCCAAATCTGTGAGAGACTGATTGTGTGTTGAGGAGACTATCTTTTGAAACACAAGAGCAAGGAGATCATCATTGTTACCACGTCTATTACCTTTTGGAGAGTGGTGTTTCCTAGATTGGCTAGGTGACGCTTGGGAGCCTGCGTCTTCGTGTGTGGAGTTGAACCAAAAAGTTTGTAAGGACAAGGAGATCGCCTACTTCGTGAAGATCTATCGCGAATGAGGCTAGTAATCTTCAAGAACCCAAACTGATAGTTGCCAGTTATCGTCATGGACCATGCACATAGCATGTAAGCGCCCCTGAGACTGTTGGATGAAAGCATCTTCAGTGTCATCGGACATTGGGATTGTCCCCCATGTCTCTCCCTTGGTGTCCAGCGTGACAATCGAAGAAGAACCGAAGACACTGAAATGTAAAGAGCCATTGAAGAAGACATACAGTAAACCGTCATCAAAGTAAGGACTCCAGTCACTCAGCAGGGATGCCCACAGTCCAGTTTCTGACGAATAAACCTCGACTCCGTTGCTGTCTGATGGCTTCACGAACACCGCAAAGTAGGACGGGGTGGCAGGATCGAAACACAAACAGCTGGTGTTATCCCGTGGGTCGCAGTGTGAAGCCGGCACGGGCAGCACGACCCAGATCTCCTCGGTCGCAGGGTTGCACATGATGTACTTCGTGTCTCCATCGGAGACGGCCTCCGGTCGGAACAGATTAGGATGTCGTTGCAGCAGATGAGCGTGACGCTTCTATAGCCACGCTCGCGCAAAAAGGGCAGAGACGGGTCAATCAGGCATTCAGGGGCTGGCCTCTCCCGGACAGGGCAGAGCGTGTGTGTGCGTGCGTGCGTGTCACTGATGAATAGCTCGCCAATGGCAGGTAGTCCTGTCGGCCGTCTTCAAAATCTGCACACCTACCGCAAACACGACGATCTCCGGCAGCAAAGGAGTGTCAGTTTTTTTCTGTTAATTTTCCTTGCCGAGTGTTTGCATCAGGTAAGGAATTTGCATTTGCCAAGTGTATAAACTGACCGATTTCTCTCATTTTTATCCATAGCTAATAAATTTTATCAAGTCTAAATCTTTGCCATGTGTCCCAAAAGACACTCAACAAATTCTCCGTTGGGTACCCGAAGAAAAACGCTCGTTAAACCCCGCTTTGTCATCATGGGGTCAGCCGAGAGTGCTTAGCCGAGTGTAACACTCGGCAAAGCCTTTGCATAATATTCTTGATACCCCGGCATACAAGGCCTTTCATGTAGTGCCTATTTGAGATTCCCTAATTTTTTTTGGCTAATTCTTTTATTCTTTGACATATACATTTTAAACAATTGCATGATATTTCATCAGCAATTTTAAGGATTCAAATGCACATAAGAAATATAGTTTGCCCAATCCAACATTTCAAATTAAAAATATGCATATAATGGATCCAAAACCCACCAAATCAATCATGTTTATAAAAACGCACCACATAGCAAGTAATGGACCAATTTGATCTAAGTTCATAGTACATAAAATCAAGCACTCTCATGCTCACCGCCACAACCATCATCACTAATACCACTTGACCAAACCTCAATTTTGTGAAAATCTCACCACAAGTGAGTTGCCAATATTGTCTCGTTGCGTCATCCATCATGCTTGGATCCGGTAACATGGTGGCACACTCTATGACCTTCTTATCTTTTGTAAGCCTCTCCTCCTTGAGTGCGTCATACACTCCTCCACTTGCGCCTTCCTCTTTTCAGATGCTGCCTTTGCTCTCCACTTCTCTTCTTCCATGAACTTGAGCTCGTTCCACCTCGCTATCTTCTTTTCTTTCTGTTTGGCCGCCAATGTTCTCTTGGTCGATCACCGTACAAAGCTCGCTCCTGTTTTTAGGCGTCGACGCCTCCATTCCTCGTCCTCTCGTTTGCAATCTTTGGTCCATCCGACCTAGTGTGAGAATTTTTATCCTACTTCTCGTCGGCATCAATCGACATGCTAGGTCTAGCCTTCTTCGATGTTGTAGTTTATCCTTATCCACTTCTCATTGCCAACTAGCTCCTTGTAACAATGGTGCACCTCGATTAGCTTGCAGCCACCCTACTTGTTGTGTTGCTTGTATAGCTCTTGGATGATAGTCTCACACTCATTTATTGACGTCCCACTCAGTGGTGCAAGGTTCACTTGATCAACATTACCGAACTATTGGTTCCATTGATCTTGAATCACGCTCCACCAATGGGAAAGAGAACCTTGAGTGCAGTTGGAACAAAATGACACATTGCTTCAGTAATACTCTTGAATCCTAGTCCAAACTTCTCCTTTGTCTGATTGGTACTAACCGAGACATTCATCCAAACAAGGGACTAAGCAATGTCCTCTTGGCTACGGTAGTCAGTTGACCTTGTCTTCTTCATGCCAACGTGTGTCTCCACCTCTTCCACTTCGGGATCAACCGCCCTCATGATATGCCTCCCTCTCACGATCATCGACCATAGACATTGCTATGTCATTATGCCGAGTATGTGTGATTTATCTAATTGAGACATGAAACTTTAAACATCATATTCATCCACACTAGAAACATCAAGAACAAACACGTGACACGTTTATCATCGCATAGCATCCCCCAAATTGGTTGAGAAAAATAAAAATGCTAGTATTTTACCTTTCAGGCATTTGTTTGGGGCATTGTTTTTATTATTGTACTTTTATCAGGTTTCATTTGTTTTTTTTGCTTCATTTGGATCCTATGTTGTGTTTGAATTTGAAACTCAAAAACATTGAACTTGAAATGTTGTTGAAATATGTGCATTAGAAATATCAAGTTTCTAATCAATATGTTGCGCAAATATAGTTGAAATGAGGTTTGTATGCAAAAGGATGGAAGATATAGCAAATGAGAAGTATAGAGAGTAATGTTTTAGGGGAAATACAAGGAGCAAGAAAGGTTAGGCCCTCAAAATTTGAGGAGTTAAATTTTAGTGGAAGGGCTAGAGATACTCTAACTTAGTTGTTTTAAGCATAAATTAGAACAAATATAAAATAATGTTGCATAGGTTAGGTTGTATGTAAGGAATACAACTTCCTTCACAACCCGAGTTTTGCCCCGGATTCAGTTTGGAATCTAAATCTGAAGCAAACCAAGTCAATAGTTAGATCTTGGCATGGTCATTCCCATTTGGTATGCCTTACCCTATCGAATCTAAATTATTGCGGAAACAACTCCATTATAGCTTGGTGGATGGTGTGTAGGCGTATATAAGGTTCAAAAGTGTTCCCCATCAAGGCATAGTAGGGTGCATGATAGAGGACATCACTACCATGGATACAACCACAGCTATCACAACTTTGATTACACAACATGATGATCGAGAACAAGACGAGTCCAAGAAAATGATCCTGGTGATCAAGATCAACAATTATAACCAGCATTGGAGGGTGAAGGTCATCAAGCTAAGAAGGTTCCATGAAGAATGACCGAGATGGTAAAAATTCCACAAAGAATATTGTGGAAAATAATGAGGTCTATGATGTGCTCGCAAATCTTTGCTGATAATGTTCAATTGTTCATACATAACTTGTTGATGAGCATGCTACCACATAGAGAGATTTTGGCCTTCATAAGATGGATGTTAGTACCGATCGATTTGAGGATGAAACAATTGGTATCGTAGAAGAGCCGAGAGTATACCGAATATTATTGTGATGGAAACTAACTAGAAAAAGTGAATTACTTTGGACCGTATTATATTACTCCCTCCGATCCATATTACTTGACGCTGGTTTAGTACAAAGTTGTACGGAGTACTTGATTCATAATAACTTTGGTTACAAAATCACACTGATATTACAAACACCGGTGAAGAAATACCTATCACCCCGTACGCTTGAGTGATACACACTGATCCATCTGCTCCCCTCACAACTCTTATTGTGAACTCTTCTACAGATACTGAAGAAAACCAAACCAACCATGCATGCGATGCGATAATCATAATTTATAAATAGCGGTCACTCACTCACAGACAGCACGAAACCATGGCGATTCAGTGCTGAGCGGGAGGGTGGTTGATCGGTCTCAGTGGTGTCCGTGGTATCCGCCGCCGCCGCCGCCGCCGCCATAGGTGGGCGTGGGAGGGACGGGGTGGTAGTCTGGGTGGGGCTGCGGCTTGGGCTCTGGCTTGGGCACGGGGCCGTAGTCAGGGTGGGGCTGGGGCTTGGGCTCCGGCTTCTGCGGCACGGGCTTCTTGTGGTGGAAGTGCTCGATGATGTGCTTCTTGATGGGCCCGCACAGAGTCATGGACGTGCACTCCGGCGACACCGCGGACGGTGTGGCGGTGTTGTCGCCGGCGACGATTCCGAAGGTGGTGCCCTCGGACACCAGGACGATCTTGGATGGCTCCTGGCCGGGGCACGGCGCGTTGGACGCGGCGCTGTGGAGTTGCGCGACACAGTCGGCGCCATGAAGGTCAGTAGCGAGGGGCACGCTGAAGGCGCCGGTGCCGTCGAGGGCACCCACTGCCTTGCTCTCGTAGTCACCGTGGACGTTCTTGCACTTGATCGCCACCTGAAGACCTGATGTGCATTCATGGCAGATCAGCAGTGAGCTAATTTCAATATGTATGTGTACATTGATGTAACGTGGCGGATCTAGCTAGCTTACCTTTGAAAGCTTTCTCGGCCTTCATGTTCTTCCTGGTGCAGTCGGCGCACTTGGCCAGGCCGACCACGACGGACGCCGCCTCTGCGTTGGCGACGGCGATCGCCAGAAGGACGGCGAGGACCAGTGCTCTCGTCGGAGCCGCCATGCCTGAACCTCTGAATCGAACTCCACTGCTTGCCCTTGTGAAGTAAGTAGCTAGCAGCTCGATGGATGGAGATGGACGGAACAGGCGAAGCATGGCTTATATAGGCATCCGCATTGAGCGATACGATACAGATCGTCGATGATCTGATCTGGCTGCAAGCGAAGAAGGGTGGCCGGTGGAGTGAAGCGAGACAGGCTAATTTGTGTTTGGCGCGCCGAAATTTCGGATGGCGAATTAAAACTCGGTTGATTGCATCCAGAGTCCACTGCACGCATCGATCAACGATTTGATCCACGTCGTTGGTCATTACTCGGTTGGTGATCGACTTTGCATTGGCTGGTGGCCGATCGCATCGTTCGTAGGTTCCACGCCGTACATGGATATGCATCCATGCGCCGCAAGTACGTGGCCTTTGTCATATAGGGAGGATACATCAGTCAGAGCGTAACCAATTCTCTCGTCTTTCCTTTCTGCGTGTGCGGTGCGCCAGCCGGGCATTAATATGTCGCAAACTTTTAGGTGTTGAGGTTAAGCGTCACACAATTTCACAAAATTTGCAATACATAAATTTCAAAATGTCAAATTCATGTCCAGATGCGACATACTACATATAATCATGCACGTATAGGTTCCGAATGTGACAGAGACAAAGATAGGTCTGAGACACACCGCAAATATCTAGGAAGGACATAACGAGACGACATAGCATGGCTCAGGCGTCGTAGGCGGAGGAAGATATCTCCATGATGGTGGTGGCGTCCGCCTGGGCAACCCTCCTCCGCCCCTCCCGCTCGGCCCAGGCGGAGGAGGGTGTAAGGCTCTATCTCGTCCTTGAGGGTGTAAGGCTCTGTCGCGTCCTTAAGCATGCACTCATGTTCGGCCGAAGCGTGAGCCTTGGCCGTGGAAGCCTCTATCGCCTCCTGGAGCGTCCGCTCCCTCAGGCCATGTCCGTGCCATCCGGATTGGCCGACTCGACGAGGTTATCCCAATCGATCTCGTCATGGGAGTCGCAGGGCGGCAGGAGGACATGGACACTTCAAGGGGAACTGAAAGTGCACCCATTGACCCGGCCTAGTGGGTTTTCATGGTATATGATAACTTCATTAAGGGTACTAATGTTTTATCTAACTGTTTATCATCTTATGTCCCAAAAGATATCATTTCATAGTTTTTAGTGATTGAATATCACTTTGAATCCATAGATATGCCAATACTATCAAAAGAGGCACTACCGGAATAAAGCTCGACGCCGACGGCCTAATCTATGCCGACGGTGGCCGTAGGCATCGTCGGACCTATCCCGACGGCCCTGGTTGAACCGTAGGCGTAGAAAAGCCGTCGGCGTCCCACTGCCTATCCCGACGGTGGCCGTAGGCACCGGAAGGCCGTCGGCGTATCTACCACTATCCCGACGGCCCCTGTCGGCATAACGGGCCGTCGGCATAGAAATGACCTAGACAGCCCGGGAACGAACGGCGAGCTGACGACGTTAGAGCTACGCCGACGGCTTTGACGGCGCCCATCGGCGTAGCTACGCCGACGGTTTAACCGTCGGCGTAGCCTCTGTCCACGTCATCGATCCGCGACACGTGCCACGTCATCGATCCGAGTCGCGTCTCTGGGCGTCGCTGGTTCATATCTACGCCGACGGCCAAACCGTCGGCAAAGCATTTTATCTGTTTTCTGATTTTTTTCCCCTATTTTTAATTTTTTATTATTTTCCTAAATTAATTTTTGATTAACTTAAATAAGCCTTATCTAAACATAAACATACATAAATTATATATCGATTTGGTGTAGAATTTTCCATAGATTATGAATATGTGGTTTGTATTTGTTTTCGAGTATGTTAGTAATGTGACCTCATGTTCTTTTGCATATAGGTCCCTATACTTTACTGAAATCACAAAAATATGATAATTACGTCTATTTTGACAAGTTTTATATGTTTTTTATAAGAATCTTGAAAGTGTTAGATCCGCCGGTCAACTGTGGCAGGGTTTGACGGGACGGGGGACTTTGGGGTGTAGTTATGCCGCGAGGTCTTGCACTGGACCCTCTTACGTACACGTCCCGAAATGTGGTGGCGGGTGTAAGCACCCGGCACGCGGCTCCGTAGCCTGACCCAGCTCGACGCCGTCACACGGAGGATGGAAAACGACCACGTCGGGTAGACACGGAGGGAATCTTGCGGTGGGTTGGGCCAGGACCTTGATCCGAAGTGTACCTATGGGCTGGCCTATCACAGCCAGGTGGAAATGTCCCCCGGCCAAACCCCGTCCGGTGAAAGTCAAAGGGGTAGATCCGCCGGTCAACTGTGCCATGGTTTGACGGGACGGGGGACTTTAGGGGGTAGCTATGCCGCGATGTCTTGCGCTGGACCCTCTTACGTACACGTCCCGAAATGTGGTGGCGGGTGTAACCACCCGGCACGCGGCTCCGTAGCATGAACCCCATCACGGACGTCGCTGCCGCCGTCACACGGAGGGTGGAAACGGCCACGTCAGGTAGACACGGAGGGAATCTTGCGGTGGGTTGGGCCCGAACCTTGATCCGAAGTGTACCTATGGGCTCGCCTATCACAGCTAGGTGGAAATGTCCCTCGGTCAAACCCCGTCCGGTGAAAGTCAAAGATGTAGATGCGTCCGGTCAACAATGCTAGGGTTAGACGGGACGGGGTACTTGGGGGGTAGCTATGCCGCCAGGTCTTGCGCTGGGCCCTCTTACACGTCTGGAAGTGTGGTGGCAGGTGCAAGCACCCGGCACGCGGCTCAGGGGTGTGGCCCCCCTCACGGACATCGATGCCGCCGTCGCACGGAGGGTGGAAACGGCCACGTCGGGGAGACACGGAGGGAATCTTGTGGTGGGTTGGGCCCGAACCTTGATCCAAAGTGTACCTATGGGCTAGCCTATCACAGCCAGGTGAAAATGTCCATCGGTCATACCTCGTCCGGTGAAAGTCAAAGGGGTAGACCCGTCCGGTCAACAATGCTAGGGTTTGACGGGACGGGGTACTTGGGGGGGTAGCTATGCCGCCAGGTTTTGCGTTGGGCCCTCTTACACGTCTGGAAGTGTGGTGGCAGGTGCAAGCACCCGCACGCGGCTCCGTAGTGTGACCCCCCTCACGGACGTCGCTGCCGCCGTTGCACGGAGGGTGGAAACGGCCACGTCGGGGAGACACGGAGGGAATCTTGCGGTGGGTTGGGCCCGGACCTTGATTCGAAGTGTACCTATGATCTAGCCTATCACAGCCAGGTGAAAATGTCCATCGGTCATACCTCGTCCGGTGAAAGTCAAAGGGGTAGATCCGTCCGGTCAACAATGCTAGGGTTAGACGGGACGGGGTACTTGGGGGGTAGCTATGCCGCTAGCTCTTGCGCTGGGCCCTCTTACACGTTTGGAAGTGTGGTGGCAGGTGCAAGCACCCGGCACGCGGCTCAGGGGTGTGGCCCCCCTCACGGACGTCGATGCCGCCGTCGCACGGAGGGTGGAAATGGCCACGTCGGGGAGACACGGAGGGAATCTTGTGGTGGGTTGGGCCCGAACCTTGATCCAAAGTGTACCTATGGGCTAGCCTATCACAGCCAGGTGAAAATGTCCATCGGTCATACCTCGTCCGGTGAAAGTCAAAGGGGTAGACCCGTCCGGTCAACAATGCTAGGGTTAGACGGGACGGGGTACTTGGGGGGGTAGCTATGCCGCCAGGTCTTGCGCTGGGCCCTCTTACACGTCTGGAAGTGTGGTGGCAGGTGCAACCACCCGACACGCGGCTCCGTAGTGTGACCCCCCTCACGGACGTCGCTGCCGCCGTTGCACGGAGGGGGGAAATGGCCACGTCGGGCCGACACGGAGGGAATCTTGGGGTGGGTTGGGCCGGGACCGTGTTCGGTGGTGTAGCTGTGGGCTGGGCTATGACAACCCGGTGAAAAGGTCCACCGGTCAAACCCCGTCCGGCGAAAGTCAAAGGGCTAGATCCGCCGGTCGACTGTGTCAGGGTTAGACGGGACGGGGTACATGGGGGGGTAACAACGCCGACAGGTGTTGCGGTGGGCCCTCCTATGCTTGTAGAAGCGTGGTGGCAGGCGCAAGCACCCGGCACCCGGCTCCGGGGTGTGCCCCCCCTCACGGGCGTCGCTGCCGCCGTGTCACGGACTGGAGATATAGCCACGTCGGGCCGACACGGAGGGAATCTTGGGGTGGGTTGGGCCGGGACCGTGTTCGGGGGTGTAGCTATGGGCTGGGCTATGACAACCCGGTGAAAAGGTCCACCGGTCAAACCCCGTCCGGCGAAAGTCAAAGGGCTAGATCCGCCGGTTGACTGTGTCAGGGTTAGACGGGACGGGGTACATGGGGGGTAGCAATGCCGCCAGGTGTTGCGGTGGGCCCTCTTACGCTTGTGGAAGCGTGGTGGCAGGCGCAAGCACCCGACACTCGGCTCCGGGGTGTGCCCCCCCTCACGGGCGTCACTACCGCCGTGTCACGGAGTGGGGAAACAGCCACGTCGGGCCGACACGGAGGGAATCTTGGGGTGGGTTGGGCCGGGACCGTGTTCGGGGGTGTAGCTATGGGCTGGGCTATGACAACCCGGTGAAAAGGTCCACCGGTCAAACCCCGTCCGGCGAAAGTCAAAGGGCTAGATCCGCCGGTCGACTGTGTCAGGGTTAGACAGGACGGGGTTCATGGGGGGGTAGCAATGCCGCCAGGTGTTGCGGTGGGCCCTCCTACGCTTGTGGAAGCGTGGTGGCAGGCACAAGCACTCGGCACTCGGCTCCGGGGTGTGCCCCCCCTCACGGGCGTCGCTGCCGCCGTGCCACGAAGTGGGGAAACGGCCACGTCGGGCCGAGACGGAGGGAATCTTGGGGTGGGACCGTGTTCGGGGGTGTAGCTATGGGCTGGGCTATGACAACCCGGTGAAAAGGTCCACCGGTCAAACCCCGTCCGGCGAAAGTCAAAGGGCTAGATCCGGCGGTCGACTGTGTGAGGGTTAGACGGGACGGGGTACATGGGGGGGTAGCAATGCCGCCAGGTGTTGCAGTGGGCCCTCCTACGCTTGTGGAAGCGTGGTGGCAGGCGCAAGCACCCGGCACGTGGCTCCGGGGTGTGCCCCCCCTCACGGGCGTCGCTGCCGCCGTGTCACGGAGTGGGGAAACGGCCACGTCGGGCCGACACAGAGGGAATCTTGGGGTGGGTTGGGCCGGGACCGTGTTCGGGGGTGTAGCTATGGGCTGGGCTATGACAACCCAGTGAAATAGTCCACCGGCCAAACCCCGTCTGGTGAAAGTCAAAGGGCTAGATCCGGCGGTCGACTGTGTTAGGGTTAGACGGGATGGGGTACATGGGGGGTAGCAATGCCGCCAGGTGTTGCGGTGGGCCCTCCTACGCATGTGGAAGCGTGGTGGCAGGCGCAAGCACCCGGCACGCGGCTCCGGGGTGTGCCCCCCCTCACGGGCGTCGCTGCCGCCGTGTCACGAAGTGGGGAAACGGCCACGTCGGGCCGACACGGAGGGAATCTTGGGGTTAGATGGGACGGAAATGGCAACGTCGGGGAGACACGAAGGAATGTAGTTTTTTTTAACACTCATACACATGTATATTATGTATGTATTTGCAGTAGAAAAGAAAAATAAATACCGGGAATAATGAAAATGGTTATCCCTTCCAAAAAAATGAAAATGGTGGCAATCTATGCCGACGGTGTAACCGTCGGCATAGATCCCACCTTATCCACTCGCGGACCAGCCTGCACCTGGTGGTCCTCTACGCCGACGGTTTAACCGTCGGCGTAGTCTGGCACGAGGCACCAGTGCACGCCACGTGGCAGCCGCTGGCAGCTCCTGGTGGTCCTCTACGCCGACGGTTAAATTGTCGGCATAGATCCCACCTTATCCACTCACGGACCAGCCTGCACCACTCATTCTCTCTTTCTCTCCCACTCGTCCCCGACTCCTGGCCGCCGCCACCCGCCCAGCACACCGCCGCCGCCCGCCCAACCCCTCCGGCCGCCACCCTGCCCCCGCCCCGTCCCTCTAGCCGCCACCCCGCCCCTGCCCCACCCCGGCCCGGCCGCCACCCCGCCCTTGCCCCGCCCGCCGCCGGCCCCGCCCCGCCCCTCCCCGATCCCGCCCCGCCCCGGCCGCCACCCCGTCCCCGCCCGCCCCTCCTCCCACCGGTCCCCTGCTACTCCACCCCCGCCCCAGCCTCCCTGACCGCGCCGGTCCTCGCCTCCCCAACCTCACAGCCACCGTACAGGTATATTTTTGTGTGGAGTTTTGAATATATGCATATGATAAATAGAAATAGATAGATGCTTGCTCGATGGATGTTAGAGAGATTATGAATAGATAGATGAAATGAAGGGATAGAAATATGAAGATAAAAGTATATTAGGTGGACAATTTTGAGTATGTTTTGTGTAGTTTTAATTGTTTTTTATTAGATACATACTCGATGTGATAGATCGAACTTTTGTGGGGTACTCAATGTGATTATCATTATGTGAACTTGTGAATTATTTTCATGTCTTGATCATTTTGTCATTAAAAAATGTTGTATGTGATGTGATCATATATATTTTTCACACGGTGGAATTTGTAGGCTTTGTTGTGACGCATCTCCCCAGAGTGACCGTCGTCGCAAGCGTTGGTCCCTAATTGTCTCTTCATTGATCGACTACTTCCTCTACATCCGAGGGTGAGCTACAAACCCATCTCCTTATCGGTAAAATTTAGGTGTGAAAAAAATGTGAAAAAAATTAGGTGGCACAATTTTGTATATGATGTGATGACCTAAGTCTTTTTATCGGTAAAATTTACAGGCTTTGTGGTGTTGCATCTCCATGGAGTGATCGTCGACGTCGGAGTTGTTGGTCCCCGATCGTCCCTCTGCTGTTCGACTACTTCCTCTACAGTCGAGGGTGAGCTACGAATCCACCTTCACCTTCTATGCTTTTTTAATCATGTCACTAGATTTTCTTTTCTCGTCAAGTCGCGTAACCTAGGCGTCTCCCGTCCGAAATGGTTGCATGGATAAATATGCATTCAATTGCATATTTATCACCGCAACTGTTTCGGATTGTCCAGCGTTTTCCACGGACAGCCCGAGGATGTGTAGATTGGGTACGTTCTCCATGCTCTACCCCGTTCCGAGACAGGATTTCGGCGGCGCCTCCCCGTTGTTCTCCGGAGCACATTCTCTCGGCTATTTGCCGAGATGTGTATCTGGAGAACAGCGGGGAGGTGCTGCCGAATTTTTTTCTCGGAACGGGGTAGAGCATGGAGAACGTACTCAATCTACACATCCTCGGGTGGGATTAGGACCCTCTTTACCTATTGAGATGTAGGTGGATTCAGTGCCGTTTCTCATCAACCCGGTAGAAAATAAAAATTGTATGTGATTAATTTTAATGAATCCATAATTTTGTTGTGTGGCTCGTGATAAAGCAGAGGATGGCAGATAATCAGTGGATGTACAATGGTTTTATCCGTCGGAATCAAGTGACAACAGAGTGGGTCGAGAAAACCGATGTGTTCTTAAAGGAGATATTCCGTCCTCCAATGATAATTAACCTAGAATGCCCCTGTGCAAAATGTGAAAGACGTCACCGTAGAGCTCAGGGAGAAATGACTTTGCACCTTCGCACGTTTGGATATATGGAAGACTTTAACATGCCCATAAACTTTGCCGAGCGGGACCATGGTAGAGAGGAGGTGATGCGACAACGCATCGGTGGTTATGAGGACGATGGGGTTAGAAACATGCTAGATGATGTCTTTGCTGCCGAGACGACACATACAACACCTTCAGAGAATGAACCGGAGGAGCCGGAGGCAATCGCAAAGGCCTTCTTGGAGGTCTTGGCCTCGTCAAAGAAACCTCTTTATGCGGGTGCCAAAATTTCTCAGTTGGATGCCATCTCGCAACTGATGGAAGTCAAGGCTGAGTACGGCTGCACCCATCTTGCTTCGAAGCATTTCTGGGAGTATGGGTTAACAGCCTTCCTGAGGGTCATGAACTGCCGAAAAGCATGTACGCTACGAAGAAAATCATGAAGGCACTATCTATGAAATATGAGAAAATAGATGTTTGTCCGAAGAATTGCCTTTTGTTTAGGCACGAGTATGCCGGTGACAAGTACTGTAGGGAGTGCGGTTCCTCTCGGTACCTTGAGGTGGTCGGTGAGCATGGTGAGAAGAAGTAACTAGACATCCCCGTAAAGATTCTTCGGTATCTCCATTTCATAGAAAGACTGCAGCGCCTTTTCATCACGGAGGAGTCTGCCAAAATGATGAAGTGGCACAAGGAAGGGAAAATGTACGATAAAAAAATCGTACATCCATCGCAAGCTGAAGCATGAAAGTCATTCGATAAAGAGTACCCCGAGGAAGCAGCCGAGGCAGGGAATGTCAGGATTGCGATAACAGGTGACGGGTTGAATCCGTATGGTATGTCGTCCAATCCATATAGCTGCTGTCCCATGTTTGTTATTCCGCTCAATCTCCCTCCCGGTGTCGTAATGCAACGGAAGACCATGTTCTTGTCGCTGATCATTCCGGGGCCTGATTACCCGGGAAAGAATTTGGGAGTGTTTATGCAGCCACTGGTGGATGATTTGCTCCATTGTTGGTACTTCCCGAGGTTGACATACGACCGACATCTGCAAAAAAAATTCTTGATGAAAGTTTGGTTGATGTATTGCATGCATGAATTTCCCGGCTATGCCCTATTTTGCGGATGGTGTAGAAGTGGGACGATGCCATGCCCAGTGTGCATGCAGGCTCTACGTTTTATTTGGCTGTAGAAGGGTGGCAAGTATGTAGCCTTTGACATGCATCGACAGTTCCTCCCTGCAGACCATACAGACAGGGAAGACAAGAAGAACTTCACGAAAGGCCGGGTTGTCCATGAAGTAAACGAGATTCCAATGTTTTCTGGGGCAGATGTTCTTGCTCAGCTAAAAGCTCTCAAGCCTAAAGGCAAAGGCAAGTGCAAAGGCAAAGGCAATGGGGAAAGTGAAGGCGAAGGCCCAGGCAAATGCGAAGGCAAAGGCAAAGCGAAACGCTTTGAGGGATATGGTGAGACGCACAACTGGACTCACATTACCCTGTTCACGAAGCTTCCCCATTTCAAGGTCCTCAAACTTCCTTATAACATCGATGTGATGCACACCGAAAAGAATGTCGCAGAGTCCCTTTTTTCCACGATCCTCAACATTCCTGATAAGACAAAGGATAACGTTAAAGCTAGAGCCGATCAACAGAAAATTTGTGATAGACCACGGCTAAACATGCGGCCTCCAACAGACGGTCGAAGAAACTGGTTCAAACCAGATGCTGACTTCGTCCTTAAACCGCCAGAAAAGGAGGAAGCACTTATGTGGCTCAAACACATTGTGAAGTTCACTAATGGTTATGCATCAAATATAAGTAAGGGGGTCAATCTTTCAACGGACAAAGTGACCGGGCTCAAGAGTCATGACTATCATGTATGGATTGAGCGAATAATGCCGGTGATGGTTCGAGGCTATGTCCCCGAGCGTGTCTGGCGAGTGCTTGCGGAGCTAAGCCATTTCTTTCGCACGATATGTGCTAAAGAAGTATGTACCGAGGTGATTGAACAATTGCATCAGAAGTCACCGGACTTGATATGCAAGCTAGAGAAGATCTTCCCGCCAGGCTTCTTTACTCCGATGACACATCTCATTTTGCACCTCGCGAAGGAGGTATTGCTGGGGGGGCCTGTGCAGAATCGTTGGCAGTACGGCCCTGAGAGACAGAACAAGCATCTCAGAAAGAAATGTGGAAACAAAGCTAAGATTGAAGCTTCCATACCTGAGGCAGTTATCCTAGAGGAGGTGTCAGACCTCAGGACATCGTACTACCCAGACAACGTTCCCACTCTGCATAATAAGGTGTCTCGATACAATATAGAAGAGCCCAAGTATAAACCCAAGCTCGATCTATTCAACAGGCAATGTGGCCGGGCTGGGGGTTCGAAACCTTATAACATGCTAGAACAAGAGTGGGAGGACATCATGTTCTATGTCTTGCACAACATCAAGGAAGTCGAGGAAGAGTAGATGAGGTAATACCGCTACACCATTCCTTTATGCAATTCGTTGAGGATGAGTCTCGTTCTAACACCAATTTTCTTCTTTTAGTCAATTCCTACATGAGGAGTGGACGGGAATGATTCCTCCTACTAAAGCGGAGGCACTTACTCTTTTACGGAACGGTGCCTCTGGCAGAAAAAATTTTGTTGCTTGGTTCATGGATAAAGTAATTTTTCACATTCCCCTAGTTCAACTTCCTAGTTCAACATTTATTAGTTGATGGAACTAATGCACCCATCAATTTCAATTAAACTTGTAGGGCAAAGATTCGAACACCTCTATGGATGACGAATTGAGATGGGTTTCCATGGGTTTTAACGCTCGGGTCATGAAATGTGAAAAGTATGATGTGAATGGGTATCGCTTCCATACAGAGGATCACCAGAACAGCCGGCCTGATCCCAGAACTATAAACACAGGAGTGTACACCCCAGGAGAAAATGAAGTTGAGTACTACGGAAGGGTAGGAAAAATATACGAGCTGTCATTCGATCTTGGGGCCGAGGACCTAAATCTAGCTGTGTTCAAATGCCGATGGTTCGACCCATATGAGGGGTTGAGACATACGCCTTCCCTTGGTTTGGTCGAAGTTAAACCATCCACCGTTTATGCAGGAGCTGATCTTTTTATTGCGGCTACCCAGGCCACACAAGTTTATTATCTGCCCTACCCATGCCAGAAAGAGTATCTAAAGGGTTGGGAAGTTGTGTTCAAGGTGGCGCCACATGGTAAGCTACCGTACCCGGACAATGACGATTACTTCTACATTAACCCCATGACATACGAGGGAGTGTTCTATCAAGAGCAACTTGATGATGTTGATGTGGTTCGATACAATGACGCTGATGCCTTGGGTGATGTTGATGTGGATCCAAACGATGACGATGCACGGAATGATGGCGAGACCATTGTGAACGACCAAGACATACTTATGCTAGAGAAATTAAATGAATACGCTGAAGAAGAACAAGAGCCAGCACGTACGTCAGACAACGAAGATGATATGCGTGATAGTGACGATGAGACCGGTCGAGGAAACGGTTACAACAGTGATGATTCGTATTGGTTCTAGCAGATGTATGTTCCATGTCTTATTTGTATGTTCTATTAATATGTCTTTTTTATATGGTTTATTATTATGAATGCGCTTTTTTATTCCTTTTTATTATGTCTACTCCTTCATTATTAATACACTAACTTTTTATTCTCTTTTCAATGCAGGTTCGCTAAGTATGGGAAAGGGCAAGGCCGATGGTACTGGTTTGCTAAGCAAACTCGCCGCGAAGGTTAGTCGGAGTAGTCGACCCCATAATGTCCCCTCCCAACTACTTGACGATGAGTTCTCACAGGGAGGTCGAGGGAGAGGTGCCCCTAGAGGAGGACGTGGTGGGGGAGAGGCCCATGGGGACGGTCTCGGGGCCAGAAACTACGCTCTGTGACCGACATAGGGGGGTCGTCTTCGCGACCCTTCTCTAGTGAGGTAACCTCTGAGGAGGAGCAGGAGGTTGGGGAGGAGGAGGAGGAGCAGGAGGTTAGGGAGGAGGAGGAGGAGGAGGAGGTTAGGGAGGAGGATGAGGATGGTGGCAAGGAGGGGGATGGTGGCGAGGAGGGGGTGGTGGCGAGGAGGGGGGTGGTGGCGAGGAGGGGATGGTGGCGAGGAGGGGGATGGTGGCGGGAATGGGGGTGGCAAGCAGAAGGGTTGGCTGCGTGGTGGTGCACGACTCCCAAAAGCTCCTGATACCGAGGAGATGAAGTGGCTCATTAAGCCCAAAGGGAAAAGGTAAGTGCCCCTTAATAATATTTGAAACACATAGCATCATTTTGATTGTACACATGCTAATATTTTAATTATTTTGCAGTAGCTGGGAATATCCTCAAGGTGCCCGTGTTCCAAACGGCATCCTCACTATCCTGTTGAAGAAGCTTTGGCCGGGGATGTTCGCTCCGGACCGAGACAACGAGGAGCACAAGATTTTGGCCACGTGTTGGGAGCACTACGAAGCGGCCTTCCACCCAACCCATCTGACGGCCGCTAAGGCCGTGATATCAAAGTTTTGGGTAAGTTCTCTTGAGAAGCACAATTCTTGAGTTACTTTGAGAGTTTATCATCAAATCGTTTAACTCATGGCTTGTTCCATTCTGGTTTCATGAATGACTGTAGAAATTCTATAGAGTTCTTGAGGAGGACAAGGCCGAGGCCGATGAGTTCTTGCTGCGGGCTGCGAGGAAGCAGGCCCGTCAGTTGCAGTACGAGGTGCGCTGGGTGGTATCTCGCATTATTATCACGAGGTATGTAACGAGAAGGTGACCAAGGATGACGTGAAGGAGCATAACCTTACCTTGACTAAGGAGTAGTACATGTTGGTAAGTATAACAGACTTTTCATTACGACGTTTGTGGTAAATTTCATTGTTTCGTGGTCACATGCCATTATGATTCTTATGTAGGTGCGTCCTGATTGGTGCTTTGGAAAGAATGATGGATGGGAGGGATTGGTGGATCTGTGGGTCGGCGAGAACGCAGAGTTTGCTGCCAAGAGCAAGATAAACAAGGCTAATCGAGGTACCGACGGAACACACCGTCAGGGAAATTGAAACCACTGGCGCCACAAGAAACTTCAGGTATATCTATGTACATGAAACATTCTTGATCTTCTCTTTACCGTATGTTATTATGTATGACTAACCTCTGTTTGGCGGTGCAGGAGGAGAAATTGAAGCGGCCACTCTCAGACATCGAGTCGTGAAGGCTCGCCCGTGTGCGGCCTAATCCCAAGGCTGGCGAGAGTGAGTACTACGGCCATACCGGAGAGAACCTGACGTCATACACGAAGGAGTTTCAGAAGTGGAATCCTGGCACATCAGACCCCTTGTCTGTGGATACCGACGAGAGGGCCGCCGTCAGCATAGGCCCGAAGAGTCATGGTCGGCATCCGATTCTGGATTCTGTGATCACCCCTTCTGTCTCCTACAGGCGGATGCGCACTACCGACCCGAGGCCGAGCCAGCGCCCGCGCCCCAGTGCGTCCTCTACACTGTCACTCCAAGCCCAGCAGAACTCTGTAAGTATTTTCCCTCTTATCTTCTTTCTTTCGACCTTTATTTTCCGCATTGCTATGTTTTATGAGTTCCATCATGTCATATTTTTAGGCCTACATGGACTTCGTACGTCAGCAACTCTTCGAATGGAACGAGAGAGTTGCAGCAGCCACTGAGTACAACAGCCGCATGACGCAGCTTGTGGTTGCGTCTATGGCAACCGGGCAGATTCCTACACTGCCACCACCACCACCACCTCCTGGACCACAACCAGTGCCGCCTACGTTTGAACAATTCCTGGCAGAACATTATGGCACTCCGGTTAGTACATCACCAATCTATTCAACCACAACATACCGTTTATTCAATACAATCATATATTGCCCTCTCATCTCTTTTCAAACATGCAGGGAACCGGTGGATCATCCGCCGGTGGTGGTGCTACTTATGGTTCCACTCCTGAGTCACAAAGCCCAGTCACTCCGGTCTGGCGAGGCGGTGGCTGTGGCGGTAGCGCTAGCGGTGGCGGTGGCGGTGGTGGTAGCGCTAGCGGTGACGACCTCGACTTTGGCTACCTCGGCTTTGGCGGTGGAAGTGATGGCGCTTAAGCCTTTGGTGGTGTTTTATGATTTGTTGAACTTGTGATGATGTTGGCTTTGTTGAACTTGTGATGATGTTGTTGGCTTTGTTGAACTTGTGATGATATTGTTGGCTATGTCGAACTTGTCATGATGTTGAATTTGTGATATTATCCTCTCTATTCTGTTGTGGTCTGTTGTGATGATGATGATATATATATATATGCTGTGTATTTGAATTGAAATGCAACCAAAAAAATGGAAAAAAAAATCTGTGCATAACTATCCCGACGGCATAACCGTCGGCGTAGTCTGGCACGAGGCACCAGTGCACGCCACGTGGCAGCCGCTGGCAGCTCCTGGTGGTCCTCTACGCCGACGGTTTAACCGTCGGCATAGATTTTAAGTATCCCGACGGCTTCACCGTCGGCGTAGTCTGGCACGAGGCACCAGTGCACGCCACGTGGCAGCCGCTGGCAGCTCCTGGTGGTCCTCTACGCCGACGGTTAAACCGTCGGCATAGGTCACTACCAGGAGCTGCCAGCGGCTGCCACAGGTCGTCCCCTGAATGGGTGGCCTCGCCGTCAGCCACCGTCAGTCACAATTCGTTGCCGACGGCCTATTTATGCCGAGGGCTATACGGAAGCCGTCGGCATACCTACCTATCCCGACGGTGTTTCTATGCCGACGGCCGCCCGGCGGTACGCCGACGGACGTACGCCGACGGCCGCCGTCGGCGTAGGTCTATCCTGACGGTTTTCCGGAGGCCGTCGGCAACGTGCGTTAGTCTGGTAGTGAGGATTACGATATGTGAGGTAAAGTTTTTTTTTTGCAAAGTTCTTGAAGATCAGATTCTGAAAAGGTCAGAAGTCTCATAATTTCCAGTAGGAGTTAAACCGGATCGGATTAAAATGGATAATGCTCATACTATACCCTATTCCATTTTTTCAGATTCCGAAGGGAGACATATGTAGTATGGATGCAGATTTGAATATCAGATTATGTTGGATTAGGACATATGTTACGGTAACAGAACAGACACATATCGGAAATGGACATATACCACATGCATATATGAGGAATATATGCATAAACACCAAGTAAATATTAATAAGTATGCACTTAACACAAAAAAGCACTAGAAGGTACTAAAGTAATCCAAATAAACTAGTAGAAGCATATGTCTCATGTTATAAGCATATAAATACAACTATTGCTAGTTAATACTTAAAACATTAGCAATAAATCATATAACCATATTTAAAAGGTTGGATTATCCAGATAAAAAGGATTATCCTAAATTATCGTATATTAGTAATACCCTATACCGTACTAGACAGACTCAGATTCAGACCGGATTGTGTTCGGATGTCAAAAATCTCTTAAGATATCATGCCACCAAATTCAAAAATGTTTCCGGTCCAAAATTATCCTAACCACTTCTTCCTTACTTCCTAGCCTATGTCCCTTTGTTTTCACTTGTTCAGACCCTCGAACCAATTCCCATTCGGAGGCTCTAACTCCACTCTAGAGAGGTAATCATCGTTCTTTGTGACATTCAAATCTTCTACGGGTATTCCATTTGGAACCTTTGAAGTAGTTGCAGTAGCGTACTACGTGTTGTCTAGAACCCTTCAAAACATGCAGGTCGGTCCCTCCGAACCCCATCTAATAGCCCGCTCCATGTTTCCTCTTCCATTCAAAGTTTCTAGGCACAATTCCTTCAAATATAAGCCTATGCATACTTGACAACTTGTGGTTCGAACCTTCATCGGCGAGGATGGGGATACCATCAACTATCAAAACCTCGGGGAAAATCAATGACTGCGATCTCTTTCCTGGACACTTTATCTTCTTGCAAGTTTAGTTTCCGCCCTTTACTCTAATTAGACTTGCATGTGTAGGGTGCTCTAGGAACCTCTAGCAAAGTGACTATCTTCCGCTCTTTACTCTAATTAGACTTGCATGTTTAAGCCAAGTTGAACGATTAAAAATAATGCCATTTCAACAATTCCATAGTCCCCATAGGATAGCAGCAGAAGCTACATCCATTTGCGGGAACTTTTTTATTACACAACAAATGTTTGACCAAAATCAAATTCTACAAGGAAATTTCTCTAAAATCAGCCCACATCATTCTAGCAACAATACACACAATAAATAAATGATAGACAAACTCAATCTCACTGCAATGCACACACTCAAAGAGGTCTAGCTATACGCCTCTTCCGCATGTTATCACAAGTCCCGATCTTGTTTTCAGAGAAGAACCACAAAAAACTTATTCAATTCTAGAAAGAAACTTTTAACTGCAATACAGATGACAGGAAAATAGGCTGGAATCCTCTGAAATAAATAAATAAACATCCAAATATCTAGATGAATGTACTCATTTAGACTCATACTACCAATGATATTCTAATCTAATGCTCCTAGCGATATTTTCTAGATCAAAGTACCGACTCATCAATCTATCGGAGAAGGTACTTTGGAAAGTACATATCAATTGAATGACATCCCATACATTAGCTATTATTTAATTTGTTCTTCTCATTATCCAGTCAATAGAGATCCAAGAGTTGATTTTCCATAGGAGCATTCTCAAACCATGTAACCTCCCCACACATTCTCCGTGATCTACCATTTCCTATTCTCAAATAAAAAAATCTACAGTTTCTCTCATGGCTCATATCTCTCCTTTCCAAAACAGAGAAGCATGTGTTGTTGGAAATATGCCCTAGAGGCAATAATAAATTTGTTATTATTATATTTCCTTGTTCGTGATAATCGTTTATTATCCATGCTATAATTGTATTGATTGGAAGCTCAAATACATGCGTGGGTACATAGACAACACTGTGTCCCTAGTATGCCTCTAGTTAACAAGTTCGTTGATCAAAGATGGTCAAGGTTTCCTGGCCATAAACATGAGATGTCATTTGATAACAGGATCACATCATTAGGAGAATGATGTGATGGGCAAGACCCAAACTATAAACATAGCATATGATCATGTCAGCTTATTGCTATAGTTTTCTGCATGTCAAATATCTGTTCCTATGACCATGAGATCATGCAACTCGCTGACACCGGAGGAATACCTTGTGTGTATCAAACATCACAACGTAACTGGGTGACTATAAAGATGATCTACAGGTATCTCCCAGGGTGTCTGTTGAGTGGGCATGGATCAAGACTGGGATTTGTTACTCCATGTGATGGAGAGGTATCTCAGGGCCCACTCGGTAATACAACATCACAATAAGCCTTGCAAGCAATGTGACTAAGTGTTAGCCACGGGACCTTGTATTACAGAACGAGTAAAGAGACTTGCCGGTAACGAGATTGAACTAGGTATAGAGATACCGACGATCGAATCTCGGGCAAGTAACATACCGAAGAACAAAGGGAACAGCGTACGGGATTAACTGAATCCTTGACATAGAGGTTCAACCGATAAAGATCTTCGTAGAATATGTAGGAACCAATATGGGCATCCAGGTCCCGCTATTGGTTATTGACCGTAGAGGTGTCTTGGTCATGTCTACAAAGTTCTCGAACCCGCCGGGTCTGCACACTTAAGGTTCGGTGACGTTTCGGTATAGTAGAGTTATGTATGGTGGTGACCGAAGGTTGTTTGGAGTCCCAGATGAGATCCTGGACGTCACGAGGAGCTCCGGAATTGTCTGGAGGTAAAGATTGATATATAGGAAGTCCTGTTTTGGTCACCGGAAAAGTTTCGGGTATTTCGGTAGTGTACCGGGAGTGCTGGGAGGGGTACAGGGGACCATCGGAAGGGGTGTCTCGACCCAAAGGACCTCATGAGCTGTGGGAGGAGTCAAACCAGCCCCTAGTGGGCTGGCCTAACCCCCCTCCCCCCCACTAAGGCCCATGTGGCTTTGGGTGGAAAAAATCCAAAGGAGGAAAGGTGGAAAGGGTTTCCAAGTGGAGAGGAGGAATCCTACTCCTAATAGGATTGGAGTAGGACTCCTCCACCTCCAATTTCGGCCAAACCTTGAGGGTTTGAGGCTGCCTCCTCCCCTCCCTCCCTCCTATATATACTAGAGGATTTAGAGGGAAGAGCTAACCCTAATTGCCACGTGCTCCCTCTACTTCATCTAGATCGGTTTCTCCTCTAGTCTAGTTTCAACGGTGCTTAGGCAAAGCCCTGCCGGAATTGTTCCACCACCATCGCCGCCGCGCCGTCGCGCTGCCGGAGAACTCTTCTACCTCTCCGCTCCCTCTTGCTGGATCAAGAAGGCGGAGATCGTGATCGAGCTGTACGTGTGCTGAACGCGGAGGTGCCGTCCGTTCGGCGCTAGATCGGAAGGACCGTGATCAGGATCACGAGACGATTCGTGATTTGATCGCGGGACGGGTCGTGATGGGATCGCGGGACGGATCGAGATTGTATCGCGAGATGGATCGTGATGGGATCGCGGGACGCTCGGCGATTTGGATCGCGAAGACGTTCGACTATATCAACCGCGTTTCTTAACGCTTCCCGCTTAGCGATCTGCAAGGGTATGTAGATCCACTCTCCCTCTCGTAGATGCTCATCACCATGGATAGATCTTGCGTGTGCGTAGGAATTTTTTTGTTTCCCATGCAATGTTCCCCAACAGTGGCATCATGAGCTAGGTCTATGTGTAGATGAGATCTCGAGTAGAACACAAAAGAGATTGTGGGCGTTGATATTCAGATTGCTTCCTCCCTTGGTCTTTTCTTGATTCGGCGGTATTGTGGGATGAAGCGGCCCGGACCAACATTACTCGTACGCTTACGAGAGACCGGTTCCATCAACTGACATGTAACTTCGTTGCATAAAGATGGCTGGCGGGTGTCTGTTTCTCCCACTTTGGTCGGATTGGATTTGACAAAGGCGGTCCTTGAGAAGGTTGAATAGCAATTTTTGTATCACCGTTGTGGTTTTTGCGTAGGTAAGAATTGTTCTTGCTAGATACCCGTAGCAGCCACGTAAAACTTGCAACAACAATTAGAGGACGTCTAACTTGTTTTTGCAGGGTATGTTGTGATGTGATATGGCCAATTACATGATGAGATAAATATGATGTATGAGATGATCATGTATTTTATAGAATATCATGACTTGCATGTCGATGAGTACGGCAACCGGCAGGAGCCATAGGGTTGTCTTTAATTATTTTTGCCGTTTTTGCTTTACTTTATCGCTATGAGTTAGCAAGAGTCGTGGAAGCAACAGTCGGCGCGACAACCTCATGGCGACACATTGATGGAGATCAAGATGATGGAGATCATGGTGTTATGCCGGTGACGATGGAGATCATGCCGGTGCTTTGAAGATGGAGATCAAAAGCACAAGTTCATGGCCATATCATGTCACTTATGATTTGCATGTGATGTTAATACTTTTATGCATCTTATTTTGCTTAGGACGACGGTAGCATTATAAGGTGATCCCTCACTAAAATTTCAAGATAAAATTGTGTTCTCCCCGAGTGTGCACCGTTGCGAAAGTTCGTTGTTTTGAGACACCACGTGATGATCGGGTGTGATAGACTCTACGTTCACATACAACGAGTGGAAGCCAGTGTTGCACGTGCGGAACACTCGAGTTAAACTTGACGAGCCTAGCATGTACAGACATGGCCTCGGAACACAAGAGACCGAAAGGTCGAACATGAGTCATATAGTAGATATGATCAACATGAAGATGTTCACCATTGAAACCACCTCAACTCACGTGATGATCGGACTTGTGTTGGTGGATTTGGATCATGTGTCACTCGAATGACCGGAGGGATGTCAATTTGAGTGGGAGTTTTTAAGTAATATGATTAACTAAACTCATTATCATGAACATAGTCAAAATGTCTTTGCAAATTATGTTGTAGATTACTAGCTCGCGCTGTAGCTCCCTTGAATTTTTATATGTTCCTAGAGAAATAGAGTTGAAAGATGATGGTAGCAATAATGCGGACTGGGTCCGTGATCTGAGGATTGTCCTCATTGCTGCACAGAAGGCTTATGTCCTTAATGCACCGCTCGGTGCGCCACCCCCTCAAGCGTCGTCTGTAGATGTTGTGAACATCTGACAGGCACATTCTGATGACTACTTGATAGTTCAGTGCGTCATGCATTACGGCTTAGAATTGAGGCTCCAAAATGTTTTGAACGTCACGGAACATATTAGATGTTCTAAGAGCTGAAATTGGGATCTCAGGCTCGTGCCCGTGTCGAGAGGTATGAGACCTCCAACTAGATTCTTTGCCTGCAAGATGAAGGAGAATAGCTCAATCGGCGAGCATGTGCTCATATTGTCTGGGTGCTACAATCGTTTGAATCGAGTGGGAGTTGATCTTCCAGATAAGATAGTGATTGATATAGTTCTCCAAGTCACTGTCACTAAGCTACTAGAGCCTCATGATGAACTATAAAATGCCATGGATAGAAATAATGATCCCTGAGCTATTCGCGATGTTTGACACCGCGAAGGTAGAAATCAAGAAGGAGCATCAAGTGTTGATGGTTAGTGAAACCACTAGTTTCGAGAAGGGCAAGGGCTAGGAGGGAAACTTCATGGATGGCAAGTCAGTTGCTGCTCCAGTGAAAAAACCCAAGGTTGAACCCAAACCCGAGACTAAGTGCTTCTATTATGAGGAGAACAGTTGCTGAAGCGGAATAACCCTAGATACTTGGTAGATAAGAAGGCTGGCAACGTCGATAGAAGTATATTTGATATACGTGTGTACCTTGCTAGTACTCCTAGTAGCACCTGGGTATTGGATACCGGTTCGGTTGCTAAATGTTAGTAACTCGAAATAAAAGCTACGGAATAAACAGAGGCTAGCTAAGGGTGAGGTGACGATGAGTGTTGGAAGTGTTTCCAAGGTTGATGTGATCACCATCGCACGCTCTCTCTACCTTCGGGATTAGTGATGAACCTAAATAAATGTTATTTGGTGTTTGCGTTGAGCATGAACGTGATTAGATCATGTTTATTGCGATACGGTTATTCATTCAAGTTAGAGAATAATGGTTATTCTGTTTACATGAATAATACCTTCAATGGTCATGCACCCAATGAGAATGGTTTATTGAATCTTGATCGTAGTGATACACATGTTCATAATATTGATGCCAAAAGATACAAAGTTAATAATGATAGTACCACATACTTGTGGCACTGCCGCTAAATGTCATATTGGTGTAAAACACATGAAGAAACTCCATGCTGATGGATCTTTGGACTCATTCGATTTCGAATCGGTTGAGACATGCGGACCATGCCTCATGGGCAAGATGACTAAGACCCCGTTTTTCGGTATGATGGAGCGGGCAAGTGACTTATTGGAAATGATACATGTTGATGTATTCGGTCCAATGAGTGTTGTAGCGTGCGGTGGATATCATTATTTTCCTACCTTCACTGATGATTTGAGTACATATGGGGATATTTACTTAATGAAACACAAGTCTAAAACATTTGAAAAGTTCAAACAAATTCAGAGTGAAGTTTGAGATCATCGTGACAAGAAGATAAAATATCTACGATATGATCGTAGAGGTAAATATCTGAGTTACGAGTTTGGTATACAACTTAAGACAATGTGGAAGTTGTTTCACAACTCACGCCACCTGGAACACCATAGTGTGATGGGTGTCCGAACGTCGTAGTCGTGCTCTATTGGATATGGTGCGTACTATGATGTCACTTATCGATTTGCCACTATCGTTTTGGGGTTATGCATTAGAGACAACTACATTAACTTTAAAAAGGGGCACCATCTAAGTCCGTTGAGATGACACCGTATGAATTTTGGTTTGGCAGAAACCTAAGCTGTCATTTCTTAATGTTTGGGGCTGCGACGCTTATGTGGAAAAGGTTTTCAACCTGATGAGCTCGAACCCAAAGCGGACAAATGCATCTTCATAGAATACCCTAACGTAACAGTTGGGTAAACCTTCTATCTCAGATCCAAGCACAAAGCATTTGTTGCTAAAACGGGTCCTTTCTCGAGAAAGAGTTTCTCTCGAAAGAATTGAGTGGGAGGAAGATAGAACTTGATGAGGTTGTTGAACATTTGTTTCAACCAGAGAGTAGCGCAGCGCAGAAAGTTGTTTCTGTGGAGCCTACATTAGTTGAAGAGGAAGTTACTGATGATGATCATAAAGCTTCGGATCAAGTTACTATCGAACCTCGTAGGTCGACAAGGACGCGTACTGCTCCTGGGTAGTACGGCAACCTTGTCTTAGAGGTCATGTTATTGGACAATGATGAACCTACAAGCTATGGAGAAGCGATGATGGGCCCGGATTCCGAGAAATGGTTAGAGGCCATGCAATCCGAGATGGGATCCATGTAAGAAAACAAAGTATGGGCTTTGGAAGTATTACCTGAAGGGTGAAAGGCCATTCAGAATAAATGGATCTTTAAAAGGAAGACAGACGCGGACGGTAATGTCACCGTCTATAAAGCTCGACTTGTGGCAAAGGGTTTTTCACAAGTTCAAGGAGTTGACTACGATGAGACTTTCTCACCCGTAGCGATGCTAAAGTCTGTTGGAATTATGTTAGCAGTTGCTGCATTTTTCGATTATGAAATCTGGCAGATGGATGTCAAAACATCATTTCCTTAACGGTATCCGTGAGGAAAGGTTGTATGTGATACAACCGGAAGGTTTTGTCAGTTCTAAGGATGCTAAAATATATGCAAGCTCCAGCGATCCTTCTATGGACTGGAGCAAGCATCTCGGAGTTCGAATATACGCTTTGATGAGGTGATCAAAGTTTTTGAGTCTATACAAAGTTTATGAGAAACTTGTATTTACAATAAAGTGAGTGGGAGCACTATAGAATTTCTGATAAGTATATGTGGATGACATATTGTTGATCGGAAATGATGTAGAATTTCTGGAAAGCATAAAAGGTTGTTTGAAAAGGAGTTTTTCAAAGGAAAACCTGGAATGAAGCTACTTAAATATTGGGCATCTTGATCTATAGAGGTAGATCAAGACGTCTGGTAAAACTTTCAATGAGTACATACCTTGACAAGATTTTGAAAGAGTTCAAAATGGATCAGTCAAAGAAAGAGTTCTTGCCTGATTTGTAAGGTGTGGAGTTGAGTGAGACTCAAAGCTCGACCACGGCAGAAGAAAGAGAAAGGACGAAGGTCATCCCCTATGCCTTATCCATAGGCTCTGTATAGTATGCCATGCTATGTACCGCACCTGTGTGTGCCTTGCCATGAGTCTGTCAAGGGGTACAAGAGTGATCCAGGAGTGGACCACTGGACAACGGTCAAGATTATCCTTAGTAACTAGAGGAAAAAGGAAATATTTCTCGATTAGGGAGGTGATAAAGAGTTCGTCGTAAAGGGTTACGTCGATGCAAGCTTTAACACCAATCCGGATGACTCTGAGTAGCAATCCGGATACGTATAGTGGAGCAGCCATTTGGAATAGCTCCAAGTGGAGTGTGGTAGCAGTGTCTACAGTATGACACAGAGATTTGCACAGTACACACGGATCTGAATGTCGCAGACCCGTTGACTAAAGACCTCTCTCACATGCAAAGCATGATCGAACCCCAGAACTCATTGGGTGTTAGATTCATAACAATGTAAAACACATGGTGATGTGAACTAGATTATTGACTCTAGTGCAAGTGGGAGACTGTTGGAAATATGCCCTAGAGGCAATAATAAATTGGTTATTATTATATTTCCTTGTTCGTGATAATCGTTTATTATCCATGCTATAATTGTATTGATTGGAAACTCAAATACATGTGTGGGTACATAGACAACACTGTGTCCCTAGTATGGCTCTAGTTAACTAGTTCGTTGATCAAAGATGGTCAAGGTTTTCTGGCCATAGACATGAGATGTCATTTGATAACGGGATCACATCATTAGGAGAATGATGTGATGGACAAGACCCAAACTATAAACATAGCATATGATCGTGTTAGTTTATTGCTATAGTTTTCTGCATGTCAAGTATCTGTTCCTATGACCATGAGATCATGCAACTCACTTATTGGAAATATGCCCTAGAGGCAATAATAAATTAGTTATTATTATATTTCCTTGTTCATGATAATCGTTTATTATCCATGCTATAATTGTATTGATTGGAAACTCAAATACATGTGTGGGTACATAGGCAACACTGTGTCCCTAGTAAGCCTCTAGTTGACTAGCTCGTTGATCAAAACATGGTGAAGGTTTCCTAGCCATGGACATAAGATGTCATTTGATAACGGGATCACATCATTAGGAGAATGATGTGATGGACAAGACCCAAACTATAAACATAGCATATGATCGTGTCAGTTTATTGCTATTGTTTTCTGCATGTCAAGTATCTGTTCCTATGACCATGAGATCAAGCAACTCCCTGACATCGGAGGAGTACCTTGTGTGTATCAAACGTCGCAACGTAACTGGGTGACTATAAAGATGCTCTACAGGTATCTCCGAGGGTGTCTGTTGGGTTGGCATGGATCAAGACTGGGATTTGTTACTCCATGTGACGGAGAGGTATCTCAGGGCCCACTCGGTAATACAACATCACAATGAGCCTTGCAAGCAATGTGACTAAAGTGTTAACCACGAGATCTTGTATTACGGAACGAGTAAAGAGACTTGCCAGTAACGAGATTGAACTAGGTATAGAGATACCGACGATCGAATCTCGGGCAAGTAACATACCGAAGAACAAAGGGAACATCATACGGGATTAACTGAATCCTTGACATAGAGGTTCGACCGATAAAGATCTTCGTAGAATATGTAGGAGCCAATATGGGCATCCAGGTCCCGCTATTGGTTATTGATCGTAGAGGTGTCTCGGTCATGTCTACATAGTTCTCGAACCCGCAGGGTCTACACACTTAACGTTTGGTGACGATTAGTATAGTTGAGTTATTTTGTTGGTGACCGAAGGTTGTTCGGAGTCCCAGATAAAATCCCGGACATGACGAGGATCTCCAGAAGAGTCCAGAGGTAAAGATTGATATATGGGATAATAGTGTTTGGTCTCCGGAAGGGTTCCGGAATTCACCGGAAGGGGTTCCGGATGTTTCCCGAAATGTTCGGGTATGAGAACACTTTATTTGGGCCAAGGGGTAAAGCCCACGAGGCTTAGGCAAGATGCAAAAGGAAGTTTTGCTGGCGTCTGGGGTGGTACTACCGCTTATCGTAAGCGCTACTACCGCTACAGGCGGTACTACGGCTTATCGTAAGCGGTACTACCGCTACAGGCGGTACTACCGCCTATCGTAAGCGGTACTACCGCTACAGGCGGTAATACCGCTTATCGTAAGCGGTACTACCGCTACAGGCGGTACTACCGCTTATCGTAAGCGGTACTACCGCTTGTACGCAATACTGCTGGAATCCGAGTTGGACTCTTTCCATGCGGGCCAAACCGACCTTGTGCGGGCAAAACCGACCTTGTGGAGGTTTTATCTCCAAGTTTAGACCCCAGGGCTCAACATATAAATAGAGGGGCAGGGCTAGCACACGGGATACATCAAGATTTCCCAAGCCGTGTGTCGGCAACCTTAACCCTCTAGTTCTCCTGTCATAATCTCCGTAGTGCTTGGCGAAGCCCTGCAGAGATTGTTCCTCACCACCATCACCACGCCGTCGTGCTGCCGGAACTCATCTACTACATCACCATCGCTCGCTGGATCGAGGAGGTGAAGGCGTCATCAAGCCGTACGTGTGTTGAACGTGGAGGTGCCGTCCGTTCGGCACTAGTTCGTGATCGGATCGAGGGACGACTTGCGATTTGGATCGCGGAGACGTTCGACTACATCAACCGCGTTTCTTAACGCTTCCGCTTTGCGATCTACAAGGGTATGTAGATTCACTCTCCCTCTCGTAGATGCTCATCACCATGGATAGATCTTGTGTGTGCGTAGGAAAATTTTTGTTTCCCATGCAACGTTCCCCAACAGTGGCATCCGAGCTAGGTCTATGCGTAGATGAGATCTCGAGTAGAACACAAACGAGTTGTGGGCGTGGGTGTATACATATTGCTTGCCGTTACTAGTTGATACTTGATTCGGCGGTATTGTGAGATGAAGCGGCCCGGACCGACATTACGCGTACGCTTACGCGAGACAGGTTCCTTCAACTGACATGTAACTTCGTTGCATAAAGATGGCTAGCGGGTGTCTGTCTCTCTCACTTTAGTTGAATCAATTTCAATGAAGAGGGTTCTTTTAGAAGATAAAAAAGCAATCACTACACCACGTTGTGGTTTTGCGTAGGTAAGAACGGTTCTTGCAAACCCGTAGCAGCCACGTAAAATTTGCAACAACAATTAGAGGACGTCTAACTTGTTTTTGCAGGGTATGTTGTGATGTGATATGGCCAATTACATGATGAGATATATGTGATGTATGAGATGATCATGTGTTGTATAGAATATCACGACTTGCATGTCGATGAGTACGGCAACTGGCAGGAGCCATAGAGTTGTCTTTAATTATTTTCGCCGTTTTGCTTTACTTTATCGCTATGAGTTAGCGATAGTCGTGGAAGCAACAGTCGGCGCGACAACCTCATGGCGACACATTGATGGAGATCATGGTGTCATGCCGGTGACGATGGAGATCATGCCGGTGCTTTGGAGATGGAGATCAAAAGCACAAGTTCATGGCCCTATCATGTCACTTATGCATGTGATGTTAATCCTTTTATGCATCTTATTTTGCTTAGGACGACGGTAGCATTATAAGGTGATCCCTCACTTAAATTTCAAGATAAAATTGTGTTCTCCCCGAGTGTGCACCGTTGCGAAAGTTCGTCGTTTCGAGACACCACGTGATGATCGGGTGTGATAGACTCTACGTTCACATACAACGGGTGCAAGCCAGTGTTGCACATGCGGAACACTCGGGTTAAACTTGACGAGCCTAGCATGTACAGACATGGCCTCGGAACACAAGAGACCGAAAGGTCGAACATGAGTCATATAGTAGATATGATCAACATGAAGATGTTCACCATTGAAACCACCTCAACTCACGTGATGATCGGACTTGAGTTGGTGGATTTGGATCATGTTACACTCGAATGACCGGAGGGGTGTCAATTTGAGTGGGAGTTTTTAAGTAATATGATTAACTAAACTCATTATCTTGAACAATAGTCTAAGTTGTCTTTGCAATATTTATGTTGTAGATCATGGCTCGCGCAGTAGCACCCCTGAATTTTAATGCGTTCCTAGAGAAAGCTAAATTGAAAGAAGATGGAAGTAACTTTGTGGACTGGGCCCGTAATCTAAGGATTATCCTTACGGCTTCCCAGAAGGCTTATGTCCTTGATGCACCGCTTGGTGATCCACCCGCTCCAGTTGAGTCTCTAGACGTTGTGAACGCCTGGCAGGCTCGTTCTGAAGATTACTCAATAGTTCAATGTGCAATATTGTATGGCTTAGAACCGGGACTTCAAAGACGTTTTGAACGTCATGGAGCATATGAGATGTTCCAGGAGTTGAAGTTTATCTTTCAGAAGAATGCCCGGATCGAGAGATATGAGATCTCCGATAAGTTCTATGCTTGCAAGATGGAGGAGAACGGGTCTATCAGTGATCACGTACTCAGAATGTCTGGGTACTCCACCCGTCTGGCTGAATTGGGGATGCCCCTTCCGCCAGAGGCTATCACTGACAGAGTTCTTCAATCATTGCCACCTAGCTACAAGAGCTTCGTGTTGAACTATAACATGCACGGGATGAACAAGTCAATCGCCGAGCTGTTTGCGATGCTGAAAGCCGCTGAGTCTGAAATTCAGAAGGAGCATCAAGTGTTGATGGTCAATAAAACCACTAGTTTCAAGAAAAATGGCAAGGGTAAGAAGGGTAACTCCAAGAAGAGTGGCAAAGCAGTTGCTCCTCTCGTGAAGAAACCGAAGGCTGGACCCAAACCAGAAACTGTGTGCTTTCATTGCAAGGGAACTGGACACTGGAAGTGGAACTGCCCCAAGTATTTGGCTGACAAGAAGGCGGCCAACAACAAACAAGGTATATATGATATACATGTTATTGATGTGTACCTTACCAACTCTCGTTGTAGTGCCTGGGTATTTGATACCGGTGCGGTTGCTCATATTTGCAACTCAAAACAGGAACTGCGGAATAGACGGAGGCTGGCAAAGGACGAAGTGACGATGCGCGTGGGAAATGGTTCCAAGGTTGATGTGATCGCCGTCGGCACGCTCGCTCTTCGATTACCATCGGGATTAGTGATGAACCTGAATAATTGTTATTTAGTGCCTACGTTAAGCATGAACATTATATCTGGATCTTGTTTATTGCGAGACGGTTACTCATTTAAATCAGAGAATAATGGTTGTTCTATTTATATGAGTAATATCTTTTATGGTCATGCACCCGATGTGAGGGGTTTATTCTTATTGAATCTCGATAGTAATGATACACATGTTCATAACATTGATGCCAAAAGATGTAGAATTGATAATGATAATACCACTTTCTTGTGGCACTGCCGTTTAGGTCATATTGGCGTAAAACGCATGAGGAAGCTCCATGCTGATGGACTTTTGGAGTCACTTGATTTTGAATCACTTGACACATGTGAGCCATGCCTCATGGGCAAGATGACTAAAACGCCGTTCTCTGGAACAATGGAACGGGCAAGTGACTTATTGGAAATCATACATACTGATGTGTGCGGTCCGATGAGCATTGAGGCGCGCGGTGGTTATCGTTACTTTCTCACCTTCACTGATGACTTAAGTAGATATGGGTATATTTACTTAATGAAACACAAGTCTGAAACATTTGAAAAGTTCAAACAATTTCAGAGTGAAGTTGAGAATCATCGTAACAAGAAGATTAAATCCCTACGATCTGATTGAGGAGGAGAATATCTGAGTTATGAGTTTGGCAGTCACTTAAGACAATGTGGAATTGTTTCACAACTAACACCGCCTGGAACACCACAGCGTAATGGTGTGTCCGAACGTCGTAATCGAACCTTATTGGATATGGTGCGATCTATGATGTCTCTTGCCGATTTGCCACTATCGTTTTGGGGTTATGCATTAGAGACAGCTGCATTCACTTTAAATACGGCACCATCGAAATCTGTTGAGACGACGCCATATGAACTTTGGTTTGGCAAGAAGCCAAAGCTGTCGTTTCTTAAAGTTTGGGGATGTGATGCTTATGTCAAAAAGCTTCAGCCTGAAAAGCTGGAACCCAAAGCGGAGAAATGCGTCTTCATAGGATACCCAAAAGAGACAGTTGGGTATACCTTCTACCTCAGATCCGAAGGCAAAGTGTTTGTCGCTAAAAACGGAACATTTCTTGAGAAAGAGTTTCTCTCGAAAGAATTGAGTGGGAGGGAGATAGAACTTGATGAGGTTGTTGAACCTTTACTTCAACCTGAAAGTAGTGCAGCGCAGAAAGATGTTTCTGTAGAGCCTACAACAGCTGAAGAGGAAGTTAATGATGATGATCATGAAGCTTTGGATCAAGTTGCTATCGAACCTCGTAGGTCGACAAGGACGCGTACTGCTCCTGAGTGGTACGGCAACCCTGTCTTAGAGGTCATGTTGTTAGACAACGATGAACCTACGAGCTATGGAGAAGCGATGATGGGCCCGGATTCCGAGAAGTGGTTAGAGGCCATGAAATCCGAGATGGGATCCATGTATGAAAACAAAGTGTGGACTTTGGAAGTATTACCTGAAGGGCGTAAGGCCATTCAGAACAAATGGATCTTTAAGAGGAAGACGGACGCGGACGGTAATGTCACCGTCTATAAAGCTCGACTTGTGGCAAAGGGTTTTTCACAAGTTCAAGGAGTTGACTACGATGAGACCTTCTCACCCGTAGCGATGCTTAAGTCCGTCAGAATCATGTTAGCAATAGCTGCCTTTTTCGATTATGAAATTTGGCAGATGGATGTCAAAACAGCGTTCCTTAACGGTTTCCTTAAGGAAGAGTTGTATATGATGCAACCAGAAGGTTTTGTCGATCCAGAGAATGCTGACAAAGTTTGCAAACTCCAGCGATCCATTTATGGACTGGTGCAAGCATCTCGGAGTTGGAATCTTCGCTTTGATGAGGTGATCAAAGCGTTCGAGTTTATACAAGTTTACGGAGAAGCTTGTATTTACAAGAAAGTGAGTGGGAGCTCTATAGCGTTTCTAATATTATATGTGGATGACATATTACTGATTGGAAACAATATAGAAATGTTGGAAGGCGTGAAGGAATATTTGAACAAGAGTTTTTCAATGAAGGTCCTAGGAGAAGCTGCTTTCATATTAGGCATCAAGATCTATAGAGATAGATCAAGACGTTTAATAGGACTTTCACAAAGCACATACCTTGATAAGATTTTGAAGAAGTTCAAAATGGATCAGTCCAAGAAGGGGTTCTTGCCTGATTTGCAAGGTGTGAAGTTGAGTAACACTCAATGCCCAGTGACTGCAAGAGATAGAGAAAAGATGAGTGCCATCCCCTATGCTTCAGCCATAGGCTCTATCATGTATGCAATGTTGTGCACAAGACCCGATGTCAGCCTTGCCATAAGTATGGTCGGAAGGTTTCAAAGTGATCCAGGAATGGAACACTGGACGGCGGTCAAGAATATCCTGAAGTACCTGAAAAGGACTAAGGACATGTTTCTCGTTTATGGAGGTGATCAAGAGCTCGTCGTAAAGGGTTACGTCGATGCAAGCTTTGACACTGATCCGGATGACTCTAAGTCACAAACCGGATACGTATTTATTCTTAATGGGGGTGCGGTTAGCTGGTGCAGTTCCAAGCAAAGCGTGGTAGCTGATTCTACATGCGAAGCGGAGTACATCGCTGTCTCGGAGGCGGCGAAGGAAGGTGTCTGGATGAAGGAGTTCATGACAGATCTTGGAGTAGTGCCTAGTGCGCTTAACCCAATGACTCTGTTTTGTGATAATACTGGTGCCATTGCTCTAGCCAAGGAACCAAGATTTCACAAGAGGACCAGACACATAAAGCGACGTTTCAATTCCATCCGCGATTACATCAAGGAGGACGACATAAGTATTTGCAAAGTACACACGGATCTAAATATTGCAGATCCGATGACTAAACCTCTTCCAAGGGCTAAAAATTAACAACACCAGAACTGCATGGGTGTTCGATTCATTACAATGTAAATCACATAGTGATGTGAACTAGATTATTGACTCTAGTGCAAGTGCGAGACTATTAGAAATATGCCCTAGAGGCAATAATAAATTAGTTCTTATTATATTTCCTTGTTCATGATAATCGTTTATTATCCATGCTATAATTGTATTGATTGGAAACTCAAATACATGTGTGGGTACATAGACAACACTGTGTCCCTAGTAAGCCTGTAGTTGACTAGCTCGTTGATCAAAAGATGGTGAAGGTTTCCTAGCCATGGACATAAGATGTCATTTGATAACGGGATCACATCATTAGGAGAATGATGTGATGGACAAGACCCAAACTATAAACATAGCATATGATCGTGTCAGTTTATTGCTATTGTTTTCTGCATGTCAAGTATCTGTTCCTATGACCATGAGATCATGCAACTCCCAGACATCGGAGGAGTACCTTGTGTGTATCAAACGTCGCAACGTAACTGGGTGACTATAAAGATGCTCTACAGGTATCTCCGAGGGTGTCTGTTGGGTTGGCATGGATCAAGACTGGGATTTGTTACTCCGTGTGACGGAGAGGTATCTCAGGGCCCACTCGGTAATACAACATCACAATGAGCCTTGCAAGCAATGTGACTAAAGTGTTAGCCACGAGATCTTGTATTACGGAACGAGTAAAGAGACTTGCCAGTAACGAGATTGAACTAGGTATAGAGATACCGACGATTGAATCTCGGGCAAGTAACATACCGAAGAACAAAGGGAACATCATACGGGATTAACTGAATCCTTGACATAGAGGTTCGACCGATAAAGATCTTCGTAGAATATGTAGGAGCCAATATGGGCATCCAGGTCCCGCTATTGGTTATTGATCGTAGAGGTGTCTCGGTCATGTCTACATAGTTCTCGAACCCGCAGGGTCTACACACTTAACGTTTGGTGACGATTAGTATAGTTGAGTTATTTTGTTGGTGACCGAAGGTTGTTCGGAGTCCCGGATTAGATCCCGGACATGACGAGGATCTCCAGAAGAGTCCGGAGGTAAAGATTGATATATGGGATAATAGTGTTTGGTCTCCGGAAGGGTTCCGGAATTCACCGGAAGGGGTTCCGGATGTTTCCCGAAATGTTCGGGTACGAGAACACTTTATTTGGGCCAAGGGGTAAAGCCCACGAGGCTTAGGCAAGATGCAAAAGGAAGTTTTGCTGGCGTCTGGGGTGGTACTACCGCTTATCGTAAGCGGTACTACCGCTACAGGCGGTACTACCGCTTATCGTAAGCGGTACTACCGCTACAGGCGGTAATACCGCTTATCGTAAGCGGTACTACCGCTACAGGCGGTACTACCGCTTATCGTAAGCGGTACTACCGCTTGTACGCGATACTGCTGGAATCCGAGTTGGACTCTTTCCATGCGGGCCAAACCGACCTTGTGCGGGCAAAACCGACCTTGTGGAGGTTTTATCTCCAAGTTTAGACCCCAGGGCTCAACATATAAATAGAGGGGCAGGGCTAGCACACGGGATACATCAAGATTTCCCAAGCCGTGTGTCGGCAACCTTAACCCTCTAGTTCTCCTGTCATAATCTCCGTAGTGCTTGGCGAAGCCCTGCAGAGATTGTTCCTCACCACCATCACCACGCCGTCGTGCTGCCGGAACTCATCTACTACTTCATCATCGCTCGCTGGATCGAGGAGGTGAAGGCGTCATCAAGCCGTACGTGTGTTGAACGCGGAGGTGCCGTCCGTTCGGCACTAGTTCGTGATCGGATCGAGGGAAGACTTGCGATTTGGATCACGGAGACGTTCGACTACATCAACCGCGTTTCTTAACGCTTCCGCTTAGCGATCTACAAGGGTATGTAGATTCACTCTCCCTCTCGTAGATGCTCATCACCATGGATAGAGCTTGCGTGTGCGTAGGAAAATTTTTGTTTCCCATGCAACGTTCCCCAACATCACTGACATCGGAGGAATACCTTGTGTGTATCAAACGTCACAACGTAACTGGGTGACTATAAAGATGCTCTACAGGTATCTCCGAGGGTGTCTGTTGAGTGGGCATGGATCAAGACTGGGATTTGGTACTCCGTGTGATGGAGAGGTATCTCAGGGCCCACTCGGTAATACAACATCACAATAAGCCTTGCAAGCAATGTGACTAAGTGTTAGCCACGGGATCTTGTATTACAGAACGAGTAAAGAGACTTGCCGGTAACGAGATTGAACTAGGTATAGAGATACCGACGATCGAATCTCGGGCAAGTAACATACCGAAGAACAAAGGGAACAGCGTACGGGATTAACTGAATCCTTGACATAGAGGTTCAACCGATAAAGATCTTTGTAGAATATGTAGGAACCAATATGGGCATCCAGGTCCCGCTATTGGTTATTGACCATAGAGGTGTCTTGGTCATGTCTACATAGTTCTCGAACCCGCAGGGTCTGCACACTTAAGGTTCGGTGACGTTTCGGTATAGTAGAGTTATGTATGGTGGTGACCGAAGGTTGTTCGGAGTCCCAGGTGAGATCCTGGACGTCACGAGGAGCTCCGGAATGGTCCGGAGGTAAAGATTGATATATAGGAAGTCCTGTTTTGGTCACCGGAAAAGTTTCGGGTATTTCGGTAGTGTACCGGGAGTGCCGGGAGGGGTACCGGGGACCATCGGGAGGGGTGTCTCGACCCAAAGGACCTCATGGGCTGTGGGAGGAGTCAAACCCCCCCTCCCCGCCCCCACTAAGGCCCATGTGGCTTTGGGTGGAAAAAATCCAAAGGAGGAAAGGTGGAAAGGGTTTCCAAGTGGAGAGGAGGAATCCTACTCCTAATAGGATTGGAGTAGGACTCCTCCACCTCCAATTTCGGCCAAACCTTGAGGGTTTGAGGCTGCCTCCTCCCCTCCCTCCCTCCTATATATACTAGAGGATTTAGAGGGAAGAGCTAACCCTAATTTCCACGTGCTCCCTCTACTTCATCTAGATCGGTTTCTCCTCTAGTCTAGTTTCAGCGGTGCTTAGGCGAAGCCCTGCCGGAATTGTTCCACCACCATCGCCGCCGCGCCGTCGTGCTGCCGGAGAACTCTTCTACCTCTCCACTCCCTCTTGCTGGATCAAGAAGGCGGAGATCGTCATCGAGCTGTACATGTGCTGAACGCGGAGGTGCCGTGATCAGGATCGCGATACGATTCGTGATTTGATCGCGGGACGGATCGTGATGGGATCGCGGGACGGATCGAGATTGGATCGCGAGATGGATCGTGATGGGATCGCGGGACGCTCGGCGATTTGGATCGCGAAGACGTTCGACTACATCAATCGCGTTTCTTAACGCTTCCCGCTTAGCGACCTACAAGGGTATGTAGATCCACTCTCCCTCTCGTAGATGCTCATCACCATGGATAGATCTTGCGTGTGCGTAGGAAAATTTTTGTTTCCCATGCAACGTTCCCCAACATGTGTATCATGACAGGAGATAATATTTAGATTTCTAGTATTATACTTAGAGTCAATAGCCTTTCTCCACACTATACCTTCCAAGTTCCAACACAATGTGTCTCCTAACCCAAGTTCCTAAGCAAATTTCAGGTCCTGTAAGTTTGGAATGCCTAAGTCCCCAAAATATTTTTTCATATAGATGGAAGGCCAATTCGTCTAGATGAACTTTATTACTTCCCTCATGATCAAGCCAGAGGCAATTAGCCATCTAGGAATTGAGAACTCTAACGGCGTGTTTAGGGAACTTCAAGAAACAAAAACATATAGACTAATATACTCGGAAGACACGACTCAATAAGAACTATCTTGTCTTTATGAGATAGAAGTTCACCCCTTAAGCCTGAAACTACAAGTAACATCTTATCCACTAGCGGTTGCAAATCCTCCCTAAGGTTCTCAATGTGTAAAGGCAAAGGTAAATATTTAATAGGAAACATCCCTCTGACACATTGAAAAATGTCAGCGAATGGGGCCACCTCATCATCCTCCATGTTAATAGAAATCAACTCACTTTGATGGTAATCAATTTCATCCCTGAAACCTACTCAAAGCATGTCAAAATCCATTTAAGGTTTAAAGCTAGTCTACCATCATCCTCCAAGAAGAGAAAAGTATCATGACCACACTGCAAACAAATTACCCCTCCATGACCAAAGTTTTGGGTAGAGCCCTCTAACTAGCCCTGCTCTACTCCATTTGACTAGCATCCTGGAGAAGACATATACAACCAGATTAAATAGGAGGGGGGACAGGGGATCTCCTTGCCTAAGCCTCTTCCCTATAGTAAAGAACTCAGTCTCCTCCCCATTAAGTTTGATACCAAAGGAACCTTGTTGGGTGGCACTTAATCCAACGTATCCAGTTATGTCCATAAGCTTTACATTGTAGCACTTCACATAAAAATTATGGTTTAACTCATTATATGCTTTCTCGTGCTCAATTCTAAAAACCAAGCCTTTCTGCTTGGAAGAAATAAATGGAATGCACGTGGTGTTCCTCATAATATTGTGTCTTGATGGAAAATGGCAATGGGTGGGAAATGAGTATGCCTTGCACTTGACTATATATAGCTTGATTCATACATAGTAACTTCATCTTACAAAAATTGACACAAATATTATAAACCTTGGTAAATAAACAACAACACCCACGCACTTGTCTGACACACACTGACCCCTGACCCTCATAACAGTTATTCTGAACTGATACTGCAAATAGTGGAAAACGGGGTAGGGGATAATAAAAGGTCAAACCAACCGTGCATGCGGCGATCATAAATAGCAACGTCACTCAGCACGAAAACATGGAGATTTCACATTTCAGTGCTGGGCGGGAGGGTAGCAGATCGGAATCAGTGGTGTCCGTGGTATCCGCCGCCGCCACCACCGCCGCCACCGCCGCCGCCGCCATAGGTGGGTGTGGGAGGGACGGGGTGGTAGTCGGGGTGGGGCTTCGGCTTGGGCTCCGGCTTGGGCACGGGGCCGTAATCAGGGTGGGGCTGGGGTTTGGGCTCCGGCTTCGGTGGCACAGGCTTCTTGTGGTGGAAGTGCTCGATGATATGCTTCTTGATCGGCCCGCATAGAGTCGCGGACGCGCACTCTGGTGATGCCACCGCGTTGGTCTTGGCACCGGCGACGACACCGAAGGTGGTGCCCTCGGACACCGGCACGATCTTAGATGGCTCCTGGCTGGGGCACGACGTGTTGGAGGCGGTGCTGTGAAGCTGCGCGACACAGTCGGCGCCATGAAGGTCGGTGGCGAGCGGCACGCTGAAGGCGCCGGTGCCGTCAAGAGCACCCACCGCCTTGCTCTCGTACTCGCCAACGATGTTCTTGCACTTGATCGCCACCTGGAGACCTGAAGTACGTTGACGGCAGGAGGACAACCATGAGCCGATCTCCATCTATATACTAGGTGTTTACCGAAAAAGACTTTCGCCCCGCTTTATATATAAAGCACCATCAACAACATCCCGATACAGATACAGACGCACACCAACCCAACACACGCACACACCCAAAAGTACGATTGAGGTGCATATGTAGCTTACCCTTGAAGGCTTCCTCGGCCTTCATGTTCTTCCTGGTGCAGTCTGCGCACTTGGCCAGGCCGACGACGACGGACGCCGCCTCGGCGTTGGCGACGGCGATTGCCAGCAGGAGGCCGAGGACGAGTGCTCTTGGAGCCGCCATGCCTGAACCTCTGAGTCGCACTACCACTTGCTTGCCTGTGTGAAGTGGCTGATGGATGAATGGATGGAACAGGCGACGCATGGCTTATATAGGCCTCCGCATTGATCGCCACAGCTCGATGGATGATCTGGCTGCATGCTCGAAGCTCGAAGGGTGGTGGGCGGCGAAGTGATGCATGACAAGGAGAGGCCGGCTAACTCGCCGAAATTCTAGATGGCGAATTAAATATGGCGCCCGCTGCATGATCTGATCGGTCGGTGCGTGTGCCTCCACGTCGCTGTTGGTGATCGACTTGGTTTGGTGGTGGAGGACGTAGGTAGGCACCGGTCGCGCCTCTCGATGGGCATGCACATTCATACAGCGTGCGTGCATGCATGCAGCGTCAGTTCGTAGTAGCACCCCCCATGCAAAAGGAAAAAAGTTCGTAGCAGTAGCCTGTTTGCTGCTGGTAATCTGGTGTTGCATCGACATCAGAATTGCTGTAAAGTGCCACGTTCATTTTGGGGAGTAGTGAGCTTGCGGTACAGTACCAGTGAGCAGTGCTTTGTTGTTCACAAATGGAATGTTGTAAAAATATGGACAGTTTCCAACTATGCTTAATCCAAAAAAAAAAAAAACAGATAGAAGATGATCAACATAGCTCAGCTAGGTAGATTTCCTGGTCGTACGGCAGTGTGGCTTGGTAATTTCCCTTAGGAAATTGCGGAGTCCATCACCGTGATTGTACTTCTATCATGAGCTAATTTAAATCTCTCTTTCCTGGCAAAAAGAAACATAGTTGACATGATATCCAAACAAGAGAAGTTGGTAAGCAGAACAGACATTCTATTATATTCGACGGGTATGGTAAACATGGCATGTCCAGATCGAAGGGGAAAATAACGTATGATGTGGTGGATAAAGAAGTGTTCGCAGTCATGGCATCGTCGGCGGTTGACATGGCATGGAGGGAGGGGGAGGGGGGGGGGGGGGGGGGGCGTCGTCGGGTAGTCATCATTGAGGAAGTATTTATGACATCTAATCAGCATATTTTCACACCAAGAATAGTTGTTTTACATTTCGTTCTCAAAATATGATACTTCTTTGGGATCTTGATGAAATCAAGCAAAAGGGGCAAGCAGTCGTGGTAGAGTGTAGAAAAATTTGTGATTATTATAAAAAAAAATCTAAGCAAAAGGCAACATAAAATTCACTCATCAACATCCCCAAGCGACTTTCGCTCATCCCTAAGAAAAATCGCGGCTGGAAGAATAGGATCATCACACTCATCAAGCGCGACTTGTCATAATCAAATGAGGGCATTGCAGGGAAGCAGTACTCGTAAAAGATATAGAACCATCATGAGTGTTAGCATACTTCTAACGAAAAAAATGGCTAGAGAGGCTCCCATGCCTTTACTGATTGAGTACTTAGGGAAAGAAAAACAACCTAATAGAATAAGATATCCAAGCTCGATCGAATGAGAGATGAGGGGCTCTCAACATTTTTAGAACTCTGCATAGACTTTTCTCGTGTAAACAAATCTCTTTCGTTTTCTCGTGTAATATTAAGCAAGCTTATTTGCCCATGAAAAACGTTTGGCTCATATTTTTATGAGTATCGCATCAGGAAAGCTAAGCATGCTCAAGGCTTACGAGAGAAAACAAAAGTGATCTACCCAAGTGCTAATTTCAAAACGGAGAATGAAACCATTTATGTTTCATGGTTTGAGCGTACCACGTCTACTTGCCACTCGTTCTATGCTAAAAAAAATTGGCAAAAAATTACTTTTCTTGTTTTTATTTCTCTTTTTGACAAGCTAGTGAAACCAAAAAAGTACTCTAACATAATAACCTACACTTAACAATCAAAACTACTGGTGTGGAAGAAAATATAGTCATTCAAAAGTAACAAGTACACTAGAACTCAACCTAATTCATATCTCAAAATAAAAATATTGAACGTTGTAACATCAACATTCATCACTAAGACATGCTCACTATAGGATAGGTAATTCCTCCCCTGCTCATGGGGAGCTTTTTGCAACTTATTATGCAAAGCTTTAAATAAACTCAAATTTGAGGAAAGTAAACATACAAAAACAGTAAATATGCAAGGGCTTATGAATCTTCACAAGCTTAATCACTAAGCCGGCGGGATCCAATAATCCCTCCCAGTCCCTGGTACCGCGGAGTTTCTTCTTAGTTGTGGTGGAAGTGTTGTGGGAAAGGGCCTGATGGAGCAACTCATAAGTCTTCTCTACGTCAGTAATGTGATAGTCTTCTCCAGGTCGGCAATGTGATGCGGGTTCATGTGCACAATTCCCTCTAGGTTGGCGATGAGTGCGAGACAGGCGTTGAGAGTGGACTTAGTTTCTTCAACTTTTTCTCCAACTGTCTGATACGGTAAAAAAAAATATTATGGTGGATGGGTTACTCATTAGCATGTACCTCCAGTCAACGAATGCACTCATCAATGTTGATAGGATGCGGCTTCGGTGCATAATTGGGGTCGACGATGTACTTCTTCTCCCATCCCACCGGCAGCTTCGTAGATATGTGAGCCCCAATATTGATCTTCTTTCCGGTATTGTGGTGTGACAAAGTTTACTCATAGGTACCATCCAAGGATCTATGAACGCTTTAGCCATTCACAATGGTTGGGTACCCTCATTTGGAGGTGCATTATTGCTAGAGCTAATATGTTTAAGAAATTCAACTTGCTCTTTACCAATGACCAGCTCATGTGGCTCATGTTCCTCCATCTCTACCTCCCCGGAGACTTTTTCTTCAGATGAGATATCCCCAACTTGATCTCACACTCGCCGGTCATGCTCGATACTCCATCCCAACAAACCGGGAGAAGTTTCTTCTACCTCTAAATCCTCCTTGTGGAAGGGGCTTGATCCATGTGGCTAGCTTCTGCCAGCGGCAAGGCGATCATCCTCTTCCTATGAGGTCGTCTGGCATTTGTCCCGTGAGTGTCTCATGCCCCAATAGATACTTATCTTTGCTTACAAACTTAATATGGAACTAGAATAGACAAGTTTGTCAACTGACAAAGGAGAGGCCTCCCCAGAGGTATATAAAGGGGTAAAACCGTCAGATATTCGTGAGATTAGGTTTTGGAAGAATATTAGGAAATAAACCAATGATTTTTGGGAAAGAATCAGGTATTTTTGCGCGATCAAAAGCAAAGATATGGCATGGTACAAGCGGTTGTGATCATACCAGCAGACCATCGTGCTGGTGCCTTCAAGAAATCACCGCACTGACCCACCCAATACAATGCACTATACTACTTCACCGCCAATCAATACGGTCATCCCGGCATCACCACAACACTTTGCTGCATCCTTCACCTCCACCCTCCACCGTACACCGCTGACCTCAACAGCTACTGCGTGTTCACCAATTTGCCGACACTCATCCGGTCGCGGCTTCCACCCAAGCAGGCCTCGTCCGATGGTGCCTTGTCATTATTTGGTGGAATGCCTCCCCCAAGCTTGATGGCGGCGGTCGGGCGACGATACGACGATGGACACGAAACGTAAGGGTGGAGACCACAAAGACAAACAATTCTGTGATGACTGCTCACCCATCCGGCGCAAGAGACACTGATGAGCACCCAATAGTCGTCAGTGTCCGATGAGGACACAAAGAAAAAGACGTGTTTGGCATACCCGAACAAGGAGGATGAATTACTGTGATTGACGTGGTTAGTCACAAATGTTGAACCATTTCAAAGTATGAAGCAAAAGGGATCGACACTTTGGCAAAGTGTGGATGATTGGGTTCATGAGAAAAAGCACTACGAGCCCTACAACAAGGAAGTGATACAAAATCACAATCCGAAGTCGCTAAGCCTTCGATGGTACACCATTCAAGACGCCGTCAACACATATCGTGGTGCGTATGAACAAATGAAAACTGGTGACCAGGTGGCGCGTCACTCCTCGAGCTCGTATGTTTTTCTTAGTGATGCTTTATGTGTTGGTCATTTGATTAATTTTCATTATGTTGCAAATTGTTGACCATGTTGTACCACAAGACCAAGGGCAAGCCATTCACGATGATGCATTGTTGGTACAACTTGAATTCGCAAAGCAAGTGGAGCAGCATTACCAATTCTGTAAATACCGTCAATGCCAAAGTAAGTGATGAAGGTGGTGATCCAAGCAGTGCAGTTCGAGGAGGGCGCGCTTGCACCGGCCACCCATGTGGCCAGGTCTAAGGGAAGGATATTGGAGAACGAGAAGGGACGGCGGCCAAGATGAAAAAGAAGTTTGAGGACATCATCGCGAAGAAAGAGGAGACATGTGTCAAGCGCAATAAGATCAAGGAGGAAACTGTTCGTGGAAATCCAAAAGAAGAAGATTGAGCTTAATGATAGTCAAGGAGGAAACTGTTTGTGGAAATCCAAAAGAGGAAGATTGAGCTTAATGATAGGAAGCTTGCGATCAAGCAAGCGTGCAAGGAGCAAAATAACTTGTACGTGGAGCCACATGACTTGGACCCCGAAGCGGCCAAGTTTGTTCCCGACTTGCGTGACAGGCTGACAGCATGTATGCACGCTTTGCGGAAAAGGAGGGGGGAACGGAGGCCGAAAATTGAGGCATTTGATACAGACAGCCGGTTCATTTGCTTTTGGGTTCGATAAATGTATAAAACTTATTGAATGTCCGGTGATTCTGTTATTAGTTGCGTTTTTTTTTTTTTTTTGCAATCATTTGAATGTATGGTCGAATTGTTGTTGATCTAGGAAATTTGACAAAGAGAGAAAGCCGGACAAGCACTTAGGAGCAAATTTGAAGGACACAATTGGATGACTTTCGCCTGGTGAGATGCCTGCGAACATTTGGTTGGCGTCCGTTTGGTGATTGCCGTTGGAGATACCCTAATGCATGCACATGGGAAAATGAATCTACTTGGGTGATTCGGATATAGGAACTTTTCATTACAAAAATTCACACCGATATTACAAACCTTGTAAAAAAAACTTACCCATCTCCCTCACATTTGCCTGACACACATACTTATCCCTCCCTCACAACTGTTATTCTGAATGACAGAAGACCAAGCTAACCCGTGCATATAAATAGCAACGTTGCTCACTCACTCACTGACAGCAACAAGCCATGAAATTTCATTGCTGTGACGGATGGTGATAGATCGAACTCAGTGGTGTCCGTGGTATCCACCGCCGCCGCCTCCGCCGTAGATGGGCGTGGGAGGGACGGGGTGGTAGTCCGGGTGGGGCTGCGGCTTCGGCTCGGGCTTGGGCACGGGGTGGTAGTCTGGGTGGGGCTGGGGCTTGGGCTCCGGCTTCGGCGGCACGGGCTTCTTGTGGTGGAAGTGCTCGACGATGTGCTTCTTGATCGACCCGCACAGGGTCATGGATGCACACTCCGGCGACGCTGTAGACGGCGTGGCAATGTTGTCACCGGCGACGATGCCGAAGGTAGTGCCCTCGGAAACCGGCACGATCTTTGATGGCTCCTGGCCAGGGCACGGCGCATTGGAGACAGCGCTATGGAGCTGCGCGATGCAGTCGGCGCCATGGAGGTCAGCGGCGAGGGGCACGCTGAAGGCGCCGGTGCCGTCGAGGGCACCCACCGCCTTGCTCTCGTAGTCATCATGGACGTTCTTGCACTTGATCGCCACCTGGAGGCCTGAGGTACAATGATGGCAACAGGAGTAGGACAACCATGAGCCGATCTCCATCTATTTAGGTGTGTGCTCTGTGCATTGACATATATATTACGATTGAGCTGCATATGTAGCTTACCCTTGAAGGCTTCCTCGGCCTTCATGTTCTTCCTGGTGCAGTCGGCACACTTGGCCAGGCCGACGACCACCGAGGCCGCCTCGGTGTTGGCGACGGCGATCGCCAGCAGGAGGCCGAGGACAAGTGCTCTCGGAGCTGCCATGCCTGAATTTCTGATGTGAAGTGGCTGATGGATGGATGGATGAATGGATGCAATGCAACAGGCGACGCATGGCTTATATAGGCCTCGGCATTGATCGATCCAGCTCGGTGGATGATCTGGCTGCATGTTCGCACGGTGGCCGGCGAAGTGATGCGTGACAACGAGAGGCCGGCTAACTCGCCGAAATTTCAGATGGCGAATTAAATACGGCGCCCGCGAGCTGCATGATCGGATCGGTCGGAGCGTGTGCCTCCACGTCGGCAGTTACGCGCGGTTGGTGATCGACTTGGTTTGGTGGTGGAGTGCGTAGGAAGGTACCACACCCCATAGGCACCGTGTCTCGCGGCATGCACATTGATGGTCATGCACTTGCGTGCGTGCATGCATGCAACGTAAGTTAGGAGGAGGAGGAGTAGTACCTGGCTATTTGCATTTGCTGATGGTAATCTGGTGTTGGATCGACGTTAGAATGGCTGTAAAGTGCATGTCCATTTGTGGGAGTAGCGAGCTTGCGGTACAGTACCAGTGAGAAGTACTTTGTTGTGCATAAATGCAATGCTGAAAATATGAGCATTTTTTCAATTATGTTTAATTCAAAAACAGTAGATAATAAAAGATTATCAACATGGTTGACATGACAATCGAACAAGAAAAGTTAGTAAACATAACAGATATGCTATTCGGTGGGAATGGTAAATATGGCACGTCGAAGGCTTGTGGTAGAAAACCAGAAGTAATCCCTAACAGAAGGGGGAAAATAGCGTACTATGTGGCGGATGAAGAAGCGTTCATATTCTTCCTTTCAAAAAGAACCGTTCACAGTTGCAGCACCGTCGGCAATTGACATGGCATGGAGGGAGGAGGGGTTGTCGTCCGAGAAATAGTCGCCATTGTGGAAGTCTTTGTATGCAACAACGTGTGATGAAGCTGACCAGAGGCGGGGTTTCAAAGGCTTGTTGTTCCACCCAGCGGTGCACAATGGAAAGCAGAATGGAAAAGACTAAGGTGGCGCAAAACTCCAGAACCGAAGGGCGGTCTCATCTGCATCTGAGTGTGACCCGTGTATGGACAAAGGTGACAAAGAGCCGAAACCGATCCAGAAGCGTCTACAAATGTCCGGTTTCGTCTTCCACTAGTGCAAAAAATGTTTTGACCCTTGTCACTTTCAAAAGGAACATCACTACTTACCAGAAGAATAATCTACAATAGTAAAACACGCATGGCGTCACATATGAAGTCATCACACATGAGCTATGAAATAACCACCATCCTATAACTTTCTAATAACCGTTAACTCTTCTGTGAATATACATTTGCATTTGGGCTTTGCTCAAACATGTCTTACCTAAATCTCCAAACGATCGCAATCTTCACATTTAGAAAAAAAAAATCCATGGGCGGCAAGTGTTGGTTTTGGTACCCCCACCCCCTTTCTAAGATGCAAGGCCCCATTGAAATTTGATTTTAACTTTCACTTTTAGTTTGACTAGGAAATTATGAGTTATAAGCAAAAAAATAAATATGAAAGCTTCTTTCAGACGATTCCAATGGTATACTTTCTCTGGCATGTAACTTATATTTTGCGAGTCAAATTGTGATCAAAATTACGCTCGGAATTCAAAAGGAACTCGCATTTTGGAAATAAAGGAGCACCATACAAATTGCTACGTTAGGTGAAGTCCCCACAATCTAATACTCCTGAACCATATGTAGCGTAGGGGGTAATCCACATATAATAACCTTATGAATTATAACAAGTGGTCCACTTAATCTCCTGACCGGGGCGGGATTGCACGGCAGTAAAGCCATCTAATAGTACGGGGGATATGGGAAATCAGATCGACCCCAGGCCTGGATGTTTCTCACTGGAGGGTGGAATGTTTGGGCCCAGTAATCCTCGCTTGATCTCATCGGTCCATACTCTCAATTATACGTGGAATTAAAAGCTGGGTGTATGTGTCTGTAGTGTAGGGCTTGGCTATCAAGATCTACAGCTCTGCCCAGTTCACCTCCTCCTTATCTCTTCCACACAAAATCTATCAAGATCTACAGCCATCAAGGCCTCATACATCCACATTGCTGTATGTGGCAGCGGTATGCAGGGCTATCAAGTTCTACAGCTCAACTCCCCTCCTCCTGTCTTCCACATGGAAAAGAATGTCAAATAGATCTACCCTTTTCAACGCTCGCGCTTTAATGAGCCACCGCCATTCCTGTTCAACTTATAATTTGAAAACATCTTATATTAAGGGACAGAGGTAGTAGTTAACTTTTGAAAGCACATGTTTTGGAATTTTTTTTGGAAATAGTACTTATTTTTGAACAAATTCGGAAAATAAGATCCAAAAATCAAATATTGCAAAACTAGCACACCGTCGTCCTACCGGTGGACGAAACATACCTGTCGTCCTACTGTAGGACGAAACACTCGTGTGTCGTTCTGGGATTGGACGAAACTGCACCGCACCGACGGCCCTTGTATGTTTCGTCCTACCGGTGGACGAAACGTACCTGTCGTCCAACCAGAGGACGAATCGTTCTACCCATGGACGAAAGGCTACGGGATAAGGCCGCAGGCCATCTTCTTCCTCCTGCCTCCCTTTCTCTCGGCTCTCTCTCTCTGTTCTTCCTTTCCTTCTCATATTTCTTCAGATTCCAGGCCATTTAGCCATTAAAATTAGTAGATGGAGCTAGAAATCGGCTGCTAGTTACCCGATCCGGCAATGGGGTAGAGGAGGGAAGCCGGGAGCCGCGTGTGGGCGAGAGGGTAGAGGTGGGAGGCCGGTGTGGAGGCAGCCATTGGAGCTTGGTCCCGGCTGTGGTGGAGCTTGGCAGGGGCGGGGGTGAGGCAGGGCGGCCATTGGAGGAGCTTGGCAGGGGCAGCCGTCTGCGGTGGCCGAGCTCGTGCGGGTTGACCGTGGGCAGCTCGGTGCTCGGATTAACGCGGAGGACAGAAGCTCGCCGGAGAAGCACGCGTCAAAGGTATAATCTCACATTTATGTTTAGTGCATTTTTATTTTAGGTATAATGAGCTTCACTTTCTGGTTAGTGTAAAAAAATTGTTTAGTTCATAATATAAATGACGATTGTTTAGTTCGTTAGATCGGTTATTTACTTAGTGGTAGTCATGTATATGTGGTAGACATTTCTGTTAGTGTAAAAAAAATTATGTGGTACGTAATGGTAGTCATGTATATGTCTGAAATTTTAATTGCGGTAATATGAATTTACTTAGACGGTAATATGAATTTTAATTGTGGGAGACATGTCTGAAATTTTAATTGCGGGAGACATGTTAGTGTACTAAAATTATTTACTTAGACGGTAATATGAATTTTAATTGCGGGAGACATGTCTGAAATTGTAGTTCGTTTGATCGGTTGTTTACTTAGTGGTAGTCATGTATATGTGGCAGACATTCCGGTTATTGTAAAAAAAAATATGTGGTACTTAGTGGTTGATGGGTATGAATTTTTATGGCAGGAGACATGTCTGAACCAGTCAAATTTGTTGTTTACTATGGTCCTGGTAATGTCCGAACAAACGAGAGTGGGGTTGATCTGACTGAGTTTGCATATGTGGAGTTGCAACTGACCGATCCAGAAAAAGTGAACATTAGTCAGTTGAAACACTGGTTGACAACAAATTTCTCGCTTGATCCCAATGTGTGCACCGTCAGTATTCAGTCAGTGTGGTCGAAATCCCGTACAAAAATTTTCTGGGAGTTGGTTCCGATAGATAGGACACATAAGTGGGTGACCTGGTTAGAATCCTGCAAACGCCGGAGGACTCACCCCGTTGCCTTAGTGCTCCCCATCCCCATGGAGGATCCTCTGGTACAAGACGCCAGGTTGGAACGAACCAGCACCATGGCAGGACATGCAGAGCCGATGGTGCATGCGGCATCTTGGGGCTAATTTTTACTCCCAGTTCAAGAATAAGCGCCTCATGAATATGTTCAAAAAGCTCTGCGCACAAAACCAACAAAAAAAGTATGATTTTTTGTGGAAGAAGCTCGATGAGTTCACGAAGGCACAGGTTAAGGCAAGGAGAGCTGCACAGGCTAAGCAACCAACTAACACAGAGCTAGAGCCAATTGAGCTTTGTGACTTGCCAGCATTTGACTCGCCCGGTACGAAGAGAAAGAAGGAGAGGGCAATAAAGAATTTTTCACAGTGGATAGAGAAAGAGCCTCCCGTGAAGTGGTCTTTGCTTCATGACACCCATGGAGCGAGGTATGGCACCATGACAACCAACCTTGCTGAGGTTTATAACTTTGTCCTCAGAGGGAATAGGGGTATGCCACTAACAGCAATTGTCGAGGGTGTTTTTCATGGCACGGTGAGGTATTTCAGAGATAGGCGCTTGAAATCTGAGAAGCATATTAAGAAGAACCCCGAAACACCTTACTGTGAAAAGATTATGCGGTACATGGCGAAAAAGCTCAAAAAAGCAAAGTTGCACACTGTCACAGCCATTGGTAATCAAGAAAGGAGGTATGAGGTGCGCCTACCTACCGATAGATTCGGTTCTGCAAATGAGTTGAAGACACACGAGGTGAAAATTGGAAGTGGAGTCAGGCCAACATGTGAGTGCACATGCAACAAATCGAAGCTGCTCCACTTGCCTTGCTCACATGTGTTGGCTGCATGTGGACAGTTAAAAATGGACGCGATCTCTTTCGTGTCTCAATATTATCTAAAAGAGTCGGTGCAGAATGCTTGGACCGGTGAGATGATTGGATTTAGAGTTATGGGTAACTTCAACACGGTCCCGGATGACAGGCAATACATCCCAGACCCAGATATGATGCGGACAAGTAGAGGTAGAAGGAAGGTATGTCGCATCCGTAATGATATGGACGAATCGGAAGCTGGTGGGTGTACTAGACAATGCTTGCTATGCGCTGGATATGGCCACAGGATGAAATATTGTCCCACTCGTAGCGTTGGTGGTGACACTGCTGGTGCGTCCACATCGACGGCTACAATGCCAGTGGCTGCAACGTCAGTAGGAAGGCGTGGACGTGGCCGAGGCAGTCGAGGACGACGTGAACGGAGAGGGTGAGGGAGAGAGACTATGTTTTACTTTGTAATATGTGCGGAATATGTTTTACTTTGTAATATGTGCGGACTATGTTTTACTTTGTAGTATGTGCGGACTATGTTTTACTTTGTAATATGTGCGGAATATGTTTTACTTTGTAGTATGTGCGGACTATGTTTAACTTTGTAGTATGAGACATATTCATGTTTTATTTCAGTGGTCAACCGGTTTAGAGAGATAACACTTGTACTGCGAACTAAATGCATCCAACTGAAATTAAACATTACCACTGAATTAAACATTACAACTGAATTAAACATTACAACTGAAATTAAACAGTACTACATAAAACAGTACTACATTGTCGAAGATGCGGTAGTCTTGACCTTGGTGCTCGGCATGAAGACGTCCTCTTCGTCCTCCGTCGATGCAGATCTACTGAGTCCAACGGGGATATTTTCCTTTTCCATCACCAGCTTCTTCTGCTGCCCTGGCTGCACGAGCCCTTTCTTTCTTTATCTGCCTCTCAACCTCACGGGCCTCCTGTCGCTGTCGGTAAACCTCCGCCAGTCGTAGTCCCTCTTCTCGGTTTTTCTTCTTCATCTCATCAAGAAAATCCCTCTGCTTCACACAGTACTCTTGCCACTCTCTCTCCTGCTCTGCTTTCTCCTCTGCTGCCGCCTTCGCGCGGCACTCTTCCGCGTCCAAACTTGCCCATGCACGACGACCTCTTTCACGAATCTCGGTCACCGCCCAGTCCGGTTTTTTCGTGTCAATCCAACGATAGTACATGCACAGAGATGGAGGAGACTACAACAAAAATAGAAATAGAAATATCAAATCAACAATAATATCAACAACGTGTTTATTCTTCGTGACTGAAACATACCGGAGGCCTGATGTACGGTGAAGTAGCAACGGGTGGATCTTCCTCATAATTGGCGCACATGAAAAACTTCATGCCCAATCAATCTGAAAAATCCGTCACCTCCTTCACCTTGCATAGATCGCCACACCAACAACGAAGTACTTCCACCCCCCGAGGCAAAGTCGCACTCTTCATTTTCGTAGGCCTAATGCTTTGATCCGAGCAAGGCAAACTCATAATGACTAGCGCGTTGGTGTTTTGAAGTGTGGCTGGATGATGGAGAAGAGAGTGAGAAAGAGCAAGCAGTGTGGGCAGAAGCAAAGAGAAGAGCGTGAGAGAGCAGGCATGGGCATCTCGTATATAAAGATGAGGAGCACTGTGTTGTCGGTAGAAGAAAATAAAACACGCGCGTCCGCCGCAGCAACATCATAGCATCGCAGATAGCAGGAATCAAACAAAGCAGACAGCAGGAATCAGCGTCTGTCTGCCAATCACTACAGTCTGCCAATCACTACAGTCTGCCAATCAGACGTTGATTCTGCCAATCACTACAGTCTGCCGTGGAAATCAGCGCACTTTGCTACAGTGTGGGCATCGGAATCAGCGTCTGCGCATGGGAAAAAGCAAGGGAAAAGCGAGTTGGCCGAGGGAGAAGCCGTCGGTGGCAAAAAAACTTCAGTACAAAGTTGGTCAATTGGTTTAGAGAGATAACACTTGTACTGCAAACTAAATGCATCCAACTGAAATTAAACATTACCACTGAATTAAATAGTACAACTGAATTAAACATTACAACTGAATTAAACAGTACAGCTGAATTAAACACTACAACAGAAATTAAACAGTACTACATAAAACAGTACTACATGAATGCATCATCCTCCTCCTCCGTCGATGCAGATCTCTTGCCCTTTGTCGAAGTAGAACTCTTGGCCTTCGACGATGCGGTAGTCTTGACCTTGGTGCTCGGCATGAAGAGGTCGTCTTCGTCCTCACTGTCTGCTGACCATAAATCTGAATTATTCCTCCCAAGCCTCATGTAAGATTCACTCTTATGCAGTTTGACCTTCTGCCATCTGCCATGCAACCTGAGAAGTTCTTTTCGTATCTCCTCAAATGTCCTGGGAGGCCACCCACTCCTAGCTAATGAGTGAGCCAACTCATTCATTATGGTGTCACTACTGATGAGTTCCTCCCATGGAACTACTCTATCATCCATCTTGAAATTGGCGGCTAGTTTGAGAAGACGATCGGACATACCAGAGTGAAAACTACGATCAAAAGGATAATGAGGATGAGACATCTCCACGAAAGGATGGCGGGAGCGAAAGGCGTGAGAGAAAGGGGGACAGAAGGGTCTGCTCACCCACCTTACTGCGGATATGGTTATATAGGTTCACAAGAGAAGATGGCGGGAGAGAAACGCGGGAAAGAAAGGCGGGATAGAAAATGGCGGGAGAGAATGTCGGGAGAAAATGTGGCGGGAGAGTATGGTGGGAAAGAAAATGGCGGGATAGTAGGGAGGGAAAATAAAATGGGGGGATAGTAGGGCGAGATAGTACAATCACTGTGGCAGATGACTGAAAACAACAACTAGCTCCTGATCACGCTCTTTGAAGGTTATGAGCACCAAATTGTTGACTACAATAGACGATGCCCGAAGAGAATTACCGAAGCCTTCCTTCTTGAACACCATTCTATCACCCAAGCCACTAAAGTAGGAACAAGGAATGCTCACAGATATATCATCATCTTCAGAATCCAAAGTAATTTCAAGAGTTAAAGAACCGGTCCTAGGAATTGACACAAATTCCGTCAAACTCCTCACAACCATGGTCGGAATAACCTGACAAAAAACATCAAGTTATATGATGTTGAGCTTACAAATTTAAAACAGTATACTAGAGCAAAGAACAAAAAAATATACAGTAGCCAAAAACAAAGCTCACCATATGTTGACCATTGACATTCATGGAATCAATCCTATGAACAAAAGGAGTACACAATATGTAGTTGTCATCAAAGAGCTGTCGCGACATGACATACATTTGGTGATAATTCAGACTTAAGATACCACGACTATAAAAACAACTGTCAACAAGTTCCCTCTGAGTTTCACTCAGATCATCAAGAGCTACAAAAAAATAATTTCACAAATTTAGCAGAACAGCAAAACGTATAAGTTGAAACAAAACTTTAAATCACTCAAAAAAAAAATCTTACCAACACAGGGTAAAGGGAACAACATAACACCATCCCGATGAAAATCAACACTACACCATGTTCCATAGTGCTCAAGCCTAACAGTCATCATGTCACGATGACGGAGACCATAATCATTCACAAGTTCCTCCCAGGAAGGACCATGGAATTTACTGCTCACCCGACCATGTGTAAACAGAACATGGTATAAGTTACCCTCACTGTTCTGAAGAGCAAGATCAATATCTGTGTCACCCCTCCGAATAGCTAAAGCTCTGCACTCCTCAATGTACCGAGCAAGATGTGATCTAACACTGCACGGAACATACTACAAAAAGAATGGAAGCAAACATCATAATCATATAAACAAAGGCATTAGAATACATTCCAACCTAAACAACATGAACCATATGCCACAATCAGATAAACAAGATATAGAATCTTACAACATGCCTTGAACAGCGACGATCCAGCACCACAGTGAAGACAGACGCACAAGAATCAAAGGAAGAACAAGGGCCACCTGGAGCTCGGCAAAAGGGGCAAGCCATTACCTGCAAAGAAACGGTGACCAAAAAAACACTACACTTGCCTTCTCACCCACCTTGCTGCGGAGAGGGTTTTATAGGGTCAGAAGAGAAGATGGCGGGAGAGAATGGCGGGAAAGAAGGGCGGGAACGAAACTGGCGGGAAAGAAGGGCGGGAGAGAAGGGCGGGAACGAAACTGGCGGGAAAGAAGGGCGGGAGAGAAGGGCGGGAAAGAAACTGGCGGGAAAGAAGGGCGGGAGAGAAGGGCGGGAACGAAACTGGCGGAAAAGAAGGGCGGGAGAGAAGGGCGGGAACGAAACTGGCGGGAAAGAAGGGCGGGAGAGAAGGGCGGGAATGAAACTGGCGGGAAAATGCACTCTTCGGTGAAGGAAATACCAAAAAAATAGAGTTTTCGTTCTGCAGAAAAACGAAACTGGCTTCGGTACCGAATGCATGGATGATTCGGCTTCTGTTAGAACGAAACTGATATTTCGTCCAACCGTAGAACGAAACAGTTGTTTCGTCCAACCAGAGGACGACACGTCATGTTTCGGTCAGTGGTTGACCGAAACGTCAGTTTCGTCCAACCGTAGGACGACGGTGTGCTAGTTTTGCAATTTCTGATGTTTTGATCATATTTTCCCAATTTGTTCAAAAATATGTACTATTTGTGAAAAAAAATCACATGTTTTGCTTGGACACGCCCAGAACCAAAAGTTCAAAGTGAATTTCAAATTCAGTATAAATCAGGCAGATTTTCTAAATAAAAGGTTTCTTACAAAAATCTCCAGGAACCATCAGTACATTTCCTAGTAAAATAACTCCATGTCCATTTTGAATAGTTATATTCAAATCTGTCAGACAACTCATAAGCACAGCAGTAAGTGATGATGTTTTTCATCTCTTGAAAACTATAAGTACGGTTAACTGATTGTAATGGTCCGTTCTTAATAATTTCACATAATTCATTTTACAAAGATAGCTAAAGCATACACGTCTAGAATTAGAACAAGACTTTTATGTTTAAGTAAAATCGAAAAGTAAAAAGAGAGGCTTCAACAGAGAAAAAAAGTGTTATGTTTTCAAGAAAACAGAACGCATGGGCACAAGTAACAGAAGTCAATACTATCCATTGGCAAACAAAATAGATATAAACATCGTAAAGAAGTAAAATGGCATTCATATAAGAAAATAAGGACATCAAGCTCTTCCTCAGCTTTACGCTTACAAGCTGTCGTTTTTGTTTGTCCCAGATTACTCCCATATATCCCTAGATAATATTTGACCTGAAACAGTTAAATCCTTCTGATTTTACTTCACTTGACGAGATCCCATCTCATGAACTCCATTCGATATTGTTAGAAGAGCTGTAGAGGAAACAGTGTGATTATTTAAAGCAACCTCAGCAGGTTTTTGAAGTGAACTATATAAATAAGAGCCCAGTCGATTTGCAGGTGGAAGAACAACAGTTGAATTGGGAACCATGCACCCTGTCAACTTAAAAACATCATACGGGGCATGCTTCTCAGCAACAGTGGTACTCCCTCCGTAAACTAATATAAGAGCGTTTAGATCACTATTTTAGTAATCTAAACGCTCTTATATTAGTTTACAGTGGGAGTACCTTTCTAGGTAGTTCCCCAGAAGTCCCCATTCAACCAGTTCTGCATGGCGATTTGTGCACACTTTGGAAGTATGGCTAGTTTCTTCCCTAGGCAAAGGCGTCCCTCACCATGCTTGTTTCGTGGTCTGTCTGGAATGAACGAAACGCAAGGGTCTTCAAGCTCAAGAGCGCCCCTCCAACTATATTGCTTGCCTCCATCGAGACCGAGGCCAACCTTTGGGTCATCGCCGGTGCAAAATAATTAGTGTCCATTATTTTGCGAGAGTGATCCCATGCCGCGTTTTGTGTGACTTGTAACAAACGCTATTCTCTCTTATTTAATGGATGAGGCAAAGCTTTTGCCTCCGTTTCAAAAAAAAAGCCACCATAGAATTTCTTTCAGTAGACTAGGATCTGAAAGAAGCTGCCTGGCATCACTGGCACTAGTAGAAAACAGACATATAGTGCGGGTTCGTAAGGGCCTTTAGTGCCGGTTCACCACGGCCCGGCACTAAAGGCCCTCCACGTGGCGCTGTCTGGGGCGGACGATGCAGGACCTTTAGTCCCGGTTGGTGTTACCAACCGGGACTAAAGGTGAGCCTTTAGTTACCAACCGGGACTAAAGGAAATTTTTTTGAATTTTTTTTTTGAAATTTGTTTAATTTTTTTCTGATTTCTGAATCTTTGAATTATTTGACAATTTAATCTCTAATCACCCATCCTCACTAATCCACACTCATTTCAAATTGTCTAACTTCCCGGCCGGTCACCCATCCTCTCACTACTCCAGCCCCAGCACGCTTAACTTTCAGGTTCTATCTCCCCTAGTTTCCAAGTCTGCACTTGTTGTTTTCCTGACAATAGTAAGCTATCAATCCTATTAACTCTTAGGTCTTGGTGTCACATGATTTAATTTTTTGAACTCCAAACAATTATTAAAATAAACAACAATGATTAACAAACAACAATGATTAATTTAAAAATTCAAAAAAATCAAAAATTATCAAAAAACAAAAAAAATAAAAAATCCAAAATAATACAAAATGGTCAAAATAAAATAAGTAATAATAATATTTAATTTCAATGAAAATAAAATAAGTAATATTATTACTATTATTATTATTTTGCCATTTATTCATTTAAAATGGCATAATTAATATCTTTAAATCTGTAAATCAAAATTCGACAAATAATATTATCCATTATTATCAGAAAAATAAGAGCATGATGTCACACGCTTCACCGTTTGAGTTTGAAACTATTATTCTAAAAAATAATAATTATTTAGTAACACTAATATTTATTGAATAAGTAGTTTGACCACAGTTTGACCACTGTTTGACCACATTTCATTTTTTTAAACTTATATTAACTGAAGAATTTTTGTGTGTTCAATATGAACCATTCAAAGCCACATCCTGAAATTTCAACCCTTTCTGACTTCATTTGCTATTTTTCATGTATTTAATGATTTTTTGAGCTAAATTAGGCCGAAATTGAAAAGCACTAGAAATGAACGCTGAAAAGGTTGAAACTTGGCATGGTATCATCATTTCACCCAAATAGCTTGTGCTAAAAAGTTGAGAGAGTTATGGCAAAAACTGGATTTACTTTGTATACAAACTGGACCATCTCTTTCGAAGTAACAGGGTTTCAGACGAAAACTCAGCTGTTATAAAGACATTTCATTTTTTTAATCTTATTTCAACTCCATTATTTTTGTGTGTTCAATATGAACCGTTTAAAGCCACATCCTTAAATTTCAACCATTTTTGACTTCATTTGCTATTTTTTAATGGATTTAATGATTTTTTGAGCTAAATTAGCCTGAAATTGAAAAGCACTAAACCCGGGACTTAAAACGTCCGAAAACCCTAAACCCGGGACTTCAAACATCCGAAACTCTATTATAAACAGTAAAATTAAAGGTTCAAACCCTAAAACCTAACCCTAATCTTAAAAATCTAAACCCTAGCCCCTAAACCCTAAAACGTCTAAAACGTCCAAAAACTATATTTTCCCTTTGGAATTTGGTGATTTTAAAAAATTGTCGAAACGGAAAACAAAATGGGGGGATAGTAGGGCGAGATAGTACAATCACTGTGGCAGATGACTGAAAACAACAACTAGCTCCTGATCACGCTCTTTGAAGGTTATGAGCACCAAATTGTTGACTACAATAGACGATGCCCGAAGAGAATTACCGAAGCCTTCCTTCTTGAACACCATTCTATCACCCAAGCCACTAAAGTAGGAACAAGGAATGCTCACAGATATATCATCATCTTCAGAATCCAAAGTAATTTCAAGAGTTAAAGAACCGGTCCTAGGAATTGAAACAAATTCCGTCAAACTCCTCACAACCATGGTCGGAATAACCTGACAAAAAACATCAAGTTATATGATGTTGAGCTTACAAATTTAAAACAGTATACTAGAGCAAAGAACAAAAAAATATACAGTAGCCAAAAACAAAGCTCACCATATGTTGACCATTGACATTCATGGAATCAATCCTATGAACAAAAGGAGTACACAATATGTAGTTGTCATCAAAGAGCTGTCGCGACATGACATACATTTGGTGATAATTCAGACTTAAGATACCACGACTATAAAAACAACTGTCAACAAGTTCCCTCTGAGTTTCACTCAGATCATCAAGAGCTACAAAAAAATAATTTCACAAATTTAGCAGAACAGCAAAACGTATAAGTTGAAACAAAACTTTAAATCACTCAAAAAAAAAATCTTACCAACACAGGGTAAAGGGAACAACATAACACCATCCCGATGAAAATCAACACTACACCATGTTCCATAGTGCTCAAGCCTAACAGTCATCATGTCACGATGACGGAGACCATAATCATTCACCAGTTCCTCCCAGGAAGGACCATGGAATTTACTGCTCACCCGACCATGTGTAAACAGAACATGGTATAAGTTACCCTCACTGTTCTGAAGAGCAAGATCAATATCTGTGTCACCCCTCCGAATAGCTAAAGCTCTGCACTCCTCAATGTACCGAGCAAGATGTGATCTAACACTGCACGGAACATACTACAAAAAGAATGGAAGCAAACATCATAATCATATAAACAAAGGCATTAGAATACATTCCAACCTAAACAACATGAACCATATGCCACAATCAGATAAAGAAGATATAGAATCTTACAACATGCCTTGAACAGCGACGATCCAGCACCACAGTGAAGACAGACGCACAAGAATCAAAGGAAGAACAAGGGCCACCTGGAGCTCGGCAAAAGGGGCAAGCCATTACCTGCAAAGAAACGGTGACCAAAAAAACACTACACTTGCCTTCTCACCCACCTTGCTGCGGAGAGGGTTTTATAGGGTCAGAAGAGAAGATGGCGGGAGAGAATGGCGGGAAAGAAGGGCGGGAACGAAACTGGCGGGAAAGAAGGGCGGGAGAGAAGGGCGGGAACGAAACTGGCGGGAAAGAAGGGCGGGAGAGAAGGGCGGGAAAGAAACTGGCGGGAAAGAAGGGCGGGAGAGAAGGGCGGGAACGAAACTGGCGGAAAAGAAGGGCGGGAGAGAAGGGCGGGAACGAAACTGGCGGGAAAGAAGGGCGGGAGAGAAGGGCGGGAATGAAACTGGCGGGAAAATGCACTCTTCGGTGAAGGAAATACCAAAAAAATAGAGTTTTCGTTCTGCAGAAAAACGAAACTGGCTTCGGTACCGAATGCATGGATGATTCGGCTTCTGTTAGAACGAAACTGATATTTCGTCCAACCGTAGAACGAAACAGTTGTTTCGTCCAACCAGAGGACGACACGTCATGTTTCGGTCAGTGGTTGACCGAAACGTCAGTTTCGTCCAACCGTAGGACGACGGTGTGCTAGTTTTGCAATTTCTGATGTTTTGATCATATTTTCCCAATTTGTTCAAAAATATGTACTATTTGTGAAAAAAATTCACATGTTTTGCTTGGACACGCCCAGAACCAAAAGTTCAAAGTGAATTTCAAATTCAGTATAAATCAGGCAGATTTTCTAAATAAAAGGTTTCTTACAAAAATCTCCAGGAACCATCAGTACATTTCCTAGTAAAATAACTCCATGTCCATTTTGAATAGTTATATTCAAATCTGTCAGACAACTCATAAGCACAGCAGTAAGTGATGATGTTTTTCATCTCTTGAAAACTATAAGTACGGTTAACTGATTGTAATGGTCCGTTCTTAATAATTTCACATAATTCATTTTACAAAGATAGCTAAAGCATACACGTCTAGAATTAGAACAAGACTTTTATGTTTAAGTAAAATCGAAAAGTAAAAAGAGAGACTTCAACAGAGAAAAAAAAGTGTTATGTTTTCAAGAAAACAGAACGCATGGGCACAAGTAACAGAAGTCAATACTATCCATTGGCAAACAAAATAGATATAAACATCGTAAAGAAGTAAAATGGCATTCATATAAGAAAATAAGGACATCAAGCTCTTCCTTAGCTTTACGCTTACAAGCTGTCGTTTTTGTTTGTCCCAGATTACTCCCATATATCCCTAGATAATATTTGACCTGAAACAGTTAAATCCTTCTGATTTTACTTCACTTGACGAGATCCCATCTCATGAACTCCATTCGATATTGTTAGAAGAGCTGTAGAGGAAACAGTGTGATTATTTAAAGCAACCTCAGCAGGTTTTTGAAGTGAACTATATAAATAAGAGCCCAGTCGATTTGCAGGTGGAAGAACAACAGTTGAATTGGGAACCATGCACCCTGTCAACTTAAAAACATCATACGGGGCATGCTTCTCAGCAACAGTGGTACTCCCTCCGTAAACTAATATAAGAGCGTTTAGATCACTATTTTAGTAATCTAAACGCTCTTATATTAGTTTACAGTGGGAGTACCTTTCTAGGTAGTTCCCCAGAAGTCCCCATTCAACCAGTTCTGCATGGCGATTTGTGCACACTTTGGAAGTATGGCTAGTTTCTTCCCTAGGCAAAGGCGTCCCTCACCATGCTTGTTTCGTGGTCTGTCTGGAATGAACGAAACGCAAGGGTCTTCAAGCTCAAGAGCGCCCCTCCAACTATATTGCTTGCCTCCATCGAGACCGAGGCCAACCTTTGGGTCATCGCCGGTGCAAAATAATTAGTGTCCATTATTTTGCGAGAGTGATCCCATGCCGCGTTTTGTGTGACTTGTAACAAACGCTATTCTCTCTTATTTAATGGATGAGGCAAAGCTTTTGCCTCCGTTTCAAAAAAAAAGCCACCATAGAATTTCTTTCAGTAGACTAGGATCTGAAAGAAGCTGCCTGGCATCACTGGCACTAGTAGAAAACAGACCTATAGTGCCGGTTCGTAAGGGCCTTTAGTGCCGGTTCTCCAACCGGCACTAAAGGGTGGGGACTAAAGGCCCCCCCCCCTTTAGTGCCGGTTCACCACGGCCCGGCACTAAAGGCCCTCCACGTGGCGCTATCTGGGGCGGACGATGCAGGACCTTTAGTCCCGGTTGGTGCTACCAACCGGGACTAAAGGTGAGCCTTTAGTTACCAACCGGGACTAAAGGAAATTTTTTTGAATTTTTTTTTTAAAATTTTTTTTGAATTTTTTTTTTTGAAATTTGTTTAATTTTTTTCTGATTTCTGAATTATTTGACAATTTAATCTCTAATCACCCATCCTCACTAATCCACACTCATTTCAAATTGTCTAACTTCCCGGCCGGTCACCCATCCTCTCACTACTCCAGCCCCAGCACGCTTAACTTTCAGGTTCTATCTCCCCTAGTTTCCAAGTCTGCACTTGTTGTTTTCCTGACAATAGTAAGCTATCAATCCTATTAACTCTTAGGTCTTGGTGTCACATGATTTAATTTTTTGAACTCCAAACAATTATTAAAATAAACAACAATGATTAACAAACAACAATGATTAATTTAAAAATTCAAAAAAATCAAAAATTATCAAAAAACAAAAAAAATAAAAAATCCAAAATAATACAAAATGGTCAAAATAAAATAAGTAATAATAATATTTAATTTCAATGAAAATAAAATAAGTAATATTATTATTATTATTATTATTATTTTGCCATTTATTCATTTAAAATGGCATAATTAATATCTTTAAATCTGTAAATCAAAATTCGACAAATAATATTATCCATTATTATCAGAAAAATAAGAGCATGATGTCACACGCTTCACCGTTTGAGTTTGAAACTATTATTCTAAAAAATAATAATTATTTAGTAACACTAATATTTATTGAATAAGTAGTTTGACCACAGTTTGACCACTGTTTGACCACATTTCATTTTTTTAAACTTATATTAACTGAAGAATTTTTGTGTGTTCAATATGAACCATTCAAAGCCACATCCTGAAATTTCAACCCTTTCTGACTTCATTTGCTATTTTTCATGTATTTAATGATTTTTTGAGCTAAATTAGGCCGAAATTGAAAAGCACTAGAAATGAACGCTGAAAAGGTTGAAACTTGGCATGGTATCATCATTTCACCCAAATAGCTTGTGCTAAAAAGTTGAGAGAGTTATGGCAAAAACTGGATGTACTTTGTATACAAACTGGACCATCTCTTTCGAAGTAACAGGGTTTCAGACGAAAACTCAGCTGTTATAAAGACATTTCATTTTTTTTAATCTTATTTCAACTCCATAATTTTTGTGTGTTCAATATGAACCGTTTAAAGCCACATCCTTAAATTTCAACCATTTTTGACTTCATTTGCTATTTTTTAATGGATTTAATGATTTTTGAGCTAAATTAGCCTGAAATTGAAAAGCACTAAACCCGGGACTTAAAACGTCCGAAAACCCTAAACCCGGGACTTCAAACGTCCGAAACTCTATTATAAACAGTAAAATTAAAGGTTCAAACCCTAAAACCTAACCCTAATCTTAAAAATCTAAACCCTAGCCCCTAAACCCTAAAACGTCTAAAACGTCCAAAAACTATATTTTCCCTTTGGAATTTGGTGATTTTAAAAAATTGTCGAAACGGAAAACAAGAAGTTTCTTCGGACAAGTCTTTTTTTTCTGCAAATTTTGATATATTATTTGTATTTTTCTGAATTAGAATGATTTAGTTATGATTTTTCTAAGATTTAGGGGCTCGCAGGGGCCCCCCTTTAGTCCCGGTTGGTATCTTCAACCGGGACTAAAGGTAGACCAACCGGGACTAAAGGGCTTGGAAAAAATTTGAAAAAAAAAATTTGAAAAAAAAAATTTAGTCCCGGTTGGTATCTCCAACCGGGACTAAAGGGGAGGGCCTTTAGTCCCGGTTGGTGATACAAACCGGTACTAAAGGTGCTCGTGGGGGGCCCAGCTGACACCAGCCTGCCACCACCCCTTTAGTCCCGGTTCGTGACACGAACCGGGACTAAAGGTCCGGAACGAACCGGCACTAATGATGCCCGTCACGAACCGCGATTAATGGTCACATTAGTGCCGATTCAAAACCAAACCGGGACTAATGATGTGAACAAAAAGTCTGTTTTCTACTAGTGTGGGCACACCTCCTGCTTGAGCGTCAGTCGAAACTGTATTTCTTTAAAACTGTGCAGACTTCTTTGACAGCTCTTCTGGAAGGACCAGGACGGACACCTGAATTTCCATTCCTTCTTTCCATTTATACAACTTCCGAATTCATCCACAATTACTCTGATGTCAAGAAGCTCAGCTTCTTGAGCTAGCATGGGTGATTCCAGTTCTCCAAAACCCCATAAAGTAAAAAACAATGGAATGACGTTGAGTAGTATATGATATCACTAGGATTAGGGCGTACAAGAACCTTCTCACGTTAAGATTGCTCCAGCTGAATCAACACGAAAAATATATATTAGAAAACAGCTCTGTGATAGAAGTATTAAACACATGTGTCAGTCACCTTTAACACAAGCATACGAAGTCGAGATTCGACCCATCCTTTCCAGTTCCTGAGGCCATCTTCGTTTCTTGCTATGATCTCGATCTTTAGATAGTTCTTAGAGAATGGATATGGCTCAAGCAAAGCTTTCCAGTCTGCTATCATTTCATCTATTGCCTACACAGCTAGTCATTGAATTGAACTGACACTAAAAGCACAATAAATTAATAGCAGCTTTTTCTAGAGTAACGACACTTTATTCAGATAGAAGCATCATTACACAGATTTTACCGGATAAGTTCAGGGATTACACCACAATAGATCTGACTAGGAGTATGCTCACAGCTACGAGCAAATTTTTGTTTTTGGAAGGAAATAGAGAGGGGAGACTCCTACCTACAGACCAATGTTTTAAATAGCGGGCTATGCCATTTAGCGGCAGCTCGACCAGAAGCTATGAAAGGCTATAGCGGAGCTAAGCCTCACTTAGCGTTTCTGTTAAATCATGAAAAATGAAACAATAAGTATATAATCAGGTATCATATATGATATATTGCATATACTTTACATATACACATGTTCGGACATCAAAACGCGAGTACCAAGAGGCATCATAATTCAATAACCAAGCTTCATATCAATGCATCATATATATCATAAACAAGAACAAAAGATAATGTAGAAGTGCAGTTTTGTATAGCGGCTTAGCGGGCTATATGACGTCAAATTTAACGCTATAGCGGGAAATAGCGGGCTATTAGCCTCATTTTCGATTTAGCACTAAAAGTGCATAGCTTTAGCGGGAGAGCTCTCAAAGGCTATAGCGGGGCTATAGCGCTATAGCCGGCTATTTAAAACATTGCTACAGACTTTTATGAAAAGAACATAAGCAAAACGCTTTTTTTAGAAAAGGAGGATTACCCCCGGCCTCTGTATTTGGACGATACATGCAGCCATTTTATTTATTATTCGCAAAGACCTTACAATGTAGTACATCAGGTAGTGTGAAGCCACCATCTTAGCAGCAATTGTCGCTACTCCTATCCACTTGATGAAGGGGTGCCGATAGTCCGAGCCTAATATCAAACAGACATCGCACGAAAGCCTAACATCTAAAGCCGGAGGCCCCAACCAAGCCACATACTGGGCTTGGGGTACAAACCGGTCCGACGCACTCATGTGTCGTCGCCGCCGTATTCCACCAATCCATCTTCAGAGAAGAACCTAACGCACCGACCTTGCCAGGCCTCTCTACCATCGATGCCACCATGATGCCATCCATCCTCCTCCTACGCGAGTCCATCTCTGCGCATCGGATGCCGAGTCTTCACTGCGCCACGCCGCCGAGATTCGCCGCCATCAATGAGTAAGATGAAGCACCGCTCCACCAAAGAAGCCGTCCACTAGTCCCTCGAGCCCGTGTACACCTCCAAGAATGACGTCCCCAAGGGGGAAACGACACCAGAGTGCCGCCGTCATCTGATCTACTGATCTAGGGTTTCTCCCGGAGGTAGCGGATAGAGGTCGGAGCTTCTCCATGGCGATGCCTTCAAGAAGGTAACGACACAAAAAAGTGCCGCCATCACTGGTCTTGGCAACAAGCCGAGAACGAGGTTTTCACCCGAATCCGCTCGACGAACCTCCATCAAGCATCGTGTGCACGGGTCGCCACCGATCTGAGCCGCCGTGCAGCGAGTAGGCCGCACCGGCCAGATTAGATCTGTCCGGAGTCCAGACCACGCATGGCGCCGCCCCGTCCACCAGGCCCTCCATGCCGGCGCCGTCGATCCGAGGCCAGATGGCCTGTTCCCGCAGATACGGTAGCCGCTGCCAAACGCAGCCAATGCCGCTGCCCGACGCAAGGTCGGCCACCGTGCGTTGCGCCTTTGCCGGCCAAGGCACGGACGCCTACCGCGCCGCCAAGACCAGATCGGCTGCGCCTCCTCACATCGCGGGGCGCCGCACCATCCCCATGGCGCAGGAAAGAGGGAGGCCCCCGCCACTGCCGTCGGCCCCCGAGCTATAGGCCGGTGGCGGAGGGAGGGAGGGAGGGAAGGAAGGAGAGCCCTGGTGGCTAGGGTTTTTGTCCCGCCCGAGTTGCCCGAGCTGGGGCGACGCGGGGACGTTTCTCGAAGGTGAATATACCTCCATAAGCAAAACGCTTACTGGGGCAATAGTTCTTAGAGCATCTCCAGCCGCAGCCCCAACGGACCCCCCCCAGGCCTGTTTTTATCGCCGGCGGACAAAAAAATTTCCAGCAGCCCCCCCCCCCCAGGACGCCGATTTTCGCTGATTGGGCTCCTTTTTTGGGCCGGCGACCCCAGGCCGAACCCAGCGCGCTGGGGGGCGCCTGGGGGCGCCGGCTGAAGCGAAAAGTCACGTGGGGCCGAGCTGTCGACGACACCGGCTGCTTCTTCCCGCCGTTTTCCCTCCTTTTCCCTCCCCCATCCCGCCGTTTCCCCTCCATTCTCTCCACTTCCCTCCATCTCTCTCCATCGCCATGCCGCCCAAGAAGTCTGCCGCCCGTCGCCAAGCCACCGCCCATGCCGCGCCGAAGAAGAGGAAGGCTCGGGCGCCGATGCCAAGGCCGTCGGGCTTGACGAACGCGCAGTGGAAGGCCGACGTCGGCCGTAGGGAGGCGGTGACCACCGATCGCCAGAACAGGCTTCTCATCAAGAAAGCCAGGGATGCGGCGGTAGAGCAGGAGGCGTCATCTCACTCGGCCATGGCGAACGAGCGACCGATATTCCCGGGGCAGCAGTAGGTGGGTCCATTCCCGCAAGGCGCGTGGGGCAGCCAGCAGAGCGTCGCGTCGGCGGCCAAGCCCAACTTCCCGTCACCGGCGTGGGGCGGCTACGCGCCCTCGCCGGAGTACGTCGACGGCGACGCCCTCGGCGGCTTCAACACCAACATCACCTTCCCGCGCATGCCTTCCACCTTCTCCGCCGGCGACCCCAATGCCCAGTACGGCTACACGCCCTCGCTGACGTAATCGGGCTCATTCGCGACGGCACTGCGACGCGGCCCCCTGCCTTTCGCGCCTGGTTCGGCCCCACAGCACAGCACCGCCGACGCCGAGATGGAGGAGATCATCAACACCAGCTCCGCCGTGGCCGCGTCATGCCCCGGGTTCGGTACGCAAGAGGTGGACGAGGACATCGACAACATGGACGACGTCGACCCCGATGAGGCCGAGGAGGAGATGGAGGAGGAAGAGCCGGTGGAGCCGGAGCCGACGTCGGTGAGGGGCAAAGGGAGAAAGAAGAAGTCAAGGTCGGCCAATGGGAAGCCGACCGAGCCCCGCATCAAGTGGGCGGCGAAGGAAGACGTGTGCTTCGCCGAAGCATGGAAGCTGGTCAGCATGGACCCGATCACCGGCGCGAACCAGAACACCGAGACGTACTGGAAGAGGATCAAGGTGGCGTTCGACGAGCGCAAGTTGGTCGACCCGGAGTTCGCCGGCATACACATGGAGCGCGGCGACAAGGCCATGTACAACCATTGGGCGAGCATCCAACTGGCGTGCAACAAGTGGCATGGGATCCAAGAAGAGGTCCAGGCTCGCCCTGAGAGCGGCGCGAACATCGAACAACAGGTACGTCCATAAACGCCCCCAGTTGGCCTTCTGCACCGTGTTCTACGCCGACCCTTGTTCTTGCTGCAGATGGTTCGGATGTTCGAGTTGTTTCGCAGGGACAGCGAAACCGACGCCAACTTCAAGTTCCTCCATGTGTTCATCAGGATCGAGTCATGCGAGAAATGGGCCGAGGTCCGGCTTGCACTCGCCAACAAGGACGGCGTGTACAGCCCGGACGCGCCTACTGAGGCGGCAGAAGGGCGGCCAGATGGGAACAAGAAGGCGAAGAATGCCAGGAATGAGGCGCCGGCTGCCGAACGGCTGCAGGCGTCGATCGAGCAATGCATCGCCGACGCAAAGACCCACTCTGCCCTGAGGGAGGAGAAGTCGGAGGCTAGGTGGTTGGTGCTGATGACGAAGCAGGACGTCAAGCTCGACCTCCTCAGGACTAACGTCGCCGCGAAGAAGCGCAACACCGACCTGACGTTCCTCATGGGAGGCGTCACGGAGGACATGGACCCACAGGTGAAGGCGTGGTACTTTGCGGAGCGCAACCTCATCCTGAACCTCATGCCGGCGGCGACCGCATCGCCCATGCTGCCGCCGAGTGCGCCTTCGTCTCCGACGCCGCCGAACACACCGGAGCCGACGCCGATGCCGACGCCTACGCCGACCTCTCCCGCCGCTCCGGGAGATGACGAGCTGGCCATTTGAGTTCTATGTGCATCTCTCCCGCCTTTTAGTACGCCGGACTATTGGCATGTTTTGATCGCCGGACCTGTGGTGGCGATCGCCGGCCTGTGGCATGATGGACGCCGACTTGTGGCATGACCGACGCCGAACTGTGGCATGATCGCCGACTTGTGTCGTTTTTTTGGTAGCGGAAAATGGAACGTTTGAATTTGCATGTGCTTGTGGGCGAAACTCGAGGGTGCGACTGGAAAGTTGATCCCCTCAGGGCAAAAATAGCGCCGACTGGAACGTTTTGCGGCCTCGCCAGGCGCGCTGGGGGGTAAACGGCTGGAGATGCTCTTACACACCATGGTATGTAACAGGAGAGACGGGGAGGGAGAAGGGTGAAAACAGACATAGAAGAGCAGAATAGAGGAACAAAGCGAAAGAAAAAGGTGACTAGCTTGGCCACCCCCAATCCGTTTGTGAATAGACAGAAGTTCCTCTTTTCTAGCACTGTCCGCCCAGACTTTAACCATTGACGTGCATTGTTTCGCAGCTATACCAGCGGCCCAGCGGGGGTAGTTATGCCATCGAAGACCCGTTCGAATCATTGCTACCAAGATAGAGCAAAGTACGGCGATTGCAATCGATCAGCTCCCAAGATTTTCGTTTGTCTTCAGAGATGAACTTTCCTCCGTCGGTAAAAATGTCCGCCGGTTGATCCACATCACCCCTTCAGACTCCGACGAGTTCCCAAATATGTTCTTTCTGCTGCATTCCAGAGCCAGGTGAGACAAAGTTTCATGTTTGCTGCAGCCAAATGGAGGGGGGGGGGGGGGGGGGGGGGGGGGGGGGGCTCGCGGCTGCCGGGGCGCGGTGGCGCTAGGCGGATCCGGCATCGCGGTGGTGGCGTGGGTGGCGGGCGAGATGCGCAGGGGCGGCGGCTACTCTGGCGCTGCGCGGGCGCGGCAGATATGGTGCGCGTTCACTGCAGTGCAGGCGCGGCGGCTGCGCGGGAGCATGGCTCCAGGGCGACGCGCGAGGGGCGGCCGCAGGGAGGCCTGGGCGGGGGAGCGGGTCCGGGCTGCACGATGCGGCAAGGGCGCGCGGTTCCTGGCCACACGGATCTGGCGCGGGGAGGTCGCGCGGCGGCGCGGGTTGATCTTGAGGCGGCCGGCGAGGCTATGCAGGGTGGCGCCGGGCGCGGCGCGGGCATGCGGAGGTCTTCGGGCAGCGCGGATCTGCTGCAGGGAGTGGGCGCGGTGGCGCCGGTGCGCTCGGGGCGTGGTGATGCGAAGACGCGCAAGGATGATGCGGTGGCGTCGGGTTGTGCCGGGTGGGCTTGCTCGTGGGTAGGCCAGGTGCGCCGCACCACGAGGTGGAGCTGGTGGACGTCGACCATGGGGATTGTGTGTTGTGCAGTGCTTCGGATCTGCTCGGATTCAGAGATGTGGTGGAGCTCCGAGTGAAAGTCCAGCCCTGACTTTGGGTCGGTGCAGGCAACGGCGGCGCCATGGCGTCGTTCCCCTTCTTGAAGGCGTTGCCGTGGAGCTCCATTACACGACTCTCCGATAGAAATCTGTAGCTTCGGATGGTCGAAGCAGGCGATGACGGCGGCTACGTTGTTTCCTTCTTTGAGGCATCGCCTTGGAGAGTCAGCATACTGCAGTTTGCACGGATCTCTTCGTTGTCGGGGACAGTGGGCGTCGGGGCGGCGGCTCCGGGTGGGTTCTGTTTGTGCGTCGAGATGGCGATCTCGGGAACAATGTGAGTGGCAGCTCTATGTGGTGGGGCTCTATCTCGACATTGATTGGGTGGCATCCTTGTCCCGATTGGGCGGTAGGGGTGTCGGCTCGGTCGATGCGTCCCAGAGGGGGCGGTCTGACTTTACGTCGGGGCGGAGGCCCCGGATGTGGTGCGACGTTCGTGGTCTGCGAGCGGTTGCCCTAAGCAGCGTGGGCTACGGGCAGCTGGGTTGTGCGGCGTTGCTGCTCGAGGGGAGCGGTGATATGTCAGGGCGGCGGCTCCGGAAGGTGGTGCCGGTTGATTGCACTGGGCGCGACAGAGCGGTGGATGTCGGGGCGGCGGCCCCGAGAGAATCGCTATGGCGTCCAGACTTTTGTGGCAACGATGATATGGGAGTGATGTCGGCGACGCGGCAATGGTTGCAGTAGTAGTCTCTTCTCCGGCGTGTCCACGGTATTGCCTCGGATTGTTTGTTGCGGTGGAGTCGAAGCTGCGGCGGCGGGGCCCTGTGGTGTACGATGACTGGCTGCAGGTGGCCCGTTCGGCGATCTTCCGTGGCGCCAGCCATGCCTGGTTTTGTTCTTCCGAGTTCTCCGTCAGAGTCGGAGCTGTGTTGTCTGGCCGCCGGTCGACATGTCGTCGTTTAGGGTGGGCTTTGCTCTGAGTGTTTCAGTCTATGGGAGTGGGCTTGGCCCTTGTTGTTCCGGTTTTTGCCCGGTTTTCCGTAATTAACTGGGCAATTCTCTTCTGCTTATTTAATAGATGAGGCAATCTTTGCCTCCATTTCGAAAAAATTGGGGTGGGGGGTGGGGGGGGGGGGTAGGGGATGGGAAATTGAGGGGTATGTAACCAAACATGCTTTGAGTATTTGTCGGTGTACATGAAGTTTCAAATTCGAGTATCTTAACATAATTAGAGTCAATTATCATAAATATTAATATTCACCATATGTATGATAATACATTTTTGGGTGGTCGTCTCCCATAAACCGAGGCATCTCCTAGAAGAACGTGCTAAGAGCAAATACATTAGGAGTGACCGTATATACAAAATAATAAGATGAGGATCTTTCAAAAGAAGAAGATTTGCATATTCTTCAGAAAAATAAGGGCCATGCCCCATTGCATGTCTAATTTCCCCCTCCCTCGCGACGCCTCCCCAGGGCACTGCCAGGGGCCGATTTCCACGCCCCAGCAGCCCCCCCCCCCCCCCCCCCCCCGACGCGGCCTCCCCTCATCACAGCCGCTGGCATAGGCCGTGGTGCGGCAGGCCCGACGGCATAGGGGCCGGGTGCTGGATGCGATGGCGACTCTCATGGATCGGCTGGGGCACGTGCGCAACGGCCAGGGCGGCGCCCCTGGTCGTGCGGCGGCGATGCTTGCCCCCATGGCTGTTGGGAACCGTCAGGTTCTCCGGTGAAGGTGGGCATGGCGGCGTCCGCAAATCTGGATCCCGCCCAGATCCGTCGTCAATTTGTCACGTGGATGTTCGGCGGCGCGATGAGGGCTCCGGTGTGGGGATAGAGGCTCTCCACCGGAGTACAGGCGGCGGCATACGTCTTCATGGCGAGTCTCCGCACGGTTCCAGCCAACCACGAGATCGGGACGACGCGACTTCCGATGAAAATCGCGTCGAACTGCGGTTTTGGCGGACGATGGCGGCGTCTCTGACGTCGTTTCCTTCTCGAGGCATCGCCGTTGCAGGTCACGTCAACTAGGTCAGGATGTTTCGGGGGAAACCCTAGGTCTAGGCCTACCGGATCAGACGATGACGGCGCCTTCGGTGTCGTTCTCCATTCCGAGGGCATCGTTTTGGAGCAAGTGCTGGCTGGAGGGGACAAGAGGAGGAGCGGTGTTACATCTACCGCAAGGCCGACGGCGGATCTCGACGGCATGGCGCTGCGGAGTTTCGACGACGGGCGCATGGGGATGGAGGCGTTGTCTGGTGCCGTGGTGGCATTGACGGCAGCCCTGGCAAGGTCGATGCGTCAGTGCCTGCACTAGAAATGGGTCGGTGTAAGACGGCGGCGGCGGCCTCTGAGAGTGCGTCGGACCGGTGTGTGCGCGAGTCCCGGCATTGCGGCTTGGTTGGGGACTCCGGCTTTAGATGTTAGGCTTTGGTGCGATGCTTTGGTATTCGGCTCAGACTATCGGCACGCCTTCATCAGTTGGATAGGAGTACCGACAGATGGTGGCTTCAGACTGCCTGGTGTATTACTTTGTAAGGTTTTTATGAATAATTAATAAAATGGTTACATGCGTCGCCCAGATGTAGAGGCCAGGGTCATCCTCCTTTTTTAAAAATAAAATAAAAATTCCATTGCATCAACAAAGTTCACAAGGTTTACAGTGCCCATCGAACACAGAAGTGGGTCACATTCCAGCAAAGGGCACAAAGAACATAATATATCGCGACAAGCTAAGAACAGCAACAGACCAGCAAGCTACGGATGATATCAGACCGTGGACCAGTTGGTGCATGTTCTGATCTGCCTCATGTCCGTCCTCATCAAACAGAGCCCCCTAAGGAGCTTGAGCATATATATCCATTCAACCTGCCGCTATGTTCAAACGCTTGCAGCTAGTAGTAATATTTAAGGACACGTGACCTTATGGATGGAGTGTGGAACGGGGCAAGAGAAACAATTGTGACCAGCATGCATGCATGCGGTTAACCAAACTGACTCGCTGTTGGAGCAAACTGGACATCGTGCCTTTCCACCGCGGCAGCTAGCTCAAGCGATTAAAATTTAGCCTACAAATCTGTGCTTAGAACAAGAACCTTCTGTTCCAACACCCGCTAGCAGAGTCACTCACGCTAGTTTATAAAAAAGTTCAGAAAAACCACACTGGTAAGGCCATCACTATCTCTGGGTAATCAATCAGCCCATAGAACTCTCGCGCGTGCACGCACACATCGACGCTTATCCTAATAAAATACAGATTGCATGTTAATGGCCCAAAGCCTAGAGCCCTATGTTAGGAATGAGCAACTGTATTCTCAGGAGGGCCAAGGGCCAGTACATATACATGTGTACAATGGGGATAAACCGAAAAGAGAGACTAGACTATACACATCTAATACATCTAACACCACCCCCCCCCCCCCCCCCCCCTCAAACTCATGGTGGATCAACCACACTGAGTTTGGAGAGAAAGAACCCGTGCTGTGCTCGAGTTTGGGCCTTCGTGAAGAAGTCAGCCAACTGTAACTCAGAGGGCACATAGTGGAGAGCAAGAACCTGATCTTGTACTACAGCACGCACAAAGTGGGCATCCACACCGATGTGCTTGGTGAGCTCATGCTTCACCGGATCACGGGCAATACTGATAGCTCCGGTGCTGTCTGACAGTAAGGGAGTCGAGGTAGTAGTCGACACACCAAAATCCTCAAGTAGCCATCGTAACCAGATCACTTCAGCCGTCAACATAGCCATTGCTCGCAACTCAGCCTCTGTACTCGAGCGAGAAACTGCAGTCTGTTTCTTTGTCTTTCACGCAATCAGAGAGTCACCAAGAAAAACACAGTAAGCAGACAGTGAACGTCGATCAGAGGGATCACTAGCCCAGGTAGCATCCGAGTAGGCCTGGAGCTCGAGAGAGCTGGAGCGGGGAAAGAAGAGGCGCTGAGAGATCGTGCCACGAAGATATCGTAGAACACGGAGGAGATGACTATAGTGGACAGAGGTGGGGGCTGCAACAAACTGACTCAGGATGTGGACAGGATAGGAGATGTCAGGACGCGTAACAGCAAGATAGACAAGACTGCCAACGAGGTGACGATAGCGAGTGGGATTAGGAAGAGGGTCACCATCAGAGGCACGAAGCTGAACGTTGAGCTCCATAGGAGTCACAACTGTGCGCTCATCACCGAGAGCAGCGCGAGAGAGAAGATCCTGAATATATTTTTCTTGGGAGATGTAGAAGCCATCAGAGGTCGAGGAGATCTCAATCCCAAGAAAATAGCGAAGGGGACCAAGATCAGTCATGAGGAACTGGTCGCGAAGGCGAGCCTTAACAAAGGCAATGTAGTCAGAGTCGTCACCAGTGATGATCATGTCATCAACATAGAGAAGGAGAAGAGTCCGACCACGAGGAGACGTGTGAACGAACAAAGCGGGATCATGATCACTGGGCGAGAAGCCCGCGGCAGTCACGACAGAGGCGAACCGCTCGAACCAGGCACGAGGGGCCTGTTTAAGACCATAGAGAGAGCGGCGAAGGCGGCAGACCATACCATCAGGAACAGAGTACCCTGGGGGTGGCTGCATATAGACCTCCTCACGCAACTCACCATTGAGAAAGGCGTTCTGAACGTCAACCTGAGAGACAGACCAATGACGAACAGAAGTGACAGCAAGGAGAGTGCGGACAGTGGTCATGTGGGCCACAGGAGCGAATGTCTCATCATAATCGCGTCCCTGTTCCTGCTGAAAACCACGAGCCACAAGACGAGCTTTGTAGCGCTCAAGAGAACCATCAGAGCGAGTCTTAATCTTATAGACCCACTTGCATGTGATGGGACGAACACCAGAAGGAAGGGAAACCAGATCCCACGTGCCAGAACGCTCAAGGGCAGCAAGCTCCTGGGCCATCGCAAGCTGCCATTCAGGCTGAGTCAGGGCAGCCTGATAGGAAGTCGGCTCAGCAACAACAGAGAGGCCGTACTTGGCAGGGGAGTAGCGATCAAGAGGGGGTCGAGGTCGAGCACGGAGATTATGAACTGGTGGAGGCGTGGAAGGAGGAACATCGGAAGTGGAAGATGTGTCAGGAGAATCATCCTCAACACGAGGGCGGCGAGTGTAGTGGAGAGGAAAAGGAGAGAGAGGCCGACGGATCGGAGAGGATGGTGGAGAGGAGGATGGAGGGGATTGTGGTGTCGGTGGCATGTGAGGAAGAGTGAGACGGGTCTGAGAAAGGGGAGAGACCTGAGGCACATAGGAGGATGTATCAGGAAGGAGAAGGAAAGAAATATCGTCCACAGAGAAACTCTAGGAGGAAGGGCGGGGGTAGTAAGAGCGAGACTCATCAAAGGTCACATCACGCGAGATGCGCAAGCGACGACCAACAGGGTCCCAACAGCGATAGCCCTTGTGCTCATCACTGTAGCCAAGGAAAACACACTCAACCGACTGAGCAGTCAGTTTGGTGCGTTCTCGCGGGGCAAGCAGGACATAGCACACACATCCAAACATACGAAGAGCTGAGTAGTCAGGAGATCGACCAGTGAGACACTCCATAGGAATACCACCCTGCAGAGCAGTCGAGGGCTGAATGTTGATGAGATAGGTGGATGCAGAAACAGCCTCAGCCCAAAACTGGGGTGGAAGAGAAGCGGCAATCATCAGCGCACGAGCCGTCTCAAGCAGATGACGATGCTTACGTTCAGCAACGCCATTCTGAGCATGAGCACCAGGACATGAGAACTGGGCAAGAGTACCCTGTTCCGCGAGAAAACCACGCAACAGCTGGGAGATATACTCTCCAGCGGAGTCAGCACGAAAAGTACAAATGGGCGTGGAAAACTGGGTGTGAACCATGGCAGCAAATCGTTTGTATATAGAGAGAACCTCGCTACGAGATTTCATGAAGTAGAGCCAAGTGTAGTGAGAGAAATCATCAATAAACAAAACATAGTAGCGATGACCACCTTTCGAATCAAAGGGAGCAGGACCCCAGACATCAGAATGAACTAAGTCAAAAGGATGCTGAGATACGGACTCACTGGTAGGATAAGGTAACTGGGTCTGTTTGCCAAGTCTGCAACCATTACAATGTAAGGAGACATCTCCAGATACAGACCCTAAGAGGCCCTGACAAACTAAAGAAGACAAGCGAGAGCCACAGATGTAACCAAGGCGATGATGCCACTGCTGGAAGGACGCAGACGAAGAGGCAGCAAGAACATGAGAGCTGGTAGAAGTGGTGGCAGCGGAAGGAACACAAAGCCAGTCAACCTCCCAAAGGCCCTCTGACTCACGGCACCGGGGGCCAGCACCAACCAAATCCTTGGTGCGACGATCCTGAATGGAGCAAGAGTCAGTATCAAGAATGACACGACAACCAGAATCAGTAAGTTGGGCAGCGGAAAAAAGATTCATGGTAAGACGAGGAACATGAGAAACACTAGGAACAGAAAAAGATGGAGTAGAAAGAATGCCACGACTAGCAACAGGAAGAGGTGTGCCATCGGCAGTGAGAACATTAAGAGGAAAATCAAGAGGTCGAAGGGAAGATAAAGCAGAAGAATCAGAGGACATATGAAAGGAAGCTCCAGAATCCAGAACCCATGAGGATGTACCTGACTGAGTAGGCTCCGGCGGGGGCGGAGTGGTGGTGACAGTCACAGCAGCAACAGAACCCGTCGAGGAAGAACCAGAGGAAGCCAGCATGCGCTTGAGTCGCATAATATCCTGGTCAGTGAGTGACAGAGTCGAGGGAGACGCATGAGTCCCACTGGAAGAAGAGCGCCTCTGGTCTCGCTGTTTCTGGCGGCAATCAGACTCTGGGTGACCTTGCCTGGAGCAGTAGCCACAGAAAGTGTCACGGCGCGATCGGCCCTTCTTAGCAGAAGGAGGGCGACCCACCCCCCCTGAAGGTGTGGGCAGAAGCGGTGGAGCGGTGAGACGAGCAGACGACACAGGAGCTCGAGCAGCCAACACAGAGGGAACAGCAAGCAACCCAGCAGAGCGGAGGCGGGTCTCCTCAGCACGAAGCTCAGCAAGCACCTCCGAGATAGGAACACGACCACGAGCAAGCAAGTGAGCGCGTCGAGGCTCAAACTCGGAACGGAGGCAAGATAAGAACTCATGGACACGCTGAAACTCCAAGTCGAACCTCATAGTCTGACAGCAACGGCAAGTTCCACAAACAACTGTCCGAAGAGAGTCAAGCTGGCGCCAGATGGCAGAAATCTGTGTGTAGAACTCATCAACAGAAGAGTCACCCTGCTGAAAGGCGTGCTCCTGACGCACCACAGATAAGTAGAGGGCATCACCAGAGGGCTGATAGCGCTGACAGAGGTAAGACCACATCGCTGCAACAGTACCGAGGCTCATGAACTCCGAAGCAAACTGAGGTAGGACACTAGCAGTGAGAATAGCAGCAGCCCGAGCATCATCATTGCACCACTGAGTGTAAGCAGACAGAGCATCCCGGTAGAGAGAAAGAGCATCGGAATAGGCTGATACCTGCTGATCATAAGCATCCACCGCAGCATCATCGAGAGCCTTGGCTGCATCCCGATCAGCCTGGGAAGCACCAGCAGCAAGAACAGGCGGCACCGGTGGGGTAGGAGCCACGGGAGCGACAGGGCAAGGCGGACAGGGGACCTCGCCAGAGAGAACGCCCCACAGGAGAAGGCCGCGCATGTGGATCCGCATGAAGCCCGCAAACTCAGCATAGTTGGTGCCATCGAAGATCACCGAGCACCGAGGAATAGCAACGTAGCCTGAAGCGGACATGAGGAGCTCTTTTTTTTTTTGTCAACTGCTACAGTGGCGCCCGATCCTGGATCGGGATCGAGGCCTCACCCGCTCGGGGCGCCGGCGGCCGGGCGCAGCTGGGGGCAGGACGGCCGGAGGCGGGCCGGCCGCAGCAAGGTGCGAGGCGGCCGGATGCGGGGCGCCGGCGGCCGGAGCAGCAGCAGCAGCTGCGGGAGCAGCTGCGGAGGCAGCAGCTGCGGGCAGGACGGCCGGAGGGGAGCGCCGGTGGAGGCAAGCAGGGGCGGCTTCAGGCGGCTGGGGCGGACGAGGGAGGCAGCGGCAGCGGCGGCCTGGCGAGGGGGAGCAGCGGCAGCGGCTGCCGGACGAGGAGGAGGCGGCCGGCCAGTCGAGGGCGAGCAGCGGCAGCTGCTGCCGGACGAGGAGGAGGCGGCCGGCCGAACGGCGGCGAGCGGGGGCGCACGGAGCTGCGAGCATGCGGGAGCGGGAGCGGGAGAGCAACCTAAGCATCTGATACCATGTTAGGAATGAGCAACTGTATTCTCAGGAGGGCCAAGGGCCAGTACATATACATGTGTACAATGGGGATAAACCGAAAAGAGAGACTGGACTATACACATCTAATACATCTAACACCCTAGACTAGTTAGGAAAACTGCATAAAAACTCACAGGAAACGGAGAATTTTAGTTTCAGATATCAAAACAATATAAATATTCATCGACAAGCCAAAGGTGCTCAAGAAGTGTTGCATAGTTTCGATTACTGACGTATATTGAGTACTATGTATTTATTTACTTTGTTTATCTGGGGAGACTAATAATGAAACGAAGAAAAAAAATCAAAACTAAATCTAGAAGGCAGGTGTTGTACGGTTTAAGAACGTTTTGACTGCCATACATGAAATATTCTAAGTGTGAACTGAAAGTGACTGGCATCCTTTCATGCTACTCAGCTTGTCTTTGTTGAGATACTGATGCAGCATTAAATTAATCGTGACAGCTGCCTGGAAGTGACTGGCATCCCTTGATGCTACTCAGCTTGTCTTAGTTGAGACACTAACCCGGCATTAAACTAATCATGGCAGCTTTCAAGCAGAGAATGAACTAAACCGAACTATTAAAGGAAGAACAAATTCCTTCAGTTTAGACCTGTATAGCCTATGGGCCTCATCCAGTCGCTCCACGTAGCTCAAGCCTCATACACAGATATATAAATACACATGGTGTGTACGTAGACAGCATTGCAATACCTGTAGTGCACATCTCCCGGCAATTGTCTCCAACTCAGCAGCTTCATCCCAAGAAGCCATTCACTAGCTCACTGCACAAAGGACAGCCTTTGCAAGAGTGTGCCAATTGAAGAATTCAGACCTTTGTGAGATATGGAGAGCAGAAATGATATCAAATCAGATGAGATCCTCATGCCTGGGTTCCGGTTTCATCCTACCGACGAAGAGCTGGTTAGTTTCTACCTCATGAAGAAGATCCAGCAGAGGCCCATCTCCATTGAGCTCATCAGGCAGCTGGACATCTACAAGTTTGATCCATGGGACCTCCCAGGTAATTAAGCTTGCATCTACATCTCCTTATTTATACTACATCTTGTTTATTTCTCATGAATAGCTAGATTGGGATTCAATTGGCTACTTTTGGGTTTTCAAAGCTTTGTATGGAGGCTGATTCAACACAAGTTGGTTTCATTGATCTTTAGTTAAGTAGGAAAAAAAGGGCATTCTTCTGCTCATCCGTCTAGTTGAGTTTCGGTTGAAAGAAATCAGCAGTAGTATTAATCATCTTTGCATGGCAAACTAATCTAGAATAGATGGGTTACTCACCTTACTGCAAAGTCTAACAACTTGACTGTTTCTTCTCAACAACAGAGCTTGCGAGCACCGGCGGCGAGACGGAGTGGTACTTCTACTGCCCAAGAGACCGCAAATATCGCAACAGTGCGAGGCCAAACCGGGTCACAGCAGCTGGGTTCTGGAAAGCCACGGGAACAGATAGGCCGATTTACTCCTCCGAGGGCACCAGGTGTGTAGGCCTGAAGAAGTCCCTTGTCTTCTACAAAGGCAGAGCAGCAAGAGGGATGAAAACCGACTGGATGATGCATGAGTTCAGGCTCCCTTCGCTCACCGATCCGTCGCTTCCCAAGAGTAGGCCGATGGACAAGAACATCCCGCTCAACGTACGCATTTCAATTCATATTTGTATATAGTTGCAGAGCTAAATTCCAACGTCATGTTAAATTCTGAAAGGCCACCTTTTCTATTACCAAAAACAGGACTCTTGGACCATATGTAGGATCTTCAAGAAGATCAGTTCGATGGCGGCGCAACGTGCGCCGTCTCACACTTGGGGGCCTCCATTGCCTGGGGCAACTGAGCAAGAGCTCTTCTCCGGCCTGCAACCGGTGCAAGCTTTACATTTTGCTTCAGAGAGCTCCTCCCGCTCATTGCAAGTTGCAGCTGTGGCACCATCAAAACAGTTCAACGGCAATTATGGCTTTCAGGGACAGCACCAGCAGTTTCAGAAACCCAGCAACACACAGGAGGATGGCTCTTCATGCAAGGTCATAAGCTTCAACTGTCATCCATCTCTGCAAGTCCTGAAAGGCCCCATCGTCTTGCCATTCCAAACACAACCGCCATCACAGAAGCTTGTGCACGTTGCGCCACCGCTCTTCTTCGACACGCAGTTTGGGCAGCCTGAGCAGACTACTGGCTTTGCGTCTGGTTCTTCTGCAGATGTAAATGCCGACATGAGCTGCAGGGACCAAGAGTCAGCCACAACAAAGCATGGCAATACTTTCAGCATGAACAATGAGCAGGAGGATCCAGGTCTGGGGAGACTCAACTTCCCTTTCGATTTAGAAGCAGACTCTTCAGATGACTGGGAGTGCAACATACCTTGGGAATCCTTTCTTAGCCCAACAGTCCCTGCTGAGATCACACAGTACTAGATACCTAGCTTGCCCTGCACAGAGTCACCTTCATTTTTTTTCGATAAGGGACATTTCATTGAATAGATATATCGAGGTGATACAATCGCATCTAAAGAATGCCCGGCCTCTGCATAACTCGATGCACACAGCCAACAAGTCCAAAGTGCCAAATAAAATCCATTACAGCTAAAAGATAAATGAAGTCTAGCCTACGGTGTGGCAGATCCTATCCGGAAATCACACCGCCAACCATGGGGGTAGAAAACCTCTCTGGCCGTACGCTCCAGCCGTGTAGACGCCATCATAAAAAGGTACCTGTCCTCCGGCCTCTGCAGGATAGACCAAGTACGGAGCCAATGTGTACAGACATGAATAACCTGCATTGGAGATGAAACACATTTATTATTAAAAATCACATCATTCCTGGTAAGCCACAATGCCCAGCATAAGGCAGCCGCCCCCGCAAGAATATGTGCAGAAAGTTGTTTATCAATACCCCGCAACCAGTTGCCGAACATGTTACGTGCGCTGCGTGGAGGGTATAAATTCGAAGCTACTTGAACTATGGCCCAAACTGCCCGAGCGAATTTACACTTAAAAAATAAGTGTTTAATAGACTCGTCATGTTGGCAAAAGACACATGTCTTGATACCATGCCAGTTACGTCTTGCCAAATTATCTCTAGTTAAGATGACTCCTCTACTTAGAAACCAGAAAAATATCTTCACTCTTAGAGGAATTTTGAGCTTCCACAATTTTCTGTTATCTACCGGAACGTCACAATGAACCATTGCATCATACATGGATTTGACTGAAAATTTTCCATTCTGATGCAATTTCCATCGAAAAACATCCGGTTCACCTGACAGCTGAATATCCTCCAGGCGAACGAGTAGATCATTCCATGCTGCCAGGCGGGGACCTGAAAGGTCCCTACGGAAAGAAATATCAGGGTTTTCTAGTCCCAAAACTTGTTTGATCGTGACAAATTTATGTCTGACAATCCTGTACAAGCTCGGGTATTGCACCATGAGTGGGTTGGTCCCTAGCCAGGTGTCTTCCCAGAATCGAATCTGAGACCCGTCCCTAACCGTGAAGGTTCCAAATTGGAAAAAGAAATCCTTAGCCTTCATCACACCACTCCAAAAGTGTGAATCCCCAGGTTTCCAATGAACTTGAGAAATGGCTTTGGATCCCACATATTTGTTACGTATGATCTCCTGCCATACTCCATTCTCAGTGAGTAATTTGTACACCCATTTGCTGAGAAGAGCAATATTTTTAATCTCAAGGTCTTGAATCCCCAGCCCCCCTTGACTTTTAGGTCTACATAATACAGACCATCTAGCCAATCGATACTTCTTGGATTCATTATCACACTGCCAGAAAAATCTTGATCTAAAGTAATCGAGACGCTGAAGAACCCCTTTCGGGAGGTGGAAGAATGACAACATGTATAAAACCATGTTGCTTAGAACAGAATTGATCAATATCAATCTCCCCCCGTAAGACAAGAGCTTGGCCTTCCAACTGGCAAGTCGTTTCTCTAGTCTCTCTTCCACATGCTTCCACTCAGCGATAGTTAAACGCCGATAGTGTATGGGAATACCCAGATATCGAATCGGAAACTGCCCGAGTTGGCATCCAAAAATCTCAGCATACTCAGGTGCTGATTCTGCAGCATCACCGAAACAAAAAAGTTCGCTCTTATGGAAATTAATTTTGAGGCCAGAAAGTTCCTCAAAAGCACATAAGAGCAACTTGAGATTTCTTGCTTTATCTAGATCGTGATCCATGAAAAGTATAGTGTCATCCGCATATTGTAGAATAGATAGCCCATCTTCTACCAAGTGTGGAATGACACCACTTACTTGACCGGCCAGCTTAGCCCGCTCAACAAGGGTAGCTAGCATGTCGGCCACGATATTAAACAAAATAGGGGATGCGGGGTCACCTTGGCGAAGCCCCTTCCTTGTCTGAAAATAGTTGCCAACATCATCGTTAACTTTGATGGCCACACTACCTCCAGAAACAAAGCTCTCTACCCAGCGGCACCATTTTGGCGAAAACCCCTTCATGCGTAAAGATTGCAACAGGAAAGGCGAAAACCCCTCCAGACAGAGTCACCTTCATATGTTAGCATTTCTGTTAGCAAAGGCGCCAGCTATTGTTTGTTCAGTTTTGGGTTAGATGTGTTGTATATACTAGTAGCTGAGTGCTGTTAACAGCAGAGCTAACATAGAGAAGGATGTATATATACATACATTGGGCATACTGTGTATATGAAAGCTGAGTGCTGTTGTGATGCTCTACTTTGAGTGGAAAGTAATTAACATCTCTACTGTGTATATGAAAGCTGAGTACTTGCAATGGATTGACAAACCCTGAAACTTGCAAGATACTGAAAAGATGGAAAATGTATCACCAAATGGTTCCTTCTGATAATAGAGTAGGAAAACAATCTTTCATTTTTGAACATGTCTGAAGTTCGAAGAAAATACTGATTTCGCTCCTCGTGGCTTCAGTAGATGACGATGAATCACTCACTGGGATCTTCCAAGGCTCTAGGAAACAATAGACATCATAGACAGGCATAAAAAAGCTAAGTTAGTTCAACAAAAGAAGTGCCTTTGAAAATGCATCCCGATGGCATTGCTTTGCCTTGACTATTGTAGAAAACATATTTTACCACCTGCATCAAGATTCATTTTAGGATTCAGGCCGGCACTACGGGCGACCAACGACTGTGCATCTAGTTTAAGGAAAATAAATCAAGCTTGATGACGCAAAGATGCTTGCATACTTTGAAATAGCAAAAGAAGACGGAGATAAATGGTTAGCAAAAAGAACATGATGCAGTCATAACGTGGAACCATGGACTAAGCCTGCGAGCCACTGGAACATAACTTCTTGGATATCTAAACTCGTAGATGACACTGGGCAACATGGAAGTAGTGATATGCACTCATCGTAAGTTGACCTCTCAAATTCCATGCAATCATCAACAAAGTAGGACCATACAGCTGTGAATCTTCTTGTCATTACAGTCAATTCACAACAATATATATCTGCAGTAGCAAACAATGCTTTGGTAATAATACTTCAAGGGCTTTACTTGCTTAACCATTTCACTGAGAAAGTTACAAAATACAAATGAAAGGTGAGAAAACACTGAAAGATATTGTACATGACCAGAACAAGCATTTAGAATAAGGCTGCAATTTAAATTGACAAGATATTTGGGGATGGTGGTAAGAAAATTAATACTTAGATCAAGACTCTAAACATGCACTTGGTGAATGTTGGTTGCACTACAAAAGTAGCAGGAGATATCTTACAAAGCAAACACCAAATACTGGATATATTTAACAGCGGGTAATGAGTACTTGAGTACTTGTACAAGTGCTGAGATATGCAAGGATGACTAATTAACTCATGAACAAATATTATTAAATAGTATGATGACTGTGCGGGCTTGAATGTGTGCATATTTTGTACATTTGAACAACAGAGCTGGACATGAGCCACTTACTGTATATATATACCGGCCTCAAGATTCTTTCTATTGGTACTATTACGTTGCTACATTAATCGTGACCAGCATGTGCGCGATTAATCAAGCCGATGAACTCGCTGTTGGAGCAAAGATGGACCGCGCGCCTTTCCACCGTGGCAACTCAAGCGATTAAAATTTAGCCTACAGATTGTGCTTAGAATAAGGACCTTCTGTTCCACCACTTGCTAGCAGAGTCAGTCACGCTAGTTTATACAATGGAGCAAAAAGATCGCACTGGTAAGGCCATCATTATTAAAAATTGCAAAAAAGAGGAAATTACACTGGTAAGGGCGTAAGACCATCACAATCTCTGGATAATCAGTCTGTACGTCCCCCTCTCATACGCACGCGCGCACACATTGAAGCTTATCCTAATCAAATAGAAATTACACATGAACGTCCCCAAAGCCTAGACTAGTCAGCGAAAACTTCATAAACTAACATCAAATGGAGAAATTTGGTTTCAGATATCAAGTGAATATAAATATTCATTTACGGTTTTTGTAGCCAAAGGTGCTTAAGAAGAGTTGAATAGTGTTGGTTACTGCCGTATACTGGAGTACTATGTATTTAAAAGAAATGTTTATCTGGGAAGGCTAAAGATGAAACCGAAAAAATCAAAACTAAATCTAGAAGGCAAGTGTTGTACAGTTTGAGAATGTTATGACTGCCATACGTGAATATTCTAAGTGTGAACTGAAAGTGACTGGCATCCCTTCATGCTACTTAGCTTGTCTTAGTTGAGATATTAATCCAACATTAAATTAATCGTGACAGCTGCCTGGATGTGACTGACATCCCTTGATGCTACTCAGCTTGTCTTCGTTGAGATACTAATCCAGCATTAAACTAATCGTGACAGCTTTCAAAGAGAGAATGAACTAAACCGAATTATTAAAGGAAGACCAAAATCCTTCGGACCTGTGGTCTGTGGACCCGTGGTCTCGTATATAAATACACATGGTGTGTACATAGTAGACTGCATCACAACATCTGAAGTGCACATCTCTTGGTGATTGTCTTCACCTTAGCAGCTTCGTTCCAAGAAGCCATTCACTAGCTCACTGCACAAACCAGTTGCAGAAGTACTCATACCTTTGTGAGAGATATGGAGAGCAAAAATGACGTCAAATCAGATGAGATCCTCCTGCCTGGGTTCCGGTTCCATCCAACCGACGAAGAGCTGGTTAGTTTCTACCTCAAGAAGAAGATGCAGCAGAAGCCCATCTCCATTGAGCTCATCAGGCAGCTGGACGTCTAAAAGTTTGATCCGTGGGACCTCCCAAGTAAGCAATCTTGCATCAATCTCCTTGTTTATACTAATTCTTTTTTCTTCTCGAAATAGACTGGGATGTAATTAGTTGACTTCTGAGTTTTCAAAGCTTGTATCTTCCAAGAACTAGCATGCTGGTTCGACTTCGACACAAGTTGTTTAATTGATCTTTTGTTAAGTAGGAATAAGGACAACCTTGTGCTCATCCGTCTAGCTAGTAGATGTTCACTTGAAAGAAATCAGCAGCGGTATTTGATCATCTTCACATGGCAAGCTAACCTAGAATATATGGGTTACTCACCTTACTGCAAAGTCTAACAACTTGACTGTGTTTCTTGTCAACGACAGAGCTTGCGAGCACAAGAGGTGAGGCGGACTGGTACTTCTACTGCCCAAGGGACCGCAAATATCGCAACAGCGTACGTGAGGCCAAACCGGGTCACAGCAGCTGGGTTCTGGAAAGCCACAGGAACAGATAGGCCGATTTACTCCTCCGTGGGCACCAGGTGTGTAGGCCTGAAGAAGTCCCTTGTCTTCTACAAAGGCAGAGCGGCAAGAGGTACCAAAACCGACTGGATGATGCATGAGTTCAGGCTGCCTTCGCTCACCGATCCATCACTTCCCAAGAGACCGATCGACAAGAACATCCCGCTTAATGTACACATTAATATTCATATTACGTAGTTACACAGCTAAATTCCAATGTTATGTGGAATTCTGAAGGAACCTTATCTGCTGCCAAAAACAGGACTCTTGGACCATATGCAGAATCTTCAAGAAGACCGGTTCGATGGCAGCACAACGAGCGTTGTCTCATGCTTGGGGGCCTCCATCGCCTGGGGCAACTGAGCAACATCTCCTCTACGCCATGCAACCGGTGCAAGCTTCACATTTTTCTTCGGAGAGCTCCACTTGCTCATTGCAAGTTGCAGCAGTGGCACCATCAAATCAAGGTGCAAATGAGTCCGGCTTCGGTACAACCCCCTCACAATACGTATAAAGGGTAATATGGACTTTTAACCAGTTATACCCATGTTTGTACGTATACGGCATATGTATACCCGACTGGGCCGGCCCATGAAACAGGTCGCACCCATAGTATCAGCGATCTAAATTATAAAAAGTAAAGAAAAGAATGTCCTTTAAAGGATTTGAACTTGGGATCTGCAGATCACAAAGAACAGCCGGTAACCAGTTGACCTAGGACGTGTTGGTGATTAAAAATGAGCGCGTCGCTTTAAGAAATAAGTACAACGCAGAATCCGGACATTTCTTAAGAATTGCGAAGAAATATTTTTAAACATTTTATGTAAATCCCTAACATTTTCTAAAAAACGCAGACATTTTTAATTCAGAGAACATAACTTATTAATTGGACCATTTTCCATATTCTGAACAATTTTTCAAAAGCACGAACATATTTAAAAATTCCCAAACATTTTTATATTTTGATTTTTTTAAAGGAAGCATTTTTAATTCTAGAAAACAAGAATATTATCTTTAATTCACTTAAAGTTTTGGAATTTATGAAAACAAGAACATTTCGAACAATTTTTAATAAACTTGAACGTTTTATTAAAATTGCGAACAATTTCTAGAAGACAGAATATATTACGAAATTAATAGTATGAAATAATTTTTAAAAATTATGATTCCGATTGTTTCCTTCAAATATTTATTAAATGATATTTAGAAAAATATTACCTATTTTTTTCATGACTTTGTATAACCAATGCAATGAAGCATTCCAAGATTTTTTGGTTTTTGATAAGTTTTGCATTTTCTGAAGTTTTCTTCGTTAAGAAAGGCCCGAACATGTCGCAACTTGCATGCGGTGTCGAAGTCGTTGCCTACAATGGGCATTCCCATGTTCTTGCAAAAGTTGGAGTCATTTCAAGGATGTTGCAACAGAGGGTGTTCGGGTAGGCCGGAAGGGTCCATTTGAAAGCGTGTTTTTTTACATCTGCCAAATTGTTTGGCTTTTGTTTCATTTATGCATTTTCTGAAGTTTTCTCAGTTAAGGATTGAATGGCTGGATGTGTCACAACATGTCAACCATACCGGAAGTCATTCAAAGCTGAAATGGATGCCTGATATGTCCGTTTCAAGCAGCTGCAAGAAGTTATCTGTAGTCCAAAAAAACCATGAGTTGAGAGCAGTATGCTAGACTAGGCCAGACAGATGCATGTAGTTTTTTCTAATTTGAGTGATTTTGTTATTTGCAATTTCTGCCATTATCAATCAACATGAACATTTTCTTATGTCGTAATCATTTCTTTAAATTTGTCCACAATTTTGAAATTTCAAATTGTGTATGAAATTTTTATAAACTTCAACACATTTTCCAAAATTGTTAACAACTTCCCTACAATTTATGTTGAAGACAAATTTCAAACCACGTACATTGATAAAAAATATATCAATGTTTTCTGAATCCAAACATTTCTTAAATTTGAAAACAGAAACGTTTTAAAATTGTAAACATTATTTGAAGGCAGGAATATTTTTGGTATCAAAAGAATATTTCAAAATTTTGAACATCTGCCTGTTAGGCCGACCCAAGCATTCGCAGATTTCGGAAAAGTTCATTTCTTTTTTCGTAAAATTTTGTACAAACTAATCTACCTATTAGTCAACTTTTTCCCAAATTTGTGAATCATTTTGGATCAAAATTTCTACCTATTGAGAAAAATTCTAAATTTTGTAAACAAATCGCAGATTTTTAAAAAGTTCAATAAAAAGTTGCAAAAGAAATTAATTAACTGAAAAGGATTCAAAATTTTAAGAAAAGGATGACAGCACAAAATACGATGAAAAACCAATTTTATTGCTCTTTGCGACAAAGTGTGGCTCCTTCGCACAGAGGCGAGCGACCTAACAAACAAGATCAGCCAGCCCAATTATACCATAAACGCATATGCTACAGTATCTGATTTGTCATAAATCTGTTTTCACTGGTTTTTAGTTTCTTATTCGAAAAACTTTTGTGTTTCAAAAGTTATTCGAGAATTTCAAAATTGTTTGCTTTTTCCAAAACTGATAATGAAAATTTTAAAAGTTCTTTAAAAAAAAGTTTGCTACAGTACCCTCTAGTTTTATAAAAATGTTCACATTTTTGATAAATGTTCAAAAACTATTTTATGTTTTACAAAAATGTTTACTTCATTACCTCCTATTGTTGGAAATTTATTTGTTTTTTAAAGAACGTCTGCGTTCAAAAAATGTTTAAAATTCGAAAAGAAGTTTGAGATTTCAAAAATTCACAACTTTTGCAAAATATTCGCATTTTAAAAAATATTCACTTTTTCAGAAAAAAAAATTGTTTCAGCTTTGTTTTCAGGATCTGGCGCTGCTAATAGCCTTTCTAATAAGTTGTGCTGCGTAATTAATCACAAGTGCTTGTTAGTCCTAGTGGCTATCAACCTGCTCCTTGTAGCAAGAGGTCTTGTGTTTGAATCCTTGCCTAGCTATAATCTTTTTGCTTTATATTTCACTAGACGAACGGGTCATACATACACATGCATCCTTCAATGGGCCGGCCCATCTCGGCGTACACGGGCGGTGTGGGCAAAGTATTTTCTAAAAGGACCATCCTACCCTTTATTATGAAAGGGTATGGATAAATCTCATCCGTTGATGTGTTTAGGGGGGTTGTACCGAAGCGGAAGTGCAAATCAGTTCATAAGCTTCAACGGCGGTCCATCTCCGCAAGTCCTCAAAGGTCCCCTCATCTTGCCATTCCAAACACAGCTGCCATCGCACAAGCCCGCGCTGCGCACTGCGCCGCCACCGTTCTTCTTCGACCCACACTTTGGGCAGCCTGAGCAGATCACTGGATTTGTGACTGGTTCTTCTATGGATGTAAATACCAGCATGAGCTGCAGGGACCAAGAGTCATCCACAGCGAAGTATGGCGGTAATTTCAGGAGCATGAACAATGAGTGGGAGGCTCCGGGGAGACTCAACTTCCCATTCGATATAGTAGCAGACTCTTGCGATGACTGGGAGTGCAACATACCTTGGGAATCCTTCCTCAGCCCAACAGCCCCTGCTGAGAGCACACAGCAGTAGATGCCTAGCCTGCCCTACACGGAGTGGGATATGTGCGCCACCTTCACTTGTTAGCATTTTTGTTAGCAAAGGCACCAGCCATTTGTTCAGTTTTCGATTAGATGTACTGTATATGCTAATAAGCCATACCCTTGTTAACATGCTAACAGAGAAGGATATATACATACATACATACATTGGGCGTATCATGTATACATTTATTTTAAGGTGAGTGATGGTGTACATTAAGTGGAGAGTAGTAAAAATATGGCAAATCAATGGATCAACAATTTGGAACGCTCTTAACACAAGAGGTTTGTCTCTCACCTGCTAAACATTTAACTCAAGGCAACTAAACCTTTCATCACCACCGTCAGAAACACTTCATTGTGTACAAAATAACAACGCAGCCTCAATGTCAGAGGAGCTCTGCTTTGTGGCCGTCTTGTCTTTGGTTTTCTGGATTTTCAGGACCTCCTTCGTGATCTTCTGCTCTTTGACCGATAAAGCATGAATGATCATGCACAACCATAGTTGCAACTTATGAGTACAAGATGACACCGGACTTCACACATCGGCACATATCTAGATTTTATTTGCTCACCTCTCCCTAAAAGCAGTTCCAGAAAGCCCTCCACCATAAGTAAGCACTCATGCGGTTCCTAAACAAATGTGAACCGCTTGTACTTAGTAGGTCTCAGGTGAGGAATCTGAAGATGAGAACTTGCAGTATGAACCTCAAGTGGAAATATTAACATTACTATCAGAGAAATGTGTGATACCAGTAACATGACAAATCAGCAATGACGATGCTGTAGATCTTACCAATTGCTTTCAAAGACCAAATTATCTCATTCATCTTGCAGTACAATTTCCTCCTAATGCAACCAAATGAAGGGTACGTGCACGCTTAGGTAATAGATAGAAACATATTTTACAGCCTGCATCAATCTTCTTTTTAGGATCCAGGTAACTTCAGAGTTCATGATTTGGAGTGAAGTAATGGCAGTATGGGGCTACCAACCACTGTGTGCCTAGTTTAAACAAACAATAAGGAATTTCAAGCTTGTGGAAGCAAAGATGCATGCATACTTCGAAGAAACAAAAGAAGATAAAAAAAAATGGTGACAAATGGCCAGCAAAATGAACATGATGCAGTCATAACGTGAAACTGTACACTAAGCTAGCGAGCCACCAGAACTTAACTTCTTGGATATCTAAAAGCAGGGATACTTGGCAGCAAGTGAAGTAATGATCTGCACTCATCATAAGCTGACCTCTTAAATTTCAAACATTCATCTACGAAGGAGGACCATACAACATGTGAATCTTCTTGTCATGACAGTCAATTAGCAAGAAGTTATATCTCAAGCAGCAAATAATCTTTGGAAGTAATATTTTAAGGGTTGTACTTGCTTAACAATTTCACTGAGGAAGTTAAAGGATGCACAGATGTAAGAGTGAGATCACACAAAAATTTCAAATGTACTGTACATGGCTGGAACAAGCATTTATTAAAGTAATGCTGCACATTAAATTGAAAAGATATTTGCGGATGGTGGTAAGAATTAAGTCTAGTCAAGACTCTAAACATGCACTTGGTGAATGTTGGTTGCACATCTGCAATGTATATCAAGAAGTGGACCTATCAATTACCAAGTTCCACGAGCTATTCTTGACTCAACAACACTTGCAGAACACAAATGATACTTGTGATTTGCGTTGGGTTTTCCGTGAAGAGGAACGGGTGATGCAACACAGTATAGATAAATATTTCCCTCGGTGAGAACCAAGATTATCGAACTAATAGGAGTAGCACGCAACCCCCGTCTAGAGCGACTGCGCATAAAGTAGCAAACACTTGCACCCAACACGGGCAAGAGGGTTGTCAATCCCTTGGACTCGTTATTTGCAAGCAAATGAAGTATGTAGATGATAGTTGAATAAAGTAAATTGCAAAATAATATAAAAACAAATAAATGGCAGCAATGTATTGAAAGATTTTGTAAATATGTAAATGAATAGACCCGGGGCCGTAGTGTTCTCTAGTGGGATCTCTCATGTAGTAGGCATACGGTGGGTAAATAAATTAATGTTGGGCAATTGATAGAAAAGCACATAGTTATGCAATATTTACTCACGGCAATGATCTTGTGTATATAGGCATCACGTCCATATGCAAATAGGACGACTCCTGCCTGCACCTATTACTATTACTCCACGTCGAGAGCGCTTCTATGCTTGCCTCTCTAATTATTAAGTTCATGACAAACATAGTAAAGCTTAGAGAACGATGACATGATGTAGACAAAGAAAACTCAATCAATATGAATTAACCCCATCGTTTTATCCTTAATGACAACAATACAGAGACGTGTCTTGTCCCCTTCTGTTACTGGGATATAGAGCACCGCCAGATTGAACCCACTACAACGCACCCCTCTCACTTAAGAAATATCAATCTAGTTGGCCAAACTATTTCAATAGATCGGAGAGATTTATGAAGCTATAATAATCATCCGAATAAGAATCGTAATAAAAATCAGAGAAGACTCAAATCTTTTTCATGAATAATCTAAACATAAACCCACAATTCATCGGATCCCAACAAACGCACCACACAAAGTGATTACATCGAAAAGATCACAGCGAAGATGCGGTGAACTTTGTATTGAAGAGAGGGAGAGAGAGAGAGAGAGAGCCATCTAGGTACTAACTACGGACCCGTAGGTATGTAGGGAACTACTCACACATCACCATGGGAGCAAGAAGGTTGATGTAGAGGCCCTCCACGATCGATCCCCCCTCCGGCAGGACACCGGAACAGGGCTTCATATGGACACACGGCAGAACAGAGACTTGCGGCGGCGGAAAAATTGTTTCGGGAGACCCTATAGGGTTTTGGGAATTTATTAGAATTTATAGGCCAGAGAGGGGCGTCGGGAGACGCCCGAGGGAGCCACCACATAACAGGGCACGGCCACCCCCTAGGCGCGCCATGTTGTGTGCTCGCTCCCTCGTGCAGCCTCTGGTCTCCTCCCGAAGCTTCCAGGTCTTTTTTTGATCTAGAAAAATCATAAAAAAGTTTCGGGGCAATTGGACTTCGTTTGTTACTGTAAACCTGAAAAGTCCAAAACATGCAGAAAACAGCAACTGGCACTGGGCACTTGGTTAATAGGTTAGTGCTCAAAAATAATATGAACTGGGCACTGGGCACTGGGCCGGCGGCGACGAGGCCCTTGGTGAGGTGGCGGTAGCTTACGGCGGAGGGGGAGAAGGAGGTGGCGCCGTCGAGCATTTCCTCGTAGGCCCGGAGTACCTCGTCGACGCGGCCGGCCTCGCAGTAGGCGAGGATGAGGGTGTTGTATGACACGACGTTGGGGACAATGTTGGAGCGGCGAAAGAAGAAGTCGAAGAGGGCGATGGCGTTATCGTGGCGGCCCGCGCGGCCCATGGAGGCGACGACGGCGTTGCAGGTGAAGACGGTGGGGCGGATGAGAGAGTTCACGGCGGCGCGGGCGGCGGCCGAGGCCCTGTCGTGGTCGCCCGAGTGGATCAAGGACTGCACACGGTTGTGGAGGCTGAGGCGGGGCCCGATAAGGGAGGAGGTGGTGTCGGGGAGGCGCGGCGCATTGGGGTACCGCGGCGGGGGCGGGGAGGGGTCCCGCCGCAGCGCATGGAATGGGGGCTCGATACAGAGGCGTCGCTTGCGGCGCTGCCGCTCCGCCGCGGCCTCCTCCGCAAAGGAGAAGGAGAAGCCCCGGGTGGGGGCAAGCAGGGCGGGGTGGGGGGTTGGTGTGGTGGTGTAGGGGACGAGGCGGGGCTGGGGGCGGGGGGTGACGGCGAGGCGGCGGAGAAGGAGGAGACGGCGGTAGAGCGCCGCCATGGGAGGAGTGGAGCAGGGCAGGGGAGAGAAGGTTTGTGGTGGAACGGCGTCCACGGCGAAAGCAGAGTAAACGCAAAACCCTTCACCCCCTTTCCTTTCCTTCCGATGGCTCTCTCTGGTGGGCTTGGGCCATTTCTACAGGCCATTCGCTTTCATTTCACACTAATAGGGCTTCGTTTTGCTTCAACCCTGGCCATTCATTCTCAAGAAAAAATGCATTCCCTGAAAAAATAAAAAAAATGCATTGTTCTAGAAAAGATAACCTCTTTCTTTCTCATTCGAAAAAGTTACTACAAAAACGATAACCACATCAATAAGTAAGAGGTCGATGGCAAGAGCCAGTGCTTCCGGACGTGTCATTGCCTCCAAAGGAGCAGCATCTGTGACCCCGGACCATTTGATAGCAAATGAACCCAAGCACTTGCATGTGGAGTCCCTACACACGGCACAATAAGATCCTTCAATTGAATTCCATGACACAACCCTGTCAACTCGAATTTTTGCTGAACCATTCGGCGATGGGATCCATCTCTGGCGTTATATAACGCAAGCTTGCGGATTTGGTTGTGGTTTCTTCGGCCTCCGGTTCTCCAGTTCCCTGATATACCTTTTAACAGATTGATGAGTCCCCTGATCTACCTCTTAACAAACTGATGAGTTCGCTACATAACTTCTCCTCTATGAGTAGACTCTGCAATCACATGACTAATGGGGGAGCTACTCTGGGCCATTATGGGTCGGCCTTCTCCCCCTTTAAAAAAATGTTCTTAGTGAAAACAGTGATTCCATATGGTTGGACTCATTTCGTTGGCTTGCCAATGATTTTTCTAGCTTTCTTTGTGTTTTTTCATGTCTCGACGTATTTCTTGGGTTTTGCCTTTTTTTTTTGGTTTTCTTTGCCTTTTTTTTGTTTTTCTGATTCTCTTTCAATTTCAATACTTCTTTCCCTTTCCCTTTCCCTTTCCCTTTTCATTTATCTTTGTTTTATGTGTTTCTATTTTTATTTCTTTTTGATAAATACATGAACATATTTTAAATGCATAGTTTTTATTGAAAAATACTTGAACCAGATCGACCGATCTGCCCATACGCAACGTATGTGTGTCGTAGTTTGTTTGAATGAGAAATCACCTTGATAAGTATAGAAATCCATCATATATCAATCAGACCTGATTCATACTCCAAAAATTTGAAGAATCAAAATACCGGAGGTTAGTTTCCTATATTTCTCCATGTAGATGATACCCGTGCGTTGCGGCAAGAATATGCGGGAATTGGTTGCACTATTTATTTTATGAGATTTGATTGTCTTGAATTTGAATACGGGACTAAGGATTGAAAAAAAAAATATGATTTTTGTATTTGATTATTATATAGATAAAAATATTTATTTAGTAGTATTTTCCATGCATGTTGAGAGAAATAAAATTAGTTGGTTGATAAAGGTTGGGGTGCATGTTGAGAGAATTAGCACATGTAGCATTTTCATGCATGCATGTTAAGAGAAATAAATGCAGTGGAGTTGATGAGGTGGAATATGCGATGATGTAGCATGTATGCATGTTGAGATAAATAGAAGTAGTGGGGATAAAATACTGAATAGAATAGAATATAGGATTTGTTGTGGCAAATAGCTATTTTTTGTGGAATCATGCCATATATAGTTTAGCGTGATCTCTTCCCTGTGAATCTCGCGTGGCTGTTTCAACTTTCAGTTGTTCATCAGCGTTTGGTAGTTCAATTTGCTTTTCTCTTCGATATGTGGGGTTCCAAAAATATATGGTTGCTCCAAAGCCAAGCTTATACAAAGTACCAGTAGAATGCCCGTGCGTTGCTACGGGCATAAGGTGAAAAATGCTTCAAATACATTACAACAAGCACTAAAGTTTCTCTTCCTGCATCGCACCTTTTCATCGACCACTGTGATTCCCAAACATTTGTCCAAATCAAAATGGGCGTAGAACGTTAGTACAAACGTTTAGAAGCTAGAAGTACTACATATTTTGTCAGTTATAACACCTTTGTCCCTATTTTTTAGGTTGACTCGCTAGTGTAGCATTAACTAACTCATTCTTGAAATATTCAAAAGAAAAAAATATTGACCAAGCGAAAATCACTTCAGCACAAGAACCTTGTGACAATTATAGAAAAAAGATTGAGATGGTTACTCTAGCTCATAGAAGACACCTTGGAATATAATTTTAGGAAATAACTTTGTACATATTGGCCTACACAGAAAGAAAAAAGCTCATACATGCAATATCATGAAGGAAACGATTCCTGGTTATCTCAGTTCCAAATGGAAACTGATATCAATTCACCGAGATTTAAATGAATGAGAACCGTTAACTCTATGTCTAGCTAACTCCATTTTTAGCGAGTTCAACAGCAGGCTCACGGGTATCTACACAACAGAAATATAGAATGTGAGCTTCGGTTCACTTTATGTGACAATTATAGAAAAGGAACAACCAAAAGAGAAAACAAACAAACAAACATGAGAAAGCACATGCAAGCAAATAAGCCTTTATTTTTTCTGATGAACATATGAAACATCACAGTAACTAAACACAGCAACAAACTCATTCTAAGGTAACCATATTAGTGCCTGTAGTGCATAGTTATTTGATCCAGATTCCTGAGTGAAGAAATCAGAAGAAAAAAATTGCCTGATGATCACCATATTAGTTTTCTAACGACTATTTTTATCAGAAAAGTTGCATGTAATCAGAAAAACATTTTCTTTCAAGAACGCAGACATGTATTCCATATTTGTTGTCATGGGCATTGCCACGGGCAACAAACACATAAAAATTGATGAATGATCACAGGGTATTTGGTCAAAGGATCGTTAGTTCTACTTTACATATTGCGACCATGATACATTACAAGTGTCATAGATTTTTTGTTCAAAGAATGTTCGGCTAAGTAGAAAATGGATAAATTATCAAAATCTTAATCTCTACTATTAAAGCGCAGTTGGTACGTCGTATGGTACCTACGTCTCCACCCCTCGCGTGACCTCCCCATCTCATCATTTTTTTCAACTGAACCCCACATCAGTTGGCACGCCGACGCAAGGAAAAAAGCCCTAGAAAACCAACCACCCATTTCCTTCTCCCTGGTATGAACCCCACACAAGCACAATTTCTCCTCCGCCGGCTGCCTGTCTCTTTTGACGACGCCTCCCATCTGACGTTGCCTCGTCTCGCTCCCTCTGCCATCCAGACCCACTCCCCTGCCACCTCTCCGCTTCGAGGTCCATGTTCGTCCCTGCCGCTAGGAATGCCTCACCATAGACCAGGTGTGCGCTCCGAAACCGTCGCCTCCTTTCCTCACCCTGTGGCATCTATTCTCCTCCGGATCATCTCTAAGTTTTGTCCTTCACTGAGTCCGGCGGCGGCAACCAAAGAACCTAGCTAGTCCCCATCCATTTTGCGAGGGCATGCAATTAAGGAAAGAGATGTGTGGTCCATGAGGTTGCTGCCATAAGCCATCGAGGATGTAATGAAAAAGTGCCTACAGTACAGTTCATTTCCACTCTTAGTTGGTAGAAATAATCATATTTCAAGCATACAAATCCAAAATGAAAATGTCTATTTTGAGCACCAGAAAGATAGAAATGATCCATTGATTTCAATGCATACTACTCCCTCCGTCCGGAAATACTTGTCCAAAAAATGCATAAAAGTGGATGTATCTAGAACTAAAATACGTCTAGATACATCCATTCCTCGGACAAGTATTTCCGGACGAAGGGAGTATATTACTACTATGCCTTGATGCTTAAAGAAAAAACTTAGTTGCAAACAGTGCATTACCTAGGAACACCATTTGGTGTACTGAGCATAACAATTCGAAATTAGTCTATGGCTATGAAGTGCCTAGAACTGAGATTTAAACATGAAAGCAAGCACTCATCAAGTACTGATCAAATTATATGGTTCATTCGTCCATGGTGAACACAGAATTAAACGAGCTGCCAGAACTCATTGTGGCATTCTATAGAAGCATCATTCTTCTGCAAGTATAGTATTCTCAAGAAAGCATGGTAGAGCCAAGAGATCATGTCGTTATAGAAGCATTATTTCATAGCACAATCTAGGAAAAAAAATCCTTTGTTCTGGAAGAACGATAAGCCCTGATGTATCGGCGACAAGATCCATGGTTGCTTTGCATTACTCAAAATCAAAAGGTGCGGCAGCAACCTGTTAATGTGACATACCTTTAGATAGCAGCTCAAATACAATTTCCTTCTGAACCCATGTTGAGAAAAATAAGTCAGGTTTGAATTTTAATATCTCTGCCAGCATTTCTTTTCAACTGCACAAGTAAAATAAATTTTGAATATGAAAGAATTGTACGAAGTAATTTTGTTATAGCATTTAGTGTTTGATTGTGAAAAATCAGTAATTCTGTTATAACATTTGGTGCTTCATTGTGTAAAGAATCATATGTGCAAGCATACAGAAAAATCTACAATCCAAATATTTATGTAATTACTTCCTTTTGAAAAATTGTTATGGTCAGGTCAAAAGATATAGAAATTGTAACATTTCTAACAAATAAATAGAGGGGCTAGTAAATTACATACTTCTGTTATGACTCACTCGACCGAGGATAAGCCAGGTTGTTCTAAATAAGAGCAGTTCCATCTGCATGATTGTTGGCGACCACAGGATGACATCATACAAATCAAACACCAGGTTAAATATTGGTAAACCAGCAAATCAAGGGAACCTAGCTTCCAGTAAAGATGGTAGCTTGAAGGGATGCTTCACAATTTCTGTATTTTTATAGGCTGATACATTGTTCTGTTTCATCTCTGTTAGTCCACTTACTATTTATCCAGAAATACGGGTGAGCACCTTGACATTCCATCCGGGCATCCTTGCTTCTTTGAATACTTAATAATGAAACTCATGAGAGGCATACATGATTCCAGCAGGGAGTAACTCTCTCCTATAAACAGTTTGTACATAAGATTTAGTGAAGAAACAACATTTTACAACAAGTTGAATAACTGTTGTCTAGCATATATGTTTTAAGGTACTCATGCACATCAGGTTGCATTTCAGCATTTTTTTCCAATTATTAAATCATCGTTGTTCTTATTATTCCAACCGAAAAAGTTTGTTCAAGTGGTGTGTCATTGGGTAAGTGTACAACCGTGATAGAATATCAAGAGCTGAAAGCATTTCTACCAAAGAAATAAAATAATCATAAAGGACCAACAGTTCTATGTAAAAAATAAATTGAATCGGTTGTAAAAGCATTGTACATGAAAGTAATCGTGTTTAATAGAACCAAGTGGTAGTATGCCGTCGGCACCAAATGGCGTTTAGAATGTACTCCCTCTGTCCCATAATATAAGATCGTTTTGCAAGATAAACAACTTGCAAAACGATCTTATATATGGGACAAAAGGAGTCGTAAAGATATACCATCATCTTTCTTTTTCAGTTTCCCCATAATGATCTACAACCATTCTTTGAGCTTCACATGGTATCCAGAGAGAGATACCAACATCCAAACTATGCAGAGTATTGTTATGTTTTACAATGTGCTTGTCTCAGTAAGGCGTCCTCGGTTTTCGATTGCACCAGGGTAAACCTCCCGCTCTCTATATCTCTCTCTAAACATCTCCGCCTCCATCATCGCCCCCACCCCCCTCACTATGTATCTCCTCTCATTATATATGTATGTCTTTTATCCATTTTCTTTAATCATGTCAAGCTACTTAATTTGGACATCCATTTCCTTTAATCCTTGTCAGGTCATTCCAGGACATAGATTTGGCATCAGGTACAAATGCACACTTGGTATATGGTAGTCTACATATTATCAGGAATGTCATGCTAAACTCGCACATCATTAACACGATCCTCTTACAAGTCGTATATAGCATCAAGTAACCAAGGTAAAAGAAGTAACCAAAGCCAGCAAACAATAAAGATCCTACAAGAACACTCATTACCAACTAACATAAGGGGGTCAATAGCTCCTGTGCGACACCTTTGAGGTGAATTGGAAGGAATGCGACGTAGTTGATGAAAATGGCTCTCGCGATACGTTTCCGAAGCCCAAATAGCCAAGGCCCACTCGGGCGATTGAAATGGTCATCAACGGGAGTGAGTTTATGTTTAAGACATGCGGGCCCTACTTGGCAGTGCATCTAGTTACGGGCCCCACTTGTCAGTGCATCAGGTCAAACGTTTCCCCGTGCCTGTACGAACGGGTACCCCTTTCTGAACCTGTGTTGCTCCCTCCTCTTCGTTCCCGGCGGTGAGCCGGCGGCGGCGGCGGAGCTTTTGTTCTGGGTGACAGCAGCGGCGGACCTTTCGTTCTCGGTGACGGCGGCGGCTCTGGTGAGTGAATCCGGAACCCTGTCCTGTTCTCCTCGGGTGTGTCGAGTTAGATCTCACCGCATCGCCTCTGTTTCCCTTTGTTTTTGGTCGATTTGATCCAGATTTGGGTGGGCGGGGGCTGACCGCGATGGAGCCGCCAGAGACAACAACATCCTTTCCAACCTATGCGATTTGTGCCTCGTCTGCTTCCGCTAGCTCACCTCACACTGCCCTGCCATTGGCAAACAGGGGTGGTGGTGCTCGGACGTTCGAATTCACTGTGGAATTTCTTCCTTCTAAGGCGAAGCTAGGTGATGGTAGCATGCGGGACATAGAGAGAGATACAATTGTGAAGTGGGAGATTGATTTTGCAGAGATTGATCCACAAGACCTACAGAGCATGGAAGAGCAGGCCGTGAAGAATGTGGTGGAAAAAATTGGGGAGAGCATTTTTTGGGGTCCAGAGCAAGAGGTAGCATTGTTACGGTTTGATAATTGGAAAGGAGAGTATGTGAGAATTGAGGATGGTGAAGAGATGGTTGATGAAATCGATCGACAAGATGGCTGGACAACCAAACAGACTATGTTTCATGCAGAGCTTGTTGATCTGAAATCAGATTCTAAGGTTGGATATGTGCCCTCAAAGTTAGCTTCACAGATGGTAGATGATGATTGGGCTTCAGAGAGGCAGATAATGCCCATGTGTACAGGTGAAGTGACAGTATTACCTGAGGGGGTTGATGCAGAAGAGGGCTCTGATGGTGTTGCAAGGGTTGTTTCTGTTGATTGGAATTCAGTAGAATTAAATGACCCAACTGATTTAGTCATTGCACCAATGGATGACACTGAGATGGCCAAAAAATTTGGCATTCCAGTAGCTGATGAAGATAAGGAGGAGAAGGATGGTGAATCTAGTATGCCTACTGATACTGATGCTACCAGAGATAGAACTGAAGATGTGGATGGACAGCTGATGGAAGATGCTGCAGATGATGTAGATGATGCACATGATGATGAGTTGGTACATGTGTATAACAAGGAAAACCCTGTTATTGCAGTGGGAAAGTTGTTCCCAAACATGGATGAGTTTAGGATGTGTTTCAAGACTTATGCAGTCAAACATGAGTTTGATGCCAAGACTAAGTGGACTGATAGAAAGAAGTTTTATGCAAGATGTAGAGGTTTTGATGGAAGTGTCAAGCCTTGCAAGTGGTACATATCTGCTAGACGCCAACCTGATGGAAGTACCATTAGGGTGAATCAAATCCCACGCCAACATACTTGTATTACAAGTTCACAGAGAGTATCAACCATGACATCAGAGCTTTGGATTGCAGAAAAGATCACTCCTATTTTAGCCAAGAAACCAAACACTACTGCAAAGAAACTTAAAGTAGACTTGGAAAAGCAATACCCCATTAAGGTGAAGTATAACACGGTGTGGAAGGCAAAACAAAGGGCAATGAAACAATTATATGGTGACTGGGCAAATACTTTTAGGATGCTTTATAATTTCAAAGCAGAGGTGGAGAAGAGGTCACCTGGCAGTGTTGTGGAGATAGATACCGAGGTAACAGAGGATGGAAGAGTCCTTTTCTCTAAGTTTTTTATGGCTTTAAAGCCTTGCATTGATGGCTTCAAGGTAGGTTGTCGTCCATATTTGAGCATAGACTCATCATTTTTGACTGGCAAGTGGAATGGTCAATTGGCAGCTTGCAATGCTTTGGATGGACACAACTGGATGTTCCCTGTTGCTATTGGCTTGTTTCAGTCAGAGACAGAGGTCTCGTGGACATGGTTCATGATGCAGTTGAAAAGATGCATAGGGACAGTGTCACCTTTGGCAGTCCACACAGATGCATGCAAAGGGCTAGAAAACGCAGTGAAGAATGTTTTCCCCCATTGTGAGCAGAGGGAGTGCTTCGGCCATATGTGGATGAATTTGATCAAAAAATTCAGAGGTGAAGAATTTGGTCGCATGTGGCCAGCAGCAAGATCTTACACTAAACAGACACATTCATATCATCTTGGTAAGATAATGACAGCATGCCCTAAGTTTGGTCCATGGGTGAACACCTACCATTCTCTATTATGGTATAGGTCAGGATTTAACACTGCTATCAAGTGTGATCATATCAACAACAACTTGGCAGAAAGTTTTAACAACAAGGTGAAGCAGTTAAAAAATTTGCCTGTGCATGACATGGTTGACCAAATCAGGATCATGATCATGCGCTTGTGGGAATTGAGAAGAAGGATTGGGGATTGTCTACAAGGGGATAAGCTTCCTGCGGTGGTACAACAGGTGGTCAACAGGAGCAGAAATCTTACGCATTTATCTGTTGAAAAATCTTCTGTTTGGGGTGTTGAAGTTAGAGATACCAAAACTGGTAGAAGGCATGTTGTTAACACTGAAATGCATGATTGCACTTGTTTGGAGTGGCAACACACTGGGAAACCATGTGATCATGCCATACTTTTCTTGGCCTCCCGACCGAAGATAAACATGCACCCATATTTGCACGAATATTACTCAGTAGCAAGATTCAAGGCTGCATATGCAACTCCAATTCCAGCACTTACAGATCAGTCTCAGTGGCCTGAAGTGGAAATTGAATTTTCCATGTGTCCTCCCCTAACAAAAAGAAAGGCTGGCAGGCCTAAAGAGAGTAGATTCAAGGCATGGTTTGAGAAAGGTGGGAGTAGTAAAAAGGGCAAGGGAAAGAAGGATGGAAAGCCAAAAAGGTCCCAAAAAGGTAACAAAAATAGATGCAAGCTGTGTCAGGAACTTGGGCACCGAAAAGGATCTCCAAAATGTTGTTACACTCCTGAAAGGCCAAAGTATGTGGGCATATGTTTGCCATGTTTACTATTTTGTTGCATTTTTCAATTACTAACCAGTTGACATGCTTTATCTTTTTAGGAGGAAACGTGCAGGTGAGCCCCTTGTTGTTGAAGAATGCTGGCCAAAGAAAAAGGCAAGAGGCAATGGCTGTAGAAAAAAGAGAAGTTCTGGTGAAACAATACACATTCAACCAGACTTGGATGGTGTGGTGCAAAATGAGCAAGACTTGGATGTGCTGCTGCAAGATGAGCAAGATTTTGATGTTCTGGTGCCAACTGAAGATATGGGTACCTCTGAAGATATTCCAGCTGATGTTGTGCAAGCTGAGCCTATGTTGGAAGTTGAGTTGCCTTCTGAAGATATGGGTACCTCTGAAGATATTCCAGCTGATGTTGTGCAAGCTGGGCCTATGTTGGAAGTTGAGTTGCCTTCTGAAGATATGGGTACCTCTGAAGATATTCCAGCTGATGTTGTGCAAGCTAAGCCTATGTTGGAAGTTGAGTTGCCTTCTGAAGATATGGGTACCTCTGAAGATATTCCAACTGATGTTGTGCAAGCTGAGCCTATGTTGGAAGTTGAGTTGCCAACTGAAGATATTCCATCTAATGTGGTGCCAATTGAGCCTATATTGGAAGTTGTGTTGCCAACCCCTGATGATATTGGGTCCGATGATACTGCAACTGTTGTGGTGCGAAATAAAGCTGCTGTTCCAGGCAGTCCAGTGAAGAAAATCAAGAGCTTGAGTGAACTGGGTGTTGTACAATCAAAAACAAGCATTGGTAAAAAGAAGAAGAAATTGAGTGGTAGGAGGAAGCAGAAGTGAAAATTTGTTGAAACTTGTGTATTGCAACTATGCTGTTGAAATTTGTTGAAAATTTGTTAAAACTTGTGTATTACTTTGATATGATATGTATTTGTGTAATACTATTCAAGTTTGAGACAAAATTCAAATTTGAGCCAAAATTCAAATTTGGGCCGAAATTCAAATTTGAAGTTATTTGGTATGTGCTATTGGTGTTACAATGATTTCTGGACTATTATTCATGTTAGTTCATTAATCGGAGCAATTTTATTATGTGAAACTCTAGACATGAAAAATGTGCTCCACATGAGCTCCAAACCCCTCCAAAGCTAGGGAAAACAGACCCATTTGTAAGCAAGTTTTTTTTGACCTTCTCTAAATGAGCCAAAAAAGGAAACTTGACATCTAGTGTGTGTATATAAGAGTCCGTCCTGAGATTGGATCGTTTCGATAAATTATGACATGTTTAACACTTACCCCTTGCTCACTTCTCTTGAATACTCCACAACCTCGTTCTTGGTAGCCATCTTTTGTGAAGGTTTTTTCATGAAAAAATCCGTAGTCCAAGTTTCTTATTTTTCCTAGATACTTAGTCACATAGAACGATGATCGGCACAAGTTTTATATTTTTTTGATTTTTTTTAATTAGTTATGCTCAACCCTAACCGTCGAAAACCTCTCAAAACCCCTCAAAGCCCATCAAAACCCCATCAAAACCCCGCACCCCTCTGGGCCATTGGATCGCTGTGAATGGACGGTCTGGATCAGGCACTAGGGCTACGTCAGTGATCCGCGGGCTGCACTCTGATTGGCTGATTCGAAAACTCTGGATATTATAACACGCAGCACCCTGGACCATTGGATGGATGTGAACAGAAGCAACGGTCTGGATCGGGAGCCACGTCACAGATCCGCGGGATGTTAGTTCATTGGCTGGTCATTTTTTTACGTTAGATAAGATTGAGCAGGCCGGCCATGTATTGTTGGGCTTAATTAAAGCGGCCCACCCGTTGGACCGATGGACACCACGCTGATCCGATTTGAGCAGGCCTGAAAAGCATGCATGCATGCGCGCGCAGCCCTGCGTCGCCCGCCCTCGTAGCGTAGATGCCCGACCATCGCTAGCCGCTGCATGCATGGCATCGAGCTTATCTCTTCACGCGTTTTTAATGGCCAGTGTGCTACGCAGCCGGCTGTTGGAGCCCTCGCAGCGTTCGAGCTCATGTCGCTGCTTGGCTATTCTAGATGCCCAACCATCGCTAGTCGCTGCATGAGCTCATCTCTCCATGCGTTTTTAATGGCCAGTGTGCTACGCGAGCTTGGCTACACTTGCATGCATGGGCGGCACACGCACAGAACGAGAAGGCGTGAACCCCGACCGACGGCACAGAGCTTGCAGCGTTGAAATGTCGCAGCCTGGCTATTGATGCCGCTTTCGGTTTCCCATGCGTGTACACACATGTACGCTCCCCTCCCCCGATGCCACTCAACACCGCCCGCTCATTACTTCCACCCGGTGTAAACACGTCGCACTAGGGCTATTTAAGCCACCTATCATCTTCCTCCTCCTCACCCACCCTCTTCCATCTGCATCCTCTTCTCACCACCACAAACAACCCCAAAACCAGGCCGCCGCAGCCATGAACTACACCGGGCCAACCTTCCGCTTTCCCCCCACCGTGCCGGAGACGCTCTACCCCCCCCCCCCCCCCCCCCCCCGACGTGTACGTCGAGAACACACTCCGTGTGTGGTCGATGTCAAGATGGAGGGGCGCAAGGGATTTCACCAACGCCTTCCTTGCGCTCGGATTCGGCCACCTCCCCCGAGGATCTCCAAGGATGTACCGAGTCGAGGAGGTCATCCACAACGGGGTTGTGGTTGCTATCCTTGCCCACTTCACCAACTCCATCGATGCGTTCTACCTCCTCGGTCGTGTGTTCTGGTGTGGCTCCGAGTTCATCGCTTTCACCACCCACAACATCTTCACGGACTACACCAATATCTTCCCCACCGTGGGGCGCATGCACACTCTGCCGTACCCCATCGACAACACCCCGGAGGAGCAGTGAACGGCGCCCGGAGGAGTTGGCCATGGAGGAGTTGGCCTTGGAGCAAGCAAGCAAGCCGGTGGTGTTTTATCTTATCTAGGGTGCTGTTTTATTATTGTCGTGTTGGGTTGAACTATCTATATAAGTTGTAATGGTACTATGTATGTCGTGCTTGGGTTTATCTATGTTAGTTGTAATGTGGTACTATCTAGCTCATGCAATGCTACTACTTATGCTACTATATTGATGTGTTCTATCTAGTTTTTGTTTTTTCTATCTAGTTGATATTGGTCAATTGATATATGTGCTTGATGTTCTATCTAATTGATCTATGTGTTACTAATACAACTATGACATGCAACCATGGACATGCAACTATGACATGCAACTATGACATGCAACTAATTTAGTTCATGCAAATAATTATTGGATTAACTCAAATGCCCAAAATAAATATTTCTGTGCTCCTAAAAATATTGCTTTGAATTTTACCTCTGGCCAATATTTTCAGAGCAAAACAGGAACATTTTCTTCGACATATTTGAAGCGAATTTTAACTTGATCATTTCCAAAAATCATTTCTGAGGCTTTCATATATCCCCATTTAATTTGGGTTTCATGGAACCATAGACATGCATGAAAACAATCACAAAACAATAGTGGACAAGCAACAAAAATGTAAAGCAAAAAAAAAAAGTTACAATACATACGGCCCAACATTTATTCGACATAAAAATTTGGCCAAAGTAAAAACAAGTAAAGAAGTATATGGTTGTTAGAGGTTTATTTGCCGAAGCAACATTTTATTTTAGTCGAAGCATTTTTCTATAAACATGGGTGCCTCAATGCTATAAAACAGGGATGGTGCCCCTACGCGGGTGGGCTGGTCTCTATTTGGGCCTGGTTATTTTCTCACGGCCCAACATCTATTCGGCAGCAAGATTTTTTTTTCTAGAAACTGAATTTGGGGGGTGTGCACTCTGTTAACTGAAGAACAAGAACAGAGCATGAACACTGAATATTTCTGCTTCGATTCAATTACATGAACTTGGCATGACGCACAGATCACATCCTCTGCCCTGACAGACCTAAATGCCCCCTCTAATGACGGATGAACAGCAAGTAAAACAAAAACAGAGCAATGATACAACAATAGAACCTCCCTGCCATGAAATTTGCTTGCTTCTGCAAATCGATCATCTCCATTAGATTTTTCTTGATCTTCTTCAGTTCCCCGGTCAGTTCAGACTCCAAGTGCAGTTCAGCATTGCGCGCATACCTCGCCATCGGCACGACTCTGCCCGCCCCTGTGTCCGAGCTCCCCAAATTCTCCATCTGCGGCACCCCGCCCAAATTGAGCTCCCAGGTTGCGGCCCCGCTCGAATCAATGTAGCCCTCAAACTGAATCCTCTCAACATATTCATCCATCCACTCGAAATGGGTGCATTTCTTCAGGATCTGAAAACAACAATATGAACCCTAAATTCCAAATTCGAGGGAAAAAAACAAAATATGGAGAAATCAGAGCAAACGGCAGTGAAAAAACGGGCTAAGAACTGAGATCTGACCTTGCCATCACTTCCTGCCATTGTTTTGCTCAAGCACTTCACAAATTACCGCCCAAGATTTCCATTATCATCAGTCCTAGTGACCCACCGTTTCAGAGGCTCTGGGAGTGGGCAGTCAGGGCACCTTGTGAGCGGCACTGGACCATACCGACGCCATTTTGAGTGTGTGGCGGAGGAGGTGGACATCTGCACTAGGTCGCCGGAGGAGAGGAAGAATGGGGAAAGGGGAAGCAATGGGCGGCGGCGGGCGGACGGGCACAGGCGGTCGTCTCTTCTAGATGTGAAGAGATGGGTCCCGCGCTTAGTGGACAAGTGGTGGGTCCCGCGCTTACGTGGATAAGTTGTGGGTCCAGCCCCTAACAGCTAATGAGGGCATCAGTTCAGATTAAGGGCCATGTCGTGTCTGGGCTATTTCCTCGCTAAAAAGTGTCGCACCAAGGCAATTCGGACGAAAGACGTCTCACTCCTTCCAATTCACCTCAAAGGTGTCGCACATGAGCTATTGACCCAACATAAGGACGTTCAGCAGGTTGCTGGATGTAGCAGAACTGCAAAACCAACAATAGATCTGTTTAGACCATATATGTTGCAGCTCTCAAGGACAAAACCCATCCAGGTTGTATCGATGGTAAAATAAAGAATAGAGTAACTGATAGGGCAGCTCATGTGCAAGTCTAATCGATCCGACAATGGCATAATAGGGAAAGCACATACCCATAGTTGCATTTTACCGAATACTTAGTTCTCACAAAATACAAAATTTGACAGGCCCAGTAGTTTATAGGAGTCATTTTACATAATAGGGAAAGAACCGACCATGAGCTCCTTTCTTTCGAATGTGCTGAATACTTACTTCTCACAAGACACAAAATCCGTATGTAACTAAATTGTTGCATTTTACTAATTTTATGGTCTAGGCAAATGGAAGTATAACTATCCTCGCTGATTATCAAGAGTGACACAAGAATTCAACAACAGTACATAACTTGAGAACTCAGGCAGGGTAGTGTTTCTGTCTGAGTACACATATACATGAATAATCCATGTCTTAGGAGAATATTGCAGCGAGGTAAGCAAATAACAAACTATGAATTTGACAAGCATGTTGGTTGATATTAAAACAGAGTATTAAATAAACCAAGAAATGAGACCGTCCCATGATGTACTTGCTCATTTTTTCCCTTCACGATTCAGTTGTATATATGTAACTGTAGAAATATATTGACAGCCGCAAGAGATTAAAAGAAGCACCAGGCATATCTACACGTATTTGATTGGTTTCCCTGTTCCATTCATGGCAGAAGGTCGTGTCTCTAGCTTTAGCTGCACAGTTGCAAACACAAGACTTGGATAATCTAACCAACTTATTATTCAGGAACCAACAGGTGATATTACATATCTCACAAATACTAAAGAAATTTTCTGCAACAAAAGGAAGGGCACGAGCCAGTGCTTACTACCACAAGAAGCGCTAGACACGCTGCTCCCAGGAGCATGCGAGCAGGTAACCGATGTGCGGCCATAGTAGCAGTGTTGGCGCCTTGTAGTAGGTTCTCCGTAGGGGGCTGCCCTTGATAATCACCTTGCCATCAGCATTGGGAACTCACTGAAAGAAATTAAGTTTTGACAAAATAGGTTGTTCATGCCCTACGATCTTCCTATGTAGGACTGCTTAAATTGCTTATGACAGTCAACTGCATCTCAAAGTTGGGTATGTCCTGCTTGCTGCATATCATACAAAAAGGACACACGAGATTCTCACCCCGGAAACGAACACATCCCTCTGCATGCGGAGGCTAGCTTTTCCAGGAGACGTTGTGCTTCGTCGGAGCAGGAGATAATCTTACCGTCGTAACCTCGATCCCCGTCTACCACGCCCTTGATGGACGCCTGCTTCTGGCACTCTGGCTGGCCCTCGGTATCATACTATCTTCTGCGTGGCAACCAACGATAGGAGGTGCCCGAGGCGACCTTGCGGTAAGGCATGCCGGTGGCGACGGGCTAGCCTCTGGATCCGGTGTCATGGTGTGGTGGCGATCAAGACGGGGGCGATGTTGCTTGGGATGGGCATATACGTGAGCAGGAGATGTCGTGCAAGGGGTCTCTTGGCCGGAGGTGATAGATGGGAGGATTGGACGGCGGCGGGGAGGAACCCTAATCGCCTTTCTGTTGCGGGTCTCGTCTCGCGTGCGCGTTAGGAAGTTTGATCGCTTGTTTTTTTCTTGAGGGACGGCAGGACAAAGACCGACAAAGGGATGGGCTAGTTTTTAAAGGGATGAGAAAGAGATGATTTTTTAAGGGTTTTCTCCACCGGTTTTTACAGGGATAGACAAAAATCGATGGGAGTTGAGGAGGGGGACATCGTACGAGAGATGGAGTGGAGTCGTGAGCGAACGAAAGAAACGACGTACGGACTGCTCCTTTAGGAATAGAGATTTTGTTTGCCGATAAATTTTTTGAATTCAATCTAAAAATATATTTTTAGTCCCTAAAATGCAGAATTTTCATCCTATACCGATGCCCACTGGTAAAAGAACTCGCTAAGGAAAGAAAACCTTGCTAAAAAAAAAACGCTCTGCCGATGTTATTGCTGGTAAAATCAACTTGAGGGTTGTTAGGACAAGACAAGAATTCTATTTTTATTATCAACATATTCAACACCACTAAGAATATTTGAAAACTAGGTTGCCTCCTCTCTGCAGAGATTAAGAAAAACTAGTTGCTCCTACAACTACCTTCTTTCTGGTTTAAAAGCCCAAACGTATCATTAGATCGACAATTTAACCAACATAACACAAGTATATCACAAAGGATATACCATGAGAAACTTCAAACGTTTATTTTCCAAAGGTATAACATTTAAGATATAAAATATGTATTACATTATCCAGTTGGCGACTAGAGATACGTTTTTTTTAGCAATGCGACTAGAGATACGTGGGGCCTTTTAAACCGGAGAAAAGACAATACTCCCTCCAAGACCAAGCCCACTAACCGAGCTTAGAGTACTTTTTTTGTATTTTGAGGGAGCCTAGTTTAGCTTTAGGTTCAACACATATGCCCCATTGCCACAAGTTTATTGAGGTAACAACGGGAATGCCCACACTCGCCTCCATATAGGCCGAGCTCATTTCGCTGGCTTGCCCATGGGTACTTTACGTTTTCTATGTTTTTTATTTTTATGTTATTTTCCTTTTTTCCTTTTTAATATTTTCTTCTCACGTTACTTTGTCCTTTTCTGGGTTTTGGGGTTCCTTTTCAATTCCCCCTTTTTCTTTCTAGTTTCTTCTTTGTTGTTTTTACATTTTTATTCTATTTTAGTATATTTACGTACATTTTCAAATACTTTTATTTTTCTAATTACCTGTCCATTTTGTTAAATTTGCGCACACTTTTGTGTTGCATGTAATTTTTAAAATGTGTGAACTCTTTATAATTGTATGATTATTTCCATAAACTGTATGAACACTTTATAAATTACATAATATTTTCAAAAATACACTAACACTTAGAATTTACAAGGACATTTTTTTAAATAGGTGAATTTCGTAATTAAATCAAGATATTTTATGTGTGAAAACTTTTAGTTACATGTACAGTTTTATAAAATGTGTGATCACATGATTGTTTTACATTTTTCTAATTAAATGAACATTTTTTAAATGCGTCAATTTAAAAGAATATGAACTTTATTTAATATGCATGAAAACTTTATGTTACTTGAACACTTCTTTTGAAATTGGTCACATTTCTAAATTATCTGCCATTTTTAAATTTTTTGAACAATTTTGGAATAAATGCGAACTTTATTCATATCACACTAGTACCTCTACCTGTTTACTTTTAACTTACAAATATAAATTAATGAAACAAAATTTTGAAGAAAATAAGTTAAAAATTGTTTCTTAGAAATAAATGAATTTTTTTCATCACGTGTAACTTGTGAAGTAAATATAAATTCAAAGGAATATAAATAAAAAATGTTGAAATGATGCACATCATATGGAGAGCAACTAGTTGGGGAGCACTCTTTCGAGAGCTTGCCAACGATCACTCCCACGCGCCACCACTTGGTCGTTCTCAGCCGCCGCCATGTGTCGCGCTCTGAGTGTTCCCTTTGGATTTTGTTTTTTATATTTTCACACGCGTTTTAAACTTTTAGGTGGGTTTTTTTCCTACTTTTTTTTCGTGTTCCGTTGTTTCACCGGTCTTTCTTAGCTTTTGGATAGAAAAAAATTCAATAAAGAAAATTGCACGAAAAAACATGTTTTTTTTTCACGAGAGGAACGATTTTTTTTCCGTGAGAGGCACTGTTCTGTTTTCGCGAGAGGCACGACCGTGCTTACTGAAAATAAAAACATGTTTTCTGGGTTTTTTCGCGAGAGGCACGGTTTTGTTTGCGCGAGAGGCACGCGGAAATGAAAAAAACACGTTTTCTGTTTTTTTCGCGAAATGCACGATTTTACTTTCGCGAGAGGCACGATCGTGCCTCTAGGAAACGGAAAAAAAGTGTTTTCTTTCTTTGTTTTCTTTAGCGAGAGGCATGGTTTTTCCATCCGGTTTTTTTCGGGAAAAAAATTTCGTCAAAACCTATCAACATGGGATCTAGTTTTGAAAATCACGACGCGAGGAACCCAACGGTGAAAACGATTCGAGATTTGGACGAACGGTTTAAAATATAAAACGTTTTGAAAATACGGATCTACGAAAAAAAAGAAAACTCACAGGTTGCGATAAGTGACGCACTATTGCAACCTCGGGAGGTGGCAGTGATCTTTAAAAAGAGTACTCTTCTAATTTCGCATGGAGGCAAGGCGGGCAACCAACGCGGTTAGTGGGCCAGGTCTTGCTTATCAAATGTATATGGTAAGGAAGCTTCGCTGCTAGATGGGAGGAGAATAATGTGCTAGCACTCAAGGGCCCATTAATACATATTGTTTTTATTTATCATAGAAAATATTCAAATTTATTTAGTGATTTTCAAACTTACCATAGAAAAATAAATATGAAAAACTAAATAGATTTTACGTAAGAAAAAATTAATAATAATGTTCATATTTGCAAAAGAATATTTATCTCATATTAAAAAATTATTCTTCATGCACGAAAAAACAATCATGTGTGTGGGGGGGGCGGGGGGAGGGGGTATTAAAAAGTCCATGCATTTGGGAACAAATTATGTACCTGAAATAGTTCCCTATGCATGTAAAAAAATGTAAATTATAAGAAAGTTCATTACATTTGAGGAAACTTGTTCATCTGTATTAGAATAAATGTTCATGCCATCTAAAAAGGGTTCAATATTTCCCTCCCTCTACCCCATCCGAAAAAAGAACGAAGAATAAATAAAAGAGGGGGACTCCTACGCGTCGGCCGACGGGTCTTTTTAAAAGATCCGTCGCCTCACAAGCCGTCGGATATGACAAAATTAAACGTCTCAACGTCTTCTCTTTTTGGTAACAATGATCATGTTTCGGAAACACTTGTAACAGATATTGTATTGTGTTCCGGACTTTTTTGCAGCGTAGTTTGTGTTGCCGGATTATTAGTTTTTGCAACATACGTCATGCTGCAGATTTTTTTTCCTGTCTTCATCTTTTTGCAACAAAGGTATTGTTGCGGAAAAACTTTGCAACTGAGGTTATGTTTTAGGATTTGTTTTCCCTTTGTTTTCACCTCTATATTGGAAATCTTTCTTGCAACAGATGGAATGTCGCAAAACAAAACACCACCGTCGTCGGCTGCGAGCCCGCCGAATAGTGGTGAGGGAGGAGCGGTGCTGCCCACCCCCGCCATCGCGCTGTCGCTGGCGAGCGCCGGACCTCGGACCTGGTTGCCTCGCTGCCATCCTCCTCTCTGCCTAGATGGACGTCACTGATTGTCGTTGTGGTACCTGCTTACAGGAGAGAGGTTGGGGAAGAGATACGACGAGGCCACGTGTGATTGAAGGGAGGCGGCGAACGCCCACGCGTGATCTGCCGGTTGAGTGATAGCCTTTTCCATAAAAGATATGCATTCAAAAGAAAACTGATAAATTCAAGAAAAGAAAAAGAATGAAAACCACCAAAAAGCAGAAACATAAAAGAAAATGGGAAAAGGAGGAAAATAGAGGCAAAACAGAATATGAGCCGAATATATTGAGTTTTTAACGCACGATTTTGTTTTCGAAATTTTGTGAACATAATAACATCAGTCGATGAACATTACTTTACATTTACAAACATTAATTATTTAATATATGCATTCTCGTAAATATGGACTTTTGTAAACATACAAACATTTTTTAAAAGTTCATGAATATTATTTTAGGCAGTAGGATGTTTTTTCAAATACATATGGATGAACATTTTTTCCATAATTATTTGAATATTTTTAGAATAAATTTTGTAAATAAAAATAAGTTAAATAAATTAGAATTAAAAATTACAAACCTTTACTGGGCTGGCCCAGGCAGCAACCCTGTGTGTGTTTTGGGGTCTCGAATCTGGGGCGTCTGGCCATGTAATAATACCCGTGGCGATCCGGCCGGCTGATCCTAACAAACATTTCCGAGACTTACCTACGGTTAGCTACACCGATGGATCTTCTAATTACTTTTACCAAACCCTACCAAAGTAGCGAGAGTTGAATCAGGGAAGTGGAGATGGACGGCGACGAGCTTGTGGCGGTGCCGGTGGCGGCGGAGCCCGCGGAGTGTAGCAGGTGGGTACTGATGTGTCTACTGGCCGTCATCGGTTTGACTCTTATCGTCATCGGCTTCGGGCTGTTTGACTACGTCGAGCTGCTTCCCGCCACCGCCACCGCCACGGGCTGTTTGCCGCCTAAAGTCGTGCTCCTCCTCTCCATTTTGTGCACCTTCCTAGGACTTCTCATTTCTTCCGTTGTCATTGTTCTTCTTCAAGAATGGTATCGCGGCAATCCAGAAGGAGATAGGCTCGTAGATTCACTGTTGCTGTTCTAGTCAATCTGTCTATTTATCTGTAATTTCACCTGCATCTGCATGTTTCATGAACCAGATCGATCGATCGATCTGTCCATAGGCAGCGTATGCACGTCTTAGTTTGTTTGACTGACTGAGAAATCACCATGCATGCATATAGTCTGCAATACGGGCAGAAAGTAAGAATCAAAAGCCCGTGGGTGCCTAATTTTCTCGGACTTTTTAGGCGGGTGGGCGATTTCTGTGGAGTCCGCACGTATTTAGTTTAGCACATCTTTTTGCTGGAGGCCTTCATGGCACTTTACTGAAATTCAAATAAGTTTAAAGCAACTTCAACGCACCGATGCAAACAGATGCGGCTTTGGTACGTTTGGATCGACTATAGGCTCGTTATCCGCCTGCGTCCGACCAGTCCGCCGGACCGACCGATGCATTTTTCGTCCGCGTCCAAAGCAAAATTACCTTAAAAAAAACCATCGCATAGAGTTTATGCCATCGGCCATGCCAGCGTCCACGGTTCATGTCGGCGTCCATGCCAGCGACCGGCATACATGCTACCCTGCAAAAAAAAATCATAGTTCATGCCAGCACCAGGCACAATTGCTAGCAGATGAAAGGGCGGTAGTTCAACCACGCCATACATCTTGACCGGTCATGCTGACATACAAAAAAGATGGTGCTTTCGGTCATAGATCAACCATCTAGATCGAGCATCTTTTCTTGCATCTTCTTGAACCAAGGCCTCCTTCTCGGAAACTTCTTGCATTGGAGTAAAATATGCTTGCTCCCAAATTTGCTCTCAAACGTGTTGGGCGGCTTGAAGTAGCAGCTTACTTGGAAAGTGTGACCCTTGCCCTTGAATGGAGTAAGGACCAACTCATCGTGGAGACGGATAGCGAGACGGCGGCACGTATGATCAGCGACTAGGAGGCCAATAGATCGCCTACAGCAGCGCTGGTGGAGGCAACAAAGCAGCTACTAGCTCAGCGACCACATAAAATAAAAGCCATTCATCGCGAGCATAATAAAGCGAGTCATGCACTCGCACGTATGGGTTCTTCTCTTTCTAAAACTGCCGTTTGGTTAAGCTGCGTCCCTGATGAGCTTAACATGCTAAGCAGGACTGTAATGAATCTGTTTAAGTAATGGAAGTGCTTTATTCGCAAAAAAAATTGCCCTCAAACTTGTAGGGTGAACTTCTTGCGTTCATGAAATTGGGCATGAACTCTCAACCAAAAGGTTGAACATTTTTGCTCGCTGACGATCTTGGGATCTTGTCCAGTATCTCTCCAACATTCGCAAATAAGCTTGTCCTCATCCTTTGTGTATGTCTTCGTCTGAATTCTTTGCCACTTCTTCCTTCGCGCATTGGCTTGGTGAGTGAACTCGTCGGCAAACAAAGCCCCCCCCCCCCCCCCCCTTCGATGTCCCCTTCCTCTTGGTTGTAGTCATCCAGGAATTCTTGGCCTAGCGTGAAGATGTCGGCCATGCCCTCTTGTCCTTGCGTGAAGGTGTCGCCCATGCCATCTTGGTCTGGCGTGAAGGTTTAGCCCATGCCCCCTTGCCTGGTGTGAAGGTGTAGACCATGCCCTCTTGGTGTTGCATGAAGTTGTCGCGGACGTCTTGGCTTTGGGTCGCGCTGGGTTCAAAGCTCGCGCCACCCACGCCGCCCTCGAAAATTATGTTCTCCATGTTGAAAACATTGGTCGGGCCATCACCCGTCAATCTCGGCATTGCGTCGAACAATTGGCTGGCATCGGGGTGGTTGCCAGCGGGGATCTCACGCGGCTGCTTCCTTTGCCCCCCAATTGACGACCCCACCGGCCACATGTGTAGCGTTGAGGTCGATGGACATTGGCGCGGGCGTCTGTGGAGCAATCACGCTACCTTCCGGGGAGCAGTCCACGGGAGATGGAGTGCTTGTCGATGTGCTTGCCATGAAATATTTTTTGATGGAGTGGTTGTCGACGTGCAAACCATATTGCCCAAAGGGTTATAATAGCTTGCACAAAATTCTCGTGCTGAAGCGCCTCCATCAAAGAGAAGATTCATCTCTTCGCATCCGGTTCCCGTACCTCATTGACAGCTTCAACAAAGTCGTCATCTTGTAGGGCCCATACGCATCTAGCTGCATTGCAATGGAGGAGCGAGTGTTGCCATGAATCATCCGCGCCGCACAGGCCACATGTAGACACCGTTGACATGTTTTGATGGTGCAATAAGTCTGCGGTTGGGAGAGACTCCTGTGAGAGTCGCCAAAGAAAAAATTTGACCTTAGATGGAACATCTACCTTCCACATCTTAGCCCACATTTCTCTTCTCGCCCTCTGAGTTTGATGTGTCTGATAGTCCCTCAAGCCAAGCCTCCTGCCTGCATTTTGTTGCCACAAGCATTCGGTAAGCCGATCGTACCGAGAAAACTCCACTCTTTTCATGAGCCCAAGACCAGAAATCATCCATCTACCTTGTGTATATAGGGATAGACCGCATGGCGTTCGCATCTACTAGCAGGAATACTTCATCTAGGGCTACAGAATCCCACTCTCCATTAGCACTCATGAGGTCACACGCTCGCTGGGGGCATCAATTATCAGGTTGGTGATAGGCCGCATGTTGGAAGGGCGGGGCAACCAATTATGCTGCCATATGTAAGAGCAACTCCAACGGGCCGACCCAAACGGACGGCGGATTTGTCCGCTTTTTGTTCGTTTGGGTCGGCCGCCCTCTCTAACATTTGGGTCGGCTGTGCGCCCAACGCGCGGACCCATATATGCCGGCGTGGCCGGCTGGCCGCCCTTTTTAACACATAGCATAAATTTTGCATTTGCTACACACACATATTTTGCATTAATTTCACAAAGCAAACATATAGTCGACAACAAAATAAATAGCATGGTTTCAACCAAATAAATAACATAGTTTTACAAGCCGAATAAAAATAAAATAGTCTCACATAGTTTTGCAAGCCGAATTAAAGAGATACATTTATTGGTTGCCAACATGAGCCCACATATGCTCAACCAAATCATTTTGCAATTGCATGTGAGTTTCCCAATCACGCATGTCATGATGAAATTGGGCGAACTGTTCAAACGTTGCCGCTTCTCCATGCTCAGGCACAACATTCTCACCCTGATACTGAAACCCTTGATCGTAGAGACGTTTCGGGCGCTCATCTTCTACGATCATATTGTGCATGATCACACAAGCAGTCATCACCTCCCACATTTTCTTCGTGCTCCAAGTTTTTACAGGATACCGAACGATGCCCCATCGAGATTGCAAAACACCAAAGGCATGCTCGACGTCTTTCCTAGCACTCTCTTGCTCTTGGGCAAATCTTTTCCTCTTCTCTCCAACAGGATTGGGGATTGTCTTCACAATAGTGGTCCATTGAGGATAGATACCATCACCCAGGTAGTATCATTTGTCGTAGTTGTGGCCGTTGATGGTAAAATTAACCGGTGGGCTGTTGCCTTCGGCAAGCCTAGCAAACACCGGCGAGCGCTGAAGCACGTTGATATCATTGTGTGATTCGGCCATGCCAAAGAAAGAGTGCCAGATCCAGAGATCTTGAGATGTCACTGCCTCAAGTATGACAGTGCATTTCCTGACAGAAGGGCAATTCTTCCACTCCCAGTGCATGCAGTCTATGCTACCAAGCATCCCCGGGAAGCCCCTGCTGGCATTCATCGCCAATAATCGGGTTGTATCTTCAGGAGTCGGCTCTTTCAAGTACTCAGGGCGAAACACAACAATAACAGCCTTGCAAAACTTATACAGGGAGTCTAGGCAAGTAGACTCGCTCATACGGACATTCTCGTCAATGAGATCACCGGGCACTCCGTATGCAAGCATTCGGATGGCTGCAATGCATTTCTGATAAGAGGAGAAGCCAATCTTTCCAACGGCGTCCTGTTTGCACTCGAAATAGTTATCGTAGCCGACCACTCCCTCTCTAATACGGTTGAAAAGATGCCTACTCATACGGAAACGGCGACGAAATTTCTGATGTTTGAACAACGGGTTCGTTGTGTCAAAGTAATCTTTCCAAAGAAGGAAATGCCCGCTCTCTCGGTTGCGATCCAACGCCGGAAGGTGCTCCGGAATGGAGCCACGGAACAACGGCCGTTGGCTATTGATGTGGTGATGGACCAACACGGCTGCCAAGACCTCCTCCTCATCATCGGACGAGGAATCGTCGGAGTCACAAAGAAAATTATGAAAGAAGAACTCGTCGGCGGAGTCCATTTTTGTACCTTGGCAAACTGTCAAACAGCTTGCGGGCGTCGACGAAGAAGCCGGCCGGTGAAAGGAGTTGCGCCGCCCTAGGACCAGCTAGCTGCCCTGACGGCGTTAGACAAGTGTGCCTGCGTCCGACGAGCGTGCCGGGGTCAAGACGAAGGAACTGGCCGGGGACGGCGAGGTGGCTTCTTGGCCGCGGCCTTGGCTGTGTCGGGGGAGTGGGGGCGGGAAGCTTTCGATTCCCCGGCGGAAAGACGGCGGGGAGCGGGGCGACGTGGCAGGTGGCGGCGCTGCAGGTGACGGCACCGGCACCGGAAAAATGGGCGGCGGCGTCAGCGACGAAGGAGGAGGGTTTGCTGTTGGAATGGGAGAGGATGGCCAATGTGCCACCGACCAGCGGGCCAGGGGGGAGTAGACGAGCGCGCGGGCGCGTCCGTCTCGTGTCCGCGCCAACGCAAATCCGGCTCAATAATGGGCCTGGAATGGGTCGGTAGGCGGACGAAAAGCGGACGCGCGTCCGTTTGGGTCGGCGCGTTGGGCCGACTTTTCTGTCCGCGCCGACCCAAACGGACGTGCGCGGACGGAATGGGTCGCCGCGTTGGAGTTGCTCTAAGTGTTTTGTCCATCTCTAATGCACCTGATTATTCCCTGTGTGAGAGTGTCACAACCGTTCACTATAGGTCTCCATATTTGTTAGGGTGCGCCTCCCAACTCAGCCTGCAAAAACTCACAAGAGGGAAAGTATTTCGCCTTCAACACCATTGCATTTAAAGAGTTGGGGTCTATTAGTATTCTCCAGGCTTGTCGCGCAAGCAAAGAGAGATTAAAAGTTCAATATCTCTGAAGCCCAGGCCTCCGTAGTGTTTGGGTTTTGTCATCACGTTTCATAAGACCCAACTAGGCTTCCTTTGTCCCTCCTTGCTTCTCCACCAGAATTTGTGGATAAGGGTGTTTATGTGTTCGCACAAGCCCCATGGGAGTTTAAAGCAACACATGGAATAAACCGGAACAGCTTGGGCCATAGATTTATGAGGACTTCCTTGCCCCCCACAGAGAGCAACTTAGCCATCCATCCATTGACTTTGTTCCACACCATGTCCTTGAGGAATTTAAAGGCACCATTCTTGCTATTGCCAACATCCGAGGGCATCCCCAAGTATCTCTCTGATAAAGACTCGTTGGTGACATTCAAAGCATCTTCACTTCCAATCTCTAGCTTGTTGGGCATCCGTTGCAGAAAAATACCGATGATTTGGACAAATTGATTTTCTGACCAGACGCATTGCAATAACTCTCCAACAAAGAGTACAACTCATTTGCTCCATGTGTACTGGCCTTGACATAACTACAGGCTACCATCTGCAAAAAGTAAGTGGCTTACCGGCGGTGCCGATGGAGCTGCCTGTATTCCACTAAGGTGCCATGATTCGTATTTTGCTTTTAAGAGTCACGAAAGGCCCACCATTGCTAGCAAGAACAAATATGGAGAAATTGGGTCCCCTATCAGATCCCCTAGAAGGTCTGAACTCTTCCAATTACCATCATTAAAGAGTACTGACAATTTCTTTGAGCTCGCCATCCTCATTATTAAAGAGACCCAAGTTTGTGCAAAACCTAGCTTGGTCATTATGGCTTCCAAATATGCCCACTTCACTTGATCGTAGGCCTTCTTCATATCCAACTTAACCGCACAAAACCTGTTTTTATTCGCCTTATTCCTTTTCATGAAATGAAGGCATTCATATACGGTTATGATGTTGTCCGTTATAAGGCAACCAGGTATGAATGCAGACTGCTCCCGTGAAATAATTTCTGGCAAAAATTGTTTCAGTCTATTCAGGAACACGTTTGAGGCGATTTTATAAAGCACATTACAGATTGGCCGGGGTTGAGATAGTAGAGTGGGGTGCTAGCACTCAAGGGCCCATTAATACATATTGTTTTTATTTATCATAGAAAATGTTCGACCATTTATTTAGTGAATTTAAAACTAGACTAAAAATGCAGCCTAAAAACTAAAGAGATTTTTTGTAAGAAAACATAATAAAAATGTTCAGATTTAGCAAAATAATAAACATCTCATATTTACAAATTATTCTTCATGCACGAAAAAAAATCATGTGTGTGTGTGTGTGTGGGGGGGGGGGGGGGGGGGGGGGTATTAAAAAGTCCGTGCATTTGGGAAAAAATTATGTGCCTGAAATAGTTCACTATGCATGTATAAAATGAATTTACAAATTATTCTTCATGCACAAAAAAAAAGTCATGTGTGTTTGGAGGGCCCCCCCCCCCCCCCCCCCCCCCCAATCCAAAAAAAAAGAACAAAGAATAAATAAAAAAGATACATCCAAAAGAAAACTGATAAATTACAAGAAAAAAAAATAATAACGAAAACCCCAACGAAGCAGAAACATAAATAAAAATTGGAAGAAGAGGAAAATGGAGGCAAAACATAATATGAGCCGAATATATTAAATTTTTAACGCACACTTTTGTTTTCGAAATTTTGTCAACATAATAATATCAGTAGATGAACATTACTTTACATTTACAAACATTACTAATTTAATATATGCATTCTCGTAAATATGGAGTTTTGTAAACATACGCACATTATTTAAAAGTTCAAGAATATTATTTTAGGAAGTTGGTTTTTTTATCAAATACATGTGGATGGACATTTTCCCTGTAATTATTTATATATTTTAGAATAAATTTTGCAAAAAAATAAGTTAAGTAAATTAGAATTAAAATTTACAAACCCTTATTGGGCTGGCCCAGGTAGCAACTCTGTGCGTTTTGGGGTGGATCGGGGGCGTGTGGCCATGTGGTACCGATGGCGATCCGGCCGGTCGATCCTAACAAACATTCCCGAGACCTACACCGATGGATGGATCTTCTAATTACTTTTACCAAACCCTAGCCAGAGTGGCGAGTTTTTTTTTACCAAACCCTAGCCAAAGTGGCGAGTTAAACCAGGGAAGTGGAGATGGACGGCGACGAGCTTGTGGCGCTGCCGGTGGCGGCAGAGCCCGCGGAGTGTAGCAGGTGGGTACTGATGTGTCTACTGGCCGTCATCGGCTCCGGGCTGTACGCCGAGCAGCTTCCCACCACCGCCACCTCCACGGGCTGTTCGCCGCCTGGCGTCGTGCTCCTCCTCTCCATTTTGTGCACCGTCCTAGGAATTCTAATTTTTTCCGTTTTCATTGTTCTTTTTCAAGAGTGGTACCGCGGCAATCCAGAAGGAGATAGGCTCGAAGATTCACTGTTGCTGTTCTAGTCAATCTATCTATTTATCTGTAATTTTACCTGCATCGATCTGCATGCATGGTTATATGAACCAGATCGATCGATCTGTCCATAGACGGTGTATGCACGCCTTAGTTTTTCTAGTTTGTTTGACTGAGAAATCACCATGCATATATATATATATATATATATATATATATATATATATATATATATATATATATATATATATATATATATATATATATATATATATATATATATATATATATATATATATAATATATAATGGGGTCGCGCTATTCGTCACCCTGGGTGAGGAATAGTTATTCTTCACCCCCCTCTATTTTAACATCAATACACCGTATTTTTACGTCCCGTAATTTTTTTCTTACTTCATACATAAAAAGAGAACGTAAGAAAATATTAGATCACCGTAAAAAATATTTTATGTTACGTAAAATTACGAACGTAAAACATAGTGTAAAATATACATAAAATGTAATTTTTATGGTCTTATGACTAAAATTTTTGTTTTCTTATGCCAAATTTTTACGTAGTGAATCAATCTATTTGTATACCAAATGTAATTTATTTATAAAACGATCGTAAGATTACCTCGGATGAAGAATAACTTATTTTGCACCCTGGGTGATGAATAGTATTACTATATATATATATATATATATATATATATATATATATATATATATATATATATATATAGTCTGCAATACGGACATAAAGTATAAGAATTAAAAGCCCGTGCGTTTCAAGTTTTGTCAGATCTTTTAAGCGAGTGGGCGATTTCTGTGGAGTCGGTACGTATTTTGTTTATAGCACTTTAGCACAATCTCTTCCCAGTGAATCTTCACGTGCTTATTTCAGCTGCTGAGCAGTGCCTGGCAGTTCGACTTGTTTCTTTTATTTGCTATGCGAAATTCCCAGAACATATGGTTGCTCCAAAGCTAAGCTTATATTTATTTGGCAATTAAAATGTGTATTCCAAATTTCTTTAACTTTGTATTCCAAAAAAAATTAAGTAATTTTTGAACTTAAAATGCCCAAAATTCCAACATCTACCCAAGATGACCTGTAATTTTTTTTTGAGGGAAAACCTTGGTCAAACCAGAAGATTGATCCCCTCAAAGAAAAAAACAAACAGAAGATTGACTGCTCTATTGATATTATTGCACTACAGGAAAAACGGTTAAGGCCGAGTGTCTAAACCACTCGACGAAGCCCGAATCAACTTCAACATCGTCTATGACCAGTGTGATACTCGGCGACCAACCTTGAGGTATATCCCATCGGCATACGGATATAAGCCGAGTTTCTTTTGTCGGGCGCTGGGCAAACGTGTAAGCCGAGAGGAGAACAGAAGCCCACAGCAAAATAGATTAACCTGCCGGTCGGCCCATGTTAGCAATGTTGAGTAAGTCGAATGTCAGTGCTCGGCTTTCATTTTCAATAGGAGTCAACTGAGGGGTGCCACGTGTCCATATAATACGCCAAATGCCCATCGGATGTGCATGGCATGGAGGTAAGCCCCGAATATTACAAAGTATTAAAGCGGCTAAGCTGGGGCTCCTTCCGTGAGTTCTCAATATTAGAGCACCTCCAGCCGCGGCCCCAAAGGACCCCCCCAGGTCCTTTTTTCATCGTCGGCGCCGAAAAATCGGCCCAGTCGCGCCCCAGGACCCTGTTTTTCGCCGGTTAGAGCCCTTTTTTGGGCCGACGAACCCATGCCGAACCCAGGGCGCTGGGGGCCTCTTGGGGGGCTCCGGCGGTAACAAACCGGCGTGTGGGACACCACTGTCAGGCGAATCTCGTTCTTTTCCTCGCCCGAGCCACCCCCCCGCGTTCTCCCCAATGCCGACCCCGGCGCCCCTCGCCAGTTCACGGCCACTGCGCCGCCGCTAGAAGGCCCCACTTCGCCCCGCCCCCCTCGCCGGATTTCGCTTCCCCGACCCTCGCCCATCGCCGTCCTCCGGCCCAAGCCACGCCGGCAAGGCGCCGGTGACTGCTCGCCCGTCACGCCAACAAGGTGTTCGACGTTTTGCCTGCTCGGTCATGGACTCGGACGACGAGGAGGCGTTCGCGGCCCTGTTGGAGGAAGAAGCCGAGGCCGACACCGCCGACGAGGAGCACCTCATGATACTCGCCTCGCTAGCCGGCCTGTTCGTCAACAATGACAAGCCCCGGCGAGGTGGCTCGGCGCCGGGCCGGCGCAAGAGCAAGCAGAGGCATCGGATGGAGGGGTATTGCATGCTCTACGCCGACTACTTCGCCAACTCTCCATTGCACGGTGAGAAAGTATTTCGGCGTCGCTACCGGATGAGCCGGAAGCTCTTCCTCAGGATTGTTAATTCCGTCCGGGAGTTCGACAGCTATTTCGTTTGCAAGAAGGATTGCACCGGCACAGTTGGATTCTCCTCACTTCAGAAATGCACCCAAGCTATGAGGATGCTTGCATACGGAGCTCCCGCGGACATACAAGAAGACTATGGGCGAATGGCCGAGTCCACCACCATTGAGTGTCTATACAAGTTCTGTCGGGCAGTAGTGGCAGTGTTTGGACCACAATATTTGCGATCACCCAATGTTGAAGACACTGCTCGAATCCTATCACAGAATGCAGCAAGAGGATTTCCAGGGATGCTTGGAAGCATCGACTGCATTCATTGGTCATGGAAAAACTGCCCGTTTGCTTGACAGGGGATGTACAAAGGCGCCAAAGGTGGTTGCAGTGTGGTACTTGAGGCAGTAGCCACACATGACCTATGGATTTGGCACTCCTTCTTTGGTATGCCAAGAAATCACAATGATATCAACGTCTTGCAGTGCTCGAATGTCTTCGCCAAGCTTGTTGAAGGTCATGCTCCTCCGGTGAACTTTGAGGTCAATGGACGCCAATACAACAAGGGATACTATCTAGCAGATGGTATCTATCCGAGATGGTCCACATTTGTGAAGACTATCTCAAAACCTGTGGCGCCAAAGAAGGCACACTTTGCTAAGTGTCAGGAGGCTTGCAGGAAAGATGTCGAGCGAGCATTTGGTGTGCTCCAATCACGATTTGCTGTTGTCCGGTACCCCGCTATGACCTGGTCCAAAAGGCAGATGTGGGAGATCATGAATTGTTGTGTCTGCTTGCACAACATGATCATTGAGAGCGAGCAGGAAGAGCCAGTGTTTGATCCTGATTCATATCACAGGATGGGACCTCTTGCAGTTGTTGATCACCAGGCACCAGCAACATGGACTGCCTACCTCAATATGCGCTAGGAGATCCGAGACCCACAAGTGCATCAAGAACTACAAGACGATCTGGTGGAGCACCTATGGAGGCTCAAGGGCAACGCCTAGCTCGATTTGTTTTAATTTATGTTGGAACTTGCTTCATTGAACTATTTGATTTTGTATTAATTTCTATGATGAACTTTGGTACGAAACATTCAGTTTTTTGTTGAATTTATGCCGAAAGAGCGCCGATTTTGTTGATTTTAAGTCCTACAGCATATGACCGGAGCGTTAGAAATTGCGGCCATATGCTTATGCCTTGGCAACTATTAGAGGGTAATACATAGATCAAATATGCTAATCATATTTAGAAAAATAGTGTTGCAACTATAAGAGGGTAATACATAGATCAATCAAATACGCTAACCAGATAAAAAAAGACTGTTGTTGGTGGAGCTAAAAAATAAACACGGACTTATTCTACCTCAGGTGGCGGCGGATTCCAGCAAACTTGTTCTGGTGTTGGACAACTTTCTCTTCAGGGAGCGAGGGGAAAAACAAGAAACAATTAATTTCTTTTATTTCTCTTAGAAATTTATTAAGAATGGAACCCCCCCCCCCCCCCCCCCCCCAAAAAAAAACCTATTGGGCCCGTATTCGAGGGAGGCCATAAGCTCCCCCCTGCACCCCACTGTCGAGGCTCGCATAGCCTCGACCCCAACCCTCCCCCCTACCCCACACATGTATCATATTTTTTGCCAATGGTTGCAAGTGAAAAGGTGCTGCAGGTAGCACTAACTAATCACTCCCTACCAGTTCTTAGCCTCTAGATTTCTCAATCTCACTTCATTCCTCATGTTCATTCAATTATGGTTAAATACTGTTTTTATTTATTTGTTTTAAGTTAGCATGAAAAGTACAAAAAAAAAACTTAGTATGAATGCATTTCATTACAATCAGGTAAAGATAAGCCAATTACGAGATGGTAAACTGCAAAACTGAAAGACGTATCTCATGCTCCATCCCATTGAGGGGAATAGAAGTCCTTTTCATAGTTCATGAAACCATGAACAGCAACAAGAATGCTACAAGAGTGAATATAAGTTAAACAATGGGCCGGAAAGGCAGCAAAAGTATCGCTATTCTAGGGGACAAACATAAAGAAAATAAAATTACATTAAGGTTAGTAGCTTCATATTAATGACAATATTGACCTTTATTTTCTGGACGATGACAATGTACACTTAGTAACAAAATAATATAAGCTAAATTTTATGGGCATAGGTGGATCTAGAGTACATTTTCAGCAAAATGTCTCTTAACTGGATGTACTTATTTAGGCCAAAAGTCATTAATATCCTTCAAACAACTTTAACTTTACTCTGATTAAAGCCTATTTGACATTCGAGCATCATTGGAACAGAATCATATTTGACAATGGCTTGCCCAATAATTAAGGAGCAATAAACGTAGTTTCACTTAAAATATTTGATTGGAATCAATATGCATGCATGTATTGAAAACGCAAGAAAATGCTTTGGCTCAATGTGACAAAGAAAAACATGGCCCAGACCTATTCAACTGCCAACATATGGATGATTACCAAGGTAGTATTAGGCACAAAGGAGATACTGATCAAGTGACTTGAAGTTGCAGGGAATAGTCTCAGACTAAACACAGATAGGTCATTAATGAAATATGATTATAGCTAGCAAACGATTCATTCTTGAGCACACAAATGGCATGTAATTAATGCCATCAGAAAAGCAATCTGGTCAATTTCATCTACTGCAAGGACAAGCGAGGATCAATACAGGGCTTAAGCTGCTGATATCACAAGGAGGCCACCGTAGTCAACCATCAACATGCTTTCTCATAGCAAAACAATTCACAGTTTCTGCCACCAAATTGTACAACATCGCAACAAGTATCTCTCTCATTAGGATAAATAACTAACACACATATCATCTGCCAACAGTCTTTTAAAACGTACACCACGTACTATCTGAAGTTTCTCGGAAACAATTCACAAACGGTGGTACATCATGGGCATATATAGCAAATTATAGCGTGCCGTCGTTTTCAACGGCAATGGGCACCCTCGTCAGTAACAAACATAAGAATCACGCATAACATTCTCTACAAAAAAAAGGGGATCATGCATAACATCTCTAGATGGCCCAAATCAGACAAACATATGGCACCAACAGCAGCAACAAGCAATTTCCTGAAATACCATGTGTCACCAAGCGTGCAACAATTATGTATATTGCCATCAGATTGACCAGAATCGGTACCCCGCACATGTCAATCGCACCTGGATAGCACGTGGACAGAAACCCCCTCTAAACCCTAGCTAGCGCACACGGACCACACAGACAGACAGATAGACCGCCATCAATTGGAGCTTGCACATAAATAAAAGGCAGAGAACAAACAGCGCGCCAAAACGCGATTAATCGAAAATAATCGCCGGATTTAATCAAGTCCGTACGCACCGCACGGAATCGAATCGTATCGAAACCTAAAAAAAAACAAGGCCCAAAGCTCGCAGAACCGCGCGCCGCGCCCGCATAAATCATCATCCGGAGCAGAGAGGGAGGGAGGGATGGATGGAAGGCGCACGCATACCTTGCCCCTTTTCTTCTTTAATGCAATAGCTATAGTTTGATATAAGAATCCATTTCTCAAAGTAATGGCTGTAGAGGTCATCGTCGGTGAAGCGACCAGGAGAGCACCGCGTCCTCCAAATCCATCTCCCCCGTGAAGCCGCCGCGCGGCCGGGCCACCGCGCCTGTCTCGCGCCCTAGCCGCGCACGTGCGAGCACCCCGGCAAGCAGGCCGTGCGGCCGGGGTCACCGCGCTCGCCTCGCGCCCTAGCCACCCACGCGAGAGCATCCGAGCAAGCACGCCGGGGCTGCCACGCGAGCACCCGAGCAGGCAGGCGGCATTTGGAGGACGGGGGCTGGTTCGTGACCTTGGCCGTGCGGAGGAGGAGGCGGCGGCGGTGGTGGCAGCGCGCGTTGCGTGGAGAAAAGCAGAGCAATCAACGGGAGAAGGGGAAAGCAGTAGGCACTGCACAGAAAATCTTTTGCTTGTGTTCTGGGAGAGGGAAAGGGAGGGTGGTGCCTTGGGATTCGGGACTCTTTTCCATTCACGGGGCAGCCAGGTGAAGAGAAAGGAGGGAGGCAGAGCCGCGGTGAATGAATGGACTTCGCTTGTGCTGCACAGCAGAGCCGGAGTGCTACGGTGAAATTTGGTTTTCTTTCCTCCCTACTATGGGGTTTTTCATCTTTTTTTTTTCGATGTTTATGTAGACGATTTGACAATGCCCATGCGTTACAACGGGACAGAAATATTATAGTAAGTTACCTTGTGATTTAGATGTCCATATTAATGTGATTCTGTAAATAAATGCTTCTCAAATATTGCCCATGATTTAACTTACATTTTGATCAAAAGTTTGGTAAGTAAATTAAAATGGAAATTTGCTATCATTCCGAAGCTGCTCATGAATTACTCGATATCGAACTTATTGATGCGTTTGAATAAAATTCTTAAATGTCGTCGGATTCCGCTCTAAAAGTTCGATAGGATCACCCATGCGCTCAAATTCAAACTCCGTCACTCTCATCAACCACAACCATGTTTGTGCATGATCACACAAGTTGCCATCATTTCTCACAATGCCTTTGTATCCCATGTTTTTGCAGTTCCTCGAACAATTGCAAAATGGGCTTGGCACACTCCAAATGCCCTCTCCACATCCTTTCTAACTTCTTTTTGTTTTGGGGCAAAGTAATCTATTTTCTCACACCTTGGTGAGAGATGATCTTGACGAAGATTGCCCACGAAGGATAAATACCATCACAAAGATAATGGCTCGTATTGTAAACTTGTAGTCAAGACCATCGGTGGTATATTTGCACGGAGAAGCTTGTCCCGCACACAAACTCGCAAACAATGAAAACCGTTGTGGCATGTTTGTGAGACCCTGACATCCCAAAGAAAGAGTGTTAAATACAGAGTCTTTGTGATGCAATTGTTTCAAGAATGATGGCGGGCTTTTGCCAATGACCCTGACATTGCCCTTATAGAGCATATGGGCAATTCTTCCATTGTCAATGCATGCAATCCATGGATCTGACCATACATCGCCACCCTCTAGCTTCCGGCAGTGTCAATAGTTGTGTGGTGTCTTCGGCAGTTCGTTCTCTCAAGTACCCCAGACCAAACACATTGGCCACCGCAATAGAAAATTTGACCATGGCTTTGATACATGTGCTTTCATACATACAGATATGTTCTTTAGGTAAAATGTGGCACAAAGTCAATCGATGGGGGTACAAATTGAGGATTTTCTCAAAATTGGGTAATAATATGTCAAAAGGGTAAATCATAGGGGGGGGGGGATTTACTCTTTTTTTATGAACGGAAGGGGAAGCACTTGAAACAACCCTGAAAGGGTTCCCCTTGCTAAGTCAGTGCTCACCATCATGGCCACTAACCAGTTGATCGCCGTTGCCCCTCCCAAGTGGCTCCCGCACAAGATTGACCAGATCATCCATGGTTCTGTATGGCAGAAATATGACCAGGAGTAGCCGTCCGGTGTTCACTCGCCATTTAACTGGAAGACAGTGTGTCGGCCTAAGCCCTTGGGTGGCCTCGATATTGCTGACATTGATAATTTTGGGCAGGCTCTACGGCTATGCTGGCCCTCGCTTAAATGGACCGATCCATAAAGGCCTTGGGTGGGATCCCAATTGCTATGCGACCAGGCTGACATGGTCCTCTTCCGGGCCTCCATCGTCATTACCATCGGGAATGGCGATAAGGCTCTCTTATAACATGACAATTGAAGGAAGGGGCCCCTCAACCTACTAGCGCCTTAGCTCTTCAAGATCGCCTCACACAAGCATAGAACGGTGCACCATGAGCTAAGCGGGGAAAACTGGATCAGGGCGGTTGCTAGGATCTAGTCCGCCTCGTAGCTAGGAGAATTGGTCTCTCTCTAGACTTGGATCAGTCTAATCCAACTATCGCGCACCAGGAATACTCCATCGCATGAACATTACCGCCAATGGGAATACTCTTCGCCTTCAGCCTACATCACGTCCGACATTACCGCCAACATCACGTCCGAGTTCAATGTCTCGCATCCGAAATTCAAGGCCTAAAAAATTTGAACTGCCCATAATAAGCCTAAATGCAAGTTATTCGGATGGCTTGTGCCCCAAGGCAGAATTCTCACGGCCGATTGCTTGCTGTGCGAGGTTGGCCTCATGACCCCCCAGATGCTAGCTTTGTCTCCAAGCGCGTGTATACCGCTAATCACCTTTGCAAGGATTGCTCCTTCTCTGTCTCGCCGTTTGGAACCATGCGATCCAAGCTTAGGCTTTCAGGGTTTTGCCGTGTCTTCTTCAAAAAACGTGCACGACTTTGTACATTGGTTTTTACCTTTTTTTATTCTTTCTTTTTTGAACACAATACAGACACAAGCGTTGATATATACGCTAGTATATTTCATATATATGCTTGCTTGATTTTCTAGGGAAAAAACACCACGACGGATGCCCAACAAACTATCATGATCGTTCCTAGTATTTCATCTTGGAGGATGGTGGTGTTTAACGCAGGGTTTCCGTCGCCGTCCGTCAGAGAATGAAAGAGGGCGGGGTGCTCGCTTGGAAGCGGGAAGCGGAGAGACATGGAGCGGGAACCCAAAACGAGACGTGGAACTCGGAAGCGGTGCGTGGACGGGAGAACGGGAAAGTGCGATAGGAGAAGGAACAGGTGGGGCCCACCTGATTCTGTTGTGTCCCCCCTTGCCTTGCTGTAGTAGTACGTCCGTACTGTACAACAACGCCGCGCGGTCTACGGACGCAGTTACTGTTGCCGGGACAAAAACATGTTTGCTACGTACTACACGTATACTGTGGGCATCAACCGGATCACAAACGCATGGCGGGCACCGTACCTCATGTGGTGCGCGCAAGTTCAATGCTTCAAATGTTCCAAGTGGCAGAACATTTAAGAACTTGATTAATTAAATGCCTTCTCTTAACGCTAATGAGTTTAATAATTAAGTACAATAAAATATTTTAATAAATGAGTTTAATAATTAAGTACAATAAATATTTTAATCACACGAATTTAATAGGAGTACTTTCCGCAAAAAAAAAAAAATTTTTAATAGGAGTACGCACTACCACTGAACTAAATGACAAGCGCGGTAGTCTGGGGTGGTGAATGAATGAAAAAGCAAAAAAGCAGAAAAAGGGTATAGCCCGACACGGCGTAACCAACTTCCGCTCGCGCGCCAGGTGCATGCAAGCTTTACCCAAGTTTGGGGTTTTATCTTTGAAATGATTTCAAATGTGTACGGTGCTAACTTTTTTGGGGAGGAAATTCCTGATCTATTCATCAAATGCAAAAGTAGTAACACCAAAAATAAAGAATATTTTATGATTTTTTGCGCATAATTATATTTTTGTGAAATGTTTCATGGTATATTTACAACCATGCACATATTCCAACTCCATAAATTGTTTTCTTCCCCATTCATATTTGTCAGGTAAGAACAACCTCGAACAATTGCAAAACTACAATGGATTTGATAAATTTCATTCGTATATAGGGCACAAAAGTAGTTGCAGCGGGACTAAGTCGTGGCGGCGGCGATGGGCGTGCCGATTGCGGCATTGTTGGCCTCAATGTTGCTCCGACGCGTCATCGCGAAATGCGGCATTGCAACCTTGATGGGGGGGGGGGGGGGGGGGGGCTAGGGTAGGCATGTGCCATTGTCCGCATCCGCGTGCGGGGAGAGGGGGGGGGGGGGGGGCGCAGTCCCAAATGCGGCGTTCCTTCTCGACGTCCATCACTTGAGCAACCATCATAGCGATCTTTTCCGCCTACCCCGCTTCCTTGTCCTCCTGCTCCTGTTGCTTGATGAGGGGGGAGGAGGCTTTCTTGATGCTGACTGCCATGGAGTCCGGACTTGGGTGATGCGTCATTGTAGAGAAGGACTATGTGGAGGGGCAGTTGTCGGAGTGGGGAGTAAAGTGAAGGGAGAGGCACTGACCTTTATATCTACAAGCGGCAGATGATGAGAAAGTGCATGGGCGAGGGGAGATGATGATGACGATGAGGCTGTTCATCCATTAATGGGCAATTGAACAGACGACATATGGCTACTAAAAGGTGTGTTTCCCAGTGAAAAACACGGTTGCATCTCTGCTACACGCTTGAAAGAGAGAGGAAGAAGTGCGCGCAATCTCTCTCCCGCACGAGCGGTTGGGTTAGAGCATCTACAACTTGGGACATCAAATCCGTCCCGTCTTCATATAAACCATGCAAAAGAAAACTAACATACTAGTCTAAACTACGTACGCTTTGTCGTCGTCGTAGATGTCCACGATGTTCGTGCCGGGTGCCTGGTAGTTGGGCTCGTCGGAGGGCTCCAGCTTCTCCTCCTCATTCATATCCGAGAGCATCTCGTCGATGTCCGGGACGTCCTCCACCTCCGGCTCCTGCAGATGACGACGCTTGGCCTCCACCGTCGATTGCCATCGGAGGGAATCGAGAATCACCTACTGCTTCGCCTGCAGATCCACAACCCCAACCCCAACGGAATATGGAGTATTATTTTTAAGCCAGTGGTATTTTGGGCAAAAACATTGTATTATGACGATCCATCCATATGGGAGAGTGTAATGTAAACCGAACTGAGAAAATTAATTACACTACTTTCTACCGGCCGAAGAATCTTTTCAGTTACTCTGTGTCAGGGGGGAGCGAAGACGCCGTCCCTATAAAAGCCAGCCAGCCACTATACAGGTGCCATTTGCACCGGCGACACAGCGCGCAGCGCACACCACCACCACGCCGCCACACGCGCGCGGGGGGCGTCGAGGCGCCGGCCCGGCCGCCAAGCACACGGCGGCCGCAGCTACCTCGGCCAGGCGACCGCGGCTACCTCGACCAGGCGGGCGGCGGGCGGTAGGTGTCTCTCCGGCTCCGCTAGCTCCCTGCCCTCTCCCTGGTTCTGCTCGTGCTTCCCCGCCGGCGGTGGCGCATCTCGATCGCTCGATCTGGTGCGTCGAGATGATGTGGCCGAGCGTGCGTGCGTGCGTGCGTAGAAGGATCCTCCTTATTTACATGGTTCGTTTCTTGCTGCGTGTGGGATATTGCTCGTAGATCAGATCTGACCAACATTTCGTTTGTTGCTGTCAAGAACAGGACCTGACCGGCGGCGAATCATGGACGGCTTCACCTTCTTGACGGGGCTCTGCTACTTGACGGCTTTTGTGGCTCCGGCACTCAACATGTAAGCATGCGTACGTGTACCGGCCGCGTATGGCATACGAGTATCTATCGCAGGCGCCGCCACGGTGCTTAATTGATAGTACTTTTTGCTTGCCTCCTGCTGTGACGATCGATGTGTTTTGATATGGTTGCTTGAACGTGCGTACCTGCAGGCTGGCGACGATCCAATCATGGAAGACCAGGATCCTGGGACAAGGCGGACGAGGCGGACGTCGCCTGGATTCCATTGTCGCGGCGCTGCTCGGCAACGCCGGTTGGTTCTCGCCTACGGGTGCATCACGGGCAGCCAGGAGCCACTGTGGATCAACGCATGGGGCGGCCTCTGTCAGGCCATCTACCTCGGCACGTTCTTTGTGCTATGCAGTGTGAATGAGCGCCGCGGTGCTCTCAAGCGCCTGGCTATCGCTGCACTTTACCTGGCGGTCACCGTGCGCGTCGGACTCAAGCACTTCGATGATGCCGCGGATGAGCTACACAGGCAGGAGCTGCACAAGTTGCTTTGCACCTGTGCAAGTTTGGTGGCTGGGTCGATGCCCTTCTTTGTCGCCTGTTTCAAGGTTTGTGCTCTTCTCCCGTCCCCTCCATCTCAACTTATGTCTCCTCACGTCCCGCCTTGCATATGCTCGTTGTACGACTACTTGTAGACCCAAACCAAGACTGTGGACATGCTCCCGATCTGGCCGATCTCTGCTTTTGGAACCATCAACGGCGTGCTGTGGGCGATAAGGGCAATCCATATCTGGAACATATACCTAGCGGTAGTTCTCTTGCCTGCTTCCATATGCATGCAGTACCTGTATATTCAGTGACTAATTGGTGCATCTTTGTGCTCGATCCAATTTACCTATACCATGAACGTTGCTGCTGCCCTTTCCTCGTCCATGATGCGGTTGCACTTGTGGCCAAGTGGGACGAGCCCGAGCCAGTTCCGGAGCATACCAGTGATGAGAGAACTCCACTCCTGAGTGGCGGTAACACGTCCAACTCCAACACCGGCAACACCAGACTCTCCTCAGGTGACAAGGGCAACGGGAGCAACAACGACACGATCAAGCCAGGCAAGGAGGCGGTGATCCAGGAGAACCACGGCGTGCACTTGGAGGCTGGTGGCAGCAGCACTAGCCAGGCAACAGACGGCGCGCTGAACAACACCTCTCCCGCGCCGGCAGCGATCACAGTGCCTTCTCCATCGCCGGAGGACTGAGGCCGATCGAGGATGACCGCACCGGCCGGCATCAGCGCATGGAGTGGCTGGACGAGGGCCGCGCCTTCAAGTTGTTGCTGTAATGCCACGGAATCAAAGTTAGCTGCCGTAATGCTACAAAATCGTAGTACTTGCTTGCATTGTATTCTAAATCGCCAACTTGACTGCTGTAATGCTGCTCGCTCGAATGATTGTACAAGCTTGATTCTACACTAATACCTAGATTTGCATTTCTAGAGTTTCACCGCGGCCAAATAAAATGGTTAATCATTTTGGGATAAATAAGTAGGAGTAGTATACTACAACTCTCACATGGCTAAACAATACAATTCCTTAGATTTTCTTTTCCTAAATGTAGGATAACCCGACCTCCACATCGATTGATAGTTTGATACACACGACCATATATTATCAATTATTCATAATTGTCTCAAACGAGGCCAAACATCGATGATGAACATATTGACTTACAAATAAATAATAAACAATTAACCTCATACATCCATTGGATATGCTTCACAGAGGTATCTCTGCACTCCTACCACGAATGTATCACCCTGGACCATAATCCATCGATCGAGCGACATGTACACCACACAGCAAAATGTATGCTACTCCTAGATAAAGGCATCATGTACGGATCTATGCATGTACGGCATTGTCGATGGGTCCATCCAAAGGTTGAACCTAAGGTCTTTTTTTCCCTCTAGGATACGCATAAGCATGAGGACCATCAATTAAGATAGAAGAGGACAAGCGCCCATCCACAATGTTTTACAAGATGCACGACCGTGCACAGCAAAGAAAAACTGGAGCACGTGGGCTCAGCCCGCCTACTATCAGGCTGTTCGGAATCCCTCCGCTCCGTAACTCCGCTGCGGAGCGGAGCGGCACGCAGTTATATTTCGACGACCGGCTAACAGACTGCTCCGCACGCTCCGCTCCGTAACGAAGGAGCAGAGGGTTGCCGAACACAGCCTATGAATGATGCCCAACTACTCACGATTTGCCCACAAATAAAACGTCTAGAGAAAACTCCTCTCCCTCCACGCTAAACAGGCCCGCAAGCTGCCATGTTCGTCCCTCTTGCAGAATTTTCGCCATCACCGCCGTCGTGAAGGGTGTTTCATTGTCGAAAACTACGGCGTTCCGGTGTTTCCAGATCATCCAGCATACCAGTAGCAAGAGCGTGCGCCAATCCTTGGCTACACCCTAAACCCTAAGGTTTTCATCTCCAAAGCCGAGCTTGGAGCCAACACCTTCGACAAGGGTACGTCGTACACACTTTGACCATTCTCTACTCGAGTCGGAGAGGCAAGATCAAGGGTTCTCAACTGGAGAGCATACATACTTGTTGTCCAAACTCATCACTGCCAACAACCTCTCTACCAACTAGCTCCTCGTTAGTCAAGTCCCGACACTGATTGAGCTCAAGGTTTGCATACATCCCATGGAGTAAACCCTAGATATATTTCACACTATATTGTTTGTGCATCATATACATCTCATCATCATAACATAAGCATCATACTACATTAATTAATTAATTTAGATATTTTAATTTGCTTATCCGTTAAATGGTGAATAGGTAAACCCCTTCTCCCTTTCGGTGTTATTCACCTAGCCTTTTCCCTAAACCTTGCCCCTGACCTTCATGTTATATTTGGGAGCTACCCAAATCATTTCATGATTTTATCTCTCCGATTATCACCTACTTGTAGTTCTAATCCATTTATTTGAATAAATGGATTTATTTTCTAAATAAATAATAACCAAAGTACAAATAATATGATTATTTTTGTGTGGCCTTGTTATAGTCTAGAATTGTCATATTTAAAATTTCAAGCCATTTAGAGTTTGTTTGATACTCTAACGAATTAATATGCGGGCACTATAACCATCTAAATAATAAAGAGTTTAATAAATGAAAATACTAATGGGCATTTCCATCTCCCTCTTTTCTAAACCAGCCCAAAAGTTCCACCTAACCCCTTCTATAAATGGCATGCCCCCAAGACATTTTGGGCAAAACCCTAACCCTAGATATACCCCCACCACCCAGAGCAAATTAAACGGATGCCACCCTTCATCCACCTCGAGATCGTCGTCAAAGTGATTCGACGGCTCCCGTGAGCGCCCTGGCGGCTATAGTACCATGGGACCGCGAGGCCCACCCAGGTCACCGTCGTAACCGCGTGGGCCAAATCCGCCACGAGTGCCCAAGTGCCTCCGTCCCCGACCTCGCCCCACCCTTTCCATATCGAACACCGCCACGCCTGTGTGCCTCTGGCGAGTCGCCATCGGCGAGCTCTGCTCCCCTGCGTCGCCCTCCTCTTCCCTCCTTCTCTTCTTCCTCATCTACCCAGCTCCCCAGACACTCACTCCCTCCCCTCTGCAGGTCGCCGTCTCGGCGAGGCATTACGTCGTCGGATATCGACCGGCCGCCGATGCATGATCAGCATCATAGCCGTAGTCCCACACCACTCGCCATTTTGAGCCACCAGTCGACGTGTCTGTCTCCCCCAACCCCGACAAGACCTGACCGCCCACATCCCGGACTGACTTCGTCGGTCCGCTCGGCCCGCTTCACCTACCTGCACTCGGCATTGCCTCGTCTGGTGCGCGTCAGTAGCCCCATCACTAATCCGGCCTGGCCCAGTCAACCCACTCGGTGAGAGCCCCGCCTTTTGTCTTCTCTCGATAACGGGCCTTGATACGTCTCCAACGTATCTATAATTTTGGACTGTTTCATGCTATTATTTTATCAACCGTAGATAATTCTATGCAATTTTATATCTTTTTGGGAACTAACACTAGTAGAAAACAGGGCAACAGTCCCGGTTCCAGAGGGCCTTTAGTCCCGGTTCTACAACCGGGACAAAACGATCGGGACTAATGCCCGTCACTTTTAGTCCCGGTTGGCCTACAAACCGGGACTAAAGGAGCTCCACGTGGCCGCCGTGGGGCGCCTGGCAGGAGGACCTTTAGTCCCGGTTGGTAACACCGACCGGGACTAAAAGGCAGCCACACGTCAGCAGCTCCCAGGCGCTGGGGGTTTTTTTTTTTGAAAGGAGGGGTTTAGGGATTTTGGAGGGTTTAGGGGTTTTCATATTGTGTTTCCCCCTTTTATTTTTGTGTTTACCATTTTTATTTTATGCTTTTCATTCAACTCGACGCTAGCTACTACATATAGAAATGAAAGAACGCCATTACACAACATCGTCATGATCAATATATAGAGAGAAGAAGTGACCTCTCTTTCTCCGTGCTTAGTCGAACAATGCAACAAGTTTTCGTAAATCTACTCGACGCTATTACATATAATATATACAATATAACATCTCTTACGATCTTAATATCTAATTGCCAACTTCGCATATCATCTCCTTATGGTATTCTCCATGTTTAGGTATGACATGATCAACAAAGAATCCCGCCGATTCCTCTTGAATTGCTCGTATGCGATCAATTGGTAGGAGTTCATCCCGCTTCTGCCAGATCTAATTTAAAGAAGGGGGTCAATATATGAATGAAACTCAACACAATTGATGGTAATAAAATAAAAATGTGAATATTGTTTACGTACTTCAAATTGTTGTAAATATATGCCCCGGCCCCGCTCAGAGGTCGAGTGGCGAATGAACTCGCAAACGTAGTAGGCACATAAATTAGTCCCGTGTGCCTGCAACAAGCACTTTACGAGAATAGAGTTCAATCAAAATGATAACCAAGCATGATAATGGTATTGAAACTAGCATCAATGAGAGATGCGCGGTACTAGAGTAGTACTTACTTTGGGGTGTACAAATTGCAGCACCGGTTTCTAGCTGACACCCTTAACCTGTTTGGTGAACTTTTTCCAAACCCTGCCCGGCAAAGAAAATGATTACTTGATATCAGAAAATGAACGGAAGTTGCCGATATGGTGCGATAATGATTGAACTTAATTCTGAAGCATTTGCCTCATGTTCGTCCATTCCCTAGGGTCTTTACGTTTCGAGTCCAAGACAGTTACTTTTCCCTCTTCAAGCTGAATGTCTAGCACAATAAAGTGGAAACTGCGCACGCATAACTCGTTAATTGCACTTAACCTCGAGTAAGCGAAACAGAATGTGCACAAGATAGTAACACTCACTTGAAGTTGTAAGGAAATAGTATTTCCTTTCTGGTTTGTTGTCCAAGTAACGCCTTTAGCAAGTTTTTCTCTGTATCGGTGGGAAATTTTTGTAACGTATGTTCATTTATGAAATTTGGGTCAATGAACCCAATGTCATAGATTTGTTGTTGTTTGCATTCGAGGATCTTCAATCTGCATAATATAGTGTGAGGATAATTAATACATGCAATGAACGAGCTGAGCTAGAGACTTAATTACAGAAAAAATACTTACAGACAATAGGAACTGGCGATAGTTTTGTCGAGTTCCTTTTGATTGTATAACTGAAATATTTCTTCAAATTCAACGAACAACACCTGCTCTCCATTGAAGAAGTGCTCATCTTTAATTCCTACGAAGATATTGTCGGTCCCGTCCTTGCAGGCTTTCAAGTACCATTCATGCAATCGTCGCATCATCGTTGGTAGACGGTCGAGCTCCTCACGTGTGATGAGAGGCTTCCCGTTCGCGTATTTTAAGGTTTGTACTACTTAGCCTTTTCAAACTGTACCGAGTCGGGCAAGTAATCAGCAGCAGTGATAGCAAGACCAGTGGCCGCTTTCTTCGGATCATTAGCGATATCGGTAACCACCTTGAGCGGAGGGCACGATTGCAGTCCTTGTTCGCCGAGCTGGGGAATTGTTTTCCCACTTCTTGCGCCACTGCTACCTAAGCTTCCCGACCGCCTCGCTTGATCATGTGTCTTTTCAATACATCGGTCATAGTTTGATTGCGGCGGAGGCGGTGGTGGTCGCCTAAGGGCCTCCAGAGTTGGTTCGCTTTCACCGGATCTATTTTCTCCTCTTGAGGTGGGCGTTTCGGTGCAAGCTGACGTTTCACTTCGGCATCCACGATCTCGTTGAGTTCCTCCTCAGACCTCTCATAGGGTAACTTGGGAGGAGCCTTGAGGCTTGGGCCGTATCTGAATCTCCTCTGTTTCGTACTGCTGCTAGCCGCCGAAGCGGCGGCGGCTCTCTTCCGATGTTGCTGAGGCGGCGGAGGAGGCGGAGTCCGATGACGTGGCGGAGACAGCTGAGGCGGAGGCGGATTCTGCTGAGGGGCCTCCTCCGTCGGAGTACGCTGAGGCGGCGGAGACGGCTGACGCGCCGGAGACGGCTGACGCGCCGGAGACGACTCAGGCAGCGGAGACGGCTGATGCACCGGAGACGACTCAGGCACCGGGGCCTCCTCCGCCTGAGTCTGCTGAGGCGGCGTTCAGTATGGAAGCACGATGTGTTCCTTTCTCCATAGACAGGTAGTCCTTAAGGCATATCGAAGAAGAAGCACCCCTTCACCTGTAGCGTATTCAAGCTCCAGCCCGTCAAATCCGTCCATTATTTCATCCACCCCGACAATAGCAAAGCCAGCTGGAACCGGAGTGCAATGGAAAGTTGCATCAGGTCGAGGAGGTAAGACATAGCCGACCGCCGCCTTCAAGGTCAGGTTATGACACTTCGCCATTAGCACACAATGTTCATTATTCGTGATACCATCCACGGGGTAGCGAGGAGCCGTGCTATCAGGATGAACGAGCTCAGTGGAAGCCACGCTGCTTCTCCGCTGAGATGGCGGGGTAGCATCGTGGGTAGTCTCCAATGAAGGATCTTCGTGCCGCTGAGATGGTTGGCCGGTAGCTCGCTAGCTCTCAAGTGCGTCTAGTTTCGCTAATCTTTCATTCATCTTCTGCATTTCGCTTGCTTCCTCTTTCTTCTTTCTCTGTTGGCTTCTGTAACCAGTGCTGTCGGGAAACCCAACCTTCCACGGAACGGAGCCTGATGTGCCTCGTGTTCGTCCAGGGTGTTCAGGATTCCCGAGGGCCTTGGACAGCTCGTCCTTCTCTCTGTCGGGAATGAACTTCCCTTCCAGCGCTTCCTTGATTGCTTCCTCAAGCTTTGTGATGGGTATTTCAAGTTGAGCTTTCGTCCAGACACATTTCCCCGTTTCTGGGTCCAAAGTTCCCCCAACCCCGAAGAACCAAGTCCTTGCCCGATCTGGCCAGTGCAATGTCGCTGGTTGGACATCTTTAGCAAGCAGGTCTTGCTCAGCTTTGTCCCACGTAGGCCGGGCTTTGCTGTAGCCACCTGACCCTGTAACATGGTGATACTCCTTCCTTGCGGCATTTTTCTTATTTGTAAGTGACCTGTTCTTAGCCTTCTCTGATTTCTTGTAGGCCACAAATGCGGGCCAGTGATCTTTCATCTTCTCATATTGACCTTTGAATTCTGGAGTCTTGTCATTCTCGACAAACTTCCTGTTGAATACTTTCTTCCAGTTCTTGAGTAGTTCTGCCATCTTCTTAAGAGCAAACCCCTTGACCTTTCGCTGTATAACTGGGTTATTCAGATCCTCCTCTGGCGGTAGGCTGAAATTTCTCATCAGATTGGTCCAAGGATCATCTTTCAGTCTATCGTTGACATAAGGAACTTGAGGGTCCTTCTTCTTATTCCATTCTTGGCAGCTGATCGGGACGATGTCCCTAACAATAACTCCGCACTGATGTATAAATTTGTTCTTGGTCTGGTAGGGAGCAATTGGTTGGCCTTCTGGAGAGACTTCTTCGATCGTGAACCTTTCTTCCGAGTCCAACCTTCTCATCGGGCCTCGTCTCCTTACCGAAGTGAACCTTTCTTCCGAGTCCAACCTTCTCATCGTATGCAGGCCGTCGTGCCTAGTAGGCGGGCCGTTTTTTTGCATATATTATGATTTTTAATGTTATTTTTTGCATATGTTATTTTTATTTATATAATTTTAGTTGCATAAATTTTATATAATTTTAGTTGCATAAGTTTTATTTTTTATTGATTCTTTTTAGTTGATTCCTTTTGCTATTAGATTTTTATAAAAGCTTTTTAGTTTCTATTAAAGCTTGTAACAAAATATACTTTATGAAAATTCATTTTACTATTAAAGTTTTTAACAAATAAATACTTTGATAATTTTAGTTAATATTATTTTTATTCTTTTTGCTAATGAAGAATATTATATTTATATTTAATTCATTCTCTTTAGTTCATTCTTTGTGCTATTACAGTTTTATAAAAGACTTTTTCTGCATTTTTAACATATTTTAACTCAAGACTTTTTCTGCATTCAATATGCACCATTCAAAGCCACATCATCACTTTTTATACCCTTTTCTGACTTCATTTGCTATTTTTCATGCATTTCATGATTTATTTTGAGCTAAGATGACCCTGAATATGAAAAGCACTGCAAATGAACTCTGAAATGGTTGAAAATTGGCATGGTATCATAATTTCACCCACATAGCTCGTGCTAATAAGTTGAGAGGGTTACGGGAAAAACTGGATGCACTTCGTGTACAAACTGGACAATCTCCTTCGAAGTATCAGGGTTTCGGACGAAAACTCGTCTATTACAAAGGAATTTCATTTTTTTAAACATATTTTAACTCAAGACTTTTTCTGCATTCAATATGCACCATTCAAAGCCACATCATCACTTTTCAACCCTTTTCTGACTTCATTTGCTATTTTTCATGCATTTCATGATTTATTTTAAGCTAAGATGACCCTGAAATTGAAAAGCACTGCAAATGAACTCTCAAATGGTTTAAAATTGGCATGGTATCATAATTTCACCCACGTAGCATGTGCTAAAAAGTTGAGAGGGTTACGGGAAAAACTGGATGCACGTCGTGTACAAACTGGACAATCTCCTTCGAAGTATCAGGGTTTCGGACGAAAACTCGTCTATTACAAAGGGATTTCATTTTTTTAAACATATTTTAACTCAAGTCTTTTTTCTGCATTCAATATGCACCATTCAAAGCCACATCATCACTTTTCAACCCTTTTCTGACTTCATTTGCTATTTTTCATGCATTTCATGATTTTTTTTGAGCTAAGATGACCCTGAAATTGAAAAGCACTGCAAATGAACTCTGAAATGGTTGAAAATTGGCATGGTATCATAATTTCACCCACGTAGCATGTGCTAAAAGTTGAGAGGGTTACGGGAAAAACTGGATGCACTTCGTGTACAAACTGGACAATCTCCTTCGAAGTATCAGGGTTTCGGACGAAAACTCGTCTATTACAAAGGGATTTCATTTTTTAAACATATTTTAACTCAAGACTTTTTCTGCATTCAATATGCACCATTCAAAGCCACATCATCACTTTTCAACCCTTTTCTGACTTCATTTGCTATTTTTCATGCGTTTCATGATTTATTTTGAGCTAAGATGACCCTGAAATTGAAAAGCACTGCAAATGAACTCTGAAATGGTTGAAAATTGGCATGGTATCATAATTTCACCCACATAGCATGTGCTAATGTATCAAAAACCATTACAGAACATCATGAATAGAGAAGTGACCAAATTAATACAAGTTCATCATCATATTAAAACCAAAATACAGTAGTGATCAAAAGTTATAGAGGAAAAAATAAATACATAAAGTTCATACATAGTTCTCATAGAACAACATATAGCTCTCTAGAGCATCTAATTAAAATATAAATTGAAACTAACATACAACTATGTAAAACATTTAAATACAACAACAAATGCGATCATAATCGCAACTAAGGTAGCAATTGATCCAACAACATAATGATACCAAGCCTCATTATCAATGGCATATTTTCTTATCTTTCTAATCTTCAAGCCCATTGCATCCATCTTGATCTTGTGGTCATGGACGACATCGGGAACATGCAACTCCAATTTCATCTTCTCCTCCTCAATTCTTTTCAATTTTTCTTTCAAATCCTCGTTTTATTTTTCAACTAAATTTAACCTCTCGACAAGAGGGTCGGTTGGAATTTCCGGTTCACATACCTCCTAGAATAAACACATCTATGTCACGTTGGTCGGCATAATTGTCATAAACACTAAATGAAACAAATAGTTATAAAAGATAATATACCACATCCGAATCATAGACTGGACGAGGGCCGACGTGGGCGGATACCATAACCATGGACCTATATAATAACAAACAATAATAAAAGTAAGAAATTTATACAAGTATCTATGTAAATCATACAAATAAGAACTTTTTTCTTTTAAAAAGAAGATAAGAACAACAGGCTCACCACGGTGGTGCCGGCAACGGGATCGGCGCGGGCGATCGACGACGGTGAGGACGGGGATGGGACGTGACGGACCGCCAAACCTAGACAAATCTTGAGGAAAATGGAGCTTGGAGGTCGAGCTTGGAGAGGAGAAAGCTTAAGCATGGCTCTGGCATTTCATCGAACACCTCGTGTGCATAGGAGGTGAGAGCAGAGCAGCACACACCTAACACGCGCCGGCCGGCCAAAAAAACAGAGTGAGCGGGCAGGGGCAAGCATATATATAGGCATATCTTTAGTCCCGGTTCCAGCCACCAACCGGGACTAAAGGGGCACGGCCAGGAGAGAGGCCCTTTAGTCCCGGTTCGTGTCTGGAACCGGGACTAAAGGGGTCATACGAACCGGGACTGGTTCCTGCCGAGGCCCGGCCGGCGCCCTGGCCTCATGAACCGGGACTGATGCACCCATTAGTCCCGGTTCGTAACAAGACCGGGACTAATGCAATATTCTGGCCTGTTTCAAAGCCTTGTTTTCTACTAGTGTAACCTATGAACCCAGTGCCTAGTGCCAGTTGCTGTTTTCTGCCTGTTTTTCTATTTTACAGAAAATTGATACGTCTCCAACGTAGTGATAATTTTTTATTATTTCATGCTATTATATTAGTAATCTCAGATACTTTATATGCAATATTATGCTATTTTATATAATTTTTTGGGACTAACCTATTAACCTAGTGCCCAGTGCCAGTTCCTATTTTTTTTTGTGTTTTTGACTTTTGCAGAAAATCAGTACCAACCAGAGTCCAAACAAGATGATACTTTTTGGTGATTTTTTCTGGAAGATTTTGGGCCCACGAAGCTTCGGGAGGAGGCCGGAAGCCGCACGAGGGACCGACAAGCTCAGAGGGCGTGCCCTGGGGGTAGGGCGTGATAACCCACATGTGTAGGGGATCGCAACAGTCTTCGAGGGAAGTATTTTATTCAAATTTGTTGATTCGAAACAAGGGGAGAGAAAGAATATTTATTGGTCTTAGCAGTTGAGTTGTCAATTCAACCACACCAGGTTGTTCTCTGTCACAAAGTTTAGTAGCACAACAAGATAGTAGTAGTAATAGTAACGGTAACAACAACAGTTTTGTAGTGATTGTAACAGTAGTAGCAGCAATAGTAACTTAGAAAAAATCGGTATGTAAAAGCGTAGGCCATGGATCGTTTATGGATAATGATTTAGATGATATTCATCATGTAACAGTTACACACTAGAGCGACACGGAACTAGCTTCAATTCATAAATATAATGTAGGCATGTATTCCGTATATAGTCATACATGCTTATAATAAGAACTTGCATGACATCTTTTGTCCTACCCTCCCGTGGAAGTGGGATCCATAAGGAAAGTAAGGGATATTAAGGACTGCTTTTAATAGATAACCGGAATAAAGCATTAACACATGGTGAATACATGAACTCCTCAAACTACGGTAATCACAGGAAAGAATCCCAATTATTGTAACTTTGGGGTATGCGGATCATAACAGGTAATAGGTGCAGGGGCCATGCTAATCTTCTCTGTATCGTTTCCAAAACACTCTCATATTTAGGAAAACACAATAGGTTCAGATCTGAAATCATGGCACTCGGACCCTAGTGACAAGCATTAAGCATAGGAAAGTCATATCAAAATCAATCTCAGAACATAGTGAATACTAGGGATCAAGCCCTATCAAAATAACTCGATTACATGACCAATATCATCAAATCCCATCAGCGCCCAGCAAGTCTACAAAGGAATTACTCACTCACGGTGGTGAGCATTGCTACTTGTAAATTGTGTTGGGATTTTTCCTGAAGAGGAGAGGAGATGCAACACAGTAGAGATAAGCATTTCCCTCAGTGAGAACCAAGGTTATCGAACCAATAGGGGAACCATGCAGATTCCCGTCTTCAGCGCCTACACGCAAAAGAGCACACACTTGCACCCAACGCGGGCAAGAGGGTTGTCAATCCCCTTGAACTCGTTACTTGCAAGCAATAAGTAGTGATAGATAGATAATATAAATATATGACAATGATCGCATAGGTGGGTAAACAAATTACTGTTGGATAATTAATTGAAAATCGCATAGTTATGTAATATTTATTCACAACAATGATCACATATATAGGCATCACGTCCATAAGCATGTAGACTGACTCCTGCCTGCATCTGCTAACATTACTCCACCCATCGACCGCTATCCAGCATGCATCTAGAGTATTAAGTAAAATAGAGTAATGCTTGAAGCAAGATGACATGATGTAGAAAAAGTAAACTCAACTAATATGAATAAACCCCATCTTTTTATCCTTAAAGGCAGCAATACAAATACGTGGCATGTCCCCTTATGTCACTGGTTTTGAGCACCGCAATATTGAACCCATTACAACACACTACTCCCGCTGAAGATAAATCAATCTAGTTGGACAAACAAAACCGATAGATCGGAAAGAAATACGAAGCTATCATAATCATGCACATATATATATATATATATCCAGCAAAGAATCAATATATTTTCATGAATAATATGAACATAATCCCACAATTCATCACATCTCAACAAACACATCGCAAAGATGATTACATAGGATATATCACCGCGGGAATCGCGGTGATCTTTGCATTAAACAACATAGAGAGAGATAGCCATATAGGTACTAACTACGGACCTGTAGGTCTATGGTAAACTACTCACACATCACCATGGGAGCAACAAGGTTGATGTAGAGGCCCTCCGTGATTGACCCCCCCTCCGGTAGGGCACCGGAACAGGGCTCCAGATAGGATCACGGCAGAGCAGGCACTTGCGGCGGCAGAAAAAGTGCTTCGGGGTGGCTATCTGGTGTTTTCCCAACATATTAGGATTTATAGGAGGGGAGATATGGAAGGAGACGTCGGGAGGTGGTCCCTGATACGTCAACAATGTATCTACAATTTTTGATTGTTCCATGCTATAATATTATCATTCTAGGATGCTTTTTGGATGATTTTTTACCAATTCATATTATTTTTGAGCACTAACCTACTAACCCAGTGCCCAGTGCCAGTTGCTGTTTTCTGCATGTCTTTGACTTTTCAGGTTTACAGTACCAAACAAAGTCCAATTGCCCCAAAACATTTTTATGTTTTTTTGGACCAAAAGAAAACTTAAAGCTTCGCGAGGAGACCGGAGGCCGCACAAGGGAGTGAGCACACAACAGGGCGTGCCCAGGGGGGTGACCGTGCCCTGTTGTGTGGTGGCCCCCTCGGGTGTCCACCGACGCCCCTCTCTGGACTATAAATTCCAATAAATCCCAAAACCCTAGAGAGCCTCCCGAAACACTTTTTCCGCCGCCGCTGATGACCCACAAGTATAGGGGATCAATCATAGTCCTTTCGATAAGTAAGAGTGTCGAACCCAACGAGGAGCAGAAGGAAATGATAAGCAGTTTTCAGCAAGGTATTCTCTGCAAGTGCTGTGAGTAACAGTGATAGATAGTTTTGCAGCAAGATAATTCGTAACAAGTGACAAGTGACAATAGTAACAAAGGTGCAGCAAGGTAGCCCAATCCTTTTTATAGCAAAGGACATGCCTGAAAGTACTCTTATATTAAGCAAGCGCTCCTGAGGACACATGGGAATTTCCATCTAGTCATGTTCATCATGTTGAGTTGATTCGCGTTCGCTACTTTGATAATTTGATATGTGGGTGGACCGGTGCTAAGGTGCTGTTCTTACTTCAACAAACAACCCACTTATGATTACCCCCTCTCGCAAGCATCCGCAACTACGAAAGAAGAATTAAGATAAATCTAACCATAGAATGAAACGTGTGGATCCAAATCAGCCCTTTATGAAGCAACGCATAAACTGGGGTTTAAGCTTCTATCACTCCAGCAACCCATCATCTACTTGTTACTCCACAATGACTTCCCTTAGGCCCATAAGATGGTGAAGTGTCATGTAGTCGATGTTCCCATGACACCACTAAGAGAAGTAACAGCATACATATCATCAAAATATCGAACGAATACCAACTTCACATGATTACTTATAACAAGACTTCTCCCATGTCCTCAGGAAAAATAGTAACTACTCACACCTCATCAACATGTTCAAGATCAGAGGTGTAATAATGGAGATTAAGGATCTGAATATAATAACTTTCACCAAGTAAACCAACAAGCATCAACTGCAAGATGTAATCAACACTACTAGTAACCCACATGTACCAATCTGAGGTTTTGAGACAAAGATTGTATACAAGAGATGAACTAGAGTTGGAGATGAGATGGTCCTGGTGAAGATATTGATGAAGATTGATCCTCCCACAAAGGAGGAAGCGTTGGTGATGACGATGGCTTCGATCTCCCCTCCCGGAGAGAAGTTTCCCCGGCAGAATCAGCCTGCCGGAGTGCAAAAGGGCCTCTGCCCAGGTTTCCACCTCGAGACGGCGGCACTTCGTCCCGAAAGATTGCTTATTATATTTTCTAGGGTAAAGCACACCATATAGGAGAATAGGGGGGTCGGGAGGCCTGCTGGGGCCCCACAAGCCATCAGGGCGCGCCCAGGGGGTGGGCGCACCCTGTTGGCTTGTGGCCAGCAGGTAGCCCTCCTCTGGTATATTTTTGGCCCAATAATTCTTAAATATTCCATAAAAGTTCTTCGTGAAGCTTCAGGTCATTTGGAGTCTGGTGATTTTTCTGCCTTTTTCTTGGTTTCCCGGTCCAGAATTCCAGTTGCCAGATATTTCCCTCTTTATGATGTACCTTGCATATTCAGAGAGAAAAGGCATAGGAATTGTATGATAATAAGGAATAGTGGACAAGAATATCATAAATATCAATAAGAAATCATGATGCAAAATGGACGTATCAACCGCAAGTCTGTGTTCCGCCGTGTGTGCCCATCTGGAGCCCTGTTCCGGTGCCCTGCCGGAGGGGGGAATCGATCATGGAGGGCTTCTACATCAACCTTGCCGCCCCCATGGTGCTGTGTGAGTAGTTCCCTACAGACCTACGGGTCCGTAGTTAGTACCTAGATGTCTCTCTCTCTCTCTCTCTCTCTCTCTCTATCTCTCTCTCTCTTGATCTTCAATACAAAGTTCACCGCATCTTCGCGGTGATCTATTCGATGTAATCACTTTGTGTAGTGCGTTTGTTGGGATCCGGTGAATTGTGGGTTTATGTTCATATTATTCATGAAAAAGATTTGAGTCTTCTCTGAATTCTGTTATGATTCTTGTTTGCATGATTATTATAGCTTCATAAATCTCTTCGATCTATTGAAATAGTTTGGCCAAATAGATTGATATTTCTTCAGTGAGAGGGCTGCGTTGTAGTGGGTTCAATCTCGCGGTGCTCTATATCCCAGTGACAGAAAGGGACAAGACAAGTCTTTGTATTGTTTCCACTAAGGATAAAACGACGGGGTTAATTCATATTGATTGAGTTTTCTTTGTCTACATCATGTCATCGTTCTCCAAGCATTACTCTGTTTGTCATGAACTTAATACTTAGAGAGGCTAGCATAGAATCGCTGTCGACGTGGAGTAATAGTAATAGGTGCAGGCAGGAGTCAGCCTATTTGCTTATGGACGTGATACCTATATAGACATGATCATTGCCGTGAATAAATATTGCATTACTATGCGCTTTTCTATCAATTGCCCAACAATAATTTGTTTACCCACCATATGCCTACTGCATGAGAGATGCCACTAGAGAACACTACGCCCCCCGGGTCTATTCACTTATATATTTACAAAAGCTTTCAATACATTGTTTTCATTTATTTACTTTTATTTTATTTTGCAATTTACTTTATTCAAGTTTCATCTACACACTTCATTTGCTTTCAAATAGCGAGTCCAAGGGGATTGACAACCCTCCTGCATTTGGTCCAAGTGTTTGCTTCTTTATCTGCAATCGCTGAAGACGGGGTTATGTGCTACTCCTATTGGGTCGATAAACCTTGGTTCTCACTGAGGGAATATCTATACTGTGCTGCATCACCCATTCCTCTTCACGGAAAACCCAATGCAGATCACAAGTATCAGGAAGGATTTCTGGCACCGTTGCCTGGGAGTATCACCAACATACTATCAAGTAACTTCACACAAATTATCATTCACTTATTCTACTTTTTATTTGCGGTTATAATCTGCTTGCTTCATAGAAATTTAAAATACAAAAATATTTATCTTTGCTAGTTTCCTTGTTTGCTTGTTTCGTTTGCTTGAAAGTTGCTATCATGTCTGAGTTTGAAACTAGTGACACTTCTGCCTCTAGTGCGGAAGCATTAGAACATTCAACTTCACCTCTCAATGATAATGCTAAAAGAAATTTTGATGATGTTGCTAAGGAAAAACTTGATAATCTTGCGGATGATGATCCTTCTAAAGTAGAACCTATTATGCAAACAAAGAAATTCCGTATTGGAAGCGGTAATATTATTGGAAAAAGTGTGATCCAAGACTTTTTCACTTGTGCTGGCTCATTACCCTTGATAGGAGGATCTATTCTTGCTAGAACCACTAGTTATGCGGATGTGATTTCTTTGCTCATAGTTGAATTGGAAAGACAATTCGTTCATATGCATCCCTCCATACAATATTCAAGATGCTCCTACTAAACGGTTAGCTACAATATTTCTCGTTCATGAATTTAATCACATTATGCAGCAATCAAGAGAAATATTTGCTCATTATAGGATCAATGGCGAGTTCCCACCAATAGAGGGAATCCTCTATGAGCTGGAAGAAATAAGGAGATTAAGATCAACAGACTATGTTGCTTATAATGAAAACCTTAGGAAAAAGGTTCCACCTAATGTATTGATTGATAAAATTTCCAAATACAATGACTAAATTATTGTTCCAAATCTTGGATTGGATTATGATCTTGAGAGGAAATTAAGGAAATATCTTTACCGGAACCTATACAATGAAGAATTTTCTATCACTTACGAAAAGTTTAAGGAGGAGCCTCCTTCTCCTCCGGAGATAGATCTCACGGATCCTTGTGTTGTGAAGTTTAGTATTTCAACTATTTTTGCTTACATATTAGAAAACTTGCTGCCGACAGAAGGGAATATGATTATAGCATGATGAATTTTTCTCATAAATATGACAACACTTGAAACTATGCAATATGCCTAGCTAGGGGCGTAAAACAATAGCGCTAGTTGGGAGGCAACCCAATAGTTATCTTATTTTCTTGTTTTTTACTTTCTGTTGTGTGTGATAACATAATTATTGCCTCTGTAATGATTGTGTTTTTATGTTTAAATTAGTGTTTGTGCCAAGTAAAGTCTTTGGGGTGACTCACAAGATGAGTAGAATTGATACGGTGCAAAAACAGAAACTTTAGCGTTCAGTGAAGAATTTGTATGATTTTACTGAAACGTGTTTTTGATCTGAAATTTCTACACAGTATTGATATACAAATTCTTAAGGTTTTCCTAATTTTGCAGAATTGTTGGAGTTACAGAGGTGTAGGTTCTCTACAAATCTTTACAGACTGTTCTGTTTTAGACAGATTCTGTTTTTTGCTTGCATAGTTTGCTTGTTTTGATGATGCTATGGATTGCATCGGGGAGGTATAAGCCATGGAGAAGTTAGAATAAAGTACCTTATGTAATAATGAAATAAGAATCAATTTATAACAGTACCTAAATTATTTGATATATTTACTATACTAACGGATCTAACGAAGGTTTTGTTTAGTTTTGTGCGCTGAAGTTTTCAAGTTTTGGGTGCTATCACGATGGATGAAGGAATAAGGAGTGGCAAGATCCTAAGCTTGGGGATTCCCAAGGCACTCCAAGGTAATATTCAAAGAAGACTCAAGTGTCTAAGCTTGGGGATGCCCCGGAAAGCATCCCCTCTTTCGTCTCAATCCATCGGTATGTCACTTGGAGCTATATTTTTATTCATCACATGATATGAGTTTTGCTTTGAGCGTCATTTGCTTTAGTTTGTTTTTGCTTTAGTTTTCCACAATAATTATTTCCTGGACACACCCACTTGAGAGAGACACAAGATCACCATGATTTGTTAGAATACTCTTTGTTCTTCACTTATATCTTTTGAGCTTAGCAATTGCTCTAGTACTTCACTTATATCTTTTAGAGCACGGTGGCCTATAGATTTTATAGAAATAATTGCACTCTCGTTCTTCACTTATATTTGTTTGAGAGTTAATACATAGTGACGGTAATTTGCATGGGTTATAAGACTAGTCCAAAAATAATAGGTATCCAATGAGTGAATAATCAAAACCACATGTAGCACATAAAAGAGAAATTGTGGGTAATATTGATGTGGTAATGTGAAAGGGCATGAGTGCATGATCATTGTCTAGTAAGAATATTTTGATTTTGAGGGTGTTAACTGGCTGTTCATCTAAATATTGGTTATGGCATGGTGATGATGTGTGAGCATACTTATTCCTCGTTGAAATCCTAGTGCTGTTTAAGTCGGAGGCGCTTAGTACTTTGCTTCGAGATAGCTAATAAAATCTTGCAATAAGTATGTGAGTTCTTTATGACTAATGTGAATCCATGGATGTACGCACTCTCACCACCTCATATTTGCTAGCCTCATCGGTAGTGTGCATTGCCCATTCTCACCTGAGGATCGGTGCAACCTTCGCCAGTGCATCTAAACCCCGTGACATGATACACTCTATTATACATAAGCCTCATTATATCTTCCTCAAAACAGCCACCATACCTACCTACCATGGCATTTCCATAGCCATTCCGAGATATATTGCCATGCAACTTCCACCGTTACATCATATGACTAGTACTTTCATTGTCATATTGCTTTGCATGATCATATAAGCTGACATAGTATTTGTGGCAAAGCCAGCTTTCATCATTTTCTATACATGTTACGCTTCATCATTGCACATCCTGGTACACTGCCAGAGGCATTCATATAGAGTCATATTATTGTTTTCATGTTGAGTTGTAAGTAAATAAAAGTGTGAAGATCATCATTATTATGGCACTGTCTCAGTGAGGAAAGGATGATGGATACAATGATTCCCCCACAAGTCGGGATGAGACTTCGGACGAAAAATAAAAGAAATAAAGAAAGAAAGAAAGAAAAGGAGGAAAAGAAAAAAGGGAAAGAAAGAAAAAGGAAAAAAGGAAAAATAAAAATAAAAAAATAAAAAAATGAGAGAAAAGAGAGAAGGGACAATGCTACTACTTCTTTTTCCACACTTGTGCCTCAAAGTGGCACCATGTTCTTCATATAGAGAGAGTGATGTGGACATGGCCTCTATAGATATGACGAAAAAAAATTATCCTCGCATATAATAGTGAGGTGATTTCTATTAAAAATTATATAAATTATTATTTTATTACTTGGAATAGAAATATAACACTTTCTTTTATTATATGCAGAATACTAGAATATTTTTACAAGCCCCGTGTGAAGATGAGAAGCACCCACAATATGTTCATGTGCATGCAACACATACATGCATGTGCATGCCTTGCATGCAACCACTAACCGAACCATCTATCCAGCCATCATTTGATATTAAGTGTACAAGAACAGAGGACTCAAGGATCAAAGAACTTTATTAAGACACTAGAATATTTGGCTGCGTAGGTGATCCTCAGAACATTGACAGTTCGTCCTTGCAACACTTCGACCTCGCTAGCCCTTGAACGTATGCGTGAAGCAGTCCGGATGGGACACGACCAATCGACTCGGCTGCAGTGTCTGCCTTTAATAAATAGCTACCTAGATTAAATTTTAGACTTGTGTTTTATTGTATTGTCTAAGTACTGCTACAAATCGCATTTACGAGACGTGTAGGACTACCGCCTTGTTAGATCCACAATGGAACCCCAACTTTTCATCTAGTTTGTATGCTCAATTTATCATCCGCAATTTCAGATTGCAATTCATCTTTGTTCTTGCCGGTTCTTCGGTTGCATGTAGAAACTCGAACCTCGTTGTTCAGGTTGATCGTGCCTACGGCAAGGTTAATAACCATCGAAGATTGGTTTAGCGATTGTTGAGGCTTATCGTCGGGTACGGTATAGCCGGATCGTCAAGGTCAAAATCCACCAAATCGATAGTTATTGCCACTCTCATCGAAAGATCGGGCAACCGTCACATCAAGTGTCTCTTGTTTTATCACTTTGATATGCTAGTGGGAATTTTTCATTATAGAACTTGGCTTGTATATTCTGATGACAGGATTCCTCAATTGCCCGAGGTCTTCATGAGCAAGCAAGTTGGATGCACACCCATTTAGCTTCATTTGAGCTTTCATACACTTATAGCTCTAGTGCATCCGTTGTATGGCAATCCCTACTCCTTGCATTGATATTTATTGATGGGCATCTCCATAGACCGTTGATACGCCTAGTTGATGCGAGACTTTCTTCTCCACTTTTACCCTTTTGAAACCTACCAACATATTCTATTCCACCTTTATGCTATACCCATGGTTCACGCTCATATATTGTGTAAGTAATAAAAAGCTAAAACACATTAAGAAGTACGATCCAATTGCCTAACTTGACACCGTGGTGCTTGACATTTGTATTAATATGGTGAAGACGGAGCCATGCCATTCTAATATGATAAAATGAATAGGGGGTTAACATTCTTTAAAGATCATATATTTTGAAACTTGATGATTATGTTACTTATGTTTGTAAGTATTACTATGTTGATGTTTTTTAATTCATCGTTTCTCAATGATCATACCTGCAATATATTACATGTTGGGTAGCATGTCACATCAAAAATTCTGTTCTTATCATTTACCTACTCGAGGACGAGCATGAATTAAGCTTGGGGATGCTGATACGTCTCTAATGTATCTATAATTTTTGAATGTTGAATGCTATAGTATTATAATTATAGGATGCTTTTTGTGTGATTATTTACCAATTCATATTATTTTTTAGCAATAACCTATTGACCCAGTGCCCAGTGCCAGTTGCAGTTTTCTGCATGTTTTTGACTTTTCAGGTTTACAGTACCAAATGAAGTCCAATTGCCCCAAAACTTTTTTATGATTTTTTTGGACCAAAAGAAGACCTGGAAGCTTCAAAAGGAGACCGAAGGCCACAAGAGGGAGCAAGCACAAAACAGGGCGCGCCCAGGTGGGGTGGTTGCGCCCTGTTGTGTGGTGCCCTCCTCGGGCGTCCCCCGACGCCCCTCTCAGGCCTATAAATTCCAATAAATCCCAAAAGCCCTAGAGAGCCTCCAAAAACACTTTTTCCGCCGCCGCAAGTCTCTATTCCGCCATGTGCCCATCTGGAGCCCTGTTCCGGTGCCCTGCCGGAGGGGGGATCGATCACACAAGGCCTCTACATCAACCTTGTTGCTCCCATGGTGATGTGTGAGTAGTTCCCTACAGACCTACGGGTCCGTAGTCAGTACCTAGATGTCTCTCTCTCTCTCTCTCTCTCTCTCTCTCTCTCTCTCTTGATCTTCAATACAAAGTTCACCGCATCTTCGCCGTGGTCTATTCGATGTAATCACTTTGTGCGGTGCGCTTGATGGGATCCGATGAATTGTGGATTTATGTTCAGATTATTCATGAAAAAGATTTGAGTCTTCTCTGAATTCTATTATGATTCTTATTAGCATGATTATTATAGATTCGTAAATCTCTCTGATCTATTGAAATAGTTTGGCCAACTAGTTTGATATTTCTTCAGTGAGAGGGGTGCGTTGTAGTGGGTTCAATTTGGCAGTGCTCTATATCCTAGTGACAGATGGGGACAAGACACATCTTTGTATTGTTGCCACTAAAATAAAACGACAGGGTTAATTCATATTGATTGAGTTTTGTTTGTCTACATCATGTCATCGTTCTCCAAGCATTACTCTGTTTGTCATGAAATTAATACTTAGAAAGCCAAGCATTGAAGCGCTCTCGACGTGGAGTAATAGTTATAGGTGCAGGCAGGGGTCGGCCTATCTGCTTATGAACGTGATGCCTATATACACCTGATGATTGCCCTGAATAAATATTGCATAGCTATGCGCTTTTCTATCAATTGCCCAATAGTAATTTGTTTACCCACTTGATATGTCTCCAACGTATCTATAATGTTTTCTTGTTCCATGCTGTTATATTATCATTCTTGGATGTTTTACAATCATTTTATTACAACTTTATATCAATTTTTGGGACTAACCTATTGACATAGTGCCAAAGTGCCAGTTGCTGTTTTTGCTTGTTTTTTACTTCGCAGAAAATCAGTACCAAACGGAGACAAAACACTGCGGGGATTTTTGTGGATTTTTTATGGACCAGAAGAAAGAAGATGGGCCAAAGAACACCAGAAGAGGGGGCCCAGGCTGGCCATCACCCACTAGGGCGCGCCAGAGGCCCCCTGGCCGGCCTGGTGGGGGCTGGGCACCTCGGGCACCCCCTGAACCGACTATCGTGCCTATAAATTCCTAGCAAATCCAGAAACCCTAGAGGAGTCGACGAAACACAATTCCAGCCGCCGCAAGTTCCAGAACCTCGATATCCAATCTAAACACCATCACGGAGGGGTTCATCTTCCTCATAGGTGCCTCTCCGATGATGCGTGAGTAGTCCACCATAGACCTACGGGTCCGTAGGCAGTAGCTAGATGGCTTCTTCTCTATCTCTTATGATTCTCAATACAATGGTCTCTTGGAGATCTATTTGATGTAAAGTTTTGCGGTGTGTTTGTTGGGATCCGATGAATTTTGAGTTCATGATCAGTTTCTATCTATGAATATTATTTGAGTCTTCTTTGATCTCTTATATGCAGGATTACTTATAGCCTCGTATTTCTTCTTCGAATCTTTGGTTTAGTTAGGCGAACTAGATCGATTTTTCTTGCCATGGGAAGAGGTGCTTTGTGATGGGTTCGATCTTGCGGTGTTCTTTCCCAGTGACAGAAGGGGCAGCAAGAGACGCATGTATCATTGCTATTAAGGATAACAAGATGGGGTCTATTCCTACATGAATAGATCTTGTCTACATCATGTCATCGTTCTTATTGCATTACTCCGTTTTTCCATGAACTTAATACACTAGATGCATGCTGGATAGCGGTCGATGTGTGGAGTAATAGAGGTAGATGCAGGCAGGAGTCGGTCTATCTATCTTGGAGGTGATGCCTATATAATGATCATCGCCTTGGATATCGTCATGACTATTTGATTTTCTATCAATTGCCCAACAGTAATTTGTTCACCCACCGTGCGCTATACTCACGAGAGAAGCCACTAGTGAACCCTACGGCCCCCGGGTCTACTTTCCTATCATATTGCTTTCCGATCTACGTTTTTTGCAATCTTTGTTTTCAGATCTACAAAACCAAAAACTCAAAAACATATTGCTGCATATTTACTCTTTTTATTTGTGTTCTTGAGAGATCTATCTCTCCTATCTATCACTACCTAATCTATCTATTTACCATAGAGAGATTGACAACCTCTCTTTCGCGTCGGGTTGCAAGTATTTGTTGTTTGTGTGCAGGTGCTGCTCATTGGGCGGTGGTGATCCTCCTACTGGTTTGATAACCTTGGTTTCATAACTGAGGGAAATATTTACCGTCGCTGTGCTGCATCACCCTTCCTCTTTGGGAAAATACCGACGCAGTCCAAGCCACGTCAAAGGAATTTCTGGCGCCGTTGCCGGGAAGGAAGTGGTCTGTTCTACGTGCCTATCGTAGGCGCCGAGGGGACTCCACCATCATCTACCAGGTTCCTAAGCACAAATCTCATCTCCTTGCAATTACATTATTTGCCATTTGCCTCTCGTTTTCCTCTCCCCCACTTCACCAAATTTGCCGTTTTATTCGCCCTCTTTTCCGTTTGCCCTTTTGCTTGTTTGCTATCTTTGCTTGTGTTGCCATGTGCCTTCTATTTGCTTGCATCTTCGCTTGCTAAAAATCTATTGATATGGATCCTCATCCACTATCTAATCTTTTCAAAAGGCCAAATTATGATGAACCAATTGCTAGTGAGTTGAGTGCACTTGATTATCTATATGAAGTTTTGTTTGAAAATCATGAATCTGAAAATTTTGATGAAGTGTTGAAAGAAGAAATATATAAGGTGATTCATGATAGTTCCTTGAATGATGAGCATGATTGCAATGTTACTAGTATGAATTCTCTAAATATCCATGATGCTAATGATATGCAAAGCCACAAGCTTGGGGATGCTATGTTTGATGAAGATGATATTTCTAGTCTCCCAAGTTTTGATGAGAAAATTTATTATGATGATTGCATGCCTCCTATTTATGATGATGGTGATGACACATATGCTATAATGAGTAATGATAACCATGAAACTTATCATCATAGTTTTTGTGGTTATGTCAATCAAGTGTCTCATGATAGTTATTTTGTTGAGTTTGCTCCCATTACCATGGATGATAAGGAATTTGCTTATGTGGAGAGTAATGAAAATTCTATGTTTGTGCATCATGAAAAGAATGATTTATGTGATAGTTATATTGCTTAATTCCTTCATGATGCTACTAAAATTTATTATGAGGGAGGAACATATGCTTTTAGGAATTGCAATAATATCAAGTTTCCTCTCTATGTGTTCAAAGTTTTGAGGTTATGCTTGTTTTGCCTTCCTATGCTAGTTGGTTCTTGTTCCCATAAATTGTTTGCTCACAAAATCCCTATGCATAGGAAGGGTTAGACTTAAATGTTTTGTCATGAGACTCATGATGCTCTTTTGCATATTTCAATTACTACTTTTTATGTAAGCATCATTGAAATCATCATGCCTAGCTAGGAGCGTAAAACGATAGCGCTTGTTGGGAGGCAACCAAATGAATAAATATTTTTTTGCTTTTTCCTTTCTGTTTTTGTGTGTTGACACAATTATGCCTCTGTTATGATTGTGTTTTTATGGTTTATTTAGTGTTTGTGCCAAGTAGAACCGTTAGGATGATTCATAGGATGAGTAGAAGTGATGCTGAATCTGAAACAGAAACTTTGCGTCCAGTATATGAATTTTCATTTTTTGCTGGAACGTGATCTTGAGCTGAAATTTTAACACAGTGTTTCTATACAAATTCCTTACGTTTTCCTAATTTTTTCATAATTTTTAGAGTTACAGAAGTATGGCTAGAGTACAGATTACTACAGACTGTTCTGTTTAAGACAGATTCTGTTTTCGTTGCATTGTGTGCTTGTTTTGATGAATCTATGGGTTATATTGAAGGGTATGAACCATGGTAAAGTTAAAATAAAGTAGGTATAATGCAATTATAAAATTTGAATGGGTTTGCAACAGTACCTAAAGTAGTGATTTGCTTTGTTATACTAACGGATCTCACGAGGATTTTGTTGAGTTTTGTGTGATTGAAGTTTTCAAGTTTTGGGTGAGATCACGATGGATGAAGGAATAGGGAGTAGCAAAAGCCTAAGCTTGGGTATGCTACCGCACCCCCAAGATATATCCAAAGAGAAACAAGCAACTAAGCTTGGGGATGCCCCCGAGTGGCATCCCCTCTTTTTTCTAACGACCATCGGTATTTTACTTGGAGCTATATTTTTATTCGTCACATATCATGTATTTTGCTTGGAGTGTCTTGTATCTTTGCTTGCTTTGTTTGTTAGTTTTTTCCTTTGTATCCTTGCTGTACACACCTATTTTAGAAAGCCAAAATCATGCTATGATTTGTTAGAATTTCTCTATGTGCTTCACTTAAACTTTTTGAGCTATAGAATTGCTCTAGTACTTCACTTATATCTTTTTGAGCACGGTGTGCTTGGAAACTTTTGTAGAAATACTCTCATGCTTCACTTAGATTAATTTTAGAGTTAGTAAAACTTTGAAGAAATCCTCTCATGCTTCACTTATACCTTTTTGAGAGATGAAATCTTTATGCTCATGTGCTTCACTTAAATTTGTTTGAGCTTGCCAAAAAGCAGTGGCAATATATGAAACTAGTCCCAAAGTGATAGATATCCAAGGAGGATATAATAAAAACTTTCATGAAGATCATTGGAAAAATTAAACTTGATTCCTTGTAATAGTTTTGAAACATGATGATACTAATATGTGAGTCATGTTAATGAGTAATTATGCTTAGTAGGAATATTGGTGTTAAGGTTTGTGATTCCCTATGCATGCACGAAAGTCAACAGTTATGCAATGAAGTTACATCCTACTTGTGGTGCATGATTCGGTGTTAGTTATGTTCAATGCTGACTTATGTGATTTTTCGTTTCTTGGTTTGGTTGCTTCCCAATCTATTTGCTAGCCTTCATTTGTACTAAGTAGAAATACTACTTGTGCATCCAAAATCCTTAAACCAAGTTTTGCCTTATGAGTCCACCATACCTACCTATATGCGGTCTTTCCATGCCGTTCCAAGCAAATTTGTATGTGCCATCTCTAAATTTTCAAAATAAATTTTCTCTTTTGTGTGCCCGTACCGCTCATGAAACGGTGGGGAGTGTCCAATATTTTTCCATACTAGATGTGTTATTCTCAAGATGAGTGTTTATTTACTTGTCATTGAACGAGAGTGCGGCGGTAATAGCGATGCCAATTCCAGAAATGAAAAATAAAAAATATTTACTTTATGTTGTCAAATAATAAATTCCTTGGAAAGTGTTGGTATGGAAGGCAACCGTGGATATGGCCCGCCATGGAAAGTCAAAGTTTGGTGGAGAAAAGAATAAACTTTATTTTCTGTTTGGGAACCGCCTATGATATATCTAGCATGGAAAGTATTGTGAACTACTTTGTCGTTTTCGTTGACAGGAAAAGAATGCCACCCAAAATATTTTCTCTCTCTCAATTTAAAACTATGAGCTCTGGCACCTCTACAAATCCCTACTTCCCTCTGCGAAGGGCCTATCTATTTACTTTATGCAATTTTTTATTTTTGCTTTGCGTCTCCATCTTCTATTATAAGCACCAACTAGGGGGCACTATGATCGTACTTGAGCATTGGGCATAGCTAATATTTGAGTGTGTTTCATGAATGGATCAATGATTGAGCATGATGGGCTAGGGATAACTTTCTTTAGTGTTGATATTTTGAAAGACATGGTTGCTTGTTGACATGCTTGAGTATTGAAGTCATTATGTTAAAACTAGACTATTACTTTGAATCATTTACAAATCCAAATGTCCATGCTATACAAAGAAGAAAAGAATATGATGAACATGTTAGGCAGCATTCCATATAAAAAATTCTGTTTTTATCATTTACCTACTCGAGGACGAGTAGGAATTAAGCTTGGGGATGCTGATACGTCTCCAACGCATCTATAATTTTTGGTTGTTCCATGCTATTATATTATCATTCTTGGATGTTTTACAATCATTTTATTAAAACGTTATATCATTTTTTGGGACTAACCTATTGACATAGTGCCAAAGTGCCAGTTGCTGTTTTTGCTTGTGTTTACTTCGCAGAAAATCAGTACCAAATGGATACAAAACGCTGCGGGGATTTTTGTGGATTTTTACGGCCAGAAGAAAGAAGATGGGCCAAAGAACACCAGAAGAGGGGGCCCAGGCTGGCCAGCACCCACCAGGGCGCGCTAGAGCCCCCCTGGCGCGACCTGGTGGGGGCTGGTCACCACGGTGTAGGAGATATGCCCTAGAGGCAATAATAAATGTTATTGATTATCTCCCTGTTCATAATTATGTTTATGTTCCATGCTATAACTGCGATGGTTCTCGAGTCTACAATAACCACGAGGCTCGGAGGAAGACTCATATGCACGTGTGGAATAATAAACGGTAAAATGTATTCCTAGTCTGGCCTCTAAGATTGGCTCAAGTATTGCATGATGATCCTGTTTTCCTGATCATGGGCATGGCTATGCCGGCAATTTTGAGGGCGCAATGTTGGTAGAACACTTGTGTTGAATCGACCCGAATTGATGTTATGCTATGAGATACAATCGTCACTAGTTAATGGTTAATAACACAGAGATGGTTAACGTTTGCATAATTCCTTAGACCATGAGAGTATCGAGTTTCTTCATGCTTGCTTCATGAACTTTGGGGTTTGTTAAACGTCATCTGTAAATGGGTGGCTATTACGGCGGCTTACGGGTTCATGGAAAAGTATGTCAAGTAACTCGATAGCTCAAGATTGGGATTTGCTCCTCCGACGATGGAGAGATATCTCTGGGCCCTCTCGGTGTTACGGTATCCATCATCGTCTGGCCAGACACTTTGTGATTTGATCACGGGGATGCCGGAACACGGGAATGAGAAAAGAGAACAATACCGGTAACGAGGTAACTGGCATAGTGGACAAGTTGTTGATCCACGGGGATGCAAACATGTCTCACCTCGGGTATTTGTAACATATCGCGAAGCAACAGGAATAGCACACGGCAACTGGAGGTTCACTCGAATATTCATTCGTGTGGGTATAGGGGTCAATATGGGTGTCCACGGCTCCGATGTTGATCATTGATCGGAAGGGGTTCCGGGTCATGTCTATACTTCACCGAACCTATAGGGTCACACGCTTAAGGGTCATCTATCTGCTGAATACTAGACGGGGAGTCTGAGAGAAAATCACCGAAAAAGTTTCGGACGAAACGGAAACGTTCCGGAGAGGATATCGGAATAGTTCCGGTGAAACTGAAAAGTTGTTTCAGGGTATTCCATAAAGTCAAATTGGTTTCGGCACATGCCTGGAAATTATTGGAAGGTACCAGAATTGTTCTGGTAACTTCTGAGATTTTTCAGAGACAAAAACCGGAAATGTTCCGGACTGCCGAAACTGCTTTAGTTGCTTTTCACAGATGAAAATCACTAAACCGAAAAGTTGTTTCGGAGTACACCATAAAGTCAAAATGGTTTCGGCACATGCCTGATAATTCTTGGAGGGTGCCAGAATCGTTCTGGAAACTTTCTGGAATTTTCCGGGATGAAAACCGGAAATGTTCCGGAGCTGCCGGAACCGCTTCAGATGCTTTTCGCAGATGAAAATCACTAAACCGGAATTGTTTCGGATCGCGTTGAAAATTATTTTAGAGGGTACTGGAAATGTTCTAAGCCCACATGAATATTTTCAGTTCGAACGGACGCTGAAATATGTCGTCGTGAATAGTGAAAGTGCTTTTTGGATTACTTTTTGGAAAGCCACCTTTTTGGGCTTTTGCTCAAAAATATCTTGGAGATGACATGGCTGGATGTGGCTGAAATTTCAGCCCCTCCACCCCTCCTTCTCCTATAAATAGAGGTGGAGGGGGCAGCCCAAATCTCATCCCTTCTCACATACAAGTGCCATGCATGATCTGGCTTTCTCTCTCCCTCCCAGCGAAATAGTTTCGTAGAGCCGAAAGGCTGTCTAGGTTCCGGTGGGAACTAGTTCTGGACGGCAAAGCCCTGCCGGATAGATGACACCGTATGTGAGCAACTCTGTAGAGAGATCGTAGTTTCGGTCTTAGTTCAAGAGTGCCTCCCGAAGGGCTGTTCGAGTGACTGTCCGAGTTTCGATGGTCCTCCCGAAGGGCTGTCTTAGTGACTGTCCGATTTTCGATGGTCCTCCCGAAGGGCTGTCCGTGACACCGTCCGGGGGACTGTCCGACCGCCTCCCGGAGGGCTGTCCGGGGGCGGATGAGGGTATTCATCCTCGCGGTTGGGAGGTTGTAAATCCTAGCTGCGGGGATCTGCACCGCCGATCGTCATCGACTCTACTTCCGCTGCGCTACGAGTCGGTAACGAAACAGATCAAACCTTGTATGCAGTCTCCATAGTGATCCTGGGCTGGTACGTAGGTCGGAAATTTTTTGTTTTCTGCTGCGTTACCCTACAGTGGCATCAAGAGCCGTGCTATGCGTAGATGCAGGTTGCGATCTAGAATACATAGAGATGTATGGGTGTTGCACAATATAATTAGGTAGTAGATAAGATCTATTACTGAAAATTATTTGTGCGGGTAGCAGATGAAATCTGTTACCCGATGTTCTTGTTGCTTCCCTGGAATTTGCGTAGTCCTGATCTTGACGGCATGGTGGAATCTCACAAAGTTCTGGCAATCCGCGATCCTTTCATGCTGCTCCTGAGTATGCTGATTGACAGATCAACGAGGTGCTAACAGTTCTTTGGGTTCCACCATAGTTGAGAAAGATGGATGTTTCGCAGACGAAAGGGCAATGCAGATATGATCTGCACGGGGGTCACGCGTATGACGAAGTTTAGTATGGGGCTCGAGATTTTATTATCTCGTGTTTCATACACCCTGGAGAGTTAATCTAGCAACTTGAATTATCATACTTGATGATGGACGTTGGTAGCTTCGGTTTGTTTCAAAACCTTAGAAGCCAGAAAAATAAAATTTTGCATGAACCGATTAGAGGCGTCTAACTTGGTTTTGCAGGATGGTTTGCATGTGCATATGATGTGGTATAGCAGTGCTCATAATAATTTGATTATGTATGAGATGACTATATGATGTAATTTGATTAACATGACCTGCGTGTCATGATTCGGCATGATGGCTGGAGCCATATGATTGTCACTTTAATGACCTGCATGTCAACCTTAAGTAATGCACTTATTTTATTAGCTATAGAGATAGCAATATTATCTGGTGCATCGACAAGGTGGTGGAAATCTTCGCGAAGGTGAACACCGATGCGAATGCCGGAGACGAAGAAATGAAAGACTTCTCCGTCAGAAAGGGCTATACCATATCATGCTATTATGAATTGCCTGAGATGTTTATCCCTTATGATGCACCCTTTTTGATTGCGCGGTAGTCGCTTTTTATTAGGGTGATCTCTCACTTAAAATATCAAGTAGTTAGTGTTCTCCCAAGTGTAGCACCGTCACGGCACCTATCTCTTCGGGGCATCACATGATCTCCATGGGTCCGAACGATTAGAGAAGTGTGAGGCGGGTGAGTTGAGACCTCGCAGCGAGGTCACTTGGTTGTCTTGACGTTCAGGCATGAAATTCATGAGCTCGGAACACACGCATCGAAAGATGAACAAGAGTCACATAGAGATGTGATTGGCAAGTTGGCCTACCGATTGCAATTCTCGTCACTTGAGATGGATACATCCTTGGCGTTGAATTGTAATATGGGTCTTGAATCACTCACAATCAATTATGAGAGATATTGATTTGAGTGGGAGCGCACTTTAGAATTAATTCTTTTAATTCTTAGTGCAATTAATTCTGAACCTTGTCTAAGTGAAATTTGCATAATAGTTGTAGAATAATGGCTCGCGTTTCCACCTTCCCTATTAAAATTGAATAGCTGTTAAATATCTGGTTCAAACTTTACGGTTGGTAACGTAATGTGAGGATTGTCCTCAAGAGTGCCGAGAAGGACTTTGTCCTATCGCATGCTTTCGGTATTCTCCCGCTAATGCTATGGATCATGTGACTCTCGTCCTTCGATCCAAAAGCTAGAATTCCTTTTCAGTCAAGTGAAATATGTTTGCTTCCATGAGACACGAACTTCGAAAGTTTCGATAGTTATGTGATATTCATGGAATCTGAAAATCATTTTCAGAGACAGACAAAGGCTAAAAGATATGAGATATCCAAAGCAATGTTTGTTTGCAAACTATTAGTAAAATAGTTTACTATGCATTTGACTGATAAGAGAGGGATCCAGGAGAACGCCTGTCATATGGGATATGAAGGTGAATAAAACAACAACTTATAGAGAAAGGAAGTGTCCGAAGGGTGTTAGTAAGACTTTCACGCCTAGGAAGTCCGGGGCTAACGCCACTCTTAAGTTGGATGCTTCTTCTGAGAGTAGGAGAAATACTAAAAGTTAAACTGTTAGAAGTATAAAGGCAAAAGGAAAGAAGACTGGAATATCCAGCTCATGTATGAATGTCATACAAGTTTTTGATGTATAGAAGGCTGGTCAGAGATATAGTTCTTGGGAATTATGGTTAAACATGTTAATCACTAATTCTTGGGTATTGTGAGTTAATCACAAAGATACCCGCTCGATTGCATTCTGTTGCAACTCGATGCAAGAACTACTATGGCCTGAAAGACTAGCCAGGAATGAGGTTTAAATACATGTTGGGAACTTAGTAAAAGTTACTATACCTTCCATCGGTGTATTACCTATGTATTTATTTTCATAATTCGTTATAGAGTTTTATACACTCTGGCCCTTTGCATAAGGTATCTTGCAAGAAGGTTGTTCATAAGAGAACTTTTGATGTTCGGTGTTATGAATAACATAAGGGCCATACTTTCATTATGAATGAGATGTATGTTATGAATATTGATAATGATACTTTACCTCTGTATTTACTTTCATAAATCATTTTAGAGTTTTATACACTCTAGCCCATTTGCATAATGTTTGTTGCAAGAGTGTTGTTCATGAAAGAACAATTGTTGTTCGGAATCATGAATATCATAAGGGCCATGCTTCCATAGTGGATGGAACGTATGTTATGAATATTGATGGTAATATGATACATCCATAACACTGACGCTAAATGTCGCAAGACTAAAAGAATACCACACAAGTGTGGCACTGCATTTGGTCACATTGGAGAAACCCGCATGGAAAATTCCATTATGATGGATTTTGAGGTCGTTTGATTTTGAATCATCTGACACTTGCAACTTTCCTCTGAAAAGTAAAGTGACTAAAATACCGTTCACAGGCCATAAGAAACGAGCAACGAACTTATTGGTGATCATACATTTTGATGTATGTAGTCCGATAAATGTTGTTGAAAACAGTGGATTTGTCTATCTTCAAAAATGACTCAAGTAGATATATGGATATTTGCTTGATGAGACGTAAGTCTGGATCTTTTGAAATCATTCGAAAGGTTTTCAACATGAAGTAGAAATTATTGTAACAAGAACGACTGTGTTTCTACTAACTAGATTGCAGAAAGGAATACTTGAGTTACAAGTTTAGCGAATGTCTGATGAGTTATGAAAGGAGTTTCATAACTTACACCTCCCGGAACACCACTGTGTGTGGTATGTGTGTGAAGATGTAATCAAACCATTTTCAACATGGTAAGATCAAAGATGACATAAATCAATTTGCCATTATCCCTTTTAAAATAATGCTTTAGAGACTGCGGCTTTTACACTGAAAAGAGCGCCATCAGGTCTGTTGAAATGACGCCATGGTATGGTACGCCCAACCATGCTCTGTCCTTTCTTAAACATTTGGAATATGGGGCTTGTGTAAAATATTTACAAACCTATTCCAAATCAGACAAGTACTACTTTGTAGGTTATCCCAAGTAGTTGGGAATTCCTCCACCACTATACCGAGGCAAAAAGTTTTGCCACAAAACGGTATGCTTTTAAAGAGAACTGTTCTTGCAAAAGGTGAGTGGGAGAACAGTGCAACTCGACGAGATAAGCAGTATCTTCGTCATCAGATCAAAGGAAAGGAACCTTGGAAGTAATTCCAGAGTTTCCTACTGTGACTGATACGGAAGTCTCTACAATAAAATGTATGGACTTCGGTCGAACTTGCAGCTGAACCACGTAGGCAAAACTCGTGCAAACCTCTCAGGTGTGCAAGCGAGATATTGTTGTTAGACAACAGTATACCTACAATACACAAGGAAGCGTTGATGGGCCCTGACTCCGGAATTGGCTAAATGCCAATATAATCCGAGATAGTTTCCATAAATGATTCAAGATTATATCTTGATAAACCCTTCGGAAGACTTAGAGTCTAAAACGAACATTAATGGAACTATAAACCGATTCGGATAAAATGTTTTATCCATAAAGCTCGACTTGTTGCATTAACAAGTTCAAGGAGTTGACTACGATGAGATTGTCTCACCGTAGCGATGCTTGAAGTCGGTTCGGGTTGAACTAGCAATTAATACATATTTCAATCATGAGATATGAAACATGGATGACAAAAGGATTTCCATCTGATGGAAATGAAACCTAGGACTTGTATGTGATACAGTCCAAAGTAATTTGTCGATCCAGAGGATGCTAGTAAGTATGCAAACTTCAGAGTTCCAACGATGGACAGAAGAGAGCAAAGTGGAGTTGGAATCTTCGTTTTTGATGGAATGGTCAAAGGGATTTGACTTCATGAAATGGGTATCGAAGATGCTTGTGATTCAAGAAAGTAAAGTGGGAGCATAATAATATTTCTAAAAACCTTGTGTACTTGACACATTGTTAATTGGAAATAAATTTCTTGACACGAATTAGGACTTCATTTGAAAATAGTTTTTCCGATGAAGTGCTTGGGCTAAATAGCCTCAATATTAGGCATGATGATCTATGGAGATAGATTTACCTAATGGGGCTAAGCAATGAATACATATTGACAAGATGCTAAAACTTTTTAGCATTTAAAACGCCAAGGAGTGATTCTTGCCGAAGTCACATGGAAAGAGTTTTTGCAAGACTCGGTGTCCCAAAACACTGATGAGTAAAATACATGATGGAGATTCCACACACTCTTGTGTTTGGATTAATCATGTATTCCATGGTATGTAAAACAGCCAGATATGTCCGATACTCCAAAAGTTGTTGCGAGTATGGATACCGAAGTGATCAAAGTACTGATCATAGGACAACAGTGAAAGATGTCATTGAGTACAAGAGGAGTAGTGATGACATGTTTTCTCGCAAGCAGAGATTATGAAGTGCTCGTTGTAAGTAATTACATCGATACAGTCTTCATCAATGCTCCATGCGATTTCGATTTAAGTTAAGGGTTTTGTGTAATACACTATATGATGGCACGGTAGTTGGAAATTGTTCCAAACAAGATACTGTGGCGAATTCTATAACAAAGGCTAAGTATGTTGACGCTTAAGAAGCGACAAAGAAGTTGTTGAATCATATAGTTCATTCATGAACTTAGTATGGTTCCAAGATGGCTTTGGTCTATGGGACACTATTGCAGATAGTTGCTCCATAGCTCAGTCTGAGGAATCAGGTTTCGACCAATGATTCACACATATGCAAAGCCAAGTCCACACAAAATATGAATTTTGTGAAAGCGTGAAAACGCGAGGATATGCAAAGTTACACACGGACCTGAAGTCGTCAGATCCGTTGGACATCAGGCTATACCGCATGCGAAGCATTTTTTACACAGTATGCCATAGGTGTAAAGTGCATTAGCATTGACTAGATTATTGACTCTAGTGCAAGTGGGAGTCTGTAGGAGATATGCCCTAGAGGCAATAATAAATGTTATTGATTATCTCCCTGTTCATAATTATGTTTATGTTCCATGCTATAACTGCGATGGTTCTCGAGTCTACAATAACCACGAGGCTCGGAGGAAGACTCATATGCACGTGTGGAATAATAAACGGTAAAATGTATTCCTAGTCTGGCCTCTAAGACTGGCTCAAGTATTGCATGATGATCCTGTTTTCCTGATCATGGGCATGGCTATGCCGGCAATTTTGAGGGCGCAATGTTAGTACAACACTTGTGTTGAATCGACCCGAATTGATGTTATGATATGAGATACAATCGTCACTAGTTAATGGTTAATAACACAGAGATGGTTAACGTTTGCATAATTCCTTAGACCATGAGAGTATCGAGTTTCTTCATGCTTGCTTCATGAACTTTGGGGTTTGTTAAACGTCATCTGTAAATGGGTGGCTATTACGGCGGCTTACGGGTTCATGAAAAAGTATGTCAAGTAACTCGATAGCTCAAGATTGGGATTTGCTCCTCCGACGATGGAGAGATATCTCTGGGCCCTCTCGATGTTACGGTATCCATCATCGTCTGGCCAGACACTTTGTGATTTGATCACGGGGATGCCGGAACACGGGAACGAGAAAAGAGAACAATACCGGTAACGAGGTAACTGGCATAGTGGACAAGTTGTTGATCCACGGGGATGCAAACATGTCTCACCTCGGGTATTTGTAACATATCGCGAAGCAACAGGAATAGCACATGGCAACTGGAGGTTCACTCGAATATTCATTCGTGTGGGTATATGGGTCAATATGGGTGTCCACGGCTCCGATGTTGATCATTGATCGGAAGGGGTTCCGGGTCATGTCTATACTTCACCGAACCTATAGGGTCACACGCTTAAGGGTCATCTATCTGCTGAATACTAGACGGGGAGTCTGAGAGAAAATCACCGAAAAAGTTTCGGATGAAACGGAAACGTTCCGGAGAGGATATCGGAATAGTTCCGGTGAAACTGAAAAGTTGTTTCAGGGTATTCCATAAAGTCAAATTGGTTTCGGCACATGCCTGGAAATTATTGGAAGGTACCAGAATTGTTCTGGTAACTTCTGAGATTTTTCAGAGACAAAAACCGGAAATGTTCCGGACTGCCGAAACCGCTTTAGTTGCTTTTCACAGATGAAAATCACTAAACCGAAAAGTTGTTTCGGAGTACACCATAAAGTCAAAATGGTTTCGGCACATGCCTGATAATTCTTGGAGGGTGCCAGAATCGTTCTGGAAACTTTCTGGAATTTTTCGGGATGAAAACCGGAAATGTTCCGGAGCTGCCGGAACCGCTTCAGATGCTTTTCGCAGATGAAAATCACTAAACCGGAATTGTTTCGGATCGCGTTGAAAATTATTTTAGTGGGTACTGGAAATGTTCTAAGCCCACATGAATATTTTCAGTTCGAACGGACGCTGAAATATGTCGTCGTGAATAGTGAAAGTGCTTTTTGGATTACTTTTTGGAAAGCCACCTTTTTGGGCTTTTGCTCCAAAATATCTTGGAGATGACATGGATGGATGTGGCTGAAATTTCAGCCCCTCCACCCCTCCTTCTCCTATAAATAGAGGTGGAGGGGGCAGCCCAAATCTCATCCCTTCTCACATACAAGTGCCATGCATGATCTGGCTTTCTCTCTCCCTCCCAGCGAAATAGTTTCGTAGAGCCGAAAGGCTGTCTAGGTTCCGGTGGGAACTAGTTCTGAACGGCGAAGCCCTGCCGGATAGATGTCACCGTATGTGAGCAACTCTGTAGAGAGATCGTAGTTTCGGTCTTAGTTCGAGAGTGCCTCCCGAAGGGCTGTCCGAGTGACTGTCCGAGTTTCGATTGTCCTCCCGAAGGGCTGTCCGAGTGACTGTCCGATTTTCGATGGTCCTCCCGAAGGGCTGTCCGTGACACCGTCCGGGGGACTGTCCGACCGCCTCCCGGAGGGCTGTCCGGGGGCGGATGAGGGTATTCATCCTCGCGGTTGGGAGGTTGTAAATCCTAGCTGCGGGGATCTGCACCGCCGATCGTCATCGACTCTAGTTCCGCTGCGCTACGAGTCGGTAACGAAACAGATCAAACCTTGTATGCAGTCTCCATAGTGATCCTGGGCTGGTACGTAGGTCGGAAATTTTTTGTTTTCTGCTGCGTTACCCTACACTCGGGCACCCCCCTCAACCGACTATCGTGCCTATAAATTCCTAGGAAATCCAAAAACCCTAGAGGAGTCAACGAAACACAATTCCAGCCGCCGCAACTTCCAGGACCTCGAGATCCAATCTAAACACCATCACGGAGGGGTTCATCTTCCTCATAGGTGCCTCTCCGATGATGCGTGAGTAGTCCACCATAGACCTACGGGTCCGTAGGCAGTAGCTAGATGGCTTCTTCTCTCTCTCTCTTATGATTCTCAATACAATGGTATCTTGGAGATCTATTTGATGTAAACTTTTGCGGTGTGTTTATTGGGATCCAATGAATTTTGAGTTCATGATCAGTTTCTATCCATGAATATTATTTGAGTCTTCTTTGATCTCTTATATGCATGATTACTTATTGCCTCGTATTTCTTCTTCGAATCTTTGGTTTAGTTCGGCCAACTAGATCGATTTTTCTTGCCATGGGAAGAGGTGCTTTGTGATGGGTTCGATCTTGCGGTGTTCTTTCCCAGTGAGAGAAGGGGCAGCAAGACACGCATGTATCGTTGCTATTAAGGATAACAAGATGGGGTCTATTCCTACATGAATAGATCTTGTCTACATCATGTCATCGTTCTTATTGCATTACTCCGTTTTTCCATGAACTTAATACACTAGATGCATGCTGGATAGCGGTCGATGTGTGGAGTAATAGAGGTAGATGCAGGCAGGAGTCGGTCTATCTATCTTGGACGTGATGCCTATATAATGATCATCGCCTTGGATATCGTCATGACTATTCGATTTTCTATCAATTGCCCAAAAGTAATTTGTTCACCCACCGTGCGCTATACTCATGAGAGAAGCCACTAGTGAACCCTACGCCCCCCGGGTCTACTTTCCTATCATATTGCTTTCCGATCTATGTTTTTTGCAATCTTTGTTTTCAGATCTACAAAACCAAAAACTCAAAAACATATTGCTGCATATTTACTCTTTTTATTTGTGTTCTTGAGAGATCTATCTCTCCTATCTATCACTACCTATTCTATCTATTTACCGTAGAGAGATTGACAACCTCTCTTTTGCGTCGGGTTGCAAGTATTTGTTGTTTGTGTGCAGGTTCTGCTTATTGGGTGGTGGTGATCCTGCTACTGGTTCCATAACCTTGGTTTCATAACTGAGGGAAATACTTACTGTCGCTGTGCTGCATCATCCCTTCCTCTTTGGGGGAATACCGACGCAGTCCAAGCCACGTCACCACTGTATGCTTACTACATGAGAGATGCCACTAGAGAACACTACGCCCCCCCGGGTCTATTCACTTATATATTTACAAATGCTTCCAATACCTTGCTTCCATTTATTTACTTTTATTTTATTTTGCAATTTACTTTATTCAACTTTCATCTACATACTTCATTTGCTTGGAAATAACGAGTCCAAGGGGATTGACAACCCTCTTGCCCGCGTTGGGTGCAAGTGTTTGCTTCTTTGTGTGCAGTCGCTGAAGACGGGGGTTGCGTGCTACTCCTATTGGTTCGATAAACCTTGGTTCTCACTGAGGGAAATACTTATCTATACTATGATGCATCACCCGTTCGTCTTCACAGAAAACCCAACGCAGATCACAAGTATCAGTCCCAAGCCATCAGGGTGCGGCCACCCCCCTGGGCGCGCCCTGTTGGCTTGGTGCCACCCATTGTGGCCTCTGGTCTCCCTCTAAAGATTCCATGTCTTATTTTTGTCCAGAAAAAATCATCAAAAAGTTTCGTTGCATTTGGACTTTGTTTGGTACTGATTTTCGTGAAAAGCCAAAAACACGCAGAAAACAACAACTGGCACTAGGCACTGGGTTAATAGGTTAGTTCCCAAAAATGATATAAAACAACATATAAATGCGTATAAAGCATCTAAGATTGATAATATAATAGCATGGAACAATAAAAAATATAGATACGTTGGAGACGTATCAACATCATGGGGGTGTTGATGAAAGGGTTGGTGATGACGACGGCGACGAATCCCCCTCTCCGGAGCCCCAAACGGACTCCAGACCAGTCCTCTCGAGGAAGAACAGGAGGTGGCGGCGGCTCCGTCTCGTACAACTTGATGAAAACTTCTCTCCTATTTTTTTCTCTGAAATTAGGAATTTATAGGACTTGAATAGGGTCGGCGGAGCCACATGCCCCAAAGCTAGAGGGCGCGCCCTGGGGGGGGGGTGGCGCCATGTTGCCTTGGCAGCAACAAGTGGCCCCCCTCCGGTGGTTCTTCGCTCCAATATTTTTTATATATTTCAGAAAAATCTCCAAAAAGTCACGTCCAATACCGAGAACTTTTATTTTTGCACAAAACAACAGCATGGTAGTTCTGCTGAAAAAACGTCAGCCCGGGTTAGTTTCATTCAAATCATGCGAATTAGAGTCCTAAACAAGAGCAAAAGTGTTTGGAAAAGTAGATACGTTGGAGACATATCAACTCCACCAAGCTTAACTCATTGCTTGTCCTCAAGCAATTCAATTGATAAACTAAAAGTGATAAAGAAAACTTTTGCAAACTCTTTTGTTCTCATTGCCATAGATATGCTTAGCTAGTGTTCAGGTTTTCAACAAAGATCATAAATAACCATTTCAATGATAACACTTAGCTATTATATTTACTCATGGCTATAACCTAGCAAGCAATAATAAAATATCTCACATGCCAACAATTTGTCAAAACAATCATAATATAATATTATGATATGGTATCTCGCTAGCCCTTTCTGAGACCGCAAAATATAAATGCAGAGCACCTCTAAGGTCCAAGCAGCACTAAACATTGCAATTCATAGTAGAGAAGATCTAGTCATGCTCACATCAGACATTAACTAGACTCAATGCATAAAAATGAAAATAGTGCTCTCAGGTCTGGTGCTTTAGCGAGACGATGATGACTCAAGAATAAAAATAAAATAACATAAAAGTAAATAGAAAGGCCCTTCACAGAGGGAAGCATTGATTTGGGGAGGTGCTAGAGCTACTGGTTTAAAACAGAGATGAAATTGAAATTTTGAGTGGTATACTTTTCCTGTCAACGTCACGACAGAGTTTTCGACATCTTCCATGCTAAACACATTATTTGCGGTTCCCAAGCGGAATTGTAAAGTTTACTCCCATCCACCATACATACACAAGCCATGACTGACCGAATTCATGGGTGCCCTCCAACATGTCAAATGTCCCGGGAGTTTTGTTTACTTTATTTTTGATTATGCAGGACTGGGCATCCTTTTTACCGGCCTCTCTCGTGCAATGACATGCGAATAAACACCCATCTTAGAATAACCCTCTTAGCATGGAAGATACTGACCGCCCCGTGATAACCCACAAGTATAGGGGATCGCAACAGTTTTCGAGGGTAGAGTATTCAACCCAAATTTATAGATTCGACACAAGGGGAGTCAAAGAATATTTGCGAGTATTAGCAGCTGAGTTGTCAATTCAACCACACCTGGAGATTAAATATCTGCAGCAGAGTGATCAGTAGCACAGTAGTATGATAGTTTTGATAACGGAAGGAGCAGTAACAGTAACGGTAACAGTGATAGCAATAGTTTTGTAGCAGTTGGAACAGTAGCAGCAGCAATAGTAACTTAGCAAGAACAATAAGTGGAAATATCGTAGGCACTGGATCGGTGAACTCGTTGGATGATATTCATAATGTAACAGTCATAACCTAGGGCGATACAGAACTAGCTCCAGTTCATAAATGTAATGTAGGCATGTATTCCGTAAATAGTCATACGTGCTTATGGAAAAGAACTTGCATGAAATCTTTTGTCCTACCCTCCCATGGCAACGGGGTCTGATGACCCACAAGTATAGGGGATCTATCGTAGTCCTTTCGATAAGTAAGAGTGTCGAACCCAACGAGGAGCAGAAGGAAATGACAAGCGGTTTTCAGTAAGGTATTCTCTGCAAGCACAGAAATTATCAGTAACAGATAGTTTTGTGATAAGATAATTCGTAACGGGTAACAAGTAAAAAATGTAGCAAAGGTGCAGCAAGGTGGCCCAATCCTTTTTGTAGCAAAGGACAAGCCTGGACAAACAATTATATAAAGCAAAGCGCTCCCGAGGACACATGGGAATTTCTGTCAAGCTAGTTTTCATCATGTTCATATGATTCGCGTTCGTTACTTTGATAATTTGATATGTGGGTGGACCGGTGCTTGGGTGCTGCCCTTACTTGGACAAACCTCCCACTTATGATTAACCTCTCTCTCAAGCATCCGCAACTACGAAAGAAGAATTAAGATAAATCTAACCATAGCCTGAAACATATGGATCAAATCAGCCCCTTACGAAGCAACGCGTAAACTAGGGTTTAAGCTTCTGTCACTCTAGCAACCCATCATCTACTTATTACTTCCCAATGCCTTCCCCTAGGCCCAAATAATGGTGAAGTGTCATGTAGTTGACGTTCACATAACACCACTAGAGGAGAGACAACATACATCTCATCAAAACATCGAACGAATACCAAATTCACATGATTACTTATAACAAGACTTATCCCATGTCCTCAGGAACAAACGTAACTACTCACAAAGCATATTCATGTTCATAATCAGAGGAGTATTAATTATCATTAAGGATCTGAACATATGATCTTCCACCAAGTAAACCAACTAGGATCAACTACAAGGAGTAATCAACACTACTACCAACCCACAGGTACCAATCTGAGGTTTTGAGACAAAGATCGGATACAAGAGATGAACTAGGGTTTGGAGAGGAGATGGTGCTGGTGAAGATGTTGATGGAGATTGACCCCCTCTCGATGAGAGGATCATTGGTGATGACGATGGCTTCGATTTCCCCCTCAGGGAGGGAAGTTTCCCCGGCAGAACAGCTCCGCCGGAGCCCTAGATTGGTTCTGCCCAAGTTCCGCCTCGAGACGGCGGTGCTTCGTCCCGAAAGCTCTCTTCTGATTTTTTCCAGGTCAAAACCCTCCATATAGCAGAAGATGGGCACCGGAGGGCTGCCAGGGAGCCCACAAGCCACAGGGGCGCGCCCCCCAGGCTTGTGACCTCCTGGTGGGTCCCCTCTGGTATTTCTTTCGCCCAATCTTTTTTATATATTCCAAAATAATTCTCCGTAACTTTTCAGGACTTTTGGAGTTGTGCAGAATAGGTCTCTCATATTTGCTCCTTTTCCAGTCCAGAATTCCAGCTGCCGGCATTCTCGCTCTTCACGTAAACCTTGTAAAATAAGAGAGAAAAGGCATAAGTATTGTACCATAATGTGTAATAACAGCCCATAATGCAATAAATATCAATATAAAAGCATGATGCAAAATGGACGTATCAACTCCCCCAAGCTTAGACATCGCTTGTCCTCAAGCGAAAGCCGAAATCAATAAATATGTCCACATGTTTAGAAATAGAGGTGTCGATAAAATAAAATACGGACATGAGAGCATCATGATCATCTTTAGAACAGCAATGCTTATTGATATATAATTTCTTATACTAGAGTAATAATTCATTCACAAGGTAAAGTATGAATCAAGAGCTCTATTGAGAACCAACAAACTATGATCTCAGTCATTGAAGCAATTGCAATTTATCATAACATAGGAAAGAGTCAATATAAGAGCTTGTAAAGCAAATCCACATACTCAATCATCTTTTAGTCTTTCATAATTGCTAACACTCACGTGGTACTTATGAGGTCAAAGCTTTAATTGGACACAGAGAAAGATAGGGGCTTATAGTTTTGCCTCCCAACTATTTACCTCAAGGGAAATGTCAATAGAAATAGCTCATGATCACCCACATCCGAGAGGATATATGTGTCTAGATCATTCCCCAACACATGACGCTTGCCAAGAGAGAAAGGAGAAATAAAGGAAGTGGTGAAGATCACCACGACTCTTGCATAAAGGTAAGTACTAGAAAGTAAAAGTAACAGATAAGCCCTTCGCAGAGGGAAGCAGAGGTTGTCATGCACTTTTATAGTTGGTTGCGCAATCTCTTAATGCAAAAGAACGTCACTTTATATTGCCGCTTGTGATAAAGAACTTTATTATGCAGTCTGTCGCTTTTATTTCTTCCATATCACAAGTTCTTATAAAGTTTATTTTCCTCACACTAATAGATCATACATATTTAGAGAGCAATTTTTATTGCTTGCCCCGATGACAACTTACTTGAAGGATCGTACTCAATCCATAGGTAGGTATGGTGGACTCTCATGGCAAAACTGTGTTAAGGGTGTTTGGATGCACAAGTAGTATCTCTACTTGGTGCTGAAGTTTTGGCTGATATGGGGTGGAAGCAAGCGTCACATGTTAAAGGATCTATAACCATATAACTTCTATTCGGAAATAAGCAAATATAACCCATTATTGTCTTCCTTGTCCAACATCAACTTCTTAGCATATAATATTTTAATGAGTGCTCACAATCATAAAAGATGTCCAAGATAATATATTTATATGTGAACCTCTCTTTCTTTATTACTTCCTTTTAATTGAAGCAATGACCAATCGCTTTGTTTTTCAACTCACAACAAATTTCAATCGACATACTTCTTATATGTGAAGTCATCACTCCCCATAAGATCATCATATATACTCTTTGCTTTTATTCCATACTTCTTTATATTTCTTTTTCTCAAGATCATAGCAAGCAAGCAAAGTCCTCAACTCAAAACTACTTTTTATTATATAACTCTCGGACTCGCTTACATAGGGGGAACATAAAGCAAAACTCAAAACTAGATCACACTAAAAACTTTATTCTACCACTAGACTGAGGATGATAAGGAGATGCAATTCTATGATTAACATCATACTTAGCAAGCAATTTACGGAAAGCACCATGAATAAAGTGTGAACCACCATCAGTCATTAAATATCTGGGGACTCCAAATCTAGGGAAAATAACTTCTTTCAGCATTTTAATAGAAGTGTTATGATCAGCACTACTAGTTGGAATAGCTTCTACCCACTTAGTAACATAATCAACAACAACTAGAATATGAGTATACCCGTTGGACTTTGGAAAAGGTCCCATATAATCAAAACTCCAAACATCAAATGGTTCAATAACAAGAGAGTAATTCATAGGCATTTCCTGACGTCTACTAATATTACCAATTCTTTGACATTCATCACAAGACAAGACAAATTTACGAGCATCCTTGAAGAGAGTAGGCCATTAAAAACCAGATTGTAATACCTTGTTTGCAGTTCTATCTCCAGCGTGGTGTCCTCCATAGGCCTCGGAGTGACACTTGTGTAGGATATGTTCCTGTTCATGCTCAGGTACACAACGTCTAATAACACCATCTACTCCTTTATAAAGGTGTGGATCATCCCAAAAGTAATGTCTTAAATCATAGAAGAACTTTTTCTTTTGTTGGTATGTGAAACTAGGTGGTATAAATTTAGCAACAATGTAATTAGCATAATCAGCATACCATGGAGCATTACGTGAAGCATTTATGACAGCTAATTGTTCATCAGGAAAGCTATCATCAATAGATAGTGGGTCATCAAGAACATTTTCTAACCTAGACAAGTTGTCTGCTACGGGGTTCTCAACTCCATTTCTATCAATAATATGCAAATCAAATTCTTGTAGCAGAAGAACCCATCTAATAAGTCTAGGTTTAGCATCTTTCTTTTCCATAAGATATTTAATAGCAGCATGATCAGTGTGAACAGTTACTTTGGAATCAACAATATAAGGTCTGAACTTATCACAAGCAAACACAACTGCTAAAAATTCCTTTTCAGTGGTAGCATAGTTTCTTTGAGCAATGTCTAGAGTTTTACTAGCATAATGGATAACATTTAATTTCTTATCAACTCTTTGTCCTATAACAACACCAATGGCATAATCACTAGCATCACACATAATTTCAAAGGGTAGGTTCCAATCAGGTGGTTGAACAACAGGTGCAGTGATCAAGGCTTTCTTAAGAATTTCAAATGCTTCTACACAATCATAATCAAAAACGAATGGAACATATTTTTGCAAAAGATTAGTGAGAGGCCTAGAAATCTTAGAGAAGTCTTTAATAAACCTCCTATAGAAACCAGCATGACCAAGGAAACTTCTTATACCTCTGATATCCGTAGGACACGGCATTTTTTCAATAGCATCAACTTTAGCTTTATCAACTTCAATACCTCTTTCAGAGATTTTGTGCCCCAAGACAATACCTTCATTAACCATAAAGTGACACTTTTCCCAATTCAAGACAAGATTAGTTTCTTCGCATCTCTGCAAAACTCGATCAAGGTTGCTCAAGCAATCATCAAAAGAAGTTCCGTAAACGGAGAAATCATCCATGAAAACCTCAACAATCTTTTCACAAAAGTCAGAGAATATAGCAGTCATACATCTTTGAAAGGTAGCAGGTGCATTGCATAAACCAAAAGGCATACGTCTATAAGCAAAGGTACCGAAAGGACAAGTAAAAGTGGTCTTCTCTCGGTCCTCTTTTGACACAGGTATTTGAGAGAAGCCGGAATAACCATCTAGAAAGCAAAAGTGTGTGTGTTTGGATAGTCTTTCTAGCATTTGATCAATAAAAGGTAGAGGGCAATGATCTTTCCTAGTAGCTTTATTCAATTTCCTAAAATCAATTACCATTCTATATCCTGTAACAATTCTTTGCGGGATCAATTCATTTTTATCATTAGGAACAACGGTAATACCTCCCTTCTTAGGGACACAATGAACGGGACTAACCCATCTACTATCAACAATAGGATAAATTATACCTGCCTCCAGAAGCTTTAATATTTCATTTCTTACCACTTCTTTCATTTTAGGATTTAACCGTCGTTGGTGATCAACAACTGGTTTAGCATCAGGCTCCATATTAATTTTATGCTGACATAAGGTGGGACTAATGCCTTTAAGATCATCAAGAGTATATCCAATAGCAGCACGGTGCTTCCTCAGAGTTTTCAATAATCTCTTTTCTTCATGCTCTGAAAGGTTAGCACTAATAATAACAGGATATATCTTCTTTTCATCAAGATAAGCATATTTCAGAGTATCCGGTAATTGTTTAAGCTCAAACACGGGATCACCCTTGGGTGGAGGAGGATCCCCAAGTATTTCAACAGGCAGGTTGTGTTTCAAAATAGGATGCTGATCAAAGAAAATCTTATCTATTTCATTCCTTTCATTCATATGCATATTGTTTTCATGGTCTAGCAAATATTGTTCTAAGGGATCAGTAGGAGGCACAACAATAGAAGCAATAATTTCATCCTTACTAGGCAATTCTTTATCATGGGGTTGTCTACGAAATTTAGAGAAATTAAACTCATGGGACAAATCCCCAAAACTTACAGTAACAGTTTCTTTCTCACAATCTATCTTAGCATTAACAGTATTCAAGAGAGGTCTACCAAATATAATGGGACAAAAATCATCTTGAGGGGAACCAAGAACAAGAAAATCAGTAGGATATTTTATTTTCCCACACAAGACTTCAACATCTCTAACAATCCCAATAGGTGCTATAGTATCTCTATTAGCAAGCTTAATGGCAACATCAATTTCATCTAATTCAGCTGGTGCAATATCATTCATAATTTCTTGATATAAGGTAAAGGGAATTGCACTCACACTAGCACCCACATCACATAAGCCATGATAACAATGATCTCCTATTTTAATAGAAACAACATGCATGCCAACAATAGGTCTATGTTTATCTTTAGTATCAGGTCTAGCAATTCTAACAGCTTCATCACAGAAATGAATAACATGCCCATCAATATTATCAACCAAGAGATCTTTAACCATAGCAATACTAGGTTCAACTTTGATTTGTTCAGGGGGTGTAGGTGTTCTAGCATAACTCTTACGAACCACAGTTGAAGCTTTAGCATGTTCCTTTATTCTAAAAGGGAAAGGTGGTTTCTCAATATAAGCAGCAGGAATAACAGGATCAACATTATAAATAATAGTTTCTTCTTCAACTTTAATAGGTTCAACTACTTTCACTTCAATGGGAGGATGATATTTAAACCACTTCTCCTTAGGGAGATCAACATGAGTAGCAAACGATTCACAGAAAGAAGCTACTATCTCAGAGTCAAGTCCATATTTAGTGCTAAATTCACGAAAAGCATAGGTGTCTATAAAGGATTTAACACAATCAAACTTAAGGTTTATACCTGACTCCTTACCTTCGTCGAGTTCCCAATCTTCAGAGTTGCGTTTAATTCTTTCCAATAAGTCCCATTTGAATTCAATATCTTTCTTCATAAAGGAACCAGTACAAGAAGTATCGAGCATGGATTGATCATTATGAGAAAGCCGAGAGCATAAAAATTCTGAATAATAATTTCTCTTGAGAGCTCATGATTGGGGCATGAATATAACATTGACTTAAGCCTCCCCCAATATTGAGCGCTACTTTCTCCTTCACGAGGCCAAAAATTATAAATATAATTCCGATCACGATGAACCAGATGCATAGGATAAAACTTCTGATGAAATTCCAATTTCAATCGGTTGTAGTTCCATGATCCAATATCATCACATAGCCTATACCATGTCAATGCCTTCTCCTTCAAAGATAAAGGAAAGACCTTCTTCTTGACATCATCCTCGGGCAAACCTGCAAGCTTAAATAATCCACAAACTTCATCCACATAGATTAGATGCAAATCAGGATGTAGTGTTCCATCTCCTGCATAAGGATTATCTAGCAGTTTCTCTATCATACCCGAGGGAATTTCATAATAAATATTTTCAGTAGGTTCAGTAGGTTGTGGAGCAACTCTTTGTGCTTCCGGTCGAGGTGAAGATACCCCGAACAAGCCCCTCAAAGGATTATTTTCCATAGTAACAAGTGACAGTAAATTTCAGCACACAATATAAGTTTTTCCTTACCAAATTGCACTCACCAAAGGCGCTTCACTCCCCGGCAACGGCGCCAGAAAAGAGTCTTGATGACCCACAAGTATAGGGGATCTATCATAGTCCTTTCGATAAGTAAGAGTGTCGAACCCAACGAGGAGCAGAAGGAAATGACAAGCGGTTTTCAGTAAGGTATTCTCTGCAAGCACAGAAATTATTGGTAACAGATAGTTTGGTGATAAGATAATTCGTAACGGGTAACAAGTAACAAATGTACCAAAGGTGCAGCAAGGTGGCCCAATCCTTTTTGTAGAAAAGGACAAGCCTGGGAAAACTCTTATATAAAGCAAAGCGCTCCCGAGGACACATGGGAATTTTTGTCAAGCTAGTTTTCATCATGTTCATATGATTCGCGTTCGTTACTTTGATAATTTGATATGTGGGTGGACCAGTGCTTGGGTGCTGCCCTTACTTGGACAAACCTCCCACTTATGATTAACCTCTCTCTCAAGCATCCGCAACTACAAAAGAAGAATTAAGATAAATCTAACCATAGCCTGAAACATATGGATCCAAATCAGCCCCTTACGAAGCAACGCATAAACTAGGGTTTAAGCTTCTGTCACTCTAGCAACCCATCATCTAGTTATTACTTCCCAATGCCTTTCCCTAGGCCCAAATAATGGTGAAGTGTCATGTAGTCGACGTTCACATAACACCACTAGAGGAGAGGCAACATACATCTCATCAAAATATCGAACAAATACTAAATTCACATGATTACTTATAACAAGACTTATCCCATGTCCTCAGGAACAAACGTAACTACTCACAAAGCATATTCATGTTCATAATCAGAGGAGTATTAATTATCATTAAGGATCTGAACATATGATCTTCCACCAAGTAAACCAACTAGCATCAACTACAAGGAGTAATCAACACTACTAGCAACCCACAGGTACCAATCTGAGGTTTTGAGACAAAGATCGGATACAAGAGATGAACTAGGGTTTGGAGAGGAGATGGTGCTGGTGAAGATGTTGATGGAGATTGACCCTCTCTCGATGAGAGGATCGTTGGTGATGACGATGGCTTCGATTTCCCCCTCCGGGAGGGAAGTTTCCCCGGCAGAACAGCTCCACCGGACCCCTAGATTGGTTCTGCCCAAGTTCCGCCTTGAGACGGCGGCGCTTCGTCCCGAAAGCTCTCTTCTGATTTTTTCTGGGTCAAAACCCTCCATATAGAAGAAGATGGGCACCAGATGGCTGCCAGGGGGCCCACAAGCCACAGGGGCGCGCCCCCCAGGCTTGTGACCTCCTTGTGGGTCCCCTCTGGTATTTCTTTCGCCCAATATTTTTTATATATTCCAAAATAATTCTTTGTAACTTTTCAGGACTTTTGGAGTTGTGCAGACTAGGTCTCTGATATTTGCTCCTTTTCCAGTCCAGAATTCCAGCTGCTGGCATTCTCCCTCTTCACGCAAATCTTGTAAAATAAGAGATAAAAGGCATAAGTATTGTACCATAATGTGTAATAACAGCCCATAATGCAATAAATATCAATATAAAAGCATGATGCAAAATGGACGTATCAGGGTCCATAAGGAAGTAAGGGATATTAAGGCCTTCTTTTAATAGAGAACCGGAACAAAGCATTAACACATAGTGAATACATGAACTCCTCAAACTACGGTCATCACCGTGAAGTATCCCAAATATTGTCACTATGGGGTTGACGGATCATAACACGTAATAGGTGCATATGACTAGGAAAGATCGATTTAATCAAGAACATAGATATAATGGTGATAACATAAATGGTTCAGATCTGAGATCATGGCACTCGGGCCCTAGTGACAAGCATTCGTCATAGTAAAGTCATAGCAACATCAATCTCAGAACATAATGGATACTAGGGATCAAGCCCTAACAAAACTAACTCCATTACATGATGAATCCCATCCAACTCCTCACCGACTAGCAAGCCTACGAAGGAATTACTCACTCCCGGTGGGGAGCATCATGGAATTCGCGATGGAGAAGGGCTGGTGATGACGAAGACCGAAGATTGCCCTCTCCGGAGCCCCAAGCGGGCTCTAGATCTGGCCTCCCGATAAAGAACAGGAGGTGGCGGCGGCTCCGTATCGTAAAACACGATGAAACTTTCTCCTCTATTTTTTTCTCTGAAAATAGGAATTTATAGTGCTGGAATTAGGGTCAGTGGGGCCCCGAGGTGGGCACAACCCACCAGGGCGCGCCTGGGGGGGGGGGGGGTTGGCGCACCCTGGTGTATCTTGCCCAGCCAGGGCCCCCCCTCCGATGGTTCTTGGCTCCAGTATTTTTTATTTATTCTAAAATAAATCTCCAAAAAGTTTCGTCCAATTCCTAGACCTTTTATTTCTGCACAAAAAACAACACCATGGTAGTTCTGCTGAAAAGAACGTCAGTCCGGGTTAGTTCCATTCAAATCATGCAAATTAGAGTCCAAAACAAGGGCAAAAGTGTGAGGAAAAGTAGTTACGATGCAGATGTATCAACTCCCCCAAGCTTAACCCATTGCTTGTCCTCAAGCAATTCAGTTGACAAACTGAAAGTGATAAAGAAAAACTTTTACAAACTCTTTTGTTCTTGTTTACATATATATGCTTAAGTAGCACCCAAGTTTTCAGCAAAGATTATGACTAACCATGGCAACAATAACTCTTAGAAATTATATTAACTCATATCAATAACATAAGCAACTAGCGAGCAGTAATAAGATATCTCCAATGCCAACACTTTGTCAAAACAATCATGATACAATATGACAATACTGGTATCTCGCTAGCCCTTTCTGAGACCGCAAAACATAAATGCAGAGCACCTCCAAAGTTCAAGCAGCGACTAAACATTGTAATTCATGGTAGAAAAGATCCAGTCATGCTGCACCCAACATCAACTATACACAATGCATGAGGATGACAATAGTGCTCTCAGGTCTGGCGCTTATTTGAGAAGGTGATGACTCAACATAAAAGTAAATAGATAATCCCTTCACAGAGGGAAGCATGGATTTGCAGAGGTGCCAGAGCTCATGTTTTAAAACAGAGATAAATATAATTTTGGGAGGTGCACCCTTCCTGTCAATGTTATGACCAAGAGTTATCAATATCTTCCACGCTAAAAAATTAGCGGCAGTTCCCAAGCGTTAAAAGTAAAGGTTTACTCCCCCTCCACCAACAATCACATTCTATGGCTAGCCGCATCCACGGGTACCGTCCACACCAACAACATTCCTGAGGGAGTTTTGTTTAATGATTTTTGATTTTTGATTTTGGGACTGGGAATCCCTATTACCGCCCCTCTCGTGTAAGGACGAGTGAATAAACACTCATCATGAGAATAACCCGCTTAGCATGGAAGATACTGACCGCCCCCTGTCGCTCCATGAGCGGTCCAGGCACACAAAATAGATGTTCATTTGAATTTTTAGAGATGGCACATACAAATTTACTTTGGAATGGCAGGGTACTACCGCATATAGGTTCATATAGTGGACTCATCTGGAATAACTTTGGTTTAAGGATTTTGATGCACAAGCAGTATTCCCGCTTAGTACAAGCGAAGGCTAGCAAGTAGATTGAGAAGCGGCCAGCTAGAGAGCGAAAACGGCCATGAACATGCATTACATATAATAAACATTGACTACTAGCATGAGTAGGATATGGACACCATGAACATAAATATCATGAAGGCTATGTTGGTTTTGATTCAACTACATGCGTGAACATGTGCCAAGTCAAGCCACTTGAAACATTCAGAGGAGGATACCATATCGTCATACCACATCACAACCATTTTAATGCTTGTTGACATCCAAGATAAATCATTACCCACTCCTAGCTACTTAAGCATGGCATGAACAACTATAATCTCTAATGGTCATTGCAAACATGTTTGATCATAATATGCTGAATCCAGGATACTAGGTTAAACATATTTACAAAAACAAAAACAAGTTGAGTTCATACCCGCTTTTCTCTGCCACAGTCAATTCATCAAATAACGTCATCATTGCCTTTCACTTGCACGACCGAATGATAAGAAAAATAGTAATAGTGCAAGAGTGTCGTGGACTAAGCTGGAATCTGCAACATTTTATTCAAGAGAAGAAGACGAGGTAACATGGGCTCTTTGTTAGATTAACAATAGTGCATATGAGAGCCACTCAACATTTTCATTGTGGTCTTCTCCTTGGTACGACTCAAAAAAAAGAATTTCAGAGAAACACACTGAAATATTTTTGGAGTTTTTGGTTTTTCTTGATGAAAGCAAATTAAAGAGGGAAAAACAAAAACGAGAAAAATTATTTACACGGGAAAGCTCCCAACAAGTAAAAGAAGAAACGAGAAATATTTTTGGGTTTTCTTTTGATACTACAATTAAACTAGGCTAGAAAGAAAAACCGAAAAGAAGTAGGAAATATTTTTGGATTTTCTTAAAGTTTCTCAAACACACAAGAAGAAAGCGAGAAAACAAATTTAGCATGGATATTACAATGAAAAAGTATGAACACCGACAACTGGGATGAAATGTGTGAACATGAATGTAATGTCGGTGGAAATACGTACTCCCCCAATCTTAGGCTTTTGGCCTAGCTTGGTAATCACCATCCGTATGGATAATAGTCTGAGCGATGGCTCACTGAGGCCCTTGGTGCAAACTCCTCAGCCCTCCTGGCAGCTTCAACCTCCGCATTGTACGCATGGGCCTCGCTCTCAAGAACTTAGTATCTTCCCTTGCTGTGAAAATCAAAGAGAGCAGGAGCAGGCAAAGTGACAGGCACAACAGGTTTTTTTATTAAATTTCAAGTTATAGGTATAGTTAGTTGTCATGCCCATGAGGAACTTATGACGCTTCATGGCCTCAAAGTCTAAATACTGAACATGCAAGATGGGGTCAGTAGGCCAAGGTGATACGTTTAGTTTCTCTGCTACACGGGAGGCATAAATTCCTCCATAAAAATTACCACTAGCAGCATTGTGCGGCGATCTCCGTGCAACAATTGCTCCGAGATTATAACATTTATTTCCAGTTAAGGCAATGTGTATGAGACTCAAATCAGGAGTACACATTGTGCTACAATCTTGTTTGCCTACAATACATTTGCCATTGAAGAGTGCGAAGTAGTGTATTGATGGGAAATGGATACTTTTAATTCTTTCATGTGTCACTCCCCTATCTTCACCATAGCAAAGATTAACCAAAATGACTCGTACTCAGATTTTGATGGTTCATCAAGGGAACCCCAAGATGGAAGTTTGCATGCTTCACTGAAAATTTCTAAAGGCATGGTGAAGGAACGGTCATAAAGGTTGAATGAAACTCTAGACTCATGAGGAAAATATTTAAATTTCTTTGTGAATGTTTTCGTGAGTTCGAGGTGATGACGGCACTTATCTGCGATGAAGGGAGCAAGATCTGTATTGTGGATATATTGTTCAAATTCCCACTTAATACCTGCACCTTCCATAAACTCGTCGCACGGCCACAAGCATGATTTGGTGGCGGCATCTCGCATCGAGCTTTCGCTTGGCTCAACATAATATTGTCGAACCAAGCTTCCACTTGATGAGGCCTCCGAGGACCTCCTCCTCGAAGAACTCCTAAAGAATTACATTTTTATTTGCAAACAAATTTATGAAATATTTTTGAGACACAAAATTTTGTCATCAAAACTTCGTGAAACTGATTGCAGCAACTCCTAAGCATGCATAGAGGCCATATTAAGCATTCAAACTACTTAGAACTCTAAGAATTCAACATGCAAGCTCATCTACAGCAACACCAAGTGTAGCTAATTACTCTAAAAATAACCCACTAAATCAAAAACTAATTGTAGCAATGGAGGAGTCACATACCAAGTAGCAATCTCTCCAAACAATTTCAGCAATGGAGCTTTGAGCTAAGAGATCGAAATCCGCGGGTTTGAGAGCAAGAACACGGGAATGGTGGCTGTGGTGATTTTTTTCTGGAGGTAGGGGATGATGTGGGCTATGGGAATAAGTGAGGGGGCCCACGTGGGGGCCACAACCCACCAGGGCGAGCCTGGGGGTGCTGGCGCGCCCTGGTGTCTTGTGGGCACCAGGTGCACCCCCCCCCCTCTGGTATTATTTGCACCAGAAATTCAGAAATATTCGGAAAAAAATCGTATTAAATTTTCAGGACATTCTGAGAACTTTTATTTTTGGGTCATTTTTTTATTACACGGTGAAAACAGAAAACAGGATAATCGTGGCATTTTATTTTATTTGACTAACTAAAACAGAAAATAAAAGGTGGGAGCAGAAAGTTGTGCCTACTAGATTCATCGACTTCATACCTCTAAAAAATGATCCATTAATAAGGTTGATCAAGTCTTATTAACAACCACTTCCGATTAGCATGAAACCGAAGAACTTTCGTAAAACACTAAGTTACCTCAATGGGGATGTGCATGTCCCCAACAATAAGTATATCATATTTCTTTTTGCCAGTATGTAGAGGTAATTGAAAACTTTCAATAGTGATGGTCGGAGTTTCTTCAATAAATTTTATACCATTCACTTGGAATTGTTTCTTAGGAAATTGCACCGTATGCTCATTACCATTAATATGAAAAGTGACTTTGCTTTTATTGCAATCAATAACAGCCCCTGTAGTATTCAAAAAGGGTCTACCAAGGATAATCGACATGTTGTCGTCCTCAGGCATCTCAAGAATAACAAAGTCTGTTAGGATAGTAACATTTGCAACAACAACGGGCACATCCTCACAAATACCGATAGGTATGGCAGTTGATTTGTCAGCCATTTGCAATGATATTTCAGTAGGTGTGAGTTTATTCAAATCAAGTCTCTTATATAAGGAGAAAGGCATAACACTAACACCAGCTCCTAAATCACACAAAGCAGTTTTGACATAGTTTCTTTTAATGGAGCAAGGTATAGTTGGTATTCCCGGGTCTCCAAGTTTTTTAGGTACTCCATCCTTAAAAGAATAATTAGCAAGCATGGTGGAGATTTCAGCTTTAGGTATCTTTCTTTTATTGGTGATGATGTCTTTCTTATATTTTGCATAGGGGGCTATCTTTAAAATATCAGTTAAGCGGGTAAGCAAAAAGACTGGCCTAATCATTTCAGGAAAGCGCTCAAATTCTTCATCATCCTTTTTCTTAGATGGCTTAGGTGGAAATGGCATGGGTTTCTGAACCCAGGGCTCTCTTTCTTTACCATGTTTCCTAGCCACAAAGTCTCTTTTATCATAACGTTTATTTTTAGATTGTGGGTAATCAAGATCAGTAGGTGGCTCTATTTCTACATCATTATCTAGTTCTTTATCATTATTGGGTTGAGCATCTTCATGAACATCATCATTATCATTTTCATTATCACTAGGTGAATGTTCATTACCAAACTGAGTTTCAGCATCGGAAATAGAGACATTATTATTATCAGGAGGTTTTTGTATCTCAGGTTCACTAGAGGTATGCAAAGTCCTATCATTTTTCTTTTTCTTTTTCTTTCTAGAAGGACTAGGTACATCAGTATTAATTCTCTGAGAGTCTTGTTCAATTCTTTTAGGATGACCGTCAGGATAAAGTGGTTCTTGGGTCATTCTACCTCCTCTAGTTACTACTCTAGCAGCAAAATCATTCATATTATTATTCATTTCATCAAGCAGTTCTTTTTGAGACTTAACAACTTGTTCTAATTGAGATTGAACCATAGAGGCATGCTTTCCTACACCTCTAACATCATTACTGATTCTAAATAGCAAGTCACTCAAGTGAGCAATCATATCAGAATTGTATTTCAATTGTTTCAGGACATGTGCATTGAAATGATCTTGCTTCATAATATAGTTGTTAAACTCATATAAGCACTGACTAGGATGTTTATTGTAAGGGATATCACCTTCATCAAACTTTAGTAGAGAATTTACCTCTACCACCTATGGAGGTGGTGGTGTGTCAAGGCCATGTATTTCTTCAATAGGTGGCAAATTCTTAACATCCTCAGCTTTAATACCTTTTTCCTTCATAGATTTCTTTGCCTCTTGCATATCTCCAGGACTGAGAAATAAGATACCCCTCTTCTTCGGAATGGGTTTAGGTGGTGGTTCAGGAAGAGTCCAATCATCATAATTCTTCTATATGTTATTCAATAATTCCTCAACTTGTTGAACAGTTCGTTCCCTGAAAACACAACTAGCACAACTATCTAGGAAGTCCCTAGAAGCATCGGTTAGTCCATTATAAAAGATATCAAGTATTTCATTTTTCTTGAGAGGGTGATCAGGCAAAGCATTAAGCAATTGGAGAAGCCTCCCCCAAGCTTGTGGGAGACTCTCATCTTCAATTTGCACAAAGTTAAATATTTCCTGTAAGGCAGCTTGTTTCTTATGAGCAGGAAAATATTTTTCAGAGAAGTAGTAGATCATATCCTGGGGACTACGCACACAACCATGAGTAAGAGTATTGTACCATGTCTTAGCATCACCCTTTAATGAGAACGGAAATAACTTAAGAATGTAATAATAGCGAATCTTCTCATCATGAGCAAAGAGGGTGGCTATATCATTCAGTTTAGTAAGGTGTGCCACTACAGTTTCAGTTTCATAGCCATGGAATGGATAAGATTCAACCAAAGTAATTAACTCTGGGTCGAGAGAGAATTCATAATCCTTATCTCTAACAAAGATAGGTGAAGTAGCAAACTTAGGATCACATTTCATTCTAGCATTCAAAGTCTTTTCCTTATACTTGCGTAGCAATTTCTTAAGATCGTTTCTATCCTTGCAAGAAAGAATTTCTCTAGTTATCTCCTCGTCCATAACATAACCTACAGGTATCTTAGGCATTTCAAATCTAGGAGAACTAGGACTAATAGGTGTCTCATAGTCATCATCAGTTTCATAAGCTTCATCAGTTTCAGCAATCTCATCAGTTTCAATAGTTTCATTTTCTTTAACTCTAGCAATTTGTTCATCCAGAAATTCTCCTAGTGGCACATTATCATCAAGCATGGTACTAGCATCATCATAAGCATAATTCATAGCAGAGGTAGCATCATCAATCACTTGCGACATATCAAGATTACTAGCATGTGGTGGTGTTGCAAGCTTACGCATAGTAGAAGGTGAATCAAGTGCAGAGCTAGATGGCAGTTCCTTACCTCCCCTCGTCTTGGAGGGAAAAATCTTGGTATTTGGATCCTTCAGATTCTTCATAGTGATCAATTGATATAAATCCCAAGTGACTCAACAAATATAGCTATGCTCCCCAGCAATGGCGCCAGAAAAAGGTCTTAATAACCCACAAGTATAGGGGATCGCAACAGTTTTCGAGGGTAGAGTATTCAACCCAAATTTATAGATTCGACACAAGGGGAGCCAAAGAATATTTGCGAGTATTAGCAGCTGAGTTGTCAATTCAACCACACCTGGAGATTAAATATCTACAGCAGAGTGATCAGTAGCACAGTAGTATGATAGTTTTGATAACGGTAACAGTGATAGCAATAGTTTTGTAGCAGTTGGAACAGTAGCAGCAGCAATAGTAACTTAGCAAGAACAATAAGTGGAAAAATCGTAGGCACTGGATCGGTGAAATCGTTGGATGATATTCATCATGTAACAGTCATAACCTAGGGCGATACAGAACTAGCTCCAGTTCATAAATGTAATGTAGGCATGTATTCCGTAAATAGTCATACATGCTTATGGAAAAGAACTTGCATGCCATCTTTTGTCCTACCCACCCATGGCACCGGGGTCCATAAGGAAACTAAGGGATATTAAGGCCTCCTTTTAATAGAGAACCGGAACAAAGCATTAACACATAGTGAATACATGAACTCCTCAAACTACGGTCATCACCGTGAAGTATCCCAAATATTGTCACTATGGGGTTGACGGATCATAACACGTAATAGGTGCATATGACTAGGGAAGATCGGATCAAGAACATAGATATAATGGTGATAACATAAACGGTTCAGATCTGAAATCATGCCACTCGGGCCCTAGTGACAAGCATTAGGCATAGTAAAGTCATAGCAACATCAATCTCAGAACATAATGGATACTAGGGATCAAGCCCTAACAAAACTAACTCCATTACATGATGAATCCCATCCAACTCCTCACCGACTAGCAAGCCTACGAAGGAATTACTCACTCCCGGTGGGGAGCATCATGGAATTGGCGATGGAGAAGGGTTGGTGATGACGAAGACCGAAGATTCCCCTCTCTGGAGCCCCAAACGGGCTCTAGATCTGGCCTCCCGATGAAGAACAGGAGGTGGCGGCGGCTCTGTATCGTAAAACGCGATGAAACTTTTTCCTCTATTTTTTTCTCCGAAAATAGGTATTTATAGTGCCGGAATTAGGGTCAGTGGGGCCCCGAGGTGGCCCCCCTCCAGTGGTTCTTGGCCCTAGTATTTTTTTATTTATTCTAAAATAAATCTCCAAAAAGTTTCGCCCAATTCCGAGAACTTTTATTTCTGCACAAAAAACAACACCATGGTAGTTCTACTGAAAACATCGTCAGTTCGGGTTAGTTCCATTCAAATCATGCAAATTAGAGTCCAAAACAAGGGCAAAAGTGTGAGGAAAAGTAGATACGATGGCGACGTATCACCCCGTCGCTCCATGAGCGGTACAAGCACACAAAACAGATGTTTATGTCAATGTTTAGAGGTAGACATGGTGGACTCATTTGGAACAACTTGGGTTCAAGGATTCTGGATGCACAATCAGCATTCCTGCCTTGTACAGGTGAAGTCTAGCAAATAGATTGAGAAGCGACCATATAGAGAGCGAAAACGGTCATAACTATGCATTGAGAATGATTAACATTGAACGCTAGCGTGAGTAGGATATAAACACTCTGAACATAAACATCATGAAGGCTACATTGGATTTAAATTAACTACATATTTGCACATGTGCCAAGTCAAGTCACTTGAACTACTCAGAGGAGGATACCATACTAACATACCACATCATAACCATTTTAATGCATGTTGACACATAAGATAAATCATTATCCACTCCTAGCTATTTAAGCATGGCATGAGAAACTATAATCTCTAATTGTCATCATAAACATATTTACTCATAATATGTTGAATCAATATCGAACGAGCTAAACATATTTACAGAAATGGAAAACGAGAGAGTTCATACTGGCTTCCTTTACGACGATCACTTCATCAAAATATCATCATTATTGACTCACTTGCATGACCGAATGATGTGAAAATAATAATAGTGCAAGTGTGTCGTGGACTAAGCTGGAATCTGCAAAACAACTTGTACAAAGGAGAAGACAAGGTAATATGGGCTCTTTGTTAGATAGACAATAGTGCATATGAGATCCTGATGTTTACTACGCAACTTTATTCTTGTAGACGTTGTTGGGCCTCCAAGTGCAGAGTTTTGTAGAACCACAGCAAATTTCCCTCAAGTGGATGACCTAAGGTTTATCAATACGTGGGAGGTGTAGGATGAAGATGGACTCTCTCAAACAACCCTGCAATCAAATACAAGAAATCTCTTGTGTCCCCAACACACCCAATATAATGGTAAATTGTATAGGTCCACTAGTTAGGGGAAGAGATGGTGGTACAAGTGCAATATGGATGGTAGATATAGGTTTTTGTTATCTGAAAATAAAAAAACAGCCTATAAACAAGTAGATCTACTTGTTTTTGTCGATCTACAAGTACAATATGGATGGTATCAAGTAGTAATCAGGAAGCAAAACGGTATAGCAATGCTTGCAAATAAGGCCTAGGGTTCATACTTTCACTAGTGCAATCTCTCAACAATGCTAACATAATAGAATCATATGATCATCCCTCAACATGCAACAAAGAATCACTCCAAAGTTCATAAGTAGCGAAGACCATAATATGAAATTGGTGTAGGTAGTAGAACCACCTCAAAGTTATTCTTTCCGATCAATCTTTTGAGCTATTTCTATAAGTGTCACAAACAGCCCTAGAGTTCGTAGTAAAATAACACATATGATACATATCAATCAACCTAATGTCACCTAGATACTCCAATGCCAACTCAAGTATAGTTTTATTGTGGATTTATATATACCCCTCTTCCATTCCGGGAGAGTGTTGACTGCTACTTGTGAGTTACGTTGGCTTTTCCCCGAAGAGAAAGGGTGAAGCAATATAGTAGCTGATAAGTACTTCCCTCTATGAGAACCAAGGTTCTCGAACCAATAGGAGAATCACGCAAATTCCCGTCTTCAGTAACTACACACACAAAATCCAACACTTGCACAAAATGCGGGCAAGAGGGTTGTCAATCCCCTTGAACTAGTTACTTGCAAGGATTAATTCTGATATTGATAGTTTTTATAAAAATAAAACTAAAAACAAAACAATAAAATTGCAGCAAGGTATTTTGGTTTTTAACAATATGATTAAGAAAACCCGGGGCCATAGTTTTCACTAGAGGCTTCTCTCTCAAACACATAGCATACGGTGGATAGACAAATTAATGTTCGGCAATTGACAGAAAAGCGCATAATTATGATGTTATTCACGACAATGATCATGTATATAGGCATCACGTCTATAAACAAGTAGATCGACTCCTGCCTGCATCTACTACTATTACTCCACCAATATATGGTATTATGTTCATGACAAAAAGAGTAACGGTTTAGGCAAGATGACATGATGTAGACAAAGTAAACCCAATCAATATGAATAAAGCAAATCATTTTATCCTTAATGACAACAATACAAATACGTGTCTGATACTTGTGATCTGCGTTGGGTTTTTCCGTGAAGAGGAATGGGTGATGCAACACAATATAGGTAAGTATTTCCCTCATTAGAGAACCAAGGATTATCGAACCAATAGGAGTAACAACCAACCCCCGTCTTCTGCGGCTACACACAAAGAAACAAACACTTGCACCCAATGCAGGCAAGAGGGTTGTCAATCCCCTTGGACTTGTTATTTGAGAGCTTATGAGTAGTGTGTTTGGTAGTAGATAATTATGAATTGCAAAATAAAATAAAAGACAAATAATAGCAGCAAGTAAATAGTAGTGTTTGTAAAGTTATAAGTGGATAGGCCTGGGGGCCATAATTTTCCCTAGTGGCATCTCTCATGAAAATAAGCATATGGTGGGTAGACAAATTACTGTTGGGCAATTGATAGAAAAGCGGATAGTTATGCGATATTCACGGCAATGATCATGTGTATATAGGCATCACGTCCATAAGCAAGTAGGCCGACTCCTGCCTGCACCTACTACTATTACTCCACCCATCGACCGCTATCCAACATGCATCTAGAGTATTAAGTAAAACAGGGTAATGCTTGGAGAACGATGACATGATGTAGACAAAGAGAATTCAATTAATATGAACTAACCCCATCGTTTTATCCTTAGTGGCAGCAATACAAAGACATGACTTGTCCCTTTCTGTCACTAGGATATAGAGCACCACCAGATTGAACCCACTACAACGCACCCCTCTCACCGAAGAAATATAAATCGAATGGGCCAAACTATTTCAATAGATCGGAGAGATTTACAAAGCTATAATGATCATGTAAATAAGAATCATAATAACCAGGTTTGACTCAAATACTTTTCATGAATAATCTGAAACATAAAACCCACAATTCATCGGATCCCAACAAACGCACCGCACAAAAGAATTTCATCGGATAGATCAAAGCGAAGATGCGATGATCATTGTATTGAAGATCAAGAGAGAGAGGGAGAGAGATAGCCATCTAGGTACTAACTACGGTACGGACCCGTTGGTCTATGTTGAACTACTTACACATCACCATGGGAGCAGCAAGGATGATGAAGAGGCCCTCCGTGATCGATCCCCCTTCCGGCAGGCCTCGGAACAAGGCTCCATATGGGCACACGGTGGAACAGGGACTTGTGGCGGCGGAAAAAGTGTTTTGGGAGCTCCTCTAGAGGTTTTGGGATTAATTTGAATTTATAGGGAGAAGAGGTACGCTAGGAGGCAACCGAGGGGGCCACGAGCCAACCCGGCGCGCCCTACCCCCTGGTCATGCCTGGTTGCCTCAAGCTCCTCTCATGTGGCTTATGGCCTCCTCTCGAAGCTTCCTGATCTTCTTTTGGTCCAGAAAAAATCACCAAAAGGTTACGTGACAATTGGACTTCGTTTGGTACTGTAAACCTGGAAAGCCAAAAACACGCAGAAATCAGCAACTGGCACTGGGCACTGGGTTAATAGGTTAGTGCTAAAAAATAATATTAATTGGTAAATAAACACCCAAAAAGTATCCTAGAATGATAATATAATAGCATAGAACAATAAAAAATTATAGATACGTTGGAGACGCATTAGCATCCCCAAGCTTAATTCCCGCTACTTATTGAATACCTATTATTTTTGGACTAGTCTTATAACCCATAAAAATTACCGTCACTGTTTATTTACTCTAAAACAAATATAAGTAAATAACGAGAGTGCAATTATTTCTATAAAATCTATACGCCACCGTGCTCTAAAAGATATAAGTGAAGTACTAGAGCAAGTGCTAAACTCAAAAGATATAAGTGAAGCACATAGAGTATTCTAACAAATCATGGTTATTGTGTCTCTCTCTCGAAAAGCTACATCCAGCAAACTATAATTTTGGAAAACTAAAACGAAAAGCAAACTAAAGCAAACGACGCTCCAAGCAAAACACATATCATGTGATGGATAAAAATATAGCTCCAAGTAACATACCGATGGATTGAGACGAAAGAGGGGATGCCTTCCGGGGCATCCCCAAGCTTAGACGCTTGAGTCTTCCTACAATATTACCTTGGGTGCCTTGGGCATCCCCGATCTTAGGCTCTTGCCGCTCCTTATTCCTTCGTCCATCGTGATAACGCCCAAAACTTGAAAACTTCAATCACATAAAACTCAACAAAACTTCGTGAGATCCGTTAGTATAAGCAACATATCAAATACTTTAGGTACTGTTATAAATTGATTCATATTTCATTATTGCATGATAGGTACTGTATTCTAACTTATGCATGGCTTATACCCCCCGTTACAATCTATAGTTTCATCAAAACAAGCAAACTGTGCAAGCAAAAACAGAATCTGTCTAAAACAGAACAGTCTGTAAAGATCTGTAAAGAATCAATACTTCTGTAACTCTAACAATTCTGAAAAATTAGGAGAACCTAAATAATTTGTATATAAATACTGTGTAAAAATTTCAGATCACAAAGACGTTCCAGTAAAAGTAGAGAAGTTCTGCACTGAACACTAAAGTTTCTGTTTTTGCACCGTATCAATTCTACTCATCTTGTGAGTCATCCCAAAGGCTTTACTTGGCACAAACACTAATTAAAACATAAAAAACACAATCATTACATAGGCAATAATCATGTTATCACACACAAACAGAAAGTAAAAAAAGCAAAAATAAAGATAACTATTGGGTTGCCTCCCAACAAGCGTTATTGTTTTATGCCACTAAATAATGCAGATCTCCCCTGGGTCAAGCTCATTTGGGATTCTTACTACCCCAATGGCATCTTCACTCCCAAACCTATGGGATCTTTCTGGTGGAAAGGAATCCTCAAGCTGCTTCCTTTATATAAACAGTGGGCTAAGGGAGAGACTGGAAAAGGCAACTCCATCTGCTTCTGGCGGGACAATTGGGGACAGGAACCACTTCAACATAAATACCCTGAGCTCTACTCTTTCTCACACAGATCTAGTCTGTTGGTACTATAATTCCTCCTACTAGAGAACCCTCTGGAACACTTTCACACACCTCTCTCCATCCAAGCAATGCAGCAGTTTCACGAACTGCAGATTATCATCCAACGCATTCAACTCACTAACCACTCTGATAGTTGGGTTTATTCTTGGGGATCAGCTTTCTCCTCCATAAAGATGTACAAATGCCTAGCCACAAAAGATCACTCACCTCCTCCTATTTTCAAGAAGATTTGGAAGAATGCGACCATTCTAAGATACAAGATCTTCTTTTGGCTCATCCTGCATGACAGAGTGAATTCCAGGAACTTATTGAAAAGAAAATCTCTTCACCTACCGTCTTACGAATGTGAGTCCTGTCAGCAGCACACAGAGGAAACAACCTTGCACTTATTTTGGGATTGCGAATTCGCGCAAGACTGCTGGAATTCTGTCTTAGGACAGCGTAGACAGGGCATTTCCATCTTTGATGAGATAATACTTCTTTCAGAAGCTTTCCCTCCCAACATTGCTATGGAAATCCTGATCATGGGCTGTTGGAACATTTGGATGCAACGTAATGGGAAAATCTTCAGAGCACAGACCCCATCCATTCAAGCTTGGATAAGGGCATTGAAGGCTTAATTCCCGCTTAATTCCCCAAGCTTAATTCCCGCTCGTCCTCGAGTAGGTAAATGACAAAAACATTATTTTATGTAAACTGCTACCCAACATGTAATCTATTGCAGGTATGATCATTGAGACACGATGAATTAATAAACATCGACATACTAATACTTATAAACATAAGCAACATAATCATAAAGTTTCAAACCATACGATCCAAAAAGAACATTCACCCCCTATTCATTTTATCATATAAGAATAGCATGGCTCCGTCCTCACCACATAAATACAAATTTTAAGCACCACTGTGTCAAGTCAGGCAATTGGATCGTCCTTTTTAACGCGCTTCAGCTTTTTATTACTTCCGCAATAGATCAGCGTGAACCATGGATATATCATAAAGGTGGAATATAATATGGTGGTAGGTTTCAAAGGGGTGAAAGTGATGAATAAAGTCTCGCATCAACTAGGTGTTGCCCATCAATAGATATCAATGCGAGGAGTAGGGATTGCCATGCAACGGATGCACTAGAGCTATAAGTGTATGAAAGCTCAACTGAAGCTAAGTGGGTGTGCATCTAACTTGCTTGCTCATGAAGTCCTCGGGCATTTAAGGAAGCCCATCATCGGAATATACAAGCCAAGTTCTATAACGAAAAATTCCCACTAGCATATGCAAGTGACAAAACAAGAGAATCTCTATATGAAGAACATGGTGCCACTTTGAGGCACAAGTGTGGAAAAAGAGGTAGTAGCATTGTCCCTTCTCTCTTTTCTCTCATTTATTCATTTTTTCCTTTTTTTTCCTTTTTTCTTTTTTTATTTCTCTTTTTTTTCTTTTTTCTTTTCTTTTCTTTTATTTGTCGCCCGGAGTCTCTTCCCGACTTGTGGGGGAATCATTGACTCCATCATCCTTTCCTCACTGAGACAGTGCCCTAAATAATGATGATCATCACAATTTTATTTACTTACAACTCGATATGAAAAACTGATAGGATGATATGACTCTATATGAATGCCTCTGGCAGTGTACTAGGATATGCAATGATCAAGCATAACATGTATGATAATGATGACCAGTGGCTTTGCCACAAATACTATGTGAGCTTGTATGATCATGCAAAGTAATATGACAACGGAAGTAGAAGTCATATGATGTGACGGTGGAAGTTGCATGTCAATATATCTCGGAATGGATATGGAAATTCCATAATAGGTAGGTATGGTGGCTGTTTGAGGAAGATATAATGAGGCTAATGTGCAACAGAGCGTATCATGTCACGGGGTTTGGATGCACCGGCGAAAGTTGCATCGATCCTCGAGGTGAGAATGGACGATGCACGGTACCGAAGAGGCCAACAAATATGTGGAGGTGAGAGTGCGGATATCCATGGATTCACATTAGTCATAAAGAACTCACATACTTATTGCAAGATTTTATTAGCTCTCTCGAAGCAAAGTACTACTCGCATGCCCCTAGGGAGGAGGTTGGTAGGACTTAACCATCACGCGCCCCAAACTTAAAACAACACTAGGATTTCAACGAGGAATAAGTATCCTCACACATCATCACCATGCTATAAAAATATTTGGATGAACAGCAAGTTAACAACATCTAATTTACGATACCTTTATTAACCAATGATAATGCACTCATGCTCTTTCACATTACCACATTAATATCATTAACCATGATTTCTCTTTTATGTGCTACATGTGGTTTTGATTATGCACTCATTGAATACCTATTATTTTTGGACTAGTCTTATAACCCATGAAAATTACCGTCGCTGTTTATTTACTCTAAAACAAATATAAGTAAAGAACGAGAGTGCAATTATTTCTATAAAATCTATACGCCACCGTGCTCTAAAAGATATAAGTGAAGTACTAGAGCAAGTGCTAAACTCAAAAGATATAAGTGAAGCACATAGAGTATTCTAACAAATCATAGTTATTGTGTCTCTCTCTCGAAAAGGTACATCCAGAAAACTATAATTTTGGAAAACTAAAACAAAAAGCAAAATAAAGCAAACGACGCTCCAAGCAAAACACATATCATGTGATGGATAAAAATATAGCTCCAAGTAACATACCGATGGATTGAGACGAAAGAGGGGATGCCTTCCGGGGCATCCCCAAGCTTAGACGCTTGAGTCTTCCTACAATATTACCTTGGGGTTCCTTGGGCATCCCCTATCTTAGGCTCTTGCCGCTCCTTATTCCTTCGTCCATTGTGATAACGCCCAAAACTTGAAAACTTCAATCACATAAAACTCAACAAAACTTTGTGAGATCCGTTAGTATAAGCAACATATCAAATACTTTAGGTACTGTTATAAATTGATTCATATTTCATTATTGCATGATAGGTACTGTATTCTAACTTATCCATGGCTTATACCCCCCGATACAATCCATAGTGTCATCAAAACAAGCAAACTGTGCAAGCAAAAACAGAATCTGTCTAAAACAGAACAGTCTGTAAAGATCTGTAAAGAATCTATACTTCTGTAACTCTAACAATTCTGAAAAATTAGGAGAACCTAAATAATTTGTATATAAATACTGTGTAAAAATTTCAGATCACAAAGACGTTCCAGTAAAAGCAGAGAAGTTCTGCACTGAACACTAAAGTTTTTGTTTTTGCACCGTATCAATTCTACTCATCTTGTTAGTCATCCCAAAGGCTTTACTTGGCACAAACACTAATTAAAACATAAAAAACACAATCATTACATAGGCAATAATCATGTTATCACACACAAACAGAAAGTCAAAAAGCAAAAATAAAGATAACTATTGGGTTGCCTCCCAACAAGCGTTATTGTTTTATGCCCCTTGCTAGGCATAATGCATAGTTTCAAATATTGTCATCTTTGACACTCTACCAATAAGTAGCTATCATGATTGATTCATAAGGTGGTTTAATTATATTCCTAGGGAAGTTTTCCATCCCTTTCTTTAATGGGAATTGGGACCTTATGTTTCGCTCTTTCATATCTATAATTGCACCTATAGTTCGAAAGAAAGGTCTCCCAAGTATTATTGGACAAGTAGGATTGCAATCAATATCAAGAACAATGTAATATACAGGCACATAATTCTTATTTGCAACAATCAGACCATCATTTATTCTACCTAAAGTTTTTTTAATGGTAGAATCCGCAAGATGCAAGTTTAGGGAACAATCTTGAATATTGGTGAGACCAAGCACATCACAAAGAGTTTTAGGTACAGCTAAAACACTAGCACCAAAGTCACACAAAGCATTGCATTCATATTTATTTATACTTATTTTAATAGTAGGTTCCCACTCATCATGCAATGTTTTAGGAATAGAAACTTCAAGCTCAAGTTTCTCATCATAAGCTTTTATTATCGCTTCCACTATATGATTAGTGAACGCCTTGTTTTGTTCATAAGCATTGCGTGAGCTAATAATAGTTTGAAATAAGGAAATGCATTCTACTAAAGATCAACCATTATAATTAAAGTCCTTGTAATCCAAGATAGTGGGCACATCACTAGTTAAAGTTTTAGTCTCTCCAAACCCACTTTTTTCAGTTTCAGCATTCAAATCATCATCCTCCAAGAAAATGGGACGCTCTCTAACTAAAGTTGAGTCATCTCCATTCCCTTTATAATTTATATTCATAGAAGTAAACAAATATTCAATAGGAGAAGTACCAATCATTTTAAGATCTTCATCATGATTCCGGTAAAAACCGGGAGGGAGAGCCTTTTCTAGGAATTCCCGCTTAGCTTTCAACTTAGCGGTCCTCTCCTTACTTTAATTAATAGATATTTGGATAGATTTAATAGTCTCATTAAAATCATGCTTGGGTGGCAAAGTTTTACTCTTGAGAGTTTCTACATCAAGAGCAATTCTATCCATGTTCCTAGCCAAATCATCAATTTTATGCAACTTTTTCTCTACCATAGTATTGAAAACCTTTTGAGAACTAATATATTCTTTAATTGTGTTCTCAAGATCATAGGGTATCATGTCATTATTGGTAGAAGGATTTCCATAAGAATTGTCATAAGAGTTGCCATAATTATTAGAGGAGTTATCGGGATACAGTGTAGCATTGAAATTTCTCTATAAGCATTGTTGTTGAAATTGTTTCGCGAGATAAATTTCACATCAATAGCATCATTATTTTTCTCAATCAAAGTAGAAAAAGGCATATCATTTGGATCAACATGAGTATTTTTGCTAGCAACCATATTCATAAGAGCATCCACTTTTTCACTCAAAGTAGTGATTTCTTCGACAAAAAATACTTTCTTATCAGTTAGAGCTCTTTCAGTGTGCCATTGAGATTAGTTTGTCATGATGTTGTCCAGAAGTTTCATGATTTTGTCCAGCAGTTTGGTGGCCTCTCCTAAGGTCACCTCCATGAAGGTACCACCTGCAGCATGATACATCTCCAACGTATCTATAATTTTTGATTGTTCCATGCTATTATATTATCGGTTTTGGATGTTTTATATGCATTAATATGCTATTTTATATTATTTTTGGGACAAACCTACTAACTTAGAGCCCAGTGCCAGTTTCTGTTTTTTTCCTTGTTTTTAAGTTTTACAGAAAAGGAATATCAAACGGAGTCCAAACGGAATAAAAACTTACGATGATATTTTATGGACCAGAAGAAGCCCACAGGGCATTGGAGTTGGGCCAGAAGAGCCACGAGGCCACCACAAGCCTAGGGGGCGCACCCCCCTAGGGCACGCCCCCTGGCTTGTCGTCGCCTCGTGGCCCCCCTTGACGTGAGACCGACGCCAAAAATTCTTATAAATACCCAAACCTCCGAAAAGAAACCTAGATCGGGAGTTCCGCCGCCGCAAGCCTCTGTAGCCACGAAAAACCAATCGGGAGCCCGTTCCGGCACCCTGCCGGAGGGGGAAACCATCACCGGAGGCCATCTTCATCATCCCGGCGGTCTCCATGACGAGGAGGGAGTAGTTCACCCTCGGGGCTGAGGGTATGTACAAGTAGCTATGTGTTTGATCTCTCTCTCTCGTGTTCTTGAGATGGCACGATCTTGATGTATCGCGAGCTTTATTGATATAGATGAATCATATGGAGTTTTCCCCTCTCTATCTTCATGTGATGAATTGAGTTTTCCCTTTGAAGTTTACTTATCGGATTGAGTCTTTAAGGATTTGAGAACACTTGATGTATGTCTTGCGATGGGATATCCGTGGTGACAATGGGATGTTCTATTGATCCACTTGATGTATGTTTTGGTGATCAACTTGCAGGTTCCGTGACCTTGGGAATCTATGCATAGGGGTTGGCACATGTTTTCGTCTTGACTCTCCGGTAGAAACTTTGGGGCACTCTTTGAAGTTCTTTGTGTTGGATTGAACATGATGAATCTGAAATTGTGTGATGCATATCGTATAATCAAGCCCATGGGTACTCGTGGTGACATTGGAGTATCTAGGTGACATTAGGGTTTTGGTTGATGTGTATCTTAAGGTGTTATTTTAGTACGAACTCTAGGGCTGTTCATGACACTTATAGGGATAGCTCATACGATTGATCGGAAAAGATAACTTTGAGGTGGTTTCGTACCCTACAATAATTTCTTCGTTTGTTCTCCGCTATTTGTGACTTTGGAGTGAACTCTTTGTCGCACGTGAGGGATTTACATATGATTCAACTATGTCAGCATTGTTGAGAGAACTTGCACTAGTGAAAGTATGAACCATAGGCCTTGTTTCCAAGCATTGCAATACCGTTTTTGCTCACTTTTGTTACTTGCTACCTTGCGGTTTTTATATTTTCAGATTACAAAAACCTATATCTACCATCCATATTACACTTGTATCACCATCTCTTCGCCGAACTAGTGCACCTATACAATTTACCATTGTATTGGGTGTGTTGGGGACACAAGAGACTTTTTGTTATTTGGTTGCAGGGTTGTTTGAGAGAGACCATCTTCATCCTATGCCTCCCACGGATTGATAAACCTTAGGTCATCCACTTGAGGGAAATTTGCTACTGTCCTACGAAACTCTGCGCTTGGAGGCCCAACACGAGTCTACAAGAAGAAGGTTGCGTAGTAGACATCACAGCAGAATCTAGAAGATTTTTAGACACAAAGTTTAGTCCAGCATAGAAATTTTGGATAATCATCCACAAGTTTAAACCATGAGTAGGACAATTTCTAGTCATTAATTTCATCCTCTCCCAAGCTTGGGAAACATGTTAATGATCATGCTATTTAAAATTCATTATTTGATTTCTAAGGGAGATGATCTTAGCAGGAGGAAAATATTGGCAATAAAAGCATCTTTATACTTATCCCATGTTCCAATACTATTACGTGGTAAAGATGAGAACCAAGATTTAGTTTTATCTCTTAGTGAAAAAGGAAATAACTTTAATTTCACAACATCATTAGCCATGTCCTTTTTATTTTGCATATCACAAAGTTCAAAAAAGGTATTGAGATGAGTAGCAGGATCCTCATTAGGACTTCCCGAAAACTGTTCTTTCATGACAAGATTCAGCAATGCAACATTTATATCATAAGCCTCCGCACTAGTGGCAGGTGGTATAGGAGTACTAATAAAATCATTGTTATTAGTATTTGAAAAGTCACACACCTTAATAGTATCTTGAGACATGGTAACCGAGCAAGCAAAGTAACAAGCAAGACAAGTAAATTAGCAAGTAAAGAAGTAAACTAGTGACTAGCAAAGATAAATATTTTTGTATTATTGATTTTTATGAAGCAAGCCAAATATAACAAGTGAATGAAAATTTGTGTGAAGATTTGATAGTAGGTTGGTGATACTCCCCGGCAACGGCACCAGAAATCCTTCCTGATACTTTCGAATTGCGTTGGGTTTTCCTGTGAAGAAGAACTGGTGATGTAGCAAAATATAGGTAAGTATTTCCCTCAGTAGAGAACCAAGCATTATCGAACCAATAGGAGTAACAACCAACCCCCATCTTCAGAGGCTACACATAAAGAAACAAATACTTGCACCCAAGGCGGGCAAGAGGGTTGTCAATCCCCTTGGACTCATTATTTGCAAGCTTATGAGTAGTGTGGTTGGTAGTAAATAATTATGAATTGCAAAATAAAATAAAACACAAATAATAGCAGCAAGTAAATAGTAGCGTTTGTAACCTTATAAGTGGATAGACCCGGGGGCCATAGTTTTCCATACTGGCATCTCTCATAAAAATAAGCATACGGTGGGTAGACAAATTACTGTTGGGCAATTGATAGAAAAGCGGATAGTTATGAAATATTCACGGCAATGATCATGTGTATATAGGCATCGCATCCATAAGCAAGTAGGCCGACTCCTGCCTGCACCTACTACTATTTCTCCACCCATCGACCGCTATCCAGCATGCATCTAGAGTATTAAGTAAAACAGAGTAATGCTTGGAGAACAATGGCATGATGTAGACAAATAGAATTCAATTAATATGAACTAACCCCATTGTTTTATCCTTAGTGGCAGCAATACAAAGATGTGTCTTGTCCCTTTCTGTCACTGGGATATAGAGCACCGCCAGATTGAACCCACTACAACGCATCCCTCTCACTTAAGAAATATAAATCTAGTTGGCCAAACTATTTCAATAGATCGGAGAGATTTACGAAGTTATAATGATCATGCAAATAAGAATCATAATAATCAGGTTTGACTCAAATACGTTTCATGAATAATCTGAAACATAAACCCACAATTCATCGGATCCCAACAAACGCACCGCACAAAAGAATTACATCGGATAGATCAAAGCGAAGATGCGATGATCATTGTATTGAAGATCAAGAGAGAGAGAGAGATAGCCATCTAGGTACTAACTACGGTACGGACCCGTTGGTCTGTGTTGAACTACTCACACATCACCATGGGAGCAGCAAGGATGATGAAGAGGCCCTCCATGATCGATCCCCCCTCCGGCACGGCACCGGAACAGGTCTCCAGATGGGCACACGGCGGAACAGGGACTTGCGGCGGTGGAAAAAGTGTTTCGGGAGCTCCTCTAGGGTTTTTGGGATTAATGTGAATTTATAGGGCGAAGAGGTACGACAGGAGGCAACCGAGGGGGGCACGAGCCAACCAGGCACGCCCTACCCCCTGGCCACGCCTGGTTGCCTCGCGCTCCTCTCGTGTGGCTTCTGGCCTCCTCCCGAACTTCCTGGTCTTCTTTTGGTCCAGAAAAAATCAGCAAAAAGTTTCGTGACAATTGGACTTCGTTTGGTACTGTGAACCTGGAAAGCCAAAAACACGCAGAAAACAGCAACTAGCACTGGCCACTGGGTTAATAGGTTAGTGCTCAAAAATAATATTAATTGGTAAATAAACACCCAAAAAGTATCCTAAAATGATAATATAATAGCATGGGACAATCAATAATTATAGATACGTTGGAGACGTATCAGTGTCTTGTCCCCTTCTGTCACTGGGATATAGAGCACCGCAAGATTGAACCCATTACAATCCACCACTCCCACTGAAGATAAATCAATCTAGTTGGCCAAACCAAACGTATAGATCGGAGAGAAATATGAAGCTATAACAATTATGCATAATAAAGTTCAGAAAAGACTCAAGTACTTTCAATGAATAATCTAATAATAAACCCACAATTCATCGGAATCCAGCAAACACACCGCAAAAGAAGATTACATCCGATAAAACTCCAAGGAGATCGAGGAGAACATTGTATTGAAGATCAAAGATAGAGAAGAAGCCATCTAGCTACTAACTATGGACCCGTAGGTCTATGGTAAACTACTCACGCATCATCATAGAGACAACAAGGTTGATGAAGAATGCCTCCGTGATTTATTCCCCCTCAGGCAAAGTACCGAAGAAGGTCTCCAGATGGGATCGCGGCGGAACAGAGTCTTGCAGCGGCGAAAAAATATATTTTGGGTGGCTTTCTGTTGGTTTTGGGGTATTTGGGAATATATAAGAGTGGAATTAGGCCAGGGGGCGGCACGAGGGAGTCACGAGCCTGCACGGCGCGTCCTACCCCCTGGGCGCGCCATGTGGACTCCTCACTCCCCCGTGGCTCTTGTGGCCACTTCCCGAAGCTTCTAGGGTCTTTTTATGTCCAAAAATAACCCCCATAAAGTTTCATCGTATTTGGATTCGTTTGGTACTGTTTCTCTGAAAAGGTCAAGAACACGTAAAAGCCAGGAACTGACACTGGGCACTAAGTTAATAGGTTAGTCCCAAAAAATGATATAAAATAGAATATAATTACATATAAAGTATCCAAGATTGCTAATATAGTGGCATGAGACAATGAAAAATTATAGATACATTGGAGACGTATCATTGACCACTACACTCATTTCATACACAAGAACAAAAATGCCCCCTCTCATGGTCTCCCCCACCCAATCTTAAACCCCAGAGAGATTCGTTAGTGTTCTTGAGAGAAAATCCACCAAGTGATTGATCCACTCCCTACCCTTCTTTTGATCAAATCAATCATTATTTGAGCAAGTCTTGAGAATTCCCCTCCTGGCCTTGTTACTCTTGGAGGTTGGAGTTATTGAGAGAGGAATCATTCATTATGATTACCCTTCCCCCTCAAAAATTTATGAAGGTTTGGAGGCCTAGGTCTACCACAAGTGGTTGAGAATCGCCTTCATGGTGATTTCTCAAGGAGGTGAGCCTTTGTGGTGTACATGTGCCTTCGTGGTAACACTCTCCTTCAACGGTGACTAGCTTCCCTTCAAGGAAGTGAACATGGAGATACATCATCATCTCCGAAGTTTCTGTTACTCCTAACCCGAGCGCCGGCCAGATCCTGCCGTCGATCGGGTGCTATCCTCCCGGGAGCGGCGGAGTGGAATGCGGACGGCCATTGCCTCCTCCAAGCCGCACGTGACGACACTCCAGTAGACAGATCCGTACTGGTTGTAGTCAGATCCGTTGCCTAACATGGCGGAGAATTCCGGATATCGTCGGACGGGAGCTTGGGCGACAGAGTGGAGTGGACTGGCTAGGGTTTGATCCGGAGAGGGGATCGTGATGAATATATGCGGGGTCGGATGGACCAACGTGGATCGGGGCCGACGTGGCTGACGTGCCCGAGTCTTTCCGTATCCGCCTTATATTTGGACTGGATATAAGGGTGCCAGTCAGGCCATACGTTTGAGGCCGGTTTAAGACGTTCGTCTCGATCACGTTTTTTTGATCGGCCACTAACTGAATCGATCACCCTTGCGTATGAGAGGGTTTGGGACGCCCCACTGCAGATGCTCTCAGTAACGCAAACTAGGACGTCCATACGATGCGTATGGATAGATCTATCGATCGATCTGGTTAGTAACGCAAACTAGGACGTGCATACGATCGCAAACTAGGACGTGCATACGATGCGTATGGATAGATCGATCGATCTGGTTAGTAACGCAAACTAGGACGTGCATACGATGCGTATGGATAGATCGATAGTAAATATGCATGCAGATGCAGGTACAATTACAGATAGAGTACATAGGCAGATGGACTAGAGCAACAACAATGTATCTACGAGCCTATCTCCTTCTGCATTGCCGCGACCCCGCTCTTCAAGCATCGTAAGGAACATGAGGAAAGGGACCATGCCTAGGGCCTGGCACAAAATCGCGAGCGGCCAGGCGACGTGAGGCGGCAGCACAAGGTCAGGGGAGGCGGCGGGACGATGTCCAACGTCGTTGATGTAGGCAAGCAGACCGGCGGCGATGCCGATAAGGGTGAGACCGACGAGGCCCAGCAGACACATCAGTACACACCTGGACCACTCCGAGGGCTCCGCCGCCACAGCCACAAGCTGGTCGCCGGCCATCGTTTGTTGGCTGCTCTTGCCTATGGGGTTTGTTTGCCCAGTCCCGAAGTTGAGTACTTTCCAGCGAACAGCGAAGATGAAGCGAAGCACACGACCTATACGGCCGGTACGCCCGCACACGAATCGCCTGATGGATTGTGGTTGCCTTGTATTAATCGATCTCTCACGGTGGTTTACATGTGTGTCTATATATATATATATATATATATATATATATATATATATATATATATATAGGGTAGGAATAGTTATTCTTCACCCCCTCTATTTTATCATTGATGCACCGTATTTTTACGTCCCATAATTTTTTTCCTACTTCATACCTAAAAATAGAACGTAAGAAAGTATTAAATCGCCGTAAAAAAAAATTTACGCTACGAAAAGTTACGAACGACAAAACATAGTGTAAAATGTACATAAAATGTAATTTTTCTGGGCTTATGACATATATATTTGTTTTCTTATGCCAAATTTTACCTAATGAATTAATATGCATGTAACTATTTATATACAAAACAAAATTTATTTATGAAACAATCGTAAGATTACCTCGGGTGAAGAATAACTCATTTTGCACCCTGGGTGATGAATAGTATTACTATATATATATATATATATATATATATATAGCACCTATATATAGGACTACGTACAAGCTTACCCTACTCGGTTACGAGCTTGAGTACTAGTCGTTTATGCACACGTACGAGCTACGGACGTCGTGTTTAATTTCAACAGGATTTGTCCAGTATATAGGCAAATAATTGGAAGATTGATCGGTCATCGGTGTAGCTGCTGGTTAGGTCGTAACCGTTACGTGGGTCTCCAGCCGGCTTGCCACGGGCGAACCCCATGGCTAGACGGTACGATGTTGAATCTAACTCTAAGCCAGGTTGGGCCGGCCGGGTCCTGCACGGAGTTGTTACGAGCAGCTGATTGTGCTTAAAATTTGCCTAAAAAAGAAGAAGCTGGTTTTGCTTAATCTCCGCGGCGAGGACATAACCATGGCTGTACTATAGATATTCTCAAGGGTGTCCAATTTTCTTTTTTTAGCACAATATAATCGAAGTCGCTCATATACAAGAGCATATAATCATCTATATGAGCGTACACACGCCCACCTTATCAGTGGTGGAGGACGAAAAATAAATAAGGTGGGGCGAACTGCGAAGGAAAAAAAATGGATGCAAAATCAACGTAGATAACACACACTGACAGACATTGTACATTAATATTTTAAATGATCCTAAACAGAATAACCGGATACAATGAAAATGTAAACATGTTTGTCTAAATAGAATAACAACCTAAAACATACCGATTAATAGTGAAGCTTTAATGGCGCCTAGAAGACCCAGGCAATGGTAGTGCCCTACCCTCCTTTTGAAAACTTAATGATTTTCATTGCTGAAAAGGCCCTTTCAACAGTTGCCGTGGCCACCGGTAGTAGCAATGCCAACTCAATGAGGCGATAAACCGTAGGAAACATGATATGCCTTTCAAGTTCAACCATCTTTTTAGCTAGGCTTGCAATATCATGCCAGTAAGCCTTTTCCTGTTGTACACTATATTCCAACGAATCAAAGTCTTTATACCATGCTGGCCGAAAGCACCTTTCATCTTTATTTGGTGGAAAATTGTGATCAGTTGGTTGAGTTCGACCCATCTCTAGGTAATCAAATCTAACATCATCTCTAATATTGGGGATAAATCTATCTATTGGAATGCGGAGTCCTGGATCACCTTGTATGTCATCTACAGAAAAAACGGTTATACCTTCAAGTCCTGAATCAACATTCTCCTCCACTGTGGTTTCAACCGAATCTAAAACTTGTTCAGTAGGTGTGAAATTTGCATTCTCTCCTTCCACGGAATCTGTAACTCGTTCAACATCTGCTTGATTTTGATGAACAGAATGTGCCGTAGCCACAGCACTAGTCGTAGCATTGCGACTTTCATGGGTACATGGATTTGGATTTGAGCTATTGCGACTACCAACAGCCTCAAAATATCTTTTCAAATCTGCAATCAACCACATAAAATGTCTCTAAAATCATATCAAATTGTAGATTGCTAAGTCATTCTCTGAAAATGACACTAAACTATAGAAATATACCTCTCCCGTTCGTCTTTGGGAGCATCTTTCTCTCCTTGTCCATCTTGCCGTGATGCTGTCCGTCGGCCACCGGCCTCACTCGCCGCCCCGTGCCTACCTCCGCACCCGCCCGCGCCGCCTCGTGCCGCCGCGCCGCCCCTATTAGCCGTCAGGAACGGGAGCCTTGCTGCTTGTTGCTTGCCTCCGGCCTCCCAGAATGAGAGCCGCTACTGCTCGCCGCCGGCCCCCGTCCTCACGCCCCGCCCTGTGCCGCCGCGCCACCTCACGCCGCTCCGTGCTGCCGCGCCGCCCCTGCTAGCCGCCAGGAACGGGAGCCGCAGCTGCGGCGCTGCCTGCTGCTTGCCTCCGGCCTCCCGGAACGAGAGCAGCTGCTGCTGGCCGCCGGGAACGGGCGACGGTGCGACGCTGCGGTACTGGCTCCAGGACTGGCGGCTAGGGTTCTCGTAATGAAGGAAGCGACGGAGCGACGGGGACCTTATACATATGATCATCTTCGAGAACCTGAGTCAGCACATCTTTTTGAGATTGACAAAGTCGTCACAGACGCCTTCATAGTGAACGGGAACGTCTCCTCCCATTGAACGCACATCGCCGGAAGGTTTGGAATAAATCCAGAAAAAATGCGAGCACCAATGTCAAGTCTGAGACTTTGAACTCTGATAACGGGAACGTCTCCTCCCATTGAACGCACATCGCCGGAAGGTTTGGAATAAATCTAGAAAAAATGCGAGCACCAATGTCAAGTTTGAGACTTTGAACCCTAATGGGCACGAGATACCACCATTCTCCTAACTATCCAACCACAAATTGGTTTGTGGGTATCGAATTTCCTGATATTAAGTTGTAGGCTAATTTTCCTAAAAAAGGGGTAGGCTAATCGGCTCGATTTGAATTCAGAAGAGCGGTCCCTTTTTAAAAAAAGAACATGAGAGCAGTCAACCCTTTGTTCCGACTTATCTCAGAATTTTTTTTGCGGGTAAAAACCTGCATTAAAGCATCTACAATCGCAGATGGCAAATATAACCATTCAAATGCCCGTGTTCGCGAGGACTGACAGGGCACGTCTGAAATTAGCATCATTGTATCTGGACATCTCTTACTAGATTTTTATATCTATACAAAAGCATGCAAAAATAAAAAAAACTACGTACTACGTAGCTACTCCTTGTCGGAGATGTTGACTATCTCCGTGCCATCCGGCGAATACATGCGCGGCAGCTGCAGCTCCTCCCTCTCCGACACCTCCGGCTGCTCTGCTCCGGCCTCCTCCGCCGCCATCTACACCGATGAAAACAATGATGTTGTTGCATCGATTTCATATGGTTAGAATAACCAATCGGCTGTCATAAGGTGTGAGAAGACAATTTACAGAATATTTGTAGGCACTATTATTACCTTCCAATGACTGCAGAATTGTCAAAGGCATTATTATTTGATAATAATAAGGATAATATTTCTGCCTTTAGATTGTTGAACTTGGATGGAGAAAAATGTATCACAAAGAGAAGTTGGGACCAAGAACACCTGGACAGTTCAAATAAATTCACTCAGATGTTGAAGGTATCATGGTTTACCGCTCACTGTGGCGCAAATCACAGAGTGCGGGCCTCTCATCCAAGAGCTATACAAGCAACACAATATGAAGGGTGGCGGCAAGGCGTTCATGTTGCACGATTGCTACAAGGAACTAGTTGGCAATGAGGATTTGATCCGGAGGAACATCAAAACCACACCGAAGAGGGCATGAATTAGCTTATCCGTTGAGCCAACGACGAGGAGGATGGAATTCCTCGCAAAAAATGTACGCATGGGCAAAAAATTGCAAAAGATAGGAAGAAGCATGGAGGCGTCGGGGTCTAGAAATAAGAGCTTTGTGCTATGATTGAGATCAAGAAAGCCTTGACAGCCGAATGCAAAAAAGATAAAGCATCGAGGTGGAATGAGCTCAAGTTCATGGAGGATAACAAGTGGAGAGAAAAGTTGGTGGCCCGGGCAAGGAAGATGGAAGCGAAGGAGAATAGGATTGCACTCGAGTAGAAGAGGCTTTCAAAATAGAAGAAGGCCCAGGAGCATGCTACCATGTTCATGCAGGCCCGTCGATGAGCACGGCCAAATTGGCCGACCGCACAGGGCCCCAAAATTTTGGGGGCCCCAGTCCAGTAATATGTATACATATACATATAAAAGGCCCAGTAAAAAAACGCACTCCCTGGCAGCCCAATTACACGTACGCATGCAGCCCTGCAGCCCGTCTGTTCGTTTCCCTAACTCCCGATCGATTAGCAGTTTAGCACACAAAAAAAGCAGTTTAGCACCCGAAGTTAGCGCTCGGGAAGGCAACAGGGCGACCGGCAACGGCGACAGAGACAGAAGTCTCTAGTCTCGAGCAGGGCGACAACGGCAAAGGGAAGACGTCAGTTCAGCCGTACGTATGCGGCCGCCGGCCGCCGGCAGCCGACCAGCCACGCGGGCGCATCATTCATCCCTTGCCGGCGTAAGTCCTTGTAGACAAAGCCCTATTTTAGTAAACTATTTTTTGTTAAACAAAATTTTCAAATCTTACATCTAGGTGAAGTCTTTATCTATTTTCTTAGCTATACAGTGCTAAAATTCATAGAGTTTGAATTGATTCAGATAACACAAGAAAGACTCAATGGATTGGCAACAATAGCACTTGAAAATCATGTCTTGCAGAAGATTCGATCGAAGATTTCATTTCAAGAAATACTAGAAGAATGTTGCTTTTTGGTAGAAAATAAGGTCAGTTTAGAAGTTTAATGCTTTAGTACCATGTTTACTATTTTACCGTTAGTATTTGTTATATTTTCTAAATATTGTACCAGATCAGACATATTTGAAGTTAAATAATTAAGTGAGAGTATGCTTTACTTAAATTAGTTCTTCAGCTATATATGGTTTAAAAAAATTTAGGGCCCTATTTTGATTTTCGTCCCGGGCCCTCAATTTTCTGGAGACGGCCCTGTGTTCATGGACCTAAGCACGATGCATGGATGCCACAACAAGAAAGTATTGGAAACTCACTCGCGGGGAGATCTTGGCCTGATTGGAGGTAGCGTGGTGCTGGTGAGCATGGGAGTGCCTGATTTCGTGTAGTATGAACTTGATAGGGGTTGGTCAACGACATAAGACATGCTTTGTGGTGTTTGTTTTTGGATAAACTTGATCGATTTGATGGCTTTTAGATGAAGTATATGTATGTTTTGATTTAAATCGTTCGATTGATGAACTAAATGTATGTTTATAGTTGATTTGTTGCATATGGTCAATTTGAATCATTCAAATTATTGATGAAATACCGTGCACCTATTTAAAATGTATGTGACAAAGAATGAAAAAAATATTCTGTTTTTATGAGTTAAACATAGAGGGCTTGGTTGGGTGCGACCACTTTCTTAACTCCTTCGTTTTTTTTAACACGGTATAGACGCAAGCGCTCATATATACGTGCATGCACTCACCCCTATGAACGCACACACGCACACCCTACCGTTATGAGCACCTTCGAGAGACTGAGCCGGCATATCATCTTCAGATTTACGAAGTCACCGTAGGCACCTCGTCGTCGACGGGAACGTCTCCTCCCACAGCATCTTGAGATTCACTCCTTAGTTTTGAGCGATTAAGGTTTGGAAGAGCATTTTAGGAGCTATAGCATAGGGGTTGGGTAGAGATGCCCTAAGAAATCATCTACTAAATAAGATAAAGCAAGACTTTTCTTCTAACTTCTCTCTCATTCACCTCAATATTTATTCTATGTGACACTTTATTCTAACATAGCACTACTATACATGCCCTAAACAAAATACACAAAAATCGATGATACCCACAGTTTACGTTTCTTACTTATATATCAAGGTCTACTTAATATAGAATGACCACTATCTTACAAACCAACAAGATTAGGTGCAGTGAGTTTTCAACACTGTCCTAGAGATGCTAATATGATCACATATAATTTTGTTAGGCATGTCTATGATTTAAAAATTGTAGTTATTTGGAAGGCATGATCCGTCTAGCTTTATTCTCCCGGACTTCATCTTTGATGTAACGGCGATAAGAAGTTAATAAGATGCGCCGTAGAGCATTTTCCTAAAATACCAATCAATATAGAATAACTTTCAGTACATACCAGGATCATTTCTCAGAGTATCTACAACCAGACTTGGTAAATTTGACCCTTCAAACGTTAGTGAACGCGTCCACGGACACTGATTGGTCAAGCCTTAAATTTCCCTTCTCATAGCCGAACACCTCAATTAGCATACCTCAAATTCATACAAACTCATGCAACTATGTTAACGATAAATTACACATATCGTCCATCTACTACATCACAACATGTCATCGGACCATCAAAATTTGGCATGTTTAGCTATGGTGGAGAAGATCATCCATGGCTGCCCTTGCCGTCCTCCTAGCGGAAGTAGCAGTCAAAGACGTAGTAGGATCGAGCCGGATCTACTCGTCGCCGGAGCTGTGCGACCCATGGTTGTCCTCCTCTTCCTTGGATGGCAGTCCGGCCATGACATGGATCACCGCCCGATTCTCCTCTTGGACGAGGGTGCGCGTGTTCCTCCGCTGCCACTTCTTTACAATTCGAATGCAAATGGCTTCCTCCTCTGCGGCCGCCCAAGCCGCCGCATCAGCCGCCGCCATGTTTGCAGTGAGGCGGGCCTCGACCATCCTCATCCTCTCCTTCCCATGGCAGTCACACTGGCCCTAGTAGGAATAATACTCCGCCGGACCGGTCATGGTGAAGGGGAGATTTGAAGGCTCCCGAGACCGCCATGATCCAGCCCCGGAGGATTCGAGTGCCTGTTGCGCCGACGTTATGGAGTCACACCAGACGGATCATGCCATGGATAAATCGTGCGTACGATGCGTATGGATAGATGGATCGATCTGGTTCAAGTAAATATGCATGCAGATGCAGGTACAATTGCAGATAGAGTACATAGGAAGATGGACTAGAGCAACAACAATGTATCTACGAGCCTATCTCCTTCTGCATTGCCGCGACCCCGCTCTTCAAGCATCGTAAGGAACATGACGAAAGGGACAGTTCCTAGGGCCAGGCACAGAATAAAGAGCATCCAGGCAACGTGAATCGGCAGCACAAGGTCGGGGGAGGCCGCGGGACGATGCCCAACATCGTCGATGTAGGCAGGCAGACCTGAGCCGATGCCGACAAGGGTGACACCGACGAGGCCCAGCAGACACATCAGTACACACCTGGAACACTCCGAGGGCTCCGCCGCCACCGCCACAAGCTCGTCGCCGGCCATCGTTTGTTGGCTGCTCTTGGCTGGGGGGGGGGGGGGGGGGGGGGGGGGGGGTTGTTTCCAGCGAACAGCGAAGCTGACGATTTCCACTTCCAATCAATCCGCTGCTGGCCGCCGGCGACCTCGGCCGAAGCTAGCTGGCCTTCCCTGAACTGGTTGATTCTTCCGTTGAAACCGCAAAGCACACGACGTATACGGCCGGCACGCACGCGCGCACACGAATCGCCTGATGGATTGTGGTTGCTTTGTATTGAATCGATCTCTCACGGTGGTTTACATGTACATATTATATAGCACCTATAGGAGTACTTGTTTATGCATACGTACGAGCTACGGACTCGTGTTTAATTTTAACAGGATTTGTCAAGTATTTTTTCTTTTTGATGGGTTACAGAATTTGTCCAGTATATATAGGCAAATAATTGGAACATTAATCGGTCGTCGGTCTAGCTGCTGGTTAGGTCGTAACCGTTACTTGGGTCTCCGGCCGGCCTGAGCGTTCCTTCGGAAGCCTTCCAAGGGTCACTTTAAGACGTCGTCATTTGGCGCGCTTTCAGCCACCGTCATGTATCGTGTTTTGGGCGTTTTCTTCGAATTTTTTTTTTTATTTCTTCGCATGGGTTTTCGGTTTTTTAGTTGGTTTTTTCGGGGGTTTTCGGCGTTTCGTTTTTTCACCGGTCTTTCTTAACTTTTGGAAAAATGATTTTTTCGCAAGAAAATGCGTTTTATTTTTCGTTCCTCGAGACGCACAGTTTTGCTCTCACGAGAGGCACGGATTTGCTTCGGCAAGGCCGTGCCTCTCAAAAATGGTAGAAAAATGCATTTTTTTTCCTACCCGAGAGGCAAGGTTTTGCTTCCGCGAGTCGTGTCTCTCAAAAACGAAAAAAACATGTTTTTTTAATCTTTCTCGAGAGGCATTGTTTTGCTTCCACGAGAGCACGGATTTGCTTGCGCGTGAACGAAAAAATGCATTTTTTTTCTTCCGCGTGAGGCACGGGTTTTTTCGTGAAAAAAAGTTCATCAAACCTATCAACATGAGATTTAATTTTTAAGATGTCGACATGAGGAATCCAATGATGAAAACGATTCAAGATTTGGACGCACGGTTTAAGCGATAAAACGTTTTAAAATAACGGATCTGCAAAAAAAGAAAAAACTTTTAGGTTGCGATAAGTGGCACACATGCATTACGTCACTTTTCATAACCTCGAGGAGGTGAAAGTGACCTTTATAAAGAATACTCTTGAATTAGTCATTTCATACGATGTTGAATCTAACTCTAAGGGCCTCTTTGATTTGCAGGATTTTGAAAATACTGGAATAGGAAAAGTATAGGGTTGGATTGGCATGTCCATTTAAATCTTATAGGATTAGCAAGGAGTGTTTGATGCCACAGAAAAAATAAAAGAATTGTAAAAATAGGTTGGAGTGGATGTCGTTAGATTTCCTATGAAATGCAGTACAAATGATTTCATAGGAAAAAAATCCTATGGTATCCAATCCTATGAATCAAAGGAGCAATACAGGAAAAATTCCTAAGGATTTCAATCCTACAAAAAATTCTATAGAATTCCTTTGAATCAAAGGAGCCCTAAGCAAGGTTGGGCCGGCCTGGTCCTGCAGGGAGTTGTTATGTCCTGCTTTTTTTCTTATATTTTGCCTAAAAAGATGAAGCTGATTTTATTTTACCGAAATCACTATTTAAGGAGCACTTTTTATAAAGGTCACTCCCATCATCTTAGTTTGCGACAGCTGTCACCCTGCATGTGCACCACTTGTCGTAACATGGGAGTTTTTCTCGTAGATTTGTTTATTCAAATCATTTTATCCCTTAAACCATGCGTCCAAATCCTGAATCGTTTTCACCGTTGGATTCCTCATGTCGAGATGTTCAAAATTAGATCACATATTGATAGATTTCGACGAACTTTTATTTTCATGAGAAAACCTGAACCAGAAGCACATTTTTTTTCCTTTCGGAGAGGCACGACCGTGACTCTCTCGAAAAAAATCATGCCTCCACGAGAAGCAAAACTGTGCTTTGCAGAAAAAAAACCCATTTTTTCCCGAGAGGCACGACCTTGCCTCTCGTGGAAGCAAATTCGTGCCTCCATGAGAAGAAATTCCGTGCCTCTTGCGAAAGGAAAAAAAAAAGAGAACACGATTTTTCCTCTTTCCGAGATGCACGACAGTGCCTCTCACGGAAGCAAAGCCGTGGCTTTCACAAAGGAAAAATAAAGCGGCTCTCACAAAGGAAAAATAAAATAAGTTTTTCCCTTTTTCGAGAGGCACAACTGTGCCTTTCTCAGTAGCAAATCCGTGGCTCTCGCAAAAAAACGTGTTTTTTTCCTTTTCCGACCGTGCCTCTCGCGGTAGACCCTTGGGAAGGCTCCCGAACGAGTGCTCCTCAGATAGTTACTCCCTCATTTTGCTTAATCTCTGCGGCGAGGACGTAACCATGGCTGTAAGGGTGTCGAATTTCCTGATATTAAGGCGTGTAGGCTAATCACCTCGATTTGAATTTCCCTGAAATATGAACACTAGCAGTCCCTTCATAAATAAAAACAGGAGAGCAATCAACCCTTTGTTCTGACTTATCTCAGATAATTTTATTATATACTACCTTTGCTGGGAAGCTTATGACTTATGACTGCCTTTGCTTTGTTAAGAACAAAAAGGGAAAAACCCGATCAGTTTTTTTCTCTGCAAATTAGTAAGATGAAGCCTACTACTGTGCGATGTGGAACTGTCCTTTGAAATGCTGATCCATTTTTGAAGTTTGAATGCCACTATCTTATCAATCTTATTTTTTAAAAGATCAACCAAGTCACGAGCGATTAAAGATGACATCATCGGGTGGCCGAGCGCCGCCTTCATCTTCACCTTTTTAAAGATCGGCCCCGCGACACGTGCTTGCGTGAGGGCTGATGACGGCCGATCTTCTGTGGATGGAAGATGGTATCAAGGGACCGACCAATTCTGCATGACTCATGATGTGTTCGCATGTCTTGCAACAAAAACAATGTTGCATGTTAGTGTATGTGATAGGGTTGCTGTGCGCCACACGATTGAAATCTGATCGTTCAATCTAATCGGACGGTGGCGGAGGTGATCCACACCAGTTACCGGCCTGATGGGGCCAAACATTTCCGTTAAATTAATCAAGTGCTTAATTGTTCTGTGGCTTGAACATATTTTTTTTAAAAAGAGGAATATATTAATATCGCGAAGATATCTCTGCACCTACAGGATGTTACCAAGACATCCAGGATGCACACAGTCAAAGAAGAAAATAGAAAAAAAGGAAAAAAAATGTCCCGCCATAGTGATCAACTTCTCTTAACAGCAGCACTCATACCATCACCAAATATAACATCCTGAAAACATAAAAGGTCTCCAAAAGCAACGCCTCCAAGAAGGGAACAGTGCATAAGCGCCGTCGTTGCCCGATCCAAGATCTTAGGTTTTCACCCTGGAGAAAGTATGTGCTCTCAAAACAATTCCTTCAGCAAGGGAATCGCCCGACACAACCAATGAAGGTCAGACCTTAGGTTTTCACCCTGAAAGTCACGATTTGGTACATCAGGAGTACCACCAAAGATGAAATCCTCCAGTGTTGCCGCCCCCACATATCACTGCTGCTCCTGAGAGTTATCTAACACCTGACTGACTCCATTGCCTCCAAGACTCCGTTCGTGTAATTGATTCTCTAATCTCGGCCACCATGACCTTCTCCACCATTGTCTCCACCATGGAAATCGAGAGGCTGACATGTCCCAAGGTGTCATCAGCCAACAGAGCTTCGCGCCACGCCCTCACAACCTCGTAGGTTGATATGGACGTGCACGCCGAAAACTAACCAATCCAGATATTCTAAGAAAAATCTTCGGTGGCCGTTCCGGAACACGTCGATTGGCAGATCAAGGAGGACCGATCATGCAGTCGGTACCGTGATGCGAGAAGAGCATGAGGACCGCCACGTTTATCAACGGCAACAGGCCCCCACGCCGCCCCGATCCAGCCTGCTGCCCCCAGGCCAAGCGTCGATACCACCACGGTGTTGAGCAGCCGGCGTCGTCATGCACCACCGCACCAGCCTGGAGTCATGTGAGAGAGCCGTCGACCCACCCAAACCCATCTGGACCACGCGAGATCGGCGCTCATGTCCGCAGTAACAGGGATGCACCCGGCATGGAGCGGTCACGCCTCCATTGTCAACGTCGGCTCGCGCTCGTCACCTGGATCCCATCGCTCCACACAGCCGGCTCATGGCCAGATCGCGAGTCTCCACTGTTAGAGGAGTACGACACCGTCACAAGCGGGAGAAGGCCGCCGACTCACCCCACCTCGCTTGCGGTTGCCGCTTGCCAGATCCGATCCGACGGCACCGAGATCGGCCGACGCCTAGTACGGTGGCCTTCCTCCTACCACCACGAAAGGGGACGGGAGGCAGCAGATCCTCGCCGCCCCCTTCACCGGCGACGCCAGGCTTTGCCGACGGCTGCCTCGACGGACAATGAGGGGCGGAAGGTGACAGCGGCTGGGCGTTAGGTTTCACCCTCTGGTCGCCTGGAGGGGCCGACCCGAGGAGCACTTCCACGATCCGTAAAGGACGGATTTAACAGAGAGGACTGGGAAATTCATTGGTCCAAGATTCTGAAGTAAAAAACCCAATCCAACTTCTCTAAAAGAGGGGCATCTTGCATATTGCTCCATGTGTAGCTTCTCCCTTTCAGTGGAATTTCCACCAAAGCTAGAGAATTGATAGCCTCATTGAACTTTAACATTTCTGTAAAATTGCCACCTGCCCTGTTCCTATTACTTGGATATCTGACATAGTTGAAGTCACCCATTATAATCCATTTGGTATCTTGTGGCATTTGAATGTGTTTGAACCAATCCAGAAATTGAGATCTTTCTGCTCCTTGGCTGGGCCCATAGATATTTGAAAGGATGAAGTAATCACCAGACATAGAAGATGTAAAACGAACAGACAAGGAGAAATCATTCTGGAAAAGATTTTCCCCTGCAAACAGAGAGCCATTCCAGGCAATAAGTAGTCCTCCAGAATCCCCAACTCAGGGGAGATATTCAAATTGGTTAATCCTTCTGGGACAGAAATTCTTGAGATATCTTGCATCAAATAATTCTCTTTTTGTTTCTTGAATGCAGATGATGTCTGCATTAGACTCATCTATTTTATTCTTCAGTGCCAGCCATTCGTTACTGTCATTGATGCCTCTAATATTCCAGTTCAATATGCCTCTAATATTTGGTTCTGCCCCTTGCCAAGCCAATCTCTGCTCACACCCCATGTTTGATTCAAGTTGGCACCCACATCCCTAAGCCCAAGATTTCCAAGTTTGAAAATTTCTGGATGAAAGTGCAGGGATTTAAAGACATTGTCAAGCAAAGCTGGGAACGGGATATTCACATTACTGACTATGCCAAGAGAATATCAGCTAAATTTAAAAGATTAAGGAAATGCCTCAAAATTTGGGCTAAGACAATTTCTCATCTAAGCACTTCCATCAAAAACACCAATGAGGTGATTCTCCTCCTTGATGCTCTAGAAGAATTCAGACCTCTAGCATTTGCTTCAGCTTTTGGATTTGCAAAGGATTTACTGGCAACAAAGAGCAACCATTCGGTGGGTCAAGTTTGGAGAAGCAAATTCCAAGTATTTTCAAGCCAAGGCCACCATCAAACACAAAGTGAATCACATTGACAGTCTGCAGGATGATGTTGGTAATTTGTTCAGAGAACATGATGCAAAAGCTAGTATCCTACTGAATGCCTTTAAGAAGAGGCTCAACACATCCACTCCTACTTTCAATCTTCTCAACCTAGATTCCTTGATTAACAGAAACACTGATCTTTCAGTTCTGGAGCAACCTTTTTCCAAAGATGAAATTGACAAAGTGGTTCAAAATCTGCCATCTGATAAAGCCCCTGGACCCGATGGCTTCAACACTGACTTTGTAAAATTCTGCTGGGACATCATTTCCCCAGATTTCTATGCATTGATAGAAGATTTCTTCAATGGGACCATAAATTTGCAGAGCATCAACAACTCTTTTATAACTCTCATTCCAAAGAAAGATGCACCAATGTCACCAAATGATTTCAGGCCCATTTCATTGCTCAATTGTTCTATCAAGATCATCACTAAGCTCCTTGCAAACAGATTGCAGGAAGTAATTCTGAAATTGGTCCACACAAACCAATATGGATTTTTAAAATCAAGATCCCTACAAGACTGCTTGGCCTGGGCTTATGAGTACTTCTATCAGTGCAAATCCTCTAATAAAGAGTTGTTAATCCTCAAACTAGATTTTGAGAAGGCCTTTGATATGATTGAGCACCAAACCATTAAGGACATTCTAATAGCTAGAGGCTTTGGACCTAGATGGCTAATGTGGATAGACATGATTTTCAAATCTGGATTTTCTTCAATTCTACTCAATGGTGTGCCAGGGAAGCAATTCATGTGTAAAAGAGGTGTCAAACAGGAAGACCCACTATCTCCACTCCTATTTGTGCTTGCTGCTGATTTACTCCAGACAATTATAAACAAAGCAATGGAAACAAACCTCATTTCAAAGCCACTAGAGTTGCATCCATGCCCTGATTTTCCAGTGATTCAGTATGCTGATGACACAGTCCTAATTATGCCTACCTGCAGAACTCAGTTAGAGCAGCTCAAGAATCTTCTTATGCACTTTACTGCTTACACTGGCTTAAGAATCAATTTTGAAAAGTCTGCTACGATTCCAATCAACACACCTGAACATAAGATGCACCTTCTGTCAAACAACTTGGGTTGTATTATTGGGAGCTTTCCTTTTACCTACCTTGGCTTACCACTCAGCCTGCTCAAACCAAAGCTAGAAGACTTTGCTCCTATCATTAAAAGAGTTGACAGAAGACTTGCCGGCTGTTCCACCCTTCTATCTTATGGAGACAAACTGACACTCATCAAATCTGTTTTCACAAGCTTGCCAACTTTTTTCATGAGTACCCTTTCACTGCCTGTTGGCATAGTTGCGCAGATCAATAAATACCTCAGACTTTGCTTCTGGAGAAAATATGGATTGGAGGGAAGAGGACCTGCTCTAATTGCTTGGGACAAAACATGCATCCCCAAAGATCAAGGAGGATTGGGAATTCTAGACATTACCACTCACAACAAGTGTCTCTTGATGAAGCACATCCACAAATTCCTAAATAATGCAGATCTCCCCTGGGTGAAGCTCATTTGGTATTCTTACTACCCCAATGGCATCTTCACTCCCAAACCTGTGGGATCTTTCTGGTGGAAAGGAATCCTCAAGCTGCTTCCTTTATATAAACAGTGGGCTAAGGGAGAGATTGGAAAAGGCAACTCCATCTGCTTCTGGCAGGACAATTGGGGACAGGAACCACTTCAACATAAATACCCTGAGCTCTACTCTTTCTCACACAGATCTAGTCTGTTGGTACTAGAATTCCTCCAACTAGAGAACCCTCTGGAACACTTTCACACACCTCTCTCCATCCAAGCAATGCGGCAGTTTCACGAACTGCAGATTATCATCCAACGCATTCAACTCACTAACCACTCTGATAGTTGGGTTTATTCTTGGGGATCAGCTTTCTCCTCCATAAAGATGTACAAATGCCTAGCCACAAAAGATCACTCACCTCCTCCTATTTTCAAGAAGATTTGGAAGAATGCGACCATTCTAAGATACAAGATCTTCTTTTGGCTCATCCTGCATGACAGAGTGAATTCCAGGAACTTATTGAAAAGAAAATCTCTTCACCTACCATCTTACGAATGTGAGTCCTATCAGCAGCACACAGAGGAAACAACCTTGCACTTATTTTGGGATTGTGAATTCGCGCAAGACTACTGGAATTCTGTCTTAGGACAGCGTAGACGGGGCATTTCCATCTTTGATGAGATAATACTTCTTTCAGAAGCTTTCCCTCCCAACATTGCTATGGAAATCCTGATCATGGGTTGTTGGAACATTTGGATGCAACGTAATGGGAAAATCTTCAGAGCACAGACCCCATCCATTCAAGCTTGGAGAAGGGCATTGTAGGCAGATTTACTGCTTCTTCAACACCGCATCAAGAATAATTTTGAAGCTTTGCTCTTTAATTGGATCGAACAATTTCTGAATTAGTTTGACATGTTGCCTTTCGGGTTTCATAAAACTGGAGTTGGTTAACTCACTGTAAAGCTTGCATTTGTACTTTTTACACTTTTCATATATATACACCGTAGAACGATTGTTCTACGGTATTCGGTTCAAAAAAAAACCCAGAGAGGACTGGCTTGAACATTTGAAGCACAGAACTTGTCCCGGAGCGGTACTAGCCAGCAATAAATTGCAATCAATAATAAAAATCTGTATGGACGTGCAGCAGGGGGAATACAACATAATCACGTGGGCTCCACCTATTCCTCCTTCTCGTATCATCTCGCTTACCCGTTCTTCCGTCCACGACACGTACTCCCTCCTCTTCCGCTGCTCGGACCCTGGCCTTGCCAATAAAGCAGCTCTAGATGATCCCGTAGACACTCATTTCTTAACGAAACATCATTCAAATATCCAAGAAAAATCTTTTGTTGGCTCCTCTAAAAGTTTTTTACGTACCATTAGCCCTTCAACGGAACAAATCTCGTAAAACCATCCCGTAAATGTTTTGCATGACGTGTTTACGGGATCTATTCCTCTTGACTCTTGCTTTCTTCTTTTTGTTTTCATCCGGTTTGTACTTGTTTCTTTCTCTCCTTGATGGATCATCACTATCATCATCCTCATCTTCCAATTTGACGCCTTTTTGGGGGCCATTCTTTGTCCCTCATCCTCCACTTCTCACTATTGAGGAGCCACATTTCCAAAATTGATGAAGAGTGAATGACCGGTTATTGAAGCCTGGGGTTTGCTTGAAGTTTCATTGGCAATGCGATCCTATACACAAACATTGAGACAAGTATGAGCTCATGCTCTTCGTATCAACACGACCAAAGTCACAAAGATGAAGAAATACTCACATAATCATCGATAGTGATGCCACTTGGAGGAGCATTCTGCACTTGCTCCAAGCACCCACTCCAACGGCTCCAAGTTTTGTTGATGGTGTCCCAATGGCCTTGAAATGACTTCCAGATCCGACCGAAAGGGAACAATGTCATTTGATGATATTTGTCCTCGATCATTTGCCAATAACATCCATAACTTTGATCCTTGCGGACCACGGCGTTAAGAGAGACACTCTCCCATGCTTGAACCAAGCACACGTCCTTCGTTTCTGTCTAGTTGCCTGTCCTCCCCACCCTAACATCATAGTCGGCCTCGCCGATCACTCGAACCTCATCATCATCATCCCAGAGGCAAAAGATTTCTCCGCAGTAGTACTATTGCTCCCCCCCCCCTTCCCCTCTCCTTCTTCCATTGATCGCTGCCCCTGTTCTGCTCTCCTTGCAAATGCGGCCTGCATGCTCGCGTGTCAGCGGCTAGGGGGAGACACCACACCGGTCCCGACCGCGCGGCCTGCTTCTCGGGTGATCGCGTGTGGGCGGCCATGGCACGCGCTGGTGGCTCGGCCGCGCGGCGGCGACGTGGGGGAGGTGGATTTGGAGCTCTCCTGGCCGGTCCAGAAGGCCACCGACGAGGACCTCTAGAGGGTCAGGGTACGTGCGTGCGCCATCCCTCCCTCCCTACCTCGGTCCAGAACTCCAGATGACGATTCGATTTGTGCGGACGCGGCGCGTGGTTTCGCGAGCTTGGGCCTTGTGTGATTTTTTTCGAATCCCGTGCCTCGGCGTCCATACGTACCCCCGGACCGGCGAAGCGTATGCATCCGGTGGTTAGCTCCGATTAATCGTGTTTAGTGCGCACGAAACAACCTGTGGTTGGATGGTTAGAGGGACTGTGGTATCCCCAGCCCACCAGGGTTCAAGTCCTGGTGCTCGCATTTATTTTTGGATTAATTTCAGGATTTCCGGCGATGCGCATTCAGTGGGAGGAGACAATCCCGTCGACGACGAGGCGCCTACGGTGACTTCGTAAATTTCAAGATGATATGCCGGCTCAGACTCTCGGAGGTGCTTATAGGGGTAGGGTGTGCGTGTGTGCGTTCATAGGGGTGAGTGTATGCGCGTGTATACGAGCGCTTGCGTCCGTGTGTTAAAAAAAAACGTGTTTAGTGCCCCATCGTTCGCTCCCTTTCAGTTAGCTGGGTCCGTGCGTGCGCAGGTGCGCTAGGGTTCAGGGAGGGTTTCTGCACAGGTGTCATGCAAGTGCAATTAGCATGTGCTGAGTGCCATCTCTAGTCAATCTGACGCCAACATGATTGTCGCACTCTCGGCGACACACGGTATTCCAGGAAATTGCTTGTTGCCGTGGGTGCCATATGTCGCTGATTAATTTGGGCCAACTAGATGTTATGCGGCATGATCCCCTTTTTTGTAGAGTGTTATGCATGATCCCCTTTTTTTTTGTAGAGAATGTTTTGTTATGAGAAAGCAAGCTGATGGTTGAGTACGGTCGCCTCCTTGTGCTTAAGCCCTGTATTGATCCTTGCTTGTGTTCTTGCAGTTGATGAAATTGACCAGATAGCTCTTCTGTTAGCATTAATTACATGCCCTTTGTGTGCTTAAGGAACTGTTGATGAACCTTTTGCTACCTATAATCATATTTCATTTATGACCTCTTTCGTGTTCAGGTTGAGACTATTCCCTGCAACTTCAAGTCTTTTTTGCGAGCTTGAGCCTTTTTATTTTTGAATATGTGCGTACGTATGGACCCTAGACCGGCGTGCATATGCGGGCTAGGTTTCTGTTTGTGCTTAAACCTGGTGATTTGTTGATTAGTCGCATTTAGCGCGTTGTTGTTCGCTGCCTTTTATGTGCAATCGAAGTTTGGCCGGTTGTATGCTCCAAATGATGGTGCCTTGTCTATGTGTGGTTTGTGCACAAGGGTTTAGAGGGGTTTTCTGTCCATGTGTCATGGATGTGCAATATTGGCATGTGGTGACTGGTGAGTGCCATTTCTGGACTATCTGATGGCAACTTGTTCTATTGGTAGGAGATGGTTGTCAGCTGAGTGTAATGGTTAAAAGCAAAGAAAGGTTTTTCCTCACCCTCTTTATTATAGTGTCTGATTATATTTCTTAGTCATTGGTGCGTTTGTCAACAAGATAAACTTCTGATACTGAAATGCTATTTTAACCACCATATCTTTCTTTGATGTTCCATTATTGTTGATCTGTTTTTGATAATCTTAATCCCTACTTTTCATAGTTATGCAAAGAAGCTGGATTTGCGACAAGTTTATTTGGAAGATTGGTTATGCTCAAATTTGATAAGCATTTGCTGAATATACAGTATCGCATGTATCCTCGTATCAGCTTATTTCCAAATGCTCAGTTTTATGAGAGGAAGATTTTAGATGGTTACATTGTCATGTCTCCTAGTTATAACAAGCTTTATATATGCCTCCCTTTTGGCAGCTGCACGTTGACAAATGTCACTGATGGAAGGGAAGACAAATAGGACACAGGAAACAGACAGAGAAACATGGTTGAAGTTGCTGTTGTTTTGCACCTAATCCATACCATCTTTAAATGTATGACTAAGCTGAATTCTTATCTTTTCTTTAACCTTAATATCGTTTCTAAGTTATTCTTTTATGAAGCTGCTTGGTTACTATAACATGGGATCTTTAGAAGCTTACACGGTCTGCCTTTCTTGTCTTGCATACTGCATAACCTTCATTGGTAGAAAGATGTTCACCATAATAGCTTATATTTGAGAGTCCAGTTTTCTATGCGTATCTCATGATATGGTAATTGCATCAATCCAGCTTTATGAAATTTCAGTACGACTGCCCTATTTGGTAGACAATGTTGCAACATGAAAGATGAAACGTTCTGCTTTATTAGAGTTATCCGCCACTGTATGTACCCGCTTTACTAACCTTTATTATCTTCAGACTTCATAGTGGAAAAGCAATAATTTTTAGAGAAGGAGGATTACCCCGGCCTCTGCATCTCGACGATGCATGCAGTCATTTTATTAATTATTCACAAAGACCTTACAAAGTAGTACATCACGTAGTCTGAAGTCATCATCTTAGCAACATCTGTCGCTACTCCTATCCACTTGATGAAGGGGTGCCGATAGTCCGAGCCTAATACCAAACAGACATCGCACAAATGACTAACATCTAAAGCAGGAGGCCCCAACCGAGCCACATACCGGGTTTGGGGGCACAAACCGGTCCGACGCACTCTCATGTGTCATCGTCGCCATCTTCCACCAATCCATCTTCAGAGCAGAAACTAACGCACCGACCTTGACAAGCCTCTCTGCCATCGACGCCACCATGACGCCAGACAGCGTCCACCGCCCTGTGCTCGTCCATCAAGACGCATCCTCCGCCGATACTCCGCCGCACCATGCCGCCAAGACTCGTCGTCGTCAACGCGGTAGATACGACGCCACACCACCTCCTGATCCTGATCGCCGCCAACGTCTTCCCTACGGTGTCCACCATCCACACAGCTCCCGAGGCGGTGCCTTCAAGAAGGACACGACGTCGAAGGCGCCGTCGCCGCCCACCGCAGTTAGGGCTTTCACCCGGGAGACAAAGGTCGTGGTGGAAGTAGAAGCAGATTTGACGAGCGTCTCCATGGAGAAGAAAACGGCGCCCTCGGGCGTCGCCGCCGCCGTGGACGAAAGGCCACACTAGGGATTTCTCCCGATCTGATTCCTCACCTCCAGCTCCAACTGCATCTAGGATCAGCAAGTCTTTCGACCCAGATCTGTACAGAGAAGCACACCGAGCAGGGGACGTAGGCTACAAGGCATCCCGGTCCAGATCAGAGACCTCCGGACGAACCTGGCCGCCGGGCACCCGCAGTGTCCCAACCGGCCAGACGGATCGGACGGGACGACCGGATCCGATCCAGAAGCTCCGCCGGATCGCCAGCAGAGGTCTCAAGCACCCCTCGCTGGCCCTCCCACGCAGCCGCTGGCCGGCCACAAGTACGGGCTGGATCAGCCAACCCGCACGTCACCGCCAATAGCCGCACCATCAGTCCTCCCCGTCGACCCTGCAGCACCGTCGCCACTGCCCACCACCATGCCGCCGCCACGCGCCGTCGCCGGAGACAGACGCCTTGCCGCCAGCGATCCAGATCTGGGCAGGTTCCCCCACGCCCATGGATGCCCCGCATCACCCAAACCTGCGTGGGAGGGGAGGGAGCCTCCGCCACCGCTGTCGGCCACCAGGCTTTGCCCGGTGGCTTCCTCCAGCGGCGACGGAGGGAGGCACGGGATCTGTGGCGGACCGGTGGCTAGGATTGGGGATCCGCCCCGAGTCGCCCAGGCGGGGGGCGACGCGGGGGCAACATCCGTGATCATGGAAAAGCAATGATATGTCAATGATTTGGTGATATAGAATGAACTTAAATTTGCTGAAGAAAATTCTTTCAGTAGCCGTGTCCAAAATTGATCCCTAAAGATCAGTAAGCAGCCACTTAAGTTTTTTCTTCAGCTTGGAAAAGGGCAGAGCAAGGGCTCAGCTTCGATCTTTCATATAATGCTCAAGTTGATGCTATTAAAAGTTGACTTGGCAAAAAGTATGGTACATGTGAGGGGTAGGGGGCAGGGTATGCGCCCCAGGGAGCAGGGGCGTAGCTTAGTTGGGGCCGACCTGGGCCATGGCCCGCCTAGGATTTTGGTGAACTTTTTAATACCTATGCCCATTCCACTAAGCAGGCTTGGGCTATTCCCCTTCAAGGTCGATCCAATGCTTCTGAAGGTCGGCAACAAGCAGCCTACTACCAGGAGGCGCGGTACTTCCTAGTCGTGGCCAGCATCCTTCTCCACCAGCAACGAGACGCGCCTGCATGTCGTCTAGGTTTAGCAGCGGCCTAGGCAACAAGCAATCGAGCACTGCATCCCCAATTACCGAGGACTGCATAGCTAATCTTATTTCTTTCCCCAACTTCCGATTTCACTTAGCCTGATATTTTTCGCTCAATTGTTGTCAATCTACAATTGCAGGCTGCATGCCTTCTCTTTTTCTTCATTTATGAAAAGCAAAACCGGCAGTCATCTGATGGGATCACCAGCTACATGTTGCGAGTATAAGCGCACACGACACAACAACGTCCATCAACCAGAGCCAGGCTCCTAGCGTTGATCGAAACAAAGGATCACCCAGGATTTTAGTGAACTTTTTAATACCTATGCACAGTCCACACTAAGCAGGCTTGGGCAAAGACAAGATCTTAGTTGAAAGCAACAACGAGAAATTCATAATGTAAGGAACAAGCCAACAATGGCGTGGTTGCAGACTGAATAGTTGTTCTCTACCATGAGCTGGCCCGCCCAGTTTTTTCTTCGAAGCGCCGCCACTGCCAGGGAGGGTTGGGGTCGAGGCTACGCAATCCTCGACAGTGGGGTATAGGGGGACCTTATGGCCTCCTTGGAATACGGGTCCAAAGTTATTTTTTGTGTGTGTGTGGAGGGGGGGGGGGGTGTTCATTCTTAATAAAGTGCTAAAGAGAAATACAACAACAAAGCCTTTAGTCCCAAACAAGTAGGGGTAGGCTAGAGCTGAAACTCATAAAATCTCGTGACCAACTCATAGTTCTGGCACATGGATATGAAGCTTCCACACACCCTGTCCATGGCTACTTCTTTGGTGATACTCCAATCCTTCAGATCTCTCTTAACGGACACCTCCCATGTCAAGTTCGGTCTACCCGACCCGGCCTCTTTTGACATTATCAGCATGCTTTAGCCGTCCACTATGCATTGGGGCTTATGGAGACCTACGTCGAATATGCCCAAACCATCTCAGACGACAACGTTGGACAAGCTACTCTTCAATCGGCACTATCCCAACTCTATCTCGTATATCATCATTCTGGACTCGGTTCTTCCTTGTGTGGCCATACATCCATCTCAACATGCGCATCTCCGCCACACCTAACTGTTGCACATGTCACCTTTTAGTCGGCCAACACTCAGCGTCATGCAACACCGCGGGTCGAACCGCCGTCCTATAGAACTTGCCTTTTAGCTTTTGTGGTACTCTCTTGTCACAGAGAATGCCAAAAGCTTGGCGCCACTTCATCCATCCGGTTTTAATTCGATGGTTCACATCTTCATTGATATCCCCATCCTTCTGCAGCATTGACCCAAAATATCAAAAGGTGTCCTTCTGAGACACCACTTGCCCATCAAGGCTAACCTCCTCCTCCTCCTCGTGCCTAGTAGTACTGAAACTACATCTCATGTACTCGGTTTTAGTTCTACTAAGTCTAAAACCTTTCGATTTCAATGTTTGTCTCCATAGCTCTAACTTCCTGTTGACCCCCGTTCGACTATCATCGACTAGCACCACATCACCCGCAAAGAGCATACACCATGGGATATCTCCTTGTATATCCCTTGTGACCTCATACATCACCAAGGCAAAAAGATAAGGGCTCAAAGCTGACCCCTCGTGCGGTCCTATTTTAATCGGGAAGTCATCAATGTCGCCATCACTTGTTCGAACACTTGTCACAATGTTATCATATATATTCTTGATGAGGGTAATGTACTTTGTTGGGACTTTGTGTTTCTCCAAGACCCACCACATGACATTCTGCAGTATCTTATCGTAGGCCTTCTTCAAGTCAATGAACACCATATGCAGGTCCTCCCTTCCTGCATATAAGAGAAATAAAAGAAATTAATTGTTTGTAGTTTTCACCCTCCCTCCCTCCCTCCCTTAAGAGGAAATTGTCTGGCACCAGAACAAACTAATTGGATTCCGCCGCAACCTGAGGTAGAATAAACCAGTTTGTTTATTTTTTAGCTTCAGCGACAGCACGGTATTTTCAAATCTGATTAGCATATTTGATCTATGTATTACCTTCTAATAGTTGCAACACTGTGTTCTTAAATCTTACTAGCTTAACCGGCGCGGCGGCACGCCGCGCCCGTCTGTACGTCGTGATAGAATCATGAACAGTTATCTATAAGCTAAAGAAAATATATGTGGTGGCTTCACGTGTGTTATATGCTATTACATGAAGAAAAGCACATTGATACATACACAAAGACAGTGATATAAGAGCTCAAGATGGGAAGGAAGTACATTTATTACAACCATCCATGATGCATGTTGACAAACAAAATGACACACGTTGATACACTTCTAATAAAAGCTACATATTAAAACCATGTACAGTCCGCTCTACATAGCCATGCCCTGTTGATACGGTTTGTGAGAAATTCTGTATACGGTGGTATTAAACGTTATCTGATAATTTCTGATTAACTACTCAACTGTTGCATGTTCACTATTTTTAATGCCGTGGTGTATGTATAAACATCATATTGGTACGGATGTTGAAATCTTTTATAAAGGAACACACATTATCTAGACGCTACATAGAAGTTCTGTATGTGTGGATAGAAAGAGCCTTGTGTTGATTATTTGGCTAATTGGTTGGTTGTTTATGTTAGTTGTTATGTTCTCCAAGAGTTTTTCAGGTTCGTGTAAGTTTAATTGTATGTTTTGATTGGTTTTTATCTTCACATGTAGTTTCATGTGCTTGCTTTTAACTCTTGTCTTTTTTGTTTGGTTTGATTATTCTGGTTTTGTTAATTTCATGTGAGATAGATGATGTGTGTCTTTATAACGAAGATAAAATCGGTTATGCATCAATAATGCCATTTCTGAGAGCTAAATAAGGAAATCAATGTATGAATTGAAAAACATAGATTTAGTCTTCACTGTATGCTTAGCCCCGGTGTATGAAATAATTGGATCTTTAGTTTGTGAGCGTTGAGGGCATGTGCAATGGTATGATGTCAAATAATTGTTGCACGTCTTTGCCATGATCTTATTAGTTTGTCATGTGAACTAATTTTTGAGCATTTATTTGTTGGTGGGCCATGTTGAACTGCCATTGCTTGGTGCACACTCGTTCTTGTGCTGAAAATAGGCTTCTCTTGATAGCTTCAAAGGCATAATAACTATGGTCATTGATGACTATGTTAAAGTAAGTGCAGGACAGCAGATGTATTCCAAGGCATCCTGGGCAACATTGCTTTGCTGATGCATGTCGCTGATTTTTTAGTGCAGATGTATACCAGCATGGGCAACATTAATCGAAAGTGTAGACATAAAAAATAGCACCAACATGAGTAAAATTGACCAAGTGAAATGGTATGTCCTACCAATGACATTGCTAACATAAGCAAATGCTTTCATAAAGCAAATAACCATCCTGTGGCATTTTAATTAGCTTGGTCAGTACTGCATGAAGGCCGACAACTGATACTTTACAATTGTTTCCTCCATTCAAAAAAAATATTACTACGAATGACTGAAAGAAAAAAGATAGCGGTGTCTCCTTCCCTCCCACCCCCTCTCCACCGAGAGCTCAGCCATGACCATAGCTGATTCAGAGTGATGACATAAATTTCCCATATGAACATGTTACAGGGAGGGGAAACTGCAGAAATCTGTCAAAAATGAAGGCGAATCCACATATGCTCTGTATGTATGCACTGGTTTAGTGGCACGACTCTACTTAAAAATGTGCATGCTGACACATTCTAATATTTATGCGTGGTGTCTGCTCTCTGATCCTAAAATAGCATTGTTGTCTCTTGCCTTACTATGCACCCTTTTAGTTAAGCAAACATGCAAAGAAAACATTCACTCAGGCAAACATCACTAAATTGCATATGCTAGCAGAAATAATCCTTAGCAAATCCTCTAAATATTCAGAGATGTGCTTGTGTATTTGTTCAATCAACAATCAAGTACTATATAATCTAGCAGGTAGTGTTCTTAAAACAGTTTCCTACAGGAATGAGCTTGTGTAGCTAACTATGCAACTCTATACAAACTTTACTGAATTATATGACAGGTTTTCATTTGTGACGACCCGCAAGGATTAAATGACCTGAACCTGATTCATGTTGCATATATACCCTTCCCTGATATTACCTACTTTGCTGCTACTAATGTACACTAACCATGACATTTCTTCCTCTGTTATGGTCAGAATTACAATCTGATTACTAACCCCTAATCATATTTCGTAATCTGACATGAGCATGACCCCACACTAAATGATTTTGTAACTAACCAAAGAGGAAAGTTATAGCTTTTATCAAGTTGCTCATGATCGCCACACACAGAGTCAGGCTAGAGTAATTAGGCGTGTAACTGGACCAACTATAGCAAGACGAATCGCCGTGGTGGGTCTCGATCGTACTGAAATCGTTCTCCGGCCTCTCCTTCCTCAAGCCAGTACGCCAAAGACACTAGTCTATGCTGCATGCTGCTGCTGCCGTGCAGCAAGCCAGTGACAGGATGCCAAGAGAAAGCAAGTCCGGCCTCTTGGCCTCTGCTCCTGCCGCGGTGGTTAACGCCGGCCTAGCGTGTGTTGCGTCGATCTGGGTGGATGCAGGGCAGAAGGAACGAATACTAAGCAACCTGCAGGACGACACCGCCAAGGCCTGCTGCCCACCCTCTCTCTCCACGAGGCTGGTGCAGCTTCGATGGGGAAACGGCGACAGTGACGCTGACGCCGGGCGGCATGGATAATGCGAGCAGTGGATCAGCGGCCAACGTGATCCGAGGCAGCGACCTAAGTGGCGGCGGCGCCCGCGTCCAGGATGGCAAGCTTCGGCGGAGGTGTTTGCGAGCGTCGGCTCCGGCAGCGATAACGACAGCGTGGCCACGGCGACTGATCGCAGGCACGGCTGTGCGGCGTGCCGTGGTTCCGGCGACGGAGATGGTTGCGTACAGGCAGACGCTAGATGACGCGGTCCGCGCTCGCGGCTTCGGCGTCGTGGAAACGACCGAGAGCTCTAGGACAGCGAGATGGTGCATGAGCACGGGCACACAATGGCTCTCGTCACCTCACGAACGACGACGTCTGCAGCGCGCTGGGTGAGCCACTCCATAGCCTCGTGCCCGCCTCCGCAGTGTCGCGTGTCCTGCGCTGTCCGTAGCCATGGCCGTGGAGCGCGAGTCCCAGTGTGAGCCCAGCCGCGCGCCGTTGAGACCTCGCCGACGGTCGACACCACCGCGTCCAGCCCCAGTGGCCGGAGGCCTCCCTCAGCCACCGCCTCCAATTGCTGTCGCGCCCTGCTGACGCCGTGGCTCCTACCACAAATCGACGCCGGGCGGTGTGCGCCGCCGCCATGGCCGACATCTTGCACGCGTGATTAGCCGGCACAGCGACCGGCGCCTCTTGCTCCACAGAGCAGCAGCGGCATCGGCGCGACGGAGCCTCATTTTGTGGCCGTACCCCGGGCCGCAGGGCGGAAGTGCTGTCGGATGCCTGGATCATGCATGCGGGCAGCTCCGCGGCGACGCATGGCGGAAGTACGGGCCCCTGGTGGCGGCGACGGAGCTCCCTTTTGGATGGCTGGCGCGCGCCACGCAGCACCGTCGGGTTCTCCTGGTGCGCGGCGCCAAGGCGAAGAAGAAGCGATGCATCGCTATGGCGGAGAGGAAGCGATGCAGCGGCGCCGAGAGCGAGGGAGCACGTAGCACGCGAGCAGCTCCTCGAGGCCCCGCGGCGACGCCGGGACGTCGTCATTCGCCGTGATCATCTCCGCCATGCTCGCCGGGAAGCTCCCCCGGGTCCGTCGACTCCTTCACCACGACCCCGCGCACCGAACAGAACGGCCGCCGTTACGCACATGGGTGATGACGGCTGCCCGGATTCCAGGAGGGCGACCCCCACGGCCTCGACCAGAACGAATAGTGCTAGGAGAAACCATCAGTACATACACACGCAAATGAGCAGGTAGCAGAAGGAAATACCTGGAGAGGCGACGACGGCGACGGTGACAACGCCTCCCTGGTGGCGGCCGGCGACGTGTGGATGGAGGGGGGCAGCTGCGCCGGGTTGCGGCTGCTCCAGGTTCTCCCGGTGGACAGCTATGTGGTGATCGCTCCCGCGTTCGCGCCCACGACGCTGGCGACCCTGCTCACCGCATCCACGCTGGGGAGCAGCCTGCTGGACTGGACAGAGGAGCAGCACAAACGGAAGTAGAACGCTACCGGAATGCAAGGACCAGCGACAGGAAAGACTCGTATTTATAGCAGCTTCAAAGGAACAAAAAATCAATTCGAAGACAACTCCGAACGGTCTAGACGGCAGAAAACCCACGTCGGCATCGAAACTTCCAGTGTGGGCGCGTGTGCATGCATGTGGGAACAGCAGTGGGTCCCACTTGTCTGTACAGAGCTAGTGTTGCGTGCCACCCACGTATACATTGCACGTGGTCACATCAGGATCCTTGGCTTTTAATACTTGTCTGTACAGAGTATTGCGTGTGCATGTACCCATAATTACTAGATCCACACGCAAACGCCAACAGCACGTTAAGAATATTTCGCTGGAATCATTACGTCCACACGTGAACCGTACCTTGCCAGGTCCCAATTTAATACACGCGTCATACATTCTTACATTCACCGGGTCACTTTCAACCAAGTGGCGTAACGTAAGGCGAAAATCTTCATTGGAATTAGATGTTCTGGTATTAGAATATTTGATCTATGTATTAGTATTACCCTCTAATAGTTGCCAAGGCATAAGCATATGGCTGCAATTTCTACCGCTCCGGTCATATGTCGTAGGACTATAAGAGGTGCGTAAAAGCATTAATGCCTTTTTCTTTCCTTATGAAGTGGAGGAAGAAATGGACTGCACAACAGCCCTAAGTTAAGAAACATTTCATACTTCAGTAATAACTAATAAAAGGAAAGAAACCTTAGTGCTAGCTTCTGCAAATAGTACAGTAGGGTAGCATGGTATCATGGAAATATTCTGGACCGTTTTGGGAGTGAAAAATGATGTCCTAAAACATTTTTTTTTGCCAAAAGATTTCTTGTAGCATGAACTCTGCTATAATTGGTAGTGTAAGCCTCTTTGAATAAAAGAACAATCACTTTCGATCAAAAGAATCTTGACAAGCAGGCGTGCTCTTTTTCTTTTGTACTCCCTCCGTCCCAAAATAAGTGACTCAACTTTACACTAAGTTTAGTACAAAGTTGAGTCACTTATTTTGGGACGGAGGGAGTACAAGACAACAGCGAGCACTCCGTGTGGAGGCCAGGCCCCGAACGCAGTAGGCTGGCTGCACACCTGCGCCTCTGGCCAGTGTCACGCTATTCCTGGTCGTTGCAGTGCCTTCCCTTTGGCAGTTATCCATCTAAATATTTTCAAGTTTATATAGTTATACTATACCTGGTGTTGTTTCAGAATGCACATTTTCTTTGCACAATTTTTTTATCTTCAACCTTACTCTGGATTTCTGCATTTTGGGCTACCTTCGTTATTGTCACCGAGGCCTAGGTGGTGTCCATTGTCATTGCACATGGCTAGATCCTGATCCACCATGATTTGCCTACTTTTATCAGTTGCTCGGCTCTTTCTTTAGAATCTACTCATTCGGTGCTCATTTTCATTTGCTTGTGGTGTTCATCTTTTAGGAATGGCGGAGAGCTTACTGGTGCCTGCCAAAGACGTGTTGCTGCATGTTGTTGGCTCTGATGGTGCGTAGTTCCTGCCATTTTCACCATCTTCACAGCCACTAGATTTGGAGATGCGGTCACACCTCGTTGATTTGGAGATGCGTTGAAGATAACCTCTGGTGATATATCGTTTCTCTAACCTTCCCTGAGCTAATGTGCTCTGGATAGTGTATATACCCTTAATATTTATTTCATTTTCTAAAAGATTGCCACCAGTTTAAAAGCTTGCCTGCCCTGCCCTGCCCTGCTAAATTTTTCAATGGATAGCAACATACTGTGAGCAAACGTAACCATAACCCGGATAATTACTTGCGAGTGAAGATTTATTTTCTAGAATAATCTTCTTATGCATTGTAAGTAGATCAAAATTCCTTAATTTCTTCTGTTTTAGCCTCTCTTTTCTCTGATTTTGCCACTAAAATGGAAGTCACCCGTGAATGTTGTAAAATTGCTCTACCAAGACATTATCGAATACTATAAAGTAAATAGTATGAAAAAAAGGCTGTTCTTGTATCGATTTGATATGGTTAGAATAACCAGTAGGCTGTCATAAGGTGTGATAAGACAATTTACAGAATATTTGTGGGCACAATTATTACCTTCCAATGGCTGCAGAATTGTCAAAGGCATTATTATTAATATTTCTGCCTTTAGATTGTTGAACTTGGATGGAGAAAAATGTATCACAGAGAAGTTGGGACCAAGAACACCTGGACATTTCAAATAAATGCACTCAGATGTTGAAGGTATCATGGTTTACCGTTCACTGGGGGTACCATATACTATATCTGCAAAAGCTTGCTTTGCTGTATTTTTTTTTTCTTACCTGGGAGATATATTACACTGCATCTATAAAGACAATATGTTGCATAATGCGGTGGATCTTTCTTCACAGGTGCTGTCGTCCTCCATGGATTTGACTACCAGAGATGAGGACCTACTCCACATATCCCCAGTCCCTCTGTTCCACCTACCAAGGTATGGGACAACCACCATGATGTTAGTTAAACCCTGAACCGTAGCTAGCTGAACCGGTTTCCCCGGATCAGATTTCCTTTGCGCATGTAATAAGGTGCATGGCCGCGACTTGTGCGAGTTGTGCGCGACTAGGTCTAGGAAGGTGGCTGCGGTGGGCATGCCCTCTCCGTGAACGTGGGATGGCATGTTCGATCGTGCGGGGTGGTGGCGTGCTAATCGGCCAGGCCTGTTATGTCTTCGATAGAATAAGAGGAAGCAAAGAAACAGAAAAGCAGCAAGTTGTGCGCTGCGCAAACACCTGTGTCTACCAGAGTTCACCGAGAGCTCGAGAGTGAAAGCGAGAGCACGGGAGTTTGGCTGACAATTGGCATCAGAGCCACCGGCGATGAGGGACCATGGTGGGCAGCAGAGAGCCTGGTGCCGACGAGGCGCCGGCCGCGATTGCCCAGGGACACAACGGGGAGGCGACGCCACAAGGGCGCATGGAGACGCGGCCGCGGAGCCGCGGGCGCAGCCGCATTAGGAGGAACGCGGGCGAGGTGGTCGTCCACGAGCGCGTGATCCGGGAAGGCGCCGGGTACGGCGGCACGATCGTCTACCCCACCCTGACCTCCACGAACTACATCGAGTGGGCGTTGGTCATGTAGATCAACCATCGCGCGCAGGGACTCTGGGAGGCCATGCTGGGCGAGGGCATGGTTACAGACCGTGAGGACATGGCGGCACTCGCCGCGCTGATCCAGGTTGTTCCCCCGGAGATGCATGGCGTCCTCGCCGTCAAGAACTCGGCGTACGAAGCCTGGGAGGCCGTGCGCACGATGCGGATGGGCGTGACCCGCGTCCGGTAGGCCATGGCGCAGTGACTCCGGTCTGACTTTGAGCAGATCACGTTCAAGGACGGCAAGACCCTGGATGGCTTCGCCATGCGCATAACCGGCCTCGTCAACAACCTCCGGTCGCTGGGCGACAACGTGGAGGAGGTGCGCGTGGTGCAGAAGTTTCTGTGCGTTGTGCCGGCGCGGTACACGCAGATGAAAGGACGTGGATGTCGCCTAGAGGGGGGGGGGGGTGAATAGGCGCTTTAAAATAATTACGGTTTAGGCTTGAACAAATGCGGAATAAAACTAACGTTTAATTAGTCAAGCACAAAACCTAAAACAATTAGGCTCACCTATGTGCACCAACAACTTACGCTAAGCAAGATAAACAACTAAGTGATAGCAAGATATATAACATGAAACAATATGGCTATCACAAAGTAAAGTGCATAAGTAAAGGGCTCGGGTAAGAGATAACCGAGGCATGCGGAGACGACGATGTATCCCGAAGTTCACACCCTTGCGGATGCTAATCTCTGTTCGGAGCGGTGTGGAGGCACAATGCTCCCCAAGATGCCATTAAGGCCACCGTAATCTCCTCACGCCCTCGCACAATGCAAGATGCCGTGTTTCCACTAAGGGACCCTTGAGGGCGGTCACCGAACCTGTACAAATGGCAACCCTTGGGGGCGGTCACCGGTACCCGTACACTTTGGCAACCCTTGGGGGCGGTCACCGGTACCCGTACAAATTGCTCGGGGCAATCTCCACAAGCTAATTGGAGACCCCGACGCTTGCCCGGAGGTTTGCACCACAATGATTGAGCTCCGAGGCACCACCAACCGTCTAGGGCGCCAAAGCACCCAAGAGGACAAGCTCTAGGGTGCACAAACACCCAAGAGTAATAAGCTTTTCAACTTCTCACTTCCACGTATCACCGTGGAGAACTCAAACCTATGCACCAAATGCAATGGCAAGGGCACACGGAGTGCCCAAGTCCTTCTCTCCCAAATCCCACCATAACAACTAATGCTATGGAGGAAAATGAGAGGAAGAACAAAGAAGAACACGAAGAACTCCAAGATGTAGATCCAAGGGGTTCCCCTCACATAGAGGAGAAAGTGATTGGTGGAAATATGGATCTAGATCTCCTCTCCCTTTTCCCTCAAGAACTAGCAAGAATCATTGGAGGGATTGAAAGTTAGCAAGCTCAAAGAAGGTCAACAATGGGGGGCAAACTCAAGCTCAAAGGATTGGTACTACCGCCACTACAACCGCTGCGGCTGGAGGGCTGGCGCGGGACACCAGACAAGTGTTTGGAGATGTCTGGTGCCTCGCGTGAGTTCCCCGAGCCACCCCACTTCCCCCCAGAGGTACTACCGCTGGCGAGGGCGGTAGTACCGGCTATAAGCGGTACTACCGTGCTGGCCAGAGCGGTACTACCGCGGGAGAGAAACAAAGAACCCAAGCAACCAGATGGATACAGTAAAACCAGAACTGCCATAACCTTCGCATATGAGCTCCGAATTGAGCAAACTCAAGCTTGTTGGATTCAGGACGACAAGAGCTATCCAACAGTGACAGTATGAAAATGCCAATGATATAGAGATGTGAAATCTCTATGAATGAAGAACCGGCAAAAACTCCAACATCGAAAACATCATAGAAGATGCATATGGACTCCGTTTTCGATGAACTTGAGCTTGTCATGAAGCTGACCATAGGCTCAAGAACCCACATAGAGAAAAGCCAACCAAGAACCAAGAAAGATGATGATGCCAAGAATGCAATGGTTTGAGCTCTGAACGAACGATACGATCAAGCTACTCACTTCCTATAACCCGGTCTCCCAACTACCACCATGAGACCAGTAAAATAGAAAACCCTATCAAGGTCAAACCTTTGCCTTGCGCATAGTCCACTTGAGCTGGATGATGACGATCTTGTCCTTCTCAAGATGGACCACCTTTCTTGATTGCGCCGGCTCGATGAAGACTAGTAGATTGCTCCCCCATACTCCACTATGGGTGAGCCACTCTTCGGCACATCTTCACAAGTCCATTGTCACCACAATGGATGGCAAGCTTCAAGCACGATCTCTCCGTGATGCTTCACTTGAACTTGCACACCGCAACCTTGATGACGATCACCACTTGATGTCATCCTCCATGGGTTGTATGAGATCTTCCTCTTGACGCAAGCCCATGGAAATATACCTAACCCCACAACGAATTCTCATGTAGACCATGGGTTAGTACACAAAGCGTAATGGACAATGCTTACCATACCATGGGATCACTTGATCCCACTTGGTACATGTTCTACGCTTTGTGTGTTGATCAACTTGAATCATTCTTTGCCTTAATCTTGATCAACCTTGTGTCTTCTCTTCTCTCTTCACAAAGATGATGTCTTGAAGGTAAACATGAATGTTCACACAATCTTCTTCTTCAAGACATGCTTGCAATGAGATCAACTCTCACATGACCAATCTTTGGATAAAACCTTGAATACCACCTTGGTCACCATATAAACTCCTTGAAACCAAAAGATGGACTTCAAGAAGTACCTACGGAAAAATCCTTCGAATATAACTCAGGGCAACCATTAGTCCATAGGGATTGTCATCAATTACCAAAACCACACATGGATAAATGTGCTCTTACAGCAGATCGCCTGCGCTATCGAGATGCTTCTTGATCTGAGGACTCTGACGGTGGAAGAACTCGTCGGGCGCCTCCGCTCCGCCGAAGAACGCTACGGCGCTGACGCCAAGGGCCACGGCGGCCAACTCCTTCTCACCGAACAAGAGTGGGACGCACGCAAGAACTAGCTGGAGCAGGGGCAAGGCTCGGGCTCCGGTAGCCTCACGAGCGGCGATGGGCAGCGTCAAGACAAACCACAAGGCGGTGGCGGTGGACAGCGCCGAGGGCGCGACATGTCAAAGGTAAAGTGCTACAACTGCAACAAGCACGGGCACTTCTCCAGGGACTGCAAGGAACCATGGCGCGAACGGAAGGGCCAGGGCCAGCCGGCGCAGGCACAGCCGCCGACGGCGCAACCACAGCTCCAACCAAGGGCCAACCTTGCCAGGATCGACGACGACGAGGCGGGACTCCTGCTGGCAAGAGCCTGCACCCTGCACGAACAGGGGCCCACACTCCTGATGGCCACGGTGCAGCCACCGGGCGCGCTCCAGACGGCGGAGCGCGACGCCCCGTTGCACGGGCGGACTGCGGGCGCGCCCATGCACGTGACGCGGGTCGAGGACCAAGTATTCCTCATCAGGGAGGCGCACACCAACGACGTCTGGTTCCTCGACATGGGAGCCAGCAACCATATGACCGGCGTCAAGGGCGTCCTCGCCGAGCTCGGCACCGGCGTCACAGGCACGGTCAAGTTCCGGGATGGCTCCATGGTGGAGATTCAGGGTCGTGGCACGATCCTCTTTGCGTGCCGCAACGGTGAGCATCGCGCCCTGACTGGCGTCTACTATATACCACGCCTCCGCAGCAACATCATCAGCCTCGGCCAGCTCGACGAGAACGGCTGCCAGATCCTCATCAAGCACGGCGTGCTATGTCTGCATGACCAGCAGCAGCGGCTCCTCATCAGGGTGGAACACGCCTGGAACCGCCTGTACGTGGTCACTCTCGACGCCACCCAGCCCGTGTGCCTCGCCGCGCACGCTGGGGAAGAAGCGTGGAGGTGGCACGAACGCTACGGGCACCTCAACTTCGATGCGCTCCGCAAGCTCTCGCGCCATGACATGGTGCGGAGCCTGCCAACGATCGAGCACGCCCAGCAGCTCTGCGAAAGTTGTTTGGCAGGAAAGCAGAGGCGGGCACCATTCCCGCAGGCGGCGAAGGGGCGCGCCGAGGGCTTGCTGGACTTGGTTCACGGTGACCTCTGCGGCCCGATCACTCCGGCCACGGCGGGTGGCAGACGCTACTTCCTCCTCCTCGTCGACGATGTGAGATGCTACATGTGGCTCACGCTTCTGACCACCAAGGACGAGGCAGCGGCAGCGATCACGCACTTCAAGGCCGCGTGTAGGTGGAGACCGGGCGCAAGCTGCGCCTGCTCCGTACGGATCGAGGAGGGGAGTTCACCTCTGCCACATTCACCAGCTATTGCGCCGAGGAAGGCCTGGGGCGTCAACTCACGGCGCCCTACTCGCCGCAGCAGAATGGCGTCGTGGAGCGACGCAACCAGACGATCGTCGCTGCTGCAAGGAGCCTCATGAAGGCGAAAGGTGTACCGGCGTGTTCTTGGGGACAGGCGGTCACCACCGCCGTGTATCTCCTGAACCGGTCGCCAACGAAGAGCGTCCAGGGTAGAACGCCCTACGAGGTATGCACGGGCACAAACCTGACGTTAGCCACCTGCGTGTCTTCGGCTGTGTTGCTCATGTCAAGGTGGTGAGGCCGCACGCGGCAAAGCTGGACGACCACAGGACACCTATGGTCCTTTTCTATGAGCCAGGGACGGCGGCGTACCGCGTATACGATCCAGCCCGCAAGCGTGTGCACGTCTCTCGCGATGTGGTCTTCGACGAGTGTGCACGGTGGGACTGGGAGGCGAACGAAGCAGCGCCGGCGGGCGTGGAGTTCACCGTCGACACTTACTCCTACACTGTGACTCGGACGACGGCACACCCATCACTGAGCGAAAAATCTGACGCGGCAGCAACCCCGTCACAGGAGAAAGCTGCCACGGCAGAGACGGCGTCGAAAGAGGGGAGCGCGCGCGGCGCGAGCTCACCTAGCCCGGAGCGCGCATCGCCAACGGGCCCGACCGCCGCGGCTTGGCCAGACGGTGACACCGACATCCACGACGACGAGCCACCGCGCCAGCAGCATCCCATGACGACGCGCGCTCATGATGGGATCGTGCTGCCCAACAAGCAGTACGAGGACTTCGTCATGCTGGCTCACGAGGACGAGTTTTATCTTGGCGAGATTGACGAGCCCAAGACCTTTGCAGAGGCGGAGGAAGAGGGAGTGTGGCGCCGCGCCATGGACAAGGAGATGGCCTCGATCGTCGCCAACAAGACCTGGCGGCTTGTCGATCTACCTGCGGGTCACAAGGCCATAGGGCTCAAGTGGGTGTACAAGCTCAAGCGCGAAGCGAACGGCAACATCCAGAAGCACAAGGCACGCTTGGTTGCCAAGGGATTTGTCCAGAAGCAAGGCGTCGATTTCGAGGAGGTGTTCGCTCCCATGGCGCGCCTCGAGTCCGTCCGCCTGCTCATTGCCCTCGCCACGCACGAGGGGTGGCAAGTCCACCACATGGACGTAAAGAGCGCCTTCCTCAACGGCGATCTGAAGGAGGAGGTGTACGTGTCGCAGCCGCCAGGCTACGCCGTCGCTGGACAAGAGCGCAAGGTGCTCCGCCTCGACAAAGCTCTATACGGGCTGCGGCAAGTGCCACGCGCCTGGAACGCTAAGCTGGACCGCTGCCTCATGGGGCTCGGCTTCGCCAGGAGCCCGTCGGAGCACGCCGTCTACGGACGGGGCAGCGGCACAGCCCGCTTACTCGTCGGCGTTTATGTGGACGATCTCATCATCACTGGGAACGACGACGGCGAGATCGGCAGGTTCAAGGCGGAGATGCAGAAACTCTTTCGCATGAGCGATTTGGGCCTGCTGAGCTTCTACCTCGGCATCGAGGTCAAACAAACGACGAACGGCATCTCCCTCAACCAGGCAGCGTACGCCGGGAAGATCATTGCGAAGGCCGGCTTGGTTGGGTGCAAACCAAGCCACACACCGATGGAACCCCGCTTCAAGCTCAGCAGGGTGAGCACCGCACCCGCCACGGACGAGACGGCATACAGGAGCGTCGTGGGTGCGCTGCGCTACCTAGTGCACACGCGCCCGGACATAGCCTACTCGGTGGGCTACGTGAGCCGGTTCATGGAGGCCCCGACGACGGAGCACCTTGCTGCCGTCAAGCAGATCATAAGGTATGTCGCCGGCACGCAGCATCACGGCTGCTTCTATGCCAGGGGAACCGCCGAGGCAACTCTGGTGGGTTTCAGCGACAGCGACATGGCGGGCGACATCGACACGCGCAAGAGCACGACCGGCATCCTCTTCTTCCTCGGGCGGAGCCTGATCAGTTGGCAGTCACACAAGCAGAGGGTGGTGGCCCTGTCCACCTGTGAGGCGGAGTACATCGCCGCTGCAACGGCGGCCTGCCAGGGCGTCTGGCTTGCTCAGCTTCTCGGCGACATCAAGAGTGCAGAGGCCGAGCAGGTCATGCTGAAGATCGACAACAAGGCAGCTATCTCCCTCAGCAAGAATCTCGTCTTCCACGACCGTAGCAAGCACATTGACACGAGGTTTCACTTTCTCCGCGAGTGCGTGGAAGATGGGCGTGTTGAGGTCGAGTTCATCGGCACCAGTGGGCAACTCGCTGACATCCTGACGAAGGCGCTCGGGCGTGCCAAGTTTCAGGAACTCCGAGAAGAACTTGGTGTAGTTCAGATTCAGTAGTGGTTCAGGGTTTAGGGAGGCAATGTTAGTTAAACCCTGAACCGTAGCTAGCTGAACCGGTTTCCCCGGATCAGATTTCCTTTGCGCATGTAATAAGGTGCATGGCCGCGACTTGTGCGAGCTGTGCGCGACTAGGTCTAGGAAGGTGGCCGCGGTGAGCACGCCCTCTCCATGAACGTGGGATGGCACGTTCGATCGTGCGGGGTGGTGGCGTGCTAATCGGCCGGGCCTGTTGTGTCTTCGACAAAATAAGAGGAAGCAAAGAAACAGAAAAGCAGCAAGTTGCGCGCTGCGCAAACACCTGTGTCTACTAGAGTTCACCGAGAGCTCGAGAGTGAAAGCGAGAGCACGGGAGTTTGGCTGACACATAATCCCTAACTACCGATGGCTTCCAATCCTTAATCCAAGCAGCCTCTGCCCATTTTAATTCCCTCTGATAAGTTTACACGCTGGAGCTTGGACTCAGAATATTTATTCTGTTCTTTTGATGATTAACAGTGGAGTTGAGTTGTTTGGTCTCAGTTTTGCTAGATAGAACTGTGGAGAGCTGTGATTTACCAAATGGTAGTGCTTCTGCAAGTTTGGTTCAGTTGAATTATAGCTTGTTAATATATTTTACTAATGCCTACTCTTTGTACAAAGAACGGCTTAGCTGTTATCTCAGTTCCCTATGCTACAATACAAAAACCGGATTAGTCATATATTCCTCATTTCTATAGTGAATGCCACAACAAGATGACATTATCTAAAACTAATTCTATTTTGTTATTGGATCTACACTGTACACACACTGACAGTTGTTTTCATTCCTTGTAGGAGTAGTAACTATACAAGAGATCTTATGTTTAGGCCACCATTTTCTGTTTTTGATGTGTCAACATGGTTGTTTTCATGCCTTTCATTTGTATTTATTGTTTTGCTTCGAAGCACTCTTCTCTGCTGAGCATCTTGCATAATTCCACAGATGAATCTAAAGAGAAAACAAAACAGACACTTAGTTGTTTTACATCAAGATTTGTATTTTACTTAATGTGCATGACAAGTTACTGTTAATATTTGTATTATTGTATATTAAGATATGTTGGTAGCTGAATTTTCCTGACTGATTGGTTCATTCTTTTGAAGCCAGGGTGGAACATGGGGATGGGATCCCTTGGTTCGATACAAGATGCTGGTATATTGATCCCAGGGACGGAGCCAGGAATTGAGGATAGGGGGGGCAAGAAGAGGAGACACTAAAATCATAGATGACATTGCATATTGAATACTATAAAATCCATGTAATTAAAATATGCACATTGTACTATGATACAAAAGATTATTAGATAAATATCTATTAACTTATCCTCTTATGAGTACGAGGACCAAATGTTTCAATATTTACGTCCCAATTGAACTTCGTTGTTAGTTTCTTCTCAAGAATTTCTTTGAAATTGAACTAACCCAACGATCCGCTGGTCCACGAATCTACCTAACTAATTGTAGACGTTTCTAATTCCACGATCCTACTTCTATATAGTTTTAAAGACAAACTAATCTAATGTTGATGTTAACTGACCTTTCCATCCTGTCTCGTCGCTGCTCGTCGGTGCGGCCGGCCGGCCGGCGAGAGACGCCAGTGGTCCGCGGAGCACTGCCCGCCCACCTCCTTCCCTACACCGCTGCAGGCGGCCATGAGGCGTAGCTACGATCGCAGGAGGCGGCGGCTAGGAAACAAAGCCATTAACGACCTGATCTGTACGTGCGTACGTGCTAGCCTAGCTGCTTTGTCTTTGTTAGTGGGCTTTCTTTCTTTCGTTTCCTTGATTTTGGGCTATCGGCCTGCAGTTCGCTCCACATGGACCTAGGGTTGGAGCCTTGAAGGCCTCATACTTGCGTACAGAGGGACAGGGGGGGCGAATGCGTCTTGCGCACCAGCAAAATTAGCCAAAATTTGATCGCTATTAGGGGGGGGGGGGGGGGGGGGGGGACACGATTGTCAGGGGGGTCCTTGAATCCGTCCCTGATTGATCCATTTCCTGAAGGTCAGCGTGAAACATGGGATCTCGTGCTCATTCCAATATGATGGTGCAACGGATCGATGGAGAGCCGAGTTAGCATGAGGTGACGAAGTGGTCGACACAATGTATTCTCTCCGGATGGGGTGGAGAAGAAACCACATGACTATGCATAAGAAATCCGAAGGACCGTGCATAATAAACAGATCAGTGTGTTAAACTGATCGGTGTGTTGTGCTGAACTGATCATAGTGCTTCGATCTGCTTGTTTAGTCAAAAATAAAAATAATGATCTTTTGGTTCAATTTCTATTCAAGCTTATATTTTGTGCTTGGTGCCATTGTATAGTAAAAAAAACTGTGATCTTGGGGACCGAATTCTGTTCAGGGTTCAGTTGTGTATTGGCTGTCATTTTTGACAGACTTGATGTATGATGACTGGTTATGATTTATTATGATATACAAGGGTCCACCATCCTTTGTTTTCTTGTGCACTGGTTCTAGAGCTCAAGCTGCTTAGCGGTTATTTTGAAATAATTTGAACTTGCAGAAACAGTTTTCATGTGCAGAATATCCTTGTACCATTTTGGAACCAGAATGTAGAAACATATTTGAGTCATGCATGTGCAATAATAACATGATCCCTTCCGAAGATCACCATCTATTGCTAAACGATCTGTAGTAAAGCAGGACACAACTCTCGCTGTCCAGAAGACTAGGAAGGTAGCCACATATATTATTTAGGCACTGCTAAAACATCATGTCTTCAGATAATGTTAGCTTAACACACTGGACTGCTAAACCGGGCAGGAGGCGTACCTCCACATCATTAGCAAGAGAGTGCTAAACATTTCAAGGCACTTAGAAAGTCCAGCAACTATCTACTTTGTACACCAAGAGTCCTAAACAGTGACTCCATTATTGATCAGTTTGGATACGGGTTCTTCGCATCATTCATCATGTATCCCTAATATTTTCTTCATTCTTTTAATCTGCTTATTTTTAAGAGGATGATAGCATCTTGTTTGTGCATCTCCCTGCAATTTAAGAAAATGCAAGAAATGAAAATCAGTGGTGCTCCACAATTAGTTCAAGAGCTCTGAAGTGCACTTTCTTTTCAGAGGCAGGTCTTACCGTGCATGCTTTCCGCATATTTCTCCATTTATCCTGAAAAAATGATAGATTGGTATTAGTACGGGACCTAGGGCAAAGAATTAGAGGGGGTGCCGATGAGACAAACAAAAGATGGAGAAACTTTCGTGTGAGATACATTTTGAAAACAATGGAAAGTGTGAGATACAACAAATAGTTACACAGATGGTATCCGTCACTCATTCAGTGCATGACAAATATCTTGCAGTCCCCAAGCTGAGCAAACATCTCAGAATGTATCACCAGACTACTTTACCTTAAGATCCCCAGGCCTTCGAGCCCTTGGAATTTCAGCCCCTGGAGTTGGATCTGGGTCTGGAAAGCATACCCTCTTTATCTTAGACCAGTTTGACTGCCCAAATGTTTCAACACCAGTAATTAAGTCATCGACCTCTTCGGATTCCCAATGCCAGGTGGGTCTTCGGCCTTCACTTCCCGAAGGTGCATCCCGGGGGCTAGACTTATCCTGTTAAAACAACCAACACCCAATAATTCTTTGGCTCTTTCCCCTTGCGAATTAATGACAGATGGAAATTCTGAATCTCAAAAGAGTGCACACCATATATAGAAAGCACTAAATACATGTGTGCGTAATTAGTTGATTTCAACCTGAGAATATGTTCTTCTTTTGCGACCTCCTCTCTTGGACTTGCACAACCAGCCAAGCTCCGGTATGTGCCCTGAATCAATCACATAGCATGTTCACTGAACTAGTTGAGTCCATTTGTTTGCGCGGAGTTAATTGCATGAAACTACCACACTTCAGCACGCGGTAACGAATCAGTACAACTAGTCACTTTTGTTGCAAGTCAATACCATGTCAGAGCCTAATTGTTACAAAACGGTCTGAGCACCATATAACCCTGTATTAACACTGTATCTGACCGTTAGGACCCGAGTGTCAGGGCTGACGTTGCATATTATTTTGCAAAAAGACCCTTACTTTTTATGTAGTCACGCATATATCCTTTGTCTGTCAAAAAAAGGGTCTTGCCAAAAAAAAATTAGAAAAAATAACCATGCGCGGGAGGCCAACGGGATTCAAACCCGCGACAAGCCGTTCAACACGCATGCTCGATGCCGCTGCGTTACTAGATATTTTGCGTGAACTAGCACACGTAAAGTCTGTTATACCTTCGGCCGCTCCATTTTTTACAAAATAATACGGAGTAACTTTTTCTAATAGTCGCGAGCGTGTCAGCAGGAAATCGATACCGAGCGTATCGTTCACAGCACGCGGTCGCTACCGCTGCGCCACTACATCCTTTGTGTCAACTAGCACCTCTTTATACTTCGGGCCATTCCGTTTTTATTTGTATATGGTTAATTTTTTGGAATTCTTTTATCTTTTTTCAGATCTTGGGCATTCTTTGGGCCGTATGTAATGTGCGTAACATATATTGAAAAAATCATACATATATATACATCGTATACTATAAAATGTTCAATATATATACGATGAATGTTTTTATAATATGAGAAAAGTTCATCATATATTTAATAATGTTCATCTTATATTTAAATAAGATAATTGTATATTAGAAAAAGTTTCAATATACATACATACATACATACATACATATACACACACACACACACACATATACATATACACGATGAAATTTTTATAATACATAAAAATCTCATCGTATGTTTAAAAAAGGTTCATCTTATATTTAAATAAGATCATTGTACATTAAAAAAGGTTTAATATATATATATATGTGGCGAACATGTTTTTAATATACGATATGCTTTTATACGTTGAACATATGATGCAATGAACATCTTTTTAATTATATGATGCGATGAACATTTTTTTAATATCGTATAATATTTAATATGAATTTTTCAATAGACACATTTTTAGTATCGTATGAAAAACGGAACGGCTCGAAGTATAAAGATGTATGCGCTATTTGACAAAAAGGATGACGTGGCGCAGAGGCTGCGTGTGCGTGGTGCGTACGACTCGGCGCGGGATCGATATCCGGCGGGCGGACACACGATTTACTTTTCGAGAACAAGGTTGTTAGTATTTTGTAAAAAAACAGAGGCGCCGAAGGTATAACAAAATTTATGCGTGCCAATTCGCGCAAAATATCTAGTAGCGCAGCGGCATGGAGCGTACGCGCCGAACGGCTCGTCGCTGGTTCGAATTCCGTCGGCCACGCGCACGAGGTTAATTTTTCCAAAAAAATATTCGGCAAGACCCTTTTTTGACAAACAAAGGATATATACGTGATTAAATAAAAAGAAATGTCTTTTTTTTGTAAAATAACATGCCATGGCAGCCCTGATACACGGGTCCCAACGGTCAGATACAGTGTCAATACGGGGTTATACGGTGCTCAGACCGTTTTGAAACAATTAGGCTCTGAGATGGTACTGACTTGGAAGAAAAGTGACTAGTGGTACTGATCCGTTACAGCGTGCCGAAGTGTGATAGTTTCATGTAATTAACTCGTTTGTGGGGTAACTAGTTAACTCAAATGACAAGTGGTGTAATGCAGCATTGCTATTGGATCATTCACAGTTCATACAGTACCTCGTTGCTTGGTGGATGGACCCGGGTGGCGAGACAACATCACGAATGTTTGGCCTCCATTGGTTCCGGAGTCTGAAACCATGCATAGATACAGTTGTTTTCTTCTGTAACAAAGTTCAGACATCAGTAAAAAACTAGCATGTACCTTCTTCTTCTTCTTCTTCTTCTTCTTCTTCTTCTTCTTCTTCTTCCAACAGCTGCCTCAGATCTTCCTCCCGCTCATCTTGTGGTACATTCCAATAGTTCAATGCTGGACAAGATTCAGTGTCCATCTGACAGCAAGAACAAGGAAATACATGTTAACTCCACAGCGAAATATTAAACAGGTCAGACTTGCTAAGATCAAGCGAGCTTGGATCGCATTTCAAAAATACTAATCGGCTCTGCATACAACAGAATGCAGGCGCTGATTGACGCGTGCTGAGCACGGCCGAGCTCAAATGGGGGGCAGGTGCAGGCCGCGCACTGAGCATGGACAAGTTTTCCAATGGCAGCTTCCTCCGCCCCGTCACTCTCGCCGCCATTGAATGAATGAACCAATCCAATCCAACTTTCCAAAGGCAACAAGATTGGATGAACCAATCTATCTTTTCGAGGTAACATATTTAGACTTGTGTGAATCAATTCAATTTTTCGAAGGCAACAAAGAACGAGAGGGACAAGGATCAAAGGGATCATTGCAAGGAGTGTGTAATCTCACCATCGTAGATTGTCATAGTTGATCTCCTCTTGAAAAGAGCATTGCGGCGTCGATATGAAGGGGAGCGGCCGGCGAGTACGTACGTGTGGGTGCGTCTCTCTGTGCGCAGCCTTGCGGCGACCTCTACGTGCGTCCGCCTCGATGTGATCTAATGCATGCGTATATATAGGCGAGGCGAGGAGGGCTACGCGTCGCACCAACAGGTTGTTTGGACGTCCCCGGATATGGTGGGCAGTTTAGAGCAGATAAGCTTTGTGTTTTGCCTCCTCACCCAAGTTGATCTGATCAAACGTCCCGCATAACCAGCCACGCCGTGCCTGCAGAAATAAACAATAAACAAGCATCTCACGTACCAGCTGCCTCATGAACCTGCCCTTCGACCGGCCGGGCTGAGTAGTCTATGTGTACGTACACGCGGGTGTATGTATACATACGCCGGCAAGTGCGGGTATTCGAGTGTGTACATGCGTCGGTTTGCGGGTACTCGGATACACGTACGATTCGGCCGGGACGACGTCAACTGAGACGTGAACTGCGCTAGTCTTGATGCCAGGTTCAAGCAAAAGAAAACTACTGCGTGCATGTAAATGAAGCCCCACCTCGCAAGGACTTATATATCATGTACTCAGTACGTGTGAACATGCATGGCTCTTCCTACGTGCTTCTAATTTAGTACCATACACTTGTCATCTTTATACTCCATCTAATTTAGTACTAAACTAGAAGGGCAGTGCGCGCTTTGCCGCGTCACTTATATTTTTGGGATTGTACATGTTTTATGTCATTTTTTTAAGTTGTGAAAAATATTAATGTATTAGTTGGTTTGGTGTGTGGGGATACAATGAAGTGCATTTTTTTTTTTCTATGCGACTCCTATACACCAGTAGAAAACATGGCTTTGAAATGGGCCAGAACATTGCATTACTCCCGGTCGTGTTACGAACCGGGACTGATGGGTGCATCAGTCCCGGTTCGTGAGGCCAGGGCGCCGGCCGGGCCTCGGCTGGAACCAGTCCCGGTTCGTGTGACACCTTTAGTCCCGGTTCCAGACACGAACCGGGACTAAAGGGCCTCGCTACCCTTTAGTCCCGGTTGGTGGATGGAACCGGGACTAAAGATTCACCTTTAGTCCCGGTGCTAGCCACCAACCGGGACTTATACAACGCCTATGTCGGTGTACTAAAGTATGGGTCTTTTTAGTACCCCTTATTTGTGCACGGGCAGTTGTAGCCGTACCGCGGCAAGCCTTGCCGGGGAATAGCTAGGAGTAATCACGAGACTAAGATGCCAAGGAGGCGTTCAAGTCAACGACCAGACAGAAGGCCAAAGGGTTGCGGAGGCCCGGCAAGACCCTTGCCGGCAAGGCCTCGCACCCGGCAAGACCCGATCCCGGCAAGGATTCGGTCCCGGCAAGCCCCGGGCCCGGCAAGGATTCAGCCCCGGCAAGGCTCTGCACAGTGCAGCGCTATCGCTCCAGTGCAGCGGCCAGCCTTGTCGTTTAGGGCTTGTCCTCATGGTGACGTGGTGCGATGCTGGCCACGAGATGCTTAAGCGGTGCTGATGGGATGGCTGCTTTTGCCCATCCCCTGTAAAGCTTTTCCAAGCCCAAGACGCTGAGGGACACCTCGACGGACACCTCACGGTGCATTTAATGAGTTTGTTCTAAGCCGTCAGGGTTAGGTATGATAACACTGTGATAACACTGTAGCTACTTTCCACCTCATGCCTTATCTCGTACGCCATTGTGGTAGCCCCTTTGACTTATATAAAAGGAGGCCCGAGGCGTACAGGAGGGCAACTTTCGGGGAGATAGCACTTCCGAGGGCCCATTCTGCTTGCATAGCTACCGACTACTGTAGCTCCCAGAACTTGGCCAAGAACATCCACAATTAATGCAATCAAAGCAGGAGTAGGGTTTTACGCATCCGTGTGGCCCGAACCTGGGTAAATCCCCGTGTGCTGTTCGTTAGTTCTGCTCTTTGTGCAATCCTCTCCCCTTGCCGAACCGTAAAGGGATCCGCTCGATAGCGATCCCATAGGTGTTCGTTTCCCACGACATCTATGGCGTGCCAGGTAGGGGGATCGAGGTTGTGCGAACCTGATCTAGCGATCAGCGCGTCAGATCTTCGATCATCTTCACCACCATGGCTCCCAAGAAAAAGGGTTTCATGGCGGTTAGTCCATCTGCATCCGTCGTGCCTGATGCTGCGCGCACAGGCGACGGGGTAGACGCGGGTGGAGGAGGTGGAGGCTCCGAGCTTCCACGGCGTTCCGGCGATCCGAGCCGGACGAGCAACAGGTCCAAGGATGGAGCTGCGCAACCTGCGGGTGGTGTAGCGACTTCCAAGGATGGAGCGGCGCCTTCCAGGACGAATACGCCGGCGCATGCACCGCGACCTTCTCAGGACGCGCGTGACGTGCGGCCTCAAGACGTTGGTGGTTCTAGGCGTCCACATGGGAAGACCCCTGCGCATCACTCCCAGGGTGCGCAGGGCCAAGATCCGCGCCAGCGCGCTGGTGGAAGCCGCGCGCGGGTGCAGAGTCGTGATGGTGCTCCTTCTAACCCTATTAGGAGTTTGAGCACCTCACGTTCTTCGCACCTGTCGCCGCCGCCTACGCCAGCAGAGGCGTTGGCGCGAGCTCAGCTGCTCCTAGACTTCCCTCCTGCCGCGGAGAAGCTAGACGAGTGGCGAGCCGCTATCCAGAGCCTCATCGGCCTAGCCAACAACGACGTACCGCAGCAGGGTGAACCCTCGCGGCTGCAGTCGTCTAGGCTGGTGCGCGGCGATGGAGAGAAGACCGGAGCTGGAACGACTACGTTGCGTTCCCCTCCGCTGCATCAAGAGCGGTCGTTAACTCGACGGACCAGCGCCCGTGAGGATGATTCCACGGCGTCGTCTGATCCGCGGGTTCGCCGCGATCAACGTCACGTTCTTCGGGAACGGAAGAAGGAGGACGCTCGAACCACCATCGAGCGCCGAAGGGAATCGCGTCGCCAGTCCGACAAGCGCGCTGGGACCGCTGTTGACCAGCCCGCGCCAGGGTACCCTGGCTGCCTACCTTACGAGGTGGGTTGTCCAGCGTTTACTCGTGAGCTGCGGCAAGTCCAGTGGCCTAGCTCCCGCTCCTTCAAGCCGGAAGTACCGGAGAAGTACGACGGCAAGACCCATCCGTCCGAGTTCTTGAGCATCTACACCATCGCGGTGCAGGCTGCCGGGGCTCGTGACGATAAGGTACTGGCCAACTACTTTCCGTTGGTGCTTAAGCCCAACGTGAGATCGTGGTTGATGCACCTGCCCGAGAATTCCATCTCTTCTTGGGCCGACCTGTGCCATCAGTTTGTTGGCGCCTTCACCGGCGGCCATCAAGCTCCTGGCCAGGAGAGCGATCTGCACATCATTCCCCAGAAGGAGGGCGAAACTTTGCGCAAGTATATCCAGAGGTTCAGCCGCATCCAGCACAACATTCCTGACGTTCATCCCGCCGCCATCATCAGCGCCTTTCATCAGAATGTGCGCAATCGTAAGATGCGGGAGGAGCTGGCGATGAACAAAGTCAGAGATGTCGCCGAGCTCTACGCTTTGGCCGACAAGTGTGCTCGGGCAGAAGAAGGAAGGAGACTCCCCGGCGAGAACGCTGGCGCCGGAGTCGACTCCGAGAGCGAAGACGCTCCTGCCCCGGCAAAGAAGGGAAAGCGGAAGAACAGGAAGCGCAAAGGCAAGGCCGTGCTTGCCGTTGAAGGTTCCGGCAACACCGGCACCGCCAAGAAGTCCAAGACCGACGACCCCGGCAAGGAGGTTGCCGGGTGTGCGGCGTGTCAGGCCTTGGCGGCTGCCGACAAGCCAGAAGGATCCGGCAAGCAGTACTGCAAGATCCACCGTACCAAGGGCCATGATCTCCAAGACTGCCGGCAAGTCGAGGAGCTTGCCGAGAAGCAGCGCGCTGAGTACGAAAGGCGCGACAAGGAAAGAGCCCAAGATGGTACCGGAGGGTCTGGAAGGAAGCGCGGTCGAGGAGGTCGCCGCGGCAAGCCCAGGCAGCAGCAAGAGAAGCCTGCCCGGGGCCGCGCCAAAGAGCAAGGAGATGATGATGATGATGCAGAGGGCGACGAGTCCAGCGAACACGAGTTCCAGAAGGCTACAGAGGCCATGTGCGTCGACGGGGGCGCTTCGTTGCATTCCTCTCACCGCCAGCTCAAGCAGTGGGCGCGCGAGATTAATGCGGCAGAGCCATCCCTCGATGCCCGGAAGCCACTGAAGTGGTCCCACACGCCTATCATTTTTGACGCCGAGGATCACCCTGATCGCACAACCGTGGTCGGGTGTTTGCCGTTGTTGGTTTCACCAACGATCTGCAACCTCCAGGTGACGAAAATGTTAGTTGACGGTGGGGCCGGCCTGAACTTGATCTCGCCAGACGTCATCAAGAGGCTGCAGATTCCTGACGAGGACCTTGAGGAGACAGGCTCTTTCCAAGGGGTCAATCCGGGAAGGAACCAGCCGAAGGGCAAAATCACGCTGCCGGTGACATTCGGCAGCGAGCTGAACTTCAGGACGGAGAGGGTCGTCTTCGACGTCGCAAAGATTCCGTTGCCGTACAATGGAATCCTTGGCCGCCCAGCGCTGGCTAAGTTCATGGCGGCCTCGCACTACGCCTACAATGTCTTGAAGATGCCCGGTCCAATGAGCGTCATCACTGTCCACTCCGACAAGAAAGACACGCTCATTTGCACCGACAAGCTTTACCGGGAAGCAGTTGCAGCGTCCGCCGCCAAGGCGCATGCTCCTGCCGCTCAAGATACCGGCAAGAAGAAGAAGCCCGGTAAGACCTCTGGGACAAACTCCGGCAAGCGCGCCTCTCCGGAGTGCTACGCTACCGTCGAGGATGCACCGGAAAGCTCTGCCGGCCAGACCAAGAAATCCAAGGCTACTCCACCTAAGACCAAGAAGGTTCCCGCCAAGGAGGACGGGACGGGGGGAACTTTCACCATAAGTTCCACCCTTGATGACAAATAGGAAAGCGCGCTCGTTGCTTTCCTGCGGGCGAATGTCGATGTGTTTGCATGGCAACCATCTGACATCCCCGGTATTCCCAGGGAAGTAATTGAGCACCACCTAGCTGTCTGTCCCCACGCGCGGCCCGTCAAGCAGAAGGTGCGGAAGTAAGCTTTGGAGCGGCAAGAATTTATTGCAGAAGAGATTAAGAAGCTTGAGGCGGCAGGCCTGGTTAGAGGAGTCCTCCATCCTACATGGTTGGCCAATCCAGTTGTTGTGCGCAAGGCGAATGGTAAATGGAGGCTATGTATTGACTTTACAGATATCAATAAAGCCTGCCCAAAAGATCCCTTTCCCTTGCCGCGCATCGACCAGATTGTGGATTCCACTGCCGGCTGCGATCTGTTGTCATTCCTTGACGCATACTCAGGCTATCACCAGATCTTCATGGCGAAAGAAGACGAAGAGAAGACCACATTTATCACCCCGTGTGGCACTTACTGCTTCTTGCGTATGCCTTTCGGGTTGAAAAGTGCTGGGTCGACTTTCGCAAGAGCTGTCCAGATTGGTTTCGGGGCCCAGCTGCATAGAAATATGGAAGCTTACATGGATGACATAGTGGTCAAAACCAAGGACAAGGCAACGCTCATTCAAGATCTGGAGGAGACATTTGCAAATCTGCGCAGGATCAACCTGAAGCTCAATCCCGAGAAGTGCGTGTTTGGCGTCCCATCCGGCAAGCTTCTCGGGTTCTTTGTATCTCAGCGTGGAATTGAAGCCAATCCCGACAAGATCAAGGCAATTGAGAAGATTGAAGCGCCAAGACGAGTTAAGGATGTGCGCCGCCTTGCCGGCTGCGTCGCTGCTTTGAGTAGGTTCATCTCAAAGTCTGCTGAGCGCGCCCTGCCGTTTTTCAAAATTTTGAAGAAGGCAGGTCCAATGAAATGGACTCCAGAAGCGGAGGCAGCGCTGCAGGATTTGAAGAAGTACCTCTCCTCTCCGCCAGTACTAGTCGCGCCTAGGCCACAAGAGCCATTGCTGCTATATCTAGCGGCAACAAATCAAGTGGTTAGTGCTGCGCTGGTGGCAGAGAGAGAAGCAGAGGAGGATGCAGCAGCAACGGCAGGCCCGCCAAGCGACTTGCCGGGGCTAGCCCCGGCAGAGTCTGGCGCCGACAAAGAAAGATCCGCGCAGTCAGGTCAAGCAGCGCAGAAGAAGAAGATGGTGCAGCGCCCAGTCTATTTCGTCAGCTCCTTGTTGCAGGGGGCTAGGTCAAGATATTCTGGCGTGCAAAAGCTGCTCTTCGGCCTCCTTATGGCCTCGAGGAAGCTGCGCCATTACTTCCAAGCACATGAGATTACCGTCGTCACTCGCTTTCCGCTGCAACGGATCTTGCGGAATCCAGATGCAACCGGCAGGATTGTGGAGTGGGCGTTGGAGCTGTCATGCTTTGGCCTCAAGTTTGAAAGCACTTCAACTATTCAGAGCAGAGCCTTGGCAGAGTTCATTGCAGAGTGGACACCAACACCAGACGAAGAAGTTCAAGAATCAGCGATTCCCGGCAAGGAATCAGATCGCGAATGGATTATGTACTTTGATGGGGCTTTTTCGCTGCAAGGCGCCGGTGCCGGCGTGCTGCTTGTCGCATCCACCGGAGAGCACCTCAAGTACGTCATCCAGATGCATTTTCCCCAGGAGAGATCGACCAACAACACGGCAGAGTATGAAGGACTGCTTGCCGGTCTCAGGATCGCGGCAGACCTTCGGATCAAGAAGCTCATCGTCAGAGGTGACTCCCAGCTCGTCGTGAGGCAGGTCAACAAAGATTATCAGAGCCCGTAGATGGAAGCATACGTCGATGAAGTGAGGAAGCTGGAGGAGCGCTTTGACGGTCTTCAGACAGAGCATGTTCCTCGATCAGAGAACAGCATTGCCGACGACCTGTCGAAGCATGCCGCACTCAAGCTGCCTGTGGAACCAGGGACTTTTGTGCTCCGCTTGACTCAACTATCCGTGTCGCCATCGACAAGGCCTGATAAGAGAAGAAAGTTAAGTACCGGCGAGTACTTCCCGGCAGGGCTTCCCGAAGCCCCCGGCAAGGATCTTGCCGGGAACGACACGGTTGCCGGTGAGCAGCGGCTTCGCGCAGAACCTCAGGTTCTTGCCGCCGAAGCAAGCGCCCCTGCTGCCGAAGAAATACCGGTTGCCGGTGAGCAGCGGCTTCGCGCAGAACCTCAGGTTCTTGCCGCCGAAGCAAGCGCCCCTGCTGCCGAAGAAATACCAGTTGCCGGTGAGCAGCTGCTCCGCCAAGAACCTCAGGTTCTTGCCGTAGAAGCAAATGCTCCCACAGCTAAAGAGTCGCCTTTAGTCCTTGTCGTCGAGCCACAGGCTCCGGCACGGGCACAACAAATAGTCCATTTCCTTCGGACAGGAGAACTTCCCGAAGAGCAGGAAGAAGCTGAGAAAGTAGCCCGTCAGTCAAGTATGTACCAGTTCGTCGACGACGTCCTGTACAGAAAGAGACCCAACGGTGTGAAATTGAAGTGCATTCCTCGGGAGGATGGACTAGAGCTGTTGGCAGAGATTCATGGGGGCATATGTGGATCCCACATAGGCTCGAGAGCCCTTGTCGGCAAGGCCTTCCGGCAAGGATTCTTCTGGCCTACTGCCCTCCAGGATGCAACGGCACTAGTAACCAAGTGTGAAGCGTGCCAGTTTCATTCGAAGCAACTTCATCAGCCAGCTCAAGCTCTCCAGACGATCCCTCTCTCCTGGCCCTTCTCGGTCTGGGGGCTCGACATACTGGGTCCCTTCCCCCGCGCTGCCGGGGGCTTCGAGTACTTGTACGTTGCTATCGACAAGTTCACGAAGTGGCCAGAAGTGGAAGCAGTGAGGTAGGTGACAGCACAGTCAGTAGTCAAGTTCTTCAAGGGGATTGTGTGCCGTTTTGGTGTGCCGAACAGGATCATCACCGACAACGGTACGCAGTTCACAAGTCGCACCTTCATGCAGTACGTCCAAGACCTTGGCGGCAAGATCTGTTTTGCCTCTGTTGCTCACCCGAGAAGCAATGGCCAAGCGGAAAGGGCGAACGCTGAAGTGTTGCGTGGTCTCCGGACCAGAACTTTCGACAAGCTGCACAAGCATGGAAGACGCTGGATTGATGAGCTGCCGGCGGTTCTTTGGTCGATCAGGACGACGCCGAATCGAGCCACCGGCCAGACACCCTTCGCTCTGGTCTACGGAGCGGAAGCAGTTCTCCCCACGGAACTCATATACGGGTCACCTCGAGTGCTCGCTTATGATGAGCTTGAGCAAGAGCAGCTGCGGCAAGATGACGCGCTGCTCCTTGAGGAGAACCGTCTTCGGGCTGCTGTGCGAGCCGCTCGCTACCAGCAAGCTTTGCGCCGCTACCATAGCCACAAAGTTCACGCCCGGAGTCTTGAGGAAGGCGACCTTGTTCTTCGGCGCGTTCAGTCGGCCAAGAATTCCAAAAAGTTGACGCCGAAGTGGGAAGGCCCTTACCGGGTAGTGCGAGTCACCAGGCCTGGCGCTGTCCGCCTGGAGAGCGAAGAGGGCTTGCCAGTGAGCAACTCCTGGAACATCGAGCACCTTCGCAAGTTCTACCCGTAAGGCGCAGTTGTTCGGGTTTCTTGCTGTGATAGCAATACGGCCAGCAGGCTGCTGACGACCCGAATCCAGCGCTCGCGGCAGCGTAACGCTCCGGCAAGATCCCGGCAACGCCATTCTGTACAAGTGTTGCCGCTGGCATGTAATCCTTTGTACAGACCAGGCACGTCCTTTGTGCATATTTAATAAGATCTGTGTGCTTTACGTTTCTTGTTGATTTTCATGTCATTCTATATGCATGTATTATCTGAGATATGTGTTGCACTCGATCCCGGTAAGAGCTAACGAACCGTCAAGGTTCCATACCTTTATTTTCTCTTCTTTCTTTTTCTCAAGAGACAGAAGATTCCCTCGCGCGCAAGTTTGCCGGGGGGAAAAGGAATGGTGGTATGGATACCAGACGACGTTCAAGGTTGGCGCCTTGCCGGAAGAAGAAGAATAGCGACGAAAAGCAGAGCTAAGTTGCTGAACCCCTTAAGCAGATTTCGATTTTTTGTAAGGCTATATTCCCTTGAACGATTTCGGCTTTGTATGGAAAACCTGCACGTGATGGAATCTTGTCGTGATCGGCTGCGCCCTTACTCTGTTTCGAGTCCGCTCAACAGTCTAGGTGGCCGCGCTGAAAGCGTCAAGATTTCTTGCCGTGAGCAGCACCACCCGCAAGCTGCTGACGACCCGAATCTAGCGCTCGCGACGGGGTTATGCTCCGGCAAGTTCCCAGCAAAGCGTAGGGTATATGCTATACAGAAAGAAATTGAACAAAGGGAATAGCATGCCTTAATTCAAAGAGAGCAAATTATATTACATCCAGTGCTTGCCACGTTTCTGACATAAGACGAATTTTCTTTTACATGGAATGCTGGCGGCAGGACGAAGAAGAGATGAGGCGGATGCGGCTAGTCCCGGCGATCGCCCTCGACCCTCTTCACCTGGCTCACCCGATCGACGATGGGCGCGACAAGCTCTTCGAGAGCCTTGACGTCTGCGTCCTTCGGCAAGCTCTTCGAGGCTTTGGAGAGGTTGACGCCAGGGTTCCTGTACGCCACCTTCATCAACACCTTGCGGAGGACGAGCTGGCAGAGTTTCCGGGATTCGTCAGCCAGCTTGCTTGTCTGGTTCGCCTGGAGTAGCTTGAGGGCGACAACGAGCTTGTCGAAGAACATGGTTAGCCTGGCGCTTGAGGATATGTTGTCGTCGACAGAGTATCCGAAGCCCGGCAAGTCCATGGCCTCCAGCTCCGCGCCAAGCTTCTCGGCGACGTCCGCTAGCCTGGTAGTCCAGAGCTTCACGCTAGAGGTGTACTCATTGTGGGTGGTGGCGGCGTTCTGGAGCAGCTCCTGTTCGTCATGGAGGTCTTTGATAAGAGTCCTCTCGCGAACTCGGGCGGCCTCAAGAGACTCCTCCAGCGTGGATAGCTTCAGCTTCAGATCTTCAATGGAGTCCTTGGCGGAGGAAAGCTGCTGGACCTTCTCGGATGCGGCAGCCTGCGTCTCCATCAGGCTGTGGAGAGCCTTGTCTCTCTCGGCCTCGAGTGCTGAGACCTTCTTGCCGTGGTCCTCGAGAGCGGCCTCCAGCTGCTTCGTCTTCTCCTCCAGCAAGCTCTTGGCGGTCTCCGCAGCTCCGGCAGCGTTGAGGACCTCTTTGAGCTTGCCGGCGTGGTCTTCAGTTAGAGCTCTGAACGTCTTCAAGTGTTTCTGCTCAAGCTCCTGGACCCGCCGTGCAACAAGACTTTCGAGCTCTTTATCCTTGTTGCGAAGCTTGGCGGCAAGCGCCGCCTCGCGCGCGGCAAGGTCCTCTTCTTGAGCGTCAAGGCTGATGCGGCGCTGCGTCAAGAGGGCTTCTGCCGCGGCGGCTTGCTGGGCGACCTCCTCCTGCGCTTTCTCGATGTCTGATTGCTTCAGCAGAAGGACGTTCCGCTCTTCCGCCAGCTGCTCCCGGTAAACATTCAACTCTTGGAGGGCCTCGCCATACCAAGCCTGTGTCTCCGTGACGCGTTGTTGGAAGTCTCCTTCCGCTGCCTCGACGAGCGCTGCCCGGGAGTCCAATTTCTCCTTCCGGGCACGGTAGAGCGTTTGGAGCTTCTGATAGTTGTCATTCATGGCTTGGAGTAGCTGCTCCTCCTTGAGCTCACTGGCGGCGGCGGCGGTGATTTCCCCGTCAAGATGTTCTCCTTCAACCAGCTCTTCGATGTTTGCCGATCCCGGCATGCTGACAATGTTTTTGCCGGCCCTGATGTATTGGCTTGAGGAAGGGGCCTGGGACGACGAGGGTTGGTCTTCGGCAGTCGAGGGCCCCGCGGCAGTAGAAGCGCCTGGCGCTCCTGCGGCGGAAGCGCCGTCAGTATGGCCGCGGGTCTCCTCGCCGGCTCCCTCGGCGGGCATCTTGGTGGCCTCCTCTTGCGCGGCCTTGGCGGCCTCAGCGGCAGCGGCCTTGGCGGCCTCGGCGGCAGCGGCCTTGGCGGCCTCAACGGCAGCGGCCTCGGCGGCAGCAGCTTTGGCGGCCTCGGCGGCAGCATGCTTGGCGGCCTCCTCGGCGGCAACCTTGTCGGCTTCAGTGGCGGCATCCTTGGCAGTCTCTTCAATGACAACGTCAGTGTCCATGAGCTCTGTCAGAAGAAGATTGAAAGCCAAGGAGTTGATTAAGATGAAGCTGGGAAGGAAGTTCAAGAAGACAAAAAGAAGAAAAACCAAAGCGATAAGTTCTTCGGGGCAAGTAACTTTACCTGCGTCAAGGAAGGGGTTGCCGGAGCCTGCGCTTGCCGGCCCCTCCCCTTCGTCACGGTAGGGCTCGCTCAAAGATTCCTCCCTGGGCGGTGTGGTCGATGGAGGCAGCACGGCAGAGGCGGCCCCCGCTGTTGCCTCTTGTTGTTGCTCCACTCCTGCACGTCCGGAGATGTCAGCAGAGAAGATGCACACCCCGACACGCGCCAGTGGGTAGTGAGCAGAAGACTCACGCTGGGGGCTGCGTCGAGGGCTGCATCGAGGGTTGCGTTCTGGGCTTGACTCCGAGCTGACGAGAACCGTTTCCGACGCGCCCGAGGTGCTTGCCGGCGGCTCGACGCTTGTTGAGGTCTTGGCCCTCTTCGTCATCCTCTGCGCCAGAGTCTCCGTATCCCTGAATAGGCAAAAACAGAGCAAGTTAATCAGGCAAAACTAGAAGGATAAGAATCAAGGCTGTGGCGGGACTCTTACTCTTCTTCTTCTTCCTCGGAGCTGATGGCGGAGAGGTCGAAGCCGACCCCCGCCGCAGTTCCTGACGGAGGAGGAGGAGGAGTGGTCCTGGGCCGCTTGGCAGCGGCAGGTTGCGGTGCGGCCTCGCCGGCCGCCCCTTTGCCGGAAGCCTCGCTGCTTGAGGAAGGTTGGCGGGCTGGAGCGCCAGTGGCGTTCTTCCGGAGGACGCGCCTCTTGCTGTGTTGAAGAGCTGGGGGCTCTTCCTCCTCCTCTTCTTCCTCTTCGGCGGTGCCTCCGGCAGAAGAACTCCCGGCAGCGGCTCCGCTCGGCCCCCCGGCAGCCTTATCTCGCCCGGCAAGATCTTCCCGCAGCAAGTCCTCGCCTTCGCTGGACTCAGTGCTGCCGGCTTCTTCGGCAAGGTTCGCCTCTTCCGCCCTGCTGGCGATGTAGGCGAGCTCCTCCTCCGTGGTGGCGCGGACAAGGTTCTCCCCGCGGATGGCCTTCTCCGTCAAGTTGTCGAAGAACGCCAGCGCCTGCTCCGCGGACGGCTCGATCCACCACTCGTCGATGCTATGGGCATTGAGCACCGGCATCATGGCGATGATGGAGGTCAGCGACGAGTTGTTGCACAGTGGGACGACGCCTGCCGGCAAGTCTCCCACTGCTCCATATTTGAACAGCTGTTGGCAGAGGGCTGCGTGCCCCATGGCTGTCAGATCATTATCCAGCCCAGGCCGCACCCTCATGACGTCGGCAGCGTTCATGTACTCCCAGGCAGGGCGCCCCTTGTTCTGCAGTGGGGCGATGCGCCGGCGAAGGAAATCTGAAGCAATCATCTCCACCTTCAACCCGGCAGCCCTGAGGCGCAGTATCCTGGTGATGGCGATGGTGAGCTTGCTGTCGTCAGGGTCCGCGGCGCTCCAATCCTTGCCGCGGACCACCTTCTGCTTCCGCACCTCGCAGAACGGTTTGGGCTCCTTTTCCCAGACCCAGCACCACTTGCCGCGCCACTCATCCCATCTCTCGCGGTAGAGCCCCTCTGGGTACGTCTCCTTGGTTGCCGTCCTCGGAATCCAAGTGATGCTACCGGAGAGGGCGTCGCCCTTTTGGATGCGGGGGTAGAAATAGTGCCAGAAAAGTGCAGTGCTCGGGATGACCCCAACAAAATTTTCGCAAAGGTGCGCGAAGACGGACATACAAGTCACGGCATTCGGCATGAAATCTAGCAGCTGGAAGCCATAGGTGAGCATGATATCTACGAAGAAATCCGAGTACGGAGGACAGAGGCCGCACCAGAAGTAATCGGCAAAGAAGGGGTAATCTCCTGGCTCTGCCCTACGAGAAGCTACACTCACTCTGGTGGCTGGATGCGCCGCGGTCTCAGTCGCCCATGCGAACTGGTACCTCTTCTTCAAGGTCTCCGCATCAAGCGTCGAGGGGAAGACAGCGCGTTCCTTCCGCATCTTCGCCAACCTGCTCTCCGCGGCGGCCGCTTCCGCCGCCTTGCCCTTGCTCGGCTTGGGCGGCATGGTGGCTATGGAGGTGGGCGCTGAAGACGTCGAGAGCACGGTGGAGGCGGGTGGAGGGAGAAAAGCTCTGCTTTGGGCGCGAGGAAGAAGACGATGGCGACGGCTCTGAGATTGAGATTGGAAAGGCGGAGGGGGTAAATGAGCAGTGCCCTCTGCGATTCCCTTTTTTATGGGGAAGGCGCGAGGCAGGCTCTTTACCGCCCGCTTTTGCAGCGGAGTTTCCGCCCACGTCTCCCACTTCGCGCGATTAATGCGCATAGTGGAGGGGCGTGGTAAAAGAGATAATGATTGCGAGCAGTTATTCCCTGCCACGCGTGCCCGTGCACTGTTTTGGGCCTAGCCCAACAGGCCTGGCACCCGTGTATGGCCTAGGCCCGAGGGCTCCTGTCGGTGTACTAAAGTATGGGTCTTTTTAGTACCCCTTACTTGTGCACGGGCAGTTGTAGCCGTACCGCGGCAAGCCTTGCCGGGGAATAGCTAGGAGTAATCACGAGACTAAGATGCAAAGGAGGCGTTCAAGTCAACGACCAGACAGAAGGCCAAAGGGTTGCGGAGGCCCGGCAAGACCCTTGTCGGCAAGGCCTCGCACCCGGCAAGACCCGATCCCGGCAAGCCCCGGGCCCGGCAAGGATTCAGCCCCGGCAAGGCTCTGCACAGTGCAGCGCTATCGCTCCAGTGCAGCGGCCAGCCTTGTCGTTTAGGGCTTGTCCTCATGGTGACGTGGTGCGATGCTGGCCACGAGATGCTTAAGCGGTGCTGATGGGATGGCTGCTTTTGCCCATCCCCTGTAAAGCTTTTCCAAGCCCAAGATGCTGAGGGACACCTCGACGGACACCTCACGGTGCATTTAATGAGTTTGTCCTAAGCCGTCAGGGTTAGGTATGATAACACTGTGATAACACTGTAGCTACTTTCCACCTCATGCCTTATCTCGTACGCCATTGTGGTAGCCCCTTTGACTTATATAAAAGGAGGCCCGAGGCCTACAGGAGGGCAACTTTCGGGGAGATAGCACTTCCGAGGGCCCATTCTGCTTGCGTAGCTACCGACTACTATAGCTCCCAGAACTTGGCCAAGAACATCCACAATTAATGCAATCAAAGCAGGAGTAGGGTTTTACGCATCCGTGCGGCCCGAACCTGGGTAAATCCCCGTGTGCTGTTCGTTAGTTCTGCTCTTTGTGCAATCCTCTCCCCTTGCCGAACCGTAAAGGGATCCGCTCGATAGCGATCCCATAGGTGTTCGTTTCCCACGACAGCCTATATATATGCTCGCCCCTGCCCACTCACTCCTCTGTTTTTTGGCCGGGCGGCGTTTGGGAGGTGTTCGATGAAATGCCGCAGCCACACTTAAGTTTTCTCCTCTCCAAGCTCGACCTCCAAGATACATTTTCCCTAAGATTTGTTTAGGTTTGACGGTGCACCAACTACACAAGTGTTCTAATAAAAGGTTAACGACTTCATCGTTTTATCTCTCACTGCTAGTTTAGCTCATTTCAAATGCTCTAGAAGTATGAATTTTATGTATTTATTTTGGTCACTACTGTACTTTGATTTTAATGTGATGATGAATTTCTATTAATTTGGTCACTTCTCTATTCATGATGTTTTGTAATGTTTTTTGATACACTTAATTTATAATGCACGCAGATGAACCGGCAATGGATGTACGGTGACCGACGGACCTCCGAGTACATTAAGGACCTGCATAATTTTCTCGAAGTGGCTGAGGCAACCAAGCAGAATGGTTTTATGTATTGTCCATGTACTATCTGTGGGAATACGAAGGATTACTCTAACTCGAGAACCCTTCACGTCCACCTGCTTGAGAAGGGTTTCATGCCACACTATAATGTTTGGACCAAGCACGGAGAAAGAGGGGTTATGATGGAAGACAACGAAGAAGAAGAGGATGATGACAACTATCCGCCCCCTGAATACGGTGATGTTGCAATGGGGGAAGCTGAAGATAAAGAGGAAGAACCAGACGATGTGCCCGATGATAATCTTCGCCGGGTCATTGTTGATGCAAAGAGACAATGCCAAAGTGAAAGGGAGAAGTTGAAGTTCGATCGCATGTTAGAGGATCACAAAAAAGGGTTGTACCCAAATTGCGAAGATGACAACACAAAGCTCGGTACCACACTGGAATTGCTGCAATGGAAGGCCGAGAATGGTGTATCTGACAAGGCATTTGAAAAGGTGCTGAAAATAATGAAGAATAAGCTTCCAAAGGACAACGAATTGCCCGACAGTACATACGAAGCAAAGAAGGTTGTCTGCCCTCTAGGATTGGAGGTGCAGAAGATACATGCATGCCCTAATGATTGCATCCTCTACCGCGGTGCGTACGAGGATTTGAACGCATGCCCGGTATGCTGTGCATTGCGGTATAAGATCAGACGAGATGACCCTGGTGATGTTGAGGGCCAGCGCACCGGGAAGAGGGTTCCTGCCAAGGTGATGTGATATGCTCCTATAATACCACGGTTGAAACGTTTGTTCAGAAACAAAGAGCATGCCAAGTTGATGCGATGGCACAAGGAAGACCGTAAGAAAGACGAGAAGTTGAGAGCACCCGGTGATGGGTCACAGTGGAGAAAGATCGAGAGAAAGTGGGGGGACTTTACAGGTGACCCAAGGAACGTATGGTTTGGTTTAAGTGCAGATGGCGTTAATCCTTTTGGGGATCAGAGCAGCAAGCATAGCACATGGCCTGTGACTCTATGTATGTATAACCTTCCTCCTTGGTTGTGCATGAAGCGGAAGTTCATTATTATGCCAGTGCTCATCCAAGGTCCTAAGCAACCCGGCAATGACATTGATGTGTACCTAAGGCCATTAGTTGATGAACTTTTACAACTGTGGAATGGAAAAGGTGTACGTGTGTGGGATGAGAACGAACAGGAAGAATTTGACCTATATGCGTTGCTGTTTGTAACCATCAATGATTGGCCTACTCTCAGTAACCTTTCAGGACAGACAAACAAGGGATACCACGCATGCACGCACTGTTTAGATGACACCGATAGTATATATTTGGACATATGCAGGAAGAATGTGTACCTGGGGCATCGTCGATTTCTTCCGACCAACCATCAATGTCGAAAGAAAGGAAAGCATTTCAAAGGTGAGGTAGATCACCAGAAGAAGCCCGCCCTCCGTACTGGTGATCACATACTTGATATGGTCAATGATTTACAAGTAATCTTTGGAAAGGGTCTTGGCGGACTATCTGTTCCGAATGACGCTGAGGGACGCGCACCCATGTGGAAGAAGAAATCTATATTTTGGGACCTACCCTATTGGAAAGACCTAGAGGTCCGCTCTGCAATCGACGTGATGCACGTGACGAATAATCTTTGCGTGAACCTGCTAGGCTTCTTGGGAGTGTATGGGAAGACAAAAGATACACCAGAGGCATGGGAGGACCAGCAACGTGCGCACGAAAAAGACGGCATGCATCCAAAGCAGTATGAAGGTCCTGCCAGCTACGCTCTTACCAAAGAAGAGAAGGAAATCTTCTTTTAATGCCGGCTCAGTATGAAGGTCCTGTCTGGCTTCTCGTCGAATATAAAGGGAATAATAAATATGGCAGAGAAAAAGTTCCAGAACCTAAAGTCTCATGACTGCCATGTGATTATGACGCAACTGCTTTCGGTTGCATTGAGGGGGCTTCTACCGGAAAACGTTCGATTAGCCATTGTGAAGCTATGTGCATTCCTCAATGCAATCTCTCAGAAGGTAATCGATCCAGAAATCCTACCAAGTTAAAGAGTGATTTGGTGCAATGTCTTGTCAGTTTCGAGCTTGTGTTCCCACCATCCTTCTTCAATATCATGACGCACATCCTAGTTCATCTAGTCGACGAGATTGGCATTCTGGGCCCTGTATTTATACACAACATGTTCCCATTTGAGAGGTTCATGGGAGTCTTAAAGAAATATGTGCGTAACCGTGCTAGGCCAGAAGGAAGCATCTCCATGGGCCATCAAACAGAGGAAAGCATTGGGTTTTGTGTTGACTTTATTCCTGACCTTAAGCCGATTGGTCTCCCTCAATCGCGGTATGAGGGGAGACTGACTGGAAAAGGCACGCTAGGAGCGAAATCAATAATATGTAGGGACGGGCATTCTTGGTCTCAAGCACACTACACTGTTCTACAGAATTCTACCTTGGTGACCCCGTATGTCAATGAACACGAGAATATTCTGCGCACCAAACACCCGGAGCAGTGTGACGACTGGATTACATGTGAACACATCAGGACTTTCAGCTATTGGTTGCAAATACATCTCATGGGTAACACCACTGTTGCAGATGAGCTGTACTCGTTGGCCAGGGGACCATCTTCGACTATATTGACTTACAAAGGGTACGAGATAAATGGGAATACATTTTACACGATCGCCCAAGATCAAAAGAGCACCAACCAAAACAGTGGTGTCCGCTTTGATGCAGCAACCAATAGGGGAAATGACACATATTATGGTTACATAGTGGACATATGGGAACTTGACTATGGACATGATTTTAAGGTCCCTTTGTTTCGGTGCAAATGGGTCAATCTGTCAGGAGGCGGGGTACAGGAAGACCCGCAGTACGGAATGACAACAGTGGATATGAACAATCTTGGGTACACAGACGAACCATTCGTCCTAGCCAATGATGCGGCGCAGGTTTTCTACGTGAAGGACATGTCTACCAAACCGAGAAAAAGAAAAGATAAGGAAGCGAATACATCATACGATGAGCCAAAGCGCCACATAGTTCTTTTAGGGAAAAGAGACATCGTGGGAGTGGAGGGCAAGACAGACATGTGTGAAGATTATGAAAAGTTTCATGAAATTCCTCCCTTCAAAGTGAAGGCTGACCCAAGCACCCTGTTAAACGATGAAGATTATCCATGGTTACGGCGCAATAAGCAAGGGACACACATGAATAAAAAGTGAAGACTTTCTCTCCACAACTATTCTGATGAAATGCCTTTTGTAACTGATGAGTTTTCGTCTGAAACCCTGATACTTCGAAAGAGATTGTTCATTTTGTACACGATGTGCATCCAGTTTTTGCCGTAACCCTCTCAACTTTTTAGCACATGCTATGTGGGTGAAATGATGATACCATGCCAACTTTCAACCATTTCAGAGTTCATTTGCAGTGCTTTTCAATTGAGGGTCATCTTAGCTCAAAATAAATCATGAAATGCGCATGAAAATAGCAAATGAAGTCAGAAAAGGTTTGAAAAGTGATGATGTGGCTTCGAATATTGCATATTGAATGCATAAAAAGTCTTGAGTTGAAATATGTTTAAAAATTTGAAATCCTTTTGTAGCTGATGAGTTTTCGTCCAAAACCCTGACACTTCGAAAGAGATTGTTCATTTTGTACACGAAGTGCATCCAGTTTTTGCCGTAACCCTCTCAACTTTTTAGCACATGCTATGTGGGTGAAATGATGATACCATGCCAACTTTCAACCATTTTAGAGTTCATTTGCAGTGCTTTTCAATTCAGGGTCATCTTAGCTCAAAATAAATCATGAAATGCATGAAAAATAGCAAATGAAGTCAGAAAAGGTTTGAAAAGTGATGATGTGGCTTTGAATGGTGCATATTGAATGCATAAAAAGTCTTGAGTTGAAATATGTTTAAAAATTTGAAATCCTTTTGTAGCTGATGAGTTTTCGTCCAAAACCCTGACACTTCGAAAGAGATTGTTCATTTTGTACACGAAGTGCATCCAGTTTTTGCCGTAACCCTCTCAACTTTTTAGCACATGCTATGTGGGTGAAATGATGATACCATGCCAACTTTCAACCATTTCAGAGTTCATTTGCAGTGCTTTTCAATTGAGGGTCATTTTAGCTCAAAATAAATCATGAAATGCATGAAAAATAGTAAATGAGGCCAGAAAAGGGTTGAAAAGTGACGATGTGGCTTTGAATGGTGCATATTGAATGCAGACAAAGTCTTGAGTTAAAATATGTTTAAAAAATTGAAATCCCTTTGTAATAGACGTGTTTTCCCAAGGTTATTTGTAATAGACGATACGGTCCGAGATAGACATCTTCCAAAAGTTATTTTTGTTAAAAACTTTAATAGCAAAAAGAATATTCATAAAGTAGTTTTTGTTAAGAACTTTTAATTTGCAAAAAAATAACATAAAAATAGCAAAAATGAACATAGATGCACTTATAGGGAAAATTCGACCTGAAATCAGAGTGAAATTCACTTTGATTTCAGGTCAAATTTCCCATATAAGGAAATCTATTTTCACTTTGAGAGGAACTCAACAAGGCAGAGAGGGGCGGGCTTATAAACCAGTATGAGCGTTCCTCGCTTGGCCAGGTGGGACTAAACTCCCACCACAGCCAGGACCAACACTTTCGTCCCGGTTGGTGGCTCTGACGCCGACGCCCTGCCCCGACGCCGCCAGGCTGCCGGAGCTCGCCGCCGCCCCCGAGCCCGTCCTCGTCGTCGCTGCCGTCCCCGAGCCCGTCCTCAACGTCGCCGCCGCCCCCGAGCCCGTCCTCGTCGTCGCCGCCGCCCCTGAGCCCGTCCTCGTCGTCGCCGCCGCCCCCGAGCCCGTCCTAACCGCCGCCGCCGAGCCCGTCATCGCCGCCGCCCCCGAGCCTGACCTCGCCACCGCCCCGAACCCGTCCCCGCGCGCCTCCTCGCCGCCGCCCCGAGCCAAGGCGTTTGCTCTTAAGAAGATGGCAGAACTATTCAGGAACTGGAAGAAAGAGTTGAACACAAAGTTTGTCGAGAAAGAGGAGACTCCGAAATTCGTCGGTCGATATGAGAAGATAAAAGATCAATGGCCCGAATTTGTGGCCTACAAGAAATCGGAGAAGGGTAAGAAATGGTCACGGACAAACAAGAAAAATGCTGCAAGGAAGAAGTTTCACCATCACACGGGGTCAAGTGGCTACTACAAAGCCCGGCCGTTGTGGGACAAAGCTGAGCAAGACCTGCTTGCTAAGAATGTCCAACCAGCGACATTGCACTGGCCAGATCGTTCAAGGACTTGGTTCTTCGGGGTTGGGGGAACTTTGGACCCAGAAACAGGGGAGTGTGTTTGGACTGACGAGCAACTTGCAATACCCTTCCGGAAGCTTCAGGCAGTAATCAAGGCATCGCAGGAAGGGACGTTCATTCCCAACAGAGAGAAGGACGAGCTGACAGAGGCCCTCGGGAATCCTGAACACCCTGGACGAACACAAGGCACACCAGCTCTGTTCCGTGGAAGCATGGGTTTCCCGACAGCGGTGGTTATAGAAGCCGAGAGAGAAAAGAAAACAGGATGCAAGCGAAATGCAGAAGCTCAGTGCAAGATTAGCAAAACTAGAGGAACTTGAGAGCCAGCGAGCTACCGGCCAACCATCTGAGCGGCACGAAGATGCTTCATTCGACGCTACCCCACCATCTCAGCAGAGAAGCAGCGTGGCTTCCACGGAGCTCGTTCAGCCTGATTTCACGGCTCCTCGCTACCCCGTGGATAGTATCACGGCGACTGAACATTGCGAGCTAATGACGAAATGCCAGAACCTGACCTTCAAGGCGGCGGTCGGCCCTGTTGTACCTCCTCGAGCTGAGGGAACTTTCCATTGCCGTCCGATTCCACAAGGCTATGCTGTTGTGACGGTGGATGAAATAATGAATGGATTTGAGAGGCTGGAGCTTGACAACCCTACAGGTGAAGATGATATTATTCTTTTGGAAAATGCTTTGAGGAGTACCTATCTATGGAGAAAAGAGTATATCAAGCTTCCAAACTGGACGCCTCAGCAGACTCCGCCTCCTCCTCCTCCGGCGCGTCAGGGCACTCCGCCTCCTCCTTCTCCTCCGTCGCATCAGGGCACTGCAGCTCCTCCGGCGCGTCAGGGCACTAAGCCTCCTCCTTCGCCTCCTCCGGCGCGTCAGGGCACTCCGCCTCCTCCTCCTCCTCCTCCTCCGGCGCGTCAGGGCACTACGCCTCCTCCGGCGCGTCAGCAACGGGGGAAGAGAGTCGCCGCCGCCGCTCTATAACAGGGAAGAAATTCAAATATGGTCCAAGCCTCAAGCCTCTTCAAAGTTACCATATGAGAGGTCCGAAGAGGAAAATGCTGAAATCAGTGCAGCCGAAGTGAAGGCCCATTTTGCACGAAAGATCCACCTCCGAAGGAAACGGTAGATCCAGTGAAAGCGAAGCAAACTCTGCATGCCCTGAAGCGACCACCACGGACTCGGCTATCAAACTATGACCGCATAGTTACTATGACACATGCTGAAGCGCAGCGGTCGGGAAGTACTTCTAGTGCTGCAAGAGAGAAAAAGCGAAGAAGTGGGAAAACAATTCCCCAGCTCGGCGAACAGGAGACGCAATCGTGCCCCCCGCTCAAGGTGTCTAGCGATATCGCTAATCATCCGGTGCTACTGCCCGGTACCACTCTTGATGATTACCTGCCCGAGGATGTAGAAATTGAAACGGCTGAGGTAGTAGTAGACGACTTTAGATACGAGCACGGGAAGCCTCTCGTCAAACCTGATTATCCTCATCTAACAACGATGATGCAAACATTGCATGACTGGTACATGGAAACCTGCAGGAAGTCTGGGAAAGACAGTTTGTTAGTCGGAATTAAAAAAGAGCATGACTTCCCTGGAGTCGACCTGCTGCCTGTTGAATTTGTGGAGTTATTTCAATTATACAATCAAAAGGCCCTCGACAAACAACTCATGACTTGCTACTGTCTGTAAGTATTACTTCTATAATGAAGTCTCTAGCTCAGCTCGTTCATTGCATGTATATATAATTATCCTCACTATATTATGCAGATTGAAGATGGTCGAATGCCAAAAAATAGGAATCTTCGACGTTGGGTTCATTAGCCCAAATACCGTAAATGAATGGTCGGTACGAAAGGCGGCTGAAGATACCGAGAACAACTTACTACAAACGTTCCTTAGACATCAAAACAAAAGGGAAATACTCTTTCCTTACAACTTCGAGTGAGTGTTACTGTCTTGTGCATATTCGGTTCCGCTTACTCGAGGTTAAGTAATGTAATTGATGAGTTATGCTTGCGCAGCTACCACTATATTCTGCTATCCATTAACCTTGACGGGGCATTAGTAACTGTCTTAGACTCGCTCCGTAAAGATCCCAAGTATTATGCGGACATGACTGCAATGCTCCAGAAGTAAGTTCAATCAATACCGGGACCATATCGGCAACTTTCGTTCATTTCCTGATATCAAGTAATCATTTTCTTTGCCTGCCAGGGTTTGGAAAAAGTTCACCACTATGGTTCCGGGTCTGAAGAAGGAGCTGCGATTTACGCACCCCAAAGTAAGTAGTACTAGCTAGTTCCGCGCATCTCTCATTGATTCTAGTTTCACCAATACCATTATCATGCTTGCTTATCAGTTTGATTGAACTCTATTCTCGTAAAGTGCTTGTACCAGTCACCCGGGACTACTTTATGTGGATACTACGTATGCGAGTTCATTCGCTACTATACCTCTGAGCGGGGCTTCTCTGAGAAACAATTTGAAGTACGTAAACAATATTCACAATTTTATTTTACATATTACCATCAATTGTGTTGAGTTTCATTCATATATATGTATTGACCCCCTTCTTTAAATTAGATCTGGCAGATGCGGGATGAACTCCTACCACATGATCGCATACGAGCAATTCAAGAGGAATTGGTGGGATTCTTTCTTGACCACATCATACCTGAACACGGAGAATACCATGTGAAATTAGATATTAGGTGTTAGGGATTGTAAGAGATGTTTTATTGTACATATGTAGTAGCGTCGGATAGATATACGAAAACTTGTTGTTCGACCAAGCACGGAGAAAGAGATGTCACTTCTCTCTATATATATGTTCATGACGATCTTGTGTAATTAATGGTTTCCTTCATTTGCTTACTAGCTAGAGTCGAGTTCTCTCTATATGTATAGTAGCTAGCGTCGACCAAGCAAGGAGAAAGAGAGGTCACTTCTCTCTATTAGCTAGCTAACACAATATGAAACCCCTAAATTAACCCTCAAAAAAAAAACCCCAGTGCCCGCGAGCTGCTGACGCGTGGCCGCCTTTTGGTCCCGGTTGGTGTTACCAACCGGGACTAAAGGTCCTCCTGCCTGGGCGCCCCGCAGCGGCCACGTGGAGTCCCTTTGGTCCCAGTTCGTAAGCAAACCGGGACTACATGTTTTGGGCATTAGTCCCGATCGTGTTGTCCCGGTTCCAGAACCGGGACTAAAGGCCCAGTGGAACCGGGACTAGTGCCCTGTTTTCTACTAGTGATAGACAGACTTTATGAAATCATACTTACAGATGGATGTGTCAATTTATGGTCGGAGATCAGGGAAAAGGTGGGCCAACGGTGCAAACCGGGGAAGTGATTGGTGGGACAATGTTTGGTATGACCAATCCATAGCGAATCGTTCGTGAGTATATCATTTTTCTTTTTTTTATTGTGGTGTTTGTGTGGATGTTTTTGACTGTGTGATTGGAGGACGTCTTTTAATTAGTATAAAAACATGAGAAAGTTACTTACGTTGTTGGACGCGTGTGTTATGCTGGTGCTAAACGTGTCATAGGCGACACTTCCGTTTTGTCACCCATCCATTGAGAGATCCCATCATGAAGCCAGGGTGAACGACCCAATCAATTATGTATCCAATCCAAATTGAAGAGTTGAGTGAGAGGCTTTAAAACGGGATAGCTTAACGAAGTTAGAGATTTCATTGACACAACAAAAACGAAGTTAGAGATTTCATTGACACAACAAAGGACTGACAGAGTCAAAATCAAGGATTGGTGGGGGAAGTTTTAAAATTAGGGAGCATAGTGTATTAAAAAATGAATGAAAGAGCTCATCGTGAAATTGTTGAGTTGAATGAGGGGCTTTAAAACGGGATAGCGCTTGACGAATTTAGAGATTTTATTGCCACAACAAAGGATTGACGGAGTCAAAATCAAGGATTGACGGGAGAAGCTTTAAAGTTATGGAGCATAGTGTATTAAAAAATGAACGAGATAGCTCATTGTGAAATTGTTGACTCGGTCAAAATTGGATGACCCAACTCCAATTAGAGGATTAAAATTGGATGACCCGGTCAAAACAGTGAAATTTTTGACTCGGTCAAAATTGGATGACCCGGTCAAAACTATGAAATTCTTGACTCGGTCAAAATTGGATGACCCAACTCCAATTAAGGCCTTGATAAAATAGGGAGCTTAGTGTTATAGAGGATTAAAATAATTGAGTGAAAAATTGTTGATCCGGTCAAAATCGGTAACCCAATACTAAATTGATGACCTCATTGAACGAGAGGCCTCGAATTCTAGGGGATTAGTACTATAGTATATTCCATCGAACAGGTGTAATGTAGCATTGCTACTGGAATAATTCACAGTTCATATAGTACCTCGTTGCATGGCGGCCGGCGCTGGGTCGCGAGGCAACATCATCTCATCATTCATGTAAGTAAGAGCGGCATGTTGGCCTCCATTGGTTCCCAAATCTGAAACCATGCATAGATACAGTTGTTTTCTTCCGTAACAAAGTTCAGACTGCAGCAAGAAACGAGCATGTACCTTCTTCCAACAGTTGTTTCAAGTCCTCCTCACGCTCAGCCGGGGCTCCTTTGATCTCCAGCTCGAACTCCATGGAAAGTTCAGTGTCCATCTGACAGCATGAACAAGGAAATACATGTTAAATCCACAACGAAATATTAAACAGGTCGGACTTGCCAAGATCAAGCGAGCTTGGATCGCATTTGAAAAATACTAATCGGCTCTGCAGACGACAGACAGCAGGCGCTGATTGACGCGCGCTGAGCACGGCCGAGCTCAAATGGGACGCCGGTGCATATGTAGTTCAGGCCGCGCACTAAGCACAGACAAGTTTTCAAATGGCAGCTTCCTCCGCGCCCTCACTCTCGCCGCCATGGAATGGAACCACGACACCTCCTCGTCTGCCAATGGCCGTTCGTGAGCTCCCCTTCTTTCTTCTTTGGCATGTCTCATCACTTCCTGCCGTGCACCGCGAACGGCGGCGCGCTAGACCTCTGCTTCACCTCCACCCGCCTCTGCACCCACCTGGAGTAAATTGCAAGAAACCATCACTTTGAGGGCTAGGTTATCAGAAAACACTACGTTATATTTTTCTGACAGAAACCACCATGTCTAGCGTAATTTTTTTGCAAATAACACTGATCGGCGGAGTAGAGCGCTTTGAGCACATTTATGACAAACGGGCTCCATTCGTCAGGAGCTGACTGGACAAAAAAAAGGGCACCTAGGCACTTTGACTAGTCAAAATTGCAACGTGGGCACGAGGAGGCCGTTGTCCAGCTGCATCGACGCGGCGATGCACCACTTCGTCACCGGAGAGATCATGCGTGCTCTGCTGGGTCGGAGCGGTGTGCGTACACCGGCCCGACAGTTTACGTCCACCCCCTCCCTCCGCGCGCGCGTTGGTCACCCTTGTGGGCCCCGCCATTGGCCGTCGTCGTGGGGGCAGAGAAGCGGCTCGATCCAGATCGAGGACGGCAGCGGAGCGTCGCGGCTGGGCTTGATCCGGTCAGGATGTTGTTGACGTCGCTGTCGGGTCGAGCACAACAAACACAGCCGACGCGAGCGACGAGAGGAGGGAGGAGCGTGGGGTCGAGCATGACGGACGCAGCCGACACGAGCGCAGAGAGGAGGCAAGAGCACGGGGTTGAGCATGGCGGACGCAGCCGACACGAGCTCCGAGAGGAGGCAAGAGCATGATACATCAATTTTGCATCATGATTTCTTACTATTATTTATATTGTTTTTGGCCATTATTCTACTTTATGGTACAATTTTAATGCCTTCTCTTCTATTACATGGAGAGGAACATTGCCGGCAGCTAGAATTCTGAACCTGAAAAAGCTACATCAGAGATACCTATTCTGGTGGACTCCAAATGACCTGCAATTTTACGAAGAATACTTTTGAAATATATCAAAAAATACTGCAGCCAAGAAATAGCAGAGGGGGGGACCTGTTACTCACAAGGCAGCAGGGCCCGCTGATATGTCTTCGTCGTATCGATAATTTTTTATTGTTTCATGTCAATATTCTACAACTTTCATATACTTTTGGTAACATTTTATATTATTTTTGGGACTAACTTACTTATCCAGTGCCCAGTGTCAGTTCTTTTTTTTTGTGTGTTTTTTGTTTCGCAGAAACTCCATATCAAACGAAGTTCAACCGCTATAAAAATTTACGAAGATTTATTTTGGAATGTATGTGATTTTTAAGAGTCGGAATCAACGCAAGACGGTGTCCGAGGGAGGCACAAGACAACACGGCATGACCAGGGGGGTGGCCGTGCCCTGATGGCTTGTGCCCCCCCCCCCCCTTAAAAATCCCTCAAAATTTCAGCTCGATCGGAGTTACGGATCTCCGGGTATTTAAGAAACATTGAAGGGGTCAGAAAACAGTCGCGAAAACAGAAGAGAGACAGAGAGATAGATCCAATCTCGGAGAGGCTCCTGCCCTCCGGGGGCCATGGCGGCCATGGATCAGAGGGGAAACCCTCCTCCCACCTAGGAGGAGGCCAAGGAAGAAGAAGAATGAGGGGGGCTCTCTCCCCCTCTCTCCCAGTGACGCCGGAGCGCCGCCGGGGCAAACATCGTGACGGCGATCTACACCAACAACTTCGCCGCCGCACCACCAACTCTCTTTCCCTCTATGCAGCGGTGTAAACCCTCTTCTCCCCGCTGTAATCTCTACTTAAACATGGTGTTTAATGTTATATATTATTATCCAATGATGTGTCGCTATCCTATGATGTTTGAGTAGATTTGTTTTGTCCTATGGGTTAATTGTGGTATGATGTTATTGGTATGTTGATATGGTGATGTCCTAAGGTGCCTTCCGTGAGGCGCACACGTGAAGGATTCACGCTGGAGGTTTTGCAATATGTTCATGATTTGCTTATAGTGGGTGGCTAGAGTGACAGAAGCTTACACCCGAGTAAGGGGATTGTTTGCGTATGGGAGTAAAGAGGACTTCATGTTTAATGCTATGGTTAGGTTTATCTTAATGATTTCTAGTAGTTGCGGATGCTTGCTAGAGGTCCAATCATAAGTGCATATGATCCAAGTACAGAAAGGGTGTTAGCGTATGCCTCTCCCTCATTGCATATGACAAGTATCTATCATGTTATATTCAATTGCCTATGGACAATCTTTCTCTTGCGTTGCACAAAAAAGTTTCCTACTAAACAACTAACTTAATTAATCTTTATCTAAACAGCCCCTAACTTTTATTTACTTGTTCTTTACTATCTTGCAAAAGTACCTATTACTCCCACTAAGTACTTCTAGTTTTATTCTCGCAAAGTACTTTCATACTTGTTCTAGGTAAAGTAATTAAGCGTTAGCGTGCATAGAGTTGTATCGGTGGTCGCTAGAACTTGAGAGAATATTAATTCTACCTTTAGCTCCTCGTTGGGTTCGACACTCTTACTTATTTAAAAAGGCTACAAATGATCCCCTACACTTGTGGGTTATCAAGACACGCCCTCCCCAGGGCGCGCCCTAGTGCCTTGTGGGCCCCACAAGCAGTCTCCGACCCCCCTCTTCTGCTATATGAAGGGTTTTGACCTAGAAAAAAAATTAGGAAGTGACTTTCGGAATGAAGCGCCGCCGTTCCGAGGCGGAACCTGGGCAGGAGCACTTTTGATCTCCGACGGAGCGATTCTGCTAGGGAAACTTCCCTCTGGGAGGGGAAAATCGAAGTCATCGTCATCACCAACCCTTCCTGCATCGTGGGAGGACCAATCTTCATCAACATCTTCACCAGCATCATCTCATCTCAAACCCTAGTTCATCTCTTGTATTCAATTTTTGTCTCAAAACCTCAGATTGGTACATGTGGGTTACTAGTAGTGTATATTACATATCGTAGTTGATGCTTGATGAGGTTGCCTACCATGGGTAGGGTCACCAGCCTCACATCTAGGGCCCACATGTGGTCCCTCATTATCATTAAAGCCTCTGTGCCAAAGACGCATTCAGATGCATATGAAGATACACTCGGACAGGTCAAGTCACTCGGACGTCCATGGTGCATTCGGCCAGATGGGAGCTCAGATGACTCAGAAGATGCAGCGCCTGAGGGACTTGAAGAGACGCTCATGGTGTCATTAATTTTGCGTTACCAGTAACGTTTCACTTATTCAGCCGTTCCTGTAACGTCGCATTGATTATCATTTATAACCCTAATGATGGCGCTCGGCCGGTGCTGGCGCACTCTATATAAGCCACCCTCGGGCGCCAGAGCAAGGGTCCGACCTCTTGTAATCCATACCCCCCATAAGCAAACACCAAGCCTCTGGGCTTGAGACGTAGGGCTTTTACCACTTCCGAGTGGGGCCTGAACTCGTACACATCTGAGTGCAACATCCGCGCCGTAGCTAGACTTCGCCCCTCCGTTCGTAGCCCTGGTACTGTTGTCAGGCTAATTCCCTCGACAGTTGGCGCCCACAGTGGGGCTGCGCGTCTAGCGAATTCTGGCGCAGGTGGAATTTCCATTCTCCCGATCATAATGATGATACTCGGTGGAAAGATCCTCTTCGGTTCCCTCAGCTTCATCGCCGACGATTCGGCGTGGCTGCAGGAACCGCCGCTAGACACCGATGCATTGCCCGCCCGAGGTGCAACGCATTTCAGCACGACGACGTTTGGAGTTCTTCTCCGACAACCGTCTACACCGTACCAGTCGGCATCGTCATCCCCCACTGCGGTTCGACACAAACGCTCCGGGCGCTCGTGGCTGCAGCGTTGGATCAAGCACGCCGCGACGCTCCAAGCCGCGGTCGGGCAAGTGGCCGTGCTCAACGCCGATGAGTCCGTCCACAGCCTTTTCCCTCCCTCGGATGACGAATCATCTGATGCATCCGAGCGCGAGAGTAGCGGGGACGCTGCGGAAGTCCTGATGGCCGGCCCGGCTCGAGGATCCCCCACCTCCCGGGTATTCCGCGGGAGAAACCCGCGATCGAGACGGTGACCGCAACAACACTGGCTCCGACGGTTACGTTTCTCGACCCCTCACTAAGGAGCAAATCAGGTTCTTCTCACTCCCATCGCGGGAACTACCCCGGAAAAGTTGGCGCTGGAGGCCACGCGCCAGGCCACCCTGGCCGAACGTGAGCGGCTGGAGCGACTCCAACAGTCACTCGACGAGCGCGTGGCAAGAGAACGACCCAGTTCCAGCTGCAGACGCCGTCAGCTTTTTTCCAGAAGATCGGCCATACACCATCCCGGTGATGCGTACGCCGCTGCTGAACTTAGCAGCGGCCACTCGGATGGCCGACTCAATCCAGCCATCTGACTCGGCGGCCGGTGAGGGCATTCGGCAGATCCAGGCCCTGCTGAAAACTGCTCTTCAGCAAAACTCTGAGGTGTCACAATCACACCAACGAATTCATAGCAAGTCCGTTCGCGCAGACACGGTCCAGTCTGCTCATAGTCCTCTCGCGCCAAGGAAAGACTGGCAAACTCCTCCTCTTCCGAGAGGTCCGCACGGAGGATGTTGGCGCGACGACCGTGACGTCAGTCGGACGCCCCCTCCGAGGGGCGGTTCATACGGCCAACGTCCTTATGACGGCGGCCGACCTATCATAAGGGACCGTGAGCGAAGCCCTGTTCGGCACAGGGGTTACAGAGACAACGACCAGAGACCACCGCAGTTTAACGCCAGGTCCATCATCACTCAGCAAGTGGTTGATCGGAATAGAGACGACAGAGACCGAGTGAGTGGTTGGGGTACTTCCGGTCTCGGATGCTTTAGCAGATACATCCGGGAGGCTGAGATACCACCCAATTACCGGTTGGCGACTCGAATCGGCAAGTTTAACGGCGAATCCAAGCTGGAGACTTGGCTCGAAGATTATCGAGTGGCTGTCCAGATCGGCGGCGGCAACGATTTCGTTGCGATGAAACACCTTCCGCTCATGTTGGAAGGATCCGTGCGAGCGTGGCTGAATCAATTGCCCGCCAATTGCATTTATTGTTGGGAAGATTTGGCCCGAGTGTTTGTCAAAACATTCGAAGGCACGTATAAGCGCCCGGGTGGATTGACTGAGCTGCAGCACTGCGTCCAGAAGAGCAACAAGACTCTCCGTGAGTACATCCAACGCTAGACCACACTGCACAACACCGTGGAAAATGTAACTGAGCATCAGGCCGTGTGCGCCTTTAAGGCAGGCACTCGGTATCGGGAGCTGATCTTGAAATTCGGCTGAGCTGGGGATCTGTCCCTCAGTCGGGCCATGGAGATCGCGAATAAGTACACCAATGGCGAGGAAGAAGACCGCCTCCGTAGCGGCAAGGGATGAGCTGGCAACGCCCCTCAATCGGGGGGCAATGCTGGAAAAAATCAGAAGCGAAAGGTTGATGCCTCCGGTAAGGCAGAGGTGGCAGCCGTTCAAGGGCAAGGGCAAGGCAAACCGAAGCCAAAGAAAAAGAAGAAAGAGTGGACTCCCAAGAAGAAGTCCGACTCTAAATCCGACATTCTCGATCAACTGTGCCAGATTCATACCAAGACGGATGAAGAGGGCAACGTTGTGCTCCCGAAGCACACCACTCGGGAATGTCGCCTGCTCAAGCAGGAGATGGGCGTGGAGCCCTCGAGTGAAAAAGTTGATGTCGAGGATGATGAAGGTACTTCCGAGTACCCACAAGTTGATAAAGTCCTCATGATCTTTGCTGACGTCGAAAGCAAGAGGCAGCTGAAGGTTGTCAATCGGGAAGTCAACAAGGCAGTTTCGACTACCACCAAATACCTCAACTGGACGAAGACACCTGTTACTTTTGACCAGTCCGACCATCCGCCTCACATAGCCACCCCTGGGAGGCAGGCCCTGGTCGTTGACCCAGCTGTGGGCGGCGTCCGACTGCGTAAGGTCCTGATGGATGGAGGCATCAGACTCAATATAATTTATGCTAACACGCTCAAGGCAGTGGGCACCCGATGTCTCAATTGAGCAAGAGCAACATGCATTTCCACGGGATTGTCCCTGGGAAGAAGGCGGAGTCACTCGGCCAGATCGCTCTGGACGTCGTGTTCGGGAGCGAAAAGAATTTCCGGAAAGAACGGTTAACCTTCGAGGTGGTGGACTTCTGCAGTGCTTACCACGCCATCCTGGGTAGGCCCGCCTACGCGCGTTTCATGGCCATACCATGTTACGTGTATCTCCAACTAAAGATGCCAGGGCCGAAAGGCGTGATCACTGTGACTAGCGACCGGAAGATAGCCGAAGAGTGCCTACAGCAGGGCTCCAAGATCGCCAACGAGCAGGTGCTCGCGTTCGAGCTCGAAGGATACAAGAAAGAGGTGGACACGGCCAGTTTGCTTAGGTCAAAACGGCCAGCTTCGGAATCGGCTTTTTAGTCAGCCGGCGAGACCAAGCACGTCTATGTTCACCCGAATGACCCAAGTGCTGCTCCAACAAACATCTCCACGTCACTCGGAGAGAAATAGGAAGCCGGGCTCATCCAGTTCCTCCGTGAGAACTGGGACATCTTTGCATGGAAGCCGTCTGACATGCCGGGTGTTCCCAGGGGACTGGCTGAGCACCGACTCCGAACTGATCCCAAGGCCAAGCCAGTCAAAGAGTACCTGCGTCGATCTTCCATCGAGAAGCGCAAGGTGATTGGCCAAGAAATAGCTCGACTCCTTGCTGCCGAGTTCATTCGCGAGGTTTACCACTCCGAGTGGCTCACGAATGTCGTTCTGGTGCCGAAGAAGGACAAATCACTCCGCATGTGTATTGACTTCAAACACCTCAATCGGGCCTGCCCGAAAGATCATTTTCCTTTACCCCGCATAGATCAAATAGTGGACTCTACTGCAGAATGCGAACGTCTGTCGTTCCTGGATGCATACTCCGGGTACCACCAGATCCGAATGTACGGGCCTGATGAAATAAAGACGGCCTTCATCAGCCCATTCGGGTGTTTTTGTTATGTCACTATGCCATTCGGCCTGAAGAATGCTGGAAGTACTTTCCAGCGCATGATCCAGAAATGCTTGCAAAAGCAGATTAGTCGGAACGTGGAGGCTTATATGGACAATATTGTGGTCAAGTCCAGGACGGGTTCCGACCTCCTGACCGACCTCGCTGAAACCTTCGCGAACCTCCGGCGATTCGGAATAAAACTGAATCCAGCTAAGTGCACATTCGGAGTGCCTGCCGAAAAATTGCTCGGTTTTCTCGTTTCCGAACGAGGAATCGATGCCAATCCAGATAAAATCGACGCCATAGTCCGAATGAAGCAACCAAAATGCCTGCATGACGTACAAAGGCTCACAGGTTGCCTTGCGGCCCTGAGCCGATTCATCTCGAGACTCGGTGAGAAGGCACTCCCTCTCTACCGATTGATGCAGAAGTCTGACAAGTTCGAGTGGACTCCCGAGGCACAAGCCGCGTTCGAAGAACTCAAGGCATTGCTTTCCACCCAGCCGGTGTTAGCTGCTCCGGGCAGCCAGGAACCTTTACTCATGTACATCGCGGCTACCAGCCAAGTGGTGAGCACCGTCCTTGCCGTAGAGCGCGAGGAGCCGGGAAAAACATTCAAGGTTCAAAGACCCATATATTACATCTCAGAAGTGTTGACCCCTTCCAAGCAAAGGTACCCGCACTATCAAAAGCTGGTCTATGGTATTTACCTGACTGCAAAAAAGGTGGTTCACTACTCCCAAGATCACTCGGTCACGGTCATTAGCAACGCTCCCCTGTCGGAGATCTTACAAAATAGAGATGCTGCCGGCCGAGTGGCAAAATGGGCAATTGAGCTCCTTCCGTTGGAGATCAAGTTCGAAGCCAAGAAAGCAATCAAGTCCCAGGCATTGGTTGACTTTATGGCCGACTGGATTGAGCAAGAGCAGCCAACCCAGAGCGTCCCCGAGCACTGAACTATGTTCTTTGATGGATCCAAGATGCTCAATGGCTCGGGGACTGGCGTGGTCCTCATTTCTCCCAAAGGAGACCAACTGAATTATGTCCTCCAAATCCATTTCGATTCGTCAAACAATGAGGCCGAGTACGGTCATCTCACTCGGCATTCGTCGTTTGATGGTCGACGGTGATTCGAACCTTGTTGTCAACCAAGTGATGAAAAGAGTGGGACATTCGGAGTCCAGCTATGACCGGTTACTGCAACGCAGTCAGAAAGCTGGAGAAGAATTTTGAAGGTTTGGAGCTACATCACATTCCTCGCGCAAAGAATCAGGCAGCAGACGACCTGGCAAAGATTGGATCCACTCGGCGAGCAGTCCCTAAGGACATATTCCTTGAACATCTGCATGCCCCAACAACTGCAGAAGATCCTTTCACAGAGGAGCCCCCACAAGCAGTCGGTCCATCAAATCCGACTGAGGTTGACGTCCCGGCCGTGGTCGATCTGGTACACGAAATGCTGGTAATCACTCCCGAGTGGACTCAACCTTATTTAGCGTATTTGCTCCGGCAAGAACTTCCCGAGGATGAAGAAGAAGCTCGCCGAATCATCCGACGATCCAAGGCGTTCGAAGTTTTAGGGGATCAATTATACAAGAAAAGCACTACAAGAGTCGTCCAGAAATGCATTTCCCTGGAGGAAGGACTGTAGATCTTACACGAGATTCACTCGGGAACCTGCGGCCATCACGCATCCTCTCAGACATTGGTCGCTAAGGCTTTCCGAGCGGGTTTTTATTGGCCCCGAGCCAATGAAGCAGCAAGAGATTTGGTCGACCTGTGCATCGGGTGTCAGTTCTATAAGAACAAATCCCACAAGCATGCGTCTGCGCTAAAGACAATCCCTCTCACTTGGCCGTTCGCCATGTGGGGTCTTGACGTGGTCGGACCTCTGTGGACCGGAACGAGTGGATTCACCCACCTGCTTGTGGCGGTCGACAAGTTCACCAACTGGGTTGAGGTGAAGCCCATCAAAAGTTTGGATTCGGCTACCGTCGTCAGTTTCATTCGGCAGATCATCTTCAGATTCGGCGTGTCGCATGACATCATCACAGATAATGAGAAGAACTTCGCCTCACACGAGTTTCGTGAGTTTTGTTTCTCCCAAGGCACTCGGGTTAACTATGCCTCCGTGGCTCACCTGCGGTCGAATGGACAGGCAAAACGAGCAAACGGCATGATTCTCCAGGGGCTGAAACCTCGATTGATGAGGGAGCTGAAGTACGCCGCGGGGGCCTGGGTCGAAGAGCTGCCTTCTGTCTTATGGGGCATACGAACAACCCCGAACCGCTCTACAAAGCGTACTCCCTTCTTCATGGTATACGGATCAGAAGCCGTGCTGTCGAGTGATCTTCAACATAATTCCCCCTGAGTGGAACAATACGATGAAGTCGAGGCCGAAGCAGCATGTCAAGATGGTCTGGACCTCTTGGAGGAAGAGAGAGAACTAGCCCTCATCAGATCGACGCTCTATCAAGATCTGAGGTGTTACCATGACAGACAGGTCAAGGGCCGAGCTTTTGAGGAGGGAGATCTTGTTCTCCGACTGGACCAGCAAAGACCCCATAAGTTGGCACCTCCGTGGCAAGGGCCGTATGCGATCTCCAAAGTCCTACACAATGGAGCCTACCGGCTTTACAATATCAAAGATGGCGTAGAAGAGCCTCGAACTTGGAACGCAGACCTACTTCGCAAGTTCTACACGTAGAACGAGACGACCTTAGTTTGTCATTCCCATAATAAATTCAAGTGATCTCGATGAATAAAGTTTCGTTCCTTTATATTTTTTGTCGAAATTTAACTCTTTTCACTCTGGTGAACTGTTCTTCCTCATCACCCCCAGTGGGTGTAAAATGCTTAGCTGCGACCCCGCATCGCCTAAGTTAAAAACCGTTTCGAGTGGGACATTCTCCACACTCGGACACTAAGATGGACAGGACCATCATTGTTAAGATGGACAGGACCATCATTGTTCTCACGAACAACTCCGAGTGCGGGCCACGCCCACACTCGGCGGCTTAGCTGCGACCCCGCATCGCCTAAGTTAAAAACCATTTCGAGTGGGACATTCTCCACACTCGGACACTAAGATGGACATGACCATCATTGTTAAGATGGAAAGGACCATCATTGTTCTCATGAACAATTCCGAGTGCGGGCCACGCCAACACTCGGGGGCTTAGCTACGACCCCGCATCGCTTAAGTTAAAAACCGTTTCGAGTGGGACATTCTCCACACTCGGACACAAAGATGGACAGGACCATCATTGTTAAGATGGATAGGACCATCATTGTTCTCACGAACAACTCCGAGTGCGGGCCACGCCCTCACTCGGGGGCTTAGCTGCGACCCCGCATCGCCTAAGTTAAAAACTGTTTCGAGTGGGACATTCTCCACACTCGGACACTAAGATGGACATGACCATCATTGTTAAGATGGACAGGACCATCATTGTTCTCACGAACAACTCCGAGTGCGGGCCTCGCTCACACTCGGGGACTTAGCTGCGACCCCGCCTCGCCTAAGTTAAAAACCGTTTCGAGTGGGGCATCCTTCACACTGGGACACTAAGATGGACAGGACCATCATTGTTCTTACGAACAATTCCGAGTGCGGATCACGCCCACATTCGGGGACTTAGTTGCGGCCCCGCATCGCCTAAGTATAAACATTCAGAAATCAAAGATCGAATGAAGTCAAGGCAAATAGAAACTGCATCACTTGAAACGGAAGTACGGATAAAGGTTCTGACGACAGGAGCCTCAGGCTCATTGAAAGTCTTACGATTACAACTATCACTCGGCATTCCGAGGCAAAAGCTTAAAGAGTTTTTAACCCGTCGATCACTCGGGGCGAGGCGGAATCACCGCTTCAACAAAGGTGTCCAGGTCGATGCTGTCTGCGATCCGAGTGGCAGCTTCCATGAACATCTCCATGAAGTCTTCAACCTTGGCGTGCTTCCTGTTAGCGACCTCCAGGGACTTCAACTTCTTCTCGTCCACCACTTTGCAGTGGACACGGACGAGTGAGAGGGCGATGTCGGCTCCAGCTCGAGCCGCTGATTTTTTCCAGGCCTTCACTCGGCTTGGTACGTCTCTCACTCGGGTGAGAGCGGATTCCAGATCCTTTGAAGGCTCCTCGTCAGAAAAGGCATCCCGATCAATGTGCGCAACGGCAGCGCTGAGCCTCTTCATGTATGCAGTCACATGATCGACGCGTTCTTCCAAGCGAAGAATGGCCATGGCATCGCTATCCTTGAGCAGTTGTCAGGACGGGTCCAGCTCCTTCTCAATCTTGTCAATCTCCTCAGCAACATCATCGCAGAAATCTGGGTTTCAACGAAGAAGAGAATCAGAAGAGAACAAAATTCATTCAGCCAGAAAAGGTGGCGCGAGGATCACTCGGGAATGTTCACCTTTGAGTTTTTCGCTCGCGGAGTCACCGTATTCTTCGACAAACTGCTCCAGCTCGGTTTTCTTGGCAGTGATGCGCTTGAGCTTGGTATCCCACTCGGCGTACGACTTCTTCAACTCAGCGAGCTCTTCCTTGGACTTCTTCGCAGCAACCTCCAGCGTTTTCTTCTCTCCTTCCAGCTTCCCGACTGCCTTCAGCTTCTCCTCAGCCTCCTTGGCCTTACGGCTGGCCTCCTTCTGGGCAGCTGTCAGATCTGTGTCTTTCTTCTCGAGGGCCGTCTTCACGGTTTCTAAAGAAATAGAATTCTTCAGCCTCTCGACAAGTTTACGATTTTTGCCACGAAGATCTGATGAAATAGACTCAGTCGGACAGGGAGAGAGGGCAGTTTTTGCAGCAGTCGGATATGAGGAATGTACCTTCGATTGTCTTTTTCTCCTGCTCCAATCGGGCATTTTTGGCTTTTTCAGCCTCTAAGTTGAGGCGCAGGTCCTGCACTTCCTTCTCCAGAGCATTGTAGTGGCTTCCGAGCTCACAAACGACCTGCAAACCGGAAACAATATTGGTCAAAATTTTGACTCGGACTCTAAGACTCCCGTCGACTGCTTCAGTCGACGACAGTCTCGGGGACTACACCCAGTGGGTGCGCTCAGCGCGCCCCCACTGGAAGATCAAATACAAGGCTTTTTCTTCAAGATTAAATGGATCGAACACCAAATTCATTCGGACTCTTAGACTCCCGCTGACTGCTTCAGTTGACGGCAGTCTTGGGGACTACACCCAGTGGGTGCGCTCAGCGCGCCCCCACTGGAACCCAGAAACACCCAGCAGGTGTGCTTAGGTTCAGATGCAAACCTAATCGGGACAGAAGTAAAAAAAAGAGAGACACACGGACCAAAAATCTCGACTTAATAAGGTACTTACGAGAGTACTTACTCGGGCATTCTTCTTTAATGCCTCACTTGCATCGTACGCTGTCTTCAGCCGCTCACTCATCACCTCCAGTTGGATCAACACATCTTTACTCGCTCCTACTTGATCCTCCGGGACGTGATGTAGCGCAAAGATGTTGGTCATGGGAGGAGTCGGCAAAGGGATGACGTACCGGTTCCGAGTGCGGCTCCAGCTCCCGAGCTGGCCCCTTGCACCGGCACCAAGACATCGGCAGGCGATGACTCCTGCATCACAACGTCTGCGTTGGCAGAAGGGTTCGGCAGGTCAACCTTGTCGTCCACATCAATATCAATCACTTCACGCGGGGCTGCAAGTGTTCAAAGGCACTCGGAAATGAGCAGAAAATAAACCACGACACGCGCCCGAGTGAATCCGAAGCTTACCTTTTGAAGATGCAACATCGGCGTCGGCCCGCTCCTTCTCCAGAGTGTGGGGATCAGGCGAAGCGGTTGAAGTGTCAGCACTGCAAAGGAAACATTTGGGTTATCATGTCACTCGGTCAAATTTAAACAACAACTTTCGAAGTGAAGATACTTACGCCGAGGCCACGGGAATGGTCATCTTGATCTTCGGGACAGGGAGCGCCTTCCGAGGTTTAGCTGTGGTGACTTTGGCTTGTTTTGCCACGTTCTCGGATGACGAGGCGAGTTCTCCTCCCCCACGCTTCAAGCTGTGAGTCGGGAGGCCAGGCCCAGTCGGCTTGGCAACATTTGACGCCTTGGGACCGCCACCACGGACTCCTGGGTCCTGGCATGCCTTGGAACGGACCTCAGGCACACGATCGTCCGAGCACAAAGATTCCACTTCGCCGCTCTCGTCCGAACCTTCTTCCTCCTCACCATCTTCGTCGTCTTCTTTAGTTTCTTCTGCCTCAGCCGAGTCCTCCGGACGGTTAGTGTCGCTTGCTACATCAACCGGGCCTCTGTCCACTATTGGCACCTGGCTGTTCATCTGCGTGAAGGCATGCCGAATGAAGAACGGGTCGTTCAGGCCGATTGCATTAAGTACATGGAAATCACTCGGATAATGGACCTTCAAAGATTACCTCATTCGGCGGATTCTCTGATGAGAGTGGAGCCACCAGCCTGCTCCGTCTGGGGTTGTCACGCGCCGGGGTGATCGCCTTGATCTTGGCCTCCACCATATCTTCTTTGAGCTCTTCCGGGTGAGTTCGGGTGGTGTCACTCGGCCCGGTGTATTCCCACATGGGGTGAGCCCTGGCTTGCAGCGGTTGAATCCTCCTCTGGAGAAAGACCTCTAGTAAATCGAGGGCATTGATACCTTTTTGCACTAAAGCCATCAGGGCTATCACCAGGATGTCCACCTCTGTCTTCTCATCCTTGGTCATGGTCAGCCTGGGGACTGGCCGAATGCGTTCAGACGTATACGGAGGAAGCCCCGACTGACCTTCACCGACTGGAATATCCTGGCAATAAAACCAGTTTTCCTGCCATCCCTTCACCGAATCTAGAAACGTCATCTGCGGGAAGCAAACCTTTCCCCGCAGCTAGATTCCCAGACCCCCACACAACTGAGCCACGTTTGTTTTATCCTCTGGCCGAGTGGGCTTCTTCACGGTCATCACTCGGCAGGTGAAAACATGTTTAAACAAACCCTAATGGGGATGCCAACCCAGGAAGTTTTCGTGGAGAGAAATGAATGCGGCTAAGTAAACGACAGCGTTGGGAGGGATGTGATGAAGCTGAGCACCAAAGAAATCCAGAAATTTGCGGAAGAATGGATGAGGTGGGACGGAGAAACCGCGCTCGAGGTGAGCCACCAGGAGCACGCGCTCGTCCCCCTTCACTGAAGGCTCGTCCTCGCCCGCCCCCGGCAACCGCCAACTCCCCTCAGGCAGGAGTCCCTGGCCCTCCAGCCCGAGCATCCGGGCCTTGGTGACCCGTGACGGCAGCCATTCGCCTTGGGTCCATCCTGCTGGCGCCCCGCCGCTTGAGGAGGAGCCGCGCGAGCTCTTCTTCGCCCGCTCGGCCTTCGCAGTCGCCACGGGCAATCTCTCCGGCGAGCTCGGAACTGGACTACGACGAGAACAAGGTGGAGGGGACGCGTACGGGCGTTGGAGAAGATGAAGGAGAGGGCCGAAGTGAGATCTGCTTCGCCCCCAACAGTGCCTTCGCCTTTATATCAAAAATCGGGCGAGATCACTGGTCGTCAATCCGCAAACGGAGCAAGATCTGCGGATCCACTGTTCAGAGCCTCGGGGACACATGGCGAAAATCTCGGCGCAGGCATCGAGGTGTCGTGCCCACTACCCCAAATTTCCGCGATGTGACCGTTCTATCGCGCGCCCGCGCGCATCCTTCGCGATTTCGAACACGCGGAAATTTCTTCGTGCCTTAAATGAGACAAGCTCCGCACTCCGAAGGATCCGTCGATTTGCTCCTACAAACCGAGTGGTCGACTCATTTCCAGTTAAACACTCGGATGAAATAACCAGACGTTCAGATCGTTTCCTCTGAAGGGTGCTTCAATTTCTTATGGCAGCTTCGCATAATCATGTTGAGAAAGTTAATCCTGAATTCGTCATGTTTTGAAGCCGAGTGAGAAACAACCCAGACTAATTCTTAGCCACCTCCGAGGCGCCGTCGACATTTCCGAATGTCGATCACTCGAACATTAAAACCTCACGAATTCTGGGGCTACTGATGAGGCCTACCATGGGTAGGGTCACCAGCCTGACATCTAGGGCCCACCTGTGGTCCCTCATTATCATTAAAGCCTCTGTGCCAAAGACGCATTCGGATGCATATGAAGATACACTCGGGCAGGTCAAGTCACTTGGACGTCCATGGTGCATTCTGCCAGATAGGAGCTCAGACGACTCAGAAGATGCAGCGCCCAAGGGACTTGAAAAGACGCTCATGGTGTCATTAATTTTGCGTTACCAATAACGTTTCACTTATTCAGCCGTTCCTGTAACGTCGCATTAATTATCATTTATAACCCTAATGATGGCGCTCGGCCGGTGGTGGGGCACTCTATATAAGCCACCCCCGGGCGCCAGAGCAAGGGTTCTGACCTCTTGTAATCCATACCCCCCATAAGCAAACACCAAGCCTCCGGGCTCGAGACGTAGGGCTTTTACCACTTCCGAGTGGGGCCTGAACTCGTACACATCCGAGTGCAACATCCGCGCCGTAGCTAGACTTCGCCCCTCCGTTCGTACCCCTGGTACTGTTGTCAGGCTAATTCCCTCGACAATGCTTGTTGGTGAAAAAGATGAGGAGAAGAGAGAAGAACAAAAGGAGGAAGAGCGGATTGATCACCCGTGCCCACCTTCTAATGAGAGTAACTCTCCAACACATACATTGTTTAATTTTCCTTCGCACATACCGAAGGATGAATGCTATGATAATTGCTATGATTCCTTGGATTCATTTGAAATATCCCTTTTTGATGAACTTGATGCTTGGTATGCTTGTGTCCATGATGCCAATATGAATTATGCTTATGGAGATGAACTTGCTATGGTTCCTTATGTTAAGCATGAAACTGTTGCTATTGCACCCACACACGATAGTCCTATTATCTTTTTGAATTCTCCCAACTACACTATATGGGAGAAGTTTGCACTTATTAAGGATTATATTGATGGGTTGCGTTTCACTATCACACATGATGATTTTGATGAATATAATATGCATGTGCTTGCTTCTCCTACTTGCAAATATTATGAGAGAGGAACCAAATCTTCACCTCTCTATGTTTTTAATACGATAAAATTGCAAGAAACTACTTATGCTATGTATTGGCCTTTACTTTGTGTGCATGAATTGTTCTTTTATGACATGCCAATGCATAGGAAGAGAGTTAGACTTCGTTGTTACATGATATATGTTGTTTTGTACTAACTACTTAATTAAAAATCATTGTTAGTTAAAATTGGCTTTGATATACCTTGGGATTCGTGTGGATCAATTACTTGAGCACTATATGCCTAGTTTAATGGCATTAAAGAAAGCGCTACCAGGGAGACAACCCGGAAGTTTTAGAGAGTCATTTATTTCTGTTGTTTTCTTTTAAAATAATTAAAAACAAAAAATAAAGTGGGGAACCTGAAACCTTTTCAAAAAGAAAAGTGAAATTGAGAAAGACGAGCATCGTTGAAGTGGCGGACGTCCTTGAACTTTTGTTCATGCCCATGCAAACTTTGTGAATCTTGATTACAGAAAATTTTCAACAAAAATAATTATCCCCTTGTACAAACCCATTGTATTAGAAAAATAATGTGCCAAGAGTTACCTTTATGATGTCTAAATTGCTTGTTTGATATGTGTTGTGTAAAAACAGAAACTTTTGCTGTAGTGTTTGAATTTTCATATTTTACTGGAGCATCCAAAAATTCTGAAATTTTTACACAGTACTTTTATGCAAATATTTTATCACGTCCTAATTTTTCAGAATTGTTTGAATTAGGTAAGTATTCATCTGCATCTTTACAGACTGTCCTATTTCTCACAGATTGCTGTTATAGTTGCCTTGACTGCTTATGTTTGAGTTCTTCTTGAACCCCATTGACTTGGGAGCCATATAATTGTGATAGCATATAATAGGTAATGTTGGATTATAATTATACAATAATGTGATGGCAAGACATGATAGGATTTGGTGTTATATGTACTAACCTTTCTAATGAAAGTTCCGTTAAGTTTTGTGTGGATGAAGTGTTCGAAGATCGAGGAGGTATCGATATGAGAAGAATAAGGAGAGGGAAGAGTTCAAGCTTGGGGATGTCCAAAGCACCCCAAGTAAATATTCAAGGAGACTCAAGCGTCTAAGCTTGGGGATGCCCCAGAAGGCATCCCATCTTTCTTCTTCAACAATTATCGGTATGTCTCGGTTTTTGTTTTGTTCACATGATATGTGTAAATTCTTGGAGTGTCGTGTGCCTTTTATTTTCCTTTTAGCAATGCACCATGCTAGTATGGGAAAGTCCATGGTTGATTTATAGAATGCTCTTTGCACTTCATTTATATCTTTTGAGTATGGCTTTATAGAATGCTTCATGTGCTTCACTTATATCATTTGAAGTTGGATGTATTTTTTTCTACATATTGAAAACCATTATTTGCATAATGCTCTTTTGCTTCACTTATATTTATTAGAGCCAGGTCTTTTGTAGAAAGAATTAAACTCTCATGCTTCGCTTATACCTATTTAGAGAGTCAACGGGGATTGGTCATTCACATGGTTAGTCATAAAATCCTACGTAAAACTTGTAGATTACTGAATATGATATGTTTGATTCCCTGCAATAGTTTGGCGATATTAAGATGGTAATATGTGGGGACACTAGCGACTGATTGTGGTCTAGTAAGAATATTGATGTTAAGGTTTGTGATTCCCGAAGCATGCACGTATAGTCTCTAGTTATGCGATGAAGTTGGAGCATAATTTACCCTTGATTGAAATCCTTTGTGTTGTTCAATCGGGGGAGCGCGATGGTTAACTCCTCCCAACCTCCTCCCTAGGAGCATGCGACTAGTACTTTGATTTGTGATAAAACAAATAAAACTTTGCAATAAGTATATAAGTTCTTTATGACTAATGTGAATCCATGTACATACGCAATCTCACCACCTCATACTTGCTAGCCTCTTCGGTGCCATGCATTGCCCATTCTCACTTTGAGGATCGGTGCAAACTTCGCCGGTGCATCCAAACCCCGTGGCATGATACGCTATGTTGCACATAAGCCTCATTATACCTTCCTCGAAACATCTACCATAGCTACCTATTATGGCATTTCCATAGCCATTCCGAGATATACTGCCATGCAACTTCCATCGTCACATCATATGACTTGTACCTTCATTGTCATATTGCTTTGCATGATCGTAAGATAGCTATCATGATATTTGCATGGCTTGTCCGTTTTTTGATATCTTTGCTACGCTAGATGATTGCACATCCTGGTACACTACCAAAGGCATTCATATAGAGTCATACAGTTTTTCATGTTGAGTTGTAAGTAAATAAAAGTGTGATGATCATCATTATTAGAGCATTGTCCCAGTGAGGAAAGGATGATGGAGACTATGATTCCCCCAAAAGTCGGGATGAGACTCCGAACGAAAAATGAAAAAAATAGGGGAGGTCAAATGAGCCCACCACACACACAAAAAATGAGGGAGGCGAAAATAAAAATAAAAATAAAGCCCACCATGAAAAATAATAAACAAATAAATGAGAGAAAAAGAGAGAAGGGACTTGACTGACTTCAACTTCCCGAAGATTGAGACTCGGGCGGTGGCGGAGTGGCTCGTGCCGCAGGGCATCCGGATGGAGGAGATGCCGGCGAAGAAGAAGAAGAGACCGGTGGTTGTCGTCACTCCCGACGAGAGCGACGAGGCAGCGATGGCTCGGTATGCGCGGGAGCATCCCGAGTACGTCCAGGCCGAGCAGGAGTTCTACTGCAAGCGTGATGCCGAGGAGAAGAAGAAGAAGAAGGAGGAGGTGAAGAAGGAGGACGAGGCCGGCCCCTCGACGGTGATCCCCATCGAGTCATCGTCGGAGGAGGACGAGGAGTTCTGGGGGCTCTCGGATGACTCCGAAGAGTCGTACTGGATGCCCTCGGGTGACAAATAGTTCTGCTAGTTTAAATTTATGTCATCTATGTTTGAACTATGTTTGAATTTGATGTTTGAACTATGTTGAGATGAAGTAGTAGTTGGTCGTTTTCAGAATTTTACATCTTCGTTTTGGACCATCGGTTGGAGTTGCTCTTTTACATCTCCGTTTCGGACCATCTGTTGGAGTTGAGCCTTTTTCGAAGATGTAAAAAGCACTTTTTGGTGATGTAAATTTTTACATCACCGGTTTGGAGCACCAAAATATACAGCATATATTGGAGATGCTCTAAGGGAGTCCATGGTTACTCCAAAGGCGTTCCCTTCTCAGGTCCTCTTACCATTATTTTTTTTAAAAGAAACCTCTAATTAGGGATGGGAACTAGGTCCCATTTAATCTCATTTAAACCCACTAATTGTCTAGTAGTTTAAAATTTTGTTTTTTTCGTGGAAAATGAACTGTGGAGCTAGAAAAAGCTAAATAAATAAGACTTGTAGCTGCCACTTATTTGCCATTTACATCCCTACCACTAATGGCAGCTCCAATGGTCTCTCTCGTTCTTTTTACCATTCTTTTTAAAAAAGAAACGTCCCCGTCCTGATAAAAAAGACTCACTTCTTTTAGTTCGGACTGCCTGAGATTCCACGCGCCGAACCCAAATTGGAGGAAGGAGTATAAAAGTTCAGATTGGGTAACATGTATGCCCGACAACCGATCCTCATCCAAATATCCCACCACTTACCCCTCATGCACCCACTCCTCCCCTCCTCTCTCCCACACTCGGGACCTAACTACATCATCACACCGACCTCGGACGCTGCCGATGCCTTGTTTAACCTCTTGCTTCCTAGGTACCCCCACCCCCACAGATATCGTCCAAGCCGGACAGCAGGCATGTCAAGTGTTTGGTGAAATGCTACAGTGCCTTTCGTTGACAATTTGATTGATTAGTTTCATTGGAACACGATGGATTTAGACGTAATTAATTATACAATGAGTTCATGAATTCATGGTTGTTGAATGATTATTTGGATGATGAAATGACGACGATGATGATGAGTGTTCTTGAAGAAACGGAGAATATAGAGGAGCATGTTCGAACAGAAAAAAAAAAAACCAATAGGTGCAAAAACCAAAAAGAAAATCATAAAATAAAAAAATAAAAAGAACCCTGCGCTAATGGGTCATGACCCATGTGGGAAGCTCCATAGGCGAGTGCTCGCTCTATCTTCTAAATGGCGTCTAAGTGCGTAAAAATGGTGGCTAAAGCACAAGGTGCGCGTCACGGGTCGGCTCATTTTGGCTAGCGTTGCGTGTGTTACTATATCGATTGGTTTTCGCGTTTCACTTAGTTTTTTACCTTTGGTTTCTGTTTTATTTTCATAGAAACAAAATGTCACGTTTTTGTACAAGTGAAATGTTCTTGATTTTTTTAAAACCAGAAAATATGTATGTATATAATTTTTTTTGAAAACATGATTTTTTTAATAACTTTTCAAAAAAATCAAACATTTTTAGAAACACATGAACATATTTTAAAAAGGAATATATTTTTGGAAAAGCAGACATTTTCTGAAACTGTTAACATTATAAAAAATGCAAATTTTTTGGAAATAAAAACCTGAAAATAAAATAAAAGAAACCAGAAATCCAGCAAAGAAAAAAGAAAAAAAAGCAGAAGGTTCTTAGAAACGTATTTTTGTAGACCTAATTGTGCCGGCTCATTCCCGAGTTGCTCAGTGCGATCGGCCTGCATGTTGTCTAATTGGGCCCGCCTACTTGTGGGACGGTCTTTGCGATTGGCCGACACTTGTTGCACAATGCGACATATAGAAAGCCTATGATTGGGCGGATGCCTTCTTCCTCCAGTTCTCCCCCACCTATGCTTTAATGCTCCCATCCCCCCACCTATGCTTTAATGCTCCCATCCCTGAACTAGCGTACGAGCAATTCAAGGGGAAATAGCCGGATTTCTGCTCGACCAGGTCATAGATCCCAAAGGAGAATACCATTACAAGAAGCAGTAATGCCTGCATATGTAATGATCCGCAAATTGTAGGAGAAATTGTATATACCAAATTATATGTATATATATATATATATATATATATATATATATATATATATATATATATATATATATATATATATATATATATATATATATATATATATATATATATATATATCTGAATGGTCGTTGTACGAGAAATACGATGATATATATATATGATCGGTTCTACGAGAAATTCTATTTATATATATATATGCACAACGTGTACAGTATGTAGTAGCGTAATATATGTTTGAAATGAAAAAAAATTAAATGGAAAACACAAAATTAAAAGGGAAAATAAACCATAATTAATTCATAAACCCCTAAAGGATTAAAAGGAAAAATAAACAAAAATTAAAAGAATTAAATACTTTTAGTCCCGGTTGATGTTACCAACCGGGACTAAAGGTCCCCCAGCCCACGGCGCCGACAGGTGCCACGTGGTGGGCCTTTAGTGCCGGGCCGTGTTGAACCGGGACTAAAGGGGGGGGGGGGGGGGCTTTAGTCCCCACCCTTTAGTGCCAGTTGGAGAACCGGCACTAAAGGCCCTTACGAACCGGCACTATAGGCCGATTCTGCACTAGTGCACGTAGGACGGGCTTTGCTGTAGCCAACTGACCCCGTAACATGGTGATACTGCTTCTTTGCAGCATTTTGCTTATTTATATGTGACCTTTGCTTGGCCTTCTCCGATTTCTTGTAGGCCACAAATGCGGGCCAGTGATCTTTTATCTTCAAGTATTGACCTTTGAATTCTGGAGTCTCGTCTTTGTCGACAAACTTTCTATTCAATAGTTTCTTCCAGTTCTTGAATAGTTCTGCCATCTTCTTAAGAACAAACGCCTTCACCTTTCGTTGTATAACTGGGTTATTCGGATCCTCCTCTGGCGGTAGGCTGAAATTTCTCAACAGCGAGTTCCAAAGATCATCTTTCAGTCCATCGTGGACATAAGGAACTTCAGGGTCCTTCTTCTTATTCCATTCTTAGATGCTGATCGGGACGCTGTCCCTAACAATAACTCTGCACTGATGTATAAATTTGTCTTTGGTCCGCTTGGGAGCAATCGGTTGGCCTTCTGGAGAGACTTCTTCGATCGTGAACCTTTCATCTGGGTTCAACCTTTTCTTCGGGCCTCGTCTCCTTACCAAAATTTGGTTCGATCCGGAGGGATAAAAGAAGAAAGAAGCGTTAATATATGTGCATACAAAACAATTAATGCATCTAGTCAGCAGAGGCTTAATATATATATATGTAAATTATGTGGGGCACCTAGGTGCACAGGCTCCTTGCCTTTGTACCATTTGATTGCATTTAGATGCGTGTTATTGTGATAGGTATAGAAGGTAACCGATTAATCCATTAGTAATTGACAATTCTGAAACAATCAAATTTGGAAACAATTATGACGTGTATCATTCAATGGATGCCATTAAACACGTCATGCATGGTATCTAATCTTTAGAAGGAAAAAATACTACACATCAGGTATATGGATATTTATTTCATACACGTACGAATTAGGTTTGTATGAATTCATTTATTTAGTGTACCCATTAGATTTTTATATGTATATACCTAGAATATTTAGTACATACGCATTAGATTTTTGTTTATGTATATATCCAGAATATTTAGTACGTACAAATTAGATTAGGTATGTACGGATTTGTTTACTTGATACACATTCATTAGATTTTTTTAGTACGTATATACCCAAAATAGTTAGTACGTAACACATTATATTTTTTTTGTATATATATATACCTAGAATATTTGGTACATACCCAGTAGATTATGTATGTATAGATTCACTTATTTAGTACGTATGCATTAAATTTTTATGTAGGTATATACCTAGAGTATGCATTATATTTTCTTGAACGTGCATACACATCGTATTTACATACCTCGACATGAAATTTATGAGTATATACCCCGATACAATAAATACATAGGATCGTATGTGGGTATATGTAACATACATTCCTAAAACTAAAAAGAATCATGGGTGGGTATATGTAACATACATTCCTAAAACTAAAAAGAATCATGGGTGGGTATATGTACGTAGGAAAAAATATCATGCGTGGGTATCACATATTCCTACCAGTAAAAAATAATTAGAAACACATTTTATATTATTTGATCACCTTAATTTGTATAGAAATATTTCGTCACCTTAATTTGTATAAAAATATTAGCCGTTAAAATTGTGACTTAGCCTTAACTTTTTTAAACACTAGATACCTTGAAAAGTAAAACTTTAGAAAAATTCATAAAAAGATCCTTAATATCCATACAAAGTACATACAAAGCTTTGTGATGACGTTACGTAATATTTGTCATGTCCGATACCTTAAAAAAAGTGTGTATATACATACCCTTTTGATTTGGAAATGAATAATAGTAGGAAACCAGTAGTACATTATTTTTTTGGAAAGCCATTGATGGTTGTAGTGCAGGCAAACAAAATTTGGAAAGTTACTATGTCATGGATTTTACATCATCCACTACAAATTTGACTTGCCATATATGTGGGGCACCTAGGTGCCTGGGCACCTTGCTCCCAAGTGCAACTCTATCCATTTAAATATGACGTGCCCTCTATGAAATGGATTACTTTCCAAGTTTGTTTGCATGCACTAGTACCTGGCGGTTAGTAATTACTTTCCAAAGAAATCATATCCTGTTAGTTCTCTAGCAATGATTCCTTTCCAAAGCAAAATTGCATATCGTTTCTTCTATAATTTTGCATCATTATACATTCAATTAACCCCGTAAAAATACATGTGATACATACATATATACCTAAGATATTTTTAAGTACATATACATACCTAAGATATCCCCGTCTATATATGTATATACCTAATTATTTATTAAAGGTATCGCATACTCGGTGAATTACATGATCCCATGTGTCCAACACGCCATTAGCACATAACGTATACCTAAGATATCCCCGTCTACATTTGAAGGTATTGGGCATTTTTTAAAAGGACCGGGCACACTTTTTGCGACTAGTTTTCCTATACAAATTGAGGTGACCAAATAATATGAAATGTCATTCTAATTGTGTTTTTACGTTTTTTTGTATGTACGACGCATGCAGATATCCGTCCTACATATTTTTGTATGTACATATACCTAGGGCATCGTGCTCACATACTCTTTTCGAATACACGTATATGCTTTTGCGACATAACCAGAAATGATATACCTAAAATGTGTACATGCCCAAAATAGTTATACTCTTTTTGGATACAAGTATATGCCTTCAAGATATACCCATAACTGATGTTGGAGTCATACCCCGAAATGATATAGACTTTGAACAGAGAGACACTCTAGGTATACATGAATATTTTTCATGGAGCCGTGCCAAATATAACCATACCTTTATACCCACGATTATGATATACCTAAAGATATACAGTTCTTATAAAAAAAATCCACATACCCAACATAATGCATACATGTCTAGCAAGAACGGCTGACCATCATAACACATAAAAAAGTTCTACTGTATGAAAAATTGCACGTACCATGGAACATGCAGGGCATTAAATCATGGAATATTAAAGGCTGATTTTCTCTATATTAACTGATGTGAGCATTAAGTGTCCATATTAAGAAATAATCAACAATAATTATTCCTAGTAATAAGTGCGTCCATATCAAGCAATAATTATTTCCTAATAAAAGTGTGTCCATATTAATCAGCAATAATTATTTCCTAATAAAAAGTTGGAGTACTGTTACACATGCACACATCTTAATGTAATCCGACGGTTATTAGGCAAGGTGCCCAGACACCTAGGTGTCCCAAACGGACGTCCTATATATATATATATACCTCGCCGGACTTTGAAACAGTTAAGGCTCCCTTCTCCATTCGATCACCGGAGCCGTCATGATCTCCTTCCTCTTCCATTCCATCACCGGAGCCGTCATGATCTCCTTCCTCCTCCATTGGATCACCGGAGCCGTCATCCTCTCTTCTATCACCATCGATGTCGTTGAGAAACGACAAGATATTATCATCACCTCAGTCGCGGATTATATCCCCCAACAACTCTTCTTTTTCTAAGTCTCTGTGATCCATTGTTTCTGCACATAAAGCATTGACACTTCAAACTAGCTATCACATAAAGCAAAAAAGAAGTATATTTGTCACCAAAATACAACACTAGACAGAGTTTCCTCTATTTAAAAAATAGTTCTCTGTTTTCAAAAATCATTCCCTCCATATAGAAACTTGCGGACCCCCCCCCCCCCCTCATGTCGAAGTTATCGGGGATATGTTGAATTCCCGAGAGAGTTAGGGTTGTTCTAACGTGGCACGATACGAAATAGGTGAAGGGGGATAACATCCGGAAATGTTTTCCCGAAGTCTGCATTTTCGGACAGATGAAACGGAGAGGGACGGTTCCAGGTTCGCTATGCAAGCTGCTTGTGACAGACGAACGGAGGGCATATTCGGATTCGTCATATTTTTCTGATCGATTTTCATATATAAATTATTTTCATCATATCAACATTTTCTATATATATACATCCATCCATCCGTCGATCTTGAGCAGAGTAGAGTATATGCCACAACATTCCTAAAGTTTTGCCACAACTTTGCCATATAATTAAGGTCAAAAGCTATGAAGCACCGATACGGCGACACGGGTACTGCGATACGGGATACGGCAATTTTTAAAAACAGCAATACGGCGATACGGCAAGCATATATAAATAATAATAACATGATATGTAATAAAAACTAACATAATAAAATGTGTGAGTTGATATCAACATATCGTCCCACTGGTTGCCTAATTGCTTCCATGCCTCCTTGTTTCTCACTTAAAAAATCTCACTAATCAAGGGCCACGAACTGCCCCAACCCAATTATTTTTTTCATAACAATTTAGAGATCAAAATACCGCCCCACTACTCTTGTCCTAACGTTTTAGAAGTTTTTTCTTGATAACAATATAGAGAGCACAATCTTCATTGAGCTCTTTTTTCTCATAACTATAAATAGGAACTCTCATCTATGAACATGGCGATAATTAAAATCAACAAGCAATACACATCAATATGAACATTGAGCTCTTTTTCTCATATACTTGTATCTTTTTTCCTAACAATGGGAGGCAGCAACAACATCAGGGGCTCACTGGGGGCAGGGGCAGGGGCGTGGTGACGGCGACAGCGGGGCAGGGCGCGGCGACGGCGACGTAGGGGCAGGGGCGCGGCGACGGCGGGGTAGGGGAGCGGGGGACGGCGACAGGGCAGGGGGCCGGCAGGGGCGCGGCGACGACGACGGGGCAGGGGCGCAGGGACGGCGACGGCGGGGCAGGGCGAGGCGACGGCGGCGGCGGGGCAGGGCGCGGCAACGGCGACGGCAAGGCAGGGCGCGGCGACGGCGACGACGACGTAGGGGCAGGGGCGCGGCGCCGGCGACGGCAACGTCGGGGCAGGGGAGCGGGGGATGGCAAAATCCGGCAGCCTGGCGTCGTCGAGGTGGTCGTCGGCGCCGTCGGGGGAGAGAAGAAACTGCAAATGGGATTGGAAAATTTTCCAAAGTGCTGCTTATATACAGAGACCTTTAGTCCCGGTTGGTGGCTCCAACCGGGACTAAAGGGGGGCATTAGTCCCGGTTGGAGCCACCAGCCGGGACTAAAGGTCAATTTCAGCAGCCCAAAGGGCGGGAAGCAGAGACCTTTAGTCCCGGTTGGTGGCTCCAACCGGGACTAATAAAGGGGGGGGGCATAAGTCCCGGTTGGAGCCACCAACCAGGACTAAAGGGTTGTGCTTCCCGCAGCCAAAGTTTAGTCCCACCTCGCTAGTCGAGAGGGGCTCGGAGTGGTTTATAAGCGCTGCTGCCGCAGCCCCCTCGAGCTCCACTCTAATGCGGACAGTGCATGCCTATCTCACGCCCTGTTGGACCTGCTAGCACTGCGGGCCTGCATCCTGGCCCATTTCTAGGGTTTCTAGTCGTATGCAGGCCGTGGTGGCTAGTTGGCGGGCCTTTTTTTATTTTTTGCATATATTATGTTTTAAAAAAATTAATGTTATTTTTTGCATATGTTATTTTAGTTGCATAAATTTTATATAATTTTAGTTGCATAAGTTTTATTTTTTATTGATTCTTTTTAGTTGATTCCTTTTGCTATTAGAGTTTTATAAAAGCTTTTTAGTTTTCTATGAAAGCTTGTAACAAAATATACTTTACGAAAATTATTTTTACTATTAAAGTTTTTAACAAATAAATACTTTTATAATTTTAGTTAATATTATTTTGATTCTTTTTCGAAGTATCAGGGTTTCGGACGAAAACTCATCTATTACAAAAGGATTTCATTTTTTTAATATATTTTAACTCCAGACTTTTTCTGCATTCAATATGCACCATTCAAAGCAACATCATCAATTTTCAACCCTTTTTTGACTTCATTTGCTATTTTTCATGCATTTCATGATTTATTTTGAGCTAAAATGACCCTGAATTTAAAAAGCACTGCAAATGAACTCTGAAAAGGTTGAAACTTGGCATGGTGTCATAATTTCACCGACATAGCATGTGCTAAAAAGTTGAGAGGGTTACGGGAAAAACTGGATGCACTTCGTGTACAAACTGGACAATCTCTTTCGAAGTATCAGGGTTTCGGACGAAAACTCATCTATTACAAAAGGATTTCATTTTTTTAACATATTTTAACTCCGGACTTTTTCTGCATTCAATATGCACCATTCAAAGCCACATCATCAATTTTCAACCCTTTTCTGACTTCATTTTTTATTTTTCATGCATTTCATGATTTATTTTGAGATAAAATGACCCTTAATTTGAAAAGCACTGCAAATGAACTCTGAAAAGGTTAAAACTTGGCATGGTGTCATAATTTCACCCACATAGAATGTTCTAAAAAGTTGAGAGGGTTACGGGAAAACTGGATGCACTTCGTGTACAAACTGGACAATCTCTTTCGAAGTATCAGTGTTTCGGACGAAAACTCATCTATTACAAAAGGGATTTCATTTTTTAACATATTTAACTCCAGACTTTTTCTGCATTCAATATGCACCATTCAAAGCCACATCATCAATTTTCAACCCTTTTCTGACTTCATTTGCTATTTTTCATGCATTTCATGATTTGTTTTGAGCTAAAATGACCCTGAATTTGAAAAGCACTGCAAAAACTCTGAAAAGGTTGAAACTTGGCATGGTATCATAATTTCACCCACATAGCATGTGCTAAAAAGTTGAGAGGGTGACGGGAAAAACTGGATGCACTTCGTGTACAAACTGGACAATCTCTTTCGAAGTATCAGAGTTTCGGAAGAAAACTCATATATTACAAAAGGGATTTCATTTCTTGACATGTAACTGCAGTGATATTCGAGATCAAAGCCATCATCAGAATAGTTGTGGAGAGAAAGTCTTCACTTTTTCTTTGCGTGTGTCCCTTGCTTATTGCGCCGTATCCATGGATAATCTTCACCGTTTAACGGGATGCTTGGGTCAGCCTTCACTTTGAAGGGAGAAATTTAATGAAAGCTTTTCATAATCTTCATACATGTCTGTCTTGTCCTCCACTCCCACGATGTTTCTTTTCCCTGAAAGAACTATGTGTCGCTTTGGCTCATCGTTTGATGTATTCGCTTCCTTATCTTTTTTTTCTCGGTTTGGTAGACATGTCCTTCACATAGAAAACCTGCGCCACATCATTGGCTAGGACGAATGGTTCGTCTGTGTACCCAAGATTGTTGAGATCCACTGTTGTCATTCCGTACTGCGGGTCTAACTGTACCCCGCCTCCTGACAGATTGACCCATTTGCACCGAAACAAAGGGACCTTAATTTCATGTCCATAGTCAAGTTTCCATATCTCTTCTATGTAACCATAATATGTGTCTTTTTCCCTATTGGTGATTGCTGCATCAAAGCGGACACCACTATTTTGGTTAGTGCTCTTTTTATCTTGGGCGATCGTGGAAAATGTATTACCACTTATCTCGTACCCTGTGTAAGTCAATACAGTCGAAGATGGTGTCCTGGCCAACAAGTACAGGTCATCTCCAACAGTGTTGTTACGCATGAGATGCATTTGCAACCAACCACTGAAAGTCCCGATGTGTTCACGCGTAATCCAGTCGTCAGACTGCTTCGGGTGTTTGTAGCGTAGAATATTCTTGTGTTCATTGGTATACGGGGCCATCAAGGTAGAATTCTGTAGAACTGTGTAGTATGCTTGTGCCCAGGAATATCCGTCCCTACATATTATTGAATCCGCTCCTAGCGTGCCTTTTCCACTCAGTCTCCCCTCATACCGCGATTTAGGGACACCAATCGGCTTAAGGTCAGGAAAAAAGTCAACACAAAACCCAATGACCTCCTCCGTTTGATGCCCCGTGGAGATGCTTCCTTCTGGCCTAGCACGATTACGAACATATTTCTTCAAGACTCCCATGAACCTCTCAAAGGGGAACATATTGTGTAGAAATACAGGACCCAGAATGGCAATCTCGTCGACTAGGTGAACTAGGACGTGCGTCATAATATTGAAGAAGGATGGTGGGAACACCAACTCGAAGCTGACAAGACATTGGACCAAATCATTCTGTAACCTTGGTAGGATTTCTGGATCGATTACCTTCTAAGAAATTGCATTGAGGAATGCACATAGCTTCACAATGGCTAATCGAACATTTTCTGGTAGAAGCCCCCTCAATGCAACCGGAAGCAGTTGCGTCATAATCACGTGGCAGTCATGAGACTTTAGGTTCTTGAATTTTTTCTCTGCCATGATTATTATTCCCTTTATATTCGACGAGAAGCTAGACGGAACCTTGATACTAAGTAGGCATTCAAAGAAGGTTTCCTTCTCCGCTTTGGTTAGAGCGTAGCTTGCAGGACCTTGATACTGCTTTGGATGCATGCTGTCTTTTTCGTTCACACGTTGTTGGTCCTCCCGTGCCTCCGGTGTATCATTTGTCTTCCCATACACGCCCAAGAAGCCTAGCACATTCACGCAAACATTCTTTGTCACGTGCATCACGTCGATTGCAGAGCGGACCTCTAGGTCTTTCCAATAGGGTAGGTTCCAAAATATATATTTCTTCTTCCACATGGGTGCGTGTCCCTCAGCGTCATTCGGAATAGATTGTCCGCCAGGACCCTTTCCAAAGATTACTTGTAAATCCTTGACCATATCAAGTATATTATCACCAGTACGGAGGACGGGCTTCTTCTGGTGATCTGCCTCACCTTTGAAATGCTTGCCTTTCTTTCTTAAGGCATGCTTGGTCGGAAGAAATCGACGATGTCCCAAGTACACATTCTTCTTGCATTTGTCCAAATATATACTTTGGGTATCATCTAAACAGTGCGTGCATGCGTTGTATCCCTTGTTTGTTTGTCCTCAAAGGTTACTAAGAGCAGGCCAATCATTGATGGTTACAAACAGCAACGCTCGTAGGTCAAATTCCTCTTGTCCATGCTCATCCCACACACGTACAGCTTTTCCATTCCACAGCTGTAAAAGCTCTTCAACTAATGGCCTTAGGTACACATCAATGTCGTTGCCGGGTTGCTTAGGGCCTTGGATGAGCACTGACATCATAATGAACTTCTGCTTCATGCACAACCAAGGAGGAAGGTTATAGATACATAGAGTCACGGGCCATGTGCTATGATTGCTGCTCTGCTCCCCAAAAGGATTAATGCCATCTGCACTTAAACCAAACCATACATTCCTTGCGTCACCTGCAAAGTCCCCCCCACTTTCTCTCAATTTTTCTCCACTGCGACCCGTCAGCGGGTGCTCTCAACTTCCCGTCTTTCTTGCGGTCTTCTTTGTTCCATCGCAACAACTTGGCATGCTCTTTGTTTCTGAACAGACGTTTCAACCGTGGTATTATAGGAGCATACCACATGACCTTGGCTGGAACCCTCTTCCTGGGACGCTCGCCCTCAACATCACCAGGGTCATCTCGTCTGATCTTATACCGCAATGCTCTGCATACCGGGCATGCGTTCAATTTCTCGTACTCACCGCGGTAGAGGATGCAGTCATTAGGGCATGCATGTATCTTCTGCACCTCCAATCCTAGAGGGCAAAGAACCTTCTTTGCTTCGTACGTACTATCGGGCAATTCGTTATCCTTTGGAAGCTTGTTCTTCACTATTTTCAGTAGCGAACCAAATCCCTTGTCAGATACACCATTGTCTGCCTTCCATTGCAGCAATTCCAGTGTGGTACCGAGCTTTGTGTTGTCATCTTCGCAGTTTGGGTACAACCCTTTTTTGTGATCCTCTAACATGTGATCGAACTTCAACTTCTCCCTGTCACTTTCGCATTCTCTTTGTGCATCAACAATTACCCGGCGAAGATCATCATCGGGCACATCGTCTGGTGCCTCTTGATCTTCAGCTTCCCCCGTTGCAGTATCACTCTATTCAGAGAACATAGGATAGCTGTCATCATCCTCTTCTTCTTCGTTGTCTTCCATCATAACCCCTCTTTCTCCGTGCTTGGTCCAAACATTATAGTGTGGCATGAAACCCTTCTCAAGCATGTGGGAGTGAAGGGTTTTCGAGTTAGAGTAATCCTTTGTATTCTCACAGACAGTACATGGACAATACATAAAACCATTCTCCTTGTTTGCCTCAGCCACTTCAAGAAATTTATGCAGGCCCTCAATGTACTCGGAGGTGCGTCGGTCACCGTACATCCATTGCCGGTTCATCTGCGTGCATTATATAATTAAGTGTATCAAAAACCATTACAGAACATCATGAATAGAAAAGTGACCAAATTAATACAAGTTCATCATCACATTAAAACCAAAGTACACTAGTGATCAAATGTTATTACTGAAAAAATAAATACATAAAGTTCATACATAGTTCTCATAGAACAACATACAGCTCTCTAGAGCATCTAATTAAAACATAAATTGAAACTAACATACAACTATGTAAAACATTTAAATGCAACAACAAATGCGATCATAATCGCAACTAAGGTAACAATTGATCCAACAGCATAATGATACCAAGCCTCATTATCAATGGCATATTTTCTTATCTTTCTAATCTTCAAGCGCTTTGCATCCATCTTGATCTTGTGGTCATCGACGACATCGGCAACATGCAACTCCAATTTCATCTTCTCCTCCTCAATTCTTTTCAATTTTTCTTTCAAATACTCGTTTTCTTTTTCAACTAAATTTAACCTCTCGACAAGAGGGTCGGTTGGAATTTCCGGTTCACATACCTCCTAGATAAAAACATCTATGTCACGTTGGTCGGAATAATTATCATAAACACTAAATGAAACAAATAGTTATAAAAGATAATATACCACATCCGAATCATAGACCGGACGAGGGCCGACGGGGGCGGATACCAAAACCATGGCACTATATAATAACAAACAGTAATAAAAGTAAGAAATTTATACAAGTATCTATGTAAATCGTACAAGTAAGATTTTTTTTCTTTTAAAAAGAAGATAAGAACAAGAGGCTCACCACAGTGGTGCCGGCGACGAGATCGGCGCGGGCGATCGACGACGGTGAGGACGGGGACGGGACGGGACGGACCGCCAAACCTAGACAAATCTTGGGGAAAATGGAGCCTGGAGGTCGAGCTTGGAGAGGAGAAAGCTTAAGCATGGCTCGGGCATTTTATCGAACACCTCGTGTGCATAGGAGGTGAGAGTAGAGCAGCACACACCTCCCACACGCCGGCCGGCCAAAAAACAGAGGAGTGAGCGGGCAGGGGCAAGCATATATATAGGCATCTCTTTAGTCCCGGTTTGTGGCTAGAACCGGGATAGAAGACTGCCCTTTAGTCCCGGTTCCAACCACCAACCGAGACTAAAGGGGCTGCGCCAGGAGCGAGGACCTTTAGTCCCGGTTCGTGTCTGGAACCGGGACTAAAGGGGTCAGACGAACCGGGATTGGTGCCCGCCGAGGCCCGGCCGGCGTCCTGGCCTCATGAACTGGGACTGTTGCACCCATTAGTCCCGGTTCGTAACACGACCGGAACTAATGCAATATTCTGGCCTGGACCAAAGCCCTATTTTCTACTAGTGGGTGTAGTGCTTCTACAAGTTTGGTTCAGTTGAATTATTGCTTGTTAATATTTTTTGACTACTTTGTACAAATAACAGCTTATCTCAGTTTCCTATGCTACAATACAAAAACTAGATTAGTCATATATTCCTCATTTCTAGAGTGAATGCCACGAAGAATATGATTCTATTTTAAAATCATTCCATTTTGTTATCGGATCTACACGGTACACGTTGAAAATATATATTGACATGTAATATTGAAGATATCTTATGTTTAGGTCACCATTTTTCTATTTTGATGTGTCTAGCATGGTTATTTTTATGCTTTCGATTTGTATTTATTGTTTGGTCTCGATGCACTCTTCTCTGCAGAACTATTCCTGAAACAATGGTGTACATGCACGAGCATCTTGCATAGTTCTGCAGTTGAATCTAAAGAAAAAAGCAAGTTAGCAAACGACTAGTTGTTTTACATCAAGATTTTCCTTCTACTTATTAATGTGCATGCCAAGTACTGTTAATATTTATATTATCATACATTGAGATATGTTGGTAGCTGAATTTTCCAGACTCAATTGGTTCATTCTTTTGTAGGCCAGGGTGGAACATGGGATGGGATCCCTTGGTTTGATACAAGATGGCGGTGCATTGATTCATTTCCTAAAGGTGAGCGTGAAGCATGGGATCTCGTGCTCATTCTAATATGATGGTGTAGTGAATCGATGGAGAGCAGAGTTAGCATGACGTGAGGAAGAGGACAGCACAATGTATTTTCTCCAGATGGAGTGGAGAAGAAACCGCACGACTATGCAGAAGAAAGCCGAAGCAGCGTGCATGAAAAACGGATATATCTAGGGTGGGACCATGTTGTGCTGAGCTGGTCATAGTTCTTTGATTTGCTTGTTTAGTCAAAAATGAAAAAAGATGAACTTTTAGGTCATTTTCTATTTCATGGTTATTTTTTGTACCCGGTACCATCGTTTATTCAAAAATTTGTGATCTTGGGGACCAAATTCTGTTCAGGGTTCAGTTGTGCAGTGGATGCCATTTTTGAAAGATTTGATGTGTGATGGCTGGTTTCTTTGGATGATTTGTGTTGTACAACAGCCCACCATGTTTTGTTTTATTGTGAGTTGGTTCTAGGGCTCAAGCGGCCTAGTGATTATTCTGAGTCATGTGTAGAATATCCTTGTACCATTTTGGAACCAGAATGTAGAAACATATCTGAGTCATTAACTTGTGCTTAAGATCCTTTTGATTGCCATGCTTGTGCAATAATAACATGATCCCTTCTGAAGATCACCAACTCTTGTTAAACGACCTGTACAGTAAAGCAGGACACAACTCACACTATCCAGAAGACTAGGAAGGTAGCTACACATTGTGTTTTCAGGCACTGCTAAAACATCATGTCTTCTTCAAATAATGTTGCCTTAACACTGGGCTATTAAAGTGGAGTAGGAGACCTCCCTCTACTTCATTAGTAAGTTGATAATTTGCAAGGCACTTAGGCAGGAGATACAATACAAGCTGCTCTCTGCTAATTCAGTCTAGCTAGCTCATGTCCACTCTACACCAAATGTCCTAAACAATGACACTTGTACCATTCACCGAGGCATCCTTGTTTCAGTTACGACTTACGACTCGTTGATGGCTAGCCTCTTGATTCGTTCGATCAACTGATTAGGAAGAACCAGATAGCATCTTCTTTCTGCATTTCCCTGCAATTTAAGAAATGCAAGAAATTAAGATCTGTGGTGCTCCCAAATTAGTTCAAGAGCTTATGGGATCGCACTTTCTTTTCAGAGGCAGGTCTTACCATGTATGATTTCCACAGATTTTTTCACTTATCCTACAAAATGATAGGTTGTATCAGTAGCGGATGTTGGCGCAGCTCTCTCTCTTTATGTAGGTGCTGGACGGAGGTAGAGGAAGAAGAACGAGCTGAACACAGGGAGTTTCCGGCGACAAACGCCCGGCTGCGCGTACAGCCTTTTTACTCAGCTCAAACTGATTCACCCCGTGTTACAACCATCGAGCAGCTACGAGATTTATACCCAGCTGGCGCACGTACGACTCAGCCCACCTCGTCCTGCTACGATCCCACGATCTGCATGCCCGGCCGGCCGCGCGCTCCCACAACGCGCACACCGCGCGGCCGTTACAACAGACCCTGACCAAGCTAGCTAGCTAGCAAATACGGCTGCACACCACGCCACACGTACATGCACACACACGCACGCCACGCACGACACACGCACGCCACACTGTCATGACCCAGCCCATGGACCCGACCTTGCGCACCGACGCCGGTCGCACCGCCACGGACCCGACCTGACGCACCAACGCCGATCGCACCGTGCTCCGTCACGACTTATTCCCAACAGCGGACCTAGGGAAAGACAATTAACATGAGACAAATGCACCAAACATAAACCTTAAAAGATTCTGCGTAGTTCGATCTGACACTGGAAAATATTTCTTCTTTATCGCAGACCATCGTCGACCCCCAAATTCTTCAAGACCATCAACTAATGCAGTCACCTCTTCGGTTGTCCAATGGGGCCCATTTGTTCTGAGTCCACGGTTTCGGCCTTCACATGCAGAAGGTGCATCCCAGAGGCAGGATCTGCCCTGTTCAAACAACCGATGACATAGAATTCGTTGGCTGTAGTCCATTGATGGATTAGTTATAAATAAAATTCTGAACTCAAAAGGGTACACAATATATATAGAAAAATGCTACATGCATGTGTAACTACTTTGTCGAATTTCTGCGTGAGAACATATAAACATGACTCTTACCCCAAAGTGGTCACCCAAAAACCAGCCCTGGTCCGTGCATAATGGTATTCTTCTCTTGCGAGGACCTCTCTTGCACCTCCGACCGCTCTCTTGCAGCGTGGCAGCCGGCTCCGTGTCGCGAGTCAAGCTCGTCTCGATAATATAAGCAGAAGGACTGAGTGGAGCTGCAAGAAAAGCTTCATTCCAGTGGTTCTAAAGTGCTATCACTAATAGAAAACAGGACACTAGTCCCGGTTCCAGAGGGCCTTTATTCCCGGTTCTGAAACCGGGACAAACCGATCGGGACTAATGTCCAAAACCTTTAGTCCCGGTTTGCTTACGAACCGGGACCAAAGGGGCTCCACGTGGCCTCTGCGGGGCGCCCAGGCAGGAGGACCTTTAGTCCCGGTTGATAACACCGACCGGGACTAAAAGGCAGCCACGCGTTAGCACCTGCCAGGAGCTGGGGTTTTTGTTTTTTGTTTTTTTTTAAAGAGGGGGTTTAAGGGTTTTCCTATTGTGTTTCCCACTTTTATTTTTGTGTTTACCATTTTTATTTTACGCTTTTCATTCGACTCGACGCTAGCTACTACATATAGCAATTAAGGAACCATTACACAACATCGTCATGATCAATATATAGAGAGAAGTGACCTCTCTTTCTCCGTGCTTGGTCGAACAATATGCAACAAGTTTTCGTCAATCTATTCGACGCTATTACATATAGTACACGCTCATGCATATATACAATGTAACATCTATGACGATCCTAACGTCGTCTATTACCAACATCGCATTCGACATCCTTATGGTATTCTCCGTCTTTAGGTATGACATGCTCAACAAAGAATCCCGCCAATTCCTCTTGAATTGCTCGGATGCGATCAGTTGGTAGGAGTTCGTCCCGCTTCTGCCAGATCTAATTTAAAGAAGGGGGTCAATATATGAATGAAACTCAACACAATTGATGGTAAAAAAATAAAAATGTGAATATTGTTTACGTACTTCAAATTGTTGTAAAGATATGCCCCGGCCCCGCTCAGAGGTCGAGTGGCGAATGAACTCGCAAACGTAGTAGGCACATAAATTAGTTCCGGTTGCCTGCAACAAGCACTTTACGAGAATAGAGTTCAATTAAAATGATAACTAAGCATGATAATGGTATTGAAACTAGCATCAATGAGAGATGTGCGGTACTAGAGTAGTACTTGGGCTGTAAAAATTGCAGCTCCGGTTTCCAGCTGACACCCTAAACCTTTTTGGTGAACTTTTTCCAAACCCTGCCCGGCAAAGAAAATGATTACTTGATATCAGAAAATGAACGAAAGTTGCCGATATGGTGCGATAATGATTGAACTTACTTCTGAAGCATTTGCCTCATGTTCGTCCACTCCTTAGGGTCTTTACGTCTCGAGTCCAAGACAGTTACTTTTCCCTCTTCAAGCCGAATGTCTAGCAGAATAAAGTGGAAATTGCGCACGCATAACTCGTTAATTGCACTTAACCTCGAGTAAGCGAAACAGAATGAGCACAAGATAGTAACACTCACTTGAAGTTGTAAGGAAATAGTATTTCCTTTCTGGTTTGTTGTCCAAGTAACGCCTTTAGCAAGTTGTTCTCTGTATCAACGGGAAATTCTTCTAACGTATGTTCATTTATGAAATTTGGGTCAATGAACCCAATGTCATAGATTTGTTGTTGTTTGCATTCGAGGATCTTCAATCTGCATAATATAGTGTGAGGATAATTAATACATGCAATGAACGAGCTGAGCTAGAGACTTAATTACAGAAAAAAAATACTTACAGACAATAGGAACTGACGATAGTTTTGTCGAGGGCAGCTTGATTGTATGACTGAAATATTTCTTCAAATTCAACGAACAACGCCTGCTCTCCATTGAAGAAGTGCTCATCTTTAATTCGCACAAAGATATTGTCGGCCCCGTCCTTGTAGGCTTTCAAGTACCATTCATGCAATCGTCGCATCCTCGTTGGTAGACGGTCGAGCTCCTCACGTGTGACGAGAGGCTTCCCGTTCGCGTATTTTAAGGTTTGTACTACCTCAGCCGTTTCAAACTGTACCGAGTCGGGTAAGTAATCATCAGCGGTGATAGCAAGACCAGTGTCCGCTTTCTCTGGATCATTAGCGATATCGGTAACCACCTTGAGCGGAGGACACGATTGCAGTTCTTGTTCGCCAAGCTGGGGAATTGTTTTCCCACTTCTTGAGCCACTTCTACTTAAGCTTCCCGACCGCCTCGCTTCATCATGTTTCTTTTGAATACATCGGTCATAGTTTGATGGCGGCGGAGGCGGTGGTGGTCGCCTAAGGGCATCCAGAGTTCGCTTCGCTTTCACCGGATCTATTTTCTCCTCTTCAGGTGGGCGTTTCGGTGCAATCTGACATTTCACTTCGGCATCCACGATCTCGTCGAGTTCCTCCTCAGACCTCTCATAGGGTAACTTGGGAGGAGGCTTGAGGCTTGGGCCGTATTTGAATCTCCTCTGTTTCGTACAGCTGCTAGCCGCCGGAGCGGTGGCGCCTCTCTTCCGATGTTGCTTAGGCGGCGGAGGAGGCGGAGTTCGATGATGCGGCGGAGACAGCTGAGGCGGAGTAGGATTCTGTTGAGGGGCCTCCTCCATCGGAGTCCGCTGAGGCGGCGGAGACGGCTGACGCGCCGGAGACGACTCAGGCAGCAGAGACGGTTGACGCACCGGAGACGGCTGACGCACCGGAAACGACTCAGGCACCGGGGCCTCCTCCGCCTGAGTCTGCTGAGGCGGCGTCCAGTATGGAAGCACGATGTGTTCCTTTCTCCATAGACAGGTAGTCCTTAAGGCATATCGAAGAAGAAGCTCCCCTTCACCTGTAGCGTACTCAAGCTCCAGCCCATCAAATCCGTTCATTATTTCATCCACCCCGACAATAGCAAAGCCAGCTGGAACCGGAGTGCAATGGAAAGTTGCATCAGGTCGAGGAGGTAAGACATGGCCGATCGCCGCCTTCAAGGTCAGGTTATGACATTTCGCCATTAGCACACAATGTTCATTTTGCGTGATAGCATCCATGGGGTAGCGAGGAGCCGTGCTATCAGGATGAACGAGCTCAGTGGAAGCCACGCTGCTTCTCCGCTGAGATGGTGGGGTAGCATCGTGGGTAGTCTCCAATGAAGGATCTTCGTGCCGCTGAGATGGTTGGCCGGTAGCTCGCTGGCTCGCAAGTGCCTCTAGTTTCGCTAATCTTTCATTCAACTTCTGCATTTCGCTTGCTTCCTCTTTCTTCTTTCTCTGTCGGCTTCTGTAACCAGCGCTGTCGGGAAACCCAACCTTCCACGGAACAGAGCCTGATGTGCCTCGTATTCGTCCAGGGTGTTCAGGATTCCCGAGGGCAAATGACAGCTCGTCCTTCTCTCTGTCGGGAACGAACGTCCCTTCCAGCGATTTCTTGATTGTTTCCTCAAGCTTTTTGAATGGTATTGCAAGTTGAGCTTTCGTCCAGACACACTTCCCTGTTTCTGGGTCCAATGTTCCCCCAACCACGAAGAACCAAGTCATTACCCGATCTGGCCAGTGCAATGTCTCTGGTTGGACATCTTTAGCAAGCAGGTCTTGCTCAGCTTTGTCCCACGTAGGCCGGGCTTTTCTGTAGCCACCTGACCCCGTAACATGGTGATACTCCTTCCTTGCGGCATTTTTCTTATTTGTAAGTGACATGTTCTTAGCCTTCTCCGATTTCTTGTAGGCCACAAATGCGGGCCAGTGATCTCTCATCTTCTCATATTGACCTCTGAATTCTGGAGTCTTGTCTTTCTCGACAAACTTCCTGTTCAATACTTTCTTCTAGTTCTTGAATAGTTCTGCCATCTTCTTAAGAGCAAACGCCCTGACCTTTCGCTGTATAACTGGGTTATTCGGATCCTCCTCTGGCGGTAGACTGAAATTTCTAATCAGATTGGTCCAAAGATCATCTTTCAGTCTATCATTGACATAAGGAACTTGAGGGTCCTTCTTCTTATTCAATTCTTGGCAGCTGATCGGGACGAGGTCCCTAACAACCACTCTGCACTGATGTATAAATTTGTTCTTGGTCCGGTAGGGAGCAATCGGTTGGCCTTCTGGTGAGACTTCTTTGATCATGAACCTTTCTTGCGCCTCCAACCTTCTCATCGGGCCTCGTCTCCTTACCGAAGTGGAGCTCAATCCGGATGGCTAATTAAAAGAAGAAAGAAGCGTTAATATATGTACATACAAAAAAATTAATGCATCTAGTCAGCAGATGATTAATTAATATATACCTCGCCGGACTTTGAAGCAGTTATGGCTCCTTCGTCCCCAGTTCGATCACCGGAGCCGTCATGATCTCCTTCGTCCCCAGTTCGATCACCAGAGCAGTCATGATCTCCTTCCTCCTCACCGGAGCCGCCATCCTCTCTTTCCTCATCATCGGTCTAGTTGAGAAACGACAAGCAGGTGAGATCGTTATCACCCTCTCTTATTATATCCCCCAACAGCTGTTCTTTTTCTAAGTCTCTGTCCGCCATAGTTTCTGCAAATATTACAACGTGGCAATATACAACCATGAGAGATGGATTAGTGGAAAACATCATGCAAAGTTCACAAGTTTTATAACAGTCAGTTTCAGACGATCGTCGAGGACTCCTCCCCCCTTTGGTCCTTAATCTTGTTTTGACCACACAAATTGCATATGACCTCGGATTTAGACGATTTTTATATCAAAATCGACCATTTCTAGCTGCCGACCAAGCTACGCGTTCGCCAGGTGGGCACATCGACCATCCGCTGTCGGGCATCTGGGCAGCTTCAAGTGCCACAGCGGAGCACGACCAGGACGGCACACGCGAAGGGTGACAACACGGTGCATGCAAGTGCCACAACGGAGCATGACCAAGACCGCCTCTCTCATGGTCGTTTGTAGTGAAGGCTGAATGGCCCAATATGCTTAGCGTAGTATTTTGACGGGGTTGGTTGGTTTCGGGTTCGGGTATTACTGAAACGGGTTTGAACCCAAGACCGCCTCTCTCATGGTCCTCGAGGATACTTGCGGACCCCCACCCCCTCATGTCGAAATTATCATTCTACGAACATATGAAAATTCTCAAGTGCATTATGTTCATATGGTGGGACTGGCAACCTACGAAGCACCGATACAGCGACATTGATATGGGTACGACGATACGTGATACGGCAATTTCTAAAAACAGCAATAAGGCGATACGGTAAATATATATAAGTAATAATAAAATGACATGGACTGTCTCATTTTAAAATCTCACTGTGGGGGATACGGCATAGTAAACATATGTAAGTAATAATAAAATGACATGGATTGGACATTGATACGGTAAACATATACGGCGATACGGGATACGGCAATTAATAAACAAGAACTCTCAAAAAGCACCAAACCATCAGCATCAACATGCAAGCCATGTTCAATGGGCTCACTGTGGGGGCAGGGGCCGGCACGGCGACGTCGAGGCCGGCAGGGGCGCGGCGACGGCGACGGGGCAGGGGGAGGCGACGGCGGGAAAGGGCGAGGCGACGGCGACGGCGACGGCGGGGCAGGGCGAGGCGACGGCGACGTAAGGGCAGGGCGCGGTGACGGCGACGACGACGTAGGGGCAGGAGCGCGACGACGGCGGGGCAGGGCAAGGCGACGGTGGGGCAAGGCGAGGCGATGGCGACGGCGACGTAGGGGCAGGGCGCGGCGACGGCGACAACGACGGCGGGGCAGGGCGAGGAGACGGCGACGGCGGGGCAGGGCGCGGCGACGGCGAAGGGGAGGAGGGCGCGCGAGGAGGTCCGGCGCCGGCGATGGTCAGCGGGCTCGGGGACGGCAGGGCGACGGCAAAATCCGACAGCCTGGCGGCGTCGATGTCCTCGTCGGCGCCGAGGAGAGAAGAAACTGCAATGGATTGGAAAACCTGCTAAGTCCGGCTTATATAGCCCCCCCTTTAGTCCCGGTTGGTGGCTCCAACCGGGACTAATGCCCCCCTTTAGTCCCGGTTGGTGCCACCAACCGGGACTAAAGGTCAATTTTCAGCAGACCAAAGGGCGGGAAGCAGGGACCTTTAGTCTCGGTTGGTGGCACCAACCGGGACTAAAGGTGGGCATTAGTCCCAGTTGGTGGCACCAACCGGGACTAAAGGCTGTGCTTCCCGTACCAAAAGTTTAGTCCCACCTTGCTAGTCGAGAGGGGCTCGGAGTGGTTTATAAGTGCTGCGGCCGGTTCTATGTCGAGCTCCTCTCTAATGCGGGCAGTACATGCCTATTTGACGCCCTGTTGGGCCTGCTATCACCGCGAGCCTGGATCCTGGCCCATTTGTAGGGATTCTAGTCGTATGCAGGCCGTTGTGCCTAGTAGGCGGGCCTTTTTTTGCATATATTATGATTTTATTGTTATTTTTTGCATATGTTATTTTTAGTTATATAATTTTAGTTGCATAAATTTTATATAATTTTAGTTGCATAAGTTTTATTTTTTATTGGTTCTTTTTAGTTGATTCCTTTTGCTATTAGAGTTTTATAAAAGCTTTTTAGTTTCTATTAAAGCTTGTAACAAAATATACTTTATGAAAATTTATTTTACTATTAAAGTTTTTAACTAAATATTTTTTATGCATTCAATATGCACCATTCAAAGCCACATCATCACTTTTCAACCCTTTTCGGACTTCATTTGCTATTTTTCATACATTTCATGATTTATTTTGAGCTAAGATGACCCTGAGATTGAAAAGCACTGCAAATGAACTTTGAAATGGTTGAAAATTGGCATGGTATCATCATTTCACCCACGTAGCATGTGCTAAAAAGTTGAGAGGGTTACGGCAAAAACTGGATGCACTTCGTGTACGAACTGGACAATCTCTTTCGAAATGTGAGGGTTTTAGACAAAAACTCTTCTATTACAAAAGGATTTCAATTTTTTAAACATATTTGAACTCAAGACTATTCTCTGCATTCAATATGCACCATTCAAAGCCACATCATCACTTTTCAACCCTTTTCGGACTTCATTTGCTATTTTTCATGCATTTCATGATTTATTTTGAGCTAAGATGACCCTGAGATTGAAATGAACTGCAAATGAACTCTAAAATGGTTGAAAATTGGCATGGTATCATCATTTCACCCACGTAGCATGTGCTAAAAAGTTGAGAGGGTTACGGAAAAAACTGGATGCACTTCGTGTACAAACTGGACAACCTCTTTCGAAGTGTGAGGGTTTTGGACGAAAACTCTTCTGTTACAAAAGGATTTCAATTTTTTAAACATATTTGAACTCAAGACTTTTTCTGCATTCAATATGCATCATTCAAAGCCACATCATCACTTTTCAAACCTTTTCTGACTTCATTTGCTATTTTTCATGCATTTCATGATTTATTTTGAGCTAAGATGACCCTGAGATTGAAAAGCACTGCAAATGAACTCTGAAATGGTTGAAAATTGGCATGGTATCATCATTTCACCAACATAGCATGTGCTAAAAAGTTGAGAGGGTTACGGCAAAAACTGGATGCACTTCGTGTACAAACTGGACAATCTCTTTCGAAGTGTGAGGGTTTTGGACGAAAACTCATCTGTTACAAAAGGATTTCAATTTTTTAAACATATTTGAACTCAAGACTTTTTCTGCATTCAATATGCACCATTCAAGGCCACATCATCACTTTTCAAACCTTTTCTGACTTCATTTGCTATTTTTCATGCATTTCATGATTTATTTTGAGCTAAGATTACCCCGAGATTGAAAAGCACTGCAAATGAACTCTGAAATGGTTGCAAGGTTGGCATGGTATCATCATTTCACCCACATAGCATGTGCTAAAAAGTTGAGAGGGTTACGGCAAAAAATGGATGCACTTCGTGTACAAACTGGACAATCTCTTTCGAAGTGTTAGGGTTTCGGACGAAAACTCATCTGTTACAAAAGGATTTCAATTTTTTAAACATATTTGAAGTCAAGACTTTTTCTGCATTCAATATGCACCATTCAAAGCCACATCATCACTTTTCAAACCTTTTCTGACTTCATATTTTATTTTTCATGCATTTCATGATTTATTTTGAGCTTGGATGACCCTGAATTGAAAAGCACTGCAAATGAACTCTGAAATGGTTGCAAGGTTGGCATGGTATCATCATTTCACCCACATAGCATGTGCTAAAAAGTTGAGAGGGTTACGGCAAAAACTGGATGCACTTCGTGTACAAACTGGACAATCTGTTTCGAAGTGTCAGGGTTTCGGACGAAAACTCATCTGTTACAAAAGGATTTCAATTTTTTAGTTCATTCTTTTTAACAAATAAATACTTTGATAATTTTAGTTAATATTATTTTGATTCTTTTTAGTTCATTCTTTTTAGTTAATGTTTTAGTTGATTCTTTTTAGTTAATATTTTAGTTGATTCTTTTTAGTTCATTCTTTTTAGTTAATTCTTTTTAGTTAATGTTTTAGTTGATTCTTTTTAGTTCATTCTTTTTAGTTAATGTTTTAGTTGATTCTTTTTAGTTCATTCTTTTTAGTTAATATTTTAGTTGATTCTTGTTAGTTCATTCTTTTTAACAAATAAATACTTTGATAATTTTAGTTAATATTTTAGTTGATTCTTTTTAGTTCATTCTTTTGAACAAATAAATACTTTGATAATTTTAGTTAATATTATATTTAACTGCAGTGATATTGTAGATCAAAGCCATCATCAGAATAGTTGTGGAGAGAAAGTCTTCACTTTTTCTTCGCGTGTGTCCCTTGCTTATTGCGTCATAACCATGGACAATCTTCATCACATACATCACAATGCTTCAGAAAGCTTGCTAACATCATACTAAATATTCTTACACACAAACCGTACTTAAACAGGGACATAATAGAAATAATAGTTCAGATATCCATTACAGAAAGTACTGCATAATTGAAGATACCAATCCTACTCTTCTAGATTGCAAACCTACTCGTCCGAATCAGGAGACCCCCAAGCACTACATAATAGAGATAAAAGTGTCCGCCATTGCAAACACTACTCGTCGTCCGGATCAGAATACCCCCAAGCAGGAGATACTAGCGGTACGAGGTGACGCTGCCCATAATTGCAGATTCCAATCCTGCGGTACAACTCGTATGCAACGTACCCATCTATTGCTGCATACTCAATGTCGATAGGGTCAAGTGGGGTCTTCTCCCAATGTTGGTGCCCTGACTTGGGGAATTTTGTCTTCATATCAGCGTAGTCCTCGTCGATCAGGGCGGCTGCCATATCAGCCATTGAAGTCTTGTCATGCTCAAGCCCGAACCTGCCCTGAAGATCAATGTGGCATTCAGCTGGTATCTCAATACCCCAGGTGTGCCTCATCTTGATCTTGTCATTCGTTATATCAACGCTAGCAAAATATATGCCGCTGCGAAGGAACTCCATGAGTTGTAGACAGTGCTTGTCACTACTGCAACAACAAAATGGAACAAATGTGTTAAATACTGCTGCAACAAGTATATTTTAGAACAAGTATAATAAGAATCATAACAAGTATATTTTAGAACAAGTATAATAAGAATCATAACAAGTATAATAAGAATCATAGCAAGTTTCCTATTTCCTATGCATTTCCTATCCTATGAATCAAAAGAAGCCCCTAAACTATGACATGTTCTCCCACGATGGCCAATATGCAACTACAAGGAAAATTCTTATGCAATTTTCCTATCCTATTCCTATCCTCCTATTCCTATTCCTATGCAATTTTCCTAATCCTCCTATTCCTATGAAATTTTCTATTCCTATGCAATTTTCCTATGAATCAAAGAAAAGCCCCAATTTTCCTATGAATCAAAGAAAAAGCCCCAATTTTCCTATGCATTTTTCCTATGAATCAATGAAACTATGACATGTTCTCGACATTCCCAATCCTCCTATTCCTATGCAATTTTCCTATCCTATGAATCAAAGAAAAGCCCCAATTAAAACTATGAGAAGTTTCGTATTATATACCTTGCCCACTGAAAGACCATGACACGTTGCTTGAAACAAAGTTGGACGACGGCAACATCGCGACCATCGGCCGTGTACTCGAGATCGAGGCCCATGAACTTGTGTTTCTCCTCTTGAAGCCATTCCACGAACATGGAAAGAAAAACCTTCACTTTGGCGCTGTCGTTCGTGTAGACGACATGGAGATTGGTCGTGCCATGTGCGAGCACCTTCCCGTAGCGAGTGATTGGATTCATGGTGGAGGATGGGGAAGAAGAGAGGAGAGGGAGACGAACAGAAATGGAGGTGCTGGTCGCGTTTACTATAGCGTCGCGGTTACTGTAGCGTTTGATCTCGCGCGGAACAACTTCCAAGGCGCGGGAATCGAACAGTTTGGACCTTTAGTCCCGGTTCGAGCCACGAGCCGGGACTAAAAGGGCACGCGCCAGGCGAACGGTTGCCACCACCCCTTTAGTCCCGGTTCGTGGCTCAAACCGGGATTAAAAGTCCCATCTGAACCGGGACTGATGGCCCACGAGGCCCGGCCGGCGCCCTGGCCTCACGAACCGGGACTGATGCTCATATTAGTACCGGTTCGTAAGTGAACCGGGATTAATGCCCTTATCCTGGCCTCAACCAAAGCCCTGTTTTCTACTAGTGTATATGCAACTTTACTGCTGGATCTTTTATAGCGCACACACACAGTACCTATCAGGTCTACCGTCGAGGCGGCGCAGGGCCCCTCCCTCTCTAGCGTTGTGACTGGCACCGCGTCGTGAGTCAAGTTGGCGTCCATCATAAAAGTAGGAGGACCGAATGAAGCTGCAAGTTCGCCTCCATTGATTCCAAAGTCTGAAACCATAGATTATAGATAGTTAGATTAGATACAGTTGTTTCCTTATGTAACAAAGTTCAAACAGCAGTAAACTAGCATCGTACCTTCAAGCAATTGGTTCAGATCATCCTGAGTCTCAGCTTGGGCTCCTTTGATGATGAACATGGTCTCATAAAATTATGTGCCCATATGACAGCAAGAACAACGAAACGTATGTTAAATTAACATCAGGGTTTCGGCGTATGGTTTCAATGAGTCAGACTTGCTAAAATCGAGTGAGCTTGGATCACATTTGAACTATATTAGTCGGTGTATTCTGTCTACAGATTTGGCGTATTTTGTCGTGTGCTCTGCATATTGCCGCGCACTGAGCACAACCGAGCTCATCAAGGCTCCAAACAACTGCTGCCTTCCTCCTCCGTCCCTTCACTCTCGCTGCCATGGAAGCACCGCACCACCCTGTACGACGTACGCTATGCTACGCGTGCTTCCTCTGTTCCTCATGGCAGCGGATCTGCACTTAGCTGAGCACACCCGAGCGGCGATCGGCGCGCACTGAGCTGAGCACACACCGAGCTCCAATGGCAGAAAATGGGGTGGCGGATCACCTAGAAACAATAGAATACCCGGCGTGCTTGTGCACCACTTGTTCCGGAAGGAACAGCAAAAAGGTGGTCGAATAACAAAGAACACGGACGGAAATAGAAAAAAACCACGAAAGAGGCACCCACCGGCTGCTGATGAGTTCGTCCAGTTCAACCTGGACCTGAGCAAAGAGACGGGAGGCTGAGCCGCTGAGGGTGTATCGGCCAGCACCACGGAAGTCTTCCCAGCGAAAGAAAAAGAGCGAACCCGTGCTCAGCTCGCCCTTCTCACTGTGAAAGGTGGAATGGGGAAGTACTCCCTTTCTTCCGGTTTATAAGGTTTAAATCTGAATTCTCATCAATTAATGTGAATTGTAAGTGGATGGCACTAGTTTCAACTAGCCAATAAATATTTTTAGTATTTTCGATTCCCGAAGGAATAAATGTAGCGACGTCATTTTCAATGGACTTGCATGATGTACGTAGAAAAAGATGCATGCATGACCACTAATTCCTTTTCTCTTATCTCTATGGATTAAATGTGGCGTGAGACTCAATGCACTTTAACTTAATTAGACTGAAAATGAGTCAAATATAATGGAAATCTGAAAATTTTGAGATGAGCCCTTTAAACCGAAATGAGGGAGTAGCATAATAATTTAATGGATATGATGAGTCGGTGTTATTGGATTCATCACCTATTATTTTCCACCTACTACCTCGTCTTGATTTACTAGCCATCATTGTATTTTGGGTCAAAGTTTGACCACACGTTTGACTAGTCTAGCAAAATGTTAATGCATGTCACAAAAATTATATTGTTAGATTTGTATTTAAATGTACTCCCTTCGTCCCGTGATGTAAGGCAATTTTCCAACTATGTTAGCTCACTACTAGGAAAAACCTTACCAGTAGCGCTGGATTTTCAGCTATCAGTAGCGCGGGTACACGCGTTACTACTAGGACGCTACGGCTAACGTTTAGCAGTAGCGCCCTTTCAGCCCAGTGCTACTGGTAAGTTAACATAGCAGTAGCGCGCATGGGACAAGTGCTACTACTACTTATCTGTAACGTGTGTGTGTGAGTTAGGCGCTACTGTTAAAGGCGTGCTGCTGGTAAACCTTGGCCCCGCACCACTGCTAAAATATTATTATTATTATTATTTCTACGTTTTTACGTTGTATTTAAACAAATACAACTTTTATACAATAACAACATGCATATTCATTGAAAAAGATGTGATGCAAAAATGTCTAATCGTCGGCACCGATGAGCAAAAGTTATTAGAAGTCTATCATCATGATCATTCATGGTCGAACACATCTCTTGAAACAATGATAAAAATTATTAGAAGTCTCGAATACATGCAACTACATGTCACATACTCATGTTTCATCATCTATGTAAACTATGATATCATCACATAGAAGAGAAGAGCGATCACGATGAGAAAAAGAGGGATTATGTAGTAGCTATTGAGGCGTCGGTTTTGATTCCTCTCTCGCGCTAGCTTGAACCTCAAGTAACTAGTCTGCGCCTCGCTTCTGCTATCAAACCCTTTCTGGCTGCCGCCCGGGAAGCGGTACATTTGGGCCTGACACTCTGGCCACTCCTCGTACACTCCCGGAACCCTCCCTATGTACACGGCATACCACTTTGCCATCGATGATCTATATACCTGTCGGAGATGTATATATCATCAAAGTGAATTCAATGATATAATATGCAAGATAATATACGTCGGCTGGGGAGAGAAAGGGTTTGCAAATAGAAGCAACATATAGTAAACATAGTTAACGAACGTCATCGTACCCAAACTAACTAACTAGAGCATGACCCAGTTTACATCTAATAGTTTCATCGTACAGAGAAATTCAAAGTTTCGTTGTAGAGAAAGTAACAACTAAACGGACACGTTGTCATCGCCAACCAATGCACTCATTCTATCTGGACATATCCGGGAGGATGCACCCCAAGCTTTGTGAAAGGCGTCAAGTCCTGACGATGTAGGGCTATGCGGGTTCGGACGTCAGCCCACGATATTGGGCCGCCGTAGAACATTAAATTCTCTTCGAGGACGTCTTTCATTATGATCAACGCAATTTCCTGATGGATGCGGTAGAATTCATTTCAGAGTTGATGATCCGATACGGTTCCTAAGGCTCCGGCCCATCTCTGGATATGGGCGTCGGATGAAGATGTTGTGCGAAGTGATTGCACATCCTTTCTGTAATCCAGCATGTGATGGATGACGTAGAATCCATCCTTATTACTTGTTGCCGGTCACTGGACGCAACAAAAGTCAGTCTTATGGTCAAGGCATAGCCCGCCCTTATTTGTTTTTTTTACTTGGATGTAGCCACCCCGCATAGTGAAGCCCAAGAGAGCTTTGTCCAGAACATCCTTTATGTGTGTGTAATCTTTCTTCTCTATGGTCTTGGATGGGTCCAAATACAGAGCACGGGAGAAATGCGGGTAAAGAACGATGAGAACGGTGCGCTCGTGACTGCGCAAAATAAATACACAATCAATTTAGCCTCCGTGCATGCAAAGTAATGATTGAAATGCATGTGAAAGTATGTATGTGTTATAGTGTCTATCTGCGGATGACTTACCCGGGATGATAAGGTAGGAGAATCATTTCCTTGTCCTTATGGATGAGCAAGAACTCTTTGATCTACTCCCTCGCATATCGACGGTTGGCTTCGTTAATTGACAAGAAGCCCTCATGCATGTAGTACTAGTCCGTGACTGCAGAATCACTGATTTGCTCTCTCCTGGCGATGCATTTCATATGCAGCAAATAAAGGCGGACGAACGTAAAATCGAGCCGCCTCATTTGAAATATCTCGAAGATGTAATCAAATTGCAGGAATAACAGGTCCGCGGGGCATTCATGGACGTACTCGTTGCCACTGCTCGGCACATGAACCATGTAAAAAGGGTATCCTAGATCTTGGATTCTTTATATGCAATATATGCTATTTTATATAATTTTTGGGAACTAACCTATTGACACAGTGCCTAGTGCCAGTTGTTGTTTTCTGCTTGTTTTGGGTTTTCCAGGAAATCGATACCAAATGAAGTCCAAACCCTCCAAAACTTTTTAGCGATTTTTTTCTGGATAAAAGAGACCCTCGAAACTTCGAGAGGAGACCAGACGCAAAGCGAGGAGAAGGCAAGGCAACAGGGCGCGCCCTGATGCCTTGTGGGCCCCTTATGGCTCCGTCTGACCTAATTCCATCTTCATAAATTCTCTAAAATCGGGAAACCAATAGAGAGCCACCCGAAACACTTTTTTCGCCACTGCAAGTCTCTGTTTCTACGGGAGCCCATCTGGAGACCTTTTCTGGTACTCTGCCGAAGGAGAAATCGATCAAGGAGGCCTTCTTCATCAACCTTGTTGCCTCCATGATGATGTGTGCGTAGTCCACCACAGACCGAAGGGTCCATAACTAGTACCTAGATGACTTTTCCTCTCTCGTTGATCTTCAATACCATGTTCACCGTGATCCTCGCGGTGATCTATCCGATGTAATCCTCTTTTGCAGTGTGTTTATTGGGATCCGATGAATTATGGGTTTATGATCAGATTATTCATGGAAAGTAATTGAGTCTTTTTCTGAATTCTATTATGCTTGATTGTTATTGCTTTGTATTTCTCTCCGATCTATCGGTTTGGTTTGGCCAACTAGATTGATTTATTTTCAGTGGGAGTTTAACCATACAGAAACAAGTAAACGGGAATGTGTGTGCGTACATAAGTGGACACAGAGTACTGCGTTGACCATCAACGACGAGAGTGAGCTTGGCCAAAACAAATTTGAAGCCACATGCGTCAGTTCTAGGAGTTGATGTCACGGTGGTGAGTAATAACCTCACTAGTGTGCGCATGCATTGCAATTCCAAGTGGTTAAATGAAGACCCAAGCAGCAGCACGCATGCATGGCTGGCGAACCAATCCGTTCCATGTTTCTGTCTTCAATCAAAAAGTATAACAAATAGACTCATGTCTAGACTCCTTCAATTGTTCGACTTTGACGCCTCGCATTTCTAAATTGTATCACGCCATTACGACACCAGCGCTCCCTGTTCCTTCCCGAGGCCACATGCATCAGCATCGAGCATTCGAACGTCCATGGGCGTAGACCAACGATGCAACGAGGCAACTCGGGGTCGTGTGGGAAGATTCATCCGGTGAGAAGGTAACAATTACAATTCGTAAATTAAGTTAACTATTTGATACCTTTCCAATGTATACATAATTTATGATATATTAATGTCATATTTATAATATTTATATATGTTTTTGATGCATTTTTATATTAGTTTATGACTAACCTATTAATTTAGAGTGGATTGACAATTCATGTTTTTTTTGTATGTTTTCTATTTTGATCAATATCTAAAACAGCCAAAACACCCCGGAGATCTAATATCATTTTTTCTGAGATATATGTGATTTTTGGACGAAGGAATCAACGCAAACCGATGTCGGAGGGCCCCACATGCACATGTGGCGCGGCCACCCCCAGGCCGGCCATGTGTCCATGTGGAGAGACCGTAAGGCGGTTAGGGCTCTACTTTGGCCGCAACAAATCTAATTTATGGAAATAAATCGCGAAAAATTCAGCCCGTTCCGAGTTACGAATCTCTAGCTTTATAAAAAATGGTGCTCGGCTTTAAAAATAGACGCGAAAAAGATGAGAGAGAAGAGAGATCCAATCTAGGGGAGAGCTCCCTCTCTCCCTAGAGGGCTAAGGAAGAAGAATAAGGAAGTGGGGCCTCCCCCCCCCCCCTCTTCGTTGGCGTCGGGACGCCACCGGGGACATCTCCGTCATCACCATCCACTTCTCCTCCATCCTCATGGTGATGTGTGAGTATTTCATCCTCGAGGTTGGAGGTATGTACTAATAGCTGTCCGTTCGATCTCTCTCATGTTTTTGATGGATTCGCTCTTGATTGTATCATGATCTTTATTAATAAAGTTGGACCATACGATGTTCTTTTCTCTATATCCTTTTTTGTGATGAATTGAGTCTTACACTTTGCATTTTTTTTAAATATTGAATTGAATACTTTGGATTTAAGATCAGTGAATGCATGTCTAGTACTAACTTATGGATACGCCGATGTGACATTGGGGTAATCTTAGTATAAAGGTTGAACGATACATATCATATGGTGTTGTCGTAGTACGATCTCTAGGACTATTTTTGATAATTTGGGGGTACTTCAATGGATTGATTGGAAACACAACTTTGAGGTGTTTTGCTACCTATGCCATTTCATCCTACTTTCTCCGATAGAAATAATTTTTTTTAAATGATTAGTCACACTTTGAGGGATTATTGTGCGGTTTAATTATATTAATGATGTTGAGAGTTTTACTAGCAAAGTATGAACGCTTGGCATTCTTTCTAAGCATTGAGACAACCTTTACCTATTTTTGTTACTTTCTACCTTGTGTTTTTATTTGTTCAAATTATAAAAAGTTGTTTTTATCATCCATGTTACACATCTATCATCATCTTGTTGTCGAACTAGTGCACCTATACAACTAACGATTGTACTCGATGTGTTGGGGATACAAGATAGTACTTGTATTTGATTGCAGGGTTGTTTGAGAGAATCACCTTTATCATACTCTCTTTATGGATTGATAAACCTTATGCCATGCATTTTAGGGAAATTTGTTGTTGTCCTATTAAACTCTACGCTTGGTGGCCCAACAAAGTCTACAAGAATAAAATTGTATAGTAGACATCACTACTTGACAAATAAAATAGAAGCTAAGTGAACTACTTGAAGAGGCCAACTGCAGCCATTGGCCCAAACCAACCAAAAATTTAGGTGAATTTTTCTAAGGATGTCTCTCATGAATGGTCTAAAAGTCGTTATGTTTGTATTGTGTTTACATCTTCCCTGTATATTAGCGCGATCAAAGATACGTGCAATATACACACCATAAGTCCAACTTGCAAGACTCAAAGGCGGGGCAGACATGGCAAACGATGTCGTCTGACCAGACCATAGTGCTCAGAGCATTTCAGAGTTGTTTATACTCTCAGTATTGGTTAATAGATCTAAGTCCTTTTCACAATAAAAATAATGATGGTCATGTTGTTGAATATCAAGCACCCTCGCGTCCAGCCGATCCTCTCACCCGTTCCACATAATCCGGTCGAGCTTGTTGAAAATGTCAATGAAGCTCATGGAGCTATCGCCCTATTTAAAGAGATGGTCCATCACTGCCTGCAAGTGCACCTTTACCAACGCTGCAAGAACCATGAAATGGGAAACACGTTCACTTGTATTGATGACATGATCCATGACAAGAAAATCGGCAAACCATTTCTTGAATACATCGTCCAATTGGCGCGTTGACCCACCATAGTAAAGGGCAGCCTGTCTCACCTCCTCATTCATGCATGGGACATAAGCTACAACCAAGTATATTGGTAACACAGATGAACCGACTGGAAAAAGGAAGACTTGGGAAACACATACAATTCAACATGCACCTGTGAGATGTCACTCAATCGCATGCAACTCCTCCTTGATTATTCCCTTTAGTGATCCGGTAAAGGAGCAGAAAGGATTCTGGCCTTTTTTCCTGAAGGTGACCCTGAGTTATCGAACCCCCCAAAGAACGGTGCCCATTAAGTCAGGGGTTTCTAACAACCTTTTGCAAGAGAATTAAATTTCAGATTTTGACTGGATCGAAATCAAGGTGACACTAGAAACACTTATAATAAAAATAGGCGTGAGTATGAGGACTCACTAGCAGAAAACAGGGCTTTGAAACGGGCCAGAATATTGCATTAGTCCCGGTCTTGTTACGAACCGGGACTAATGGGTGCATCAGTCCCGGTTCATGAGGCCAGGGCGCCGGCCGGGCCTCGACAGGAACCAGTCCCGGTTCGTATGACGCCTTTAGTCCCGGTTCCAGACACGAACCGGGAATAAAGAGCCTCGCTCCTGGCCGAGCCCCTTTAGTCCCGGTTGGTGGATGGATCCGGGACTAAAGATATGCCTATATATATGCTTGCCCCTGCCCGCTCACTCTGTTTTTTTGGCCGGCCGGTGCGTGTGAGGTGTGTGCTGCTTTGCTCTCACCTCCTATGCACACGAGGTGTTCGATGAAATGCCAGAGCCATGCTTAAGCTTTCTCCTCTCCAAGCTCGACCTCCAAGCTCCATTTTCCTCAAGATTTGTCTAGGTTTGGCGGTCCGTCACGTCCCATCCTCGTCCTCACCGTCCTCGATCGCCCGCGCCGATCTCGTCGCCGGCACCACCGTGGTGAGCCTCTTGTTCTTATCTTCTTTTTAAAAGAAAAAAGTTCTTATTTGTATGAATTACATAGATACTTGTATAAATTTCTTACTTTTATTATTGTTTGTTATTATATAGGTCCATGGTTATGGTATCCGCCCACGTCGGCCCCCGTCCGGTCTATGATTCGGATGTGGTATATTATCTTTTATAACTATTTGTTTCATTTAGTGTTTATGACAATTATGCCGACCAACGTGACATAGATGTGTTTATTCTAGGAGGTATGTGAACCGGAAATTCCAACCGACCCTCTTGTTGAGAGGTTAAATTTAGTTGAAAAAGAAAACAAGGATTTGACAGAAAAATTGAAAAGAATTGAGGAGGAGAAGATGAAATTGGAGTTGCATGTTGCCGATGTCATCCATGACCACAAGATCAAGATGGATGCAATGCTCTTGAAGATTAGAAAGATAAGAAAATATGCCATTGATAATGAGGCTTGGTATCATTATGCTGTTGGATCAATTGCTACCTTAGTTACGATTATGATCGCATTTGTTGTTGTATTTAAATGTTTTACATAGTTGTTTGTTAGTTTCAATTTATGTTTTAATTAGATGCTCTAGAGAGCTATATGTTGTTCTATGAGAACTATGTATGAACTTTATGTATTTAATTTTTCCTCTATAACTTTTGATCACTACTGTATTTTGGTTTTAATGTGATGATGAACTTGTATTAATTTGGTCACTTCTCTATTCATGCTGTTTTGTAATGGTTTTTGATACATTAGCACATGCTATGTGGGTGAAATTATGATACCATGCCAGTTTTCAACCATTTCAGAGTTCATTTGCAGTGCTTTTCAATTTCAGGGTCATCTTAGCTCAAAATAAATCATGAAATGCATGAAAAATAGCAAATGAAGTCAGAAAATGGTTGAAAAGTAACGATGTGGCTTTGAATGGTGCATATTGAATACAGAAAAAGTCTTGACTTAAAATATGTAAAAAAAATGAAATCCCTTTGTCATAGACGAGTTTTCGTCCGAAACCCTGATACTTCGAAGGAGATTGTCCAGTTTGTACACGAAGTGCATCCAGTTTTTCCCGTAACCCTCTCAACTTTTTAGCACATGCTATGTGGGTGAAATTATGATACCATGCCAATTTTCAACCAATTCAGAGTACATTTGCAGTGCTTTTCAATTTCAGGGTCATCTTAGCTCAAAATAAATCATGAAATGCGTGAAAAATAGCAAATGAAGTCAGAAAAGGGTTGAAAAGTGATGATGTGGCTTTGAATGGTGCATATTGAATGCAGAAAAAGTCTTGAGTTAAAATATGTTTAAAAAATGAAAACTCTTTGTAATAGACGAGTTTTCGTCCGAAACACTGATACTTCGAAGGAGATTGTCCTGTTTGTACACGAAGTGCATCCAGTTTTTCTCGCAACCCTCTCAACTTTTTAGCACATGGTATGTGGGTGAAATTATGATACCATGCCAATTTTCAACCATTTCAGAGTTCATTTGCAGTGCTTTTCAATTTCAGGGTCATCTTAGCTCAAAATAACTCATGAAATGCGTGAAAAATAGCAAATGAAGTCAGAAAAGGGTTGAAAAGAGATGATGTGGCTTTGAATGGTGCATATTGAATGCAGAAAAAGTCTTGAGTTAAAATATGTTTAAAAAATGAAATCCCTTTGTAATAGACGAGTTTTCGTGCGAAACCCTAATACTTCGAAGGAGATTGTCAAGTATGTACACGAAGTGCATCCAGTTTTTCCTGTAACCCTCTCAACTTTTTAGCACATGCTACGTGGGTGAAATTATGATACCATGCTAATTTTAAACCATTTCAGAGTTCATTTGCAGTGCTTTTCAATTTCAGGTTCATCTTAGCTCAAAATAAATCATGAAATGGATGAAAAATAGCAAATGAAGTCAGAAAAAGGGTTAAAAAATGATGATGTGGCTTTGAATGGTTCATATTGAATGCAGAAAAAGTCTTGAGTTAAAATATGTTTAAAAAAATGAAATCCCTTTGTAATAGACGAGTTTTCGTCCGAAACCTTGATACTTCGAAGAAGATTGTCCAATTTGTACACGAAGTGCATCCAGTTTTTTCCCGTAACCCTCTCAACTTTTTAGCACATGCTACGTGGGTGAAATTATGATACCATGCCAATTTTCAACCATTTCAGAGTTCATTTGCAGTGCTTTTCAATTTCAGGGTCATCTTAGCTCAAAATAAATCATGAAATGCATGAAAAATAGGAAATGAAGTCAGAAAAGGGTTGAAAAGTGATGATGTGGCTTTGAATGGTGCATATTGAATGCAGAAAAAGTCTTGAGTTAAAATATGTTTAAAAAATGAAATCCCTTTGTAATAGACGAGTTTTCGTCCGAAACCCTAATACTTCGAAGGAGATTGTCCAGTTTGTACACGAAGTGCAACCAGTTTTTCCCGTAACCCTCTCAACTTTTTAGCACATGCTAGGTGGGTGAAATTATGATACCATGCCAATTTTCAACCATTTCAGAGTTCATTTGTAGTGCTTTTCAATTTCAGGGTCATCTTAGCTCAAAATAAATCATGAAATGCGTAAAAAATAGCAAATGATGTCAGAAAAGGGTTGAAAAGTGATGATGTGGATTTGAATGGTGCATATTATATGCAGAAAAATTCTTGAGTTAAAATATGTTTAAAAAAATGAAATCCCTTTGTAATAGACGAGTTTTCGTCCGAAACCCTGATACTTCGAAGGAGATTGTCCAGTTTGTACACGAAGTGCATCCAGTTTTTCCTGTAACCCTCTCAACTTTTTAGCACATGCTACGTGGGTGAAATTATGATACCATGCGAATTTTCAACCATTTCAGAGTTCATTTGCAGTGCTTTTCAATTTCAGGGTCATCTTAGCTCAAAATAAATCATGAAATGCATGAAAAATAGCAAATGAAGTCAGAAAATGGTTGAAAAGTAACGATGTGGCTTTGAATGGTGCATATTGAATACAGAAAAAGTCTTGACTTAAAATATGTAAAAAAATGAAATCCCTTTGTCATAGACGAGTTTTCGTCCGAAACCCTGATACTTCGAAGGAGATTGTCCAGTTTGTACACGAAGTGCATCCAGTTTTTCCCGTAACCCTCTAAACTTTTTAGCACATGCTATGTGGGTGAAATTATGATACCATGCCAATTTTCAAAAAATTCAGAGTACATTTGCAGTGCTTTTCAATTTCAGGGTCATCTTAGCTCAAAATAAATCATGAAATGCGTGAAAAATAGCAAATGAAGTCAGAAAAGGGTTGAAAAGTGATGATGTGGCTTTGAATGGTGCATATTGAATGCAGAAAAAGTCTTGAGTTAAAATATGTTTAAAAAAATGAAAACTCTTTGTAATAGACGAGTTTTCGTCCGAAACACTGATACTTCGAAGGAGATTGTCCTGTTTGTACACGAAGTTCATCCAGTTTTTCTCGCAACCCTCTCAACTTTTTAGCACATGCTATGTGGGTGAAATTATGATACCATGCCAATTTTCAACCATTTCAGAGTTCATTTGCAGTGCTTTTCAATTTCAGGGTCATCTTAGCTCAAAATAACTCATGAAATGCGTGAAAAATAGCAAATGAAGTCAGAAAAGGGTTGAAAAGAGATGATGTGGCTTTGAATGGTGCATATTGAATGCAGAAAAAGTCTTGAGTTAAAATATGTTTAAAAAATGAAATCCCTTTGTAATAGACGAGTTTTCGTGCGAAACCCTAATACTTCGAAGGAGATTGTCCAGTATGTACACGAAGTGCATCCAGTTTTTCCTGTAACCCTCTCAACTTTTTAGCACATGCTACGTGGGTGAAATTATGATACCATGCTAATTTTAAACCATTTCAGAGTTCATTTGCTGTGCTTTTCAATTTCAGGTTCATCTTAGCTCAAAATAAATCATGAAATGAATGAAAAATAGGAAATGAAGTCAGAAAAGGGTTAAAAAATGATGATGTGGCTTTGAATGGTTCATATTGAATGCAGAAAAAGTCTTGAGTTAAAATATGTTTAAAAAAATGAAATCCCTTTGTAATAGACGAGTTTTCGTCCGAAACCTTGATACTTCGAAGAAGATTGTCCAATTTGTACACGAAGTGCATCCAGTTTTTTCCCGTAACCCTCTCAACTTTTTAGCACATGCTACGTGGGTGAAATTATGATACCATGCCAATTTTCAACCATTTCAGAGTTCATTTGAAGTGCTTTTCAATTTCAGGGTCATCTTAGCTCATAATAAATCATGAAATGCATGAAAAATAGGAAATGAAGTCAGAAAAGGGTTGAAAAGTGATGATGTGGCTTTGAATGGTGCATATTGAATGCAGAAAAAGTCTTGAGTTAAAATATGTTTAAAAAATGAAATCCCTTTGTAATAGACGAGTTTTCGTCCGAAACCCTAATACTTCGAAGGAGATTGTCCAGTTTGTACACGAAGTGCAACCAGTTTTTCCCGTAACCCTCTCAACTTTTTAGCACATGCTAGGTGGGTGAAATTATGATACCATGCCAATTTTCAACCATTTCAGAGTTCATTTGTAGTGCTTTTCAATTTCAGGGTCATCTTAGCTAAAAATAAATCATGAAATGCATAAAAAATAGCAAATGATGTCAGAAAACGGTTGAAAAGTGATGATGTGGATTTGAATGGTGCATATTGAATGCAGAAAAATTCTTGAGTTAAAATATGTTTAAAAAAATGAAATCCCTTTATAATAGACGAGTTTCCGTCCGAAACCCTGATACTTCGAAGGAGATTGTCCTGTTTGTACACGAAGTGCATCCAGTTTTTCTCGTAACCCTCTCAACTTTTTAGCACATGCTATGTGGGTGAAATTATGATACCATGCCAATTTTCAACCATTTCAGATTTCATTTGCAGTGCTTTTCAATTTCAGGGTCATCTTAGCTCAAAATAAATCATAAAATGCGTGAAAAATAGCAAATGAAGTCAGAAAAGGGTTGAAAAGTGATAATGTGGCTTTGAATAGTGCATATTGAACGCAGAAAAAGTCTTGAGTTAAAATATGTTTAAAAAATGAAATCCCTTTGTAATAGACGAGTTTTCGTCCGAAACCCTGATACTTCGAAGGAGATTGTCCAGTTTGTACACGAAGTGCATCCAGTTTTTCCCGTAACCCTCTCAACTTTTTAGCACATGCTATGTGGGTGAAATTATGATACCATGCCAATTTTCAACCAATTCAGAGTACATTTGCAGTGCTTTTCAATTTTAGGGTCATCTTAGCTCAAAATAAATCATGAAATGCGTGAAAAATAGCAAATGAAGTCAGAAAAGGGTTGAAAAGTGATGATGTGGCTTTGAATGGTGCATATTTAATGCAGAAAAAGTCTTGAGTTAAAATATGTTTAAAAATGAAAACTCTTTGTAATAGACGAGTTTTCGTCCGAAACACTGATACTTCGAAGGAGATTGTCCTGTTTGTACACGAAGTGCATCCAGTTTTTCTCGCAACCCTCTCAACTTTTTAGCACATGCTATGTGGGTGAAATTATGATACCATGCCAATTTTCAACCATTTCAGAGTTCATTTGCAGTGCTTTTCAATTTCAGGGTCATCTTAGCTCAAAATAACTCATGAAATGCGTGAAAAATAGCAAATGAAGTCAGAAAAGGATTGAAAAGAGATGATGTGGATTTGAATGGTGCATATTGAATGCAGAAAAAGTCTTGAGTTAAAATATGTTTAAAAAATGAAATCCCTTTGTAATAGACGAGTTTTCGTGCGAAACCCTAATACTTCGAAGGAGATTGTCCAGTTTGTACACGAAGTGCATCCAGTTTTTCCTGTAACCCTCTCAACTTTTTAGCACATGCTACGTGGGTGAAATTATGATACCATGCTAATTTTAAACCATTTCAGAGTTCATTTGCAGTGCTTTTCAATTTCAGGTTCATATTAGCTCAAAATAAATCATGAAATGAATGAAAAATAGCAAATGAAGTCAGAAAAGGGTTAAAAAATGATGATGTTGCTTTGAATGGTTCATATTGAATGCAGAAAAAGTCTTGAGTTAAAATATGTTTAAAAAAATGAAATCCCTTTGTAATAGACGAGTTTTCGTCTGAAACCTTGATACTTCGAAGAAGATTGTCCAATTTGTACACGAAGTGCATCCAGTTTTTTCCCGTAACCCTCTCAACTTTTTAGCACATGCTACGTGGGTGAAATTATGATACCATGCCAATTTTCAACCATTTCAGAGTTCATTTGCAGTGCTTTTCAATTTCAGGGTCATCTTAGCTCAAAATAAATCATGAAATGCATGAAAAATAGGAAATGAAGTCAGAAAAGGGTTGAAAAGTGATGATGTGGCTTTGAATGGTGCATATTGAATGCAGAAAAAGTCTTGAGTTAAAATATGTTTAAAAAATGAAATCCCTTTGTAATAGACTAGTTTTCGTCCGAAACCCTAATACTTCGAAGGAGATTGTCCAGTTTGTACACGAAGTGCAACCAGTTTTTCCCGTAACCCTCTCAACTTTTTAGCACATGCTAGGTGGGTGAAATTATGATACCATGTCAATTTTCAACCATTTCAGAGTTCATTTGTAGTGCTTTTCAATTTCAGGGTCATCTTAGCTCAAAATAAATCATGAAATGCGTAAAAAATAGCAAATGATGTCAGAAAAGGGTTGAAAAGTGATGATGTGGATTTGAATGGTGCATATTGAATGCAGAAAAATTCTTGAGTTAAAATATGTTTAAAAAAATGAAATCCCTTTCTAATAGACGAGTTTTCGTCCGAAACCCCGATACTTCGAAGGAGATTGTCCTGTTTGTACACGAAGTGCATCCAGTTTTTCTCGTAACCCTCTCAACTTTTTAGCACAAGCTATGTGGGTGAAATTATGATACCATGCCAATTTTCAACCATTTCAGATTTCATTTGCAGTGCTTTTCAATTTCAGGGTCATCTTAGCTCAAAATAAATCATAAAATGCGTGAAAAATAGCAAATGAAGTCAGAAAAGGGTTGAAAAGTGATAATGTGGCTTTGAATAGTGCATATTGAATGTAGAAAAAGTCTTGAGTTAAAATATGTTTAAAAAATGAAATCCCTTTGTAATAGACGAGTTTTCGTCCGAAACCCTGATACTTCGAAGGAGATTGTCCAGTTTGTACACGAAGTGCATCCAGTTTTTCCCGTAACCCTCTCAACTTTTTAGCACATGCTACGTGGGTGAAATTATGATACCATGCCAATTTTAAACCATTTCAGAGTTCATTTGCAGTGCTTTTCAATTTCAGGGTCATCTTACCTCAAAATAAATCATGAAATGCATGAAAAATAGCAAATGAAGTCAGAAAAAGGTTGAAAAGTGATGATGTCGCTTTGAATGGTGCATATTGAATGCAGAAAAAGTCTTGAGTTAAAATATGTTAAAAAATGAAATCCTTTGTAGTTGACGAGTTTTCGTCCGAAACCCTCATACTTCGAAGGAGATTGTCCAATTTGTACACGAAGTGCATCCAGTTTTTCCCGTAACCCTCTCAACTTTTTAGCACATGCTACGTGGGTGAAATTATGATACCATGCCAATTTTCAACCATTTCAGAGTTCATTTGCAGTGCTTTTCAATTTCAGGGTCATCTTAGCTCAAAATAAATCATGAAATGCATGAAAAATAGCAAATGAAGTCAGAAAAGGGTTGAAAAGTGATGATGTGGCTTTGAATGGTGCATATTAAATGCAGAAAAAGTCTTGAGGTAAAATATGTTAAAAAATTAAATCCCTTTGTAATAGACGAGTTTTTGTCCGAAACCCTGATACTTCGAAGAAGATTGTCCAGTTTGTACACGAAGTTCATCCTGTTTTTCCCGTAACCCTCTCAACTTTTTAGCACATGCTATGTGGGTGAAATTATGATTCCATGCCTATTTTCAACCATTTCAGAGTTCATTTGTAGTGCTTTTCAATTTCAGGGTCATCTTAGCTCATAATAAATCATGAAATGCGTGAAAAATAGCAAATGAAGTCAGAAAAGGGTTGAAAAGTGATGATGTGGCTTTGAATGGTGCATATTGAATGCAGAAAAAGTCTTGAGTTAAAAGATGTTTAAAAAATGAAATCTCTTTGTAATAGACGAATTTTCGTCCGAAACCCTGATACTTCGAAGGAGATTGTCCAGTTTGTACACGAAGTGCATCCAGTTTTTGCCGTAACCCTCTCAAGTTTTTAGAACATGCTATGCGGATGAAATTATGATACCATGCCAATTTTCAACCAATTCAGAGTTCATTTGCAGCGCTTTTCAATTTCAGGGTCATCTTAGCTCAAAATAAATCATGAAATGCATGAAAAATAGCAAATGAAGTTAGAAAAGGGTTGAAAAGTGATGATGTGGCTTTGAATGGTGCATATTGAATGCAGAAAAAGTCTTGACTTAAAATATGTTAACAAAATGCAGAAAAAGTCTTTTATAAAACTGTAATAGCACAAAGAATGAACTAAAGAGAATGAATTAAATATAATATTCTTCATTAGCAAAAAGAATAATAATAATATTAACTAAAATTATCAAAGTATTTATTTGTTAAAAACTTTAATAGTAAAATGAATTTTCATAAAGTAAATTTTGTTACAAGCTTTAATAGAAACTAAAAAGCTTTTATAAAACTCTAATAGCAAAAGGAATCAAGTAAAAAGAATCAATAAAAAATAAAACTTATGCAACTAAATTTATATAAAATTTATGCAACTAAAATTATATAACTAAAAATAATATATGCAAAAAAATAACAATAAAAATCATAATATATGCAAAAAAACAGCCCGCCTACTAGGCACGACGGCCTGCTTACGACTAGAAACCCTACAAATGGGCCAGGATGCAGGCCCGCAGTGCTAGCAGGCCCAACAGGGCGTCAAATAGGCATGTACTGCCTGCATTAGAGAGGAGCTCGAGAGGGCAGCGGTAGCAGCGCTTATAAACCACTCCGAGCCCCTCTCGACTAGCGAGGTGGGACTAAACTTTTGGTACGGGAAGCACAGCCCTTTAGTCCCGGTTGGTGCCACCAACCGGGACTAATGCCCCCCTTTAGTCCCGGTTGGTGCCACCAACCGGGACTAAAGGTCTGTGCTTCCCGCCCTTTGGGCTGCTGGAAATTGACCTTTAGTCCCGGTTGGTGGCACCAACTGGGACTAAAGGGGGGCATTAGTCCCGGTTGGAGCCACCAACCGGGACTAAAGGTCTCTGTATATAAGCGGGAGTTGGGAAAATTTGCCAAAACACATCTACAGTTTCGCCCCCGACGCCGGCGACCACCTCGACGCCGCCAGGCTGCCAGAGCTCGCCATCGCCTCCGAGCCATCCCCGAGCCCGCTCCTCGTCGCCGAACCTCCCTGCCGTCCTCGTCGCCGAACCTCCTCGCCATCCTCCCCGAACCTGCTCCTCGTCGCCGCCCCCGACGCCGTCCCCGAGCCCTGCCCGACGCCGTCGCCTCGCCGTCACCCCCGACGCCGTCCTCCTCCCGACGCCTCGCCGTCGCCCCCGACGCCGTCGCCTCGTCACAGCTCCCGACGCCATCCCCGAACCATGCCCGACGCCGTCGCCTCACCGTCGCCCCCGACGCCGTGGGTACTGTCAAAAGAATTGGGGACAATATAGCTCTTCTTTGCAAATCAAAGAACAATTTTTTTGCATTAGAGTTCATTTTGTCTTTGCTATGTTTCTGCCATGCCATTCTATGTTTGTTGCATCAAATATGTATGAGATGTTAGATGGATAGATAGATATGTTTAGATGGATGGATGGATGTATATATATAGAAAATTAATGCAAAAGGGCATCCTATAGGTGCAAAGAAGACACTTTGTTCCAATAATCATAATAATGTAACAAAGAGAGGGGCTAAGATATTCACCCTCAAGAGCGGCATTATGTTGCACGGAGGAAGGAGGGAGGGGAGGAGGAAGAATACGGCGAGAGTTGGTGAGCGGTGGCGGTGGAGCTAGCGTGGTAGGGTGGTCGAGTCCTTGTACGGCGTCGGCCACGCCATGGTCGGCCACGCCATGGTCTTTGCTATGTTTCTGCCATGCCATGCTATGTTTGTTGCATCAAATATGTGTGAGATGTTAGATGGATAGATAGATATGTTTAGATGGATGGATGGATATATATATATAGAAAATGTTGATATGATGAATTTTTTTTTGTTCATAGAATTTTTTGTTCCATGTATGTATGTATATGTATAAATGAATGGATTGATGTATATAGAAAATGTTGTGATTAAGTCTATGTTTGCCACTAATCCATCTCTCATGTTTGTATATTGCCACGTTGTAATATTTGCGGAAACTCTGGACGATAGAGACTTAGAAAAAGAAGAGTTGTTGGGGTATATAATCCGCGACGGAGGTGATATCGATCTCAACTGCTTGTCGTTTCTCAACGAGACCGATGGTGAGGAAAGAGAGGATGGCGCCTCCGGTGAGGAGGAAGGAGATCATGACGGCTCCGGTGATCGAACTGCGGATGAAGGAGATCATGACGGCTCCGGTGATCGAATGGAGAAGGGAGCCATAACTGCTTCAAAGTCCGACAAGGTATATATTAATTAATCCTCTGCTGACTAGATGCATTTATTTTTTTGTATGTACATATATTAACGCTTCATTCTTCTTTTAATTCGCCATCCGGATCGAGCTCCACTTCGGTAAGGAGACGAGGCCCGATGAGAAGGTTGGACGCGCAAGAAAGGTTCACGATCGAAGAAGTCTCTCCAGAAGGCCAACCGATTGCTCCCTACCGGACCAAGAAGAAATTTATACATCAGTGCAGAGTTATTGTTAGGGACATCGTCCCGATCAGCTTCCAAGAATGGAATAAGAAGAAGGACCCTCAAATTCCTTATGTCAACGATACACTGAAAGATGATCTTTGGACCAATCTGATGAGAAATTTCAGCCTACCGCTAGAGGAGGATCCGAATAACCCAGTTATACAGCGAAAGGTCAAGGCGTTTGCTCTTAAGAAGATGGCAGAACTATTCAAGAACTGGAAGAAAGAATTGAATAGGAAGTTTGTCGAGAAAGAAAAGACTCCAAAATTCAAAGGTCAATATGTGAAGCTGAAAGATCACTGGCCCGCATTTGTGGCCTACAAGAAATCGGAGAAGGCTAAGAATAGGTCACTTACAAATAAGAAAAATGCCGCAAGGAGTATCACCATGTTACGGGGTCAGGTGGCTACAGCAAAGCCCGGGCTACGTGGGACAAAACTGAGCAAGACCTGCTTGCTAAAGATGTCCAACCAGCGACATTGCACTGGCCAGATCGGGCAAGGACTTGGTTCTTCGGGGTTGGGGGAACTTTGGACCCAGAAACAGGGAAGTGTGTTTGGACGAAAGCTCAACTTGCAATACCATTCAAAAAGCTTGAGGAAACAATCAAGAAATCGCTGGAAGGGACGTTCGTTCCCGACAGAGAGAAGGACGAGCTGTCATTTGCCCTCGGGAATCCTGAACACCCTGGACGAACACGAGGCACATCAGGCTCCGTTCCGTGGAAGGTTGGGTTTCCCGACAGCACTGGTTACAGAAGCCGACAGAGAAAGAAGAAAGAGGAAGCAAGCGAAATGCAGAAGATGAATGAAAGATTAGCGAAACTAGAGGCACTTGAGAGCCAGCGAGCTACTGGCCAACCATCTCAGCGGCACGAAGATCCTTCATTGGAGACTACCCACGATGCTACGCCACCATCTCAGCGGAGAAGCAACGTGGCTTCCACTGAGCTCGTTCATCTTGATAGCATGGCTCCTCGCTACCCCGTGGATGGTATCACGAATAATGAACATTGTGTGCTAATGGCGAAATGTCATAACCTGGCCTTGAAGGCGACGGTCGGCTATGTCTTACCTCCTCGACCTGATGCAACTTTCCATTGCACTCTGGTTCCAGCTGGCTTTGCTATTGTCGGGGTGGATGAAATAATGGACGGATTTGATGGGCTGGAGCTTGAGTACGCTACAGGTGAAGGGGAGTTTCTTCTTCGATATGCCTTAAGGACTATCTGTCTATGGAGAAAGGAACACATCGTGCTTCCATACTGGACGCCACCTCAGCAGACTCAGGCGGAGGAGGCCTCGGTTCCTGAGTCGTCTCTGGTGCGTCAGCCGTCTCCGGTGCGTCAACCGTCTCCAGTGCGTCAACCGTCTTCGGTGCGTCAGTCGTCTCCGCTGCCTGAGTCGTCTCCGGCGCGTCAGCCGTCTCCGCCGCCTCAGCGGACTCCGACAGAGGAGGCCCCTCAGCAGAATCCTCCTCCGCCTCAGTTGTCTCCGCCGCGTCATCGGACTCTGCCGCCTCAGCAACATCGGAAGAGAGGCACTGCCGCTCCGGCGGCTAGCAGCAGTACGAAAACGAAGAGATTCAGAGCAGGCCCAAGCCTTAGGGTTCCTCCCAAGTTACCATATGAGATGACTGAGGAGGGAAACAACAAGATCATGGATGCCGAAGTGAAACGTCAGCTTGCACCAAAACGCCCACCTCCAGAGGAGAAAATAGATCTGGTAAAAGCGAAGCGAACTCTAGATGCCCTTAGGCGACCACCACCGCCTCCGCCGCCATCAAACTATGACCGATGTATTCAAAAGACACATGATCAAGCGAGGCGGTCAGGAAGCTTAGGTAGCAGTGGCTCAAGAAGTGGGAAAACAATTCCCCAGCTCGGCAAACAAGGACTGTAATCGTGCCCTCCGCTCAAGGTGGTTACCGATATCGCTAATGATCCAGAGAAAGCAGCCACTGGTCTTGCTATCACTGTTGCTGATTACTTACCCGACTCGGTACAGTTTGAAAAGGCTGAGGTAGTACAAACCTTAAAATACGCGAACGGGAAGCCTCTCGTCCCACGTGAGGAGCTCGACCGTCTACCAACGATGATGCGACGATTGCATGAATGGTACTTGAAAGCCTGCAAGGACGGGACCGACAATATCTTCGTGGGGATTAAAGACGAGCACTTCTTCAATGGAGAGCAGGTGTTGTTCGTTGAATTTGAAGAAATATTTCAGTTATACAATCAAGCTGCCCTCGACAAAACTATCGTCAGTTCCTATTGTCTGTAAGTATTTTTTCTGTAATTAAGTCTCTAGCTCAGCTCGTTCATTGCATGTATTAATTATCCTCACACTATATTATGCAGATTGAAGATCCTCGAATGCAAACAACAACAAATCTATGACATTGGGTTCATTGACCCAAATTTCATAAATGAACGTACGTTAAAAGATTTTCCCGCTGATACGGAGAAAAAACTTGCTAAATGCGTTACTTGGACAACAAACCAGAAAGGAAATACTATTTCCTTACAACTTCAAGTGAGTGTTACTATCTTGTGGACATTCTGTTTCGCTTACTCGAGGTTAAGTGCAATTAACGAGTTATGCGTGCGTAGTTTCCACTTTATTCGGCTAGACATTCAGCTTGAAGAGGGAAAAGTAACTGTCTTGGACTCGAGACGTAAAGACCCTAAGGAGTGGACGAACATGAGGCAAATGCTTCAGAAGTAAGTTCAATCATTATCGCACCATATCGGCAACTTTCGTTCATTTTCTGATATCATGTAATCATTTTCTTTGCCGGGCAGGGTTTGGAAAAAGTTCACCAAAAAGGTTAAGGGTGTCGGCTGGAAACCGGAGCTGCAATTTGTACACCCCAAAGTAAGTACTAATCTAGTACCGCGCATCTCTCATTGATGCTAGTTTCAATACCATTATCATGCTTAGTTATCATTTTAATTGAACTCTATTCTCGTAAAGTGCTTGTTGCAGGCACCCGGGACTAATTTATGTGCCTACTACGTTTGTGAGTTCATTCGCCACTTGACCTCTGAGCGGGGCCGGGGCATATCTTTACAACAATTTGAAGTACGTAAACAATATTCACATTTTTATTTTATTACCATCAATTGTGTTGAGTTTCATTCATATATTGACCCCCTTCTTTAAATTAGATCTGGCAGAAGCGGGACGAACTCCTACCAACTGATCGCATACGAGCAAATCAAGAGGAATTGGCGGGATTCTTTGTTGATCATGCCATACCTAAACATGGAGAATACCATAAGGAGATGCTAATCAATGTTGGCAATTAGATATTAAGATCGTAAGAGATGTTATATTGTATATATTATATGTAATAGCGTCAAATAGATTTACGAAAACTTGTTGCATTGTTCGACTAAGCACCGAGAAAGAGAGGTCACTTCTTCTCTCTATATATTGATCATGACGATGTTGTGTAATGGCGTTCTTTCATTGCTATATGTAGTAGCTAGCGTCGAGTTGAATGAAAAGCATAAAATAAAAATGGTAAACACAAAAATAAAAGGGGGAAACACAATATGAAAACCCCTAAACCCTCCAAAACCCCTAAACCCCTCCTTTCAAAAAAAAACCCCAGTGCCTGGCAGCTGCTGACGCGTGGCTGCCTTTTAGTCCCGGTCGGTGTTACCAACCGGGACTAAAGGTCCTCCTGCCAGGCGCCCCACGGCGGCCACGTGGAGCTCCTTTAGTCCCGGTTCGTAGGCCAACCGAGACTAAAAGTGACGGGCATTAGTCCCGATCGTTTTGTCCCGGTTGTAGAACCAGGACTAAAGGCCCTCTGGAACCGGGACTGTTGCCCTGTTTTCTACTAGTGACTTATGCTTACAACCATATATTTGTGTCGGGGACATTATGATCTTAATTTGTGCCCTGGAAGTCATCCATCGAGATGCGCTTGCTACATATCAAAGTGGGGGATGTGTCCAAATTATGTCTTGACCGGCACATGTCCTGCACCAAGAGTCGGTTTTTCAACCGAAGACCCTATCCGTCACGCGGGGTTGCCCCAGTAGTTAAGATATCAATAATCAGACAAAAGCATTGGGTGTTTAATTATTACACCTCTTGAATCCCCAGATATAGGATCCGTGTTACCGGACTAAACCTCTCTATCGCCACTGTTCAGAATAACACATCATGGTCTCTCTGCCTTTAGCCCCTCCGTTACTCGTTCTTCATGATCATGGGTACCTGCAGGGATGAAGAACGCGAATGAGACAAGAGACAACTATGAAGAAATTTTATGCTACACATGCGAGACGTAAATTCAAAGTACTTCCATCGATCCCTCGAACAAATACATCACGTTGCAGTGTTGTTCCTCAACCCATGACCTTACGGAACTACTCACGCATGAAGATTGGATCACATGGAAGAAATCTTTGAAGAACACATCATGAAGATTGAATGATTGATAATATGTCTTACAATAGATACCGGATCTGATACACGATTACAAAGTATCACTACATGCTGGGAACTACGATGGTGATGAAGGTGGTGGCTATGGAGATGTAGATGAGAAATGGCGGTGGCTAGGGTTGATGGAGATGATTGCTACGAAGATGACAATGTATGATAATGTTCTGTTGCTCATTTGGCGTCGGACCATTTATAAAGGTTTTTCAAGTGGATCAGGCGGCTCCGCTGGCAGGCCATATGACCATCCATACGAGTGGAAATGGTCGTATGTAACGCCATCTTTTGTACAGGTTGCTCTGCTACGCTTCCCACTTGATCTCATCTATGTTCAGTTTACTCCTTTCCATGTATTGGCTTGATTTCGTCCATAAATTGTCCATTGCTTGTGGAAACAAAATAAAGATCGGATTAGTAGCAATATATGAGTGAATATCTCTGTTTTTATGAAATATCTTGGTTTAAACGCACATTAGATGAGTGTAAAAATTATCACTCATCACTCCTCAGCAAACTACCTCCGCTTGGAAGAATCGACTACTATCGCCCGTAGTTCCTGCATCGCCAGGTCATGCGATCTCTTCTCTCTTGTAACGATGCATGCAAGGGTTGACAAAGTAGTTGGATAGGCAAGAAAAAGAAAGGCTTAGGAAACAAGTAGTATAATTCAACACACACCGACACGTGGCAAACGACGCACACAACTCCTCGGCAGCCCCCCTTCGGCTGTCAGACTTATTGACCACCACCTGTAGCTCATGAATTGCTAGGTCATGCATTTTCTTCTCCTCTGCAAATGCAATGGTACATGTAAGCCATCTTTCTCACTCAACATGAGACTGTATGCTTTCCTGGTCGCACTAAGATACCTTCTCTATCCTTTCCATAGCCATGTTCATCTCGCACACCGCAGCTGCAACCACATGCATATCTGCTCAGCGTTCACGAAAGAAATGGAACACGCAGTATCAACGGTAAGAATTAGAGATTTTGACCGCATGAATCGTAAGCCGTCTTCTGCAGGGTGGCATTATTCTCATGATCCCTTTCGGTAATCATCTCTGCTTTTTCACCCGCATGGCCCTGCGCTGAGCAAGGCCCACATCTAAAGAATGAGCACATAGAGCACCTTAAAAGAAATATGATACGCAACTAAGCACAAGTCATTCAGAAGCGAGGCCCGAACGAACGGGACCCCGCATAAAGATACAAAACGAACCTCCATTGAGCTCAGCCTGAAAGAACAAAAACTTTCTTATAACTAAACCAAAATCATACTGACCTAGAGGAAAGGAAGCACTGAGGTTTGGACCCATGACATCGACTCGTTTAAGACATCCTTCTTTTCCAGTATATCCTTTAGCTCGTTTGCTGTGTCTCTCTTGTCGTTTGTAACAATCGTCTGGCCATGCTTTGCCGACCTCGCCTCCGACCTAGATCCCTGCGTCATAGACAAACTGCTTGAACCCCCTGAAAATGTCAGAGCACCACCTGCAACAGGACTCTGCAAAGCAAAGGCCTCAACCCCGTGTGTCTGTTTCAGAGGACGCTTCATCCCTACCCCATTACCATTATTCAGTTCATCGCAATCCAGGCCGCGTGTTGTCAACTCAAACAACCCCCCAGCATCATTGCATTGGTCATTTCCTCTCGCCACCTAGGCCCTTTCTCTGACATGTTCTACCGTGCCTTTCTTCATCCCTGCTGGGTCCATCAAACAAAACTCATCCTCTGCCATGTCGGCCTTGAAAGGCAACGGCATATAAACAAATTCTTTAGTTTCCACAAGAGAAAAATGAATCGGATTCTTTTCAACAAGAAAAGAAAGGCAAAGCAAAAAGAGAAGGCAAATTCAGATACTAACCCTCATGACCTCATTTGTGGACGAGTACACGACGATACGGGAACTTGACTCAAAATCTTCAAGCTTCCACTTCACCAGGAAGGTGGTCATTTCTGCCAAAGTCTTGTCATCGTCCTAACCTTTGACTATTGCAACCAAATTCTCAAACATCAGGTATTCCCTTGCATGAAGCTGCTATATCCGTCTACCAATGCACCTAACCAGGATCTCCATGCCAGGAAGGCCACATTTTACCAGAAGCTTCTCCCCTCTCGTAGACGAGCCTCTCTTGTACGGAGATTCCTCGTGGGGGCAATGGCGGCTCGCCCAAGCTGCAGAACATTAATTCTACAGTTTCCAATGACGCCGCTTGGCTTCCGTCGTCCTCGTTTCCATGATAATCACTACCAGGCTCATACGGCGGCCATATATAGCCGCTCCTCGCACCTGGCATCCAGTGGTAGGAGCGTTGCACTCTTCGAAATAGTAGGCGGCAATCCTCAGATCGACGCCCTAGAGGATGTGATGCATTCGCTACCGCACCGTGGCACGCGAGGCCAAACAGCAGGGGTCATTTCGTGTCGCCCTCGTCAATGCAGCATCCGTCAGTTGTTTCGATCGATTCAATTTGTTCTCACGGCACAATGTGAGAAGGTGGATTTTTATTGCGTCTCGTTCTCCGTTCGAGTTGTAAACGTATTTCCTTGTTCAATGTAGTTGTAGAAGAACCCATCAATGGTGCGAGGGGGAACGGCATGCACATGCGGAGGACGAGAGGAGGCACCACCAACTATTTATTCCCTCTTTCCTCAAAAAAGAACTATTTCTTCCCTCTTTTTTTCCTCATTTTATGAAGCCAACTCATGTCTCTAGCGGCCCATAAAAAAGCAGGTCACATGCCTGGCCCAATATATACGGGCAAACGTTCTCACGGGGTGAGGTTGCATTGTTTTGTCAGGTGCTCCTAAGTGGCGCCTTGGAGGAACGGGCGCACACTGCACCTCCGCGTTGGGCCGACCCATGTAAGGCGAGCACTCAGTTCCCCCCGGTCTATCGATGAGTTGAGTGGTCAACCATTGATTTTTTAATAAAAGAAAAACAGCAAATTCAAAAACCAAAACGTAAATGTAGAAAAATTTCAAGGATTTTATAAAATATTCAAACTTTTAAAAACAATTACGAATATGAAAAATAGTTCATCGGATTTGAAAATGTAAATCAAATTTGAAAAATGTGCATAGAATAATAATAAAAGTTCACTAATTTTGAAAAAAGTTCATAAACTTCAAAAAAGTTCATTCATTTGAAAAACAATCATCGAATTGGAAAAAAGTTTATCAAATTTGAAAACAAGTTCACTGATTTTGAAAAAAATATCAAATTAAGAAAAGGTTGATCGAATTTGAAAAATAAAGTACATCAATTTTGAAAAAAGTTCACAAAATTTGATAAATGTTCATAAAATTCGATAAACTGTTTTTGATCAAACTTGAAAAATAAAAATGAAAAAATAGAAATACAAAGAAAAAAACGAAAAGAGAAAATGAAATGGAAAAAGAAAAGGAAAAAAAAAGAAGAACAAAGGAATGAAAAGGATGTAGCTGTTCACATCGGTGTTATCGGTTTAGTGGGCTATCGTAGCTAATTTCCATATGTGTCTCGATAAAAAAAAAGCTAGTTTCCATGAGGATGTCGTGGGTTAGAAACCTGCCGCTTCTTTTTTTTTCTGCACAAGTTTATAAAATAGAATAAGGGAGGTAATATGACCGGCCCAACGCAGCTCGGGGTGTGCACCCATTTGTGTACACCGAAGGAACGGACGCCTTAAGCGGCATTTATGAATTGCACATTTTGTCAGTGCGTACGAAACGTTTTTGAATTGCGAGATAATTTTCAGATTTTAAGGGGCTTTTCTTGAGTAGTTATTTGGTTTGAATATTTTGGAAGTAATTTTTTTAAGCTATTTAGGAGTAGTTATTCGAAATCACTAACTGAGAAGTACTTCCTTCAAAGGTCATTCCCACTTTTTCAGGTTGCGACAAGTGACGCACTCTATGTGTGCCACTTATCGCAATTTAGGAGTTTTCCTTTTTTTTTCATAGATCAGTTTATTTAAAATGCTTTATTTTTCAAACCGTGCGTTCAAATCTCGAAGCGTTTTCACCGTTGGATTTCTCGCGTTGAGATCTCCAAAACTAGATTCCATGTTGATAGGTTTTGACAAACTTTTTTTACAGAAAAAGCCGGACGAGAAAATTGTGCCTCTCGCCGAAGTTTCCGAGAGGCTTAGTCGTGCCTCTCGCAAAAGCAAATCTGTGCCTCTCGCGGAAGCAAAATCATGCCTCGAACGGAAGAAAAAAAACGTAATTTTTTCGTTTCCGAGAGCCGAAAGCAAATCCGTGCCTCTTGCAGAAGCAGAACCGTGCCTCTCAAGAAAGAAAGAAAAAAAGAAAACACGTTTTTTGTTGGTTTTCGAGAGACACGGTCGAGCCTCTCGCGGAAGCAAATCCGTGCCTCTAGAGAAACAAATATATTTTTCCCTTTTCCAAGAGACACGGCCGTGCCTCTCGCGAAAGGAAATATGTGCCTCTTGTTCAAAAGCTAAGAAAGACCGGTGAAAACTGAAAAATAAAAAAACCAGAAAAAACCATTTAAAAAGCCGAAAGCTCGTGCGAAAAAATATAAAAAAAACCAAAGAAATTGTCCAGAACACGACATGTGACGGCGGCTAAAAACGCGTCAAATGGTGGCGCCTGAGAGTGATCCTTGAAAAGCTCCCGAAGGAACGCTCTTTTGATAGTTGCTCCGGTAGTTATTAGCTCCCAGCGCTGCGTCACATGGGCCTAGGAGGTATTCATCTAATGGGCCTAGGTAGGAGAAGCCTGACAGGACAATATCCACACTGCCTCTTCCTTCTCCAGAATAAAAGAGACCATAAGCTTTTGGTATGGGTAATTCGGACAATATCCACACTGCCTCTTCCTTCTCCGAACCCAAATTACCCAAAAATTCGGTTCGGGTAATTCGGGTACCCAAAAACCCCGAAATCTTCGGAGCACACATCAGCTTTTGGTATGAATAATTTGGGTAGTATGGGTATTTTAGTTAGTATGGGTAACATGAAAGTGTAATAATAGCATGAATAATTTGGTTAGTATGAATAATTTGGGTATTATGGGTATTTCGTGTTTTCCAGACTGGAACCCGAACCCTAACCCAAAAACCGAATAGAGAGAAAATGAGAACCGAACCCTAACCCAATACCCGAATTACCCGACAACTTGGGTAATTCAGTTCGGTTCGGGTTCGGGTAGCGGGTTAGGGTACCCAAACGCCCAGGGTGAGCGGAGGTGGGCCATGGCTATGGGACCGGCGACATGGTGCTTGCGGGATGGACAGGGATGACATCCGCATCTTCGGCGGCGGCGCTCCGATCTGTCTGCCGCGGGGTGCGAGTCCGGAGTGACTTGGCCCCGGGGGGCCTGATCTGGTTGTCTCCTCCCCTCCACTGTTCGCAGCTCTGGATCAGGAGTACACCAAGTGTAAGGCGGTCCTAGGGTTCTTTTCGCGCCAAGATGGTGTCCTGCTAGATGCCGACATTCATTGATTTGTCCATTGACGAGTTCCGGAAGGCTCCGCCGGAGATCTCCATTGGGTGCCTATTGCATGTAGATTGATGGATGGGATGGGATTCGGTCGTGTGCGTCCTCATTCCAGCCCGTGTGGCTTCAGGTGGGCGTGATACAAAGCTTCGTTGTCTGTTGACATTATGGGACATGCCAGTATTTATGTCGCCAGTTGCTTCAGCGTATCAGAGCTGCTGATCGAGGGAATGCGCATCTATTTTTCATTTTGTGACATGTCGACGCTGTGCGAATTTGCAACTGATGGTGCTTTAGGAGGTTCATCAAAAAGGGATGTGCCTGGTCGCTATCCTCATGAGATCTAGTAGATGCTAGAGATGCGGCACTCAGTGTTTCTTTTTAGCGGACTTGAAAGTCATTGTCATTAGGATGCTTGTCCCACTTCAGTGATTCTCATAGGGGTGTGCTTTTCTCGGGTCGCTCTCCTTGTGAGATCTAGTAGATGCCTTACTCAATGTTTATTTCTAAGGGTAGTGTACTTAAACGATCTACTAGATGTCTTACTCAGTGTTTATATCTAAGTGTAGTGTACTTAAACGATCTACTAGATGTCTTACTCGATGATTCTCATAAGGGGGTATGCTCCTCTCGGGTTGCTCTCCTCGCGAGATCTAGTAGATGTTGCACTCAGTGTTTCTTTCTAAGTGTAGCGGACTTGGAAGTCATTATCAGCGGAGACTTGTCCCACTTAATGATTCTCACAAGGAGGTGTGCACCGTGTGCTCCTCTCGACCGCTCTCCTCACAAGATCTAGTAGATGTCGCACTCGGTGTTTCTTTCTAAGTGTAGTGAACTTGGAAGTAATTGTCGTCGTAGGCTTCTCCCACTCAATGATTCTCATAAGAGGGTGTGTTCTTCTCGGGTCGCTATCCTCACGAGATCTAGTGATGTTGCATTCAGTGTTTATTTTCAAGTGTAGTGGACTTGATAGTCATTGTCGTCGAAGGCATGTCCCACTCAATTCTCATCAGGGGTGCTCCTCTCGAGTCGCTCTCCTCACGACATCTGGTAGATTCCACACTTAGTATTGTTTTTAAGTGTAGTGGACTTGGAAGTCATTCTCGTCAGAGGCTATTCCAAATAAATGATTCTCATAAGGGGGTGTTCTCCTCTCGGGTGCTCTCCTCGCAAGATCTAGTAAATGCCCCACTCAATGTTTATTTCTAAGTTTAGTGGCTTGAAATCATTGTTGTCGAAGGCTTGTTCAACTCAATGATTCTCATGAGTTTAATAGACATATGTGTCGTGGTTATAATCTAGACAAGAGTATATGGGTGTGTAGGAGCTTACATTTGTCAAGCTGCAAATGGATGACACAAGAGATTATACAGGTTCAGGCCCCTCTTTGGTGGAGGGAACAACCCTAGTCATGTGTGTAGTGTTCTTGCATATAGTGTTGTTAAAGGAAGTTCTGAACCCTCATCCTAGCACCTAGGAGTGGCTTATATAGAGTGTGACAAGCCCCAGTGGTGCTAAAGCTTGTCATAAGCACTCTGCATGATGCCGTAGTTAATGTACATAAATCTCTATTCTATTACAACAGTAACAGATGCATTAATTGACTAGTGGGAGACTATTCGTGACGTCTCCATTAATGCTCTTGTCCGTTAAGCTTATGTAGAATCCAACCGGCGATCTAGCCGACTGATGAACATCCCGGCTTGTGAGAAAACCGATTGATACATGTTCTCCGACTGGCCTTCACTCCGACTGATGGCCTACCCTCAATTGCTGATCTTTGCCATGCCCTACATGTCATGGGCCATGGCTTGCTTGGGCCGATAACTGGTCCAAGCCTTAAGTCGTCGTGGGTATACTCGGTGGGGGATTACACCGTCACTAGCCCATGAGTCCGTTAGGATCTCGATATGAGAAATCGAGTGAATCCTCAGTGAGAAACGAATTCCAAATGGACCCTCTCTTGAATTTGAATTTTGAGTGGTCTCTAGACCCGGAGCTAGAAAAAAGTATCTCCTGAAGATATCCTTGCGGACTCCAAACACAATTGAGCATTTTAAAAAATTAGTTTGAAGAAGTTGTGGAAAAGTTCGGTGATACTCGATCATCTCTCAGAAGATGTTGATGTGTCAGCCTGGTTATTTTTATGCTTTTCCTTTGTATTTATTATTTTAAATCGATGCACTCTTCTTTGTTGAACTATTCATGAAACTATGGTGTATATGAAACGAGCATCTTGCATAATTCCATACGTGAATTGAAAGAAAAAACAAATTAACAAATGCTTAGTTGTTTTACATCAAGATTTGTATTTTCCTTAATGTCAATGTGCATGACAAGATACTGTTAATATTTATATTATCGTACAATAAGATACTTTGGTAGCTGAATCTACCAGACTCGTTGGTTCGTTCTTTTGAAGGCCAGGGTGGAACATGGGATGGGATCCCTTAGTTTGATACAAAGATGGCGGTAGATTGATCCATTTTCCGAAGGTCAACGTGAAGCATGGGATCTTCTGCTCGTTCTAATATGATGGCTCAGCGTATCGATGTGGAGCCGAGTTGGCATGAAGCGAGGAGGAGAACGGCACAATGTATTCTCTCCAGATGGAGTGGAGAAGAAACCACGCGACTATGCAGAAGAAATTCAAAGGACCATGCATAAACGGAGATAGGGTGGCACTGGGTTGTGCTGAACTGATCATAGTGCTTCGATTTGCTTGTTTAGTACGAAAAATTGAACTTCTAGGTCAATTTCTATTCAAGGTTACATTTTGTACTCGGCGCCAATGTTTCGTAAAAAAATGTGATCTTGGGGACCAAATTTTGTTCATGGTTTAGTTGTGTATTGGGTGTCATTTTTGACAGACTTGATGGATGATGACTGATTTCTTTGGATGATTTATGTTGTGCAAGAGTCCACCATCCTTTGTTTTTCTTGTGCATTGGTTCTAGAGCTCAAGCTGCTTAGTGATTATTTTTAAATAATTTGAACTTGTAGTACAGTTCGCATGTGCGAAACATCCTTGTACCATTTTGGAATGAGAATGTAGAAACATATTTGAGACATCCTTAAGATCCTTTTTCTTGACATGCTTGTGCAATAATAACATGATCCCTTCCGAAGATCACCAACTCTTGCTAAACGATCCGTACAGTAAAGCAGGACACTACTCTCACTATCCACAAGACTAACAAGGTAACCACACATATTATTTTGTATCATTGTTAAAACATTATGTGTGATAATTTTAGCTCATCATTGGACTACTAAACCGACATCCCTCCACATCATTAGCAAGAGAGTGATAAATATTACAAGGCACTTAGGAAGGAGATACAATACATGATGTTCCCTGTAAATGGTTCAATCTAGCTATTGTCTAATCTGTACAACAAAAGTCCTAAACAAGGGCTCCATCATTCATGAAGTGCACTTTGGTTTAGGATACGAGTGTTTGATTGCTACCTCTTGGAATTGTTTGATAATTTTCTGATCAAGATGGAGATAGCATCGTCTTTCTGCATTTCCCTGCAATTTAAGAATTGCAAGAATTAAAAATCAGTGTTGCTCCACAATTAGTTTAAGAGCTTATGGAATTGCATTTTCTTTTAAGAGGCAACGTACCATGTATGATTTCAGTAAATTTCTCCACTTATCTTGCAAAAAAAGTTGAAAGATTGGTATTAGCACCGGACCTCGGACAAAGAATTACAGGGGGTGTCGATGCGATAAACAGAAGATTGACACATTATTGTGAGATGCAACAAATAACTAAATTGGTATCCGTCATTCATTCAGTGCATGGTAGTATCTTGCATGTCACAAGCTGAGCAAACATGAAACATCTCATAATGTATCACCCAACCATTTTACCTTAAGATTGGTGGCAGTTTGATTTGACTTTTGAAAATATTCATTCTTTATCTCAGAAAATCATGAAATCTCGTACTTGTGCCTAATCTTGGGGTCATTTTAGCCATCGAGATTTGTGAATTCCTCGCCAACTTGGACTCTGAAAATTCTAAAAAGACGATTGGATGCCTCTGGGAGGAAAAGGCTTCGAGGGAGAAGCACGGGAAGGGTGGCTGTAAACCTAGATCTGGTATCCACAAAGAGAAATCTTGCAGGAGCAATAGTAAGAAGGATAGAGCTAGAGGGGAGGTGCAAATGATTCCATGATGGATGGTTCTCGGCTTTCTGAGTTCCAGATGTGGCCTTGGTATGTGTGTGGTTTTCATCGATGTGTTTTCCTCGAGTTGATTTGGGTCGATTGGTTTTCTTTTGCGATACTGGGACACATATGTTACGGGTTGTAGTCGTAGTGTGTTGGATGCTCCCGTGGCTACACGGTTTGGGAGTAGTTCGCATGTGGATGGGGTCGTGCTTTCGAGCATGGTTGTGATGGTTTTCGTCCAGTTTTCCTCAAATTAACTGGGCATCTCTCTTTTTCTTAATTAATGGATAATGCAAAGCTTTTGCCTTCACTTCAAAAAAATACCAGTCTAATGACCTTTTTGTCTGTCCGGCGTTTATTAGTTCTACGTGTGCATCCTAGGTCTTCACTTGCAGAAAGCGAAGTCGTATCCGGGAGAATTGAGTCCCACATCGATATCAGAGCTGCCGTGAAGGTCCTTGGTGGTGAGGGTGACATGAGATGGATGGCCGACTGTGGGGCCTGGTCCACACGAGCTTTTCTTTTTTCTCCTACAATGGTCATCACAAGAGATGGAGCTGTCTAGCCGTTGGCGTGGCGCGTCGAGGCACGTCGGCTGTTTGGCATGGATCAACATGGTCTCCAGTGTCTGTTGCGTAGACGTCTTTGTCGGTGGCCGTATAGGGTGAAGTCGGAATCGCCTGCTCATGGAGAAGTGATGAGGCTGACGCTGAATGGCAACCTCGACGATGGTCTTCGCTTCTTGATGGCATGTGTAGGCTTCATGTGGGTAGCCAGTTGGCCTGTGTGGCCCGGTTTGTGGGCAAATGTGACGGTTTTCGTCCGGTTTTTCGTTAATTAACCGGACAATTCTCTTATTCTTTATCAGTGAGATGAGGCAAAACATTTACATCCATTTCAAAAAGAAAAAAAAATGTTTTGCCTAATATGTTAGATCCTTCTTAGCAGATGTTGTCATCGTCCGTGGATGGACTACCAGAGACGAGAACCTACTCCACACATCCCCAGCCCCTTCGTTCCTCCTGCCAAGGTATGGGACAACCACTCTAATATTCAGGCCTCCGGTGCTTAATCAGAGGTGCCTCTGTCCATTTAATCCCCTCGAATAGGTGTACATGGTGGAGTTGGACTCTGGAATATTTATTCCTTTCTAGTGAAGCTGAAGACTGGAGTTGAGTTGTTTGGTCTCGGATTTGCTAGGTAGAACTTGTTAGATAATCAGCAACTACCATTCACAGGGGCCAAAGGCCAATACATGTACATGTGTGGTAAAAGTGCAAGAAACCCCTTATACAATGGGGATATACAGAAAAGGGGCTATACACATCTAACACCCCCCTCAAACTCATGATGGGTCAACAACACTGAGTTTGGAGAGAAAGAACCCATGATGTGCTCGAGTCTGTGCCTTCGTGAAGAAGTCCGCCAACTGTAACTCAGAGGGCACATAGTGAAGAGCGAGAACCTCATCTTGCACAACAGCACGCACAAAGGATGCATCCACACTGATGTGCTTCGTGAGCTCATGTTTCACCGGGTCACGCGCAATACTGATAGCGCATGTACTGTTCGACAATAAGGGAGTCGATGTAGTAGCAGACACACCAAAGTCCTGAAGTAACCATCGTAACCAGATCACCTCAGCCGTCAACATAGCCATCGCTCGCAACTCAGCCTCTGTACTCGAGCGAGAAACTGCAGTCTGTTTCTTTGTCTTCCAGGCAATGAGACAGCCGCCAAGAAAGACACAGTAAGCAGACAGTGAGCGTCGATCAGAAGGATCACTAGCCCACGTAGCATCAGAGTAGGCCTGGAGCTGGAGAGATCTGGAGCGGGGAAAGAAATGACGGTGAGAGATCCTGCCACGAAGATATCATAGAACACGGAGGAGGTGACTGATAACCCACAAGTCTAGGGGTCGTTTGTAGAATTTTTCGATAAGTAAGAGTGTCGAACCCAACGAGGAGCTAAAGGTAGAATTAATACTCTCTCAAGTTCTATCGACCACCGATACAACTCTACGCATGCTAACGCTTACTTTACCTAGAACAAGTATGAAACTAGTTTGCGGGAATAAAACTAGAAGTACTTTGTAGGTGTAAATATAGTTTTGCAAGATAATAAAGAACGTGGAAATAAAAGTTAGGTGTTGTTTTAATTAAAGAACAATAAAGTAAATATAGCGAGTGTGGAAAAGTGGTGATAGAATTTGCGAGATTGTCCTAGGCAATCGATAACTAGATCGGTAATCATAATTGCAGTTTTATATGAGGGAGAGGCATGAGCTAACATACTTTCCGTACTTGGATCATATGCACTTATGATTGGAACTCTAGCAAGCATCCGCAACTACTAAAGATCATTAAGGTAAACCCAACCATAGCATTAAACATCAAGTCCCCTTTACTCACATACGTAAACAACCCCTTACTCGGGTGTAAGCTTTTGTCACTCTAGCCACCCACTATAAGTGAATCATGAACATATTGCAACACCCTCCAGCATGAATCTTTCACGTGTGCGCCTCACGGAAAGCACCTTAGGACAGCACCAAGATAAACCACGCAACTCAAACCAATCAAGATCATCAATCAACCCATAGGACAAAAGGGAACTACTCAAACATCATAAGATAGACACACATCATTGGATAATAATATATAGCATTAAGCACCATGTTCAAGTAGGGGGTACAGCGGGATGCGGGAGAGTGGACCACTGTAGATAGATGAGGGAAGGTGATGGTGGTGGTGATGACGGCGGCAAAGTTGTTGGTGTAGATCGCCGTCACGATGGATGTCCCGGCGGCGCTCCGACGCCATCGGGAGAGAGGGGGAGAGAGCCCCCCTCCTTCTTCTTCTTCCGTGGCCTCCTCCCTAGGTGAGAGGAGGGTTTCCCCTCTGGTCCATGGCCGCCATGGCTCCCGGAGGGCGAGAGCCACTCCGAGATTGGATCTCTCTCTGTTTCTCTCCTGTTTTCGCGATTGTTTTCGGACCCCTTCACCGTTTCTTAAATATCCGGAGATCCGTAACTCCGATTGGGCTGAAATTTTGACGGGATTTTTATCGCAAAAATATCTTTCTTGCGCCAGAAGGAGAGCCTCAACCGACCTAAGGGCTGTCCACAAGCCATCTGCCGCCCCCCCCTCCGGGGGGGCGCGGCCGGTTGGCTTGTGGGGCCCTCGGGCATCGTCTTGTGTTGATTCCGACTCTCAAAATTCACATATATTCCAAAAAAAATCTTCGTTTGATATGGAATTTCTGCGAAACAAAAAACACACAAAAAACAGGAACTGGCACTGGGCACTGGGTAAGTAAGTTAGTCCCAAAAATATTATAAAATGTTTCCAAAAGTATATGAAAGTTTTAGAATATTGGCATGAAGCAATCAAAAATTATAGATACGACGGAGACGTATCAGCATCCCCAAGCTTAATTCCTTCTCGTCCTTAAGTAGGTAAATGACAAAAAGATAATTTTTGATGTGGAATGCTACCTAACATAATCTTGAACAAATGTCTAATCATGGCATGAATATTAAGATACAAGTGATTCAAGGCAACAGTCTGACAGAAAGACATCCATACTCAGGTTTACTAGCAACAATCATGTCCTTTCAAAATAGCAATGCCAAAGAATGTTATCCCTACAAAATCATATAGCCTGTCATGCTTGGTCTTCCTAGCATAAAGTATAAATCATGAGCACCACGGTGTCAAACCAAGCAATTGGATCGTACTTTTTCAATGTGCATCAACTTTTTATTCTTCACGCAATACATGAGCGTGAACCATGGACATAGCATAAGGGTGGAATAGAATATGGTGGTAGATATCGAAAGGGTTGAAAGTGGAGAAGAAAGTCTGGCATCAACTCGGCGTATCAACGGGCTATGGAGATGCCCATCAATAGATATCAATGCGAGGAGTAGGGATTGTCATGCAACGGATGCACTAGAGCTATAAGTGTATGAAAGCTCGACTGAAGCTAAGTGGGTGTGCATCCAACTTGCTTGCTCATGAAGACCTCGGGCATTTGAGGACGCCCATCATCGGAATATACAAGCCAAGTTCTATAATGAAAAATTCCCACTAGCATATGGAAGTGACAAAAACAAGAGACTCTCTAGATGAAGAACATGGTGCCACTTTGAGGCACAAGTGTGGTAAAGGATAGTAGCAAAGTCCCTTCTCTCTTTTTTCTCTCATTTATTTTTTTTATTTTTTTCATGGTGGGCTTTTCTCTTTTTTTCCTCCCCCATTCATCATTTTTTTATGGTGGGCTCATTTGGCCTCCCCCATTTTTATTTTATTTTTCGTCCGGAGTCTCATCCCGACTTGTGGGGGAATCATAGTCTCCATCATCCTTTCCTCACTGGGACAATGCTCTAATAATGATGATCATACACTTTTATTTACTTACAACTCATCATGAAAAACTGATAGGATGATATGACTCTATATGAATGCCTCTGGCAGTGTACGAGGATGTGCAATGATCTAGCGTAGCAAAAGATACCAAAAAACGGACAATCCATGTAAATATCATGCTAGCTATATTCCGATCATGCAAAGCAGTATGACAATGGAAGTACAAGTCATATGAAGTGACGGTGGAAGTTGAATGGCAATATATCTCGGAATGGCTATGGAAATGCCATGATAGGTAGGTATGGTGACTGTATTGAGGAAGATATAGTGAGGCTTATGTGCAACAGAGCGTATCATGTCACGGGGTTTGGATGCACCGGCGAAAGTTGCACCTATCCTCAAGGTGAGAATGGGCCACGCACGGTACCGAAGAGGCTAGCAAAATATGAATAGGTCAGATTGCATATGTCCATGGATTCACATTAGTCATAAAGAACTCATATACTTATTGCAAAGTTTTATTACTTTTATCACAAATCAAAGTACTACTCACATGCTCCTAGGGAGGCGGTTGGGAGGAGTTAACCATCGCGCGTCCCCAATTCAACAACACAAAGGATTTCAATCAAGGATAAATTATGCTCCAATCTTCATCGCATAACTAGAGACTATACGTGCATGCTTCGGGAATCACAAACCTTAACATCAATATTCTTACTAATCCATAATCATCTACTAATGCATCCACATATTACTATCTTAATGTCGCAAAACTATTGCAGGGAATCAAACATATCATATTCAGTGATCTACAAGTTTTATGTAGGATTTCATGACTAACCATGTAAATGACCAATTCATGTTGACTCTCTAAATAGGTATAAATGAGGCATGAGAGTTTAATTCTTTCTACAAAAGACCTGGACATGCTCTAATGAATATAAGTGAAGCAAAAGAGCATTCTACAAATAACGGTTTTCTATATGTAGAGAAACAGGCATCCAACTTCAAATGATATAAGTGAAGCACATGAAGCATTCTATAAGACCATACTCAAAAGATATAAGTGAAGTGCAAAGAGCATTCTATAAATCAATCATGGACTTTCCCGTACCAGCATGGTGCTTTGCTTAAAAGGAGAATAAAAGACACACGACGCTCCAAGAATTTACGCATATCATGTGAACAAAACAAAAACCGAAACATACCGATAGTTGTTGAAGAAGAAAGATGGGATGCCTTCCGGGGCATCCCCAAGCTTAGATGCTTGAGTCTCCTTGAATATTTACTTGGGGTGCCTTGGGCATCCCCAAGCTTCAACTCTTGTCTCTCCTTATTCTTCTCATATCAACACCTCCTCGATCTTCGAACACTTCATCCACACAAAACTTAACAGAACTTTCATTAGAAACGTTAGTACATAATCATCAAATCTCATCATGTCCTGCCATAACATTATTGCATAATTATAATATAACATTACCCACTGTACACTATCACAATTCTATGGCTCCCAAGTCATTGGGGATCAACAAGAATTCAAACATAAGCACGTAAAGCAACTATAACAGCAATCTGTGAAAAACATGACAGTTTGTAAAGATCTGTTTGGTTACCATACTTCTGTAACTCAAAAAATTCTAAAACAATAGGATGTAATAAATAATTTACATAGCAGTACTGTGTAATTCAAACACTACAGCAAAAGTTTCTGTTTTTGCACAACACATATCAAACAAGCAATTTAAACATCCTAAAGGTAATTCTTGGCACATTATTTTTATAATACAATGGATTTATACAAGGGCATAATTATTTTTGTTGAAAAGTTTCTGTAATCAAGATTTACAAAGTTTCCATGGGCATGAACAAAGTTCAAGGCTAGCCCCCACTTCAGCGGTGCTCATCTTTCTCACTTTCACCTTTCTTTTTGAAAAAAATTTAGGTTCCCCACTTTATTTTTTATTTTTTTTTAATTATTTTAAAAGCACACAACAGAAATAAATGACTCTCTAAAACTTCCGGGTTGTCTCCCTGGCAGCGCTTTCTTCAAAGCCATTAAGCTAGGCATATAGTGCTCAAGTAATTGATCCACCCGGATCCCAAGGTATATCAAAGCCAATTTTAATTAACAATGATTTGTAATTTAGTAGAGAGCACAAAGTCATATATATCATGTGACAACGAAGTCTAACTCTCTTCCTATGCATTGGCATGCCATACAAGAACAATTCATGCACATCAAGTAAAGGCCAATACATAGCATAAGTAGTTTCTTGCAATTTTATCGTATTGGAAACATAGAGAGGTGAAGATTTGGTTCCTTGCTCATAATAATTGCAAGTAGGAGCAGCAAGCACATGCATATTATATCCATCAAAATCATCATGTGTAGGGGTAAAACGCAACCCATCAATATAATCCTTAATAAGCGCAAACTTCTCCGATATAGTGTAGTTAGGAGAATTCAAAAATATAATAGGACTATCATGTGTGGGTGCAATAGCAACAATTTCATGCTTAACATAAGGAACTATAGCAAGTTCATCTTCATAAGCATAATTCATATTGGCATCATGGCCACAAGCATAGTAAGCATCAAGTTCATCAAAAAGGGATATTTCAAATGAATCCAAGGGATCATAGCAATCATCATAGCATTCATCCTTTGGTATGTGCGAAGGGTAATTAAACAATGTATGAGTTGAAGAGTTACTCTCATTATAAGGTGGGCACGGGTAGCTAATCCGCTCTTTCTCCTTTTGTTCTTCGCTCTCCTCCTCATCTTTTTCATCTAATGAGCTCACAGTTTCAGCAATTTCTTCTTCCATAGATTCCTGCAAAATATTAGTCTCTTCCAAGGCAGCGGTCCTTATCTTAATAAATTCAATAATATCAGCATTGCATTCATAATTCTCATAGCAATATTTAAGTATGGCAAGATTTTCAGATTTGTAAGAAACATCATCACACTTTTCAATCAAGGAGGCAACTTCAAAAGCACCCTTAAAAGCAACAAATTCTTCTATTCGTTCCACATCATAGTAATCATATATACCATTAGCATAAGAAGCCAAGGTTTCATTATCATTAAATAAACACTGAAAGGGAAGGTGCGGAGTATCTAACTCAAAGCAACAAGTAGAATCACATTTCAAGCATGCATCCCAAGCAAACCAACCCTACTAAAGGGAATAGAAAGATCTTGGGCACAAATACTCCACTTTTCACGAAAGACATATTGTAATTTGATCCCATAAGTGTTTCCCTTTTTGAGATAAGCGATAATCCCTAAAGTACTCACGTTTATCCAACGTGTCTCCCATTATAAAGTTCAATGGGGATTTCTCAGGATCATCAAAGGAGTCATTAACGCGTTTCACATACCGAGCATCGAGGGTTTTAGGAGGTTCCCCATCTCCATGAGTAGCAAGTACATCTAATTTTTTTGGTGTTTCGTGTTCCATATCCATAACTAAAGATATAAAAAAAGAAAATAAGACAACTAATATCAGAAAATAAAATTACTTAGTGATAAAGCAAACAAGCACACATGAGAATATCAACCACTACGCTATTGCTCCCCGGCAACGGCGCTAGAAAAAGATCTTGATAACCCACAAGTGTAGGGGATCGTTTGTAGCCTTTTTCGATAAGTAAGAGTGTCGAATCCAACGAGGAGCTAAAGATAGAATTAATACTCTCTCAAGTTCTATCGACCACCGATACAACTCTACGCATGCTAACGCTTACTTTACCTAGAACAAGTATGAAACTAGTTTGCGGGAATAAAACTAGAAGTACTTTGTAGGCGTAAAGGTAGTTTTGCAAGATAATAAAGAATGTGATAAAGATCATTAAGGTAAAACCCAACCATAGTATTAAACATCAAGTCCCCTTTACTCCCATACGTAAACAACCCCCTTACTCGAGCGTAAGCTTCTGTCACTCTAGCCACACCCACTATAAGCGAATCATGAACATATTGCAACACCCTCCAGCGTGAATCTTTCACGTGTGCACCTCACGGAAAGCACCTTAGGACAGCACCAAAATAAACCACGCAACTCAAATCAATCAAGATCATCAGTCAACCCATAGGACAAAAGGGAACTACTCAAACATCATAGGATAGCCACACATCATTGGATAATAATATATAGCATTAAGCACCATGTTCAAGTAGGGGGTACAGCGGGATGCGGGAGAGTGGACCGCTGTAGATAGATGAGGGAAGGTGATGATGGTGGTGATGACGGCGGCGAAGTTGTTGGTGTAGATCGCTGTCACGATGGATGCCCCAGCGGCGCTCCGGCGCCACCGAGAGAGAGGGAGAGAGAGCCCCCCTCCTTCTTCTTCTTCCTTGTCCTCCTCCCTAGGTGGGAGGAGGGTTTCCCCTCTGGTCCATGGCCTCCATGGCTCCCAGAGGGCGAGAGCCCCTCCGAGATTGGATCTCTCTCTCTATTTCTCTCCTGTTTTCGCGACTATTTTCGGACCCCTTCACCGTTTCTTAAATATCCGGAGATCCGTAACTCCGATTGGGCTGAAATTTTGAGGGGATTTTTATCGCAAAAATATCTTTCTTGCGCTGGAAGGAGAGCCTCAACCGACCTAAGGGCTGGCCACAAGCCATCTGGTCGCCCCCCGGGGGGGCGGCCGGTTGGCTTGTGGGGCCCTCGGGCATCGTCTTGCGTTGATTCCAACTCTAAAAATTCACATATATTCCAAAAAAAATCTCCGTAATTTTTTATCGCGTTTGGATTTCGTTTGATATGGAATTTCTGCGAAACAAAAAACACACAAAAAACAGGAACTGACACTGGGCACTGGGTAAGTAAGTTAGTCCCAAAAATATTACAAAATGTTGCCAAAAGTATATGAAAGTTGTAGAATATTGGCATGAAGCAATCGAAAATTATAGATACGACGGAGACGTATCAGTGACTATAGTGGACAGAGGTGGGGGATGAAATGAACTGACTGAGAATGTGAACAGGACAGGATATGTCACGACGAGTAATGGCGAGATAGACTAAGCTCCCAACAAGGTGGTGGTAGCGAGTGGGATTAGGAAGAGGATCACCATCAGACGCACGAAGCTGAACGTTGAGCTCCATAGGAGTCACAACAGTGCGCTGATCACCAAGAGCGGCTCTAGCTAGAAGATCCTAAATATATTTTTCCTGGGAGATGAAGAAGCCATCACAGGTCGAAGAAACCTCAATCCCAAGAAAATAGCGAAGGGGACCAAGATCAAACATCAGAAACTGGTCACGAAGACGGGCCTTAACAAAGGCAATGTATTCAGAGTCGTCACCGGTGATGATCATGTCATCAACATATAGAAGGAGAAGAGTCCGACCATGAGGAGATATGTGAATAAATAAAGTGGGATCATGATCACTGGGCAAGAAGCCTGCGGCAGTCACGACAGAGGTGAACCGCTCAAACTAGGCATGAGGGGCCTGTTTAAGACCATAGAGAGAGCGTCGAAGTCGGCAGACCATACCATCAGGAACAGAGTACCCCGGTGGTGGCTGCATATAAACCTCCTCACACAACTCACCATTTAGAAAGGCGTTCTGAACGTCAAGCTGAGACACAGACCAATGACGAACAGAAGCCACAGCAAGGAGTGTGCGGACAGTGGTCACGTGGGCCACAGGAGCGAATGTCTCATCATAATCGCGTCCCTGCTCCTGCTGAAAACCACGAGCCACAAGACGAGCTTTGTAGCGCTCAAGAGAACCATCGGAGCGAGTCTTAATCCTATAGACCCACTTGCACGTGATGGGACGAACACCGGAAGGGAAACCAGATCCCACGTGCCAGAACGCTCAAGGGCAGCAATCTCCTCGGCCATTGCAAGCTGCCATTCAGGCTGAGTCAGGGCAGCCCGATAGGAAGTCGGCTCAGCAACAACAGAGAGGTCGTACTGGTCAGGAGAATAGCGATCAGGTGGGGGCGAGGCCGAGCAGGGAGATTATGAACCGGTGGAGGAGTGAAAGGAGGTGTTCCGGAAGTGGAAGACGCGTCAGGAGAATCATCCTCAACACAAGGGCGGCGAGTGTAGTGGAGAGGAAAAGGAGAGAGAGAGGCCGACAGACCGGAGAGGATGGTGGAGAGGAGGATGGAGGCGAAGGTGGTGTCGGTGGCGTGGGTGGAAGAGTGAGACGGGTCGGAGGAAGGGGAGAGACATGAGGCACAGAGGAGGATGTATCTGGAAGGAGAAGGAAAGAAATATCGTCCACAGAAAAGCTCGAGGAGGAAGGGCGGGGGTAGTAAGAACGAGACTCATCGAAAGTCACATCATGTGAAATGCGCAACCGACGACCAACAGGATCCCAACATTGATAGCCCTTGTGCTCATCACTGTAGCCAAGAAAAACACACTCGACCGACTGAGCAGTCAGTTTGTTGCGTTCTCGCGGGGCAAGAAGAACATAGAACACACATCCAAACATACAAAGGATGAGTAGTCAGGAGAACGACCAATGAGAAATTCCATAGGAATACCACCCTGCGAGGCAGTCGATGGCTGAATGTTGATGAGATAGGTGGATGCGGAAACGGCCTCAGCCCAAAAGTGGGGTGGAAGGGAAGCGGCGATCATCAGCGCACGAGCCGTCTCAAGCAGATGATGATGCTTACGTTCCGCAACACCATTCTGAGCATGGGCACCAGGACATGAGAACTGGTCAAGAGTACCATGTTCCGTGAGAAAACCATGCAACATCTGGGAGATATACTCCCCAGCGGAGTCAGCACGAAAAGTACGAATAGACATGGAAAACTGGGTGTGAACCATGGCAGCAAATCGTTTGTATATAGAGAGAACCTCGCTACGAGATTTCATAAAGTAGAGCCAAGTGTAACGAGAGAAATCATCAATAAATAGAACATAGTAGCGATGACCACCTTTCGAATCAAAGGGAGCAGGACCCCATACATCGGAATGAACTAAGTCAAAAGGACACTGAGATACCGACTCACTAGTAGGATAAGGTAACTGGGTCTGTTTTCCAAGTCTACAACCATCACAATGTAAAGAAACATCTCCAGAGACAAACCCTAAGACACCTTGACGCACCAACGACGACAAGCGGGAGCCACAGATGTGACCAAGTCGATGATGCCACTGCTGGAAGGACGCAGAAGAGGAGGCAGCAAGAGCATGGGAACTGGCAGAAGTGGTGGCAACGAAAGGAACACAAAGCCAGTCAACCTCCCGAAGGCCCTCTGACTCACGGCGCCGAGGGCCAGCACCAACCAAAGCCTTGGTGTGAAGATCCTGAACAGAGCAAGAGTCGGAATCAAGAATTACACGACAACCAGAATCAGTAAGTTGGGCAGCGGAAAAGAGATTCATGGTAAGACGAGGAACATGAGAAACACTAGGAACAGAGAAAGACGAAGTAGAAAGAGTGCCACAACTAGCAACAGGAAGGGGTGTGCCATCGGCAGTGAGAACATTAATAGGAAAATCAAGAGGTCGAAGAGAAGACAACGCGGAAGAATCAGAAGACATATGAAAAGAAGCTCCGGAATCCATAACCCACAAAGATGTACCTGACTGTGTAGGTGCCGGCGGTGATGGAGGGGTGGAAGCAGTCATAGCGGCAGTGGAACCCATCGATGAAGATCCGGAGGAAGCCAGGAGGCGCTTGAGCCGCACAATGTCCTGGTCAGTGAGTGACGGAGTCGAGGAAGACGTATGAGTCCCACTGGAAGAAGAGCGCCTCTGGTCTCGCTGTTTCTGGCGACAATCAGACTCTGGGTGACCTGGCCTGGAGCAGTAGCCACAGAAGGTGTCACGGTGCGACCGGCCCTTCTCAGCATAAGGAGGGCGACCCACCCCCTGAAGGTGTGGGCAGGAGTGATGGAGTGGTGATACGAGCAGATGACACAGGAACTCGGGCAGCCAACACAGAAGGAACCGCAAGCAACCCAGCAGAACGAAGGCGGGTCTCCTTAGCACGAAGCTCAGCAAGCACCTCCGAGATAGGAACATGACCACGAGCAAGCAAGTGAGCACGTCTAGGCTCAAACTCTGAACAGAGGCGAGATAAGAACTCATGGACACGATGAAACTCCAAGTCGGACCGCATAGTCTGGCAGCAACGGCAAGTTCCACAAACAACTGTCCGAAGAGAGTCAAGCTGGCACCAGATGGCAGAGCTCTGTGTGTAGAACTCATCAACAAAAGAGTCACCCTGCTGAAGAGCGTGCTCCTGACGCACCATAGATAAGTAGAGAGAATCTCCAGAGGGCTGATAGCGCTGACAGAGGTAAGACACATCGCTGCAATGGTGCCGAGGCCCATGAACTCCGAAGCAAACTGAGGGAGGACACTCATAGTGAGAACAGCAGCAGCTCGAGCATCATCATTGCACCACTGAGTGTAAGCAGACAGATCATCTCGGTAGAGAGAAAGAGCATCTGAATAAGCTGAAACCTACTGATCATAAGCATCAACCGCAACATCATCAAGAGCCTTGGCTGATCCCGATCAGCCTGGGAAGCATTAGCAGCAAGAACAGGTGGCACCAGCGGGGTAGGAGCCACGGGAGCAACAGGGCAGGTCGGACAGGAGAAGACTGCGCGTGTGGATAAGCATGAAGCCCACAAACTCAGCAGAGTTGGTGCCATCGAAGATCACCGAGCACCGAGGAACAACAACATAGCCTGAAGAGGACATAAGGAGCTCTCTGTTTTTTTTGGTCAACCTTCACAGGAAGCCCGATCTGGATCGGGCACGGGCGCGAGTCAGCCTGGACGCAACGGCCGAGCGGGCTAGGCAACGCAGCAGCCGGGCGGACGGGCGGCGGCGGTGGCCGGTCGAGGCAGGCGGCGGTGGCCGGTCGAGGCAGGCGGCGGCTGCCGGACGTGGCAGGCAGCGGCGACAGCGACCAGACGAGGAGGAGGCGGCGGCGGCCAGACAAGGAGGCGGCGGCGGCGGCTAAGGAGAGGGCGGCGGCGTCCGGATGGGCAGGCGGCGGCGGCCGGACGAGGAGAGGGTGGCCGGCGTCGAGCAAAAGCAGCCGACGACGGGCAGAGACGAGGAGGCCGTCGGGGGCGTCAGATCCGGGCGAGGATGACCAGCGACGGGCGAAGACGAGGAGGCCATCGAGGAGCTTCAGATCCGGGCGGGGACGGGCAGCGATGGGCGAATCCTAGAGCACGCACGGAGTTGCATCGTGCGGGAGAGAGGCTAACCTAGCATCTGATACCATGTTAGATAATCAGCAACTACCATTCACAAGGGCCAAAGGCCAATACATGTACATGTGTGGTAAAAGTGCAAGAAACCCCTTATACAATGAGGATATACAGAAAAGGGGCTATACACATCTAACAGAACTATTGAGAGCCGTGAGTTACCAAATGGTAGTGCTTCTGCAAGTTTGGTTCATTTGAATTATAGCTTAATATTATTTTCACTAACGTAGACTCTTTGTACAAAGATCAGTGTATCTTCCCTCGCAAAAAAAAGGATCAGTTTATCTTAGTTCCCTATTGTACAATACAAAACCCAGACTAGTCATATATTCCCATCTCTGTAGTAATGCCACGAAGAAGATGGCATTATCTAAAAATCATTCTATTTTGTTACTGAATCTACACAGGACATACGCTGAAACTATATATCGACATGTAATTGTGGGAGTAGTAACTATTCAAGAGATCTTACATGTAGGTCACCATTTTATGTTTTGATGTGTCAACATAGTTATTTTCATGGTTTTGTATTTATTGTACAGTGAAGTGGGACACATATCTCACATATTCACAGAACATACTATCACTATCCAGAAGACGAGAAAGTTAGCCATGCAGTGTTTCAAGCACTGCTAGCTTAACAATGGGCTATTAAAGTGGAGCAGGAGACCTCCTCTACTTCATTTGTAAGTCTAGGCAGGAGATACACCATACAAGCTGCTCCCTGCAGATTCGATCTAGCTAGCTATTGTCCAGTATGTACATCAAAAGTCCTAAACAAGCTGCTCCCTGCAGATTCGGTCTAGCTAGATATTGTCCACTATGTACATCAAAAGTCCTAAACAAGCTGCTCCCTGCAGATTTGGTCTAGCTAGCTATTGGCCACTATGTACATCAAAAGTCCTAAACAATGGCTCTTGTGCCATTCATCGGTGCATCCTATGGGCTAGCATCTGGATTCTTTCAACCAGATTCTTAGGAAGATCCAGATGGCATTTCGTTTCTGCATTTCCCTGCAATTAAGAAATGCAAGAAATGAAATCAAGTCGTGCTCCACAATTAGTTCGAAGAGCTTATGAACTTTCTTTTCAGAGGCAGGTCTTACCGTGTATGATTTTCGCAGATTTCTCCATTTATCCTAAAAAATTAAGAATGATAGATTGTATTAATAGCGGATCTAGGGCAAATAATCTGACACCGGCGAGACAAGGTAACATAAACATGAGACAAATGCACCAAACATAAACCTTAAGGTTGGTCCCAGTTCGAACTGGAGCTGAAAGATTGTCCGCGGTTCGAACTGGCGCTGAAAAATATTTCTTCTTTATTTCAGACCAACTTCTAGCCCCATATTCTTCAAGACCATCAATTAGTTTGAAAACCTCTTTGGTTGTCCAACGTGGTTTATTTGTTCTGTGTCCACTGTTTCGGCCCTGTTTAAACAACGAATGACATAGAATTATTTGGCCGCGGTCCGTTGATGGACTAATTACAGATGAACTGAACTTAAAAGCATGCACAATAAAGAAAACAACAGAAACATGTGTAGATAATCTGTTGGATTTTGACCGGAGAATATGTAAACATGACTTTTAAACAGATGGAAATTATTTCTCTGTTTCCCCTTGATGGATTAATAACGAATGGAAATTCTGAATCTCAAAAGGTTGCACATCATGTGGAAAACTCTAAATACATGTGTGAGTAATTTGTTGAATTTCGACGAAAAAGGGTTTTGCCCCGTTTTATATTATAAAGCAACCAACAAGCACCACAACAAGTCAAGTCCAACAGGAGTCAAGCAAGCAAGTTCAGTAGTCAAAAGCGAAAAAGAGAGAGGAAAATTAAGTCTTGCTGGGGGCACAGCACAAACACCCCTGCGTAAACTTTGATCCTTACCCCGAAATGGTTACCCAAGAACCAACCTCGATCCGTGCATAATGGAATTCTTCTCTTGCGAGGACCTCTTCTCGGGCGCTTGCACGACCAATCTATCTTCGGTGTGTGCCCTGGATCAATGACACAGCATGTGCACTGAACTAGTGAGTCCATTTTTTTGCGCCGGGGGGGGGGGGGGGGGGGGGGGGGGTGGGGGGGTGGGGACTAGTTCAGTCCATGACAAGTGGTGTAATGTAGCATTGCTACCGGATCATTCACAGTTCATACCTATCAGGCCTACCGTCGAGGCGGCACAGAGCCCCTCCCTCTCCCTCTCTGGCTGCATGGTGGCTGGTGCCGCGTCACGAGTCGTCTCCTCCATGTAAGTAGGAGGACCGAATGGAGCTGCAGGTTGGCCTCCGTTTATTTCAAAGTCTGAAACCATAGATACAGTTGGTTTTTTGTGCAACAAAGTTCAGACAGCAGTAAACTAGCATCGTACCTTCTTCCAACATTTGTTTCAGATCTTCTTCACGCTCATGCATGTAAGTAATAGGATCGAGTGGAGCTGCAGGTTGGCCTCCATTGAAGTCTGAAACCATGCATAGATACAGTTGTTTTCTTCTGTAACAAAGCTCAGACAGCAGTAAGAAACTAGCATGTACCTCCTTCCAACAGTTGTTTCAAATCTTCTTCACGCTCAGCCGGGGCTCCTTTGATCTCCAGCTCGAACTCCATAGAAAGTTCAGTGTCCATCTGACAGCAAGAACAACGAAATGCATGTTAAATTGACATCGGGGTTTCGAAATGTAGCAGAGGCTGGGGTATTCACGTGTATTCAGCTTCTTTTTTCCTGAGAAACTCACGTGTATTCAGATGAATGCCAAAGAACTGAGCGGAAAAAATTCATACATGTATGCATGCGTGTGATTAGCAATGTTTTAAATAGCGGGCTATGCCAAATAGCGGCGGACCTCTAAATAAGCTATAGCGGAGCTATTGCGGGCTATAGCGGCCAATTTGTACATGACATCATTTAGCGGCACCCTGCTGAAAAGGCTATAGCAAGGCTATAACGGGGCTATAGCCGGCTATTTAAAACTATGGTGATTAGTTTCAGCAGCCCATCAGCCCCACTACCACACAACCCACAGGCCACAGCCCCACGTAGCCACGTTGTTGCCGTAAGACGATGCATCACGCATCGAACGGAACCATAAGGCGATGAGGCTACGCGCGTGCACACACTGACGGCGGCGGCACGGTGTCTAGCAGCGGAGCAGGCGTCCGTCGCGGCGGCCACCAGGTTCTCCATCTCCTCTTGAATTCTCCTCCCTAATTATCTTGATCTATTATTCGCCTGCTACTAGACGGAAATCAAACAACAGCGTCCATGTCACCATCTCTCCATATACACTTGTACGTACTGAACACCAAACACGACTGCTAGTTTGATTCAGTACGGCGATTAGTCTTGCCTAATTCTCTTGATCAAAGCATTGTACTATACTGCTACCAGGCATGAAAACGAAAACCTTTAGATTTATTACATTTCCTTTGCTATTTCCCAGTTTTCAAATCCCAGTTTTTGTTTGATTAAACGATGAGGCAAAGCTAAATTAATCGGTGAGGCAAACCGTATGCCTCCGTTTCGTAATCATAGTTTTTGTTTTCAAATCATAGGAAAGTCATGCCATCTCTCACAAAGTCACAATGCTTGTGTGTTCGATGATTTGGAACAAACGAAATGATTTCCGTCACAAGAGCGCCCCTCCGCCTATTTTACTTGGCTTAACCAAAAAATAAGGCCAAGCTTTGGGTCACCGCGGGTGCCAAAAAATAAACGGCAATAATATTGGAAGAGTAACTTTTTTGTTACAAGGGTGTCGAAACTATATTATCGTCTCAACGATTTATATGGCAAGGCCCTGTTTGATAGCAAAGTATTTTCTAAGTATTTTGGAAATACTACAGTTTTTGAGATAGTTTTATTTACAATGAGCTGTTTGGTTGTCCTAGAAACAGTGTTTTTAATACTTCGGTATTGGTAAAACTACAGTTTTTTCTCTGTATAATAAAAAGAACCCGGGACCTCTTTTTTTAAAACTGAGGAGCCAAAAAGAATCGGTGTTACAAGGATCCAGTACGCTGTGTTGAGCTTGGCCGAGTGCTTCCAGTCCACGCACAACTCTATGACGCGGTGAAGTTGCCGCCGGCTACGCCGTGCTGCCGAGTGTCTTATTTTTAACATAAAAGCCCTAAACGTAGATCACTTTGTGCTAGTTTCCGTTCTTATGCATCCAGATGGCAACAGCTAGCTAGCTAGAAGGAAAATGGATGCTCTATCGCCATGTAGACGGCCGTTCTTAGGCTGATCAGTTGGTGCATGCAACTACGAGCCCGTTGGTTAAAGGGACGCGTTTGCTGGCTAACAGCTAGCCAGTCTTTTTTACATAGCTGCGCCAAACAGGTTCTCAGTATTGGGGATACTCTAAAATACTGTGTTATGTCAAGACCACGGTATTTGATACCTACAGAATAAATTACTGTAGTTTTTTGATACTTTGGTTTTTTACAATACTTTACTATCAAACATAGCCGTTAAAGATATTACCATAACGCTATTTGGTTTCTATTATGGATATGTGATCATTGACTGTTTGCTTCCTGCAAATTTGATGTCATATATAATACAAAGGTTTGGTCCTCTACCCATTGCCCCGTGTTCTGGATAGTACTTTCATGTATGGGAATGAATAACTGATGGATGGTATGCACTCTAAAGATGAGTTAATATATTGGTGGATGCGTAGCATACTTTATCACGTGCAAGGCAGGAGCTCTCCCGATTTCATTAAGAGGGAAACAACTTCTCTAGTAATTCTCTACTCTCTCGGCTACAGCAGGAAGTACCGCTTTAAGCGGTAGTACCGTTTGAGCACGGGTTGTGTGCATAACAGTTGGATCTGAGTCCCCTTTATAAAAGGGGTCTTCTTCCCCAATGGTCCTTAGCTCTAAAGCTCGTGTTTCTCCTTCATTGTTGATCCTCTTTGAGCTTGCTATATCTCAATCACTCCAATGATTCTTACTCCTTGAGGGAAAAGAGGGAGGTGATCAAGATCTATGTTTTCACCAATCACTTTTCTTAGAGTACATTTTTTCCTAAGTGGTTTTGGTGATTGATGACAATGCGCTTTGCGGACTAACCATGTGCATTTAGATTTTAGAGATTATCAGATGGCACGAGATGGTTTATTTCACCTCGGTGTTTAAATAGAAGACGGATACTTTTCGATGATTTCATTTTGGTGGTTTTGAGTCATAGGAAATCCATACTATCAAGAGGGGGGGGGGGGGCGCATTTCCCCCGCAAAAAAAAAGAGGGGGCCGCATTTAAAAAGGTTATGGTGGAATCAACACGTACACATTTGCACCCTCTTTCATCTCGGCACTTTGGAGCTACTGTCTTCTGCTTAGGATTTTTCAGAAGCATTTAAGCGGAAGTACCGCGCTGAGGCACGGTAGTACCGCTCCAGCGGTACTTCCGCCCTCCAGTGTCGAGGGCACTGCCGCTTATGTTTTGGTTCTGGTGTTTTTGTAGTTGTTGAGCGGTAGTACAGAGCGGCAGTACCGCCCGCGCGATACTGCGGCTTCGTCCACTGCCCCACTCCTGCAGAAGCATTGAATATCAATGCATTAAACGAAAGTACCACTACTGCGGAGCGGTAATACCGCTCGGGCGGTACTACCGCCCTCCACATTCGCGCCTACTACCGCTTATATTTTGCTTCTGGTATCCTTCGCCACTCGAGCGGAAGTGGAGTAGTAGTATCCAACGGTAGTACCGCTCCTTGTGGTACTGCCGCCCTACCTATCCCCGCTACCGCTGGTTCCCCTCTCCATGCAGGGCCAAGCGAAAGTACCGCTGGCAGGAGCGATAGTACGGCTCCTGCGGCACTACCGCATCCCTGACTTGTGTCAGTTGCATGTTGAGCCCGGAACTACCGCGCTGGGCGGTAGTACCGCTCCCGTCAACGGTACTACCGCTTATGCGCGACTTGTGGGCAGAAAACAGTCAGTTTTGCCCTACCCTATAAAAGGGGGTCTTCTTCCCCAAGTTGACTTATCTCTTTTTCCCCAAGCTCCATTGTTGCTCCTAAGCTCATTTTCGCCCGATCTCTCTCCCTAGCTATCGAATCTTGTTGATGCTCTAGGGTTTGGAGGAGAAGGCCTTGATTTACACTTCCACCAAGAGAAATTTGATTTCCCCCACTAATCCCTTGCGTATCTTGTTACTCTTGGATGTTTGAGCACCCTAGAAGGAAGAGGTCATCCCGGAGCCACAATCCATTGTGGTGAAGCTTTATGGTGATGTTGGGAGCCTCCAATTAAGTTGTGGAGATAGCCCCAACCTTGTTTGTAAAGGTTCGGTCACCGCCTTCAAGGGCACCACTAGTGAAATCACGGCATCTCGCATTGTGTGAGGGCGTGAGGAGAATACGGTGGCCCCAGTGGCTTTTTCGGGAGCATTGTGCATCCACACCGCTCCAACAGAGACGTACTTTCCCTCAAAGGGAAGGAACTTCAGTAACACATCCTTGTCTTCACCGGCTTCACTTGTGGTTACTTCTTACATTTACTTTATGCAAGCTATATTCGTGTTATATCATTTGCTTGCTTGTATTGTTGTTGTTACTAGTATCATATAGGTTGCTCACCTAGTTGCATATCTAGACAACCTATTTGTTGCTTAAACTAATTTTTTAAGAAAAGCTACAAATTGGTCGTTGCCTATTCACCCCCCCCCCCTCTAGTCAACGATATCGATCCTTTCAATTGGTATCAGAGCTACGTCTCTTTTAGAGGCTTAACCGCCCAAAGAGTATGGCTAACAACGAGGCTCGGGATGGAGAGAATTCCTCGGCCGCGTCTGAGACCATGGTCTCCCGCAATGATTTGAATGAGACCATTGCCTCTCTCAAATCTTTCATGATGAATGAGGTCAAGGACGTGCTAAATAAATTCCTTGAGAATCTTAAACTCCCCACCGATCCGAAGGATATGGTTAACCCCTTTTCTACGGAAACGGATGCTGATTCCAACGAGGAATCGGCTAGTGCCACTATCCCTAATTCCTCACAAGGAAAGAATGGATTTGGCATCAATGCCGCGGTTGCCCCTCCACTGACCTATGGTCGACCGGCACCTTCACCTCATATTAACTCTAATGGGTCCCCACCCAAACTTGATTTGACTAACTTTCTTAATTGGGTTTTTCGTATCAAGTCTCGTTTGAATCACAGCTCAACACAATTGTGGAGGGTGATCGAGCAAGACTTTCACCCTCATGATCCCAACAACATGACTCCAAGAGAAGAAATGGACAATCAACTCAATGCATCCGCCTTGTTCATTCTTTGATCCGCCATGCCACCCGAAGAGCTCTTCCATTTGCGTCCCTTCACCATTGCCAAAGAAGCATGGGCGCACATCAACTCACTGTACAAAGCAAGCTCAAGCATTCAACGATGCAACTTTGAGGTGGTTCTTGATGAAGCCGATGAGTTTGTGATGAATGAAGACGAAGACCCACGGGAGCTCTACCGGAGATTGACCACTCTAGCCGTTTCTCTCCGAGACCATGGGAGCAAGGACACGGATGACACTTGGGTCAAGCGAAAGTTCCTCAAGGCCATCATGCCATTCAACAAAGGCATGTCCTCCTTGATCCATCAAAGACTAGACTTCCACGCCTTGTCTTCGAGTGAAGTGTTGGATGATTTCGTTGCTATGAATATCTTGAACAAGACCGCGGAAAATACTCTAGATCATGTTCAACGTCCAAAGAAGCCCAACCTTGCTTCGAAGGCCAAGGCAATCTTGGAAGAGGAAGAAGAATAGTGTTGCCTCGAGGACACCAAATATACTTACCACGAGCACATGGCTCTTGCGTCAAGGCAATTTTGGGGCAACAAGAGGAACACGAAGCCCAACTTCTCCAAGAACAACTCAAGTGGCTTCAAGGGAAGAAACGAGTGAGGGCATGCTATAATTATGGAAATGTAAGTCACTTTGTTGTAGATTGCCCCTATGAGAAGCGTGAAGGCAATGGAGGCAAGTTGATTCGCAAGGACAAGTCCCAAGTCCTTCCCCAACAAGAACAACTTCACGAAGAGGGTGCCTTAAAAGGGGTTGACGGTGCAAGAAGAATACAACTCCGATGATGATGATGATGATGATGATGATTCTAGTGGTGAAGGGATGGCAACGGCCTCCGTAGCCATTGCCACTTCCTTTCCAACCACGATGTCGCTCTTCGACTCCCCCACCACATCCCCATCGCCAAGTGCCTAATGGCCAAAGCCTCCAACAAGGTAACCTCCAACATCAAAACTACCATCTCCACTACCTCTAGGGATAGTGGGGATGAACAAGAGGAGGTAAAAGTAGATGAAAATCCCTTTGATCAATTCATGCATAAACTCAAGGGTGAGACCAAAAAGTATTTCGTTGCTCTTTTGGAACAACTGGGTGAGGCCAATGATGTCATTGAGTCTCATAAAGATAGCATCACCGAGATGGAAGGGCATAGTCGTGATTATGCCTATGAGATTGCATATATTTCCCATGCTCTAGAAGAAGAGCAAGGTCTTCGTTTGGCTCTTGAGGAGTCACACAACGTTGACCTTGCTAGACTCAAGAAAGATCTTGATCATGCTCAAGTTCTTGCTCGTGTGTTTAAATCCGAGAAGGTTGAACTTGGGGTTGGCCATGAGAAACTCAATGAGGAGTTCGGGTTGCTTGACAAGGCTCATAAGGCCTTGAAGAGTGCTCAAGCTAGCCTCAAGGCTTCTTATGATCAACTCCAAGTGAAACTAACTAAGAAGATTGCCACTTGTCCTCCTTTTATGTTAATTGATAATGTTCATGCTTCTAACTCTTGTTGTGAGCATGTGCACCTTGTGGAGGAAAATGCAAAGTTGAAAGAGCAACTTGAGAAGGGCCTTGTGACTTGTATACAAGGCGAGAAGAACCTCAACGATCTTTTGAGCAATCAAATGGAAGTTGTGTTTAAGAAGGGACTTGGGTTTGTACCCATGTCAAAGAACAAGAAATCCAAGAAGAAAGACAAGACCAAGCAATATCTCCCTCTTGAAGAAACATTTGTCAAAGAGGGAGAGGGTGCTCCTAAGGAGAAGAAGAACAAGGTGATGGGTGGTAAGGCCAAAAGGGGCAATTCCACTCATCCCAACAAAGCCGACGATTTCAACCCTTCCTATGTTTTATGTCGTGCTAGTGATGGGCATGTTTATGCCAAATTTGTTGGTTCTCCTTATGAGTACATTGAATGATCTATTTGGGTTCCTAAGACCCTTGTTACTAACATCAGAGGACCCATTCAAGAATGGGTACCTAAAACCAAGCATTGATCTTATGTAGTAGTTTGCTTCCGGAAGAGGTTCATGGTTGCTTGATAGTGGAGCAACAAATCATATGACCGGAAGCAAGGACTTGGTGGTGGACGTTCAAACTAACTCATCTATGGCCACTCAAGTCCAATTTGGTGATGCTACCACGTCAAAGGTATTGGGTCTTGGCAAGGTGGTGATATATCCGGATTTAACCATTGAGAAAGTCATGCTTGTTGAGACCCTTGCATACAATTTACTTTCCGTTCATCAACTTGCACTCATGGGCATTTCTACATTCTTTGATGTCGATAATGTGGCCCTTTTGTCGAGCAAGACTCTTAAAGTAGACTATGTTGGATATGTTGAGAACGGTCTCTATGTGGTCAACTTCTCGTAGAAGCCCACTAAGACCGCAACATGTTTAATGGCTAAAGTTGATGTGGGATGGCTTTGGCATCGCTGTTTATTACATGTCAAAATGAGATTCTTTGCAAAGTCTCCTCAATGAGGACCATGTTCGTGGACTAACAAATGTTAGTTTTGCCAAAAATCATGCTTGCAGTGCTTGTATTGAAGGAAAGCTACATGAGACGCCTCACCGCTCCACGACTACTATCTACTCGAAGAGGCCCTTAGAGCTCCTCCACATTGATCTCTTTGGTCCTCCATCTTTCGATAGTCTTGGAGGAAGAAAATATTGCTTGGTGGTTGTGGATAAGTATTCAAGATACACATGGGTATACTTCTTCAAGAGGAAGAGTGAGACCCAACAAACCATCATCGACTTTGCAAATGAAGCTCAACATCAACATGATGCATAGGTATTGATGATTAGAAGTGACAACGGCTCCGAGTTCAAGATCTACACCTTGGATGAGTTTCTGAGTGATGAGGGGATCAAGCACCAATACTCCGCACCATATACCCCTCAACAGAATGGTGTAGCGGAGAGGAAGAACCGGACATTGATGGATGCGGTAAGGACCATGATGGCGGAATTCAAATCTCCATATAACTTTTGGGCCAAAGCCATCAACACCGAATGCCATGCATCCAATCGGCTCTACCTCCGCAAAGGCTTGAACAAGACTCCATATGAGATACTCACTGCTAACAAGCCCGACCTCAAGTACTTTCGGGTGTTCGGATGTAAGTGTTTCATTCTCAAAAAGGGAGCTCATTTACTAAGTTTGATTCTAGAGCTCAAGAGGTCATATTTGTTGGTTATGCTACAAACTTTCATGTTTATCGTGTCCTCAATAAGTCAACCAGACTCATTGAGAAGACGTGTAACATAGAGTTTGATGAAAATAATGGCTCCCAAGTGGAGCAAAGTGGTCTTTGTGGTGTAGGTGGTGAAATTCCTTCCCAAGCCATAAGAAGAATGGGTGTGGGACACTTTCTACCCGTTGAGGAACCCCTTGTGATCAAAGGAGAAGGACAATATTCTACTCAAGTGGAACCCTCACCAACACTTGACCCACACGCTTCCGAAGAACAAAGTGAAGGCCCTCAACCAAATGAACAAGATCAAGGGCAAGATCAATCTCATGATGTTGGTGATTCGCCAAGTGATGCCCAAGATCACGTTCATGACTCCAAGCAAGCTCAAGATGATGAAAATATTGCTCCCCAACCTTCCATGGAGGAGATTTTGGAGCGTCGCGCCACCAAGATATCCTCCACTATACAATGCCGACAACATGTTTTGGAGAATGTCTATGGGAGCTTGAGTAAAGGGGTAACCACTCGTATACAATTAACAAACTTTTGTGAGCACCACGCGTCCGTTTCTTGTATTGAACCCCTAAAGGTACAAGAGGCGCTCGAGGACACGGATTGACTTGAAGTCGTGCATTATAAAATCAACAACTTAGAGCGCAACAAGGTGTGGCAATTGGTTCCAAGGCCAAAGGAGAATCATAATGTCATTGGAACCAAATGGATCTTTAAGAACAAGAAAGCTGCAAATGGTGTTGTCATTCAAAACAAGGCAAAATTGGTGGCTCGAGGCTACTCCCAAGTCGAGGGTATCGACTACGGTGAAACCTTTGCCCCCATTGCTCGTATTGAATCTATTCGCATGTTGCTTGCATATGCTTCTCATCATAATTTCAAGTTGCAACAAATGGATGTGAAGAGTGTATTTTTAAATGGTCCTCTTAATGAGTTGGCATATGTCAAACAAACCTCGGGGTTCGAAGATCCCAAGTTCCCCAATCATGTGTACAAGCTCAATAAGGCACTCTATGGCCTTAAACAAGCACCACGTGTGTGGTATGAGAACATTACCGAGTTGTTACAAGATCGTGTGTTTGAAATTGGGAAAATCGATCACACACTTTTTATTAAGAGGGTTAAAGGGAATTTGTTCATATGTCAACTATATGTTGATGATATTATCTTGCAATGATAAGTTTGCCCCACTCATGACCAAAGAGTTTGAGATGTGTATGATGGGAGAGTTGAAGTTCTTCATTGGATTCGAAGTCAAGCAACGAAGACAATGAACCTTCATCAACCAAGCAAAATACACTCAAGACATGCTCAAGAGGTTTAAGTTGGATGATGCCAAGCTATTCAAGACTCCTATGCCACTCAAGTGTCAACTTGACACTGATCCCAATCATAAAGCCGTGGATCAAAACGTATATCGCTCCATGATTGGATCCTTGCTTTACCTTTGTGCGTCTAGGCCGGATATTATGTTGAGTGTGGGAATGTGTGCACGTTTTCAAGCCACACCTAAGGAAAGTCTGTAAGAGATATGCCCTAGAGGCAATAATAAATGTTATTGATTATCTCCCTATTCATAATTAGGTTTATGTTCCATGCTATAACTGCTATGGTTCTCGAGTCTGCAATAACCACGAGGCTCGGAGGAAGACTTATATGCACGTGTGGAATAATAAATGGTAAAATGTATTCCTAGTCTGGCCTCTAAGACTGGCTCAAGTATTGCATGATGATCCTGTTTTCCTGATCATGGGCATGGCTATGCCGGCAATTTTGAGGGCGCAATGTTGGTAGAACACTTGTGTTGAATCGACCCGAATTGATGTTATACTATGAGATACATTCGTCACAAGTTAATGGTTTATAACACAGAGATGGTTAACGTTTGCATGATTCCTTAGACCATGAGAGTATCGAGTTTCTTCATGCTTGCTTCATGAACTTTGGGGTTTGTTAAACGTCATCCGTAAATGGGTGGCTATTACGGCGGCTTACGGGGCCATGGAAAATTATGTCAAGTAACTTGATAGCTCAAGATTGGGATTTTCTCCTCCGACGATGGAGAGATATCTCTGGGCCCTCTCGGTGTTACGGTATCCATCATCGTCTGGCCAGACACTTTGTGATTTGATCACGGGGATGCCGGAACACGGGAACGAGAAAAGAGAACAATACCGGTAACGAGGTAACTGGCATAGTGGACAAGTTGTTGATCCACGGGGATGCCAACATGTCTCACCTCGGGTATTTGTAACATATCGTGAAGCAACAGGAATAGCACACGGCAACTGGAGGTTCACTCGAATATTCATTCGTGTGGGTATAGGGGTCAATATGGGTGTCCACGGCTCCGATGTTGATCATTGATCGGAAGGGGTTCCGGGTCATGTCTATACTTCACCGAACCTATAGGGTCACACGCTTAAGGGTCATCTATCTGTTGAATACTAGACAGGGAGTCTGAGAGAAATTCACCGAAAAAGTTTCGGAGACAACGGAAGAGTTCCAGAGAGAGAACACCGGAAGAGTTTCGGTAAAACCGAAAAGTTGTTTCGGAGTGTACCATTAAGTCAAATTGGTTTCGGCACATGCCTGGAAATTATTGGAGGGTACCAGAATTGTTCCGGTAACTTCTGAGATTTTTCAGAGACAAAAACCGGAAATGTTCCGGACTGCCGGAACCGCTTTAGTTGCTTTTCACAGATGAAAATCACTAAACCGAAAAGTTGTTTCGGAGTACACCATTAAGTCAAATTGGTTTCAGCACACGCCTGATAATTCTTGGAGTGTGCCAGAATCATTCTGGAAACTTCTGGAAATTTTCCGGAAGAAAAACCGGAAATGTTCCGGAGCTGCCGGAACCGCTTTGTTTGCTTTTCGCAGATGAAAATCACTAATCCGGAATTGTTTTGGAACACGTCGAAAATTATTTTAGTGGGTACTGGAAATGTTCTAAGCCTACATAAATATTTTCGGTTCGAACGGACGCTGAAAAATGTTGTCGTGAATAGTGAAATCAGCTTTATGGTTACTTTCTGGAAAGCCACCTTTTTGGGCTTTTGCTCCAAAATATCTTGGAGATGACATGGATGGATGTGGCTGAAATTTCAGCCCCTCCACCCCTCCTTCTCCTATAAATAGAGGTGGAGGGGGCTGCCCAAAACTCACTCTTTCCCACATACAAGTGCCATGCATGATCTGGCTTTCTCTCTCCCTCCCAGCGAAATAGTTTCGTAGAGCCGAAAGGATGTCTGGGTTCCAGTGGGAACTAGTTCTGGACGGCGAAGCCCTGCCGGATAGATGACACCGTATGTGTGCAACTCTGTAGAGAGATCGTAGTTTCGTTCTTAGTTCGAGAGTGCCTCCCGAAGGGCTGTCCGTGTGACCGTCCGAGTTTCGAAGGTCCTCCAGAAGGGTTGTCCGAGTGACCGTCCGAGTTTCGAAGGTCCTCCCGAAGGGCTGTTCGCGACACTGTCCGGGGGACTGTCCGACCGCCTCCCGGAGGGCTGTCCGAGGGGCAGATGATGGTATACATCCTCGCGGTTGGGAGGTTGTAAATCCTAGCTGCGGGGATCTGCACCGCCGATCGTCATCGACTCTACTTCCGCTGCGCTACGAGTCGGTAACGAAAAAGATCAAACCTTGTATGCAGTCTCCATAGTGGTCCTGGGCTGGTGCGTAGGTCGGAAATTTTTTGTTTTCTGCTGCGTTACCCTACAGTGGCATCATGAGCCGTGCTATGCGTAGATGCAGGTTGCGATCTAGAATACATAGAGATGTATGGGTGTTGCACAATATAATTAGGTAGTAGATGAGTTCTATTACTGAAAATTATTTGTGCGGGTAGCAGATGAAATCTGTTACCCGATGTTCTTGTTGCTTCCCTGGAATTTGCATATTTCTGATCTTGATAACAGCATGGTGGAGTTTCAATGTTCTGGCAGTCCACGATCCTGATTGATCAACGAAGTGCTAACAGTTCATTGAATTCCACCGTAGTTAAAAAGAAAGATGAAATTTCACAGACGAAAGGGCAATGCAGATATGATCTGCACGGGGGTCGTGCGTATGACGAAGTTTAATATGGGGCTCGAGATTTTATTATCTCGTGTTTCATACACCCTGCAATGTTAATCTAGCGACTTGGATTATCATGCTTGATGATGGACGTTGGTAGCTTCGGTTTGTTTCGAAACCTTAGAAGCCACGTAAAACAAGTTTTGCATGAACCGATTAGAGGCGTCTAACTTGGTTTTGCAGGATGGTTTGCATGTGCATATGATGTGGTATAGCAGTACTCATAATAATTTGATTATGTATGAGATGACTATATGATGTAAATTGATTAACATGACCTGCGTGTCATCATTCGGCATGATGGCTGGAGCCATATGATTGTCACTTTAATGACCTGCGTGTCAACCTTAAGTAATGCACTTATTTTATTAGCTATAGAGATAGCAATATTATCGGGTGCATCGACAAGGTGGTGGCAATCTTCGTGAAGGTAAACACCGACACGAATGCCAAAGATGAAGAAATACAAGACTTCTCCGTCAGAAAGGGCTATACCATATCATGCTATTATGAATTGCCTGAGATGTTTATCCCTTATGATGCACCCTTTTGATTGCACGGTAGTCGCTTTTATTAGGGTGATCTCTCACAAAAATATCAAGTAGTTAGTGTTCTCCCAAGTGTAGCACCGTCACGGCACCTATCTCTTCGGGGTATCATATGGATACATGGGTATGAACGATTAGAGAAGTGTGAGGCGGGTGAGTTGAGACCTCGCAGCGAGATCACTTGGTTGTCTTGACGTTCTAGCTTGAAAGTCCTGAGCTCGGAACACGCCCATCGAAAGATGAACAAGAGTCACATAGAGATGTGATTGGCAAGTTGGCCTACCGATTGCAATTCTCGTCACTTGAGATGGATACATCCTTGGCGTTGAATTGTAATATGGATCTTGAATAGCTCACAATCAATTATGAGAGATATTGATTTGAGTGGGAGCGCACTGTTGAATTAACTTCTTTTAATTCTCAGTGCAATTAATTTTGAACACTGTCTAAGTGTGATTTGCATAATAGTTGTAGAAGAATGGCTCGCATTTCCACCTTCCCTATTAAAATTGAATAGCTGTTAAATATCTGGTTAAAACTTTACGGTTGGTAACGTAATATGAGGATTGTCCTCAAGAGTGCCGAGAAGGACTTTGTCCTATCGCATGCTTTCGGTATTCTCCCGCTAATGCTATGGATCATGTGACTCTCGTCCTTCGATCCAAAAGCTAGAATTCTGTTTCAGTCAAGTGCAATACGTTTGCTTCCATGAGACCCGAACTTCGAAAGTTTTCGGATGGTTATGTGATATTCATGGAACTGAAAATCAATTTTCAGATACAAACAAAGGCTGAAAGATATGAAATATCCAAAGCAATGTTTGTTTGCAAACTATTAGTAAAGGTGTTTACTATGCATTTGACTGATAAGAGAGGGATCCAGAAGAACGCCTGTCATATGATGAAAGGTGAATAAAACAACAACTTAAAGAGAAAGGAAGTGTCCGAAGGGTGTTAGTGAAACTTTCACGCCTAGGAAGTCCGGGGCTAACGCCACTCTTAAGTTGGGTGCTTCTTCTGAGAGTAGGAGAAATACTGAAAGTTAAACTATTAGAAGTATGAAGGCAGAAGGAAAGAAGACTGGAATATCCAGCTCATGTATGAATGTCACACAAGTTTTTGATGTATAGAAGGCTGGTCAAAGATATAGTTCTTGGGAATTATGGTTAAACATGTTAATCACTGATTCTTGGGTATTGTGAGTTAATCACAAAGATACCCGCTCGATTGCATTCTGTTGCAACTCGATGTAAAAACTACTATGGCCTGAAAGACTAGCCAGGAATGAGGTTTTGATACACGCTGGGAATATAGTAAATGGTACTATACCTTCCATCGGTGTATTACCTATGTATTTATTTTCATAATTCATTTAGAGTTTCACACTCTAGCCCTTTGCATAAGGTATCTTGCAAGAAGGTTGTTCATAAGAGAACTTTTGATGTTCGGTGTTATGAATAACATAAGGGCCATACTTTCATTATGAATGAGACGTGTGTTATGAATATTGATAATAAAACATTACCTCTTGGTTTACTTTCATAATTCATTTTAGAGTTTCATACACTCTAGCCCATTGCACAATGTTTGTTGCAAAAGAGTTGTTCATAAAAACAACAATTGTTGTTCAGTATTATGAATAACATGAAGGGCCATACTTCCATCCTAGATGGATGTATGTTATGAATATTGATGGAAATATGATACATCCATAACACTGACGCTAAATGTCGCAAGACTTAAAGAATACCACACAAGTATGGCACTGCATTTGGTCACATTGGAGAAACCCGCATGGAAAATTCCATTATGATGGATTTTGAACTCGTTTGATTTTGAATCATCTGACACTTGCAATTTCCTCTGAAAAGTGAAGTGACTGAAATACCGTTCACAGGCCATAAGGAACGAGCAAAGAACATATTGGTGATCATACATTATGATGTGTGTAGTCCTATAAATGTTGTTGCAAGTAGTGGATTTATCTATCTTCAGAAATGACTCAAGTAGATATATGGATATTTACTTGTTGAGACGTAAGTCTGGATCTTTTGAATTCATTCATAAGGTTTTCAAAAATGAAGTAGAAGTTATTGTAACAAGAAAATTATGTTTCTGCAAACTGATTGCGGAAAGGAATATTTGAGTTACAAGTTTAGCGAATGTCTGATGAGTTGTGAAAGGGTTTCATAACTTGCACCTACCGGAACACCACTGCAAGTGAAAAGTCCGTGAAGATGTAATCGAACCATTTATGACATGGTAAGATCAAAGATGACGTAAATAAATTTGCCATTATCCCTTTTAAAGTGATGCTTTAGAGACTGCGGCTTTTACACTGAAAAGAGCTCCATCGGGTCTGTTGAAATGACGTCATGGTATGGTACGCCCAACCATGTTATATCTTTTCTTAACATTTGGAATATGGGGCTTGTGTAAAAGGTTACAAACCTATTCCAAATCAGACAAGTGCTGCTTTGTAGGTTATCCCAAGTCATTGGGTATTCCCCCACCACTATACCGAGCCAAATGATTTTGCCACAAAACGGTATGCTTTTAAAGAGAATAGTTCTTACAAAAGGTGAGTGGGAGGACAGTGCAACTCGATGAGATAACCAGTATCTTCGTCATCAGGTCAAAGGAAAGGAACCTTGGAAGTGATTCCGGAGTTTCCTACTGCGACTGATACGGAAGTCTCTACAATAAAATGTATGGACTTCGGTCGAACTTGCAGCTGAACCACGTAGGCAAGGCTCGTGCAAACCTCTCGGGTGCGCAAACGAGATATTGTTGTTGGACAACAGTATACCTATGATACACAAGGAAGCGGTGATGGGCCCTGACTCCGGAATTGGCTAAATGCCAATACAATCCGAGATAGTTTCCATATAAATGTTTCAAGATTAAAATCTTGATACACCTTTCGGAAGGCTTAGAGTCTAACGAATATTTATGGAACTAAAAACTGATACGGATAAAAATGTTTTATCCATAAAGCTCGACTTGTTGAAATAACAAGTTCAAGGAGTTGACTACGATGAGGTTGTTTCACCGTAGCGATGCTTAAAGTCGGTTCGGGTTGAACTAGCAATTAATACATATTTCAATCATGAGATATGAAACATGGATGACGAAAGGATTTCCATCTGATGGAAATGTAACCAAGGACTTGCATGTGTTACAGTCCAAGGTATTTTGTCAGTCCAGAGGATGCTAGTAAGTATGCAAACTTCAGAGTTCCAGCAATGGACAGAAGAGAGCAAAATGGAGTTGGAATCTTCGTGTTTTGATGAAATGGTCGAAAAGGGTTTTTGACTTCATCAATGGGTAACGAAGATGCTTGTGATTCAAGAAAATAAGTGGGAGCATAATAATATTTCTAAAAACCTTGCGTGCTTGACACATTGTTAATTGGAAATAAATTTCTTGACACGAATTAGGACTTCATTTGAAAATAGTTTTTTCGATGAAGTGCGTGGGCTAAATAGCCTTGATATTAGGCATGATGATCTATGGAGATAGATTTACCTAATGGGACTGAGCAAAGATACATACTGACAAAATGCTAAAACCTTTTAGCATTGAAAAACGTCAAGGAGTGATTCTTGCCGAAGTCACATGGAAAGAGTTTTTTCAAGACTCGGTGTCCCAAAACACTGATGAGCAAAATACATGATGGTGATTCCACACACTCTTGTGTTTGGATTAATCATGTATTCCATGGTATGTAAAAACAACCAGATATGTCCAATACTCCAAAGTTGTTGCGAGTATAGATACCAATGTGATCAAAGTACTGATCATGGGACAACAGTGAAAGATGTCATTGAGTACTAGAGCAGTACTGATGACATGTTTTCTCGCAAGCAGAGATTATGAAGTGCTCGTTGTAAGTAATTACATCGATACAGTCTTCATCAATGCTCCATGCGATTTTCGATTTAAGTTATGGGTTTTGTGTAATACACAACATGGTGGCACGGTAGTTGGAAATTGTTCCAAACAAGATACTGTGGCGAATTCTATAACAAAGGCTAAGTATGTTGACGCTTTAGAAGCAACAAAGAAGTTGTTGAATCATATAGTTCATTCATGAACTTAGTATGGTTCCAAGATGGCTTTGGTCTATGGGACACTATTGCAGATAGTTGCTCCATAGCTCAGTCTGAGGAATCAGGTTTCGACCAATGATTCACACATATGCAAAGCCAAGTCCACACAAAATATGAATTTTGTGAAAGCGTGAAAACGCAAGGTTATACAAAGTTACACACGGAGCTGAAGTCATCAGATCCGTTGGACATCAGGCTATACCACATGCGAAGCATATTTTACACCAGTGTGCCACAGGTGTAAAGTGCATTAGCATTAACTAGATTATTGACTCTAGTGCAAGTGGGAGTCTGTAGGAGATATGCCCTAGAGGCAATAATAAATGTTATTGATTATCTCCCTATTCATAATTAGGTTTATGTTCCATGCTATAACTGCTATGGTTCTCGAGTCTGCAATAACCACGAGGCTCGGAGGAAGACTCATATGCACGTGTGGAATAATAAACGGTAAAATGTATTCCTAGTCTGGCCTCTAAGACTGGCTCAAGTATTACATGATGATCCTGTTTTCCTGATCATGGGCATGGCTATGCCGGCAATTTTGAGGGCGCAATGTTGGTAGAACACTTGTGTTGAATCGACTCGAATTGATGTTATGCTATGAGATACATTCGTCACAAGTTAATGGTTTATAACACAGAGATGGTTAACGTTTGCATGATTCCTTAGACCATGAGAGTATCGAGTTTCTTCATGCTTGCTTCATGAACTTTGGGGTTTGTTAAACGTCATCCGTAAATGGGTGGCTATTACGGCGGCTTACGGGTTCATGGAAAATTATGTCAAGTAACTTGATAGCTCAAGATTGGGATTTGCTCCTCCGACGATGGAGAGATATCTCTGGGCCCTCTCGGTGTTACGGTATCCATCATCGTCTGGCCAGACACTTTGTGATTTGATCACGGGGATGCCGGAACACGGGAACGAGAAAAGAGAACAATACCGGTAACGAGGTAACTGGCATAGTGGACAAGTTGTTGATCCACGGGGATGCCAACATGTCTCACCTCGGGTATTTGTAACATATCGTGAAGCAACAGGAATAGCACACGGCAACTGGAGGTTCACTCGAATATTCATTCGTGTGGGTATAGGGGTCAATATGGGTGTCCACGGCTCCGATGTTGATCATTGATCGGAAGGGGTTCCGGGTCATGTCTATACTTCACCGAACCTATAGGGTCACACGCTTAAGGGTCATCTATCTGTTGAATACTAGACAGGGAGTCTGAGAGAAATTCACCGAAAAAGTTTCGGAGACAACGGAAGAGTTCCGGAGAGAGAACACTGGAAGAGTTTCGGTAAAACCGAAAAGTTGTTTCGGAGTGTACCATTAAGTCAAATTGGTTTCGGCACATGCCTGGAAATTATTGGAGGGTACCAGAATTGTTCCGGTAACTTCTGAGATTTTTCAGAGACAAAAACCGGAAATGTTCCGGATTGCCGGAACCGCTTTAGTTGCTTTTCACAGATGAAAATCACTAAACCGAAAAGTTGTTTCGGAGTACACCATTAAGTCAAATTGGTTTCGGCACATGCCTGATAATTCTTGGAGGGTGCCAGAATCATTCTGGAAACTTCTGGGAATTTTCCGGAAGAAAAAACGGAAATGTTCCGGAGCTGCCGGAACCGCTTTGTTTGCTTTTCGCAGATGAAAATCACTAATCCGGAATTGTTTTGGAACACGTCGAAAATTATTTTAGTGGGTACTGGAAATGTTCTAAGCCTACATAAATATTTTCGGTTCGAACGGACGCTGAAAAATGTTGTCGTGAATAGTGAAATCAGCTTTATGGTTACTTTTTGGAAAACCACCTTTTTGGGCTTTTGCTCCAAAATATCTTGGAGATGACATGGATGGATGTGGCTGAAATTTCAGCCCCTCCACCCATCCTTCTCCTATAAATAGAGGTGGAGAGGTCTGCCCAAAACTCACTCTTTCTCACATACAAGTGCCATGCATGATCTGGCTTTCTCTCTCCCTCCCAGCGAAATAGTTTTGTAGAGCCGAAAGGCTGTCTGGGTTCCGGTGGGAACTAGTTCTAGACGGCGAAGCCCTTCCGGATAGATGACACCGTATGTGTGCAACTCTGTAGAGAGATCGTAGTTTCGGTCTTAGTTCGAGAGTGCCTCCCGAAGGGCTGTCCGTGTGACCGTCCGAGTTTCGAAGGTCCTCCCGAAGGGCTGTCCGAGTGACCGTCCGAGTTTCGAAGGTCCTCCCGAAGAGCTGTCCGTGACACCGTCCGGGGGACTGTCCGACCGCCTCCCGGAGGGCTGTCTGAGGGGCAGATGATGGTATACATCCTCGCGGTTGGGAGGTTGTAAATCCTAGCTGCGGGGATCTGCACCGCCGATCGTCATCGACTCTACTTCCGCTGCGCAACGAGTCGGTAACGAAAAAGATCAAACCTTGTATGCAGTCTCCATAGTGGTCCTGGGCTGGTGCGTAGGTCGGAAATTTTTTGTTTTCTGATGCGTTACCCTACAGTGGCATCATGAGCCGTGCTATGCGTAGATGCAGGTTGCGATCTAGAATACATAGAGATGTATGGGTGTTGCACAATATAATTAGGTAGTAGATGAGTTCTATTACTGAAAATTATTTGTGCGGGTAGCAGATGAAATCTGTTACCCGATGTTCTTGTTGCTTCCCTGGAATTTGCATATTTCAGATCTTGATAACAGCATGGTGGAGTTTCAATGTTCTGGCAATCCACGATCCTGATTGATCAACGAAGTGCTAACAGTTCATTGAATTCCACCGTAGTTAAAAAGAAAGATGAAATTTCGCAGACGAAAGGGCAATGCAGATATGATCTGCATGGGGGTCATGCGTATGACGAAGTTTAGTATGGGGCTCAAGATTTTATTATCTCATGTTTCATACACCCCGCAATGTTAATCTAGCGACTTGGATTATCATGCTTGATGATGGACGTTGGTAGCTTCGGTTTGTTTCGAAACCTTAGAAGCCACGTAAAACAAGTTTTGCATGAACCAATTAGAGGCGTCTAACTTGGTTTTGCAGGATGGTTTGCATGTGCATATGATGTGGTATAGCAGTACTCATAATAATTTGATTATGTATGAGATGACTATATGATGTAAATTGATTAACATGACCTGCGTGTCATGATTCGGCATGATGGCTGGAGCCATATGATTGTCACTTTAATGACATGCGTGTCAACCTTAAGTAATGCACTTATTTTATTAGCTATAGAGATAGCAATATTATCGGGTGCATCGACAAGGTGGTGGCAATCTTTGCGAAGGTAAACACCGACGCGAATGCCAAAGTAGAAGAAATACAAGACTTCTCCGTCAGAAAGGGCTATACCATATCATGCTATTATGAATTGCCTAAGATGTTTATCCCTTATGATGCACCCTTTTGATTGCGCGGTAGTCGCTTTTATTAGGGTGATCTCTCATAAAAATATCAAATAGTTAGTGTTCTCCCAAGTGTAGCACCGTCACGGCACCTATCTCTTCGGGGTATCACATGGATACATGGGTACGAATGATTAGAGAAGTGTGAGGCGGGTGAGTTGAGACCTCGCAGCGAGATCACTTGGTTGTCTTGACGTTCTAGCTTGAAAGTCCTGAGCTCGGAACACGCCCATCGAAAGATTAACAAGAGTCACATAGAGATGTGATTGGCAAGTTGGCCTACCGATTGCAATTCTCGTCACTTGAGATGGATACATCCTTGGCGTTGAATTGTAATATGGATCTTGAATAGCTCACAATCAATTATGAGAGATATTGATTTGAGTGGGAGCGCACTGTTGAATTAACTTCTTTTAATTCTCAGTGCAATTAATTTTGAACACTGTCTAAGTGTGATTTGCATAATAGTTGTAGAAGAATGGCTCGCGTTTCCACCTTCCCTATTAAAATTGAATAGCTGTTAAATATCTGGTTAAAACTTTACGGTTGGTAACGTAATATGAGGATTGTCCTCAAGAGTGCCGAGAAGGACTTTGTCCTATCGCATGCTTTCGGTATTCTCCCGCTAATGCTATGGATCATGTGACTCTCGTCCTTCGATACAAAAGCTAGAATTCTGTTTCAGTCAAGTGCAATACGTTTGCTTCCATGAGACCCGAACTTCGAAAGTTTTCGGATAGTTATGTGATATTCATGGAACTGAAAATCAATTTTCAGATACAAACAAAGGCTGAAAGATATGAAATATCCAAAGCAATGTTTGTTTGCAAACTATTAGTAAAGGTGTTTACTATGCATTTGACTGATAAGAGAGGGATCCAGAAGAACGCCTGTCATATGATGAAAGGTGAATAAAACAACAACTTAAAGAGAAAGGAAGTGTCCGAAGGGTGTTAGTGAAACTTTCACGCCTAGGAAGTCCGGGGCTAACGCCACTCTTAAGTTGGGTGCTTCTTTTGAGAGTAGGAGAAATACTGAAAGTTAAACTATTAGAAGTATGAAGGCAGAAGGAAAGAAGACTGGAATATCCAGCTCATGTATGAATGTCATACAAGTTTTTGATGTATAGAAGGCTGGTCAAAGATATATTTCTTGGGAATTATGGTTAAACAAGTTAATCACTGATTCTTGGGTATTGTGAGTTAATCACAAAGATACCCGCTCGATTGCATTATGTTGCAACTCGATGTAAAAACTACTATGGCCTGAAAGACTATCCAGGAATGAGGTTTTGATACACGCTGGGAATATAGTAAATGGTACTATACCTTCCATCGGTGTATTACCTATGTATTTATTTTCATAATTCATTTAGAGTTTCACACTCTAGCCCTTTGCATAAGGTATCTTGCAAGAAGGTTGTTCATAATAGAAGTTTTGATGTTCGGTGTTATGAATAACATAAGGGCCATACTTTCATTATGAATGAGACGTGTGTTATGAATATTGATAATAATACATTACCTCTGGGTTTACTTTCATAATTCATTTTAGAGTTTCATACACTCTAGCCCATTGCACAATGTTTGTTGCAAAAGAGTTGTTCATAAAAACAACAATTGTTGTTCAGTATTATGAATAACATGAAGGGCCATGCTTCCATCCTAGATGGATGTATGTTATGAATATTGATAGAAATATGATACATCCGTAACACTGACGCTAAATGTCGCAAGACTTAAAGAATACTACACAAGTATGGCACTGCATTTGGTCACATTGGAGAAACCCGCATGGAAAATTCCATTATGATGGATTTTGAAGTCCTTTGATTTTGAATCATCTGACACTTGCAACTTTCCTCTGAAAAGTGAAGTGACTGAAATACCGTTCACAGGCCATAAGGAACGAGCAAAGAACATATTGGTGATCATACATTATGATGTGTGTAGTCCAATAAATGTTGTTGCAAGTAGTGGATTTATCTATCTTCAGAAATGACTCAAGTAGATATATGGATATTTACTTGTTGAGACGTAAGTCTGGATCTTTTGAATTCATTCATAAGGTTTTCAAAAATGAAGTAGAAGTTATTGTAACAAGAAAATTATGTTTCTGCAAATTGATTGCGGAAAGGAATATTTGAGTTACAAGTTTAGCGAATGTCTGATGAGTTGTGAAAGGGGTTTCATAACTTGCACCTACCGGAACACCACTGCAAGTGAAAAGTCCGTGAAGATGTAATCGAACCATTTATGACATGGTAAGATCAAAGATGACATAAATAAATTTTCCATTATCCCTTTTAAAGTGATGCTTTAGAGACTGCGGCTTTTACACTGAAAAGAGCTCCATCGGGTCTGTTGAAATGACGTCATGGTATGGTATGCCCAACCATGTTATATCTTTTCTTAACATTTGGAATATGGGGCTTGTGTAAAAGGTTACAAACCTATTCCAAATCAGAGAAGTGCTGCTTTGTAGGTTATCCCAAGTCATTGGGTATTCCCCCACCACTATACCGAGCCAAAGGATTTTGCCACAAAACGGTATGCTTTTAAAGAGAATAGTTCTTACAAAAGGTGAGTGGGAGGACAGTGCAACTCGATGAGATAACCAGTATCTTCGTCATCAGGTCAAAGGAAAGGAACCTTGGAAGTGATTCCGGAGTTTCCTACTGCGACTGATACGGAAGTCTCTACAATAAAATGTATGGACTTCAGTCGAACTTGCAGCTGAACCACGTAGGCAAGGCTCGTGCAAACCTCTCAGGTGCGCAAACGAGATATTGTTGTTGGACAACAGTATACCTACGATACACAAGGAAGCGGTGATGAGCCCTGACTCCGGAATTTGCTAAATGCCAATACAATCCGAGATAGTTTCCATATAAATGTTTCAAGATTAAAATCTTGATACACCTTTAGGAAGGCTTAGAGTCTAACGAATATTTATGGAACTAAAAACTGATACGGATAAAAATGTTTTATCCATAAAGCTCGACTTGTTGAAATAACAAGTTCATGGAGTTGACTACGATGAGGTTGTTTCACCGTAGCGATGCTTAAAGTCGGTTCGGGTTGAACTAGCAATTAATACATATTTCAATCATGAGATATGAAACATGGATGACGAAATGATTTCCATCTGATGGAAATGTAACCAAGGACTTGCATGTGTTACAGTCCAAGGTATTTTGTCAGTCCAGAGGATGCTAGTAAGTATGCAAACTTCATAGTTCCAGCAATGGACAGAAGAGAGCAAAATGGAGTTGGAATCTTCGTGTTTTGATGAAATGGTCGAAAAGGGTTTTTGACTTCATCAATGGGTAACGAAGATGCTTGTGATTCAAGAAAATAAGTGGGAGCATAATAATATTTCTAAAAACTTTGCGTGCTTGACACATTGTTAATTGGAAATAAATTTCTTGACACGAATTAGGACTTCATTTGAAAATAGTTTTTTCGATGAAGTGCGTGGGCTAAATAGCCTTGATATTAGGCATGATGATCTATGGAGATAGATTTACCTAATGGGACTGAGCAAAGATAAATATTGACAAAATGTTAAAACCTTTTAGCATTGGAAAACGTCAAGGAGTGATTCTTGCCGAAGTCACATGGAAAGAGTTTTTGCAAGACTCGGTGTCCCAAAACACTGATGAGCAAAATACATGATGGTGATTCCACACACTCTTGTGTTTGGATTAATCATGTATTCCATGGTATGTAAAAACAACCAGATATGTCCAATACTCCAAAGTTGTTGCGAGTATAGATACCAATGTGATCAAAGTACTGATCATGGGACAACAGTGAAAGATGTCATTGAGTACTAGAGCAGTACTGATGACATGTTTTCTCGCAAGCAGAGATTATGAAGTGCTCGTTGTAAGTAATTACATCGATACAGTCTTCATCAATGCTCCATGCGATTTTCGATTTAAGTTAAGGGTTTTGTGTAATACACAACATGGTGGCACGGTAGTTGGAAATTGTTCCAAACAAGATACTGTGGCGAATTCTATAACAAAGGCTAAGTATGTTGACGCTTTAGAAGCAACAAAGAAGTTGTTGAATCATATAGTTCATTCATGAACTTAGTATGGTTCCAAGATGGCTTTGGTCTATGGGACACTATTGCAGATAGTTGCTCCATAGCTCAGTCTGAGGAATCAGGTTTCGACCAATGATTCACACATATGCAAAGCCAAGTCCACACAAAATATGAATTTTGTGAAAACGTGAAAACGCAAGGTTATACAAAGTTACACACGGAGCTGAAGTCATCAGATCCGTTGGACATCAGGCTATACCACATGCGAAGCATATTTTACACCAGTGTGCCACAGGTGTAAAGTGCATTAGCATTAACTAGATTATTGACTCTAGTGCAAGTGGGAGTCTGTAGAAGATATGCCCTAGAGGCAATAATAAATGTTATTGATTATCTCCCTATTCATAATTAGGTTTATGTTCCATGCTATAACTGCTATGGTTCTCGAGTCTGCAATAACCACGAGGCTCGGAGGAAGACTCATATGCACGTGTGGAATAATAAACGGTAAAATGTATTCCTAGTCTGGCCTCTAAGACTGGCTCAAGTATTACATGATGATCCTGTTTTCCTGATCATGGGCATGGCTATGCCGGCAATTTTGAGGGCGCAATGTTGGTAGAACACTTGTGTTGAATCGACTCGAATTGATGTTATGCTATGAGATACATTCGTCACAAGTTAATGGTTTATAACACAGAGATGGTTAACGTTTGCATGATTCCTTAGACCATGAGAGTATCGAGTTTCTTCATGCTTGCTTCATGAACTTTGGGGTTTGTTAAACGTCATCCGTAAATGGGTGGCTATTACGGCGGCTTACGGGTTCATGGAAAATTATGTCAAGTAACTTGATAGCTCAAGATTGGGATTTGCTCCTCCAACGATGGAGAGATATCTCTGGGCCCTCTCGGTGTTACGGTATCCATCATCGTCTGGCCAGACACTTTGTGATTTGATCACGGGGATGCCGGAACACGGGAACGAGAAAAGAGAACAATACCGGTAACGAGGTAACTGGCATAGTGGACAAGTTGTTGATCCACGGGGATGCCAACATGTCTCACCTCGGGTATTTGTAACATATCGCGAAGCAACAGGAATAGCACACGACAACTGGAGGTTCACTCGAATATTCATTCGTGTGGGTATAGGGGTCAATATGGGTGTCCACGGCTCCGATGTTGATCATTGATCGGAAGTGGTTCCGGGTCATGTCTATACTTCACCGAACCTATAGGGTCACACGCTTAAGGGTCATCTATCTGTTGAATACTAGACAGGGAGTCTGAGAGAAATTCACCGAAAAAGTTTCGGAGACAACGGAAGAGTTCCGGAGAGAGAACACCGGAAGAGTTTCGGTAAAACCGAAAAGTTGTTTCGGAGTGTACCATTAAGTCAAATTGGTTTCGGCACATGCCTGGAAATTATTGGAGGGTACCAGAATTGTTCCGGTAACTTCTGAGATTTTTCAGAGACAAAAACCGGAAATGTTCCGGACTGCCGGAACCGCTTTAGTTGCTTTTCACAGATGAAAATCACTAAACCGAAATGTTGTTTCGGAGTACACCATTAAGTCAAATTGGTTTCGGCACACGCCTGATAATTCTTGGAGGGTGCCAGAATCATTCTGGAAACTTCTGGGAATTTTCCGGAAGAAAAACCGAAAATGTTCCGGAGGTGCCGGAACCGCTTTGTTTGCTTTTCACAGATTAAAATCACTAATCCGGAAATGTTTTGGAACGCATCGAAAATTATTTTAGTGGGTACTGGAAATGTTCTAAGCCTACATAAATATTTTCGGTTCGAACGGACGCTGAAAAATGTCGTCGTGAATAGTGAAATCAGCTTTATGATTACTTTTTGGAAAGCCACCTTTTTGGACTTCTGCTCCAAAATATCTTGGAGATGACATGGATGGATGTGGCTGAAATTTCAGCCCCTCCACCCCCCCTTCTCCTATAAATAGAGGTGGAGGGGGCTGCCCAAAACTCACTCTTTCTCACATACAAGTGCCATGCATGATCTGGCTTTCTCTCTCCCTCCCAGTGAAATAGTTTCGTAGAGCCAAAAGGCTGTCTGGGTTCCGGTGGGAACTAGTTCTGGACGGCGAAGCCCTGCCGGATAGATGACACCGTATGTGTGCAACTCTGTAGAGAGATCGTAGTTTCGGTCTTAGTTCGAGAGTGCCTCCCGAAGGGCTGTCCGTGTGACAGTCCGAGTTTCGAAGGTCCTCCCGAAGGGCTGTCCGAGTGACCGTCCGAGTTTCGAAGGTCCTCCCGAAGGGCTGCCCGCGACACCGTCCGGGGGACTGTCCGACCGCCTCCCGGAGGGCTGTCCGAGGGGCAGATGATGGTATACATCCTCGCGGTTGGGAGGTTGTAAATCCTAGCTGCGGGGATCTGCACCGCCGATCGTCATCGACTCTACTTCCGCTGCGCTACGAGTCGGTAACGAAAAAGATCAAACCTTGTATGCAGTCTCCATAGTGGTTCTGGGCTGGTGCGTAGGTCGGAAATTTTTTGTTTTCTGCTGCGTTACCCTACAAAGTCACTATGTTGTCGTCAAGCGAATTTTTCGATATTTGGCTCATACTCCAAACTTTGGCTTATGGTACCCCAGAGGTGCAACGTTTGATCTCATGGGATACTCGGAATCGGATTAGGCGGGAGACCGTGTGGATAGGAAGTCAACTTCCGGAGGGTGCCAATTCCTTGGTCGCTCTTTGGTGAGCTGGTCTTCAAAGAAACAAAATTGTGTTTCTTTCTCTACCACCGAGGCCGAGTATGTAGACGCCGCAAGTTTTTGTGCTAAATTGTTATGGATGAGGCAAACTTTAAAGTATTACGGTGTCACTTGTGACAAAGTGCCTTTTTCTATGACAATGAAAGAGCCATCAAGATCTCCCACAACCCGGTTCAACATTGCAAGACGAAGTATATTGAGTTTCGCCATCACTTAATCCGGGAGCACTTCAAGTGTGGAGAGATTGATCTTATTTATGTCAACACTCATCAACAACTTGCAGATATTTTCATGAAGCCATTGGATGAAGCAAGATTTCGCGAGTTAAGGCATGAGCTAAATATCATTGATTCAAGCAATGTGGCTTGAAGTATTGCACTCCCTACCGCACTCATCATTTATCTTGTTTAGGTGTAGGCATGGACATAGGGGGAGTGTTGTTTTCTCAATGAAATATCCCTTCCCTCATTATGCATAAATCAATCAAGTCTTTCACATTAGCTATTTTTTATGATACTTGTGCTTTAAAGACGAGCTTTGGTTATGGACTCAAGGTTAAAATCTTCGCGATGCCATACCAATTGACTCAAAAATAGGTGACTTCGGTACTATAAACATTTTTCCTCCTGGAAAATGTATACAATTTCGGGTACTGGACTAGGGGGGCATAAACTACCCCACATGTGGTTAGTGCGCTCGGTCTTGAATCTAAGTGCCCAAGATCGCAGGTCCTAGTTCAGCTCCAGCGGAACAAAACACCATGCACTTGACATGTCCTCCCATTGTTACCTTCTTAATTTGCTAACTTGCATTTCAGAAATTGCATCAATAATATAACAAAACTAACAGTGTAATAAGCCAAGGGAATCACATGGGAACACATGGTAAAACATGTTTTCTAAGCGTGCATGCTAGTGCAGGGAAGGTTGAACAAAGCTCCTACATAAAAAAGCAGTTCATACTGGAATCAGATAATGCCAAGGCAATATAGTGGAGCTCAACAAGCTATGCATGTGATAGGAATTGAGGACACACTACAACATCGTAAATTTAATGCAAGCACGAGGCAAAGAATGGGAACAAGCATGATCAAAGGGGGTGTTAAGCCTTGCCTGGTGTCCACGCTTGGTAGATGACCCGTCCTTACTCGAAGCTACCAATATCTCTGACTCCTACTTGTGAAGAAGCAAAACAATAATGAAAAAAACAAAATATGCAAGTGTTACTACTACTCGGAAGATCTATCATGTTCATGATATGCAATGACATGACATGGCAATGGTGATCCGATTCAATTAGCTAGCAAGTGAAGTGAAGCTCAACAAAACTACGATACTTCACATTAAGATATAATTACATATTGTTTATGTACACATCAAGTTTAAATGTTACTTCCTCTGTAAACTAATATAAGACTTTTTTTAGTAATCTAAGAAGTCTTATATTAGTTTGCAGAGGGAGCATTTAACATGGTAAGAATGGCACAGGGTGGAGATGAAATAAACTACCCAATCTAGTCAAGTTAAATGGTGTGGAAAATATAGGCATAAGTCATTCCCAATTACCCATACAAAAGAAAAGGATTGATAGTTGCACCCTAAACACAATGTTATCTCTACTATTAAAGTGGAGTTGGTAACATCGTTTCCACCTCGCACTCAATTTTTTCTCACACGTCCCCTCTTTGGTTTCCTGCTGAATTTTCTGGGTACCTCCAACCAATACCTAACAAAATAAAACCAACATAAATATATTAATTTGAAATAATCTAAACCAATTGATAGTTTCAAGAAACTTCCTATATTAATTCAATCAAATCAAAATATCAACTAAATCATTTTTCTCTTGCCTCCCCTACGCATACTCCCGTCAAATTAAATGTTATCAAAATTGATGTAAGATATATGTCAGACAAGATTTTTTGTGTGCGAATATGTCAACCAAGATTAATGTTGAACCACTAGAGTAAAAGTCCATTGTAACGTACATGAAATTATCTAATCGATGATTAACACAGAAGATAATTGCATGGTTGAAAAGTACACATTTTTCTGAGAAATTTACATATATAACTTCGCTCGGTCGCTTGAATTATTATGGATTTATCGATTTAATGGCATTTCTGTAAGTTATAAAGAGGTGCAGAAATTATTACTTTCTTCGTCCCATAATATAAGACGTTTTTGTAATCTAACATAACTTGCAAAAACATCTTATATTAAACGGGAAAGTAAAACAAAATCGGCCCGAGTACAGGCAACTAGGCTCGCTTCGCGTAAGATATTACTCCTTCCGTTTCACAATGTAGTGCACCCGCGCTTTCCAAGATTTAAGCTTGATCATACATTTAACCAACGAGACCGATTGCGATGGGAGCAAAAATTATACCATTGAATTTGTATATATTTAAGTTTAATCATATATTTAATCAACGAGACCGATTGCGGCGAGAGCAAAAATTATACCATTGAATTCGTAAATAAATGTATGGTCAAAATTAAATCTCGAAAAGCACGAACGCACTGCATTGAGGAAACGGGTGGTGTATTAAGCAGCACACAGATGTGATAGACAAAGCAAAGCGACTGGGCTATCAGGCGCACGTGAGCGAAGACTAACGGAGTGCTCGTTCGCCTCAGCCCAAGACAGAAGAGTGGAGAGGCATCTCACCGCTGGGCCTCGTCGGCCAGTAGTCGCTGCGGACCGAGCTGGGCTAGAGGCCGAAGCTACTGCAAGGTCGGGGCACCGTGCTCGGCAGCGAATGGAGGTGAGGCAGGGTAAGCCGGCGGTGGGTGGAGCTCTCCGGCGCCGGGCGCGCGAGATCCGGCGAAGGAACTCGATCTGCAAGGCATGGCCGCGCCCGCTCAAAGTAATGGAGGAATACATAACGGAGGGAGAGGAGGAAAGGAAAAGGCGGCGGCTGGGAGCTTTGCCGGAGTTGCTCGCCGGCGCACTCCGGTGGCGGCGCTGGCGATCCTAGGCGGCTGCTCGGGGGTTCGACCGGCTACAAGAGGAGCTCGGGCACTCGGGCTGGCGTGGCTGCTCGCGGGCCCCGATGGACTCGGAGGGCCCCGCCTGGGCCGCGGCGGGCTTGCGCGGGTGGAGCCGTGGAGGAGGCTGGTGGAGGCGCTGCGAGAAGCTCTTCAAGCCGTCAGATCGGGGATTCCGCGGTCCGGATCGAGTGGGAAAGAGGGGTGGACATTATCTAGGGTTTGTAAGTGTTTCCCCTAGATCTGAAATGGGTGAGGAAGAGGATGACGGCTGAGTTTGCTTTGGAAATTTTTCTTAACTAGTAAGCTTGCACGTGTAACGCACGTCTCCATTATAAACACAAAAATCATAAGATTTTTTTGTTCAAATTTAAATTATATTGTATGGTAATACTCTCTATATGTACAACTAATCGACATGGAAAAAACATCAGAAAGGAACATCTTTTCAGGATGGTTAGGTTGGAATGGAAACCACTATCAACAAGCTAAAAGAAAGTCATGTTCTCAAGTCAGGTTCAGTGCAAACATTGTTAACAAAACTATTGCAATTAGTACGCCATGTGATGGCGTGCTTCCTTTTTTCTGGAGCAAGTGCTTCTGATGTCAAGGAAAGTATACACAACCAAGTTAGGCCTGATGTATTTATGGTTTCATAGAGACATGCCCATACACTTGTTTTCGTCATTAAACACATCACAACTACACAAGGTAGCAATGGAAATTACAGCAAGAAGTTGATGCATTTCTTAATTTGATGTTTAACAAAAAAATCAAACATTCTTAAGCCAACCAGATATGAACAAAAAATGGTTCTGAGACAAATTAACAAAATTTTGTCTCTCCACACAAAACAGAAGTGTAAATTATGGCGCGAAATAAGATGGTGCAACCAACAAACTGGTACTTACAGGTGACTGCTATGTACAAAGGCATGGATCGCAATTCACATCTCCATAATAGCATTTTGGCACATCGTTGACTTTTTTTTTACTACCAATTCTCATGTACAATATTTGCCTTCTCAAATATGAACTTCCATTCCTTGTACTTCTGCGATTCCTCGTAGTCCCTCTTGCACTTTCACACGAGCGCCTCACGACAATCAAGGTATTGGATATCGGCGACCATGTGAAGCCCCCTCATGAGCTGGATGTTCTCCTTCACCCCAGTAGTGACATTCATGGCGTGAGGGACAGCCAAAAGATCAAAGGAGATAGTATTAGTATTTATCCTCCAGACACAATGGAAATTGAGATGTAAGTAACAAGTTCTTCATCTGAAGGACAGCTCATAGCATATCGAGTTATCGACAGCTCGTGTGACAGCATCAAACATGCTGGCATATACCACAATAACTCCGCTATGCCTGTACCTTCAAATTCATTGAAACAAATGCTAACATCAACTACAGAAACATAAATGCATGGTTACTATAATTTTTCTATAGAAAATGGCTGCAGTCCATGCTACGAGGAAGATGCTTGATGGTGCAATGATCTTAAGAGATGAACTGATACTGAATCACTTTAAACAATAAATATAGTCTTTATTTTTTATGTAACCGAAAGACTCTTAACTTACCTTTACTGCCTTTACCACGATTTGGGCATTTGCGAAAACCAATTTCCTACCTGAATCGTTTGACCAAACGCTGCTCTCAGTTCTTCATCCATATTACCCTGTAGTGAAGCAAATCGCATTGGACGCTTTAGATGTATCAGAAAATAAGAATGCCATAGCAATTAGTAATCAACAGTCATGCTACTGAAAACTACACTTTGTCATGCACGCAACTGAACACAACAAAAAAGTCCATATATAGAACAAATAATCAACGCCTCTACCTCAAGCACAGCAGAACTGAAATGTTAAAAACTGCACACAACCAAAATGATAAAATTAAACCAATGTGATGGGAATCCAGTATGGGCTTTCAAAGTTGGCAACGAAGTTTCATACTGTACTTGGGTTTAACGAACCAAACTAACCAGTGCCAAGCTACAGGATAAACACGACGTAAGAGAAATTGCCACTTCAGATGTGAGAGCAAATTAATCTTCCAGACAAGTACTGCAATTTTTCATGTTACATCGTCAGCTAAAATGATAAAAATGTGATAAGTGCTGAAACTTTTCAATCTGAAGATCAGTGAGCAACGTTTCAAAATTAAGATCAGTGACGGCGGAGAATATCCATATGCTCCAAATTATATGTCTTGTGTTCCTACAGACCTAAAGTACAAGCCATGGTACTATCTTCCTCTAGACAAGCATCATTTCTGAACCTTTAGTGACATGAAAAGTTTGACAGAAAGCTTAATAAATGGAATTTCATTGTACCTATTTTTTTATAACTTGCCAAACCTCAACGGATAGGGATCATAGAACTGCAGTCCAATTATACCGAACATACATCCGTATAACCATTTATTTCATTGACTAAAAATCTGCAAAAAAATTCAGCAAAACATGCATTCTTGCTCATGCAACTTAGTCTGGCAACCATATATAGAGTTAATTGCTTAAAATATTTATAGAACCTTATTCGACGAATACCGACAGCTTGAGCCAATTAAATCACATATGACAATACAAAATATGATGAAATAGATCCGTATTTAACCTCTCAATGAGTGAAGGTAAAAGCAAGAACAAAGTGATTTCAGGTAACCAATGAGAACATATGCCCTTGAAATAAAGTCGCTGAACTGTTACTTCGAGTGGAAAAAGGACCATCTTTTATGATTAAAATCCCCCACCTAGAGCTCCTTTGGTAACTTCTGAATCAGTTAACCTTTATAACAAGTTAACAACTAAGTCAGAATAAGAAAACTGTACAAGAGATGCATCAATGAGTACCATGCTGCGTCAATCACTTGTTTCTGGGAATATTACCACAAACATCATGTGCTTACAGTATCCACAGTACAGAGCAGACCCTGAGAGCAGTTCGAGAATCAATAATGGAGAATAAGAAGCATGACAAAAAAAACTGTTCAGTAAGCTCTTGCGACAAATTTCTACAACAGCTGAATCACAATCCTGCACATTCCTCCTCCACACTCTGCTAGAATCTTGATCAGGGAGAGAGAAATAATGTAAATCGAAGCATACAAAGCACAACACCAAAGCAGTGCTTCAAATCTGTAAGCTAGCCCCAAAGTACCCCAAGTAGTGCAATCGGTGCACCCCAAGTGTTGATTACAGCGTTAACATCTAGCTCTATTTGCATGCAAATAATCACAACATGGATAAATGAATATTACGTACGGTCCTATTGGATCTGCACTTTTTAAGAAAAACTTAGCTGTCGTCATGTCGTACGCGTGCAGCGGACGCGGGTTCGCGTGGCGGAAGCCTCAGCGGAAGTCGGTTCGCGCGGCAACGCAGGCTCGCATGGCAGCGGCCTCAGCGTCGGCGGGCTCGTGGGGCGACGGCGGGCAGGTTCCCGTGGCGGCGGCGGGCTCGCGTGTAGGTGTAGGGCGGCCGCGATGTTGCAGGGAATCGACGTGCAGGAGGACAATCAGATCTCGAATAGGGGAGAGGACAGAATGATCGTGGAGGAGGTGACGGAGGAGCGTCCGCCTACTCGACGGCGCGGTACAGGGAGGAGATGGAGGATAGGGAGGAGATGGGGCTGCCGGGCGTCGTGCGGTGTGGTGGCTGCGCAAGAAGGAAGGCATCGGGGCTGCGGGCAAAGGGAGGCGAGGGCGGCCAGTTTATTTTTTTCCGCGATGATCGCGCGATGGAAGGGGCTGCGGACGCGGTGATTTTCAGCCTGGTGGAGTACGGTCAGCCTTGGTAAATTGCTAAGCGCACACCAGATCGCGATTAGATTAATGATGGCTGTTAGATTGAGTCATCTGGGCTTAATCCTGTGGTGGTAATGTGTCCACAGACGTTTGGTTGGGTGCGCGTAGAAAAGATAATGTTTGATTGTTTATTAGTAGTAGAGATTAGAGAGGAAGGCTGCCTTATATATAGATGTGTTATATGGACTAGGTGGGCTGGGTAGGTGAGAAAAAAATATTTGACCCATTAGAACATCTTCAATAGATGATGTAAATTTGGAGATGTAAAATTTACATAATCAAAAAGTGCATTTTACATCTTAAAAAAAGCAACTCCAACAAATGTTGTATATTGATGATGTAAAAGTGCAACTTCAATAGATGATGCAAACTGGAGACGTAAAACCGACAAACGGCCGCGCGGGCAAGGTGGAGGCAATCAACCGGCACCGGGGTCGGGCAGCAGATAGGCGGCGACTGGTGCGGGCGGTGGCTACAGACGGCCGCAAAAGCTACAGAGAACAACGGCATGTGCGGGAGGCAGCTCAACGCGCGCGAGGGGATGGCGCGCGGCTCCATGATCAGGCAGGCGATGTCACGCGGCTCCCCTAGCTCCATCGGCGGGTCACAACTAGCAGAAACACTGGCACATCCACAACCATGCCGTCGACGGCATCACGGCAGCCGCAGCTCTGATGAATCGGCGGCAGCGGTCGTCGCTATAGCAGCGAGGCAGGCGGCGAGGATAGGTAGGCGGGGTCACGACGGGTCGGAGATGGACGAGCGGGCGGCGGCGGCGACGAAGACGAGCAGCCGTCGGGCGCGTGGGGGTAGAGCTGGCGGAATGACACTGAAGGCCATTAAGCCGTTGGCGTGCGGCTGTCAGTTTTACATCTCCTGGAGGTGAAGATGTAAATTTGCATCTATATGTGTTGTATTTTACATCTCGAAGGTGGAGATTTGCATCTACATCATCTGTTGAAGGTGGGTTTGGGGCTTCAAAGATGCAAAAGTTAGTTATTTTTGCATCTACATCGTTAATGAAATATGCTCTTAGATGTTGTATAACGTTGAGTGTTGACGGACTAAAATATGACATCTTTATCAGCTGATTATAGTAAAGATGCGCATATTAAAATGGATGTGTGATTATAATCCAGTCCGAAATGATGGTATATAATATAGAGTTGGTACCTTCCTCTTTCCTTTCCACGACTGGAGGATATGTTCTCGATTTAAGCTTGATTAAGGATTTCTTTCAATTGATGCTTCAGCCACCTGCTCATCTCACTATGCCTAGATGCTCGGGTAATTCATTATTTACAGGAAATGCTGTTAACCTTCAGACCATGCGAAGAACAAAAACTAAACAAAAGTAATATTTCCTAATTGATTTCCTGATGTGCGGTCTGGGACGTGGATAGGCAGTCGTTGTGTGCTGACGTCGTTTTAGGCGTTCGTGCCGGGAGGGGCGTCTCCCTCCACCATTGTTGTCGTGTACCTGACGTTGGTTGTCGCTGCCGTTGGTGTCTGTGTCATCGGGAGTGTGGGAACGCCGTAGGTTGCCATCGAGCGAGGTTGTCATCTGCTCGTGTAGGCCACATATCAAGCGTCGTGCCAAAAACATGAATTGGTTGCAAGATCTTAATGTTTCCACTCTACTCTATCCTGACTTGTTTGAGATTAAAGGTTTTGTTGTTGTTTTTTATTGTTGTAAATGTGTATTTTATTTAAACCGACTATAGCGCGGCGTTTTCGTATTTAATCGTTCGATCATCAAATGAATTTTGTTTTGTAAATTAAATTGTGACACATGATGTAATCTATGCCAACATAATAGCATAGGCACGCAGGGAGAGCCGACGACGTGTGCCGACGCCCGGATGGTCAAGATGTGGTATTATGACGGTGTCATGGGGAGGAGCATTCGTAGTCAGGCCCCGAAAATGTGGCCATGTCGGTGAACCTTGTTAATAAATCTCGGTGTCCTCGTGTGATTGCTTGGTCCTCGGATGATTGACGGTGCGCATCAGATTTATTCTAACAGTTCAGACTATACAAGTCGAATACAATCGTGTTTCATCATCATCGCAATGAGGCACCCTCAAAAAAATCACCTGAGAGAGACAGACATGTGGTTTCCATCGACATTGACCATGCCACGCCGTTACTTTGTTGAGCCAACCTGATCGCTCTCTCATGTTAGGACCGACTTGCGGGGTGAGGCCTCATCCCTCTTCGGTTACGGACCGCGTCACCTACGTCTGAAGCATAAAACATAATTTACTTTCATGTTCAAACTTTTTAGCTCTATTTTTTGTATGGTTCGATTAGATATTATATATGCGTTGAATAAATATGTTGTGCCTCAAGTCGTTGCCTTGTTCATATTTCCTTTGTTTAATTTTACCGTTCTAAATATACTACTCCCTCCGTCCCATAATATAAGACATTTTTCAACACTAGTGTATTGTCAAAAAACGTCTTATATTATGGGACGGAGGGAGTACTATACTAATGCGGGAAGCTTTCCATTTCCCTGGTTTTTTTACATTTTTTTACCTTATATTGTTCAATTACGTGGACAGCTGTGAATAGTAGTAGCTTTCAATTTTTTTCTTTACCTTCTACTATTCAAATTACGTGTGTAGCTGTGAATAGTAATAATGAACAGTAACACACTGAAACAGTGACCGGATATGCCATTGACGAACAGTGCATCTTTGAACAATGCATTCCAAATAATCTGATTTCCCCTTATTTTTTAGCTTTAACAGTAGAAAAAATACGCACGTTCAAAAAGAACTGAGATTTTTTACACATCATTTTTCTCTTCCTCATCCACCATCGCGTCCTTATATAGAGAAGGGTTAAGATTTAGGATTTTTCTATACATCATTTCTCTTCATCGGCGTACCGACGCAGAACCATCTCAACCGTCTCCCGATCCTTTCCGGTGATGGTGCTGCCGAGGCACAAAACTATAGGCCGGAGCAGTATATTCGCAAGAACAGTAATTTGTTGGGAAAATAAGTTCCTGATCAATTACTGTCCATTTTTACATCACGACATCAGCGAATAGTTCACTAACAATTACCCAAAAAACCGAAACAATATCTGAATAAACCCAGAATTACTATCCGAAACAATAAACAAAATAAACCAAAACATCAACCACGAATACACCGAAACAAAAAAAACAGTGAAACGAAACAACACCTGAATAAACTAAAAAATTTAACCCACCTGAACCATAAATCGAAACAGTAACGGAATTGTAACCCAGAACAATACACCCGAATAAACTAGAACAACAGACAAAAAAACATCAATAGGCTAGCGGATTTGCTTAATTTGTTAAATCATTTAGTATTGGTTACGTGCCTACACAGATTATGGGATAAAGATAGAATTCATGTTCTTCTCTTCATTTTATTTTATGGCGTAATATATGTTATTTTCTTGTTTATTTCGGCAAAACACATACGGAAACGGTCACAGGCGCAGCATGCGGCGCGCTTCTTCAGCGCTAGTAATTTATCCAGTCTGGATGAAAACCTTTATTTCATTTGTGCGGCTGGTCGGCCAAGTTGTTTTATAACTAATAATAAAGGGGTTATTATTTCTGGTAGTACATCGCGGAAATTGCCCCCAAATTTGTAAAATATTACCTGTCGATCTCATCTATAAGTGATAAAAAACATTTCACATAGGAGATTCTCAGGTCTGGGCCGGCCTATGCAATACGGACCTTCTATACTACGCTCTACGCGCTGAGGAAAGACGCAGCGTGCCAGTTTGTGTTGGGCCATGTCCGGGCGGCCTGTTTTTAAAATTTCGTTTTTTAGTGTTCCCTTTCCTTTTTCGTTTCCGTTTTTTTTCTAATTTAATAATATGGGACTTTAAAAAAGTTCCTAAAATTAAAAAAACGAGAATTTGAAATAAAATGTTTAATAACTCATAAAATATTTGTGGATTCAAAAAATCCTTGCAATTTTGCAAAAATATGTGTACTTATTCAAAAATTGTTTAAAATATTGAAAACAAATGCTTGGAAAATCAGAAAAAGTTCATGATTTTTCAAAATGTACTTGTATTACAAAATTTTATTGAAATTGAAAAGAAATTCGCCAATTCAAAAAAAATTCATGAACGAAAAATATCATAAAAATTCAGAAATTGTTTGTGACTTATAAAATAGTTTATTCATTCATAAAATGTCCGGTGATTCAAAAAATGATCACGCATTTTAAAAACATATTAAATTTTAAAAAATTCTTTAAATAAAAAAATGTTCATGTATTTCAAAAATCATTCCACCAATTTCCAAAAAAATGTTCGCCAATTCTAGAAATGGTCATCGATTCAAGAAAATTGTTCAAAAAATGTTCAAAAATTTTCAACAAAAATTGCAAATATTATAAAATGTTCATGAATTCAAGAAAATGTTCTTGATTTTAGAAAATGTTCAAAAAATTGTATAAGTGTTCATGAATTTGCAAAATGTTCATGATTTCAAATATGTGCACGAGTTTTAAAAAATGTTTATGATTTCACGAATTTGAGAGTGATAGTGTATCTCAATGATGCAGCAAAATATGATAATGATCATGGAAGATTATGATCTTTTTCTCCCGTTGCAATGCACGAGCCCTTTTGCTAGTTAAATCCAAAGGCTAACTGGCACAATACAAAGCTTAGGAGCAGGAAGTTTAAGGCAACAACAGAAGCATGCAAAGCAACATAAGTTCCAGTAAAAAATGAAAATTCACGCACTACAGCCAAAGTTTCTGTTTTTACACCGCACATACCAGCAAGCAATCTAATCATCCTAAAGAAAAAATTTGGCACATTATTTTTATAATACAATGGATTTGTACAAGGGGATAATTTTTTTTTTGAAAAGTTTGTGTGATTCAAGATTCACAAAGTTTCCGTGGGCATGAACAAAAGTTCAAGGACGTCCCCCACTTCAACGATGCTCATCATCTCTCTCACTTTCACTTTTCTTTTTGTGAAGTTTTAGGTTCCCCTCTATATTTTTTTTGTTTTTAAACTTTATAAAAGCACATAACAGAATAAAATGACTCTCTAAAACTTCCGGGTTGTCTCCCTGCCAGCGCTTTCTTTAAAGCCATTAAGCTAGGCATAAAGTGCTTAAGTAATGGATCCACCCGGATCCCAAGGTATATCAAAGCCAATTTTAATTAACAATGATTTGTAATTTAGTAGTGAGCACAAAGTGATATATATCGTGTGACAACGAAGTCTAACTCTCTTCCTATGCATCGGCATGTCATACAAGAACAATTCATGCACATTAAGTAAAGGCCAATGCATAGTATAAACAGTTTCTTGCAATTTTATAGTATTGGAAACATAAAGAGGTGGAGATGTAGTTCCTCTCTCATAATAATTACAAGTAGGAGCAGCAAGCACATGCATATTATATTCATCAAAATCATCATGTGTAGTAGCAAAACGCAACCCATCAATGTAATCCTTAATAAGAGCAAACTTCTCCGATATAGTGTAGTTAGGAGAATTCAAAAAGATAATAGGATAATCATGTGTGGGTGCAATAGCAACAATTTCATGCTTAACATAAGGAACTATAGCAAGTTCATCTCCATAAGCATAATTCATATTGGCATCATGGCCACAAGCATAGCAAGCATCAAGTTCATCAAAAAGGGATATTTCAAAAGAATCCAAGGGATCATAGCAATCATCATAGCATTCATCCTTCGGTATGTGCGAAGGGAAATTAAATAATGTATGATTTGAAGAGTTACTCTCATTAGAAGGTGGGCATGGGTAGCTAATCCGCTCTTCCTCCTTTTGTTCTTCACTCTCCTCCTCATCTTTTTCATCTAATGAGTTCACAGTTTCAACAATTTCTTCTTCCATAGATTCCTGCAAAGTATTAGTCTCCTCCAAAGCAGCGGTCATTCTTTTAATAAATTCAATAATATCAGCATTGTATTCATAATTATCATAGCAATATTTAAGTATGCAAGATTTTCATATTCGTAAGAAACATCATCATACTTTTTCATCAAAGAAGCAACTTCATAAGCACCTTTAAAAGCAACAAATTCTTCTATTCGTTCCACATCATAGTAAGCATAAATACCTTTAGCATAAGAAGCTAAGGTTTCATTATCATTAAATTTGCATGAAAAGGGAAGGTGTGGAGCGTTCATCCTAGAGCAACAAGTAATATCATATCTCAAGCATAGCTCCCGAGCATACCAATGCAACATATGAATTTGATCCCATAACAATTTCCCTTTTTGAGTCAAGCGATAATCTCTAAAGTATTCACGTTGATCCAACATTACTCCCATTATCAAGTTGAATGGGGTCTTCTCAGGATTATCAAAGTAGTATTTAATACTTTGCACATAACTAGCATCGAGGGTTTTAGGAGGTTCCCCATCTCCACGAGTAGCAAGTACCACTATTTTTTTGGTGTTTCGTGTTCCATATCCATAACTAAAGATATAAAACAACTAATAACAGAAAATAAAAATTACTTAGTGATAAAGCAAACAAGCACACACGAGAATATTCACCCCACGCTATTGCTCCCCGGCAACGGCGCCAGAAAAAGATCTTTATAACCCACAAGTGTAGGGGATCGTTTGTAGCCTTTTTCGATAAGTAAGAGTGTCGAACCCAAAGATGAGCTAAAGGTAGAACAAATATTCCCTCAAGTTCTATCGACCATAAGGCAAAACTAGGTTTAAAGATTTTGGATGCACAAGTAGTATTTCTACTTAGTACAAGTGGAGGCTAGCAAATACTCCCTCCGATTCTTTTTTGTCTGCGCTTTATGGACACGTCCCTGCGCGCATGGACGGAAGGAGTAGCAGCTATAAATGCGCCATGCAGCCCATTGGCTCTCCGCCCGCATCCTCCTCTCTCTGTCTCTCTGCATGCTGCATGGCCATCTCTCTCACACGTCCTGCATGCCGCTGCGCTAGCCTATGAGAAGCTCACGTAGAGATAGCAATGTTTCTCTCCAAAAGAGATGAGATCTTCCAAAGATTTTTGCTTCGATCAAACAATTCAAGTTTCCTTCTAAACAAACAGAGCGCCAACAATTTCATTTCCCTCCTAAACAAGCAGAGTGCCATGAAGAGTAGCCTTGAAAATTGGCTTCAAAATTTTGCTTACCGGCCGCCGGCGCCATGGATTTGCAATTCCCTCCAAAACCAAAAAAACATGTCTATAAATCGAGCTGCATGGAGAGACCAACCTGCACACCTCTCCTTAATCCGTATGCAATTCTCTGCATCGCCACGAACTTGTAATGGATCACCTTGACCTCAACTCCACCATTAACTGGAACGAGGTTGAAGAACACTATGATGGCAATGCTGAAGACATGGATTACGTGTGTGTGTTTGAGGGAAGCGATGACGGTATGAATCGATGTTTTCCCCTTTGATCTTATGCCGTTTTTATCTTCTCTCGTTTATCTGTTGTCCACGTTTAAATTTCAGAAAACGCCGCTGCGGAGCATGTCCATGGGGACGAACGCGTCGTGCACGGCGCCGATGCCCCAGGCGGAAGCGGAAGCGGTGGTCCGAGCCGTGCTGACCGTGTGCACGACGCGGACGCCCCAGGCGGAAGCGAGAGCGGCGGTCCGAGCCGTGCTGATGTCGGCGGCGGCCGCGAGAACAGCGCGCGCGGTCGCAGCTGCCTAGGCCTGACCGGGCGTGGCCGTGGAAGCTCCGTACACGGCAGCTCTAGACATGAGCTCGCCGTACGTGGCGGCGCCGGCCATGGGAGCGCCGTACGCGGCGGCTCTGGTCGCGAGCTCGCCGTACGCCCTGGACGTGAGCTCGCCGTACGCACGAACACTAGTAGAAAACAGGGCTTTGGTTGAGGCCAGGATAAGGGCATTAATCCCGGTTCACTTACGAACCGGGACCAAAGGGTGCACCAGTCCCGGTTCGTGAGGCCATGGCGCCGGCCGGGCCTCGGGGGCCATTGGTCCCGGTTCGTCTGACAATTTTGGTCCCGGTTCCAGACACAAACTGGGACCAATGGGCCTCGCTCCTGGCCCAGCACCTTTAGTCCCGGTTGGTGGATGGAACCGGGATCAAAGGTCGGTCTTCTGTCCCGGTTCTGGCCACCAACCGGGACTAAAGATAAGCCTATATATACCCCCGCCCCTGCCCGCTCACTCTGTTTTTTGGCCGGCCGGCGTGTGCAGGTGTGTGTTGCTCTAGCTCTCACCTCCTATGCACATGAGGTGTTCGATGAAATGCCCGAGCCACACTTAAGCTTTCTCCTCTCCAAGCTCGACCTCCAAGCTCCATTTTCCTTAAGATTTGTCTAGGTTTGGCGGTCCGTCCTGTCCCGTCCCCGTCCTCACCGTCGTCGATCGCCCGCGCCGATCTCGTCGCCGGCACCACCGTGGTGAGCCTCTTGTTCTTATCTTCTTTCTAAAAGAAAAAAAATTCTTACTTGTATGATTTAGATAGATACTTGTACAATTTTCTTACTTTTATTATTGTTTGTTATTATATAGTGCCATGGTTTTGGTATCCGCCCCCGTCGGCCCTCGTCCTGTCTATGATTCGGATGTGGTATATTATCTTTTATAACTATTTGTTTCATTTAGTGTTTATGGCAATTATGCCGACCAACGTGACATAGATGTTTTTATCTAGGAGGTATGTGAACCGGAAATTCGAACAGACCCTCTTGTCGAGAGGTTAAATTTAGTAGAAAAATAAAACAATTACTTGAAGAAAAAATTGAAAAGAATTGAGGAGGAGAAGATGGAATTGGAGTTGCATGTTGCCGATGTCGTCGAAGATCACAAGATCAAGATGGATGCAATGCGCTTGAAGATTAGAAATATTAGAAAATATGCCATTCATACTGAGGCTTGGTATCATTATGCCGTTGGATCAATTGGTACCTTAGTTGCAGTTATGATCGCATTTGTTGTTGCATTTAAATGTTTTACATAGTTTCAATTTATGTTTTAATTAGATGCTCTAGATAGCTATATGTTGTTCAATGAGAACTATGTATGAACTTTATGTATTTATTTTGGTCACTACTGTACTTTGGTTTTAATGTGATGATGAACTTCTATTAATTTGGTCACTTCTCTATTCCTGATGTTCTGTAATGGTTTTTGATACACTTAATTATATAATGCATGCAGATGAACCGGCAATGGATGTACGGTGACCAACGCACCTCCGAGTACATTAAGGGCCTGCATAATTTTCTCGAAGTGGCTGAGGCAACCAAGCAGAATGGTTTTATGTATTGTCCATGTACTATCTATGAGAATACGAAGGATTACTCTAACTCGAAAACCCTTCACGTCCACCTGCTTGAGAAGGGTTTCATGCCACGCTATAATGTTTGGACCAATCACGGAGAAAGAGGGGTTATGATGGAAGACAACGAAGAAGAAGAGGATGATGACAACTATCCGCCCCCTGAATACGGCGATGCTGCAATGGGGGAAGCTGAAGATCAAGAGGAACCAGACGATGTGCCTGATGATGATCTTCGTCGGGTCATTGTTGATGCAAAGAGACAATGCCAAAGTGAAAGGAGAAGTTGAAGTTCGATCGCATGTTAGAGGATCACAAAAAAGGGTTGTACCCAAATTGCGAAGATGACAACACAAAGTTCGGTACCACACTGGAATTGCTGCAATGGAAGGCGGAGAATGGTGTATCTGACAAGGCATTTGAAAAGGTGCTGAAAATAATGAAGAATAAGCTTCCAAAGGACAACGAATTGCCCGACAGTACATATGAAGCAAAGAAGGTTGTCTACCCTCTAGGATTGGAGGTGCAGAAGATACAAGCATGCCCTAATGACTGCATCCTCTACCGCGGTGCGTACGAGGATTTGAACGCATGCCCAGTATGCTGTGCATTGCGGTATAAGATCAGACGAGATGACCCTGGTGATGTTGAGGGCCAGCGCAACGGGAAGAGGGTTCCTGCCAAGGTGATGTGGTATGCTCCTATAATACCACAGTTGAAACGTTTGTTCAGAAACAAAGAGCATGCCAAGTTGATACGATGGCACAAGGAAGACCGTAAGAAAGACGAGAAGTTGAGAGCACCCGGTGATGGGTCGCAGTGGAGAAAGATCGAGAGAAAGTGGGGGGACTTTACAGGTGACCCAAGGAACGTATGGTTTGGTTTAAGTGCAGATGGCGTTAATCCTTTTGGGGAGCAGAGCAGCAAGCATAGCACATGGCATGTGACTCTATGTATGTATAACCTTCCTCCTTGGTTGTGCATGAAGCGGAAGTTCATTATGATGCCAGTGCTCATCCAAGGCCCTAAGCAACCCGGCAATGACATTGATGTGTACCTAAGGCCATTAGTTGATGAACTTTTACAACTGTGGAATGGAAAAGGTGTACGTGTGTGGGATGAGCATGCACAAGAGGAATTTGACCTACGAGCGTTGCTGTTTGTAACCATCAATGATTGGCCTGCTCTCAGTAACCTTTCAGGACAGACAAACAAGGGATACCACGCATGCACGCACTGTTTAGATGACACCGAAAGTATATATTTGGACAAATGCAGAAAGAATGTGTACCTGGGGCATCGTCGATTTCTTCCGACCAACCATCAATGTCGAAAGAAAGGAAAGCATTTCAAAGGTGAGGCAGATCACCGGAAGAAGCCCGCCCTCCGTACTGGTGATCACATACTTGATATGGTCAATGATTTACAAGTAATCTTTGGAAAGGGTCCTGGCGGACTATCTGTTCCGAATGACGCTGAGGGACGCGCACCCATGTGGAAGAAGAAATCTATATTTTGGGACCTACCCTATTGGAAAGACCTAGAGGTCCGCTCTGCAATCGACGTGATGCACGTGACGAAGAATCTTTGTGTGAACCTGCTAGACTTCTTGGGAGTGTATGGGAAGACAAAAGATACACCGGAGGCACGGGAGGACCAGCAACGTGTGCACGAAAAAGACATCATGGATCCAAAGCAGTATGAAGGTCGTGCCAACTACGCTCTTACCAAAGAAGAGAAGGAAATCTTCTTTGAATGCCTGCTCAGTATGAAGGTCCCGTCTGGCTTCTCGTCGAATATAAAGGGAATAATAAATATGGCAGAGAAATAGTCCCAGAACCTAAAGTCTCATGACTGCCACGTGATTATGACGCAACTGCTTCCGGTTGCATTGAGGGGGCTTCTACCGGAAAACGTTCGATTAGCCATTGTGAAGCTATGTGCATTCCTCGATGCAATCTCTCAGAAGGTAATTGATCCAGAAATCCTACCAAGGTTAAAGAGTGATTTGGTGCAATGTCTTGTCAGTTTCGAGATGGTGTTCCCACCATCCTTCTTCAATATCATGACGCACGTCCTAGTTCATCTAGTCGACGAGATTGGCATTCTGGGCCCTGTATTTCTACACAACATGTTCCCCTTTGAGAGGTTCATGGGAGTCTTAAAGAAATATGTTCGTAACCGTGCTAGGCCAGAAGGAAGCATCTCCATGGGCCATCAAACAGAGGAAAGCATTGGGTTTTGTGTTGACTTTATTCCTGACCTTAAGCCGATTGGTCTCCCTCAATCGCGGTATGAGGGGAGACTGACTAGAAAAGGCACGCTAGGAGCGAATTCAATAATATGTAGGGACGGGCATTCTTGGTCTCAAGCACACTACACTGTTCTACAAAATTCTACCTTGGTGACCCCGTATGTCAATGAACACAAGAATATTATGCGCTCCAAACACCCGGAGCAGTGTGACGACTGGATTACATGTGAACACAACAGGACTTTCGGTAGTTGGTTGCAAACACATCTCATGGGTAACACCACTGTTGCAGATGAGCTGTACTCGTTGGCTAGGGGACCATCTTCGACTGTATTGACTTACAAAGGGTACGAGATAAATGGGAATACATTTTACACGATCGCCCAAGATCAAAAGAGCACCAACCAAAACAGTGGTGTCCGCTTTGATGCAGCAACCAACAGGGGAAATGACACATATTATGGTTACATAGTGGACATATGGGAACTTGACTATGGACATGATTTTGAGGTCCCTTTGTTTCGGTGCAAATGGGTCAATCTGTCAGGAGGCGGGGTACAGGTAGACCCGCAGTACGGAATGACAACAGTGGATCTGAAACATCTTGGGTACACAGACGAACCATTCATCCTAGCCAATGATGTGGCGCAGGTTTTCTATGTGAAGGACATGTCTACCAAACCGAGAAAAAGAAAAGATAAGGAAGCGAATACATCATACGATGAGCCAAAGCGCCACATAGTTCTTTCAGGGAAAAGAGTCATCGTGGGAGTGGAGGGCAAGACAGACATGTCTGAAGATTATGAAAAGTTTCATGAAATTCCTCCTTTCAAAGTGAAGGCTGACCCAAGCACCCTGTTAAACGATGAAGATTATCCATGGTTACGGCGCAATAAGCAAGGGACACACGCGAAGAAAAAGTGAAGACTTTCTCTCCACAACTATTCTGATGATGGCTTTGATCTATAATATCATTGTAGTTACATGTCAAGAAATGAAATGCCTTTTGTAACAGATGAGTTTTCGTCTGAAACCCTGATACTTAGAAAGAGATTGTTCATTTTGTACACGAAGTGCATCCAGTTTTTGCCGTAACCCTCTCAACTTTTTAGCACATGCTATATGGGTGAAATGATGATACCATGCCAACTTTCAACCATTTCAGAGTTCATTTGCAGTGCTTTTCAATTCAAGGTCATCTTAGCTCAAAATAAATCATGAAATGCATGAAAAATAGCAAATGAAGTCAGAAAAGGTTTGAAAAGTGATGATGTGGCTTTGAATGGTGCATATTGAATGCAGAAAAAGTCTTGAGTTCAAATATGTTTAAAAAATTGAAATCCTTTTGTAATAGATGAGTTTTCGTCTGAAACCCTGATACTTCGAAAGAGATTGTTCAGTTTGTACACGAAGTGCATCCAGTTTTTGCCGTAACCCTCTCAACTTTTTAGCACATGCTATGTGGGTGAAATGATGATACCATGCCAACTTTCAACCATTTCCGAGTTCATTTGCAGTGCTTTTCAATTCAGGGTCATTTTAGCTCAAAATAAATCATGAAATGCATGAAAAATAGCAAATGAAGTCAGAAAAGGGTTGAAAAGTGATGATGTGGCTTTGAATGGTGCATATTGAATGCAGAAAAAGTCTTGAGTTCAAATATGTTTAAAAAATTGAAATCCTTTTGTAATAGATGAGTTTTCGTTCAAAACCCTCACACTTCGAAAGAGAATGTCCAGTTCGTACACGAAGTGCATCCAGTTTTTGCCGTAACCCTCTTAACTTTTTAGCACATGCTATGTGGGTGAAATGATGATACCATGCCAACTTTCAACCATTTCAGATTCATTTGCAGTGCTTTTCAATTCAGGTTCATTTTAGCTCAAAATAAATCATGAAATGCATGAAAAATAGCAAATGAAGTCAGAAAAGGTTTGAAAAGTGATGATGTGGCTTTGAATGGTGCATATTGAATGCAGAAAAAGTCTTGAGTTCAAATATGTTTAAAAAATTGAAATCCTTTTGTAACAGATGAGTTTTCGTCCAAAACCCTGACACTTCGAAAGAGATTGTCCAGTTCGTACAGGAAGTGCATCCAGTTTTTGCCGTAACCCTCTCAACTTTTTAGCACATGCTATGTGGGTGAAATGATGATACCATGCCAACTTGCAACCATTTCAGAGTTCATTTGCAATGCTTTTCAATTCAGGGTCATTTTAGCTCAAAATAAATCATGAAATGCATGAAAAATAGCAAATGAAGTCAGAAAAGGGTTGAAAAGTGATGATGTGGCTTTGAATGGTGCATATTGAAGGGTTGAAAAAGTCTTGAGTTAAAATATATTTAAAAAATTGAAATCCCTTTGTAATAGACGTGTTTTCGTCCGATCAAAGTTATTTAACTTAATATTATATAAAATTTATGCAACTAAAATTATCAAAGTTATTTTTGTTAAAAACTTTAATAGAAAAAAGAATATTCATAAAGTATTTTTTGTTAAGAACTTTTAATATGCAAAAAAATAACATAAAAAAATAGCAAAAGTGAACATAGATGCGCTTATAGGGAAAATTCGACCCAAAATTCAAAGTGCTAGTTACTTTGAATTTAGGTCGAATTTCCTGTATAAGGGCATCTATTTTGACTTTGAGAGGAACTCAACAAGGCAGAGAGGGGCGGGCTTATAAACCGGTGCGAGCGCCTCTCGCTCGGCGAGGTGGGACTAAACTCCCAGCACAGCCAGGACCAACCCTTTAGTCTCGGTTGATGGCTCCAACCGGGACCAATGCCACCCTTTCGTCCCGGTTGGTGCCACCAACCGGGACCAATGCCGCCCTTTAGTCCCGGTTGGTGCCACCAACCGGGACCAAAGGTCTCTCCTTCCCGCCCTTTGGGCTGCTGAAATTGACCTTTAGTCCCGGTTGGTGGCACCAACCGGGACGAAAGGGGGCCTTTCGTCCCGGTTGGAGCCACCAACCGGGACTAAAGGGTTGGGTATATAAGGCGGGACTTGTCGAATTCTCCCCCAACCTCTCCCATTTGCCCCGACGCCGACGTCCTGCCCCGACACCGCCAGGCTGCCGGAGCTCGCCGCCGCCCCCGAGGCCGTCCTCGTCGTCGCCGCCGTCCCCGAGCCCGTCCTCGTCATCGCCGCCGCCCCCAAGCCCGTCCTCGTCGTTGCCGCCGCCCCCGAGCCCGTCCTCGTCATCGCCGCCGCCCCCGAACCCGTCCTCGTCGCCGCCGCCGCCCCCGAGCCCGTCCTAACCGCCGCCCCCGATCCCGTCGTCGCCGCCGCCCCCGAGCCTGACCTCGCTGCCGCCCCGAGCCCGTCCCCGCGCGCCTCCTCGTCCTCGTCGACATCGTCGCCGCCCCCGACGCCGGACGCCGCCGCGCCACCTCCCCGAGCCCCGTCGTCGCACCCGCGCCTCCTTCCCGAGCCCGTCGTCGCCGGTGAGCTCCTGCCCCCTGCTCCTGCCCCCTCCTCGGCGGCCACCGCGACCGCGTGCTCCGGCACCGCTGGCTTGCCCCGGCCCTCACCCGCGTTTTAGTTTTTTTTAGTTTGTTTTAGTTTTTTTATTAGTTGTTTTAGTTTGTTTTATTAGTTATTTTAGTTTGTTTTATTAATTTGTTGTTTTAGTTGTTTTAGTTGTAAAAAAGTTTTAGTTGTTTTAGTCGGCGAACCCGAGGAGTCCCCGAGGATCGCCGGGGAGGAGTCCCCGACGATCGCTTAAGTAGAAAATGTGTCATTGTTGTTAAATATGTTATTATTGTTATAGTTGTCAAATGCAATCATCTTTATTAAAGTTTATTAAATAGTAGGAATTTAAATAGTTGTAGAATTTGTTCTCGACGTCGACGATGCCCGGCCCGTATCCTCGTCGTCGACTCGGCGCCGGCGACCACCTGCTTGATGGGCGCCATGTCCGGGACTGGGCTCCGCCGGGCTGGCACTAGGAGGTGCTGCCTTTCGGGGTGCCCAGCTTGGTGAGGAATCAGGGTCCCGTCGTCGACCCGGAGGTTCTTTGGCGACGGTCGCGTGGACCACTGTCGGTGCAGAGGGAGCCGGCCCCCGCGGAGGTGGTACGTCGCCGTGTCAGGGAGGAGGACGAGCACGTCCGATGCTACATGGCTGCGTTGGACGCCAGGTTCTCCAATACCTGGCAGGTTCTTCAGGGATCTCACCCGAGCTATGATCCTGTCATAGTTCCTTCTCTTTGGGTGTCCACCGCCTGCGCCGCGAGACGTCAACTATATATGTATTAGTGATATTATATAATAATATTCGAGATGTATTAATGACAATATTCGATGATGTATTAATGATATTATATGATCGTATTGTTGCATTGCCTTGTATTGATTTGCATATCTCATGTTTGTATATTGCCATGTTGTAATATTTGCAGAAACTATGGATCACAGAGACTTAGAAAAAGAACAGTTGTTGGGGGATATAATCCGAGCCGGAGGTGATCCCTTGTCGTATCTCAACGACACCTATGGTCAGGAAGGAGAGGATGACAACTCCGGTGATCCAACAATGGAGGAGGAAGGAGATCATGACGGCTCCGGTGACCGAATGGCGGAGGAAGGAGATCATGATCACGGCTCTGGTGACCGAACGGAGGAGGGAGCCTCAACTGTTGCAAAGTCCGACGAGGTAAGGAGACGAGGCCCGAAGAAAAGGTTGTGCCCAGATGAAAGGTTCACGATCACAGAAGTCGCGAAAGATGGCCAACCGATTGCTCCCAAGCGGACCAAGGACGCATTTGTACATCAGTGTGGAGTTGTTGTTAGGGACTATGTCTCGATCAACACCCAGCAATGGAATAAGAATAATAAGGACCCTGAAGTTTCTTATGTCCATGATAGACTGAAAGATGATCTTTGGACCGAGCTGATGACAAATTTCAGCCTACCGCGAGAGGAGGATCCGAATAACCCAGTTATAGAGCGAAAGGTCAAGGTGTTTGCTCTTAAGAAGATGGCAGAACTATTCAGGAACTGGAAGAAAGAGTTGAACACAAAGTTTGTCGAGAAAGAGGAGACTCCGAAATTCATCGGTCGATATGAGAAGATAAGAGATCATTGGCCCAAATTTGTGGCCTACAAGAAATCGGAGAAGGGTAAGAAATGGTCACTAACAAACAAGAAAAATGCTGCAAAGAAGAAGTATCACCATCACACGGGGTCAGGTGGCTACTACAAAGCCCGATAGTTGTGGGACAAAGCTGAGCAAGACCTGCTTGCTAAGAATGTCCAACCAGCGACATTGCACTGGCCAGATCGTTCAAGGACTTGGTTCTTCAGGGTTGGGGGAACTTTGGACCCAGAAACAGGGGAGTGTGTTTGTACGGACGAGCAACTTGCAATACCCTTCCGAAAGATTTAGGCAGCAATCAAGGCAGCGCAGGAAGGGACGTTCATTCCCGACAGAGAGAAGGACGAGCTGACAGAGACCCTCGGGAATCCTGAACACCCTGGACGAACACGAGGCACATCAGGCTCCGTTCCGTGGGTGCATGGGTTTCCCGACAGCGGTGGTTATAGAAGCCGAGAGAGAAAGAGGAAACAGGAAGCAAGCGAAATGCAGAAGCTCAGTGCAAGATTAGCAAAACTAGAGGAACTTGAGAGCTAGCGAGCTACCGGCCAACCATCTGAGCGGCACGAAGATCCTTCCTTCGATGCTGCCCCAGAAGCTACCCCACCATCTCAGCGGAGAAGCAGTGTGGCTTCCACAGAGCTCATTCAGCCTGATTTCACGGCTCCTCGCTACCCCGTGGATAGTATCACGGAGGCTGAACATTGCGAGCTAATGACGAAATGCCAGAACCTGACCTTCAAGGTGGCGGTCGGCTCTGTTGTACCTCCTCGAGCTGAGGGAACTTTCCATTGCCGTCCGATTCCACATGGCTATGTTGTTGTGACGGTGGATGAAATAATGGATGGATTTGAGGGGCTGGAGCTTGACAACTCTATAGGTGAAGAGGATATTATTCTTCTGGAAAATGCTTTGAGGAGTACCTGTCTATGGAGAAAGGAGTACATCAAGCTTCCAAACTGGACGCCTCAGCAGACTCAGCCTCCTCCGGCACGTCAGGGCACTCCGCCTCCTCCTCCTCCTCCGGCGCGTCAGGGCACTCCGCCTCCTCCTTCTCCTCCTCCGGCGCGTCAGGGCACTCCGCCTCCTCCGGCGCGTCAGGGCACTCCGCCTCCTCCTCCTCCTCCTCCGGCGCGTCAGGGCACACCGCCTCCTCCGGCGCGTCAGCAACGGCGGAAGAGAGTCGACGCCGCCGCTCCGGCGGCTAGCAGTACAATAGGCAGGAAGAAATACAAATTTGGTCCAAGCCTCAAGCCTCTTCCAAAGTTACCATATGAGAGGACTGACGAGGAACGCGCTGAAATCAGTGCAGCCGAAGTGAAGGCCCATTTTGCACGGAAACATCCACCTCCGAAGGAAACGGTAGATCCGGTGAAAGCGAAGCGCACTCTGCATGCCCTGAAGCGACCACCACCGCCTCAGCTATCCAACTATGACCGCATAATTACAAAAACACATGATGAAGTGCTGCGGCCGGGAAGTACTTCCAGTGCTGCAAGAGACAAAAAACGAAGAAGTGGGAAAACAATTCCCCAGCTCGGCGAACAGGAGAAGCAATCGTGCCCCCCGCTCAAGGTGTCTAGCGATATCGCTAATCATCCGGTGCTACTACCCGGTACCACTCTTGGTGATTACGTGGGCGATGATGTACAGTTTGAAATGGCTGAGGTGGTAGCAACAGAGGACGTCTTTAGATACGAGCAGGGAAAGCCTCTCGTCAAACCTGATCATCCTCATCTAACAACGATGATGGAAAAATTGCATGACTGGTACATGGAAACCTGCAGGATGTCTGGGACCGACAGTTTGATGATCGGAATTAAAAAAGAGCACGACTTCATTGGAGTCGACCTGATGCCTGTTGAATTTGTGGAGTTATTTCAGTTGTACAATCAAGAGGCCCTCGACAAACAACTCATGACTTGCTACTGTCTGTAAGTATTACTTCTATAATTAAGTCTCTAGCTCATCTCGTTCATTGCATGTATATATAATTATCCTCACTATATTATGCTGATTGAATATGGTCGAATGCAAAAAAGAACAAATCTATGACATTGGGTTCATTAGCCCAAATACCGTAAATGAATGGTCGGTACAAAAGGCCGCCAAAGATACCGAGGACAACTTGCTAGGAGTGTTCCTTAGACATCAAAACAAAAGGGAAATACTCTTTCCTTACATCTTCAAGTGAGTGTTACTGTCTTGTGCATATTCAGTTTTGCTTACTCGAGGTTAAGTAATGCAATTGATGAGTTATGCGTGCGCAGGTTCCACTTTATTCTGCTATCCATTAAGCTTGACGGGGCATTAGTAACTGTCTTAGACTCGAGACGTAAAGATCCCGAGAATTATGCGGACATGACTGCAATGCTCCAAAAGTAAGTTCAATCAATACCGGGACCATATCGGCAACTTTTGTTCATTTCCTGATATCAAGTAATCATTTTCTTTGCCTGCCAGGGTTTGGAAAAAGTTCACCCGAATGGTTCCCGGTCTAAACAACGAGCTGCGATTTACACACCCCAGAGTAAGTAGTACTAGCTAGTTCCGCGCATCTCTCATTGATTCTAGTTTCATCAATACCATTATCATGCTTGCTTATCAGTTTGATTGAACTCTATTCTCGTAAAGTGCTTGTACCAGGCACCCGAGAATCATTTGTGTGGATACTACGTATGCGAGTTCATTCGCCACTATACCTCTGAGCGGGGCTTCTCTAAGAAACAATTTGAAGTACGTAAACAATATTCACAATTTTATTTTATATATTACCATCAATTGTGTTGAGTTTCATTCATATATATGTATTGACCCCCTTCTTTAAATTAGATCTGGCAAATGCGGGATGAACTCCTACCACATGATCGCATACGAGCAATTCAAGAGGAATTGGCGGGATTCTTTCTTGACCACGTCATACCTGAACACGGAGAATACCATCTGGAATTGCAATGGTCTTAGGTAGATGATGTTATGGATTGTAAGAGATGGTATATTGTACATATATAGTAGCGTCGGATAGATATACGAAAACTTGTTGTTCGACCAAGCACGGAGAAAGAGATGTCACTTCTCTCTATATATGTTCATGACGATCTTGTGTAATTAATGATTTCCTTCATTTTCTTACTAGCTAGCGTCAAGTTCTCTCTATATGTATAGTAGCTAGCGTCGACCAAGCACGGAGAAAGAGAGGTCACTTCTCTCTATTAGCTAGCTAACACAATATGAAACCCCTAAATTAACCCTCCAAAACCCCTAACCCCCCCCCCCTTTCAAAAAAAAACCCCAGCGCCTGCGAGCTGCTGACGCGTGGCTGCCTTTTGGTCCCGGTTGGTGTTACCAACCGGGACTAAAGGTCCTCCTGCCTGGGCGCCCCGCAGCGGCCACGTGGAGCCCCTTTGGTCCCGGTTCGTAAGCAAACCGGGACTAAAGGTTTTTGGTATTAGTCCCGTTTGTTTTGTCCCGGTTCCAGAACCGGGACTAAAGGCCCTCTGGAACCGGGACTAGTACCCTGTTCTCTACTAGTGCTAGCACAAGTATGAAACTACTTTGTGGGAATAAAACTAGAAGTACTTTGCAAGAAAATAAAGAACGTGGAAATAAAAGTTAGGTGTTGTTTTAATAAAAGAACAATAAAAGTAAATAACTTAGTAGAAAGCTTTTTGTGTAACGCGAGAGAAAGATTGTCCCTAGGCAATTGAATATAATATGATAGATACTTGTTATATGCAATGAGGGAGAGGCATACGCTAACACACTTTCCGTACTTGGATCATATGCACTTATGATTGGAACTCTAGCAAGCATCCGCAACTATCAAAGTTCATTAAGGTAAAACCCAACTATAGCATTAAGTATCAAGTCCCCTTTACTCCCATACGCAACAACCCACCTACTCGGGTTTGTGCTTCTGTCACTCACGCAACCCACCATAGGCAAATCATGAACATATTGCAACACCCTACAGCGGGGATCCCTCACGTTTGCGCGACACGGAGGGCACCATAGGACAACACCATATCAACATACAACTCACATCCATAACATCATACCACAATTAACCCATAGGACAAAAGAGATATACTCAAACATCATAGGATATCCAAATATCATGGGAAATAATATATGGAGTTGAGCACCATGTTTAAGTAGAGATTACAGTGGGGAAGAGAGGTGTTACACCGCTGCATAGAGGGAGAGAGAGTTGGTGTTGACGGCGGCGAAGTTGTTGGTGTAGATCGCCGTCACGATGATTGCCCCGGCGGCGTTCCGGCGCCACCGGGAGAGAGGGGGAGAGAGCCCCCCTCCTTATTCTTATTCCTTGGCCTCCCCCCTAGATGGGAGGAGAGTTCCCCCTCTGGTCTATGGCCGCCATGGCGGCGGAGGGGCAGGATCCCCTCCTAGATTGGATCTCCCTCTATGTTTTCTTCTGTTTCACCTTCCTGTTTTCTGGCCGAAAATCGTTTCTTATATTCCCGGAGATCCATTACTCCGATCGGGCTGAAATTTTGAGGAGATTTTTATCCAAAAATTATCTTCCTTGAGCCCGAAGGAGAGCTCCAATCGACTTACGAGATGGGCACAAGACACCACCATGCGTTTGGGCCCCTAGGGTGCGCCCTGATGTATCGTGGGGGCTGTGGGCCTCCGTTTGCGTTGATTCCACTTCTCAAAATTCACAAATATTTCAAAAAAATCTCCGTAAATTTTTATCGCGTTTGGACTTCGTTTGATATGGATATTCTGCGAAACAAAAAACACAGAAAAACAGGAACTGGCACTAGGCACTAGATCAATAGGTTAGTCTAATAAATCATATAAATTGTTGCCAAAAGTATGTGAAAGTTGTATAATATTGGCATGAAACAATCAAAATTATAGATACAACGGAGACGTATCAAGGAGATTTTGATCCTCAAGTCGGCCATTTTGCTTGACCAAAGTCTCAGGAGCTACTACACTATCATTTTTCTTTAAGTCCAAATTAAAACAACTCACAAACCGATTTGTGCCAAAGCGGACTAAAGCTCAGGAACTACTCAATGCGGATGTGAGAATTAAAAGCTAAAGATCTATTGCACAAGGAGAAAATTAGTGCAGTACTTGAGGGTTGGCACAAATCGGACATAATTTTGTGCCAAACCGGACTACAGCTCGGGGACTACACCTTGAGGGTTGTTGGCTATATAACTCGATAGAGAATAAATTGCACAAGGAGAAAATTTTCCATGAGAAATGGGCTCGCGGAAGCCAACTTGGAGGGAATAGTCGGTTATCTCAAGCAACAAATCTAGATCGATTATCTACGAGGGTTGACGCGGTGGCCGTTAGCTTGCTAGCACGCTTGCCGCTGGCGGAAGCAGTGGGAGGGCAGCCTACCGTCGCCAGAGACGCAATAGCCACCCCACCGACCTTGCTACCGGAGGTAGTTGCCGGTGTGGTGGACCAGACAAGAGCTTTTGTCCCCAACATGTTTTTGCGTGTGGGCGGCGAAACGGTGGTTTGCGGCGACGCGTCAACGACGGTGGCCGGTGAGGTGGCGGAAGGGTCATGGCTACCCATTCCAGCCCGAGTGGGGGTCATCGATGTCAATGGAAACGCGTGGGGACAATGGCGGCAACAAGCTGGTCATGTGGATGGGAGAAGACGGGGTGTGTGAAACTTCTACTCTCCCGTGCCGGGGGCGAGTATATTTAGGCGCCTTGGGCCAACTTTTCGTCCGAGAAGTAAAAAAATTACTCCTCTAAACCAGAAACAAGTCCGGCTAGGCCCGATTTAGATGAGTAAACTGAATTTATTTTTTTACTCCTCTAATCGTTTTCAAGGGGATCAACTAGAGATGTCTAAGAACATCTACAACCGAAGCCCTCAAACGTCCAATCAAACAAACCGGTTACTGTCCGGATAGGAGAGAGAAAAAATCCAACCAACCATAGACCCCACTTTATCCGGACATGTCCGGGCAATCCACAAATCCTCGTATCCAACCCATATGGAGAGGATATGGGACGCCCAGGCCTGTTTGTGCTCATTTTCCACATCAGAGCATCTCTAGCAAATCCTGTAAATCTATGTCCTGTAAAATCGTTTTAGAGGATGTTGTAAAATGTTTTTATGGAATGACGTGTGTGTCAGCAGAACAAGTCCCTCATAAATCATTTGAGGTCCCTGCAAAATAGCATAAATCCCCCTACAAGCAAAATAAAGATTATAAGTAGGTCCTTCGCAAACGAGGCACGGGCTGGGGCGGAGGTGCCGCATCGCGAGGAGGAGCGCGCGAGATGCTAGTGGCGGCACTCTCGTGGAGCAAGGCAAGGAGCACGAGGGCGAACACGAGGAGCAGGCAGCAGCAAAAGCTAGCTAGTGGCGGCTGCGACACCTAGCTAGCTAGCTCGCGCCGGCGACAACAACAGCTAGCTAGCTAGATACTCCCTCCGCCCCATAATATAAGAGCGTTTTTTACACTAACTTAGTGTAAAAAATGCTCTTATTGTCGGTGTCAAAACCGGCGGATCTCGGGTAGGGGGTCCCGAGCTGTGAGTCTAGGATCGATGGTAACAAACGGACGAAGGAGACGATGTTTACCCAGGTTCGGGCCCTCCTATGGAGGTAAAACCCTACGTCCTGCTCGATTATATTGATGGTATGAAGATTACAGAGTTGATCTACCTCGAGATCGTCTAGCTAAAACCCTAGATGAGTTTCTCTCTGCTACAATCTAAAACCCTCCCGGTTTATATAGACACCGGGGGTCATTAGGGTTACACATAGTCCGTTGCCCACCGGAGGGAAAAAACATGCCTAATCTACTATCTCAAACTTGAAAGACACGCCACGACTCCTGAGGTCTCCTCCATAGCGACGAGGCCTTCGATCAATCCCATCCTCAGCGAACGGCCCATGAGCCCGGCCTATGAGAAATAGGTCGGCAGTTCGAGGACCCCTTAATCCCGGACTCCCTCAGTAGCCCCCGGACTAGCCTCCAATGCCGAGGTATATCCGGACAATCTTGCGCGTTGAAGTCTTCGGCTTGCGAGGCGAGTCCCTCTATCCCTTCTTGCTCGGCAACCATCCCGTCATCGGAGAATTCTCAAACGCTGAGAATTTGCGGGACCCACTGTAGTAACTTTCAGCGCTTCTCGATCCTTGTGCGCCGAGGGGAGACGAGCGGCCCGGCAGCTTTTTACAAGACTGCCTCTCCCGCAAGGGAGGCACCACTTATTTAAACAAGTCAAATCGTGGTTTGGGTCACATCTTCCTCTTCTTCCCCGTTAGAAAAAACTTCAAGCGAGAGATCACCACAAAAACATGGCGAGCGCCCCCAGCTCTTCCTCGCGTTCTTACGGCTCTCGTCCTGGGGATTGGGCAAGTTGCTCTGTATCCCTCCTTCGGCTGCGTGACCTCGAGACCCAAGGGTATCTTCCTTCCTCGGATCTGGCGGCTACCCGCGTCGGCCTGACTTCTTTTGACAATGAAGCCTTCGCGGAGAACTTCCCCAATCCTAACAAGGGTGAGCGGGTATGCTTCGTGCCCTTCCTCTTGCGGGGCCTAGGGTTCCCCATTCATCCTTTCCTAAGGGGATTACTGGAGTTCTATGGGATCCAGCTCCATCATCTTACCCCCGGATCCATTCTGCATATCTCGGGCTTTGTTGCCCTTTGCGAAATGTTCTTGGGCTGCGAGGCGCACTTTGAATTGTGGAGGAAGTACTTCTGCCTCGTCCCCCGAACTCGGGGTGAGACAATTCGGGAAGTCGGAGGAGCCGAAGTATGTCGTATAGCCGGGACAGGGTATCCAGTGGGGACGCCGAAGAAGGAGTCCGAAGAATGGTCTTCGGAATGGTTCTATATCGAGGACGTTCCCCTATTCGATCCAGCTCAGAGGGGTTTGCCCGAATATTCCAACGCCCCTTTGAAAAAAAGGTTCAATTGGCGACCGAAGAGTTCATCCCAAGAGGACGGAGCTGAAGTTCAACGCTTGGCCGCCCACATAAGGATACTGGCTCATCACAAGCTGACCATGATTGACGTGATGGCCGCCGCCATCACCCGATGCGTCCAGCCTCTTCAGCAAAGGATACATCCTTTGTGGCGTTACAACGAAACGAGTGACACCACTCGCTCCCGACGGCTGGGCCCTGCCAACCAAGTGGCATTGGAAGCCGCACTTGCCGACATGTACAAAGGAGAAAAAGAAGACTTCGTTCGGCTACCGGTTAAGGAGGGCTACTCGAGTTACAACCCCGTCGAATGGGTAAGCCTTTCGACTTTGCGACCTGAGTTCGTTTTTTTATTTGCCCTTTTTGACCAAAGCTTTCAATCTGCGCAAACAGGAATGGAGGAGCTTCATCGAGACAGTCAACTGTCCGGCCCCCCAACCAGAGAGCTATTCTCATGACGACGATCCAGGATTCCATGATGATCCGGAGCTGTCAATTGAGTACGAAGACGGGGTCTTTTACCATGAGGGCCTTGATCGATCCAAGGTGGCTATCATAGCTGATCACCCCGGATCACTCCCTTCCTCCATTACAGGCAAGAAGAAAAATTCTTCCCGTAAAAGGCGAATGTCCTCCGTTAACCCAAATATGCCGGTTTCTACTCCCAAGCGTCGTCAGTCCTCGCGACAAACGTCGGCTACGACAGCAATGCCCAGACCGGGCATCAACAGGAGTCCTTCATGTGAGCCGGCCGTGGAGGCGACGCCGACCACTCGTTCAACAAAAAAGGTACTTCGTTCGGCCGCTTAATCTATTGTTATTATGATCGATAGGATCTCACAGAAGATCTTATGTCGAAAATACTTAGGAAACGAGTACAACCATCTTCTGCTGAGGAAGTTGCTGGGATACCGGGCAACACTCATGAATCAAGATCTTCTGCTCATGCTGAACCTGCCGCGGAGGGCCCTGTGGTCCATCCGGCCCCTGAAGACTCCGGGGACGCTGTATCAGTCACTAAATCCGAAGTAGAGAGCGCGATGAACCACCTGCGGCGACGAGAAACCCTACGCGACCCGGCGTTTTCCGAACAAGAGTTCAATGCTCTATGCTCGGCAGACGCACACTTCGGAGCTGCCCGAGCTGGGCTCGGGGAAGCTGTGAAACTGATATCGTCCAGCCTGAAGGTGAGTGATTGATTTTAAGAATCCAGACATATATGTAAACCCAGTAGCCCCCGAGCCTTGAATTGGTCGGGACGACCGAGTTAAGGATCCGCATATTGTTTTATGGATGATGCAGGCCTCAAGGCAGCAGAACGAGCAATTGGCCAATGAATTGGAAGCGAGCCGAACACAGGTGGAAGCCATGAAGGCCGAACTTAAACAAGTGAAGAAGTTTACCCGCGAGGCGCATGGTGAGTATATCTATTCTGCTGATCTTAGTATATAATCCCATGCTGACGCGAGGGTACTTTTTAGCAGCTGAATCTATAGGGCAATTATAAAAAGATTTAGATGCAGCCCGAGAATCTCAGAGGTACGCCGAGTCCCAGTATGAGGCTGGCTGCCTTTCGTTGCAACGAAACCTGGAGGAGAAGAAACGCCTCCAGGCGGAAAACAAGCAGCATGCCAAAGATATTGAGAGTTTAAAGACTCAATTGGCCCAGACCCAAGAAGAGAACCAGAAATTATAGAGGGGCATGTTCGGTAAGTGTGATTATATCATCGAAGGGTATCTCCCCTACATGAAGTGTAATGGACATGCCTTGTCTCATGTATAGGTCTCCTAACCAGGCGGCCTGAAGAAGAGATCGGTTCCTACCGGGGGAGCCTTCTGAAGGAACTGTCCGCCGTGCATGAGCGGGCTCGGAAGGTTATGAGGAGCATCATAAAAGCGCTAAGGCCTGCCGAGAAGCCTCCGGAAGGGATGACTGAACTAGCCGATTGGTTCAAGGAAGCCCGGAGTCGGTTCGAGCTATGGAAGACATCGGCCTTAACCCCGAGCATATGGCTTGGGTTGGGCCAGCAGGGCCTGATGGGCAAGAAGTGCCGCTTCACTTGGTGTACAACCAAGTGATGCCTGTTGCTCGTCTCTCGCAGGAAGATTGCGCCCTGGATGCCTTAATAGACAATCTTGACCGGCAGCCAGATGTGTGATTCTATGTAACTATGTACTTTAAATCAAAAAATTGCTCCATTTGTGTTGTAAACTTTGTCTTAACCGGCCATCAGCTTCGACCTCCCGCGCTAAGAGCTTGGGAGTGTTCCGTATAAATATCCCTTGATAAGAGGGAATTCTTTCGAGGAACCAGGCAATCCAGCCATTTGGTACGAACAGACAGAAGGTGCACAGGGAGATATGTTATATTACTGCTTAGCGTAAGAAACATCTTCCAAAGGAAATAGTACCTCTATCGGTGCCTTCCTTTAGGTTGCTACGTAAATCATAGATAGTAAGGCCGCATACTGCTAGTATGCGACTAAAGGCCTTTTCGAGAAAAGAAGCCCGTGTAATGGTGATAACAACCATAATTTTATTTGTTGCTTCCGTCGTAGCCGACCAATTTTCTACTAACGATAGCTAGCTTTTGGCTTCACCCGTCTGAGGTACGTATCCGGATAACCCGGTCATAGCAATCGCAGAGGTGCTCCCTTTACCCTCTACCCAACAATCGGGAACGTAGAGGGTAAACACAGGAGCTAGGCAACCCAGCTTGGCAAAAATCTTAGTTCGAATTGATGCATATAATGGCTTGAAAATCGACAAGGGAAACATGCATACACAAGAAATGTGAATAGATGCTTAAAATATATAATAATCGGCTTCGAGAAGAAGCCCCCAGGTGTTTTATTCGGGTCTAACATTTGAGGATGTATGCCGAAAGACTTAACACAAGCTCGGTTTCGCCGAACATAGACTTGGGGAGAGAAAAAATCCGGACCTGCCAAACATCAAGGTGAGAGGGAAGGAAAATGAAAAGCAAGAAGAGAAAAAGGAGCTAAAAAGTACGACGACACCGGTCTAGCCGTAAAAACGCCAAAGACGAGCTGCGTTCCATGGGTGTGGTTCGAGGCGGTTATCTGGCGGGCTTCGAAGACGATAAGCCCCTCCTGCGAGTACTTCGTAGATTATGAAGGGGCCCTCCCATTTGGGATTGAGTTTATGCTTTTGTTTCTCGGGGAGCCGTAAGACGAGTTCACCCACGTTGTACGCTTTTGCTCTGACCTCCCTGCTTTGGTAACGCCGGGCCTGCTGTTGATAAAAAGTAGAGCAAGCCCGAGCTATGTCGCGCTCTCCTTCTAAGGCATCCAAGTCGTCCTACCAATCTAACTCGGCCTCCTTTTCTTCATACATGCGCACCCTTGGTGCATCGTGAATAATATCACAAGGAAGGACTGCTTCTGCCCCATAGACCATGAAGAACGGTGTGTATCCCGTTGAACGATTCGGGGTGGTACGCAGGCCCCACAGAACGGAGTCAAGCTCCTCTACCCAATGGCAGTCGGACTCATGAAGAGATCGGACCAGACGTGGTTTAATACCACTCATGATGAGGCCGTTGGCCCGTTCGACTTGTCCATTGGTCTGCGGGTGATACACCGATGCGTAATCGAGCTTAATGCCCATTTTTTGCGCACCAGTCCTTTACATCCTGGGCGGTGAAGTTGGATCCATTGTCCGTTATTATACTGTGCGGGACACCGTAACGGTGTACCACGCCGGATATAAAGTCGATTACTGGTCCGGACTTGGCTGGTTTGACAGGTTTTGCTTCGATCCATTTGGTGAACTTGTCCACCATGACCAGTAGATATTTATTCTTCTTGGTCCCCCCTTTAAGTGGTCCGACCATATCCAGCCCCCAGACCGCAAAAGGCCAGGTAATCGGAATAGTCCGAAGAGCTGTTGGGGGCATGTGACTTTGGTTTGCAAAGAGTTGACATCCCACGCAATACTGGACAAGTGATTGGGCGTTCACTCGAGCGGTGGCCAGAAGAAACCAGCCCGAAAGGCTTTGCTTACTAGGGCCCTTGCCGCGGCGTGATGGCCGCCCATTCCTGCATGGATTTCGGCCAAGAGCTGCCTTCCTTCTTCCTCAGATATGCACCGTTGGAGTACTCCGGTGGTGCTTTTCTTGTATAACTCACCCTCGTGGACTTTATAAGCCTTGGATCGCCGAATTATGCGTCTCGCTTCTGTCTGATCGTCGGGGAGTTCTTGGCAAAGAAGGTAAGCGAGGAAGGGCTCGGTCCATGGTGCAATTACTGCCATGACCTCATGAGCCGAAGGCGTTTCGTCCATTACGGAGCCACCGATGATTTGGTCGCCTGGTTCATTTATAGGGGGAACAATCTCTTCCGTGCTAATGGATCCGGCGCCCTTATTGTCGTCCTGCCAAACCACCGATGGCTTGAAGAGCCGTTCAAGGAAAGTGTTTTTGGGACATGGTCGCGTTTGGCCCCCATGCGGGCCAGTAAGTCAGCGGCCTGGTTGTTGTCTCTAGCGACATGATGGAATTCCAGCCCCTCGAACCGTGCGGATATTTTAAGGACGACGTTTCTATATGCCGCCATCTTCGGGTTTTTGGCATCAAATTCGCTGTTGATTTGAGAGATGGCCAAGTTGGAGTCTCCCCGTACCTCCAGCCGTTGTATACCCATGGAAGCTGCCATCCAAAGACCGTGCAAAAGTGCTTCGTACTCGGCTGCATTGTTGGAATCGGCATACATGATTTTCAACACGTATCGGACGTTGTCGCCTGTGGGAGATGTGAGAATAACTCCAGCCCCCAGTCCGGCCAGTGTTTTGGATCCATCGAAGTACATCGTCCAATGGGAGTATGTACTATATTCCCTGGGGAGCTCGGCCTCCATCCATTCAGCGAGGAAATCTGCCAACACCTGAGATTTAATAGCTCGTCGTGGCTTATAGGCGATTTCGAAAGGAAGGAATTCAATGGCCCATTTGGCTATGCGGCCGGTGGCGTCCCTGTTATTGATTATGTCGTTCAGGGGTACTTCGGATGCCACCGTGACCGAACACTCTTGAAAGTAGTGTCTTAGTTTCCGTGATGCCATAAATACTGTATAGGCTATCTTCTGGCGGGTATCTGGACTTGCATTGCGTTAGCACTTCTAACACATAGTAGACCGGCTTCTGTATCTGGAATTTGTGACCCTCCTCCTCTCGTTCGACGACAAGCACTGCGCTAACCACTTGGTTGGTGGCCGATATGTACAATAACATTGGTTCACCGGCACCTGGTGCTGTGAGTATGGGGTTGCTTGCCAGAGCGGTAAAGCCTTTCACCGAGACGGGAAATAAAGCGGCTTAACGCCGCCACACAACCCACCAACTTTTGGACATGCTTTAGCTCTGTGGGAATTGCAAGTTCCGATAGGGCACGGATCTTAGCAGGATTCGCTTCTATTCCTCTATGGGAAACAATGAATCCAAGCAGTTTACCAGCAGGAACTCCGAAGACACATTTCTCCGGATTGAGTCGTATATCATACTCGCGTAAGCTGGCAAAGGTTTGCCTTAGGTCGTCGACCAGCTGGCTGACGTGTTTGGTTTTAATGACCACGTCGTCCACGTATGCCACGACTGTTTTACCGACCTGTTTTTCGAGACAAGTCTGGATCATGCGCTAGTATGTAGCCCCGGCGTTTTTTAGCCCGAAAGGCATTGTGTTGAAGCAGAATGGCCCCTAGGGAGTGATGAATGCGGTTGCAGCTTGATCGGATTCCTTCATTTTGATCTGATGGTATCCGGAGTAAGCGTCGAGGAAGCACAGTGAGTCGTGCCCGGCTGTGGCGTCAATAATCTGGTCTATGCGTGGTAGGGGGAAAGGGTCCTTAGGGCAGGCCTTGTTAAGGTCTTTGAAGTAGACACACAGCCGCCAGGATTTGTCTTTCTTCGGTACCATCACCAGGTTTGCCAACCATTCGGGGTGTTTAATCTCCCGTATGAATCCAGCCTCTAGCAATTTGGCTAGTTCTTCACCCATGGCTTGTCATTTAGGCTCGGAAAAGCGGCGTAGAGTCTGTTTGATGGGTTTGGAGCCTGGGATTATATTCAGGCTATGTTCTGCCAGCCGGCGTGGGATTCCTGGCATATCGGAAGGGTGCCAGGCGAAGATGTCCCAGTTTTCTCGTAAGAATGCTCGCAGCGCCTCGTCCACCATGGGGTCCAGCTGAGCTCCGATGGACGCTGTCTTATTAGGGTCCGTTGGGTGTACCTGAAATTTAACAATTTCTTTTGCAGGTTTAAAGGACGTGGGTTTGGGCCTTTTACTAAGGATCACATCGTCCTTGTCCACTGTTGACCGGAGTGCGGTCAATTCCTCTGCAGCAAAGGTCTCAGCTAGTGCCTCGAGGGCGAGCGCTGCTATTTTGTTCTCAGCTCGCAGGGCTATATTCGGATCACTGGCGACTGTGATTACCCCGTTTGGGCCTGGCATCTTAAGCTTCATATACCCGTAATGGGGTATAGCCTGGAATTTTGTGAAGGCATCATGCCCCAACAGGGTGTGGTAGCCACTGGGGAAGGGCACGATATGGAAGAGAAGTTCTTCAGATCGGTAGTTTTCGGGCGTGCCGACCACTACGTCCAGGGTGATTCATCCTGAACAACGCGCCTCTTTCCCAGGGATGATCCCCCGGAAGGTTGTGTTGCTGTGCTCGATGCGAGATCGGTCGAACTGCATTTTTTCCAGGGTGTCTTCATAGATGAGGTTTAAACCACTGCCGCCATCCATTAGCACCTTCTGTAGCCTGAAACCATCGATGATGGGGTTTAGTACCAGTGCGGCCGGTGTTTGACCGGGACGGATGGTTGGTCGGTCAGTGTCTCCAAAGGTGATTGGTATGTCTGCCCATGAACTTGTTGCCGCCACATGGTAGACCTGTTCGAGTTCTCTAAGAGCTCTTTTCCTCCTATTCCTGGAGGGGAACATTTCGTAGATCCTCAGGACTTCAGCATTGTATTCTGGCGGCGTTGTGGAGCGCCTGTTCGGCGGCAGTGCCTCGAGGATGGCCTCTCCGCTTTTTGCGACCTGCCTGACGACCCAGCAAGCTCTAAGGCTGTGAGTCGGGCTTGTGTTCAGCAATACAGAATGTATAGGGCATGGCTTGTCCAATATTCCGTCAAGGACAGTTCTGGCCCCCGTAGGGGGTCTATTTCTCTTTTCGACGGGTTCGTGTTCGGCTAGCCGCTTTGGAGGTATCCGCTTTTTCCGATCTCCTCTAGGGTGTTCGGTAAAGTCTGGTTCCGAAAGTAACCGTTCGGCTTGCCAGGTGCTCTCCATGGCACAGTATTTTTGTACCAAGTCCGATAGCTCGGTGAAGCCGCGGATGTGTCGACGGGATAGGGCAATGAGGATCCCTTCATCATGACAATTGCGACTAAAGGTTGCCATTATCTCCTGGTCACTAGAGCCTGGTACTCTGTCTCTAACGAGGAGGAGTCTAGCCCAAAAATGATGAACCGACTCCCCTGGTAATTGTTTGACATCCCGTAAGTCCGAATACTTGGACTCTCATGCGGTGCTTGAATGCTCCACTTGGGTGCTGGGTGGGAAGAATTTTAGTTCCGCGCCACGATGTGAGTCCGGAATCACGGGGTTCAAGTTGAGTGCTAAATCGGGGATCGATCCCGAACTATTTTCGGAACGAACTCCAGAATCCGGGTTACAGACGGGGTCCTGATGATCGGAAATAGAGATATAGACCGTCCTTAATTCCGGTAGTTGGCGGGACGAACCTCCAGCCGGACACTCAACGGTGGCGAGCAGGTGAGTGATCGAGGGGGTGCGAATCTCCCTATCGTCGGGTTTAAGCCCGATCCGGTCATAGACCGGCGTCTGATCGTCGGTCATGCCCATGGTTTGAATCCGATCGAATAGCTCGTTTAAGGACGAGGCGTCGGTGGGGCTCGTGTTGCCGAACCGCGCGGGGTTAATCCGCAGCATTGTGGTTCCGGAGTCGCTTGACAGCGAGTCCAGGTTACGTTCGGCCACGGCGGGTCCGGGCACAACGACTGGGTTGGGCGTTCTAGACAGCCCAGGGGTAAAGGCCGCCCCAGAGGCGGGGCCCGGCGCTCCCGACGTCGAGGCGTCGGGATCTATGGGCTCCGCCATGAGAGCCGAGGGCTCCGGCCAAACAAGCTCTCCCCGTGAATCGGCAACGAATTCTAAGGTTCCGGATCTGATTTCTTGATCGGGGAAGAAGCTTCCGATCTGGCCAAGATGGTCAGTCGGGTCGGCGTGCGACAAAACGTCGCCGCTAGCAAAGATCTTACCAGAGATGGGGACATCCTGGCTATAGATCTTGTTGCTTACGACAAGGTGAGCCATCGATTCCTTTGGTGATCACAGCGGAACTCTCAATGAAAGCAACAATGTCGGTGTCAAAACCGGCGGATCTCGGGTAGGGGGTCCCGAGCTGTGAGTCTAGGATCGATGGTAACAAACGGACGAAGGAGACGATGTTTACCCAGGTTCGGGCCCTCCTATGGAGGTAAAACCCTACGTCCTGCTCGATTATATTGATGGTATGAAGATTACAGAGTTGATCTACCTCGAGATCGTCTAGCTAAAACCCTAGATGAGTTTCTCTCTGCTACAATCTAAAACCCTCCCGGTTTATATAGACACCAGGGGTCATTAGGGTTACACATAGTCGGTTGCCCACCGGAGGGAAAAAAACATGCCTAATCTACTATCTCAAACTTGAAAGACACACCACGACTCCTGAGGTCTCCTCCATAGCGACGAGGCCTTCGATCAATCCCATCCTCAGCGAACGGCCCATGAGCCCGGCCTATGAGAAATAGGTCGGCAGTACGAGGACCCCTTAATCCCGGACTCCCTCACTTATATTATGGGGCAGAGGGAGTAGCTAGCTCGCGCCGGCGGCAACAGCAGCTAGCTAGCTAGCTAGCTCACGGCCGCACCTCGCGGCTCGACCAGTGACAACAGATCGTGGGGCAGCTCCACCAGCGGCGGCAGCTCAAGGTGCAACAGCTAGGGTCCGATGGTCGCCGGCGTCGAGCCGTTCCGGCGAGGTCGCGTTCGGGGAAGACCGTGATGGAAGCTGGAAGTTCCCTCCCACCGACTGTTTCTTCCTTTTCAGGTAGCTGTTAAAATTGCCTCCAATCTCGTAGATATATAGAAAACGGTTCAGAATATGAATGTTTTCATATTTTTTTACAAAATGGACGATTTTACGGGATCTATTCGGGACAAAAAAAACATCCATGTTTCGTAAACTGCGGTTATATTGTCGAATGACCCTTTTAAAGGATGTGTTAGAGATGCTCTCAGGTCTCAGCCCAGCCCACCCACACCCCGCATGTGATCCACTCCTCAGTCCTCATGACCCCTAAAAAAACAAATGCTAGGCGACGCACGCGCGCTATCCAGCTTGTTGGAGCGGCCGCAGGACCACCGTCCATCTTGGGCAGATATCGCGACACGTGTGCGTGGTGAACCGACCATGGGATAGGGATGAGACGGTGCGTTTTGTCGCTTGCGTTACGATTTCTTGTGGAAATTTCCCCACCAATTCTCTCTCTCTCGACGTTCCCCTCCCCCACACTCTCTCCGGACGGGCCGTGCGGCACGGCGATAGGAGGATAGAAATCCCCATTCGGCGCGAGTGTCGCCGGCGAGAGCCCACCGGCAACGACAAGCGACAGAGACGCCTACTGGTAGAGCGAGCACCACATCGGAGGGGTGGGGTGGGGGGGCAGCAGCAAGTGGACTGTGAGGAGAGAGCGGCTCGCGCGCTCGACGAGAGAAGAGGGGAAGGAGTGGGACAGATACGTTGGTTGCGCGCGGCGGCGGGTCGACGAACGGACGAGCGGTCTCTTCTACATCTGCGACCAGAGGTCAGCTTTCTGTGGCTGTAGGGGATTATTGATGCGCTGCATCCTGCTGTAGGATCGAAAGTATGTCTAGAGGGGGGGTGATTAGACTACTTGACCAAATAAAAATTCTACCTTTTCCCAATTTTAAGTGTTGGCAGATTTTAGCAATGATAGCAAGTCAAGTACACCCTACACATGCATGTCTAAGAGTATAGCAGCGGAAAGTAACAACAAGCATATGTAGTAGAGGGTAGGAAGGAAGATCAAACGCAATTTGAAGACACGAAGATTTTTCCCGTGGTTCCGATAGGTGGTGCTATCGTACGTCCACGTTTATGGAGTCTTCAACCCACGGAGGGTAACGGTCGCGAGAGTCCACGGAGGGCTCCACCCATAAGGGTCCACGAAGTAGCAACCTTGACTATTCCATAACGGCTTCCATCCACAAAGGACTAGCCTCACTATGGGTAGATCTTCACGAAGTAGGCGATCTCCTTGCCAGTACAAACTTCTTGGTTCAACTCCACAACACGAAGTAGGAGGCTCACAAGCGACACCTAACCAATCTAGGAGGCACCACCCTCCAAAAGGTAATAGGCTCGGCAATGTCGATGAACTCCTTGCTCTTGTGCTTCAAGATGATAGACTCCTCAACACACAATCACTCTCTCACAGATTTGGCTATGGTGGAAGAGATTGATTTTGTGGAAAGCAACTTGGGGAGGCTAGAGATCAAGATTCATATGGATGGAGTGGAATAGCTTGATCTCAACACATGAGTAGGTGGCTCTCTCTCAGAAAATAGGATGGGGCAAGTATGGAATAGCTCTGAGTGCTTCTCTTTCGAGTAGGTGGTGGTGAAGGGGTATATATAGGCATCCCCAAAAATCCAACCGTTACACCTAAAGTGACCAACTCGGTGACACCGAAGTATAAAACTCGGTGGTACCGAAGTGACCAAAAGGCAGCAACTTTTGAATCTCGGTGAGACCGATACATAACTCTCGGTGGTACCGATTAGGTGACCAACGGTCAGATTGCACAACTCGGTGACACCGATCCAAAAAAACTCGGTAAGACCGATTTTATGAAACGAGGTAACAGAAAGTTGGCAACTGAACTCGGTGGCACCGATGCAGAATCGGTTGCACCGAATGGCTAGGGTTTGGCATGGGTCTGTCTGAGTTTGGGAATCGGTGGCACCGAGTGGGAATTGTTGGTTGCACCGATTTTCATGAATGGCTTGGACAGACTTTTGTGGAAGAGTTTGTGGGTGTTTTGGTGACTATCACTTGTGCACGTGGAGCATCTTGTTCACCAACAGTACCTTACCCCCTTTTAATAGTATTGGCTTTCCTATGGACTCAAAGTGATTTCTCACAAAGTAAAATGTAGAGTCCTCTTGCTTGAAGCTTTGCCAATCCATTTCCTTGCATCTTGGGGTTTCTCCACAATCCTTTTGCCATCCCTATCATTGAACTTTTCCTGAAATATGCTTAGTGGGAACATTAGTTCAATGACATATATGTTGTTATTAATTACCAAAACCACCAAGGGAGCAAATGTGCTTTCACCTGCGCAGCAATTTCTCTCGATTTCCCGTTCGCAATTTTTTATCCGAGTTGATTGGTTGAGGCAGCACGAGTAGGGCTAGTTACTCTCATCCATGGCAAAACCATCTATCACGGTGCGATGGATTTTAGAGATGCATTATAGTTACCCATTCTTGTAGAGTTTCACAAAGGAAAACAGTCAGGCACACATGATTCATCCATGTGTTTGCATCAGCTTTAGAAATACACCCAAATTTTCAGGATGCAGGCAACAAATTTAGAGGGAATTTTTGTTATAGGCAACACTGAGAGAGATAAGCTGTCAAAAATACTGCATAAATTTTTGCAGCATCTGTGTTTTTCAGTAGGCAATACTGTAAAATATGTGTTCAGCAGGCAACATATTTGTAGGCAACACTAGGAGATAGATGTGGGCAAAAATACCATAGAAACTTCAGCATCAGTGTGTTTTGGTAAGCAACACATCACTGTAAAATATATGTGCACAACAGGCAACATATACATAGGGATTTCTCAGCATCTGTGTTCAGCAGGCGCGAGCTATATCTGTGTTTACTCACAATGCCCTGATCCAATTGCACACCAGTCACCCAATTATCAGTTCCCGGGGAATACAAGAGGGTTTTCCTCAGGGGCAATATCCAACTAAGCAATAGTGCATTCTTTTCTCATGCAATTTTTTTTAATACGAATCAGTCAATACAAGAGGATTTGGGGGGGGGGGGGCAAACCATCCATCAAGTTGCCTAAAACACTACACACCGCAAATAAATTGCTGGACCCGTCAAACCAACTCGCCTATCCCGGTGTGCTAGATCACCCAACCCATCCATCAAGTCGCCTAAATCACTAAACTCCACCAAGAAATAGCCGAATCCATCGAACCAACTTGCCTAATCCGGTGTGCTAGGTCACCCAACCCATCGATCAAGTCACCTAAAACACTACACGCCCTCAAAGTCACCGGACCTGTCGAACCAACTCGCCTATCCTGGTGTGCTAGGTCGCCCAACCCATCTATCAAGTCGTCTAAAACACTACATGCCCCCAAAATCGCCGGACCCATCTAACCAACTCGCTTATCCCGGTGTGCTAGGTCGCCCAACCCATCCATCAAGTCGCCTAAAACACTACACGCCCCAAAAAAATCGCCGGATCCGTCAAACCAACTCGCCTATCCCGGTGTGCTAGATCACCCAACACATCCATCAAGTCGCCTAAATCACTAAACGCCCCCAAGAAATCGCCGGATCCATCAAACCAACTGGCCTAATCCGGTGTGTTAGGTCGCCCAACCCATCGATCAAGTCACCTAAAACACTACACGCCTTCAAAGTCACCGGACCTGTCAAACCAACTCGCCTATCCCAGTGTGCTAGGTCGCCCAACCCATCTATCAAGTCGTCTAAAACACTACATGCCCCCAAAACCGCCGGACCCATCGAACCAACTCGCCTATCCCGGTGTGCCAGGTCGCCCAACCCATCCATCACGTCGCCTAAAACACTACACGCCCCAAAAAAATTGATGAACCCGTCAAACCAATTCGCCTATCCCGGTCTGCTAGATCACCCAACCCATCCATCAAGTCGCCTAAATCACTAAAATCCACCAAGAAATCGCCGGATCCATCGAACAAACTCGCCTAATCCAGTGTGCTAGGTCACCCAACCCATCGATCAAGTCACCTAAAACACTACACGCCCTCAAAGTCACCGGACCTGTCGAACCAACTCGCCTATCCCGGTGTGCTAGGTCGCCCAACCCATTTATCAAGTCGTCTAAAAAACTACATGCCCCCAAAATCGCCAGACAGGTCGAACCAACTCGCCTATCCCGGTGTGCTAGGTCGCCCAACAAATCCATCAAGTCACCTAAAACACTACACGCACCAAAAAAATCGTCGGACCCGTCAAACGAACTCGCCAATCCCGCTGTGCTAGATCACCCAACACATCCATCAAGTCGCCTAAATCACTAAACGCCACCAAGAAATCGCCGGATCCATCGAACCAACTCGCCTAATCCGGTGTGCTAGGTCGCCCAACCCATCAATCAAGTCACCTAAAACACTACACGCCATCAAAGTTACCGGACCTGTCAAACCAACTCGCCTATCCCGGTGTGCTAGGTCGCCCAACCCATCTATCAAGTCGTCCAAAACACTACATGCCCCCAAAATCGCCGGACCCGTCGAACCAACTCGCCTATCCCGGTGTGCTAGGTCGCCCAACCCATCCATCAAGTCGTCTAAAGCACTACACGCCCCAAAAAAATCGCCGGACCTGTCAAACCAACTCGCCTATCCCGGTGTGCTACATCACCCAGCACATCCATCAAGTCACCTAAATCACTAAACGCCACCAAGAAATTGCCGGATCCATCGAACCAACTCGCCTAATCCTGTGTGCTAGGTCGCCCAACCCATCGATCAAGTCACCTAAAACACTACACGCCCTCAAAGTCACCGGACCTGTCAAACCAACTCGCCTATCCCGGTCTGCTAGGTCGCCCAACCCATCCATCAAGTCGCCTAAAATACTACATGCCCCAAAAAAATTGCCATAGTAAATCGCCTAAGTCACTTCAACCAAAAAAATAAACGAGTAGGCGTTTCATTTTTGTGGGCAAAACACTAAGTTGCCGAAGGAGGGTTGTAGACATCATCATTGCATGTAGGCTTCCCCGACTTGTTGCACACAAAGGTCTATTTTATCAACCACATTAGTGTATGCAGACCTCCTGGACATGTTGGCTTTCGTTGAGAACCCAATTCTGAGAGTGTAGGCATTGTATTGCGTCTAGCACCTGCAAGCATCTCAAACTCCATGCCGACATAAGGTTCCTACGGGCTAGGCCACACCTCATTCTCATCAAAAGCAAACAAGTCAGCGCCACCCGCATGACCTTGCCCACCATTGCTAGGCAGAGTTAAAGCCAACTTGAACATGACAAGGGCGGGCGCACTAGTAGAAAACAGACCTTTTGTCCAAAGCATTAGTCCCGGTCTGGTTTTGAACTGGCACTAATGTGACCATTAGTCCCGGTTCGGGACGGGCATCATTAGTCCCGGTTCGTTCCGGACCTTTAGTCCCGGTTCATAACACGAAGCGGGACTAAAGGGGTGGTGGCAGGCTAGTGTCAGCCTGGGGCCCCACGATCACCTTTAGTCCCGGTTCGTGGCACGAACCGGGACTATAGGCTCACCTTTAGTCCCGGTTCGTGTCACGAACCGGGACTAAAGATCCCCTACATGAAGCCTTCGGCCAGCCCGAGCACACTCCTCCTTGTTTTTCCCCTTCTTCCTCTCCTTTGTTCTTCCCCTTGCTCGAGCTCACCTCCATTTTTGCCAAAATTTCTCAAGATTTGGAGGCACCCCATCCATCCAAGTGTTCACAAAGGTTAGCAACTTTGTCCTTTCATCTCTCATTGCTAGATTAGCTCTTGAAATGCTCTATAAGTATAGTGACTTGTGGGTTTTAGTTTGGGAGTATTTATATGTGGTAGTTTATTTGATTTATATGCAATTTGAGCTCAAATTAACTTCTTACTTTGCATGTGTAGGTGTGGTTTACTTAGTGCCTTCCCGTCCCCTTCCTAACCACTGTCGATCGCCCGCACCGTCCCGTCGCCGGCACCACCTTGGTGAGCCTCTTGTTCTTATCCTTTTTATTAAAAAATCATGTTTGTAAGATTTAGATAGTTACTTGTATAGTTTTCTTACCTATATGGTTGTTTGTTATACATAGTGGCATGGTTTTGATATCCGTCCCCGTCGGCCCTTGTCCGGTTTATGATTCGGATGTGGTATATACTCTCTTTTATAACTATTTGTTGCATTTCGTGTTTATGACAATTATGCCCATCAAGTTGACATAGATATTTTTATCTAGGAGGTATGTGAACCGGAAATTGCAACCGACATAGATATTCTTGTCAAGAAGTTAAATTTAGTTGAAAAACAAAACGAGTATTTGAAAGAAAAATTGAAAAGAGTTGAAGAAGAGAAGATGAAGCTGGAGTTGTATGTTGCTGATGTCGTCGATGATCACAAGATCAAGATGGATGCAATGCGCTTGAAGATTAGAAAATTTAAAAAATATGCCATTGATAGTGAGGCTTGGTATCACTATGCTGTTGGATCAATTGTTACCTTAGTTGCGATCTTGATCGCATTTGTTGTTGCATTTAAATGCTTTAGCTAGAGAGTTTGTATGTTGTTTTATGAGAACAAGTGTGTATGAACTTTATGTATGAACTTGTATTAATTTGGTCTTTTCGGTGTTGTGTAATGAAGATGAGCCGGCAATGGATGTACGATGACCGATGCTCTCCCCAGTTCATTAATGGCGTGCATACTTTTCTGGTTGCGGCTGAGGCAAACAAGCGGGCGGATGGTTTTATGTATTGTCCATGTGCTGGCTGTAAGAATGATTGAAATTACTCTAACTCAAGAACCATTCACGTCCACCTGTTTGAGTCCGGTTTCATGTCCAGCTATAACTGTTGGACCAAGCACGGAGAAAGAGGGGTCCTAATGGAAGAGAATGAAGAAGAAGAGGATGACGACAGCTATCATGGCCATGGGTTCCATGAATACGATGGTACAACAATGGGGGAAGAAGTTGAGCCGGCAATGCGGGAAGGAGCTGAAGAAGAGGCATCAGATGAGCCCGCTGATGATCTTGGTCGGGCCATTGCCGATGCAAAGAGAAACTGCGCAAGTGAAAAGGAGAAGCTGAAGTTGCAGCGCATGTTAGAGGATCACAAGAAATTGTTGTACCCAAATTGCGAAGATGACAAGAAAAAGCTGGGTACCACACTGGAATTGCTGCAATGGAAGGCAGAGAATGGTGTATCTGACAAGGCATTTGAAAAGTTGCTGATAATGTTAAAGAAGAAGCTACCAAAGGACAACGAATTGCCTGACAGTACGTACGAAGCAAAGAAGGTTGTCTGCCCTCTAGGATTAGAGGTGCAGAAGATACAAGCATGCCCTAATGACTGCATCCTCTACCGCGGTGAGTACGAGGATTTGAATGCATGCCCGGTATGCTGTGCATTGCGCTATAAGATCGGCCACGATGACCCTTGTGATGTTGAGGGCGAGCGCTCCAGGAAGAAGATTCCTGCCAAGGTGATGTGGTATGCTCCTATAATACCACGGTTGAAACGTTTGTTCCAAAACAAAGAGCATGCCAAGTTGATGCGATGGCACAACGAAGACCGTAAGAAAGACGGGAAGTTGAGAGTACCTGCTAACGGATCGCAGTGGAGAAAAATCAAGAGAAAGTGGAAGGACTTTGCAAAGGACGCAAGGAACGTATGGTTTGGTTTAAGTGCAAATGGCATTAATCCTTTTGGGGAGCAGAACAGCAATCATAGCACATGGCATGTGACTCTATGTATCTATAACCTTCCTCCTTGGTTGTGCATGAAGCGGAAGTTCATTATGATGCCAGTGCTCATCCCAGGCCCCAAGCAACCCGGCAATGACATTGATGTGTACCTAAGGCCATTAGTTGAAGAACTTTTACAGCTGTGGAATGGAAAAGGTGTACGTGCGTGGGATGAGAAAGAACAGGAGGAATTTGACCTACATGCGTTGCTGTTTGTAACCATCAATGATTGGCCTGCTCTCAGTAACCTTTCAGGACATACAAACAAGGGATACCACGCATGCACGCACTGTTTAGATGATACCGACAGTATATATTTGGATAAATGTAAGAAGAATGTGTACCTGGGGCATCGTCGATTTCTTCAGAGCAGGCATCCCGTAAGAAAGAAAGGCAAGCATTTCAAAGGTGAGGCAGATCACCGGAAGAAGCCTCGCCACCGTACTGGTGATGATATACTTGATATGGTCAAGGATTTAAAAGTAATCTTTGGAAAGGGTCCTGGCGGACAATCTGTTCCAAATGACGCTGACAGACGCGCACCCATGTGGAAGAAGAAATCTATATTTTGGGACCTACCCTATTGGAAAGACCCAGAGGTCCGCTCTGCAATCGACGTGATGCACGTGACGAAGAATCTTTGCGTGAACCTGCTAGGCTTCTTGGGCGTGTATGGGAAGACAAAACATACACCGGAGGCACGGGAGGACCAGCAACGTATGCACGGAAAAGACGGCATGGATCCAAAGCAGTTTCAGAGTCATGCCAGCTACGCTCTTACCAAAGAAAAGAAGGAAATCTTCTTCGAATGCCTGCTCAGTATGAAGGTCCCGTCTGGCTTCTCGTCGAATATAAAGGGAATAATAAATATGGCAGAGAAAAAGTTCCAGAACCTAAAGTCTCATGACTGCCACGTGATTATGACGCAACTGCTTCCGGTTGCATTGAGGGGGCTTCTACCGGAAAACGTTCGATTAGCCATTGTGAAGCTATGTGCATTCCTCAATGCAATCTCTCAGAAGGTAATCGATCCAGAAATCCTACCAAGGTTAGAGAATGATTTGGTGCAATGTCTTGTCAGTTTCGAGTTGGTGTTCCCACCATCCTTCTTCAATATCATGACGCACGTCCTAGTTCACCTAGTCGAGGAGATTGCCATTCTGGGTCCTGTATTTCTACACAATATGTTCCCCTTTGAGAGGTTCATGGGAGTCTTAAAGAAATATGTTCATAATCGTGCTAGGCCAGAAGGAAGCATCTCCAAGGGCCATGAAACAGAGGAGGTCATTGAGTTTTGTGTTGACTTTATTCCTGACATTAAGCCGATTGGTGTTCCTGAATCGTGGCATGAGGGCAGACTAGGTGGAAAAGGCACGCTAGGAAAGAATTCAGTAATATGCCAGGACGGGCATTCTTTGGCGCAAGCACACTACACAGTTCTACAAAGTTCCGCCTTGGTGGCTCCGTATATCGAGCAACACAAGAATATTCTACGCTCCAAACACCCGGAGCAGTCTGACGACTGGATTACACATGAACAAACGGTGACTTTCGCCGGTTGGTTGCAGACACGTCTCATGCATGACGACACTGTTGCAGATGACCTGTACTTGCTGTCCAAGTTACCATCTTCGACTATATTGACTTTCAAAGGGTACGAGATAAATGGGAATACATTTTACACGATCGCCCAAGATAAAAAGAGTGCCAACCAAAACAGTGGTGTCCGCTTTGATGCAGCAAACACCAATAGGCCAAAGGACACATATTATGGTTACATAGAGGAGATATGGGAACTTGACTATGGACTTGGTTTGAAGGTCCCTTTGTTTCGGTACAAATGGGTCAATCTGACAGGAGGCGGGGTAAAGGAAGACCCGCAGTACGGAATGAGAACAATGGATCTCAACAATCTTGGGTACGCAGACGAACCATTCGTCCTAGCCAATGATGTGGCGCAGGTTTTCTATGTGAAGGACATGTCTACCAAGCCGAGAAAAAGAAAAGATAAGGAAGCGAATACATCATACGATGAGCCAAAGCGCCACATAGTTCTTTCAGGGAAAAGAAACATCGTGGGAGTGGAGGACAAGACAGACATGTCAGAAGATTATAAAAAGTTTCATGAAATTGCTCCCTTCAGAGGGAATGTTGACCCGAGCATCAAGTTAAACGATGAAGATTGTCCATGGTTACGATGCAAAGGGACACATGCGAAGAAAAAATTTTATACCCAAAGATCCCACTCTGGGATGTGACCGGCTTCTCTAGTTAGTTTCCGGACTTATATATCTGGAAAGTCCCACTTCGGACAAACCGGAGGGAATCTTTGTAATAGTAGTGTACTTATGTGTTTTGGCATTTGAAACGCGTCGAAATATTATGTCCAGAGCCACGTCATCAATTTTCAACCCTTTCTGACTTCATTTGTTATTTTTCATGCATTTACTGATTTTTTTGAGCTAAATGACCCTGGAATTGAAAAGCACTACAAATGAACTCTGAAAAGGTTGAAAGTTGGCATGGTATCATCATTTCACCCACATAGCATGTGCTAAAAAGTTGAGAGGGTTACGGCAAAAACTGGATGCACTTCGTGTACAAAATGGACAATCTCTTTCGAAGTATCAGGGTTTCAGACGAAAACTCGTGTGTTACTAAGGCATTTCATTTTTTTTAAACTTATTTCAACTCCATACTTTTTGTGTGTTCAGTATGCACCATTCGAAGCCACGCCATCAATTTTCAACCCTTTCTGACTTCATTTGCTATTTTTCATGCATTTACTGATTTTTTTGAGCTAAATGACCCTGAAATTGAAAAGCACTACAAATGAACCCTGAAAAGGTTGAAAGTTGGCATGGTATCATCATTTCACCCACATAACATGTGCTAAAAAGTTGAGAGGGTTACGGCAAAAACTGGATGCACTTCGTGTACAAAATGGACAATCTCTTTCGAAGTATCAGGGTTTCAGACGAAAACTCGTCTGTTACTAAGGCATTTCATTTTTTTAAATTATTTCAACTCCAGAATTTTTGTGTGTTCAGTATGCACCATTCGAAGCCACGCCATCAATTTTCAACCCTTTCTGACTTCATTTGCTATTTTTCATGCATTTACTGATTTTTTTTGAGCTAAATGACCCTGAAATTGAAAAGCACTACAAATGAACTCTGAAAAGGTTGAAAGTTGGCATGGTATCATCATTTCACCCACATAGCATGTGCTAAAAAGTTGAGAGGGTTACGGCAAAAACTGGATGCACTTCGTGTGCAAAATGGACAATCTCTTTCGAAGTATAATAAGGGTTTCAGACGAAAACTCGTCTGTTACTAAGGCATTTCATTTTTTAAATAACATAAGAATTACCAAATTGAATATAATGATAAAACACGCTAATATTAAACAGCAGAAAAAAGAATCACTGCAAAATCTATTTTTAAAGTAAAGTTATTCACAAATTAGTGATGTACACAAATTTCCAATAATTCGAATTTAAACTATTCAAATTTGAAAACTACTGCCACTAACAGAAAGTTTATAATTTTTTTGACCTAACGCAAAAAGATTCACTCATTAACTCTAAATAAAGCAAAAAAAAACTCAGAAACAAAAGAAAATAAATAAAACAGAAATTAAAAAAACTGAAAAGTAAAAAAAACGCCTACTGGGCCCCAACCGCAGGCTCACAAGGCCCAGTAGGCCCAACAGGGCAGCACAGGTTCGATAGGCCCACACAGGCCTGCTTAGAGAGGAGCTCGAGGGAGCAGCCGCAGCGGGGCTTATAAACCAGTGCGGCTGCCCTTCGCTGGGCGAGGTGGGACTAAACTTTCTGCACCGCGGCTGTGGCAGCACGAGACCTTTAGTCGCGGTTGGTGGCTGCAACCGCGACTAAAGGTAACCTTTAGTCGCGGTTGGTGCCACCAACCGCGACTAAAGGTCTGCGCTTCCCGCCGCTTCGCCTGGCGAAAAATACCTTTAGTCGCGGTTGGTGGCTCCAATCGTGACTAAAGGTGGCCTTTAGTCGCGGTTGGAGCCACCAGCCGTGACTAAAGGTGGCCTTTAGTCGCGGTTGGAGCCACCAACCGCGACTAAAGGCTCTCATATATATAGCGCCACTTACGAAAAATCTCCCATCCTCTCCATTCTCTCGACGCCAAACACAGACGACGCCGCCAGGCTGCTGCGCGCCGCCGCCTGTCCCGATCGACGTCGTCGCCGCCCCCGACGCCGGCCGCCCGTGCCTCCTCATCGACCCCTACTCCGGACGCGCCCTCCTCACCGATCCCCGACGACGCCGCCCGCGCCCACTCCTCGCTGCGCCGCCTGCCCCGACGCCGTCGCTGCCCCCGACTCGCCTCGCCTCGCCGTCGCCCCGCTGTGAGCTCAGTTCCTCCCTCTCCCCCCTCTCCCTCGCCCCCTGCTGCCATGGCCGCCCCTCCGGCCCCGATCCCCCCCCCCCCCACACACACACACATGCATGAACACACACACACACACACACACACACACACACACATTTTTTATTTAGATGTTTTAGTTGTTTTTCACTAGTATATATGTATGTATGAATGCATGTTAGATGGATATAATTAGTGTTTAATTAGTATAGATTTTTTTTATATAATGTTGTTTTTCTGTTTTTTAATGGATGTATAGAAGTATGCTTAATTAGTGTTTCTTTTTCTGTTTTTTAATTTTATATAATGTTGTATATCATAGTATAGAAAAAAATTGCATAGGAAAAAGTTGCATAGGAAAAAGTTGACCATATATATATTTGTTAGAAGGACTATATATAAGTGGGAAAAGGTTCGGAATTTTTTGAGAAAGGAATATTATTAGGGTAGTTATAACCTAGGAATGGGACATTATAATTGAAAAGAGGATATTTTGCTCAAACTTTCCTAATAAAATGACATTGCATATATAGGAAAAAAAATTCATAAGAATTTCTTCTCGGAGTCAACGATGCCCGGCCCGCATCCTCGTCGTCGACTCGTTTGCGACGACGTCCTGCTTCAGAGGGGCAACGTTCGGGACTGGGCTCCGCCGGGCTGGCACTGGGAGGTGCTACCTTCAGGGGCGCGCAGCTTGGTGAGGAACCCGGCCCCGGGTCCCGTCGTCGACCCGGAGCTTCTTTGGTGGCGTTCGCGTGGGCCACTTTCGGTGCGGATGCAGCTGGCCCCGCCGGAGGTGGTACGTCGCCGTGTCAGGGAGGAGGATGAGCACGTCCGTCGCTACATGGATGCGTTGGACGTCAGGTTCTCCAATACCTGGCAGGTTCTTCAGGGATCTCACCCGAGCTATGATCCTGTGATGGTTCCTTCTCTTTGGGTGTCCACCGCCCGTGCCTCAGGAACCGCGAGTGAACTAGATTCTTCGATAATATTCGATCTGTATTAGCTAGTGATGTTATATATATGATAATATTCGAGATGTATTAGTGATAATACTCGAGATGTATTCGAGATTATATTCGATAATATTCGAGACGATTTATTCGAGATTATATTCGATGATGCATATTATATGAATTATTCGAGATGCATATTATGTACTATGATTCAATTTTTCCTTATTGATTGCATGCATTCTAATTTGAATACTAAATTGTTTTATCTTTCTTCTGGATTAGTTAAATAAAAGCTATGGACAATACCGGCAGAGAAGGAGAAGAGGCTCTGTTCGACATCATACGCTCCCCGAGCCCAGAGCATGAACCTGAAGATGATGACGGCTCGCAATATCTGAACAATTCCGGTGAGGGTTGTATGATATTTGATGAAGACGAACGAATAGATGAAGGCGACGACAACGATGTTGACGAAGAAAATGTTCTTCAAATAACAAAGACCGGCGAGGTATATTTATTATATAAGCCATCCGGTGATCATTACATGTCTTAATTGATTTGTATGTATTAACGAATCGATCTTTCTTCTTTTAGGCCTCCGGATCGAGCAAATCTTCTACAAGCGACAGGGTAGTTCGAGGCCCGGCCAGAAAGTTGGATCCTGGCGTAAAGTTCAATATCGATTCCATCAAAACATCAAATGGTGAACCGCTTGAACCTAGGAAAAATGCGACCAAGTTCAAGAATCAATGTGGAGTTATTGTCAGGGACCAAATCCCGACCTTTGTTCAAGAATGGAAAAAGGCAGCAAAGGGAGATCGAGCAGGAGTTACTTTTGTCGACGAAAGAGCAAAAGATGTGCTTTGGACATCGCTCATGTCACATTTCACCCTACCAGATAATTTGACAGATGCAGATCTGAAGAAAGTCAGAAACTATGCTCTTAAAAAGATGGCGATCGCATTCAACACCTTCAAGAAAAATACATGGACTAAGTACGTCAAATCAAAAAAGAAGACTCCAGAATTCAAGGGAGCACTGGTGAAGGCAAAAGATCACTGGGACGCTTTCGTGAAGTTCAAGGAATCGGAAGAAGCTAAGGAACGGCCGAGAAGAAACAAGATTAATGCTGCGAAAAAGAAGTGGCACCATACTCTGGGGCCAGGTGGCTACCAGGTGGCCCTGCCTAAGTGGGATCAATCTGAGCAAGAGATGATTAGTGTAGGGGTCACTCCAGTTACATTGACATGGCCCCCCAGGTGCAGGACATGGTTTTATGCGCATGGGGGGAAGTTGGACCCAGAGACAGGGCTGATTATGGTGAAGGCAAGTCTTAAAGAAGCGACAGACGAAATACTTATTGCAATAGAAGAAGCTCAAACGGGAGTGTTCACGCCCAACAGAGAGAACGACGAGCTTACGCGCGCCCTGAAGAATCCTGAACACCCGGGAAGAACACGAGGCAAAGGCGTTGTTCCGTGGTTTGAGGGGTTTGCGGATTGGAACGACGACTACAGAAGCCGTGCGAGAAAGAAGAAGCCGGAGGAGCGGAAGAAGAAGGAGGAAGCACTCCGCCTTGAAGGCCTAGAATCAAAGCACCTGGAGTTGGAACGCGCTTTCAGGCGGCGGCAGGAGCAGATCGACTCACTCAGCTAGGAAAGGGTGTCTCAGCGGCAGCATGAGCAGATCGATCCAGCATTGGATAGCACCGTCCCATCTATGCCGAGAAGCAGCGTGGGTTCCGCCCCGGCCGATATCGATGATGCACTTCTAGCTAGCTACCCTGTGGATGATATCAAAGACAGGACTAACTGTGAGCTACACATGAAAGTGAAGAACTTATCCATGAAGGTGGCGGACGGCTATGCTTTAGCAAATCCCCCTGAAGCAACCTTCCATTGCAATCCCATTCCAGCTGGCTATGCTCGTGTCGGGGTTGATGAAGTGATGTCAGGATATCACGAGCTACAACTTGACATTCTTGGAGGTGACGAGGAGAGAACACTGGGAGAGGCCATACATCGTATCATTCTATGGAAAAAGGATTGCATCGTCTTTCCAAGGCCACCGACTCCTCCTCCTCCAAGTCCGCCGCCGCGTCAGTCGACTCCTCCTCCTCCAAGTCAGGCACCGCGTCAGCCGACTCCTCCTCCAAGTCCGGCACGGCATCAGCCAACTCCTTCTCCTCCAAGTCCGGCACCGCGTCAGCCGACTCCTCCTCCAAGTCCGGCACCGCGTCAGCCGACTCCTCCTCCAAGTCCGGCACGGTGTCAGCCGACTCCTCCTCCTCCAAGTCCGGCACCGCGTCTGCCATCTCGGCCGACTCAGCGTGCTCCGTCGCCTAAGCAACAGTGGAAGAGAGAGGCCGCAGCTACGACGGCTAGCGGTACAACAGGCAAGAAATTCAAATATAGTCCAAACCTCAAGCCTCTTCCGAAGTTGTCTTACCACCTGACTGAGGAGGAACTCAACACCGTAGTGAATGCCCAATTGAAGGCCCATTTTGGACCGAATCCGCCCCCGCCGCCAAAGGAGAAAGTACCTGAGCATGTCTCACAACACTTTATTGATATGGCTCGACCGGCTAACAATCAGAAGGACTCTGACTATGTGCGGTCTATCAAGAAGTCATATTTTGCAGGACAAAAGGAGTCGAGCTCGAGCTCGAGCCAAGCAGTTGGCAAAAAAAGCGAGAAAATTGTTCCCCAGCTGGGAGAACAGGCAGTGCAATCGATCCCCCTGCTCATTGTACAAACACCTGTGAGTACCGCCGATCGGCTGGTAGTAACCGACGATCATAAAAGGCAGGCTAAAGAGGCCGGTGTCACTGTTGAACAACTCCTAGGCCTTGAGGAAATCCCCGGGCTTAAAGAGGAGGAAGTAAAATGGCAATATGTCCGCGGCAAACCTATGGTCAAGCCTGACGATGTGAAGCTTCTACCAACGAGATTGTACAATTTGCATACGTGGTACATGCAAGAAACAGCAAATACCAATCAAGAGTCCCTCATGGTGAAAGTCAAGAAAAAGCATTACTTCCATAAAAAAGATTTGTGGATTCATTATTCAGAGTTTTTTCAGTTATTCAATCAAGACGCACTCGACAAATCTATCGTCAGTTGCTATTGTCTGTAAGTGATTTCTTTCTGTAATTTAAGTCTCTAGCTAGCTAGCTGTGCTCTCGTTCATTACCTGTAATTATCCTCACTATATTCTTTTCTGTGGTATTATGCAGAATGAAGATGTATGAAATGAAAAAAGCTGGACGCTATGGCATTGGGTTCATTGACCCAAATACGGTTAATCAGGCGATATGGGAAACTGAATATTCGAGAAAAGACACAGAGAGATTCCTGCTAGAGTTTTTGAAGCAACTAAACACCCAACCAGAAATACTACTTCCTTACAACTTCGGGTGAGTGTTACTATATCTTGTACTACAAATTCTATTTTTTGCTTACTAGATGTTAATAAGTGTAGTTGATGAGTTATGCACATGCCCGCTTAATTATACAAAACGTGTGCGCATGCAGTTACCACTGGATCTTGTTAATCATTGAAGTTGACAAGGGAAAAGTTGAAGTACTGGACTCACTATATAAGAATCCATCCGAATACGCAACCGTGAGGGGGATGGTCGACAGGTAATTTCAATCATTATCGCACTATGTCGGCCTCTTTACTTCATTTCCTGATATCAACTAGTTAATAACTCCTTTATTCATTTTCTTTGCCGGCGGGCAGGGCTTGGGCCAAGTTCGTCAAACTGGTCCCAGGCGACTGGGAACAAAAGCTGACATGGGTGCGACCCAAGGTAATTAAGTAGTACTAGCTAGCTACGTCCGTGCATCTCTTTAATTCTAATTTCAATACCATTATCATGCTTGATTAATTATTACCTGATTGAATTTTATTCTCGTAAAGTGCATGAGGCGGGAGCAGGGGAATAGTTTATGCGCATACTACGTTTGCGAGAACATTCGCATGATCACGTCTGAAAGGAGCAGAAATGAAAGAAATCTTTGGGGAGAGAATTCCTTATTTAACACCGTGCTTAAATTTTATGCCTTATTTAACATCGACAAATAATTTCTTCCCTATCTAACAAGGAGTCTAAATTTTATGCCTTTTATAACACTTTTGTCCATTTTAAACCTAAATGATAGTTGAAAAGACTCTTTTGCCCCTATGTGATATGTTTGTGTGCCGCGTGTGCGTGCTGCTGCTTGTGTCTGTGTGCGCGCGCAGGTGTGCTATTGATGCTCTGTGCTGCTGCTGTGCGTGATGTTGCGTGCGTGTACTGCTGTGCGTGATGTTGCGTGCGTGCATGTGTGTGTGATGCGTGTGGCCATGGGCAGCCCGGCCCGGCCCGAAAAAGCCCGACCCGGCCCGGCCCAACCTTGCCAACGGGCCGGGCTCGGGCCTAGATTTTGAGCCCGGTGGTCGGGCCGGGCCGGGCTCGGGCCCGATGAAACTGCAGTTTACGCCTACGCCGGGCTGGGCCTGTCGGGCTGGGCTTGGGCCCAAAAATTAGGCCCGACGGTCGGGCCGGGCCGGGCTCGGGCCTGGGTTTTTAGCGCCGGGCTTTTTTTGGCCCGGCCCGAGGCCCGGCCCGGCCCGAGGTATGGCCAGGTATATGCATGCGTGTGTGTGTGCTGCATGTGCTGTTGCTGCATGTGTGGGTTACATGTGTGCATGTGTGTGTGTTGCGTGCGTGTGTGCTGCTGCATACCCTGCTGCTGCATGTGTGTGTTGCGTGTGTGTGTGCTGTTGTCTATGTGCGGGTCCGTGTGTGTTGCTGCGTGTGTGTGCGCGTGTGTTGCTGCGTGTGTATGTGCTACTGCCGTTGCGTGTGTGTGCTACTGCCCCGCATTGATGTTGTTCGTGTGTCACTGCTCCGCACTGATGTCGTCCGTGTGTCACTGCCCCGCACACATACATATCACATGAAGGGTAAAAAGGTCTTTTCAGATGTCATTTAGGCTTAAAATGGACGAAAGTGTTATAAAGGGCATAAAATTTAGACTCGTTGCTATATAGGGAAGAAAAAGTTTCCGGTGTCAAATAAAGAAACGAAATTTAAGATAGTGTTAAATAAGGAATTGTTTCATCTTTGGGTACGTTTGCCAGAACACTATCCATAATTTTTTTATCATGATCTAGCTAATATATATACACACAACTAATATATTCATCTTGATCTCCTTCTTATAGCTGACGGAGATGCGGGGCCAGCTCCTACCAACGGCTCGCGTACGAGCAATTCAAGAGGAAATAGCTGGATTTCTGCTCGACCAGGTCATAGATCCCAAAGGAGAATACCATTACAAGATCAAGCAGTAATGCCTGCATATGTAATGATCCGCAAATTGTAGGAGAAACTGTATATACCAAATTGTATATATATATATATATATATGTATGTGAATGGTCGTCGTACGAGAAATTCGATGATATATATATGATCGGTTCTACGAGAAATTCTATTTATATATATGCACAACGTGTACAGTATGTAGTAGCGTAATATATGTTTGAAATGAAAAATAATTAAATGGAAAACACAAAATTAAAAGGAAAAATAAAACCATAATTAATTCATAAACCCCTAAAGGATTAAAAGGAAAAATAAACCAAAATTAAAAGAATTAAATACTTTTAGTCCCGGTTGGTGTTACCAACCGGGACTAAAGGTCCCCCAGCCCACGGCGCCGGCAGGTGCCACGTGGTGGGCCTTTAGTGCCGGGCCGTGTTGAACCGGGACTAAGGGGGAGGGGGGGGCCTTTAGTCCCCACCCTTTAGTGCCGGTTGGAGAACCGGCACTAAAGGCCCTTACGAACCGGCACAAAAGGTCTGTTTTCTACTAGTGGCGTGATAGTTTCAGCTGCCGCTGCATCAGACGCACCAATAGCAGCAGCCGCCGCAACACGAAACTCCATACCGTGGACATCTTGGACAGGAGCAGAAAACAAACCCGGCGACTCGCCCACCCCCTCAATAGAAATATGCATTTTTTAGGTGGGACTTGTGTACAGTATAGCGGGCCTCCATCACAATCATCAAAGTCATCAGGTTGTTTATTGAGATCAAGCTCAGCCATCTGCATATTTGGAAGATAGAAAGGAAATTATGTGTAAGCGACATAATGTAAATGAAACACTCAAACATCTCTTTTTTCTTTCTTTTACGTACTACTACTCAGGTTGGCAGATCGTGTTAACTACTAGTTGGCAGGAAAATGGCAGGCAAAAATTTACAGGATGCATGCATGCTTTATTTTTACTTGTACTACTAGCTCAGACTTTTCTAGTTTTTTGTTTTGTAAGCAACTAGTCTCTTGTCAATTCATTTCCTTCCTTTTTTATCAGGGATGTAGGCAAGCTTTCTCTCTCTTTCATCCATATAGAACAACTACAAACAGTTTATTACAACCAGTTTTATTCTCTCCTTTTTTTGTTGCAGAGGCCAGGTGTAAAAGACAATAGGCAAGATAATAAACACGATTCAAGAGCATAACATCTTTCTCTAGCATCCAGATTCAACACGGGGAAGGGGAGCACAACTACAGGTGGAGGCAGATTTTTTTGTGCAAGATCCAAATCAAGGGTTTGCAACCCAATAGTATCACACAGGATGTACAGTTGCTCAAGACTAAACAGGGATCAGGATTTTGCCTAAGGAAAAATACGAAAGTAGTTGGAGAATCCTTTTTTACCTTGGTGTTTTTGCGGGGAGAACATTGCCCAGTTTCTGGCAATTTCTTGCCGGAGTTGTTCTAGAGTATTGCCTGATCCGCAACAAAGAGTTGCTGAAAAAAATCGTTGTGTTCTTCAGGATTTGGCCTGGTTCCCCCTTTTTTTTCGTGTGTATTTTTCTGCAAGGGAGCTCCGTCGCTGGGAGAAATAGGGGAAAGAGAAGGATCTGTGGGCTCGCAGGGTTTTCTGGTGTGGCGGGGGAGAGAATGGGGGGAGGGCGTGGCCCTCTTCTTTTCTTCTTTCTTTTTTTCTTCACGGGACGTGCCTATGCGAGGGACGAGTACAACTTCTTTTTTTAGCACATGGAAAGATCGTACGGGGGGCAACTTCCAAAAATGGCAGGCCGCCAGATCGCACTGCATCGAGATTTCTGAAAAAAGAAAAAAAACTGTTCGGGCGAGATTTTTCTCCCCTGCCTGCGCTGCAGAGCACGGACCACTCCATCCCACCGTCGTCCCCAACCTCGCCGGACCGACGCCAACCCACCACCGGCTACCTGCCCCATCTGAGCCGGAGCCATGGCGCCCCGCCCTGCGTCTGCGTTCATCATCCTCTGGCCGCCTCGCAGCCATGGCTCCCCACCCCGCCACGAGGACCTCGAGCAGCACGAGCTCCGCCCCGAAGACCACCGGGCGCTAGCTGGCTGGGCTCAGCCGGCGCGGGCGTACGTTTCACAGCCGCGTCCTGGTCTATTCTGCTGGCTAGCCTCGCATGCATGTGCGCTTTGCTTTTTTGTGTCTGGCATAGTGGCATGCTCCCGTGCGTGCTCTGGTGTGCGCCCAACAGATGTTTGATGAAATGTCCCAACTGGAGAGGAGAAATTAAGGGAGCATGGTTGTTTGCCACGAAAAGTGGGGTCCAAAACGGACGTATCCGGGCACTGCCCGGGCATGTTCGCGGACGTATGGGGAGTCAAGATAGACAATGGTGGTTGTAGATGCTCTAACACGCGATGCTCCATGGGACAATATGAACCTCTGCGCCTTAAAAAGAACTGCAGAAAACACACACCTGCCCTCCGCTCCTTCCTCTTCCCCAACATCCCCGAGAACACTGGCGCTAAGGTGATCCTCCGCCGCCGCCACATTCCTTCCTCCCCCTATCCCCCCTGGAGAGTCCCTTCTTCTCCACCCGAAGCCGGTCTTTGGCGCAGGATACGAAGAGAGGGGAGGTCGCCGGCCACCGGAGAGGATGACGGGGGAGTTGGAGCCTGGTCACTCGGAGGCCTGGGAGGCGTTGGCGACCACCGTTTGTGGTAAGAGCACTACTGTCTGTACTTCAGCTGAAGCTATTTTAGTTGCCCATCGCCGATTTAATACGATTTCCATTAGTTTCTGCAGGGGTATCGCCAAGGTCTAGGTATAGGTGTGCAGCGCCTTCTCATTGGCAGCTTATCCATCTAAATATGTTCAAGTTTCAATGTAGTTATACATGTTGGTGTTTCAGAATTCACATTTCCTCTGCACAAATTTGTTATGTTCGACATTACTCTGTATTTTCGGCCACCTTCGTTATTGTCACTCAGTCCTAGGTGTGCCTCCCATCCGTTGTTGTTGCGCGCGACTGGTGCTGCTCCACAATGATTTCCCTCCTTTTCTCTGTTGTTTGGCTCTTTCTTTAGAATCTGGTCATTTGGTGCTCATTTTCATTTGTGTGTGGTGTTCATCTTGCAAGAATAGTGTGGAGCTTGCTGGTGCCTGTCATGGAGGAGGTTGATATTGTTGGCTCTGATGGTGTGTAGTCCCTGCCATCTTCACAGCCGCTATATGTGGAGACGAGGTCACACCTCATTGATTTGGAGGCATGCTGAAGTGGACCTCTGGTGATATATTGTTTCTCTAGCCTTCTCATGTGCTAGTGTGCTCTCAATAGTGTATGCATCCTTATTATTTAGTTCCTTTACTAAAAGATTGGGGGTTGTACGATGGTCACGACAGAGGGAGAGCACCTGGTAAAGTACAGAGGGAGAGCAAGTATTTCGAAGACAACCCAATGTTTTCTTTGGTGGAATACAAGATGAAGTGTAGCTATTAATTAGGTGAGCACGAAAATGATGTTCCTCTACTGGAGTGTTGCACTGAATTGATCATAGTGCTTCAATTTGCTTGTTTAGTCAAAAAATAAAAAAATGAATTTGGAGATCAGTTTCTATTCAAGGTTATATTACGTACTTAGTGTCATTATTTAGTCAAAAAATTGTGATCTTGGGGACCAAATCCTATTCAGGGCTCATTTTTGACAGTCTTGATGTATGATGACTGGTTTCTTCTGATGATTTATGTTGGACAACAGTCCACCATCCTTTGTTTTCTTTGTTAATTGGTTAGCAATTAGTTTGAAGTAATTTAAACTTGTAGAAACATATTTGAGTCAACATTCTGCTTGTCAGCTTGTGCAATAACAACATGATCTCTTCTAAAGATCACCAACACAAGCCCACACTCTTGCTGGGCGATCTGTACACTAAAGTAGGACACAACTCTCACATATTCAGATAACACGCGAGGAAGAAGGTAGCCACACATAGAGTGTGTATTCAGGCAACGCTACAACATCTTGCCTTCAAATAATGTTAGCTAAACACCGGACTACTAGACTGGAGCAGGAAATACATGCTGCTAAAACATCCTGCCTTCGTTGGTAAGCGAGTGATTTACAAGGGACTTCCTCACAACGTAAAAAATTCCTTGGCAATGGCTCCTTCATCATTCATCAGTGCACCTTGGTTTTGGATACGGGTATTTGAGTGCCGCCTTTTGGATTCGTTTGATCAGCTTCTTGTCAAGATGCAGATAGTGTCGTCTTTCGGCATTTCCCTGCAATTTAAGGAATGCAAGAAATGAAAATCAGTGGTGCTCCACAATTTAGTTCAAGAGCTTATGTTATTGCACTTTCTTTTAAGAGGCTGGCCTTACCGTGTACGATTCCAGGAGATTTCTCCACTTATCCTGAAAAATCAAACAAAACGATGGGTTGGTATTAGTGGCGGACCTAGGGCAAATAATTAGAAGGATGGACATGAGAATGTATGAGATACAACAAAGAACTACAAAATGGTATCTATCATTCATTCAGTGGATGGCGGTATCTCAGAATGTATCACCAGCAAGTCACCACACCACTTTACCTTCAGATTGACCGCAGTTCGGACCGACGTTGGAAACCATTTCTTCTGCATCGCAGACCATCGTGTAGCCCCGCAATCTTCGACGCCATCCACCAGCGTAGCAACCTCTTCAGGTGTCCAGTGGCTGTTGTTGATTCTACGTGCACATTCTTGGCCTTCACTCGCAGCGGGCGTGTTCGTGAGAGGGCAGGATCTTTCCTGTCAAAACAACCAACGCCGTAGAATTCTTTGGCCGTTTTCCATTGTTGATGTATTAATGACAGATGAAAATTCTGAACTCAAAAAAGGGCGCGCAATGTACAGAAAACACTAGTTACATGTGCAAAGTGATAACTAGTTTGAATTTCCACCTGAGAATAGGCATGAGCCTTACCCCAAAATGGTTACCCAGATGCCAGGTTCGATCCGTGCATAACGGCACTCTCCTCTTCCGAGGGCCTCTCTTGCGCCTCCAGCCGCCCTCCCTCTCCGGCAGCGGCGTGGCGTGTGGCGCCTCTTCGTAAGTAGAAGGACAGTGTGGAGCTACAAGTTGGCCTCCAGAGTCTGAAACCACAGATGCAGTTGGTTTCCTATGTATTTACAAAGTTCAGAGAAGAACAAACTAGCAGCAGATATAGTTGGTCCCTTTTGTAATGTCGAAAAGATAGATAGGTATAGTTGATCTGTTCTGTTGTAACAAAGTTGAGAGAAGAACACCTTCCCAACATTGGTCGAGGTCACTCTCATCCGGGGGTACTTCGAGCAGCTGGTCGATCGGCACGTCGTACACCGAACAGAATTCAGTGTCCATCTGCCATTAACAGCAATGAAACACGTGTGTTAAATTCGTTTAACAAGAATGAAACTGCATACCCATTGTGTGGGATTTGATTGGATCCGATCGGTGAAACTTTTGACAGGCCGAGTGATGCTGGCTGGTTTGGATGACGGTCAAACAAATGCATAGGTGAAGATTGGTCATGTTGTTTTTACATTAGTAAGGAGCAGTGGCGATTCTAGTAGGGAGGCTTCAATAGGCTGAAGCCTACCCTCCAAAATCCAATTTCAGTTAAATATACCATATGACAATTACATCAAGGTGCTTTACATGCAACAATTTCAGTATATTTGCTAATTAGGCTTAGTAAATTGATGTTTTGAGCCTACCCTCTACTATCACGGTAGATTCGCCACTGGTAAGGAGTACTACTACTTACTTCTCCCATTCCTTGGCCGAAGAACTCTGTTTTTGATCAATAACAAAAAAAAAAAACTCTGTTTTTGAACCGAACCTTGCAGGAAGGAGGGAAACAATTGCAAAATTGACGGGAAAAAATGGTCTTGTTAAGCACTGTAAAAGCACCACTCTGTAATGATTAGTCAGACTGGACTTCTATTTCTGCTGCTGTAAGTTTAACTTCAGTTACCTCTAACTGCAGCTGCCACAATTATACACCCAGTTAAGCTAGTACAGTAGCATACTGAGAACAAATCCAAGCTGTTGAAGGAGGTGCTACTGAAATTCAGAGACCTGGACCTGACACCTCGAGGCACCTGCAGCCGGTTAAGTTCAGTTGGCTGCTCAAGCATAGACAAATCTTGATCATAGCAGCGAACTGCAGTAACCATGACAGACTTGGTATGGTAACATCGATCGAGCTTGGATCGGAGTATTTTCTCTAAAGATTTTGCCGTCATGCTCTGCATAGAGCAGAGTCAGAGTGCAGTCCCTCCGTCCCCTCACTCTCGCCGCCATGGAAGCACCACAGACCACACCCTCCTCGATCATCCGCCAATGGACATCCCTGAGCTCGCCCTGCCGCCCCCTTCTTCTTGGACATTTCCCCCACATTGCCGTCCGTACACCGCGGACGCCGGCCGCGGCCGCGGCGGCACAGGTCGTCCACCTTCCCGCACTGAACGCGCCTCGCCGCCAGCCCTCGTCCGCGAGCTCGGCCACGGACACCTCGCGCGCGCGGCTCTTACTCTGCCGCCGGCCTCCCCGCTCTGCGCGCTCAAGGTCGTCGACCTCCGAGACGGCGACCCGGACCTGCATTGCCGCCTCGCTCGACCACCCACCCGTGCGCACCCTGTACGCGACGCGTGCTTCCTCTGTTCTTCATGGACCACGGCCCCGGAGGTGATCCGAACTCGGGGGTGGAATGCAGGCGCGCGGCGACCGGCGCGCACGGAGCTGAGCACACCGGAGCTCATATGGCAGCGGATCCAGAGAATGGGGGTGGCGAATCAACCATGAACTACAGAATGCCCGGTGCGCGCGCGTGCGACGGAGAAGGAACCAAGACGAACAGCAAAACGGAGGAAAAGAACCATGAAAGAGACACGCACCGGCTGCCGATTTGTGTCGAGGAATCCACCGGCCGGCTGCTGATTTGTGTCGAGAAATCCACCGGCCGGCTGCTGATTTGTGTTGAGGAATCCACCGGCCGGCTGCTGATGAGCTCGCCGAGTTTGGAGCCGAGCAAAGAGGAGTCTGGCTGAGGGTGTGTATCGGCCAGGAGCCCGGGACTCTTGCTAGCGACTTAATTTTATTTTATTTTTTGCTTTGAGCAACTTATAAAAGGGAGCGCTTCACATGGGATGGCTGGCCCATGTTTCTATCTAGGTATGGAATGTTATTTTCAGTGGGGTTCAATGCTTTTATATAGGTATAATTGGGTGCGGTACAATGCTTCTTTACTTGTGTGCAATGTCATTTTCAACGCGTACTATCTAATGATTACCATGATTTTAATGGATGTCATGGTCACTAAATGTTTCACCTACTCGTAATACTTTTTATAAATTTAATGGATGTGGAAAGTCACCGCATGCCCCACCTAATGATTTCACAAATTTAATGGTTGTGACATGTCAACGTCACTAGAAGGATTATGCGCGCTTTGTTGCGCCGTTTGTGTTGTTGGGGTATCATAACAAAATTTATTTAGTTTGACCTCTCAGGAAGATGATTGTATGTCTTCATTTTTATATATAACATAGTGTTTTGGTGGGCCCTTTCTACGGGTTTGATTATGTGTTATTCGCTCATCAACCCGCATGTATGTGGGAAAAAATCATTTTTGCCAGGTGATGAGAGGTTGCATGGGACTCATGTATTTTTGTAGGCTGGTTGTTTGAGTATCTCAGTATGCTCACTGAGCACGCCCTCGGCCTCGCTTCTTCTTTGGCATGTCTCCGCACTTCCGGCCGTGCACCGCGGGCGCCTCTCCACACTGCCGGCATACGGCAGAGTGCAATTTCTCCGTTCCCCCCTCACCCTCGCCGCCATGCATGGAAGCACCGCAGACCACACCCTCCTCGATCATCTCCTTGAGCCCCAGCCTCCCCCCCCCCCCCCCCCCCCCCCCCTTCTTCTTTGACATTTCCACGCATTGCCGTGCCGGCCGTCCATTGCTGACGCACAGGGCGGCCACATTCCCGCAGTGAACGCACCTCGCCGCCAGCCCCCGACGGCGGCCTCCGCCTCGCCCACCTCCACGGCTCCACCTCGTCCACGTGCACGGCCACGGCCTCTATGCGCGCCTCGACGACGGACGCCTACGCGTGCTTCCTCTGTTCTCCATGGACTACGGCCCCGGAGGTGATCGGCACTCGAGGCTGGAATGCAGGCGCGCGACGGCCGGCGTGCACTGAGCTGAGCACAGCCGAGCTCAAATGGCAGCGGCATGCGGAGGAAGGGGTGGCGGATCAACTATGACCTAGTATAAAATGCCCGGCGCGCGTTGCAGCAGAGGAGGAACCAAGATGAACAGCAAAAAGGAGGAAAATAACCATGAAAGGGACACCCACCGGCTGCTGATTTGCGTCGAGGCATCCACCGGCCGGCTGCTGATGAGTTCGTCCAGTTCAACCTGGACCTGAGCAAAGAGAGAGAGAGGAGCCGAGGAGGCTGAGTGTGTGTATCGGCCACGAGCCCGTGAGTCTTCCCAGCGACTTAATTTTATTTTTTTTGCAACCCTGTTGCTTTCAGCGACTTCAAAGGGGTCTATGTTTACTTCAACGACTTTGCAGTGTGCTTCACATGGGATGCCTGACCTAGGTGTGGAATGTCATTTTCAGTGGGGTCCATGCTTGTCCATAGATATGGAATGTCATTTTCAGTGGGTCCAATGTTTCTCTATAGGCGTGGAATGTCATTTTCAGTGCGGTCCAATGCATCCATGTAGATGTGAAATGTCATTTTGAGTGCGGTCCAATGCATCCGTGTCGGTGTGAAATGTCATTTTCAGTGGGCTCCTATCTAATGCCTATCATAACTTTAATGGACGTCAGTGTCACTAAATGTTCCACCTAACACATTTTATGAATTTAATGGATGTGATAGGTCAATGTCACGGGTGTCCCACCTCATTGACTCCCACAAATTTAATGGATGTGACATATCAATATTATTAGATGTTCTATCTAAACTTGTTGGTACAAATTTAATGGAGAGTAAAATGCACTTTGAATACGTAAACTTGTTGGTAAAAGTTCTTTTACTTTAGTCACTATACTCAGAATAAGACGTAGTCGTATACTTGTTGTCAGGGTCATGTATGGTCATTGTTTACATTTTGTGTATGTATTTTGTTGGCATGACATTTTTTGACCGGTGTCCATGTTGTAGAAAGCTTATCCAAGTGTGGTGTCTTTTGCAAAAGGCCCCTCCTCCCCTGCATCTCTGGTATTTTGTATTTATGCCCACCTATCAATTTGATGGTGGAGGAAGGGAGGCGATTTGGGACGGCCGACGTCATTCACCCGGGGAGGAGGTGGATTGATGTTGTAGCGGACCTTCTCCACTACCTGAAGGAAGCCATGATGGTCGTTGTTCGTCGGTGCGAGGGCACTCCACCACTTCTTTACGGCACTTTCCCCTTTCTCCGATCCTTATGCAAATTCGCACATTTTCATCATTTTTTAGTTATTTGATTGATGACTTAGTCGTCTTTAAGGGGGCATTATTGATCGAGAACTATTTTAGATGAAGAAGGTGTCCAGTTAGGGGTTTGTTAGGGTTCTACTAGGGATTTTCTCGATCTTACGCTAGGATTTAGGCTAATTTAGTATGAGAGTTCATGCTATGCACTATTGCTTATAAAAAAAAGCAAACTTCTATGACAAGTTGTTGCCTTGTGTGCGAAGAAAACTTGTGTGACAAGTTAGCTTGCACAACAAGCTACTGCCATGTGGATGGCATGTTGACTAGTTGAATAGTCTGACTTAGCTAGTAAGAAAGCTTGTGTGACAAGAAATCAAATATTTTACTAGTCTATGATTTGCCTAGTAAGAAAGCTTGTGTGACAAGTTGACTAGTCTATGACTTAGCTAGTAAGCAAACATGTATGACAAGTTGTTATGTATGTATGAGGCAAAAAAACGAATGATGTCGACCTACAAACCGAATTGTCTCAAGGTGAATTGGCCATCCTTGTTGCAGCATGCCCTCTTTCTCGTTCCAGTGATGTCGACCTATAAACCGAATTATCTCATAATTCTTCTCGCATAGCCTATGCTTATCTAGGTTTGATCACATGAGGATCCCTGAGTATATCTCTCCAGATCAGAGGGGCAAATCTCATCTTTCTCAATCATGTCTCGCGGCATGGGTCTGGACAAACCCGTAATCAATCTTTATAACTACCCACTTGCGAAGTAGTGTTTGGTCGGCCCAAAGCAGGCAAGTCACCAACCCGAGTCGATGCGCTAGCTCGGGTCTTAGGATATAGAATGTATGTTGTACTAGAGACTCATAGACGACCACATCGATGTGTCTCATAGTCGTGTCTGCCCAACTCGAGCCTTATATGGACTCGGATCTGACTATGTCGAATCCGACTCCAGATCTTTCTGAATCCATATTATCCGGCTATCATTCAATGCTACATGGCCAGTAAAACTGAGTCATCTACTGTGTCATATGCTAGTCTAGTCGGTTGCGAGTCCACACAACCCTTTCGACTAGGGACCATTTAAAACAATCGTCATACAATGCATAGTCTCAAAAACAAGTCACATACTTGCCGATACACATCATTGATAATATCCAAGGACTATATTGATTCATAAACACATATAGAATATATCATCGTACATGATTGCCTCTAGGGCATATCTCCAACAATTTTAGAGATAGGGAAGCCATTGGAGTTAATCTAATATAGTCATAGTGGAAGTAACACGCATCCTCATGCAATGTCAACTAGTCATATTGGTAACATGGCATATCATTAAACGAGGAAAGAGATGATGATAGTAACATATTGTGTTATCAACATATAGCTCTTTCAAAGAAAAAATATCCTATTTTAGGGCCTAACTGTTTTTAGTGCTTTTGGACCCAAAAAAAATGCCTTCAAAAGCTGCCCTAAATGTAAAAGTTTGCCAAAAAAAACGACAGACCTAAAAAGGGCCCGACATGTTGCATATTTGCAGCATGCAGGTTGTTTTCCCAAATGCAAAAGCCAGTCGCTCAACCAACGTCTCCATCCGGAACATTGTGGCGCCACCCCGCAGCTGATTCCCCTCCCGTGTCGCCGCCTCCACTGAATCAGGTCGAATCTCACCAGATTCGGCCATTTCCGCCATGACCGCGCCACCCAGATCCGTCGCCCCCTCCCTCCTCCTCCAATCGGCCGCATAACCCCCGCGCCCGCCGTCGCATCGGCCTTCGCACCGCACAACTTATTTCCTCCCATCGAATGGCGCCAAAACACGTGAGGCAATAGTCTGGTTACCACGGCGTTCAATCGCAGCCATCTGGCCGCTTTGGCGTCGAGTTTCAGTGTGATGGTCGGCGGTACTGGTTGGGCACCTTCGAGATGGCGAACATAGTCGCATGCGCCTACGACATTGCCATTGCGGCATGAGCTCAACTTCTCGGAGATCGAGTCGCAGGTGTACGCGGAGTTCGTCGGGCCAGCGGTGACCATTGACTCCCGCCGGCGAAGAAGGAGACCCACATCGTCCTCGGGTAGAGGGACAACCGGGCGGTGATGGCGAGGTTCGCGAGGGAGAATTCGCACCTCGTGCAGGCGAAGGTCGAGTTCTTCTAGAACCGTGACCATGAGAAGAAGGCGGAGGTCAAGAAAAGGAGGGCGAGGCAGGGCCTTCACATGTGCTGAAGCTGGAGTCCGGCGAGGAGCGTTCTGACATCGACTGGCATGACCTTGCGCGTGAGAGCGATAGTAAGGAGAGTGACGAGTAAGGAGATTCGTTTGGACAGCCTCTGTAGGAGTCAGATGGTAGTAATGTTTAGGGTGATCTGGTAGTTTGGATGTTCGTTTAATCTATGCAATGTAAAGTTTGGATGTTCAAAACTTTGGATGTTGAACTGAACTATGCAATGTTTGGATGTTCTAAAAAGAAAAAAAATGCAAGTTTAGATCCCTATTTTGGGGCAGCTGTCGCCGCTCGCGTAGGGTTGGAAACCGGGTCCCATTTAATCCCATTTAAACTCACTAATTGTCTTGTAGTTCAAAAATTTGTTTTCTTTTCGAGGAAAATGAACTACGAAGCTAGAAAAAACTAAATAAATGGGACTTGTGGCTGTCACTTATTTGCCATTTACATCTCTACGCTCGCGCCACCCCGTCCGCTGCCGCTCGCAGTCACTGCTCGTCTGGCCCGGCCACTGACCAGCGACTTGTTTCAGAAATATCCGACGTACAACAATTTCGGACACCACAAGTACAGAGTTGTCTGAGATCCGGCAGCATTGCACGACGCTGCTCCCGCGGTGCGCTGCGTCGGTCGTGCTTGGAAGGCCATGCCCTCATCGTCCTTCCGATTGAAGAGCTTGCTGCCTTCCTCCTTCAGCTCCCACGATAGCTCCAGCACCAGGAACACCTCGTCGTCCGGCGTCTCCCTCCACCGGCGGTGGCCTTTTCGCAGGCGTGCGTTTCCCCGTGGCCATCACCAGTCACCACGAGAACCCTAGCGCGCGTCAAGCAGGCGATCGGCAATGCGGGGCATCGAAGGAATCGTCAGTGTGATGCGCACTGTATTCTCGGTGGGCGGGCGCCTCGTGTCAAATATCCAAATTTCTCCAACTGCGGCGGACTCAAACATACATATACAAACAACAATGACAACACAAATACCTTGAGCATGAGCATGGAGCATGAGGCTTCTTTTATAGTATTAACTTATTTTCACATGGTTTAGATCAGCAACAATTAAATGTTGATAAGAAATTAGCTACCTGGCACAACAAAGCACCACTTCCTGTAAACTATAGGTCAAAATCCATACTTGACAACACATCGTTACATAAGGTTGTCACTAAGAATTTTACCATGAGGGTCAAGCATTAACATGTCTTCAGCACTTTGACAGTAAAAATAGCTAAAACTATTTATGTCTCCCTCCTTTTCCGTGCCTCCACATCCTGCTCTGCCAAACACACAAGGCAAAATGGCACCGTCAAAACCAGAAATGTACATGGGAGAATGATATTCTGATTAAATGGAGTAAAATAAGAACAGGATCTAAGGAAAACTAACTAAAACTAACACTGAATGCACCTTATTGGCCATACCAGCACTGCGCCTGCAGGCTCAATCCTGTCGCCGCATTCGTAACCAAGTCAGGAACTGCACCACTGGATAAGGTGGCGCGTGCATTAAAACTTGGAAGCAAACAAGACCAAGCTTATCTTAATCAGTTTTTTGATAAATACTAGGAAAGTATCTTAAGCTTCCTTGTTAGTTGAATTTTGGTTTGTTTTCAAAGGTACGTGGCTACACCTAAGCCTATAAAGAGGAGGTAGCCTGTATTAGTAGATTATCAATCAATAAATGACAAATTGCCCCAAGCTGAGAGCTAAAAGCCTCTAGCGACACATCTGGGGAGGAGCCCCAACATGCGCCTGAGAAGCCTCGTTATTATTCCATTCAATCTGATGGCAACCCCCATTGCTATCTCCACACTAGCGCCTACCAACAAGCACACAACACAAACATGTAGCACCATGGCTGTTTTCAACAATCACGATAGATTGAAGTGACAAGCGGTGGCATTTACGCAGCAGAACATGCTGTTAACATGTGCACAAAGCTATAGATCTTTGAGTTACTCACGGGAGGAAACATATCAAACTGGTTCTATCACTTTCATGTCCGTATTTGTTAACTAAACACTGATACAGTTACCTATACAAGTCAGACAAAAATTCAAACGAATACATATGCGATTCAGCCGAATTCAGACATCCCTGTAACGTATGCAATCAATCAATGAAAAGATGAACTTAATCAGATGAGGAAACATAAATGGTCTCTAAATCCCCAAAAAATTGTAATTCATTTGACGTCTGAAACAAACCGGATAATACAATTCAAAAGGAAAAAAGCTAAACCAAATTCGCATCCATTTTTTCTTGTCACTTGCAAATACAATTTTGGAGTGAAACTACCATCCAACAGAAATATCCAATCTAAATTCTAATCTGATCAAATTTGCATGTAACATAATTCGAATAACCCCTGTTCAGTTACCAACTCTAATGCCAGTTGCACAGTGCACAACACCACCTTCCTCTGTAGTTAGCTAGTATATGTTGAAAATGAAGACAGAATACTAGGGAAGAACACACTTATGGCAGATTATGCAGCGATGTTTTGCTAAGGGTAGACATTTGGATGTGTTCACATAAGGTAGTATCTTTGCAGTGATATAGAAAAAATAATTACAATCAAATACATACACATATTAGAAGCTACCTGGGTAACGTATGACTCACCTATTCAAGTGTCTTCTTTGCAAGGGAGCGAAGGAACATGATAAGCGGTTTCTTCGCCCTGGAAAGCTTTTTATCAGATCCTTCTCCGCTATCTTTATTTCCCGTGCTTTTTTGGACCTCTTGGACTATCCTCACAAGTTTCCGTAGCTCCTGTTTGTTAAATGTCCTAGAAGCTGAGTGATCCAAACATTGAATCATAACAGATGCACTTGAATTTCTTTAACCAGTATATTTTGGGTGGTGAACACCCATCATAGATGCATAAACTGCTAGGAATATGACAACTGACAGCCTGACATGCTGAACATAGTTTATGTTTAGGATAAGGACTAGGGGGGTGGGGGATACAAACATATTAGCAGTTACGATGGTGTTGATTAGTTATGATTAGATTATACTTTGGGTCTGACCTCGTCTACATAAAGAGAGGAGCTGCACCTGTTTTCTTTGAACAATGGAGAGATCAAGAGAACTAATCCACTATCACTGGTGTCAACCCCCTCAAATCCTTGCCATGATGGCCTGAAGCACTCCTGCGCCATCAGGGAGGCATCCCTGTCATCACCACCACTGCCGCATGGAGTGCTGCTGCTTCGTGGAAGGTCTCACTGCCACCAGCGCTGAAAGCCTCACATCTACCAATGTGTGGGGTGCTGCCATCACTGCAGACCTCTTGCTACTTAATGCAGCACTACTGCTAAGGCTAAATGCAGTAATGTCGATAGTTACGATGGTGTTGGCTAGGTATGATAGTATGGAGTCATCTTCACCAACATCTGCAGCACTACGGCTAGGCTGGATGCAGTAATGTCGACACAGCTTCTTGGTGCACCACCATTGCTACTTGATGCAGTGTTGTCATCTTCCCATGCAGTTCAGCTGCAGCCATGGGAACAATGGCGGAGCTATGTACCTTGCTGCAGGGGCCATGGCCCCCCAGCTTTCATAAAAAATAGGAAGAATTTTTTTGGGGGACTGCTTAGATTAGGAAAATATAACCTTTGCCCCTCCCCCCCTGAAAATCTTGTCTAGCTCCGCCACTGCACGGGAAGCATCGCCACAGTTTCCTGGTTTGCCGCTGTTGTTGCTGTTGAAGGCTTTGCCACCCTAACTAGAGAAGACATCACCGTAGCCATTCTCATGGGTAACTACCGCCAAGATGCTGGTAGCTTGGATGGGAAACTTTGGATAAGGAGAGACTACGAGTATTCTTGGTTTTAGCCCAAGATTGCTCTACAAAATATTTGGCAAGCCAAAATTCCGGTCAAACTTTTGCTAGTCCATGAGTTAGCCAACGTTGGCAAGAAAAATGAACTAGAGTGGGCAAAGGGGCATTGGCATGACAAAAAATTGGCAACTATCCACAAACATCAAAACTTTGGTCATGAGCAAAAAAATTGATAGGGTGTGCTTCGGCCACCATCCAAACATACCCTACAGGTGCAAATTTGGCGAAAGATGATAGTCTTCATTGCTTAATGATTCGACTCATCTCTTTTTATAGACGGAGGTTGGCTTCTACCGCTAGAATAAAATCTTAACTAATATGAACCATCCTAATAATAGGATCTTATTCCTAGAGAGACTACCTGTTGCTAGGCTCAGTAGATCCAGTTTCCCCAAAAAAATCGGCACTGACCCAGAATCTCACTTCTGATACTTCAGTTACATATCTTCCAAAAAAAGGTTTTAGCATTTTATTCAAATTATATTTGGCAAACTATACAGAACTAGGCTATACATAAGGTCCTTGTTATCTCATACTTCGAGTCAACACATGAACTGACATATTAGTTATGCCGTCCAATGAACATTTAAAGTATGTGCATATAATACCTGACGATCAAATTCAACATTATGAATCGCATAAATTTCGTTGGTAACTGGAATGTCTTGGCAGACGAGGCCATCAAACCATCTATCTGCAATTTCCATATACTCTTGATTTTCCTCACCCTATTGAAATTCGGAAATTCTTAACCATTAGTTCAGCGTTACTATGCAAATCCAGTTATATTGAGAATATCAGAATATTGGCTACCTCTTCTTCATGAGGTAACTCCCCTGCTTCCTCATCTTCAATCGGCATTGACTTGTCTGCCACTTCACTCAATAAGGCTTGTATCCTGCTTTCATCTCCATTCTTCAAAGAATGGATAAGATCTTCCATCAATTCAGGCTGTGCACCGCGAAGTAGGCTTCCTGGTAGAAAATGATCACATATTAACATAACATAAATAGCAAATATGCGAAAACTGACCTTCGGAAGTAGCTAATTCTTTACTTATTTTATTTATTCTTTTAGGGAAATGCATAAAAATATATAATCTCCAGGAGCAGCTATATTTACTGAAATGTCTTTCTGAATGATTATTGCTTTAGTGATTTTGAACTGGTAGTGTTGTTTGGACTGTAGCCATAGCACCTACCAATTTTTGGCAAAATGGTTGGGCCTCAATTTGGTCTGTAGTCAATTAACATGCCACATATCAGCAACCGAGATCTTAACTTAAAAAATTATATAAGGAGCCCATAAATCATCATGATCAAACATTCAGAAAAAACAATAAAAAAAATCATAGTGAAGCGGCATGTACATGCTTTTAGCCAAGTGAAACAGCACGTACAAACCGGCTTGATCGATAAGATCGGAGGAGACGTGCAAGTATACTATCTAGCTAATTGATTATCCAGCTCACGTAACACACAAGCAGAGTATGCGGGGACCCTAGCAGGCTAGCAGCCAATATTTTGGCGGACGATTTCGTCGCCCTCGGCTCGCCCGCATATTGGCGAGGACTGCATGGGCAGACACCGGCTGGGCTGGGCAAGCCAAATATTTCCAAACTGCAGCCAAAACTCATGGGCACGCCAATATTGCGGCAAAGCCAGCTTTGCTCAAAACCAAACACAACCTAAATGCAAAAGAACATTATACAATAAACATCCTTCAAAAAATTGAGATCATGCATATTTCCTTCAAACTAAATGATTTACTCATAAAAAACTTAGCATTACTGGCAATACCTCACATCTAAAGCCATTATTGAAAACGCTTAAAAACATCCATGCATTGACAGGCCAAAATAGCATGCCTTAATCCAACCTCTCAAGTTCAAACTACAGTTAATCTTTCCTGAGTGTTTCTGCACTTGCCTAAAAAAGCATTACTGAGTTGACAAAACTCAAGAACATTGGCCCGGAAATAACCAGTAGAAAGTAGTGCATTCGGCGAGACTTCTCCCTCCATCTCTAGTTAGCACTTAGCAGCATCTATATGACTACATTACCTAGCACTTTGCAGCATCTACACTGCTACGTTACCAATTTACCAAACTAAAGATTGAAAACTTTTAACTGTTTAAAGGAAAGCATTTCGACATCTAAGAGTTAGCCTGCTCCCACAGGTCGACATGAAATTGGAATCAACCAGTCAACCACACTACCACAAGACTGAAGGTACTACAAGTTGATGGAATCCCTCAAATCTGGCATTCATTCTGAAATTCGAACAGTACTAGGACCCAAATCTCCGCAGTCCAGGAAATGCAAGGGGCGCAAATATGAACATACATACCAATGTAATTGTACTGCCTCCTCCTTCCTTCCCGCACATCGGGCCCGAATTTCTGCAGAGACCAGCAAACACACAGAAATGTCACTGATTTCGTGATTCATCAGAAACTCCTCGGTACCAGAACCATGGCCGTACCTTCACGAGCATGAGAGCGTCCACCACCTCGCGCTCCAGCGACGCGGCCCTGGAAAAGAATCAGAATCAATCACCTCAAAATCCTGGCAAGCGAGCGGAAGCGGGGGGCGGCAAATGGGCACCTGACGATGCGCTTGATCTGGGGAGGGGAGAACTTGGCGAGCTCCATGCCCCACTTCACGGCGCGGCGGGCCTCCCGCTTCTTCTCGTTGCGGCTGCCCCTGAGGGGCGCGTCGTCCGCGTCGCTCGGGTCCTCGCCGTCGGAGGGCAGGGGGGCGAGGGGGCGGAGCGCGCGCGTGTGGGCGCGGAGGGACGACGAGCGGGGCGCGACGGAGGAGAGGAGGCGGGCGGGCCGGAGGAAGAGGAGGAGCGGGCGGCGCAGCGGCACGGCGGCTGCGGCGGCGGCGTGCGCCATGGCGTGCGGTTAGAGCTGCTGGCGTAGTGCATCTGGCGGATAGGGTTTAAACCTTTCTGCTGCTGGGGTTTCTGGAAACGGAGGAAATTTGGCGAAAATTCGGCAAACTTGAAATCATCTATCCCTCCGTTCACAAATAATCAAATATAAGGCCCTCTTTAATTTAGGATTTTTAAACACAGGAAAAAATACAGGATTTAAGTGACATGTACACTCGAATAATATAGGATTAGCATAGAGTGTTTGATGTCACTGGAAAAACAAAAAAATCAAAAAAAAAGCTGGAGTGGATGCTAGATTTTCAATGAAACGTACTCCTTCCGTATCAAAATAAGTGTCGCAAATTTAATACTAAGTTAGTACAAATTTAGTACTAAAGCAGCGACACTTATTTTGAAACGAAGGGAGTAGTACACTTGATTTCATAGGAAAAAATCGTATAGGATTTAATAATGTGAATCAAACGACAAAGTAGGAAAAAATTCTAAGGATTCTAACCCTTCAAAAATCCTATGTGATTTCTTTGAATCAAATGAGGTCTAAGGTGTTCTAGGATTAACATTTTTTCTGAATCGGATGCATATACACACCTTTTAGTATGTTTGCTTATTCATTTCAGTCCGTATGTAGTCTGTATTGAAATATTCAGAACATTTTATATTTGTAAACAGGGAGAGTAGCTTTATTTGGGCTTTGGGTCCCTCTAATTTAATTTTGATTAAATTTATGTGCTCATATTCATTTAGATCTTAATAGTATTCAGTGACATGTCAATTCCAAACTCCAATGACTAGATGGCACATGAAAAATAAAATGGTTCTCTTTTTAAACCCTTTTTATGTGAAAATGAATAAGTGTTTGATTTTGTTGTGCGCCACGCGTAAAATATAGGGTCTCTGCTTATTTTTGACATTTCTTTGAAAAAATAAGGGTTTAGTCTTTCGTATGGTAATTTTGTGTTTGTGCCACATGTTTTTAATATTGTTGTTTGGCGTTGCCAACTTGAGGAAAAGAATATATTTTTGCCCTTTGTTAGTGAAATACACAGTGTCAATCCCCTCTCTAAATTTAGTTTTCTTAAATCTTGGTTTTCTAGGCATTGATATTGTATCGGCATCCAAAATGTTCATAAACCAGTTGGTTCGCAATAGAATAATAACCATCATCTGAAGCGTGGAATATGAAGCAACCCGATATTTTCTCTTTAGGGAGAGGCAAGTGGTTAGCGGTGCTTTAAGTTTTTTCTTTGGTGAAATGGCAATCCAACTAGCCGCTTGTGCATCTTGTCAAGATGCACGCAAACTACTCCGTAGAAGGGTATCATGCTTCACGGAGGCGACAATCATCATTACAGTGAAATAGCAAAACACTATGAAGGCATCCATAAATACATGCCCCGTAAGTCAGGTTGTGACTTGTGAGGGTGACCGTCTCGTGCTGAGGGTGGATACCTGATCCCACGGACAGAGATCCGGTGACTGGCCTCTGTCCAGTCATGGCGTGACTGGTGGCCAGCCAACCGTTGGATGGAAGATGGACAGTCCAGATTTAAATACTGCAGCAGAACACTGTAGACGAATGATGTCCACCGGGTACTGTGGACGATCTCCTGTAGACGGAAACACTGTACATGTGCTACTGTTCATGCAGATCCATCCGTTGATCCTTGATCCGACAATCTGGAGAAGGGGGCCAGTTACGATACTGTTCACTGGTGACTTGTCCACAACAAGTCACCGGATCTCACTCCTGATCCCACGTATTATGAAGATCCAATCTACATAAACAAGTCTACACCACACACCATGTGCTAGCGGCTAGTTCTATTAAGAATTGTTCCCATTCATTTAATAAAGCAGCACATGTGCTAGCTAATAGCGGCGATGCCAGAAATTTAATCATGTGTAGTCAACTGAACCTTGTGTAGTCAGAAGTACACATTTATAGCATTTTTTTCATGATTTCTAGTTGTTGTAGGACATTTATTGTAAAAAAACTCTGTAGTCAATGGACTACACAGCTCATGTGTGGCTTCGCCACTGCTAGCTAATTATTCTTTTTGTAATAAAACCTCTTTTAGTTGGACTAAGGATCCCCGGGATGCCTCGTCTCTACACTTGTGAACGATGTAATGCCTTTGTTAGATCAATATATCTAGTCATGATGGCCTCTTCCTCAAAAAAAAATCTACAACACAAACCAAGGGAGACATGGAATCAGACAAATTTGATAGGTATAACCCCAAGTTTACTTTGATTTCTCGTCTCTCGCCTAGAAACGCCATACAATGTGTTTAAATTTAAATTGGTGCTTTATATAGTTTACTAGCAAACATGCCCGTGCGTTGCGACGGGTAAAAAATAGCACGTCATAGTCTTCTGATCCGATCCACCATCTTTAGTTGATATGATTTTGATTCTGACTCGTTATGTTGATGACACATGCCATCATGGCCACACCCGGGCACGATGATGCCCGACAGCGAGGAGTTTGTGTCTACGATTTAAGTCTATTTAAGAAAACATGTATATGCCACCATCTCGTGCAATGGATGGAACATAAATTAAACCCCCTACATATGCGGCGTTGCTACAGACAAAAGATGAGGAACGTCCCATGTGATGTATGTCATGGCAAGCGTCAAAGTTCCTATTCGTTTTTTGCCTCTCCGTTCACAACCATGTGATTCACGGATCCATCGGCTACGTTCTGGTGAGACATGACGTTGGAGAATTAGGGGAAGGTATAGGCCATCCCCGCCATGACCGGGTTCTTGAAGTTCCATAAATTTATACAAAATATTGTGGTTGCAATAAATTATGTATTAAAATGTAGTGCGAAACTCGGAATAACTGTTTTTGAGGTCAACATCAAGATCAAATCAATACCAACAAAGTGAAAATAGATCGTAAGCGAGAACAAATATAACACCAAAGTAGAACCAGCCAACCAGGTTACGCTTATCAAATCAATACCAACAAAGTGAATCTAGATCCTAAGCGAGAACAAATATAACACCAAAGTAGAACCAGCCAACCAGGTTACGCTTATCAAATCAATGCCAACAAAGTGAATCTAGATCGTAAGCGAGAACAAATATAACACCAAAGTAGAACCAGCCAACCAGGTTACGCTTATCAAATCAATACCAACAAAGTGAATCTAGATCGTAAGCGAGAACAAATATAACACCAAAGTAGAACCAGCCAACCAGGTTACGCTTATCAAATCAATACCAACAAAGTGAATCTAGATCGTAAGCGAGAACAAATATAACACCAAAGTAGAACCAGCCAACCAGGTTACGCTTATCAAATCAATACCAACAAAGTGAATCTAGATCGTAAGCGAGAACAAATATAACACCAAAGTAGAACCAGCCAACCAGGTTACGCTTATCAAATCAATACCAACAAAGTGAATCTAGATCAAGTAATTCATAGTATAAGAATTGTATAAGAGAGAAAGCAGGTTACGCTTATCACTAGTAGAAAACAAGCCATTAGTCCCGGTTGGGAAGGGCCTTTAGTCCCGGTTCCCCAACCGGGACTAATGTATAGGGACTAAAGGGTCCAAGCCTTTAGTCCCGGTTGGCTACGAACCGGGACTAAACCCCTGCCACGTGGTCGGCAGCGGGCGCCAGGGGATGGGGACCTTTAGTACTAAAGATTTAGGGGCTTTGGGGTTTATGGGTTTAGGTTTTATTGTTTATTTTTCCTTTTCATTTTGTGTATTCGATTTAATTCTTTTTCATTCAAACATATTTTACGCTGCTACATACTATACACGTTATGCATATATAGTAGAATATCTCGTAGAACCAATCATATACATAGAACTTTTCGTACGACCATGCATACACATATGTACAATTTGGTATATATAATTTCTCCTACAATTTGCAAATCATTACATGCAGACATTAGGTGTAATGGTATTCTCCGTCGGGAGATATGACCTGCTCAAGCAAAAAACCCGCAATTTCCTCTTGAATTGCTCGTATGCGGTCCTTTGGTAGGAGCTTATCCCGCATCTCGTGCATCTTTAAAGAAGGAGATCAATATGAACATGTTAGTTGTCTGTATATATATTACATCATGATAAAAAATGTGAATGGTGTTTACGTACCCAAAGATCTCTTGTAGTTTTGATCTTTTCGGTCATAATGCGAATGTTCTCGCAAACGTAATATGCACATAAATTAGTCCCTTGTTCCTGCCTCATGCACTTTACGAGAATATAATTCAATCAGATAATAATCAAGCATGATAATGGTATTGAAACTATACTTAAAGAGATGCGCGGACGTAGCTAGTACTACTTAAATACCTTGGACTTTCGCCATTTCAGCTCCTCTTTCCATTCACCTCTAACATCTTTGGTGAACTTTTTCCAAACCCTGCCCGGCAAAGAAAATGAATAAAGGAGTTACTAATTACTTGATATCAGGAAACGAACTAAAGAGGCCGACATAGTGCGTAAATGATTGAAATTACCTGTCGAGCATCGTATTCAGGCTTCTGTATTCTTCAGGGTCTTTACTTAGTGAGTTCAGTACTTCAACAGTTCCATCGTCAATTTTAATGATTAGCAGGATCCAGTGGAAGTTGCGGACACGATTTGTATAAGCGGGCATGCATAACTCATCAACTACACTTATATATATATATAAGGTAAAAGTAACACTCACTTGAAGTTGTAAGGTAAAAGTATTTCTGGTTTGGTATTTAGGGCCTTCAAAAACCTTAGCAACATTTTCTCCATGTCTTTAGAGTAAGTAGTTAACACCTTTTCATTAACGGTATTTGGGTCAATGAACCCAATGCCATAGACTCCATCTCTTTCCAATTCAAAAATCTTCATTCTGCATAATACCACACAAAAGAATATAGTGAGGATAATTACAGGCAATGAACGAGCTGAGATAGAGACTTAATTAAATTACAGAAAGAAATCACTTCCAGACAGTAGCGACTGACGATAGATTTGTCGAGTGCTTTTTGATTGAATAACTGAAAGAATTCTTCATTTTCAATCCACAAATCATTTTCATGGATGTAATGCTCTCGCTTGACTTTCACCATGAGGCTCTGTCGCCCGCTCTTTACTTCTCTCATGTACGAGTCATGCAAGTTGTGCATTTGCGTTAATAGAAGCTTCTCATCTTCAGGACTCACGAGAGGGTTCCCGGGGACATATGTCCATGCTAGTTCCTTCGGATCCTCCGGTGGGAATTCCTCGATCTCTAGGAGTTGTTCAACAGTGATACCGATCTCTCTAGCCCTCTCTCTATCAGCGTCGGTTATTACCACCTTATCGGTACTCACCTTGAGCGGGATGATCGATTGCACTGCCTGTTCTCCGAGCTGGGGAACAGTTTTCCCGCATTTACTACTACCGCTCGACTTCTGTTTTTTTTTTACGATAGGACTTGCTAATAGAGCGTTCATAGTCTGATAGCGGCTTTTTCTCCGCCGGTTTAGCTGCATTCAAAAAGTGTTGTACGACTTCCTCAGGTATTTTCTCCTTTGGCGGCGGGGGCGGTTTCAGTCCAAAATGGGCCTGCAATTCCTTAGCCACTTGTTCATCGATTTCCTCGTCAGTCTTCTCGTAAGGTAACTTCTCGTAAGCTAACTTCTTTTTGACAGGAGTCTCGGGTTTCTTCTTTTGTGCTCTCTTCCGCTTTGGAGACGGCGGATATCGATATCGCGGACTCGCGCTAGGCTCCGTCTCGGATGGATTACGCTGACGCAGCGGAGATCGATATCGCGGACTCGCCCTGCGCTCCGTCTCGAGGTGGGTTGGAGTCTGCTGACGCGGCGGACTTGGAGGAGGAGTCGGTGGCCTTGGCACCGAGTTTGGAAACATGATGCATTCCTTTTTCCATAAAATGAGACAACGAATGGCTTCTCCCAGTGTCCGCTCCCCTTCACCTCCAAGGTAGTCAAGATCTAGTGATTCATATGCCGACACAACTTCATCCACCCCGACACGAGCATAGCCAGGTGGAATCGGATTGCCTTGGAAGGTTGCTTCAGGTCCACTCGGTAAAGCAAAGCCGTCCACCACCTTCGTGGATATGTTCTTCAGTTTCGCGTGTAGTTCACAAACTGTCGACTCTAGGATATCATCCACGGGGTAGCGAGCCATCAGTGCATCATCGGCCGGGACCCCATGGAACCCACGCTGCTTTTCGGCATAGATGATGGAATGGTACCATCCAATGCTGCATCTGGATGCTCCTGCTGCTGAGACGCGCCTTGCTGGCTAAGTTTGTTGATTTGCTCCTGTTGCAACATGTATTTGCGTTCCAAGTCCGTGTTCTTTGCTTCTACAATTTGAATCCGATCTACTTCATGCTTCTTCTTTCTCTCACGGCTTCTGTAACTGTCGTTCCAATCCGCAAACCCCAGAAGCCACGGAACAAGGACTTTGCCTCGTGTTCGTCTCGGGTGTTCAGGATTCTTGAGGGCGCGTGTAAGCTCGTCGTTCTCTCTCTCAGGCTGGTACAGACCCATTCGAGCTTCTTCTATTGCTTTAAGTAACTCGTCCGTGGCTTCTTTAAGACTTGCCTGTTCAAGAACCTTCCCTGTCTTTGGGTCCAACTTTCCCTCATGTGCATAAAACCAAGTCCTGCACCTGTCGGGCCAATTCTCTGTTTCTGGAGTGACCCCTGCAGCCTTCATGTTTCTCTCGGATTCTTCCCACTTAGGCAACCCATACTTGTAGCCACCTGGCCCCAGATGATGGTGCCACGTTTTTTTCTCGGCATTTATCTTGTTTACTCTCGACCGTTCCTTAGCTGCTTCTGATTCCTTGAACTGCACAAATCTGTCCCAGTCATCTTTTAACTTCGTATATTCTCCTTTGAATTCTGGAGTCTTCTTTCCTCCTTTCAAGTAATTGGTCCATAATCTTTTCTTCCAAGTCTGGAATTGTGTGGCCATCTTCTTAAGAGCACACTTCTTGACTTTCTCCCGTTGGAGATCTGTGAGACCCTCTGGTAGGGTGAAATGTTTCATGAGCGCCTCCCAAAGCAGATCTTTTGCTCTTTGGCTGACAAAAGGAACTCCACGATCTTTTGGCTGATTCCATTCTTGAGCGGTGATCGGGATTTGGTCCCTAACGATAACTCCGCATTGACGTATAAATTTGTCTGCACTAATTTTAGGAGCAATCGGTTCGCCATCTGCTCTGATTTGATCGATGTTGTACTTTATGCCTTCTTTTAACTTTTTTGTCAGGCTACGTTTAACCCTTGTAGAAGATTTGCTCGATCCAGAGGGCTAAAAGAAGAAAGATTCGTTAATATATACAAATCAATCAATACTTTTGATGATCACCAGAGGGCAAATTAATACCTCGCCGGACTTCTGATGATGGAGAAAAATTTCTTCGCCATCATTGTCAGTTGGTTCCCCTTAGTCTCTTGGTTGTTCTTCCTCAATTCCCTCACCGGATGGGTTAAGGTATTGTGAGCCATCGTCTACTTCTTCATTCTCTTCGTTTCCGGAGCGTATCATGTCGTACATGACATTCTCTTGATCACGGTCTCTGTCTCTACCGTCCATAGCTTAACTAATCCAGAACAAATATAATACAATTAGAATGCATTCAATAAGCAAAACCGGAGATATGCAAATCAATACAAGGCAATGCAACAATCTGATCATATAATATCACTAGTACATCATCGAATAGTATCACTAATACATCTCGAATATTATTATATAATATCACTAATACAGATCCAGTTGACGACTCGCGGCGCAGGCGGTGGACACCCAAAGCGAAGGAACCATGACAGGATCATAGCTCGGGTGAGATCCCTGAAGAACCTGCCAGGTATTGGAGAACCTGGTGTCCAATGCAGCCATGTAGCGTCGGACGTGCTCGTCCTCCGCCCTGACACGACGACGTACCACCTCCGCGGGGGCCGGCTCCCTCTGCACCGACAGTGGTCCACGGGACCGCCACCAAAGAACCTCCGGGTCGACGACGGGACCCTCATTCCTCACCATGATGCGTGCCCCGGACATGGCGCCTCTCATCAAGCAGTTTGTTGCCACCGAGTCGACGACGGGGATGCTGGCCGGGCATCGTCGACTCAATGGCTACACTATGCAACTAAACATTTAAACATCGAAACATTTAAACAAATGCATATAAACAAATAAAAAATGAACAAAATTCGAGGAGGCTAATCATCATTGATCGATCATCATCTAACTAATCATCATCATCATCTATCATCATCTAACTAATCATCATCCAAACAGAACAGTCTGTAGCAATTTATGAAAACAGTGTACTTATGTAACTCAAAAAATTATGAAAATTTAGGAAATGCTAAATAATTTATATGACAATACTGTGTAAAAATTTCAGAAACTTTCCACGTTCCAGTAAAATATGAAAATTCAAACACTACAGCCAAAGTTTCTGTTTTTACACAACACTCATCAAAACATGCAATGCAAGCATCCTAAGACAATTCTTGGAAATTTTTATTGAAAAAAAAGATTATAAATAATACCTAATAGAAAATAACAAAATATAATGATGCTCCAAGCAAAACACATATTATGTGACGAATAAAAATATAGCTCTAAGTAAGATATACCGATAGTGTTGAAGACGAAAGAGGGGATGCCTTCCGGGGCATCCCCAAGCTTAGGCGCTTGAGTATTCCATGGGTATTATCTTGGGGGTGCCTTGGGCATCCCCAAGCTTAGGTTCTGTTCACTCCTTATTCTCCTCATATCGGTGTCTCACCCAAAACTTGAAAACTTCAATCACACAAAACTTAACGGAACTTCGTGAGATGGGTTAGTATAATAAATAAAGACCATTCACTTAGGTACTGTCAAGACAAGAATCATAATTGTTTCCACATGATACCTACTGTATTATACCATTCCCATAATTTATACCACTAAATATAAGCTATGGAAACACTAAAACAAGCAAACTATGCATGCAAAACAGAATCTGTCAAAAACAGAACAGTCTGTGAAGATCTGTAGTGTAACCATACTTCCCTGCCTCTAAAAATTCTGAAAAATTAGGACAACCTGAATAATTTGTATATCAAGACTTTGTAAAAATTTCAGATCATTATCACGCTCCAGTAAAAAATGAATATTCCTGTACTGGAGTCAAAAGTTTCTGTTTTGGTTCAGCATCAATTCTACTCATCTTGTGAGTCATCCCAAAGGCTTTACTTGGCACCTTATTGAAATAAAAGGCACAAAACATGATTACTACAGTAGCTTAATCATGTGAACACACAAAAACAGAAAGTAAAAGTGTTGGGTTGTCTCCCAACAAACACTTTTCTTGAATGCCTTTTAGCGAGGCATGATGATTTTAATGATGCTCACATAGGAATAATAATTGAAACATGCAAAAAAGCATCATGAATCTCATGACAAGCACATTTAAGTCTAACCCACTTCCTATGCATAGGGATTTTGTGAGCAAACAATTTATGGGAACAAGAATCAACTAGCATAGGAAGGCAAAACAAGCATAACTTCAAAACTTTGAACACATAGAGAGGAAACTTGATATTATTGCAATTCCTACAAGCATATGTTCCTCCCTCATAATAATTTTCAGTAGCATCATGAAGGAATTTCACAACATAACTATCACATAAAGCATTATATTCATGATCCACAAGCATAGAAAATTTTTCACTCTCCACATAAGCAATTTTCTTCTCATTCATAATAGTGGGAGCAAACTCAACAAAATAACTATCATGAGATACTTGATTGACATAACAACTTTGAATATTAAAATCATGATGACAAGTTTCATAGTTACTATCACTCTTTATAGCATACATGTCATCATCATAATCATCATAGATAGTAGGCATGTCATTATCATAACAAATTTGCTCATCAAAACTTGGGGGACTAAAAATATCATCTTCATCAAACATAGCATCCACAAGCTTGTGGCTTTGCATATCATTAGTATCATGGATATTCAGAGAATTCATACTAGCAATATTGCAACCATGCTCGTCATTCAAGGAATTCTCATTAAGTATTTTCATAAATTCTTCCTCTACCAACTGAGCACAATTTTCCAAACCATCATTTTCACGAAAGACATTAAAAAGACGAACCAATTGATGCAACCTAAACTCCATTTTTTTGTAGTTTTCTTTTATAAAACCAAACTAGTAATAAAACAAGAAACTAAAAGATTCAATTGCAAGATCTAAAGATATACCTTCAAGCACTCACCTCCCCGGTAATGGCGCGAGAAAAGAGCTTGATGTCTACTACGCAACCTTCTTCTTGTAGACTCGTGTTGGGCCTCCAAGCGCAGAGTTTTGTAGGACAGTAGCAAATTTCCCTCAAGTGGATGACCTAAGGTTTATCAATCCGTGGGAGGCGTAGGATGAAGATGGTCTCTCTCAAACAACCCTGCAACCAAATAACAAAGAGTCTCTTGTGTCCCCAACACACCCAATACAATGGTAAATTGTATAGGTGCACTAGTTCGGCGAAGAGATGGTGATACAAGTGTAATATGGATGGTAGATATAGGTTTTTGTAATCTGAAAATATAAAAACAGCAAGGTAACTAATGATAAAAGTGAGCACAAACGGTATTGCAATGCTTAGAAACAAGGCCTAGGGTTCATACTTTCACTAGTGCAAGTTCTCTCAACAATACTGACATAGTTGAATCATATGTAAATCCCTCACGTGCGACAAAGAGTTCACTCCAAAGTCACAAATAGCGGAGAACAAACGAAGAAATTATTGTAGGGTACGAAACCACCTCAAAGTTATCTTTTCCGATCAATCATATGAGCCATCCCCATTAATTGTCACGAACAACCCTAGAGTTCGTACTAGAATAACACCTTAAGATACACATCAACCAAAACCCTAATGTCACCTAGGCACTCCAATGTCACCACGAATACCCACGGGTTTGATTATACGATATGCATCACACAATTTCAGATTCATCATGTTCAATCCAACACAAAGAGCTTCAAAGAGTGCCCCAAAGTTTCCATCGGAGAGTCAAGACGAAAACGTGTGCCAACCCCTATGCATAGATTCCCAAGGTCACGGAACCCGCAAGTTGATCACCAAAACATACATCAAGTGGATCAATAGAACATCCCATTGTCACCACGGATATCCCATCGCAAGACATACATCAAGTGTTCTCAAATACTTTAAAGACTCAATCCGATAAGAAAACTTCAAAGGGAAAACTCAATTCATCACAAGAAGATAGAGAGGGGAAAACTCCATATGATTCATCTATATTAATAAAGCTCGCGGTACATCAAGATTGTGTCATCTCAAGAACACGAGAGAGAGAGATCAAACACATAGCTACTGGTACATACCCTCAGCCTCGAGGGTGAACTACTCCCTCCTCGTCATGGAGACCGCCGGGATGATGAAGATGGCCTCCGGTGATGGTTTCCCCCTCTGGCAGGGTGCCGGAACGGGCTCCCGATTGGTTTTTCGTGGCTACAGAGGCTTGCGGCAGCGGAACTCCCGATCTTGGTTTCTTTTCGGAGGTTTGGGTATTTATAAGAATTTTTGGCGTCGGTCTCATGTCAAGGGGGGCCACGAGGCGACGACAAGCCAGGGGGGCGCCCTAGGGGGGCGCCCCCCTAGGCTTGTGGCTGCCTCGTGGCTCTTCTGGCCCAACTCCGATGCCCCGTGGGTCTCTTCTGGTCCATAAAAAATCACCGTAAGTTTTTATTCCGTTTGGACTCCGTTTGATATTCCTTTTCTGTAAAACTTAAAAACAAGGAAAAAACAGAAACTGGCACTGGGCTCTAGGTTAGTAGGTTAGTCCCAAAAACAATATAAAATAGCATATACATGCATATAAAACATCCAAAACCAATAATATAATAGCATGGAACAATCAAAAATTATAGATACGTTGGAGACGTATCAAGCACCCCCAAGCTTAATTCCTGCTCGTCCTCGAGTAGGTAAATGATAAAAACAGAAATTTTGATGTGGAATGCTACCTAACATACTCATCCATGTAATTTTCTTTATTGTGGCATGAATATTCAGATCCATAAGATTCAAAACAAAAGTTTAATGTTGACATAAAAACAATAATACTTCAAGCATACTAATAAAGCAATCATGTCTTCTCAAAATAACATGGCCAAAGAAAGTTATCCCTACAAAATCATATAGTCTGGCTATGCTCCATCTTCATCACACAAAGTATTAAATCATGCACAACCCCGGTTTTAGCCAAGCAATTGTTTCATACTTTAGTGTTCTCAAACTTTTTCAACTTTCACGCAATACATGAGCGTGAGCCATGGACATATACTTTTCCGCCGTCGCAACCTTCTGTTTCCGTGAGATCCCATCTTGGGGCCTTTTCCGGTAATCTGTCGGAGGGGGATTCGATCACGGAGGGCTTCTACATCAACTCCATTGCTCCTCCGATGAAGCGTGAGTAGTCTACCTCAGACCTACGGGTCCATATCTAGTAGCTACATGGCTTTTTCTCTCTCTCCGATCATCAATACCATGTTCTCCTCGATGTTCTTGGAGATCTATCCGATGTAATCTTCTTTTCCGGTGTGTTTGTCGAGATCCGATGAATTGTGGATTTATGATCAGATTATCTATGAATATTATTTGAATCTTCTCTGAATTCTTATATGCATGATTTCATATCTTTGTATTTCTCTTCGAGTTATTGGTTTGGTTTGGCCAACTAGATCGGTAGTTCTTGCAATGGGAGAGGTGCTTAGTTTTGGGTTCTGGTGCCTGTGTTGTCATGTTATTGTATGCAATGCAGATAACAAGAGAGTCGACCAGGATGCAATCATGCATACACTAGTAGAAAACATGCCTTTGGATCGAAGCATTAGTCCCGGTTTGCTTCTGGACCGGGACTAATGCCACCAATAATCCCGGTTCATTAGGCTAGGCATTAGTCCCGGTTCATGATGAACCTTTAGTCCCGGTTGGTGTTACCAACCGGGACTAAAGGGGTGGTGGCAGGCTGGGGCCCCTGCGAGACACTTTAGTCCCGGTTGCTAACACAAACCGGGACTAGAGATGGACCTATAGTCCCGGTTCGTATAACCAACCGGGACTAAATGTATCCCTATATATAGATGGTTCTTCTATCCCGAGCTCATCCTCTCCATTCTCTGTTTTCTCTTCCTCTTCTCGAGCTCATCCCTCCATTTTTGCCAAGATTTGTCAAGATTTGAGGCACCCAATCCATCCAAGTGTTCACAAAGGTTAGCAACTTTGTCCTTTCATCTCACATTGCTAGATCAGCTCGTGCAATGCTTTATAAGTATAGTGATTTGTGGGTTTTAGTTTGGGTGTAATTATGTGGGAGTTTTTTTGATTTATATGCAATTTGAGCTCAAATTAACTTCTTTGCATATGTGCTAGGTGTGGTTTACTTAGTGCCTTCCCGTCCCCGTCCTAACCACCGTCGATCGCCCGCACCGTCCCGTCGCCGGCACCACCTTGGTGAGCCTCTTCTTGTTTCTTATCCTTTTTATAAAATAAAATCTTATTTGTATGATTTAGATAGTTATTTGTATAATCTTCTTACTTGTATGATTGTTTGTTATACATAGTGCCATGGTTTTGGTATCCATGCCCGTCGGCCCTCGTCCGGTTTATGATTCGGATGTGGTATATTCTCTTTTATAACTATCTGTTGCATTTCGATCGTGTTAATGACAATTATGACCATCAAGTTGACATACATATTTTTATCTAGGAGGTAGTTGAACCGGAAATTCCAACCGACCCTATTGTCGAGAAGTTAAATTTAGTTGAAAAAGAAAACGAGGATTTGAAAGGACAATTAAAAAGAGTTGAAGAAGATAAGATGAAATTGGAGTTGTACGTTGCCGATGTCGTCGATGATCACAAGATCAAGATGGATGCAATGCGCTTGAAGATTAGAAAGATTAGAAAATATGCCATTAATAAAGAGGCTTGGTATCATTATGCGATTACCCTAGATACTGCCACGGATCAGCCTCGTGCCTTGGTGAGTGTGAGACTCGGCGGGGCATGCCAGACATACAGGCGTGAAGGTCCTCGAGACACAGGCCACCGGGCAGCACATCCACCTCCAATACTAACTTCCACAGCCAGCCGTGAGCAATACTAACATCAATAGTCACATTCTATATAGATACGACTCATCTTTTTGATGCTAGCATGGGTTAGTCTTGACTTGCCTAGCCAAATTTAGCTCTGAACAGTACTACAACCTGAGGAGTACTACCCCCCAAAAAGACCTGAACAGTACTACTGATCATCGATCCGCTGAGCTACAAGCGATTCCTCCATACCAATTGTACAAGACGCGGTCAGCAATCTCACGAACACGGCAACTGCTACTTCTCACGGTCAGCCCCAGCACCCAATCCTGTTGCTCCCCTAATCGTTGGAGATAATAATCACGAGACGGCGGCAGATAATAATCCCGCTGCTCCCCCTAATCGCTGCAGTCATGAGACGACGACCGATAAAAAGAGAACACAAATCACGCAAGGAGAAACCGACGCTTGGAAGACTGAATGAAGCCACAGGTAGAAATCTCCCTCAAGAGTAGTGAAGAGGTGCCTTGCGACTGCGGCCACGGTAGATTTAGAAATTTCCAACAATAATGATGGTCTCGTCGTCTGCCACACGCTCGAGGCAGGTCGCCCGCGTGATCCTTGGGATTATGGGTGCGGTATGTTGCACGGCGGCGTGCATGTTCCAGCCAGACGTGCCGAAACAGGCTGCAGGCATCCATGCCCGGTGGATCAGCGTCAGAAAGATTTTGAGGAGAACGCGTCGAACTCCAGCGATGTCGGCGGCGGGGCCCAAGGATCCCGTGCATGGCATGATGCGGTTGTGCTTGGTGAGGTGGGGCATCACAGGGAAAGGCTAGTCCATAATGGCCGTCGGCCCGCTATGCAGCACGCTCCTGGCCATGGTGTTGGATCGCAAGTTGTACGCGTGGTTCAGCGATGTCCGGGTCCTTGTACTTATGGGCGCGTTAGACGGTCCGTTTTTGACACGTTTTGATTTTGGACGTACAAATATTTTCGAGAAAGTAATTTTGATTAGCGATTTTTAGGCATACGTGCATGTATTGATTGGGAACTTTATTTTGGAATTTGTGGCGGTTAATTAGGCAACATGGACTGCTCCATGATCGAAGGTGTCCTTGTCATGTACGTTCTTTTATTGTCATATGGCCCAAGTGGAGGAACGTAGGCCCAATCGATACAAACTTTTTTAACGAAACTTGGTTGTACGAATTAGTATCACCTCATGTATTTCACGTAACATAGAATCAGATGCGGGACGAAATCAAGAATATCACCTTGCTTTATTAGTAGGTATATAGACTAGTGGATTAATTTCTATGGGTTAAGATGATTTTGATTTGACAAATAAGCATTAGTGTGTGTATATTGTATTAAAACCATTGTAGTTCTAATATCAAGTTTAAGGTAAACAACAACTTTTCCAACAAAATATTGAACCGACAAGAACATGTATATATAGTGCAATCTACTTGCTTGTACATAATCATACACTAGAAACCATTATCAAGATATTTGTAGAACCGTATGGTTTACGTATATATGGGCCAATATATTTAAGAATATTAAAAGGTGCACACACGTTATAGTTGACGCAAATGACATACATAAGAAATCCATGGAGCTATGAAATTGTGTTTTTTCCACATGTTTAATGACATTGTCTGGAAATAGCTTCTTCTACAACATATTATTTAAGTTTAGCATGGTGTGTGTATTTTTCAATGACAAACATTAGAAATGTATATCAAAAAACAATATAATTTTACTTTAAAAACACTATTGTAGATGTTGTTTAATATAAATACATAATAATCAAGCTACTTTAAAGTAAATAAATTATTACCAAATATGAAAGTTTAGTACAAATATAATAGTTGACATGTCTTGTCGGTTGCCGTTAAAGACCCAAAGCTGATGACACTACCTCCTCGTCGAGCAGGATAGGGACAATAATACACCACCCTTCTCTCCATGGGGGTTGGGTCCTCATACGCCATGCAATTCATACGATTTGATAACCCATAATATAGGGATCGCGACAATCTTCGAGAGTAGTATTTCATCCAAAATTATTGATTCGACATAAGGAGAGCCAAAGAACATTTATGAGCCTTAGCAGTCGAGTTGTAAATTCAACCACACCTGTAAAACTATATATCCGCCGTAAAATGTTTAATAACACAGTAATATGATAGTTTGATAGTAGAGGTAACAACAACAATAGTAACATTAATAATGACAGTAGCAGTTTTGTAGTGATTGTAATAGCAGCAACAACATTAGTAACTTATCAAAGACAATATGAGCAAATCATAGGCATTGGATCAGTGATGGGTATTTAGATGTTTGGATGACATTCATCATATAACGGTCACAACCTAGAGCGACACATAACTATCTCCAATTCATCAATATAATGTAGGCATGTATTCCGTATATAGTTATACGTGCTTATAATAAGAACTTGCATGTCATCTTTTGTCCTACCCTTCCGTGACAGCTGGGTCCACAAGGAAATCTAAAGGATATTAAGGTCTCTTTTTAATAGAGATTCGAAATAAAGCATTAATACATGGTGAATACATGAACTTCTCATACTATGGTCACTGCCGTAGATGGTCCTAATTATTGTCACCTTCGTGGCTACGGATCATAAGACATAATTGATGCATACAACTTGCAAGATATGACCCAAAACACTTTTATATTCATGGAAACATAATATATTCAGATCTGAAATCATGGCACTCGAGCCCTAGTGACAAACATTAAGCATAGTAAAGTCATAGCAACATCAATCTTAGAACATAGTGGATATTAGGGATCAAGCCATAACAAGTTGACTCGATTACATGATAAATCTCATCCAACTTCATCACCGTCCAGCAAGCCTACGAAGGAATTACTCATTTCCGGTGGTGAGCATCATGAATTTGTCGATGAAGAAGGGTTGATGATGACGATGGCGACAAAGCCCCCTCTCCGGAGCCTCGAAAGGACTCCAGATCAGCCCTCCTAGTAAAGAACAGGAGGTGGCGGCGGCTCCATATTGTGAAACATGATGAAAACTTCTCTTCTATTTTTTTCTCAGAGAAACGAAAATTATAGGTTTGGAATTAAGTCAGACGACCGCTTGTGGGCCCCATAAGACATTATGGCGCAATCGGGGTGTGCTGGTCGCAGCCTATTTGCCTTGTGGGAAGCAGGTGGCCCCTCCCCGGTTGATCTTCGTTCCAGTATTTTTTATTTATTCAATAAAAAATCTTCGCAATTTTTTGTACGATTCCGTAAACTTTAATTTCTGCACAAAAATAACATCATAGTACTTCTGCTGAAAACAACGTCAGTCTGAGTTAGTTTCATTCAAATTATGAAAATTATAATTCAAAACAAGAGAAAAAGTATTTAAGGAAGTAGATACGTTTGGGACGTATCATATTTCGACTTGAAATTTATCAGTGTCTTAGAGTGTTCTACTTCTCCATGCGCATGCTCCTTCCGGAACCCTCCTCTAACTCATCACCCATATTCCTGTGGGCCAAGAAACACTAGTAGAAAACAGGCCATTAGTCCCAGTTGGGAATGGCCTTTAGTCCCGGTTCCCCAACCGGGACTAATGTATAGGGACTAAAGGGTCCAAGCCTTTAGTCCCGGTTGTCTACGAACCGGGACTAAACCCCTGCCACGTGGTCGGCAGCGCGCGCCAGGGGATGGGGACCTTTAGTCCCGGTTGGTAACACCAACCGGGACTAAAGATTTAGGGGCTTTGGGGTTTATGGGTTTAGGTTTTATTGTTTATTTTTCCTTTTCATTTTGTGTATTCCATTTAATTCTTTTTCATTTCAAACATATTTTACGCTACTACATACTATACACGTTATGCATATATAATAGAATTTCTCGTAGAACCAATCATATACATAGAACTTTTCGTACGACCATGCATATACATATGTACAATTAGGTATATACAATTTCTCCTACAATTTGCAAATCATGACATGCTGGCATTAGGTGTAATGGTATTCTCCGTCGGGAGATATGACCTGCTCAAGCAAAAATCTCGCAATTTCCTCTTGAATTGCTCGTATGCGGTCCTTTGGTAGGAGCTTATCCCGCATCTCGTTCATCTTTAAAGAAAGAGATCAATATGAACATGTTAGTTGTGTGTATATATATTAGATCATGATTAAAAAAATGTGAATGGTGTTTACGTACCCAAAGATCTCTTGCAGTTTTGTTCCTTTCGGTCAGAAAGCGAATGTTCTCGCAAACGTAGAATGCACATAAATTAGTCCCCTGTTCCTGCCTCATGCACTTTACGAGAATATAATTCAATCAGATAATAATCAAGCATGATAATGGTATTGAAACTATAATTAAAGATATGCGCGGACGTAGCTAGTGCTACTTAAATACCTTGGACTTTCGCCATTTCAGCTCTGGTTTCCATTCACCTCTAACCTCTTTGATGAACTTTTTCCAAACCCTGCCTCGCAAAGAAAATGAATAAAGGAGTTATTAATTACTGGATATCAGGAAGCGAACTAAAGAGGCCGACATAGTGCGTTAATGATTGAAATTACCTGTCGCGCATCGAATACAGGCTTATGTATTCTTCAGGGTCTTTACGTAGTGAGTCCAGTACTTCAACAGTTCCATCGTCAATTTTAATAATTAGCAGGATCCAGTGGAAGCTGCGGACACGATTTGTATAAGCGGGCATGCATAACTCATCAACTACACTTAACATCGAGTATATATATAAGCAAAAAGAGAATTTGTAGTACAAGACAGTAACACTCACTTGAAGTTGTAAGGTAAAAGTATTTCTGGTTTGGTATTTAGGCCCTTCAAAAACCTTAGCAAGGCTTTCTCCGTGTCTTTAGAGTAACTAGTTAACACAGTTTCATTAACGGTATTTGGGTCAATGAACCCAATGCCATAGACTCCATCTCTTTTCAATTCAAAAATATTCATTCTGCATAATATCACACAAAAGAATATAGTGAGGATAATTATATTACATGCAATGAACGAGCTGAGCTAGAGACTTAAATTACAGAAAATTTCACTTACAGACAGTAGCAACTGACGAGAGATTTGTCGAGTGCTTTTTGATTGAATAACTGAAAAAATTCTTCATTTTCAATCCACAAATCTTTTTCATGGATGTAATGCTCTCGCTTGACTTTCACCTTGAGGCTCTGTCGCCCGCTCTTTACTTCTCTCATGTACCAGTCATGCAAGTTGTGCATTTGCGTTGATAGAAGCTTCTCCTCTTCAGGACTCACGAGAGGGTTCCCGGGGACATATTTTCATGCTAGTTCCTTCAGATCCTCCAGTGGGAATTCCTCGATCTCTAGGAGTTGTTCAACAGTGATACCGATCTCTCTAGCCTTCTCTCTATCAGCGTCGGTTATTACCACCTTATCGGTACTCTCCTTGAGCGGGATGATCAATTGCACTGCCTGTTCTCCGAGCTGGGGAACATTTTTCCCGCATTTACTACTACCACTCGACTTCTGTTTTTTTTTGTTGATGATAGGACTTGCTAGTAGAGCGTTCATAGTCTGATAGCGGCCTTTTCTCCGCCGGTTTAGCTGCATTCAAAAAGTGTTGTACGACTTCCTCAGGTATTTTCTCTTTTGGCGGCGGGGGCGGTTTCGGTGCAAAATGGGCCTGCAATTCCTTAGCCACTTGTTCATCGGTTTCCTCATCAGTCTTCTCGTAAGCTAACTTATTTTTGACAGGAGGCTCGGGTTTCTTCTTTTCTGCTCTCTTCCACTTTGGAGACGGCGGAGATTGATATCGCGGACTCGCGCTAGGCTCCGTCTCGGATGGATTACGCTGACGCGGCAGAGATCGATATGGCGGACTCGCCCTGCGCTCCGTCTCGAGGTGGGTTGGAGTCTGCTGACGCGGCGGACTTGGAGGAGGAGTCGGTGGCCTTTGGCACCGAGTTTGCAAACACGATGCATTCCTTTTTCCATAAAATGAGACAACGCATGGCTTCTCCCAGTGTCCGCTCCCCTTCACCTCCAAGGTAGTCAAGATCTAGTGATTCATATGCTGACACAACTTCATCCACCCCGACACGAGCATAGCCAGGTGGAATCGGATTGCCGTGGAAGGTTGCTTCAGGTGCACTCGGTAAAGCAAAGCCGTCCGCCACCTTCATGGATATGTTCTTCAGTTTCACGTGTAGCTCACAAACTGTCGACTCTAGGATATCATCCACGGGGTAGCGAGCCAGCAGTGCATCATCGGCCGGGACCCCCGTGGATCCCACGCTTCTTTTCGGCATAGATGATGGGATGGTACCATCCAATGCTGCATCTGGTTGCTCCTGCTGCTGAGACGTGCCTTGCCGGCTAAGTTTCTTGATTTCCTCCTGCTGCAGCATGTATTTGCGTTCCAAGTCCACGTTCTTTGATTCTACCATTTGAATCCGATCTACTTCATGCTTCTTCTTTCTCTCACGGCTTCTGTAACTGTCGTTCCAATCCGCAAACCCCAGAAGCCACGAAACAAGGCCTTTGCCTCGTGTTTGTCCCGGGTGTTCAGGATTCTTGAGGGCGCGTGTAAGCTCGTCGTTCTCTCTCTCTCGTGCTGGTACACACCCATTCGAGCTTCTTTTATTGCTTTAAGTAACTCGTTTGTGGCTTCTTTAAGACTTGCCTGTTCAAGAACCTCCCTTGTCTTTGGGTCAAACTTTCCCCCGTGTGCATAAAACCAAGTCATGCACCTGTCGGGCCAAGTCTCTGTTTCTGGAGTGACCCCTACAGCCTTCATGTTTCTCTAGGATCCATCCCACTTAGGCAACCCAGACTAGTAGCCACCTGGCCCCAGATGATGGTGCCACGTTTTTTTGTCGGCATTTATCTTGTTTACTCTCGACCGTTCCTTAGCTGCTTCTGATTCCTTGAACTCCACAAATCTGTCCCAGTCATCTTTTAACTTCAAATATTCTCCTTTGAATTCTGGAGTCTAATTTCCTCCTTTCATGTAATTGGTCCATAATCTTTTCTTCCAAGTTTGGAATTGTGTGGCCATCTTCTTAAGAGCACACTTCTTGACTTTCTCCCGTTGGAGATCTATGAGACCCTCTGGTAGGGTGAAATGTTTCATGAGCGCCTCCCAAAGCAGATTTTTTGCTCTTTCGCTGACAAAAGGAACTCCGGGATCTTTTGGCTGATTCCATTCTTGAGCGGTGATCGGGATTTGGTCCCTTACGATAACTCCGCATTGACGTATAAATTTGTCCGCATTCATTTTAGGAGCAATCGGTTCGCCATCTGCTCTGATTTGATCGATGTTGTACTTTATGCCTTCTTTCAACTTTTTTGTCGGGCCACGTTTAACCCTTGTAGAAGATTTGCTCGATCCGGAGGGCTAAAAGAAGAAAGATTCGTTAATATATATAAATCAATCAATACTTCTGATGATCACCAGAGGGCAAATTAATACCTCGCCGGACTTTGTTAAATGGAGAAAAATTTCTTCGCCATCATTGACAGTTGGTCCCCCTTCGTCTCTTGGTTGTTCTTCCTCAATTCCCTCACCGGATGGGTTAAGGTATTGTGAGCCATCATCTCCTTCTTCATTCTCTTCGTTTCCGGAGCGTATCATGTCGTACATGACATTCTCTTGATCACGGTCTCTGTCTCTACCGTCCATAGCTTAACTAATCCAGAACAAATATAAAACAATTAGAATGCATTCAATAAGCAAAACCGGAGATATGCAAATCAATACAATGCAATGCAACAATATGATCATATAATATCACTAATACATCATCGAATAATATCACTAATACATCTCGATTATTATTATATAATATCACTAATACATCATCGAATATTATCACGAATACATCTCGAATATTATTATATAATATCACTAATACAGATCCAGTTGACGTCTCGCGGCGCAGGCGGTGGACACCCAAAGAGAAGGAACCATGACAGGATCATAGCTCGGGTGAGATCCATGAAGAACATGCTAGGTATTGGAGAACCTAGCGTCCAAAGCAGCCAGGTAGCGTCGGACGTGCTCGTCTTCCTCCCTGACACGGCGACGTATCACCTCCGCGGGGGCCGGCTCCCTCTGCACCGACAGTGGTCCACGCGACCGCCACCAAAGAACCTCCGGGTCGACGACGGGAGCTTGATTCCTCACCAAGTTGCGCACCCCGTAAGGCAGCACCTCCCAGTGCCAGCCCGGCGGAGCCCAGTCCCGGACATGGCACCTCTAAAGCAGGTTGTTGCCACCGAGTCGACGACGAGGATGCTGGCCAGGCCTCGTCGACTGAACGGCTACGCTATGCAACTAAACATTTAAACATCTAAACATCATATATCGGCCTAATATAAAATAGCTAATGCCTAATAAAAAGTATGATTTACTAAAAGATATTAACATCTAAACCCTAAACATCTAAACATCATATATCATCCTCCGGCGATCGTCGGGGACTCCTCCGGCGATCGTCCGGGACTCCTCACCGGCGATCGTCGCGGACTCCTCCGGCGATCGTCGCGGACTCCTCCGGCGATCGTCGCGGACTCCTTCGGCGATCATCGCGGACTCCTTCGGCGATCGTCGGGGACTCCTCCGGCGATCATCCGAGACTCCTCACGGGAGATCGTCGGGGACTCCTCCGGCGATCGTCCGGGACTCCACACCGGCGATCGTCGCGGACTCCTCCGGCGATCGTTGGGGACTCCTCTGGCGATCGTCAGGGACTCCTCTGGTGATCGTCCGGGACTCCTAACCGGCGATCGTCGGGGACTCCTCCGGTGATCGTCCGGGACTCCTCATCGGCGATCGTCGGGTACTCCACACGGGCGATCATCGCGGACTCCTCCGGCGATCGTCGGGGACACTACAATAGCACTTAGGATGGAGGCGGAGGCGGAGGCGGAGGCGGAGGCGCCGGAGGCGGGGGCGGAGGCGGAGGCGGGGCCGGCGGCGGTGCTGATGTGGCGTCGGCAGAGGCGGATGTGGAGGCGGGGCCGGCGGCGGTGTTGCGGTGGGCGGGGGCGAGCGGCGGAGGCGCGCGGGGGCCGATGGGGACAGAGGAAGGGGGAGCCTTACCGGCGTTGCCGAGGAGAGGGGCAACGATGGCGACGGAGGAGACTGGCGAGGAGGAGGTCGGAGATGAGGAGCGGCGACGGTGACGGCATCGGGGCGGATTTGGGTAGCCTAGCGACGTAGTGGAGTAGCGTCGGGGGAGAAACTGAGGAGAGGAAGGAGAAGGCGGGGTTAAATACCCCAGGGTCTTTAGTCCCGGTTGGTGGCTGCAACCGGGACTAAAGGTCCTCCCTTTAGTTCCGGTTGGATCCACCAACCGGGACTAATGGCCCATCTTTTCGGCGGCCCAAATTCCGTGCGGGAAGGGACCTTTAGTCTCGGTTGGTGGATCCAACCGGGACTAAAGGTGTATTTTCTCTTTTTTGTTTTGTTTTGTTTTTCTAATTTCTGTTTTTAGATTTGGAATAACTGTTAGAATATTTATAGTTTTTAATGAATCTTTTTTGCTTTAGGTCAAAACAATTACAAACTTTCTGTTAGTGCCAGTAGTTTTCAAAATTTAAATAGTTTAAATTTGAATTCTTTTGAAATTTGTGTAAATCACTAGTTTGTGAATAACTTTAGTTTAAAAATAGATTTTTGAGTGATTGTTTTACCTGTTGTTTAATATTAATACGTTTTATCATTTTGTTAAATTTGGGAATTTTTAGGATAATTTAAATAGGTGTTTTAATCAAAACCAGATTCTGTTTAACTCTTTTAGTTTTATACCTTCATTTGTTTTAATCAAAATCACCCAAATGAACTCCAGACTTTTTGTGCATTCAATATGCACCATTCTAGCCACATCTTCAAATTTCAACCCTTTCTAACTTCATTTGCTATTTTTCATGCATTTAATGATTTTTTTGAGTTAAATGACCCTGAAATTAAAAAGCACTACAAATGAAATCTAAAAAGGTAGAAACTTGGCATTGTATCATCATTTCACCCACATAGCATGTGCTAAAAATTTGAGAGGGTTACGGCAAAAACTGGATGCACTTCGTGTACAAACTGGACCATCTCCTTCGAAGTATGAGGGTTTCGGACGAAAACTCATCTGTTATAAAGGCATTTCATTTTTTTAACTTATTTCAACTCCAGACTTTTTGTGCATTCAATATGCACCATTGTAAGCCACATCTTCAAATTTCAACCCTTTCTAACTTCATTTGCTATTTTTCATGCATTTAATGATTTTTTTGAGCTAAACGACCCTGAAATTAAAAAGCACTACAAATGAACTCTGAAAAGGTTGAAACTTGTCATGGTATCATCATTTCAGCCACATAGCATGTGCTAAAAAGTTAAGTGGGATACAGCAAAAACTGGATGCACTTCGTGTACAAACTGGACCATCTCCTTCGAAGTATGAGGGTTTCGGACGAAAACTCATCTGTTACAAAGGCATTTCATTTTTTTAAACTTGTTTCAACTCCAGACTTTTTGTGCATTCAATATGCACCATTCTAAACCATATCTTCAAATTTTAACCATTTCTAACTTCATTTGCTATTTTTCATGCATTTAATGATTTTTTTGAGCTAAACGACCCTGAAATTAAAAAACACTACAAATGAACTCTGAAAAGGTTGAAACTTGGCATGGTATCATCATTTCACCCACATAGCATGTGCTAAAAAGTTGAGAGGGATACAACAAAAACTGGATGCACTTCGTGTACAAACTGGACCATCTCGGCTACTCACAAGAGAAGAAAAGTGATGACGGTGAAGCCAATCGCATCCTAGAGTGGGATCTTGGGGTATAAAACCTTTTCTTCTCGTGTGTCCCTTGCTTATTGCGCCGTAACCATGGACAATCTTCATCATTTAACAGGATGCTTGGGTCAGTCTTCACTATGAAGGGAGGAATTTCATCAAACTTTTCATAATCTGTTGGCATGTCTGTCTTGTCCTCCACTCCCACGATGTTTCTTTTCCCTGAAAGAACTATGTGGTGCTTTGGCTCATCGTATGATGTATCCGCTTTCTTATCTTTTCTTTTTCTCGGTTTGGTAGACATGTCCTTCACATAGAAAACCTGCGCCACATCATTGGCTAGGACGAATGGTTCTTGTGTGTACCCAAGATTGTTGAGATCCACTGTTGTCATTCCGTACTGCTGGTCTACCATTACCCCTCCTCCAGTCAGAATTACCCATTTGCACCGGAACAAAGGAACCTTCAAATCACTTCCATAGTCAAGTTCCCATATCTCCTCTATGTAACCATAATATGTGTCCTTTTCCCTATTGGTGTTTGCTGTATCGTCAAAGCGGACACCACTGTTTTGGTTGGTGCTCTTTTTATCTTGGGCGATCGTATAAAATGTATTCCCATTTATCTCGTATCCTTGGGAAGTCAATATAGTCGAAGATGAGCTCTTGGCCAACAAGTACAGCTCATCTTCAACAATGTCATCATTCATGAGATGTGTTTGCAACCAACCGCCGAAAGCCTCAATATGTGTACGTTTAATCCAGGGGTCAGACTGCTCCGGGTTCTTGGAGCATATAATATCCATGTGTTTCTCAATATACGGGGTCACCAAGGTAGAATTTTGTAGAACTGAGTAGTGTGCTTGCGCCCAAGAATGCCCGTTCCGACATATTATTGATTTTGCTCCAAGCGTGCCTTTTCCACGTAGTCTCCCCTCATGCCGCGATTGAGGAACACCAATCGGCTTAAGGTCAGGAATAAAGTCAACACAAAACTCAATAACCTCCTTTGTTTCATGGCCCTTGGAGATGCTTCCTTCTGGCCTAGCACGGTTACGAACATATTTCTTTAAGACTCCCATGAACCTCTCAAAGGGGAACATATTGTGTAGAAATACAGGACCCACAATGGCAATCTCTTCGACTAGGTGAACTAGGACGTGCGTCATAATATTGAAGAAGGATGGTGGGAACACCAACTCGAAACTGATAAGGCATTGGACCAAATCATTCTGTAAGCTTGGTAGGATTTCCGGATCGATTACCTTCTGAGAAATTGCATTGAGGAATGAACATAGCTTCACAATGACTAATCGAACATTTTCTGGTAGAAGCCCCCTCAACGCAACCGGAAGCAATTGTGTCATGATCACGTGGCAGTCATGAGACTTTAGGTTCTGGATTTTTTCTCTGCCATATTTATTATTCCCTTTATATTCGACAAGAAGCCAGACGGGACCTTCATACTGAGCAGGCATTCAAAAAAATATTTCCTTCTCTGCTTTGGTAAGAGCGTAGCTGGCAGGACCTTCATACTGCTTTGGATGCATGCCGTCTTTTGCGTTCATACGTTGCTGGTCCTGCCGTGCCTCCGGTGTATCTTTTGTCTTTCCATACACGCCCAGGAAGCCTAGCAGGTTCACGCAAAGATTCTTCGTGACGTGCATCACGTCGATTGTAGAGCGGACCTCTAGGACTTGCCAATATTCTAGCTCCCAAAATATAGATTTCTTCTTCCACATGGGGGCGTGTTCGTCAGCGTTAATCGGAACAGATTGTCCGCCAAGACCCTTTCCAAAGATTACTTGTAAATCCTTGACCATATCAAGTATATCATCACCAGTACGGAGGACAAGCTTCTTTCGGTGATCTGCCTCACCTTTGAAATGCTTGCCTTTCTTTCTTAAGGCATGCTTGGTAGGAAGAAATCGACGATGTCCCATGTACACATTCTTCTTGCATTTGTCCAAATATATACTTTGAGTCTCAACTAAACAGTGCGTGCATGCATGATATCCCTTGTTTGTCTGTCCTGAAAGGTTCTAAGAGCAGGCCAATCATTGATGGTTACAAACAACAGCGCTCGCAGGTCAAATTCCTGCTGTTTGTGCTTATCCCACACACGTACACCTTTTTTATTCCACATCTGTAAAAGTTCATCAACGAATGGCCTTAGGTACACATCAATGTCGTTGCCGGGTTGCTTAGGGCCTTGGATGAGCACTGGCATCATAATGAACTTCCGCTTCATGCACAACCAAGGAGGAAGGTTATAGATACATAGAGTCACATGCCATGTGCTATGCTTGCTGCTCTGCTCCCCAAAAGGATTAATGCCATTTGCACTTAAACCAAACCATAAGTTCCTTGGGTCATCTGTAAAGTCCGTCCACTTTCTCTCGATTTTTCTCCACTGCGACCCATCAGCGGGTACTCTCAACTTGCCGTCTTTCTTACGGTCTTCTTTGTGCCATTGTAACGACTTGGCATGCTCTTTGTTTTGGAACAAACGTTTCAACCGTGGTATTATAGGAGCATACCACATCACCTTGGCAGGAATCCTCTTCCTCGGGCGCTCGCCCTCAACATCATCACCAAGGTCATCGCGACTGATCTTATATCGCAATGCACCGCATACCGGGCATGCATTCAAATTCTCATACTCCTCACCGCGGTAGAGGATGCAGTCATTAGGGCATGCATGTATCTTCTGGACCTCTAATCCTAGAGGCAGACAACCTTCTTTGCTTCGTATGTACTGTCGGGCAATTCGTTGTCCTTTGGAAGCTTCTTCTTCATTATTTTCAGCAACTTTTCAAATCCCTTGTCAGATAGACCATTCTCTGCCTTCCATTGCAACAATTCCAGTGTGGTACCGAGCTTTGTGTTGTCATCTTCGCAATTTGGGTACAACCCTTTTTTGTGATCCTCTAACATGCGCTGCAACTTCAACTTCTCCTTTTCACTTTCGCAGTTTCTCTTTGCATCAGCAATGGCCCGACCAAGATCATCAGCGGGCTCATCTGATGCCTCAGCTTCTTCTTCTTCATTCTCTTCCCCCATTGTAGTACCATCATATTCAGGAAACCCATGATAGTTGTCATCTTCCTCTTCTTCTTCATTCTCTTCCATTAGAACCCCTCTTTCTCCGTGCTTGGTCCAACAATTATAGCCGGACATGAAACCGGACGTAAACGGGTGGACGTGAATGTGTTTTGCGCTAGAGTAAGTCTTATCATTCTTACACACACCACATGGACAACACATAAAACCATCCCGCTTGTTTGCCTCAGCCGCACGCAGAAAACTATGCACTCCATTAATGAACTGGGGAGAGCGTCGGTCATCGTACATCCATTGCCGGTTCATCTTCATTACACAACACCGAAAAGACCAAATTAATACATGTTCATACACACTTATTCTCATAAAACAACATACAACTATCTAGCTAAGACTTTTAAATGCAACAACAAATGCGATCAAAATTGCAACTAAGGTAACAATTGATCCAACAGCATAATGATACCGAGCCTCTTTATTAATGCATATTTTCTAATCTTTCTAATCTTCAAGCGCATTGCATCCATCTTGATCTTGTGATCATCGACGACATCGGCAACGTACAACTCCAATTTCATCTTCTCTTCTTCAACTCTTTTCAATTTTCCTTTCAAATCATCGTTTTCTTTTTCAACTAAATTTAACTTCTCGACAATAGGGTCGGTTGGAATTTCCGGTTCAACTACCTCCTAGATAAAAATATCTATGTCAACTTGATGGGCATAATTGTCATTAACACGAAATGCAACAAATAGTTATAAAAGAGAATATACCACATCCGAATCTTAAACCGGACGAGGGCCGACGAGCACGGATATCAAAACCATGGCACTATATATAACAAACAATCATACAAGTAAGAAAATTATGCAAGTAACTATCTAAATCATACAAATACGATTTTTTTACAAAAAGCATAAGAACAAGAAGAGGCTCACCAAGGTGGTGCCGGCGACGGGACGATGCGAGCGATCGATGGTGGTTAGGACGGGGACGGGAAGGCACTAAGTAAACCACACCTACACACATATGCAAACTAAGAAGTTAATTTGAGCTCAAATTGCATATAAATCAAAAAAAACTCCCATATAATTACACCCAAACTAAAACCCACAAATCACTATACTTATAAAGCATTGCACGAACTGATCTAGCAATGAGAGATGAAAGGACAAAGTTGCTAACCTTTGTGAACACTTGGATGGATTGGGGTGCCTCAAATCTTGACAAATCTTGGCAAAAATGAAGGGATGAGCTCGAGAAGAGGAAGAGAAAACAGAGAATGGAGAGGATGAGCTCGGGCTGAAAGAACCATCTATATATAGGGATACATTTAGTCCCGGTTGGTTATACGAACCGGGACTAGAGGTCCATGTCTAGTCCCGGTTGGTGTTACAAACTGGGACTAAAGGGCCTCGCGGGGCCCCAGCGTGACGCAACTCTGCCACCACCCCTTTAGTCCCGGTTGGTAACACCAACCGGGACTAGAGGTTCCATCTCTAGTCCCAGTTTGTGTTAGCAACCGGGACTAAAGTGGCTCGCAGGGGCCCCAGCCTGACACCAGCCTGCCACCACCCCTTTAGTCCCGGTTGGTAACACCAACCGGGACTAAAGATTCCTCATGAACCGGGACTAATGCCTAGCCTAATGAACCGGGACTAGTGGTAACATTAGTCCCGGTCCAGAAGCCAACCGGGACTAATGCTTCTATCCAAAGGCTTGTTTTCTACTAGTGAAAACATTTAAAGAATAATGTTAATATAACAATAAATTATTGTATTTTAAGGCGAGAATTCACTCATGATCATTTGTGAATTACACATAGGTCTTATCTGCATTTTTATTAATCCAGCATGTATACTCTCATATATTGCTCATTAATGGTCACTAAGGTTGTAGCTTGGATCATGTATGTCAACCATACTCTCGGGCCTAGCACCAACCAAGAGGAGGTGTGGCTCTCTCCAATCATTCTGAAGAGCCGAGACACGACGCAACTAATGTGGTGACGTCGCGGACATGTGGCGCGAGCTTATGTCAGACACGACGCCATTAACGGATGACATCCAAAGTAACAAAGAAGGCGCCCTGCTGGCGGATCTGCAGCGACCGGCTCCTACGACGACGGATCTGAGATATCCACAAGGAACCAAGGAACCGTGGCCCAGCCGGCTTTCTCCTTTCGTCTGAGCACGTGGGCAACTCTTAGTCAGAGATGACCGGAGATATGTGGAGAGAAACCAGGGGGCAAGGGAGTGGAGCGGATTGAAAGTGAAGGGGACCGAGAATAACGACTAAAGTTTGGTCACGGGTGGTAATAGAGAGGAGATTTTTGTGAGGTCGGGTGGGCCGGTGCGATGTAGAGGACGCCTCTAACAACATCAAATCCGTCTCACATATTTTTCTGAACAAAGTACAAACGCAGATTATATACACGCACATACACTGATGGGTTCATCAGTGCCAAGTCTAGGACTCAAACTCTGATGGGTTCATTTCATCATAAGGAACCTAACCATCCAAGCTTTCGCAGCCGCCCCGCATATTAGCTGAATACGTGGGGTGCTTGGATGAACAATGCTACATCTACGTAATTTACTTACGTAAGGTTACACAGGGGTTGATTTGGAGGACTATAATTAGTCATTAGGGGCGCGTGGGCCCACCCTGAATATCAGGGGGTAGTTTTGATTGGTGGAGAAAGGAAGGTGCGTAAGGCTACGTAAGATTCGTACGTAGGTCTAGTGTTTTTGTGCTCGGATAGCACGAACATTTGGACCGGGTTCGTTGGGTGGCTATTTTTTGTCCAGATTATCCGTCTGCGCCTATAGAGCGAATTGGATCCAATTGTAGATGCTCCAAGCTACTTCCATTTTGATATAAGTGCATAATTATCATTTGTCAAGACATTGCCGTTGCATAATTATAAGAGCAACTCCAACGCGGCGACCCATTCCGTCCGCGCGCGTCCGTTTGGGTCGGCGCGGACAGAAAAGTCGGCCCAACGCGCCGACCCAAACGGACGCGCGTCCGCTTTTCGTCCGCCTGCCGACCCATTCCAGGCCCATTTTTGAGCCGGATTTGCGTCGGCGCGGACACAAGACGGACGCGTGCGCGCGCGCCCGCCTACTCCCCCCTGGCCCGCTGGTCGGTGGCACATTGGCCATCCTCTCCCATTCCAACAGCAAACCCTCCTCCTTCGTCGCCGACGCCGCCGCCCATTTTTCCGTTATCGGTGCCGTCCTGCAACGCCGCCACCTCCCACGTCGCCACCTCCCACGTCGCCCCGCTCCCCGCCGTCTTGCCGTTGGGGAATCGAAAGCTTCCCGACCCCACTCCCCCGACACAGCCGAGGCCGCGGCCAAGAAGCCGCCTCGCCGCCCTCCGGCCAGTTCCTTCGTCTTGACACCGACACGCTCGTCGGACGCAGGCACACTCGTCTGACGCCACCAAGGCAGCTAGCTGGTCCGAGGGCGGCGCGACTCCTTTCGCCGACCGGCTTCTTCGTCGACGCCCGCAAGCTGTTTGACAGTTTGCCAAGGTACAAAATGGACTCCGCCGACGAGTTCTTCTTTCATAATTTTCTTTGTGACTCCGACGATTCCTCGTCCGATGATGAGGAGGAGGTCTTGGCTGCCGTGTTGGTCCATCACCACATCAATAGCCAACGGCCGTTGTTCCGTGGCTCCATTCCGTGGCACCTTCCGGCGTTGGATCGCAACCGAGAGAGCGGGCATTTCCTTCTTTGGAAAGACTACTTTGACACAACGAACCCGTTGTTCAAACATCAGAAATTTCGTCGCCGTTTCCGTATGAGTAGGCATCTTTTCAACCGTATTAGAGAGGGAGTGGTCGGCTACGATAACTATTTCGAGTGCAAAGAGGATGCCGTTGGAAAGATTGGCTTCTCCTCTTATCAGAAATGCACTGCAGCCATCCGAATGCTTGCATACGGAGTGCCCGGTGATCTCATTGACGAGTACGTCCGTATGAGCGAGTCTACCTGCCTAGAGTTCCTGTATAAGTTTTGCAAGGCTGTTATTGTTGTGTTTGGCCCTGAGTACTTGAGAGAGCCGACTCCTGAAGATACAGCCCGTTTGTTGGCGATGAATGCCAGCAGGGGCTTCCCGGGGATGCTTGGTAGCATAGACTGCATGCACTGGGAGTGGAAGAACCGCCCTTCTGCTTGGCAAGGGCAGTATAAGGGCCATGTCAGGAAATGCACTGTCATACTTGAGGCAGTGGCATCTCAAGATCTCTGGATCTGGCGCTCTTTCTTTGGCATGGCCGGATCACACAATGATATCAACGTGCTTCAGCGCTCGCCGGTGTTTGCTAGGCTTGCCGAAGGCAATAGCCCACCGGTTAATTTTACCATCAACGGCCACAACTACGACAAAGGATACTACCTGGGTGATGGTATCTATCCTCAATGAACCACTATTGTGAAGACAATCCCCAATCCTGTCGGAGAGAAGAGGAAAAGATTTTCCCAAGAGCAAGAGAGTGCTAGGAAAGACGTCGAGCGTGCCTTTGGTGTTTTGCAATCTCGATGGGGCATCGTTCGGTATCCTGCAAAAACTTAGAGCACGAAGAAAATGTGGGAGGTGATGACTGCTTGTGTGATCATGCACAATATGATCGTAGAAGATGAGCGCCCGGAACGTCTCTACGATCAAGGGTTTCAGTATCAGAGTGAGAATGTTGTGCCTGAGCATGGAGGAGCGGCAACGTTTGAACAGTTCGCCCAATTTCATCACGACATGCGCAATTGCAAAATGATTTGGCTGAGCATATGTGGGCTCATGTTGGCAACCAATAGATGTATCTCTTTAATTCGGCTTGCAAAACTATGTGAGACTATTTTATTTTTATTCGGCTTGTAAAACTATGTTATTTATTTGGTTGAAACCATGTTATTTATTTTGTTGTCGACTATATGTTTGCTTTGCGAAATTAATGCAAAATATGTGTAGCAAATGCAAAATTTGTGTTATGTGTTAAAAAGGACGGCCAGCCGGCCATGCCGGCATATATGGGCCCACGCGTTGGGCGTACAGCCGACCAAAATGTTAGAGAGGGCGGACGCCGCGCGGGCGGCCGACCCAAATGGATTTGTCCGTTTGGGTCGCCCGTTGGAGTTGCTCTAAATCTGTTGTTCTATTTATGAGATTGCTCTCTCGCTCTTGAGAAAGAAGAAAGATCGAAGAAACTTGTAGATCATCTCCCCTCACTCCCCATAGCAAAAGACAAAAATGCGGTAGTAGCAACCGCAGCAGCAGCAGCGCAGCTAGTGCCGATGGCGAAAGAGAGAAGAAAAAGCACACGAAAAGGGTGGAGAGAGAGAGAGAGAAAAACTCAGCCTTTCTGATGTGCTGGTGATGAACCCCCGCCGCCGCCTCCTCCTGCTCCTCGCCGCCCTCGTCTTCGCCTGCGCCGCCGCCCGCCCCTGCGCGGCCCTCGTCCGCCTCGGCGCCGCCTCCTTCCTCGACGCCCCCGCGCGCTTCGGTGAGCTATCGGGTCCAATCCGCTCCCCTGTCCCTGTCCCCTTCCCCCCGAAAACCCCTCCTTTTCTGAGCTCCGTCGGCGCAGGGCCCCGGGTGACCGGCGACGGGATATGCGGGTCGCTGCGCGCCGCGGACCCCGCCGATGCGTGCGCGCCCGTCAGGGCCGCCCCCGGCTCCGGCGGGATGGCGTTCGTGCTGATCGCGCGCGGGAACTGCAGCTTCGAGGGCAAGGTGCGGGCGGCGCAGCAGGCCGGGTTCGACGCCGCCCTCGTCCACGACGACGAGGACAAGGCCAGCCTCTACTCCAGTGAGTTCCTGCCGCCTCCCCTCTCCCCCTCTCCCCTGCTATGCTGCTCTGCTGTTTCCGCGTTATCAGCTCACTTGGACACTCGGTAGCTGGTTCTCTTGATCTGAAGCTAGCTTGAAAGTAGGAGATGCGTACTTGGTGAATGGATTTGGCTTCCACTGCCTGCCGAGTTATGGTTCAAAGCACACAGTTGGACTCGGCGGTAATTATGTTTTGGTATACAACTATACATAGGTTGAAATTGAACCAAACATCAGATAATTGGTTAAGAAAATGTAGGAATTAAAGCTGTTTGTGCTGGGGGGGGGGGGGGGGGGGGGGGTCGAAAGTGAACACTGACTTACAGTTCTCCCTGTTAGTGTTCTACTAGAAATCTAATGCCATATAGCTATTCGGTCACTGTTTGTACCATGCTCGGTTTGGTAGTTCTGTGATGTTGACTTTAAGTCAGTGGTACTTCTTCTGACATGCTACAATTCCAAAGACTTGGCTAACATGAGTGTACGAATATGTTAAATACAGAGAAAACTGTAAAAATGTTTGTGATACCAAACAGACTCAGAGAATTGCTATCATGTTAGATGTTGTGCCGTGCAATAGATATATCACTAGCGCTCACCTTCTCCTTTCTGTTAGTATGGATAAAACATAAAAAAGGGTCTGGATACAATTACTTCTTATGAACTTTAACTAGTCTTAAGAAAAGGAATTTTGTTCTAATTTGCTATCACTAGAAAAACATAGCTGAACTAACCCTAACATGACATAATTTACAACCCATCAAGGGGTGCCTTGAAGGTAAACAAAACGGGCCCTGTATTAATGAGAATGTCATTAGTTCAATATTAGGTTAAGTCCGGCTACCAGCGTTAGGACACGACTAAATGACTTTGTGCTAATGGTGTTCAGGACGACATTTGTGTGTTTTCATTCATTTAGTTCTTGTTGGAGATACTTTGCAGGATATTTAGTTCCTCCTTTGTCTTAATTTAGTGGTTGGTGATCCTGAGGGCATACACATACCTGCGGTATTCGTATCCAAAACGACTGGAGAAACTTTAAAGAAGTTTGCTAGAGGTGAAGATGGTGAGTGCTGCATAAACTCGTCGATGGATGAGACTGCAGGGACAGTGTTGGTGATGTCGTTCGTATCACTTGTTGTCATCATATCAGTTGTAGCTTCATTTCTTTTTGCTCGGAACTGCCGACTTCTATGCCATGGAGTTGATAATCGCCCACCTTACATCAAGAAGCATGTGGTGGAAAAGCTCCCGTCCTTGGTATATAAAGCTCCCTGCTCAAGTGGCAACAATTGTGAAGAAGCCTGTGCCATTTGTTTAGAAGACTATGATAATGGTGACATGCTTAGACTTCTCCCATGCAAACATGGTAAGAGCATGCAATATCTCATTACTTGACTATTTGTTTATATGGCTGCTGCTTCTTTTGTTGGAAATACAAATATATACCAATATGAGTGTCTATGGAGCTAGTTTAATGATTTAAGTATAATTTGCTACACATTGTTTTTTGCTGAATGTCATGATACTACAGATTTAGAATCAAGTTTCACAAACTTCACTTTTCTTGGTCCCTTGTTTGGAAGAACTATACATTTTTCTAATCTTGGAGGGAACTCACCTATGGGCCCTACATGGTAGTAATGGAAAAGAAGAATGAGTTGTTATGTTGAGCGAGTCTAGGCTACTTGTGTGGCATTCTTTTGGTGTCACTACTATGACCTATGAGGGGCCGGATCTAGGTCCTATCCCAGATTCGAAAGGAGTAGTTTTCTCAATCAAGTGTCACAGCTTGATCTTGAAGGTGTAGTTTTCTGACATTTAAAGCACAAGGTGTAGTTTTTAAGAAATCAGTATGCACCTTCCTCAGTCTTGATGCATATTTAGATTAGTCAAGACAAGGCTTTGACCAACAAGTACTTCATCAATATGTGGTTTATTTGATAGTCACAATCATAAGCAAGTACTCCCTCCGTCCCAAAATAAGTGTCTCAAGTTTAATACAACTTTGTATTAAAGCTAGTACAAACTTGAGACACTTATTTTGGGATGGAGGGAGTACTTCTGAATACAAATCCACGGATGCTAATTTTTTTGCCACATAGACTTCATACTAATGGACTAATTGTTGGTTAAAAATCTTGTCTTAAACAATCAAAAATCTGCCACATATAATACATATGCAGACAGATGGAGTAATGCATAAAAGCCACAGCTGGCCACAGGAAAATTTTGAAGGCCATGTTTGACATATTTATTTTGTCATGTCACGTGACAAAAACTAGTTCGGTATCTTATGTTTGTGTTGCCTGATTTGAAATGCTCATGTGATATCCAATGTTGCAAATGAACATCAAGCAAAAATTCCATTTCTGTCGCAACAGGTCAACATATCTACATTGCAAATTTTGTCGCTCGTTACATAGTAACACTTTTGCTGCCTGTTGGAGCCAGGCAACAATTTCCATCGTCGGCGACTATGCTTGAAACTTCTCGTTTCTCATAGCTCCCTAGCTATCTTATGAATAACTTTTTTTTTTTAATTTACAGAATTTCATGTGGAGTGTATTGATCCCTGGCTGACAAAGTGGGGCACATTTTGCCCAGTATGCAAACTTGAAGTAACCACAGGTGAATAAGCAAGCAAGCTACGAATAAATCTCAGGTGAATAAGTAAGCCTCCTGCATACAAGTAGCGCTCGGCGGCATGGCGGTTATATCCAAGTGTGCTGAACTGATTGATCTGTTTGCTGGGTTTCCAAGATCATGCGAGAATTTTATCTGGAAGATGACGTACGGGCTGCAGTTTGTCAGGCTGGGCCCGTCTTAATACCCAGTAGAAGATTGCTTTATTCCCTTGTGTCGACAATATTGAAATGAATTGGTTAGTTGAAGTGTAGTATGTGGAAGCCCTCTTGTAACTATATGTCAGACATTCCAGTTCCATTGCTTCTTTCCCATGCATTTCTTTGGTTCTCCTGAATAGGTTGTGGGGGCGGCATTAATTCGATCTTTAATTTTCGCCGCATCAGGTGTACTATTTAGGGAAGCAAAGTCGGTCCTATTTGCTCATGGTATTTGTAGAGGTGTGGTGTACATATCCCTTCTCTTGTAAACCAGGTAGCTGATGAACTTGTTATGTTTGGACTGGGTTCGCCTGAGGGCTTGGTCATTGTGTTGGGATTGTTTGAGTTGCAGAATTTGTTCGCGGTGTTATGGCTGGCTATGTGGCCGTGCAAATGGTTAATATCTCTTTGAAACGCCTTTTTTCTGCTGGTTTTTTCACTTGTAGTTTGAGATAGCTTGCTAGGTTTGCTGCTTGGTTTTTTTGGGTGCTCAGCGCAGATTCCGCAGACACTTGTATGTTTAGTTACAGACTGTATGTCTAGTAGCTGTTAGTTCAGAAAGCTTATTTCTGAATGTTTTTTTTAGTGCTGGAAGCGACTGCTGCCTTTGAAACAATAGCAATCAGGCACGCACGATTTAAGCGACGAGGGAAAAAAAAAATTGGAAAGCCTCATGGCCAATTTTATTTAAGTTGTGTGGCAGAGTTACATCAAGCAATACATGTGATGATAAGAAGCAGCTGGGAGCTTCATCTACCCAGACACAACTAGTTTTAGAATCAAAACAGTGTCTAGATAGGAGATGAGTTAAGCCATTTTGCTTCACTGGGGCAATAATGCTGAAAGGAAATTGCCGAAATACCATGAGCTAGCTGGAAACAATTTGCCAGGGCTACTGAAAATAATGGCGCCAAATTTCAGTATTCTCATTGCAAGCTTCAACAAGTTCAATGCGATCAGATTCTACTGTGACTTCAGTAACGAACTTTAGCAGCAATTTTAGGACTCGCAACAGCGACGAGGCTTCCGTGGTTTGAGCATTGAGAACATGATCTATTAACGGGCTTTGCGGTGGAAAGGGGAACGGAAGTTCGCATGCCAAATTCCCATAGATCTCAACGTCAAAAACAAAATTACCTTAGATCTCTTCCCATGGGATCACATGTTTTTTAGAATAACCCAAGTAATTTAGGCGAGGGCCAAATATGTTCTCACCTTGTAAGTGGCCTTCTCATCATCTCTCAAAGGTTGCCTCAAAAAAAAAATCTCTCAAAGGAAACAAACTAGCTAGCCTTTAGTTAATCCTCAAAAAAAAAAAAAAACAACTAGCCTTTAGTTGCGCTACAGAAATAGCCTTTGCATTGGTACGAAAAATTGTCTGCCTGCTTCCTCGTACAAACTGAAAATCAACATACATACTCCTGCATTTGATGATTTGACTATAGAGACAAACATCATATTCTCAACAACATCTTTTTAAGAAAAACACAAACAAGATGCAGCTGTCACAAAATTAACATACAAGCATGCACTACAATAGCTAGACTGATTTACTTGACCAGAAATGCCATTTGATCATGCTTCGGGCTTGAGCTTACGGAAGGCCATGGCCGCGCCGTCCATTGGCCTTGGGTGAGGAAGGTAATCGATCTCCGCATTAGGGTTCAACAGCTCCCATCTGAATCAAATGATCACATATATTGTTAACTATCTGATGATGATTATATACATAGCATAGAAGTTTAGTTAGCACTCACTCGTATCCAATGGAGAGGTGATGCAGCATGATGGTGAGTTGCAGCCTGGCGAGCATGTTGCCGGCACAGATCCTGTATCCGCCACCGAACACCTGGTACGTCCCTGGCTTCGCCGGCTCCTGCATCCATTCGTCCATTGATTCATCCATTAGCTTCTTCACTGCCATTAGCCGATGAATGATCGATGCCAGAACCAGATTATAATTAACGTGCTTACATCCCATCTATCGGGGTTGAAGGTGAGGGGATCCTGGTAGAAGCCGGGGTCGGTGTGCAGCGACCTCACCCACACCAGCACCGGCCACCCCGCCGGAATCACGTACCCGCCGTACTCCACGTCCCTGTTGGCCACGCGGTGTCGGCGCGATGTTGGCCATCCGGATCGTCTCCTCCACCACCTTCGCCGTGTACCTCATCCTCGGGAGGTCGTCGTGGGTGATCATCAGCGGTGAGCCGGCTTTGCCCTCGCTCACCGCCATGTTCTCCTCTCGGAGCTTGGCGAGGGCGGCGGGGGACTTGGCGAGGTGGTAGGTCGCCCACATGATGGCGCTGGCGGTGGACTCGTAGCCGGCGACGACGAGGGAGACGATGTTGTCCACCACCTCCTCGTCGCTCAGCTTCTGCCCCTGCTCGTCCTCCATGTGCATCAGCCCGCTCATCAGATCGTCGCGCTCCTGGTTCACCTTCTTCCTCGCCTCCAGCTCCTGCCTGAAGACCGCGTTGAGCTTCCGACGGCACTGCAGTAGCCATTAATTTAGTACACTAGTCTAAATAAACTTGTGAACAAGAGCAAGATGAGAACACGTACCTTGCGAGCACCATGAAAGGCGGACGTGGATTTTTGAAGCTTAGGTTTCTGGACACCCCTTATCCTCACCCACCAATATTGCTTTAAGATCTGTACTAGACAACTAAGTTACTACATCAGATTTTCTCTTTTTTTGTTTCTCCCACATAAAACGACATTTGAACTTGAAACTTTGCAGAACAACTAAACATTCTAACTAGAATGTGGGAAAAAACTTTCAGGTTTTTTGGTCCAACATAAATATACGAAATCAGATTTTTTGAATTAAAAAATGTTATTTTTAGTATTTAGGATGCACCAAAAAATCCGAAAGTTTTTTCCCACATTCTTGTTAGAATGTTTTGTTGTGCTGCAAAGTTTGAAGTTCAAATGTTGTGTTAAGTGGAAGAAACAAAAAAGAGAAAAATGTTCGCACGAATCGCGATGCATAAATGAGTGGTTGGATAAGGGGGTGTCCTGAAGCCTATGCTCTGTAATATGTTTACCATGAAATGCCGTCCCGGGAAAATCCAAGGGGAATGCCCTGAGGCCAGCAACCAAGCCGCCGAACCACCTGGTCGATCTGGTACGTCAATGGCGACGGCTCCATGCTTATAAACATCTTGCAGATGTTGGCGAACGTCACCTGTCCAACGTAAGGAGCAGTAAATTAATGTCGAGATTGACATGCATGCATGCTCACGGTGAACTGAACTGGCTTATAATTTCTTACTTTCTTGATCTCGGTGGCGGCTACGATGGTCCCCATGTCGGCCCACGCCGCTAGCGCCGCCACGACACGCGGCTGCACGACGGCGGCGATGTTCCGTAGCGATCTGGGACGGTTGATGGCGGCGAGGATGAACCCGCGGAGCCTGGCGTGGCTGGCGCCCTCGACGTTGACGACAGACGTGTGGCCGACGAGCTCCGGCACGGGCCACGAACTTGTTGGCCGCCGGCGAGCACACGATGACGGCGGGGGAGCCGAAGAGGTGCGTCCGGTAGATGCCGGCCCCGGCCCCGTGCGCGCGCCTCTTGGCGCCGATGAACGCGTCCGGGCGGCGCGCCAGCTTGAAGTGCCAGAGCAGGGAGAGCGTCTCGCCGAGGAAGGGCAGGCCCATGTGGCCCGGCGGGAGGCGTCGGCGGCCGTCGTGCCTGAGGAAGAAGGCGGCGCGGTACCAGGTGTCAGCAGCCCTCTATCCTATCATGACTATGGGCCATCATCATGGGCTGGGCCTAGTTGGACATTTGAGCCCCAGTCGAGCAAGGCGACTACATATACGCAAGATGGCTACGAGCAAGGGCATCCAGTGGATCAACGGCGAAACGGCACCACGCGGCTACCTCCTTCCCATACCTCTGTTCTTCACTTACCTCGTTCCCCTCCCTTCTGTAATCCAATTCGTGTGTAATAGAAGCTTGTATCCCATAGATCGTGAGAGAGATATCTGGTACCTAACATTTGGTATACAGAGCCAGGCCACCACCCTTCCATCCCCACTTTTTCTTCCAATTCCACCGGGGACGACGCCATGCCCACTGTCAAACCACCGGAGTGGGATGCCATGTCCGCCAAGGAGCAGACGATCTGGTATTTCGCGTCATGGATAGAGAAGATTGAGGGCATGACGGCTGAGCTCGTCGCTGCTACATCGCAACTCGATTCGGCTGCTTCCCCAGCTACAACAACCGCCGCCCTGGTCGTGTCTCATACCGACCTTGCAACCATGGTTGCTCCAGCCACCACGGCCCAGGAGGTCCTCGAAGTCATCCCTTACACGTCCCCTGCCTACATCGCAAGGGCGCCTGTCACCTGTTCGACGGATGGCTCGACCCAGGTCGTCGCCGTCGCCAACGCCGACGAGATCCACGTCGCCGCCTCGTACTTCTGCCATGAGCTTGGAGTCGACCTCACCATCGACGCATCTGTCACTGCAGTCGTCACCGACATCTCCTTCTCCTCCGCCAAGGTCCCGGAGGTCCTCCAGGTCCTCCATGGCGCGTCCCCTGGCTGCAGCGCGCCCCTGACCTGTTCGACAGAATGCGCAACGCAAGACAACATCACATTGTCGTTCCCAACTACAGTCACGGAAGTGTCGCTGCTCCCAGCAGTCCCACTTGCGCTCGTCGCCGACCTTGATCATCCTGGTACCAACGGTGAGCGTACCAGCCCGGCGTGCCTGGCCATGGAAGACGAGCTCCTGACCACCCCATCTCCTCCGATGCTCCCAGTTGTCGACGCAACGCAGCTGTTCATGAATCATAACCTGGACGTCTTGCTGCCCAAAAGGCACCAGGGGATGCTGCTACGCCCGATGCCATGGCCATCACCTCGGAGAGAACTTGCAGACGGCAACGAGGTACGACCCGTCCTTTGGCCATCATTTCCTGTGAAGAAGTTCATGGAGCATGCATGTCGGTTTGTACAAGTGCTTGACATGGGTTTGAGTAGTAGCACCTTTCCTGTGCAATCATGTCATGTTGGAGGTCTTGTGGGCAACCACTGTGGACTCTGCATGCGCATACTCCTTGTCGAGCTCTTTTGCTTGTGGTCTTTGCAACAGAACAGTGTTGATTCATGTCCCAGTAAGCAGGCCAAGCTATATTCTTACAATAAACAGGAACAAGGGAAGCTCACTTTCTTGATTTTCACTGAGCTAAGTGATCGTGGTAGTGAGAGGATCTGTGGGTGTGCACATTCTGGAGCAACTAGCAAGGATTGCACCATTCAGTCTGCTCTCCTTAGCTCTCTTGAACAATTACAATGTGGAGTTGCATGGACTCCCAGTTGTGTGAGGAAAATAACTGACTGCAGGCCGTGCCTTAGGCATCATTTTCAGTTTCTGCTACCATCCAACAATCCTCCACAAGTGCATGTTTGGTCTGAACTACAAATTATGGAACTTATTAAGCATCAGTTTATTAATCATGTGCACATCAGTGAGTTGGCTGGGTGTTTTTGTCTTGATAAATTATGGGACGCTAGTGACCTTGTGCATCAAAGCCAGGAGCAGTGGAACTTGTGTGAACATCACGTTCTGGAGCAGACTGCCAATATTCATTGGCATGAGAAATTGCAGGGAACCATGAAGACCATGAGCATGTATTGGCTATTTTTGAGTCAAAGGGAATATAAGAGGAGTCACCATCTTGATAAGAACTGCTATTCTAAACAAATAGGTTTCAGAGCTAGAATTCAGCTTACTGTACTACTGTTCACTTTCGAGTGTTGCTCCCCATTTGGTGAAATAGTGCTTGGTGGAAATGCTTATCAACTGCTTGGGGTACAGATCATCTCAGCCTTTCTCAGCAATCTACCAGTGAGGTACTTGTTTGAAGACGCTACTGGAACTGTTCACCATTTGATACAAAAATCTATTATCGCTGAGTCGCAGCAACATGTTACAGAGCCTGGGAATTATTTTGCATTGTTCCAGCCAATACCCGCAAGGCCACTTAACATCATTATTCTCGCTCAGTTGTCTTTGTTCAGTAAGAAGGCCATAACTGAATCTCTGCTTGACAAGACGATCTCTTGGACGCCGATTAATTTTGAGGTTATTGTGCTTTTGAAGTCCGGAAGATTGCAAACTTTTCTGGCCTCTCTGGTGAAGCTGCAAGCATGGCATGCCTGCCAGCTTACTTGCTTGGTTGCCGCTGAGCTGACCAAATGTTGTGATGAGATGATTCTTCCAACTCTGAGAAATTCAGCAACTAAAATGATGGTGCTTTGCTTTACTTGTCGTGACATTGCTAGTACCACTGTTTGTTCAGCAGGAATACAAACTATCACCCTGGCATCATGTACAAGCTTTGCTGTAACCATATTCAATCCGCTCTCTCAAATGCAGTTTTTGCTGGGGCGAGCAAACTGCACAATGTCTGATTCTGAAACTTTGTCGATGTATAGCTGCAATCTGTTTACTGAATGGCCATGCGAACTGATAGGTGCAGATCTCACAAGTGAACAACAGGAAAGTACAATCAACTTAATGGGTAATTCTTGCTGGAGTTGGAGCAATTTCCCATTGCTTATTCATGCACATTTGGGCCTCTTCGAGTTGCAGCCTGGTGATTATACAAGTTTCGTTTACTGGCTCCAATCTGGCCATCTGTTCAACACCAGTATTGACGTGATGGAGTGTGGCAAGGGCAGCTCCAAGTTGGGAGTGTTATGGGATCCAGGAGGACTGCTATTGGATGTTCTTTACCCAGTTTCAGTTTGTATGGAAGCTCCATCTCCAGGAAGAAAGCATGTGCTCAAAACCACTACCATCAACAGGACTGCCGTTAGTATGGGACATCGTGCAAATGGCACTGCTATGAATCTTGCACTGATACCATGGACCCTGATGGCATCTCGCATGAACAAGAGAAAAGCCGGCGCTGGCTTGAGGGCAAGCCAGCTGTTAAGGAAGGGGGTATGTCAGCAGCCCTCTATCCTATCATGACTATGGGCCATCATCATGGGCTGGGCCTAGTTGGACACTTGAGCCCCAGTCGAGCAAGGCGACTACATATACGCAAGATGGCTACGAGCAAGGGCATCCAGTGGATCAACGGCGAAACGGCACCAGGCGGCTACCTCCTTCCCATACCTCTGTTCTTCCCCTACCTTGTTCCCCTCCCTTCATGTAATCCAATTCGTGTGTAATAGAAGCTTGTATCCCATAGATCGTGAGAGAGATATCTGGTACCTAACACCAGGTGTCCGCGGAGTGCCAGGCGGCGAGGCCGAGCAGCGGGGCGGCGCCGAGGATGAGGCCCAGCCACCATGCCAGCTCGCCCAGGCCCATGCCCCCCACTGCCGCCGCCATCGAGCAGCTATAAGCAAGCTGCCACTGGATAGCTAGCTGAAGCTCGATCGACCTGCTTGGCGATGATTTGGAGGGGACGATGATGGAGGTATATGTATAGACGATCGAGGGAGGAGGATCCCGAGCGGCTGATCCGTTACGGCGTGGAGGCACGTGGGAACAAAATTAAGTTAGGTGGCATGGAGACGAGAAATTACGTCGCAATTGCACGCTCGATGAATCTCTTTGGGTTTTGGTTGCTTGCACTGTGATTTTGGCTTGATGACTGGCTACGCAGGTGATCGATGTGTGTGGTTTGGCTTGATTTAGCAGTGTTTTTGGCAGCACGTACTGGGTAGCTGGCTAGCTAGCTAATCAGCGTGATTGTTCCGGACGGTGGATGCCGTATGTGCCCTCGCAGCTAGGTTCCAACTGTTGTTGCTTTGATACCCTGCGTACGTACCAGCAACCTACTATGTCCAAGAAGAGCTCAAGATCGACGCCTAACTAAACTTAGTTTGTACTTCCTCCGATTTTATTTGTTCCGCATATTAGTTTTGACTGAAGTCAAATTTTATAAAGTTTAACCAAGTTTGTATAAAACAATATAAACATTTCAATAACAAATTTCCGTGATGTGAAAATATATGCAATGATGAATCCAATGGTATTGATTTGATGATGTATATGTTAACATAATTTTTGCAACTTTGTTAAAAGTATATAAAGTTTGACTTTAAACAAACCTAATATGCGGAGTAAATAAAAACGAAAAAAAGTATATATGCACATACATGCATGATGACAGGCGATCTCCCCAATGGTGTCATGTCCCACAGTCTTGTTATGACATGAATAAGAGGTCACCTTTCCCATGGGGCGTGCTAGGCGCCAGCCGACTATAGAAGTATAAAGATCAACCGAGTTCTAAGCCGCTTTAGAATGTAATTTATCTGGTTTTTCAAACCAGCCGGGGGTCAAATAATCGGTTTCATAGTTTAGGGGGTCATAAGTAGTGCAATGCTAAAACCTGAGGGAAGGGGTATATGGACTTCTTTCCCTACACATTGGACCTTGAAATGACATTGTATCAAACTGAAAAAGATATCACGCTATCCTCTTAGATGAGGACAACATGCCACTAAAATTCTTGGCCAGCTATGCTTGATGATACATGTGTCATATATATGATGGGGTACGTTGCATGGGAAACAAAAAAAATCCTACGCTTCACCAAGATCAATCTAGTAGATGACCATCTACGAGAGGAGAGATTGCATCTACATACACTTGTAGATTGCTAAGCGGAAGCGTTAAGAAACGCGGTTGATGTAGTCGAACGTCTTCGCGATCTAATCACGATCCGTCCCGCGAACTCCCGATCAAGTGCCGAACGGACGGCACCTCCGCGTTCAACACACGTACAGCTTGATGACGCCTTCACCTCCTCGATACAGCGAGCGATGGTGAAGTAGTAGCCTGAGTTCTCCGGCAGCACGATGGCGTGGTGAGGTGGTGGTGGTGGTGGAATCTCAGCAGGGCTTCGCCGTGCGTTATGGAGAGGAGAAGAACTACGAGGGAGAGGAGGGGCAGCGCCGTAGCACGTTGTGGTGCGGCTGCCCTCTCTCTCCCTCTCTATATATAGGGGAAGGGAGGAGGGGAGGGTGACCTAGGGTTTCCCCTATGGGCCGGCGGCCAAGGGGGTGGCGGCCAGGGTTTGGGTGCCCCCCCCAAGGTGCCTTGCCACCCAAGTTTAGGGTGGCCGGCGGCCCTAGGGGGTGTGGCCCCCTTCCCAGCCGAGTGGGCTGGGGTTTGGGCGGCGCTCAGCCCCTAGGGGCTGGTGTGCCCCCTCTCCTTGGCCCATGAGGCCCCCCAACACTTGCCCCCCCCCCCCCCCCCGAAACCCCTTTCGACACTCTGTCGAATCCCCGGTATGAACCGGAACACTTCTGGACTCCGATACCCTTTATCCTATATATCAATCTTCACCTCCGGACCATTCCGGAGTTACTCATCACGTCCGGGATCTCATCCGGGACTCCAAACAACCTTCGGTCACCAACATAATAACTCGACTATACTTGTATCGTCACCAAACGTTACGTGTGTAGACCATGCGGGTTCGAGAACTATGCAGACATGATCGAGACTCCTCTACGGCCAATAACAAATAGCGGGACATGGATGCCCATATTGGTTCCTACATATTCTACGAAGATCTTTATCGGTCGAACCACGATGTCAAGGATTCAGTTAATCCCGTACACAGTTCCCTTTGTTCATCGGTATGTTACTTGCCCGAGATTCGATCGTCGGTATCACCATACCTAGTTCAATCTCGTTACCGGCAAGTCTCTTTACTCGTTCCGTAATACAAGATCCTGTGGCTAACTATTTAGTCACTTTGCTTGCAACCTCATTATGATGTTGTATTACTGAGTGGGGCCTGAGATACCTCTCCGTCACACGGAGTAACAAATCCCAGTCTTGATCCATGCCAACTCAACAGACACCCTTGGAGATACATGTAGAGCATCTTTATAGTCACCCAGTTACGTTGCGACGTTTGATACACACAAGTTACTCCTCCGGTGTCAGTGAGTTGCATGATCTAATGGTCATAGGAACAGATACTTGACATGCAGAAAACAATAGCAATAAACTTGACACGATCATATGCTACGTTCATAGTTTGGGTCTTGTCCATCACATCATTCTCCTAATGATGTGATCCTGTTATCAAATGACAACTCATGTCCATGGCCAGGAAACCTCGACCATCTTTGATCAACGAGCTAGTCTATTAGAGGCTCACTAGGGACACAGTGTTGTCTATGTACCCACACATGTATTTGAGTTGCCAATCAATACAATTCTAGCATGGATAATAAACAATTATCATGAACAAGGAAATATGATAATAACCAATTTATTATTGCCTCTAGGGCATATTTCCAACAGTCTCCCACTTGCACTAGAGTCAATAATCTAGCTCACATCACTATGTGATCTACATTGTTAGGAATCTAACACCCATACAGTTCTGGTGCTGATCATGTTTTGCTCGTGGAGGAGGCTTAGTCAACGGGTCTGCAACATTTAGATCCGTGTGTACTTTGCAAATATTTATGTCCTCCTCCTTGATGTAATCGCGGATGGAATTGAAGCGTCGCTTTATGTGTCTGGTCCTCTTGTGAAACCTTGGTTCCTTGGCCAGAGCAATGGCACTAGTGTTGTCACAGAACAGAGTCATTGGGTTCAGTGCACTAGGCACAACTCCAAGATTTGTCATGAACTGCTTCGTCCAGACACCTTCCTTTGCCGCCTCTGAGGCAGCTATGTACTCCGCTTCGCATGTAGAATCAGCTACCACGCTTTGCTTGGAACTGCACCAGCTTACCGCTCCCCCATTGAGAATATATACGTATCCGGTTTGAGACTTAGAGTCATCCGGATCAGTGTCAAAGCTTGCATCAACGTAACCCTTTACGACGACCTCTAGATCACCTTCATAAACGAGAAACATTTTCTTAGTGCTTTTCAGGTACTTAATGATATTCTTGACCGTCGTCCAGTGTTCCACTCCTGGATCACTTTGAAACCTTCCGGCCATACTTATGGCAAGGCTGACATCTGGTCTTGTGCACAACATTGCATACATGATAGAGCCTATGGCAGAAGCATAGGGGATGACACTCATCTTTTCTCTATCCTCTGCAGTCACTGGGCATTGAGTCTTACTCAACTTCACACCTTGCAATACAGGCAAGAACCCTTTCTTCAACTGATCCATTTTGAACTTCTTCAAAACTTTATCAAGGTATGTGCTCTGTGAAAGTCCTATTAAGCGTCTCGATCTATCTCTATAGATCTTGATGCCTAATATGAAAGCAGCTTCTCCTAGGTCCTTCATTGAAAAACTCTTGTTCAAATATTCCTTCACGCTTTCCAAAAATTCTATATTGTTTCCAATCAGCAATATGTCATCCACATATAATATTAGAAATGCTATAGAGCTCCCACTCACTTTCTTGTAAATACAAGCTTCTCCGTAAACTTGTATAAACCCAAACGCTTTGATCACCTCATCAAAGCGAAGATTCCAACTCCGAGACGCTTGCACCAGCCCATAAATGGATCGATGTAGTTTGCAAACTTTGTCAGCATTCTCTGGATCGACAAAACCTTCTGGTTGCATCATATACAACTCTTCCTTAAGGAAACCGTTAAGGAACGCTGTTTTGACATCCATCTGCCAAATTTCATAATCGAAAAATGCGGCTATTGCTAAGATGATTCTGACGGACTTAAGCATCGCTACGGGTGAGAAGGTCTCATCGTAGTCAACTCCTTGAACTTGTGAAAAACCCTTTGCCAGAAGTCGAGCTTTATAGAAAGTGGCATTACCGTTCGCGTCCGTCTTCTTCTTAAAGATCCATTTATTCTGAATGGCCTTTCGCCCTTCAGGTAATACTTCCAAAGTCCACACTTTGTTTTCATACATGGATCCTATCTCGGATTTCATGGCCTCTAACCATTTGTCAGAATCCGGGCCCACCATCGCTTCTCCATAGCTCGTAGGTTCATCGTTGTCTAACAACATGACCTCTAAGATAGGGTTACCGTACCATTCAGGAGCAGTACGTGTCCTTGTCTACCTGCGAGGTTCGATAGTAACTTTATACGAAGCTTCATGATCACCATCATTAGCTTCCTCTTCAACTGACGTAGGCTCCACAGAAACATCTTTCTGCGCTGCGCTGCTCTCTGGTTGAAGCAAAGGTTCAACAACGTCATCAAGTTCTATCTTCCTCCCACTCAATTCTTTCGAGAGAAACTCTTTCTCGAGAAATGATCCGTTCTTAGCGACAAACACTTTGCCTTCGGATCTGATATAGAATGTATACCCAACCGTCTCTTTTGGGTATCCTATGAAGACGCATTTGTCCGCTTTGGGTTCGAGCTTTTCTGGCTGAAGCCTTTTGACATAAGCATCGCATCCCCAAACTTTAAGAAACGACAACTTTGGTTTCTTGCCAAACCACAGTTCATACGACGTCATCTCAACGGATTTAGATGGTGCCCTATTTAAAGTGAATGCAGTTGTCTCTAACGCATAACCCCAAAATGATAGTGGCAAATCGGCAAGAGACATCATAGAACGCACCATATCCAATAAGGTCCGATTACGACATTCGGACACACCATTACACTGTGGTGTTCCAGGTGGCGTCAACTGTGAAACAATTCCACATTGTCTTAAGTGATTGCCAAACTCATAACTCAGATATTCTCCTCCTCGATCAGATCGTAGGAATTTAATCTTCTTGTTACGATGATTCTCAACTTCACTCTGAAATTGCTTGAACTTTTCAAACGTTTCAGACTTGTGTTTCATTAAGTAAACATACCCATATCTACTTAAGTCATCGGTGAAGGTGAGAAAGTAATGATATCCACCGCGCGCCTCAATTCTCATCGGACCGCACACATCAGTATGTATGATTTACAACAAGTCACTTGCCCGTTCCATTGTTCCAGAGAACGGGGTCTTAGTCATCTTCCCCATGAGGCATGGTTCACATGTGTCAAGTGATTCAAAATCAAGTGACTCCAAAAGTCCATCAGCATGGAGCTTCTTCATGCGTTTTACACCAATATGACCTAAGCGGCAGTGCCACAAGAAAGTGGTACTATCATTATCAACTCTACATCTTTTGGCATCAATGTTATGAACATGTGTATCATCACTATCGAGATTCAATAAGAATAAACCCCTCACATTTGGTGCATGACCATAAAAGATATTACCCATATAAATAGAACAACCATTATTCTCTGATTTAAATGAGTAACCGTCTCGCATTAAACAAGATCCAGATATAATGTTCATGCTCAACGCAGGCACTAAATAACAATTATTCAGGTTCATCACTAATCCCGATGGTAATCGAAGAGCGAGCGTGCCGACGGCGATCACATCAACCTTGGAACCATTTCCCACGCGCATCGTCACTTCATCCTTTGCCAGCCTCCGTCTATTCCGTAGTTCCTTCTTTGAGTTGCAAATGTGAGCAACTGAACCGATATCAAATACCCAAGCACTACAACGAGAGTTGGTAAGGTACACATCAATAACATGTATATCATATATACCTTGTTTGGTGTTGGCCGCCTTCTTGTCGGCCAGATACTTGGGGCCATTCCGCTTCCAGTGGACAGTTCCCTTGCAATGAAAGCACTCAGTTTCCGGCTTGGGTCTAGCCTTGGGTTTCTTCACGGGAGGGCAAGTGCTTTGCCACTCTTCTTGGAGTTACCCTTCTTTCCCTTGCCATTCCTCTTGAAACTAGTGGTTTTATTGACCATCAACACTTGATGCTCCTTCTGGATTTCTGACTCGGCGACTTTCAGCATCGCAAACAGCTCGGCGACTGATTTGTTCATCCCTTGCATGTTATAGTTCAACACAAAGCTTTTGTAGCTAGGTGGCAGTGATTGAAGAACTCTGTTAGTGATCGTCTCTGGCGGGAGCATAATTCCCAACTCAGCCAGACGGTTGGAATACCCACACATTCTGAGTATATGCTCACCGACAGACCCGTTCTCCTCCATCTTGCAAGGATAGAACTTATCGGAGGTCTCATGCCTCTCGATCATGGCATTTTTCTCAAAAATAAACTTCAACTCCTGGAACATCTCATATGCTCCATGACGTTCAAAACGTCTTTGAAGTCCCGGTTCTAAGCCATACAACATAGCACACTGAACTATTGAGTAGTCATTAGAACGCGCCTGCCAGGCGTTCGCAATGTCTGCAGACGACACTGGAGGGGGTGGCGCACCGAGCGGTGCATCAAGGACATAAGCCTTTTGGGAAGCCGTGAGGATAATCCTCAGATTACGGGCCCAGTCTACAAAGTTACTTCCATCATCTTTCAGCTTGGCTTTCTCTAGGAACGCATTGAAATTCAGGGGAGCTACTGCGCGAGCCATTGATCTACAACATAAATTTGCAAAGATTACTTAGACTATTGTTCAAGATAATGAGTTTAGTTAATCATATTACTTAAAACTCCCACTCAAAATGACATCCCTCCGGTCATTTGAGTGCTACATGATCCAAATTCACCAACCCAAGTCCGATCATCACGTGAGATAAGGTGGTTTCAGTGGTGAACATCTCCATGTTGATCATATCTACTATATGACTCATGTTCGACCTTTCGGTCTCTTGTGTTCCGAGGCCATGTCTGTACATGCTAGGCTCATCAAGTTTAACCCGAGTGTTCCGCATGTGCAAAACTGGCTTGCACCCGTTGTATGCGAACGTAGAGTCTATCACACCCGATCATCACGTGGTGCTTCGAAACGACGAACTTTCGCAACGGTACACACTCGGGGAGAACACAATTTTTATCTTGAAATTTTAGTGAGGGATCACCTTATAATACTACCGTCATCCTAAGCAAAATAAGATGCATAAAAGGATTAACATCCCATGCAAATCATAAGTGACATGATATGGCCATGAACTTGTGCTTTTGATCTCCATCTTCAAAGCACCGGCATGATCTCCATCGTCACCGACATGACACCATGATCTCCATCATCGTGTTGCCATCGAGGTTGTCGCGCCAACCATACTTCTACTACTATTGCTACCACTTAGCGATAAAGTAAAGCATTACATAGCGCTTAATGAGTGACACGCAGGCCACATAATAATTAAAGACAACCCTATGGCTCCTGTCGGTCGTCGTATGCATCAACATGCAAGTCGATATAAACTATTACAAAACATGATCATCTCATACATCAAATATATATCGTCATGTCTTTGGCCATATCATATCACAACATACCCTGCAAAAACAAGTTAGACGTCCTCTAATTTGTTGTTGCATGTTTTACGTGGCTGCTATGGGTATCTAGCAAGAACGATTCTTACCTACACAAAACCACAATGGTGATATACAAGTTGCTATTTAAGCTTCTACAAGGACCGCCTTCGTCTAATCCGATTCAACTATGGTGGGAGAGACAGACACCTGCCAGCCATCTTATGCAACAAAGTTACATGTCAATCGATGGAACCGGTCTCATGTACGTGGACATGTAAAGTTGGTCCGGGCCGCTTCATCCCACAATACCGCTGAATCAGGAAAAGAGCAAGGAAGGAAGCAATCTGAATATCAACGCCCACAAACTCCTTTGTGTTCTACTTGTGATGTCATCTACGCAAAGACCTAGCTCAAGATGCCACTGATGGGGAACGTTGCATGGGAAACAAAAAATTTCCTACGCTTCACCAAGATCAATCTAGGAGATGACCATCTACGATAAGAGAGATTGCATCTATATACCCTTGTAGATCGCTAAGTGGAAGCGTTAAGAAACGCGGTTGATGTAGTCGAACGTCTTCGCGATCCAATCACGATCCGTCCCACGAACTCCCGATCAAGTGCCGAACGGACGGCACCTCCGCGTTCAACACACGTACAGCTTGATGACGCCTTCACCTCCTCGATCCAGCGAGCGATGGTGAAGTAGTAGCCTGAGTCCTCCGACAGCACGACGGCGTGGTGAGGTGGTGGTGGTGGAATCTCAGCAGGGCTTCGTCGTGCGTTATGGAGAGGAGAAGAACTACGAGGGAGAGGAGGGGCAGCGCCGTGGCACGTTGTGGTGCGGCTGCCCTCTCTCTCCCTCTCTATATATAGGGGAAGGGAGGAGGGGAGGGTGCCCTAGGGTTTCCCCTAGGGTCCAGGGTTTGGGTGCCCCCCCCCAAGGTGCCTTGCCACCCAAGTTTAGGGTGGCCGGCTGTAACAGCCCGAGACCGACGCCCCAGAAGATTCCCCTTTATTTCCATTCTCGTCGTGTGATTCGTTTGGTTGTCGCATTCATCATCGCATCATTCGCATCATCTGCACTTCATCGTCACTCGTTTTTGAAAACTTGCATCCGATCGTAGTTGACGGTTCTCTCCGTTCGTGTCATCGACCGTTTTGAGTCCAACCACACACGCACGCGCCCGCGGCATAAAAAATATCGTTTTTAAAGTGTGCGAAAAATATTCTCGGATTGGGTCGAAAGTTCGCATGCGGTCTTGTTATATTGTAGATAGACCGCCTGCCAAGTTTAGTCGCAATCAGAGGTCGTTTGATACCCGAACGGTCGACCGTAGCGGCACCGTCATCGGTTTTTATCGCGGGCGTTTTTGTGTTCTAAAAAAACCTCATGTCACGGGCCGCAACTTTCCTCTCTCCTCAGTCCAACACCCCCTCTTCACAGCCCAATAGCCCAGCCAACCCACCTCTTCGACCTGACCGTCGGATCGCGATCGCGCGGACGAGATACGCCCCCAAACCCTCAAACCCTAGCCAAAATTGCTATATATAGACCTCCCCCTGCCAAAAATGGACACTAAACCCACCCTAGCCTCCACCTACCTCGCAGCCGCAGCACCCTCGCCTCAATTTTCGTGCCGGACCAGCCCGCCGCCGCCACTTGTCGCCGCCTGAGCCGCCGCGCCGCCGCTCCCAGCCACTCAGGGGCCGCCACCTGTCCCAGCATAGCCTCCCCGCGCCCCAGCCGCCGCAGGCCTGCCCGAGCCCGCAGCAGGCCCTCCCGGGCCCATCTGGCCGCGCCACCGGCCTGCGCGAGCCCGAGCGCGCCCGCTCGCTCGGCTCCTGCCATGACCCTGCCGCCGGAGCCCCTCCGACCTCGTCCGCCGCCGGCCTTCCAGCGCCGCCGCCCGCCGGCGACCCTACGCAGCCGGAGCCTGGTTGCCCCATTGCCCTCGCCGCCTAGATCCCTGCGTCGTTGCTCCTTTTACTCGCCCGCAACCGCGCCCCGCCGAAGCTGCTGCCTGCGTCGGCCACCAGCTCACCGTCGGTCACCTCCCTGGTCGTGCCACGCCCGGATCCGGTGGCCCAGGGCCCGGATCTGCCCCCCAAGGCCGTCGTTGTCCCGTCGGCAACCCTGGTCGTGCCCTCCGCCGCCGGCCTCCCCTGCCTCTCGATCGAGAGCGAGGAGGAGGACGACGACCGCAACCGACGCGTGGGCCGCCTCCAACGCCCGCGTGGGCCGCGCTTGGGCCGCCGGCCCACCTCGAGCCAGCCAGCCCCGCTCCGATTCGGCCTGTGAGGCCCATGGGTGAGAAAAAAACCCCAGCCTTTTTTTTCTTTCTAAGTCCTTGGAGTTGTCCCAAAAATCATCATATTGCCATAATCTTGCATAATTATTTTGCCATATTTTCCTACAGTAACCTAGATATATTATATATGATTTTGTGGTAGAAAATTTCAAAGAATTCATCTGTGCAATTAGTTTTATCATTTGAGGATGTTTGTGTGCATGTTAATTTTGAGGTGATGCCCTTTTGTTTATTTTGTGTGAATTAATCCTTGCATGATATGCAATAATTTTGAACATGAGATATGCCCTTGGACATGTGTTCTAGGCCCTGGTAATTTTGGTTGCTATAGGAATGCATGTTTAGGTGTTATTTTCTTGTTGCCAACATGCCTTAAAATATTGCCGTTTTGAGGGTCCAAAATATTTCTAAGTCTAAAAACTGTTATTTTGTTGCCATGTGATTTGCTATTGATCTAGAGTCTTTTGTGGTTGCTGTCAAGGAGTCTTTTGTTAAGCATGTTGTTGTCTACCAGGTTGTGTCTTTTGATGCCATGTATAGGATTTGCATCATAGTTATATTCATTGTTCAACATGTCAATATGTTAAAAACTGCAGCTCATGTCTAGTCTAATTTTCACTAAGTCTGAGAATCTGTTTTCTTCATAATGCCATATTGTGATGATGCTAGTCATGATTCTATGCATAATTAGACATTGCCACCATGAGATGAATTGTAGTGCATCATGTCCTCTACCATGCTGTAGATTTTCATGCCATAATATGCCCTGTAGCATATAGTTTTATTGCTGCCAATATGCCTTCGTGAAAATCTGCTATGCTAAAACCTGTTATTTTCACTAAGTCCTAATCTGCTATATTTTGCTGCCATGTTGTGAGCTTCCTACCATGTGATCCATAACTCTTTTGAGTATTATATGTGAAGATGAAATGAAGTGTGTGTTATATGCTGCTGCCCCATGCTTAGTTTGTGCATTTTAGAATCTTGTAGCTTGTTGTTTTCATCTGTGCAATATGCTATGTTGCTGTTTTGGGCAGCTTTCAAATGAAACTTGTGTTGGTTGTTGTGGTTGAACCGTAACTCCGTTTTGAGCATGTCCTATATGAAACTTGCTTAGAATCTCATGTAGTTTCATAATATCTTGTTGAATCCATGATTTGAGATGTTTATGGTTGATCTTTGCATGCATTTTGTATTCATGGCATATTATCTTGTGATGGTCATATCTTTTAGGCCGTAGCTCCGTTTTATATGATCTATATATGTAAATCGACTAGAATGACGAGTAGAATCGCATTGTGCACTTTATTTCCCTGTTTAATAAATATAAAACATGTTTAGTTCAGATCTGGACCAAATTCATAATTTGCATATGAGGTCGCTTCGGAAATACTATAAGTTGTTTCCGACCTCATTTAAGATGCCTAGATAGTGTAGTTTCATTATGCTTCACCTCTTGCCATGTTTAACAACATTTAATATGGTCGTGTACCTAAACGGGAGTGAAATAAATAATTTGAATGTGGAGTTTCGTCAATATGCAACCCGTTGCATATTGAGCTTCACTTAATGTGTAGAAGTTGATTGTTGTGCTTTGCCATGTCATGCATAACATGCATCATATTTGATGTGCATCCTGCCATGCATATGTTGTGGTGTTTATCATGTGTTGATTGTTGTTTCCGGATTGCTTCTTCTTGATAGAGTTCCGAAAGCGTTTGGAGTGTGAGGATTCGTTCGACTACGTCCCGTTCGTCTACTTCACAGAGTCATTCTTCTTCCAAGCGGGATCTCAGGCAAGATGATCATTTCCCTGGATACTATTACTATCATTGCCATGCTAGATGTCTCGTTTCTATCGCTTGTCTCGCTACCTACCACTTGTTTGTCAAGCCTCCCAAATGCCATGAAAAGCCTCTAACCCCTCCACATCCCAGCAAACATTGTTTAGCTATGTTACCGCTTGCTCAGCACATCTTATAGTGTTGCTAGTTGCAGGTGCAATTGTTTCCATGTGCCAACATGGATATCCTTTTGATATATCACAATATTATTGCTATTTAATTTAATGCACATATATACTTGGTAAAAGGTGGAAGGCTCGGCCTTTTGCTTGGTGTTTTGTTCCACTTTTGCCACCCTAGTTACTTGTGTACCGGTGTTATGTTCCATAATTGAGCGCTCCTAACATGCTCGGGGTTGTTATGGGGACCCCCTTGACTTTCGTTTTAGGATAAAACTTGTCTGGCAAGGCCCAACATTGGTACTACATTTGCCTAATAACTAATAAAAATGCATAGGGACTGAGGGAGTCCGGGATTAAGGGGTCCTCGGACTGTCGGCCTATTTCTTATAGGCCGGACTCATGGGGCGCTCGCTGAGGATTGGACTGATCGAAGGCCCCGTCGCTAGGGAGGAGACCTCAGGAGCCGTGGCGTGTCTTTCAAGTTTAAGATAGTAGAATAGGCATGTTTTTCCCTCGGTGGGCAACCGACCATGTGTAACCCTAGGGACCCTTGGCGTCTATATAAGCCAGAGGGTTTTAGATTGTGAGACAGAGAAACCCATCTAGGGTTTTAGCTATTCGATCTCGTGGTAGATCAACTCTGTAACCTTCATACATATCAATATAATCGAGCAGGACGTAGGGTTTTACCTCCATAGGAGGGCCCGAACCTGGGTAAACATCGTCTCCCTCGTCCCCTGTTACCATCGATCCTAGACTCACAGCTCGGGACCCCCTACCCGAGATCCGCCGGTTTTGACACCGACATTGGTGCTTTCATTGAGAGTTCCACTGTGATCGCCAAAGGAATCGATGGCTCGCCTTGACATGAGCAATGAAATCTGCGGCAAGGATGTCTCTGTCCCTGGTCAGATCTCCACAGGCGCCAACATCCTGTCACGTGCCGATCCGACTGACCATCTGGGCCAGATCGGAAGTTTCCTCCCCGACCAAGAAATCAGATTCGGAAACCTAGAGTTCGTCGCTGATTCACGGGGAGAACTTGTTTTGATGAAGCCCTCAGCTCTCATGGAGGAGCCCGCAGATCCCGACGCCTTGGCGCCGGGAGCATCGGACCCCACCTCTGAGGAGGCATCTACCCTCGGGCTGTCTAGAACGCCCAACCCAGTCGATATGTCTGGATCCGCCGCGGCCGAGCATAACCTGGATTCGCCGTCGAGCGACCCTGGAACCACGGTGCTGCGGATCAACCCCATGCGCTTCGGCAACACGTACCCCATTAACGTCTCGCCCCTGAACGAGCTACTTGATCGGATTCAAACCATGGGCATGTCCGACGACCAGACCCCGGTCTATGACCGGATTGGGCTTAAACCCGATGATAGGGAGATTCGCACCCCCTCGGTCACTCACTTAGTCGCCACCGTCGAGTGTCCGGCTGGAGGCTCGTCTTCCCAACAACCGGAATTAAAGACAATTTATATCCTGTTTGCCGATCATCAAGAGCCCTCCTGTAACCCAGACTCCGGAGTTCGCTCCGGAAATAGTTCGGGATCGATCCCCGATCTAGCGCGCAACTCGAACCCCGCGTGGAAGGGTCCTATAGTCTATACGGACTCCAACTCCCCTGCGCCGAACCCCGTGATTCCGGACTCGCATCGTGGCGTGGAACCAAAAAATTTCCCACCCACCACCCAAGTCGAGCATTCTAGCATCGCAGGAGAGTCCAAGTCTTTGGACGTACGGGATGTTAAACAATTGCCAGGGGAGTCGGTTCATCATTTTTGGGCTAGACTCCTCCTTGTTAGAGACAGAGTACCAGGCTCTAGTGACCAAGAGATAATGGCAACCTTCAGCCGCAATTGTCGTGATGAAGGGATCCTCAACGCTCTAGCCCGTCGACACATTCACGACTTCACCGAGCTATCGGACCTGGTACAAAAATACGACTGGGGGCTGGAGTTATTCTCACATCTCCCACAGGTGACAACGTACGATACGTGTTACAAATCATGTATGCCGATTCCAACAATGCAGACGAATACGAAGCACTTTTGCATGGTCTTCGGATGGCAGCATCAATGGGCATACAACGGCTGGAGGTACGGGGAGACTCCAACCTAGCCATCTCTCAAATCAACGGCGAATTCGACGCCAAAAACCCGAAGATGGCGGCATATAGAAACACCGTCCTTAAAATATCAGCACGGTTCGAGGGGCTGGAATTTCATCATGTCGCTAGAGACAACAACCAAGCCGCTGACATACTGCCCTGCCTGGGGGCCAAACGCGACCCTGTCCCGAAAAACACCTTCCTTGAACGACTCTTCAAGCCGTCGGTGGTGTGGCAGGACGACAATAAGGGTGCCGGATCCATCAGCGCGGAAGAGGTTGTTCCCCCTATAAATGAGCCAGACGACCAAATCATCCACGGCTCCGTAATGGACGAAACGCCTTCGGCTCACGAGGTCATGGCAGTAATCGCACCATGGACCGAGCCCTTTCTCGCTTACCTTCTTCGCCAAGAACTCCCCGACGATCAGACATAGGCGAGACGCATAATTCGGCGATCCAAGGCCTATAAAGTCCACGAGGGTGAGTTATACAAGAAAAGCACCACCGGAATACTCCAGCGGTGCATATCTGAGGAAGAAGGAAGGCAGCTTCTGGCCGAAGTCCACGCAGGAATGGGCGGCCACCACGCCGCAGCAAGGGCCCTAGTAAGCAAGGCCTTTCGAGCTGGTTTCTTCTGGCCCACCGCTCGAGCGGACGCCCAGACACTTGTCCAGCATTGCGTGGGATGTCAACTATTTGCAAATCAAAGCCACATGCCCCCAACAACTCTTCGGACTATTCCGATTACCTGGCCTTTTGCGATCTGGAGGCTGGATATGGTCGGACCACTTAAAGGGGGGACCAAGAGGAATAAATATCTACTGGTCATGGTTGACAAGTTCACCAAATGGATCGAAGCAAAACCTGTCAAATCAGCCAAGTCCGGACCAGTAGTCGATTTTATATCCGGCGTGGTACACCGTTACGGTGTCCCGCACAGTATAATAACGGACAATGGATCCAATTTCACCGCCCAAGAGGTAAAGGACTGGTGCGCAAACATGGGCATCAAGCTCGATTACGCATCGGTGTATCACCCACAGACCAATGGAAAAGTCGAACGGGCCAACGGCCTCATCATGAGTGGTATTAAACCACGTCTGGTCCGGTCTCTTCATGAATCCGACTGCCATTGGGTAGAGGAGCTTGACTCCGTTCTGTGGGATCTGCGTACCACCCCGAATCGATCAACGGGATACACATCGTTCTTTATGGTCTACGGGGCAGAAGCAGTCCTTCCCTGTGATATTATTCACGATGCACCAAGGGTGCGCATGTATGAAGAAAAGGAGGCCGAGTTAGATCGGCAGGACGACTTGGACGCCTTAGAAGGAGAAGCGCGACATAGCTCGGGCTCGCTCTACTTTTTATCAACAGCAAGCCCGGCGTTACCAGAGCAGAGAGGTCAGGGCAAAGGCGTACAATGTGGGCGAACTCGTCTTACGACTCCCGGAGAAGCAGAAGCATAAACTGAATCCCAAGTGGGAGGGCCCCTTCATCATTGACGGAGTACTCACAGGAGGGGCTTATCGTCTTCGCAACCCGTCGGATAACCGCCTCGAACCAAACCCATGGAACGCAGCTCGCCTTCGGCGCTTTTACGGCTAGACCGGTGTCGTCATTCTTTTTACCTTCCTTTTCCTTTTTTTCTTTCCTTTCATATTTCTTTCCCTTCCACCTTGATGTTGCATGTTCGGATTTCTTTTCCCAAGTCTATGTTCGGCTAAACCGAGCTCGTGTTAAGTTTTGCGGCATACATCCTCAAATGATAAATCTGAACATAACACCTGGGGGCTTCTTCCCGAAGCCGATGATTATATATTTTTTAAGCATCTATTGTGTATGCATGTTTCCCTTGTCGATTTTTAAGCCATCATATGCATCAATTAGAACTAAGATTTTTGCCAAGCTGGGTTGCCTCGCTCCTGTGTTTACCCTCTACGTTCCCGATTGTTCGGCTAGAGGGTAAAGGGAGCACCTCTGCGATTGTTACGACCGGATCACCCGGATACGTACCTCAGACGGGTGAAGCCAAAAGCTAGCTATCTTTAGCAGACAATTGGTCGGCTACGACGGAAGCAATAAATAAAAATCATGGTTGTTATCACCATTACTTGGGCTTCTTTTCTCAAAGAAAGCCATTAGTCGCATACTAGCAGTATATGGCCTTACTATCTACGATTTATGTAGCAGCCTGAAGGAAGGTACCGATAGAGGTATTATTTTCTTTGGAAGATGTTTCTTACGCTAAGCAGTAATATAACATACCTCCCTGTGCATTTTCTGTCTGTTCGCACCAAATGGCCGGATTGCCTGGTTCCACGAAAGAATTCCCTCTTATTGAAGGATATTTGATAAGGAACACTCCCAAGCTCTTAGCAAGCGAGCTCGAAGCCGATGGCCGGTTAAGACAAAGTTTACAGCGCAGACGGAGCAATCTTTGATTTACAGTACATAGTTACATAAAATCATTCATCTGGCTGCTGGTCAAGATTGTCTATTAAGGCATCCAGGGTGCAATCTTCTTGTGAGAGACGAGCGGCGGGCATCACTTGGTCGTACACCAAATGAAGAGGCACTTCTTGCCCATCCGGCCCTGTCGGCCCAACCCGAGCCATATGCTCGGGGTTAAGACCGGTATAACGGGTCTTGATCATCGCCCACGCCTCTCATGCTCCCTCTCGGCAGGCCGATGTCTTCCATAGCTCGAACCGACACCGGGCTCCCTTGAACCGATCAGCCAGTTCGGTCATCCCCTCCGGAGGCTTCTCGGCAGGCCATAGCACTTTCATCATGCTCCTCATAGCCTTCCGAGCCCGCTCATGTACGGCGGATAGTTCCTTCAGAAGGTTCCCCCGGTAGGATCCGATCTCTTCTTCAGGCCGCCCGGTAAGGAGACCTATACATGAGACGAGACATGTCCATTACAATTCATGTATTGGAGGTACCCTTCGACGTTATAATCGCACTTACCGAACATGCCCCTCTATAATTTCTGGTTCTCTTCTTGGGTTTGAGCCAATTGAGTTTTTAAACTCTCAATTTCTTCGGCCTGTTGCCGATTTTCCGCCTGGAGACCTTTCTTCTCCTCAAGATTTCGGTGCGATGAAAGGCAGCCGGCCTCATACTGGGACTCGGCGTACCTCTGGGATTCTCGGGCCGCATCCAAATCTTTTTGCAACTGCGCTATAGAGTCAGCTGCTACAAGGTACCCTCGCGTCAGCACGGGATTATATACTCAGATCGGCAAAATGGACATACTCACCATGTGCCTCCCGGGTAAAATTCTTCACTTGTTCAAGTTCGGCCTTCACGGCTTGTACCTGCATTCGGCTCGCCTCCAGGTCATTGGCCAATTGCTCATTCTGCTGCCTTGAAGCCTATATCAGAAATAAAACAATATGCAGATCCTTAACTCGGTCGTCCCGACCAATTCAAGGCTCGGGGGCTACTTGGTTAATACGTGTGTCCGGGTTATTAAAACCGATCACTCACCTCCAGGCTGGAAGATATCGGTTTCACGGCTTCCCCAAGCCCAGCTCGGGCAGCTCTGATGTACGCATCTACCGAACATAGAGCATTAAACTCTTGTCCGGAAAACGCCTGGTGGCGCAGGGCTTCTTGTCGCCGCCGGTGGTTCATCGCACTCTCTACCTCAGAGTTAGTGACTGACACTGCGTCCCCGGAATCTTCAGGGGCCTGACTGGCCACAGGGGCCTCCGCAGCAGGTTCAGCATGAGCAGAAGGCCTTGATTCTTGAGTATTGCCAGGCACCCCGGCAACATTCCCGGCAGAAGATGGTTGTACTTGTTTCCTGAGTATTTCAATATAAGATCTTCTGTAAAATCCTATCGATCATGATAACAACAGATTAAGCGACTGAACGAGGTACCTTTTGGTTGAACGAAGGGTCGGGGTCGTCTCCGCGGTTGGCTCACACGAGGGATTCATGTTGCTGTTCGGTCCGGGCATTGTTGCCGTAGTTGACGTTCGTCGCGTGGACCGGCGACGCTTGGGAGACGAAGCCAGCACATTCGGGTCGACGGAGGTCGCTTGCCTTTTACGAGAAGAATTTTTCTTTTTGCCTGTAGTAGAAGAAGGGAGTGATCCAAGGTGATCGGCTATGATAGCCACCTTTGAACCATCAAGGCTCTCTTGGTAAAGGACCCCGTCTTCGTGCTCGATCGATAGTTCCGGATCGTCGTGGAATCCTGGATCGTCATCACGAGAGTAGTTCTCTGGTTGAGGCGCCGGACAGTTGATTGTCTCGACAGCACCTCCAGCTCTGTTCGCATAGATTGAAAGCTTCGGTCAAAAGGGGGCAAGTGAAAAACCCGAACTCAGGTCACAAAGTCGAAAGGCTTACCCATTCGATGGGGTTATAACCCGAATAACCCTCCTTAACCGGTAGCCGAACAAAGTCTTTTTCTTCCCCTTTGAACAGGTCTGCCAGTACGGTCGCCATCGCCGCTTGATTGGCAGTTCCTAGCCAGCGGGAACGAGTGGTGTCACTTGTTCCGTTGTAATGCCACAAAGGGTGTATCCTTTGTTGAAGGGGTTGAACGCATCGAGCGATGGCGGCAACCATCACATCAATAATGGTCAGCTTGTTATGGGCTAGCAGCCTTACTTGGGTAGCCAGGAGTTGCACTTCGGCATCTTCCTCTTGGGATGAACTCTTCGGTCGCCAGTTATACCTTTTCTTCAAAGGGGCGTCGGAGTATTCGGGCATACCCCTCCGAGCTGGATCGAACAGGGGGATGTCCTCAATAAAGAACCACTCCGAGGACCATTCTTCGGACTCCTTCTTCGGAGTCCCCACTGGATACCCTGTCCCGGATATACGACACACTTCGGCTCCTCCGACTTCCCGAATTGTCTCACCCCGAGTGCGGGTGACGAGACAGAAGTACTTCCTCCATAATCTGAAGTGGGCCTCGCAGCCCAGAAACATCTCGCAAAGAGCAACAAAGCCCGAGATGTGCAGAATAGATCCGGGGGTAAGATGATGGAGCTGGATCCCGTAGAATTCCAGTAATCCCCTCAAGAAGGGATGAATGGGGAACCCTAGGCCCCGCAGGAGGAAAGGCACAAAGCATACCCTCTCTCCCTTGTGAGGGTTAGGGAAGTTCTCTGCGAAGACCTCGTTGCCATAAGAAGTTAATCCGGCATGGGTAGCCGCCAGATCCGAGGAGGGAAGATAACCTTGGGTCTCAAGGTCGCGCAGCCGAAGGAGGGATACAGAGCAACTTGCCCAATCCCCGGGAAGGGTGCCGTAAGGACGCGAGGAGGAGCCAGGGACGCTCGCCATGTTTTTTGATGATCTCTCGTTTGAAGTTTTTTCTGATGGGGAAGAAGAGGAAGGGGTGGCTCAGACCACGATTCAGCCTGTTTAAATGGGTGGTGCCTCCCTTGTGGGAAGGGCGGTTTTGTAGAAAGCTGCTGGGCCGCCCGTCTCCCCTCGGCGCACAGGGATTGAGGGGCGTTGAAGTTACTACAATGGGTCCCGCAAGTTCTCAATGATTGAGAGTTCATCGATGACAGGATGGTTTCCGAACAAAAAGGTATAGAGGGACTCGCCTTGCAAGCCGAAGACTTTGACGGGCAAGATTGTCCGGATAATATGCCTCGGCATTGGAGGCTAGTCCGGGGACTACTGAGGGAGTCCGGGATTAAGGGGTCCTCGGACTGCCGGCCTATTTCTTATAGGCCGGACTCATGGGCCGCTCGCTGAGGATTGGACTGATCGAAGGCCCCGTCGCTAGGGGGGAGACCTCAGGAGCCGTGGCGTGTCTTTCAAGTTTAAGATAGTAGAATAGGCATGTTTTTGCCTCGGTGGGCAACCGACCATGTGTAACCCTAGGGACCCCTGGCGTCTATATAAGCCAGAGGGTTTTAGATTGTGAGACAGAGAAACTCATATAGGGTTTTAGCTATTCGATCTCGTGGTAGATCAACTCTGTAACCTTCATACATATCAATATAATCGAGTAGGACGTAGGGTTTTACCTTCATAGGAGGGCCCGAACCTGGGTAAACATCGTCTCCCTCATCCCCTGTTACCATCGATCCTAGACTCACAGCTCGGGACCCCCTACCCGAGATCCGCCGGTTTTGACACCGACAGGGACCCGCCGGCACCTGCGGATAATTTAATCAACAACCCGGGCCCGTGCTCCTCATGAGTGTTGGTCCAAACTAGAGCACCGTGCGGGGCCAACCCGGGGCAACTCGGGAGATGTCTATCAGGCCACCGTACGCTTCGCTTATCCGTCGTGTCCTGAGAACGAGATACGCGGCTCCTATCGGGTTCGTCGACACGTCGGGCGGCCTTGCTGGATTTGTTTTACCTTTCTCGAACGTCTTGTGCGAGGAATTCCGAGAATACTTCGGGCTATCTCGAGGTTGCGGTTTTCCAACGGAATTGCCTAGGAAATCACGGGATTCGTGGTCGAGGTTATTCCCGTGGCGTGTGGTTAGTTTGTGATGGATGAGTTGGAGCACCCCTGCAGGGTTAAATCTTTCGGAAAGCCGTGCCCGTGGTTACGTGGCAACTTGGAAACTTTGTTTAACACCCGGTCATAGCAAACTTGAAGTAAACTCAAATAAAATACACCAACCGGGTGCGTAACCGTGACTGTCTCTTCTCGTGAGTCCTTATCCGAGAGAGAACACGGTGGGGTTATGTTTGTTCGTAAGTAGGTGTTCAGGATCTCTTAGAGATCATTACTAGTTCACGTCCGCTTATACGACGATCATCCCCCTTTATTCTTGTACTCGTAAGTTAGCCACTCAAATAAATGCCTAGTGCTTGCTGCAGCCTCACCGCTTAACCATACCTCACCCATTAAGCTTTAATAGTCTTGATACCCTTGGAAATGAGATTGCTGAGTCCCTGTGGCTCACAAATTACTACAACAACAGTTGCAGGTACAGGTAATGCGATGATTTGACGTGAGCGCGATGTTTGTTTGATTTGGAGTTCTTCTTCTTCTTCATCATCGATCTAGGATGGGTTCCAGGCCGGCAGCCTGGGATAGCAAGGATGGATGTCATTTTATCGTTTGTTTTCGTCCGTAGGCGGACCCTGCTCTTCTGTATGATGTTTGAATATGTGGTTGTATTGATGTGAATTGATGTAGCTTGTGGCGAGTGTAAGCCAATTCCATATACTCATCTCTTCTTTACATGTACTTGTAATGATATCCATTCTTTCGAAACGACGAGATGCGCTTCTATCCCTGTCGAGGCCCTCGTGCCAAAATAAGGATAGGATCGCATCTTGGGCGTGACACCGGCGGCCCTAGGGGGTGTGGCCCCCTTCCTAGCCGAGTGGGCTGGGGTTTGGGCGGTGCCCGGCCCCTTGTGGGCTGGTGTGCCCCCTCTCCTTGGCCCATGAGGCCCCCCAACACTTGCGCCCCCCCCCCCCCCCCCCCCCGCCCCGAAACCCCTTTCGGCACTCCGTCGAATCCCCGGTATGCCCTGGAACACTTCCGGACTCCGATACCCTTTATCCTATATATCAATCTTCACCTCCGAACCATTTTGGAGTTCCTCGTCATGTCCGGGATCTCATCCGGGACTCCGAACAACCTTCGGTCGCCAACATAATAACTCGACTATACTTGTATCGTCACCAAACGTTAAGTGTGTAGACCCTGCGGGTTCGAGAACTATGCAGACATGACTGAGACTCCTCTATGGCCAATAACCAATAGAGGGACCCGGATGCCTATATTGGTTCCTACATATTCTACGAAGATCTTTATCGGTCGAACCACGATGTCAAGGATTCAGTTAACCCCGTATGCAGTTCCCTTTGTTCATCGGTATGTTACTTGCCCGAGATTCGATCGTCGGTATCTCCATATCTAGTTCAATCTTGTTACCGGCAAGTCTCTTTACTCGTTCCGCAGTACAAGATCATGTGGGTAACTCTTTAGTCACTTTGCTTGCAAGCTCATTATGATGTTGTATTACTGAGTGGGCCCTGAGATACCTCTCCGTCACACGGAGTAACAAATCCCAGTCTTGATCCATGCCAACTCAACAGACACCCTTGGAGATACATGTAGAGCATCTTTATAGTCACCCAGTTACGTTGCGACGTTTGATACACACAAGTTACTCCTCCGGTGTCAGTGAGTTGCATGATCTCATGGTCATAGGAACAGATACTTGACATGCAGAAAACAATAGCAATAAACTTGACACGATCATATGCTACGTTCATAGTTTGGGTCTTGTCCATCACATCATTTCCCATTATCAAATGACAACCCATGTCCATGGCCAGGAAACCTCGACCATCTTTAATCAACGAGCTAGTCTATTAGAGGCTCACTAGGGACACAGTGTTGTCTATGTACCCGCACATGTATTTGAGTTTCCAATCAATACAATTCTAGCATGGATAATAAACAATTATCATGAACAAAGAAATATGATAATAACCAATTTATTATTGCCTCTAGGGCATATTTCCAACAATATATGCATCAATCTTTATCATTATAACACCAAAATGACCAGGCGCGACAACACACAACTTTGATGCTACACTGTAATGCCAAATGCAGCCACAATATAATCTGTGAGCTCCTAATCGGAGCTTGTAGCGACTGTTTGCTTCTTGCGCACGAACCATCCCAACTGGGTTGTCCCATTTGTGCAGCACTGTAGCGGATCGAGACAACTGTAGAGACGCAGGTACTATAGCGGAGCGGCCACGGTAACCGCTCAAGGTACTGTAGTGGTCTGGAAAAGGTTCCTGGATTTGAAAATGGTGATGAATTTGAAACAAGATCGTGAATTTTAAAAATGTCCACAAAGTGGGAAAAATCGAATTAGAAAAATCTTCATGAATAGAAAAAAATCACAAATTTGAAAAATGTTTGAGATTTTCAAAAAAGGAATACAAAATTGAAAGAAAAAGAAAAACTCATGACATAAAAAATAAATGGAAAACAAAACAAAAGAAAAAACCAAAAAGAAGGAAAGTTGATGAATTTTTAAGAAAATCATGAATATTTAAAATATTAATAAATTTAGTCCTCAAATTTAAAACATGTTCATGAATTGAAAACACATTTACAGATTTGAAAAAATCATGAAGTAAATATTCATAAATTTTAAGAAACAAGGACTTAAAAATGTGCGTGAATTAAAGAATTGAAATTTGCGGATTTGAAAAAATGTTTCCGGTTTAAAAAAATCATGAAGTTGAAAAAAAATAACTCATGAAAATTGAAATGAGAAAAAGAAAAAGGAAAAAGGGAAATGGAAATGGAAAAGAAAAGAAAAACAAAAAAAGGTAAAAAAACGAAAATGATAAATGTATCTGTCGAACCACCGAGTTTTTGCAATAGTGCCGAACGACTTACTCGCCACCCGATCCGCTTCCAGCGTGTACCTAAGAGCATCATTAGTAGTACCCTCAAACCCTCAAACCCTTATAAATAACCGATTTTTTACAGTTTGCGAGCGAAAAAACGCGTAGACTAGAACCCCTTAACCCTCAAACCCTCAAAAATATTTAAGGGTCTAACCCTCAAACCCCCTCCCAACCTGTAGAAGTGAGGGTTGAGGAGCAAAAACTACCCCAACCCGCACTCGTGTTCCGTCGTCGCGCGGGAGGGACTTTTCCCCGTCCCCAACATCCCGCCCGCGCCCACCCGAGCCGCCGGCCGCCGCCCGCCGCCATTCCGGCCGCCCCCCGCCTCCCCTCGACGCGCGCGAGCCCGCCGCAGCTGCGCCGCACTCCTCGCCACCGGATCCGCCGTTCCCAGCCGCCTCCCGCCCCGCGCAGCAGCCACCGGAGCCGCGCGACCGCCACCGCCACCCCGAGCTTTCTCCTCGCCGTCCGGCCGCCCCCCGGCCTCCTCAACCTCTCCTCCACCTCCTCGACCTCCCCCAGCCGCCGCGCCCCGCCCCCCGGCCGCCCGCCTCCTCCCGCACCAGGCCACCGCGCCCCGCCCCCCTGCCGCGCCCCCCAGCCGCCTGCCTCCCCAGCCGCCGCGCCCCGCCCCCCGGCCACCGCGCCCCGCCCCCCTGCCGCGCCCCCCAGCCGCCTGCCCCGCCCCCCGGCCGCCCACCTCCTCCCACACCAAGCCGCCTGCCGCGCCCCGCCCACCATCGACAGCGGCCTCCCGACCCGCAGGTATGCCTCCTTTTCTTTCTTTTTTTTCATTTTTTCCTTCTTGATTCATTGTTGGCACTCACAATTTATTGTTTGTTGTATTGTGTAGATGGAGGTGAAGCTTGTCACCGATGCGCCGTAGTTTGTTTGTGAAGATTGTCACCGATTGTGAGGCCGCCTCAGATTACTTTAAACGTCGTAGATCCGCCGCCGGTATCATGGGGTTTAGTGGGTACCAAAAGATATCGGCTGCAATGCGGGTGATCGCCTATGGCATACCCGCGGACTATACCGACGAGTATCTTCGCATTGGAGAAGATACAACCACGGCGTCCGTCCGTAGGTTTGCAAAATTGGTCATCCGGTTGTATGGTGATGAGTATCTTCGGGCACCCAACGAGGAAGATACAAAGAGATTGATGGAGATGAATGAAAAAAGGGGATGGCCAGGGATGCTTGGTAGTCTTGATTGCATGCATTGGACATGGAAAAATTGCCCAAAAGCATGGCAAGGAATGTATTGCGGTAAAAGCCGTGATGCTACCATTGTGCTTGAGGCCGTGGCATCGGAGGACACATGGATCTGGCATGCATTTTTTGGTTTGCCGGGAACACTCAATGATATCAATGTGCTCAATAGATCTCCTTTGTTTGCAAGATTAGTTTCTGGGGATGCTCCAACTTGCAACTACAAAATAATGGACAATGAGTACTCAATGGGATACTATCTCACCGATGGAATTTATCCCGAGTGGGCAACTCTTGTGAAGTCCATCAAGGAGAAAAATGGGGTGCCCTTAACCAGAAAAAAGGCTCATTTCACCAAGGCACAAGAGGCAGCCCGCAAGGATATTGAGAGAGCTTTCGGTGTTTTGCAAGCAAGGTTTGCCATAGTTCGGGGTCCAGCTCGTTTTTGGGACAAAAAAACCTTGCAGAACATCATGAAATGTTGTGTGATTCTACACAACATGATCCTCGAGGATGAGAGAGGGTTAAACCTGCCTTGTTTCTATGACAATGTTGGTACCCGTGTGCAACCGGAAAGAAACCCTTGTCGCGTACAAGCTTTTCTTGAAGCACATCGTGAGATTGAGGATGCAAACACTTATGGTCAGCTCCGGGATGATCTAGTAGAGCACCAGTGGCAGTTGGATGGGCGGCGCCAAGGCCCATGATCTACCTTTGTTTTACTTTTCTATGTCCTATTTGATTCGAATAACTTGAATGATTATTATGTGCTTGAAGGTACTATTCGGTGTTGTAATAATAACTAGAATGATTATTGTTTTCTTCAAACCGTTATTGACATGATGAAAATTGTGATATGTCAAATGACAGTTTTAAGGGTTGGGGTTGCGGCAAAGACTAGAACCCTCAAACCCAACCCTTATAACGGAATATTCCGTTATAAGGGTTGGGTTTGAGGGTTCTAGTCTTTGCCCCTGTTTTTCAACCCTTAAAAGTGCCAAAAAATGCCAATTCTCAACCCTTAAACTGGTTTGAGGGTTTGAGGGTACTACTAGTGATGCTCTAATCGCTCCATCCGCTCACACTTTATCCGCACGTGAAAAGAACTCGCGATGAAAAAAGGTGTGCCTACTAGGAGTGGAGCACCACCTAGGCTTAGTTGAGTTTTAAACCTTATTAAATGAGAGTGAACAAAACAATGCCTTTAATAGGGGTAGAACCTTCTAGATTAATTTGTGTTTATAAAGGATCTATGCATTGTGTTGTACTTTCTTCCATAACAATAAACAATTTTTAGAGAAGCAAACGTTTCTTTTTCTACAGAATTTGAACACGAGTCTTTGTCTCGTGTGTCACCCGAGAAAATGGTTAGTTTTGAAACATACCCCAGTAAATTCTAGGTAAAGAGCATGATAATTTATGCACCACAAACCTAGCTTATGTACAAACACCAAACATACTCTCGGTAAATTCTCGGTAAAGAGCATGATAATTTACGCATCACAAACCTAGCTTATGTACAAACACCAAACATACTCTCGGTAAATTCTCTGTAAAGAGCATGATAATTTACGCACCACAAACCTAGCTTAATTATGTACAAAAACCAAACATACTCAATAACTTATGTGTAAATAACATGTTAATATACATACCACAGACCTGATAACTTAACAAACACGATGGTAACTTTTGCCAAGTGATTTTTTTGTTAAAACATACCTTGAGAAAAGTTATGTGTAAGTAGCGTGGTAACTTACGTACCATAGACCTGCTAGCATACGTACAAACACCATGCTAATTTTGAAAAGGGGGGGGGTGTTGCAAATCTGATAACTCACATAAGAAGAATGTGGTAACTTTTTTGATCAGGGAAAAAAGTTGTTGAAAAAATACCCGCGGTAACTTCTGTGTATACAACATTGTAGTGCACTGGATGTAAGGAAACTTTTCGAACCTGGGTGTATATACACCCTATATGCAAAAAAAAAATGCAATTTAATAAAAAGTCAAAAAATTCTAAAAATATTTTTGAAATAAACTTGACCTTCTATTGTACTTGTGAGAAAAACTCCACAAAAAGACTATTACACTTTGACTTCTTTTCAAAAAAGACAAATCTTCGGTCAAAATAGTGTGAATAGTGACCTATAATAGCAAATAAATTTTGTCTTTTTTGCCCAGAAGTCAATGTTGGCTTTTTTTTAGTGAAAATTTATATACTAGTGCAAAACAAAGTCAAGTTTAATCAAAAAATACTTCGAAACTATTTTGACTTTTTAATTAATTATTAAAAAAAATCCCCATATATGGTACATATACAACCAGGAACCAAAGTGTATTTCCCGCACTGGATAGCTAATTGAATGAATTGAGGTTTATTAAAGGCCATTCTATTGATCAGAAAGGAAAACCAAACCTGTAAAGAACTTCTACTATTGATTGCCAGTGTACATTACTATGAGCAGATTCTAGATGATCTGCCAAAAGCTCGCCGCCTCGTCCTATTCCTTTCTTTTTTATTTGAATGGAGCCTTAGCGAGTTCCATTGCAGCTAGTTCGAATTCGGACACGTACAAATGCAATGGTAACTTTTTGACCTAGTGGACAAAAATTGTTGGAATATACCTCCAATAAGTTCTGTGCAAGTAGCATTGTAGTATACACACCGTATATATGTACAAACACCATGGTAAGTTTGCCCCGTAAAAAAGTTATTGAGAACATAGCCCCGATGATCATTTGTATCTCTACTTTGCAGGATGAAATAATCATTGTGTTGGTATGGCTGTGATACATGTAAAGAAGTTGTTTTGGATGTTGCAAGTGCAAATGATTGTGGCGGATGATTCAGGGCTAATGTTTTGGATGATGTCTTTGTAATAGGAAGTGACAATAATACAATGATTGTTGTTTAATATAATTTGATTGTTTGTAGTTGAATCTATTTTTCTTGACAATTTTTTGAATAATTTCCATTCTATATGAATGTTTCATTTTTTGGATTTTTGGATCCAATACTATTGTTTGATCTTTCTATATGAGATCAATCAGTAGTATTTCTATATGAGATCCTAAATTGATTTACATAGCTCTTAATTTTTGCCGTTAACCTTCATTTTTTTGGTTTCAATCTTCATTTCTTTAGAAGGCAAGAATTTTGAATTATGCATCCCCCATTTTTTAATGGTCAAATTACTTTTAAGCTGTAAAGTAAATTCATATTATTTTTAAATGCATTTTCTTTTGATTCCTACATTTTTTAACAGTTGTGTGAAATGACACATGTGGTTACTGCTGCGTGTCATTGCCTCTGTTCGCTCTCTCTGTCCCTTTTATATTCCCTCTCTATCTGTTCTCTTCTATCTATTCCTCTGCCTTCCATCTACAGTTCTGATTCTTCTCTGTTCTTCATCTAGTTGCATTTTCAAGCAAGAAAGGACTGGTACGTGTTTTTTCTGGTGATTTTTTCTTGCATTCTATTTGCATTTCTTGAGTTTCTTTCTTTATCTGATCTATTCCCGTTTGCCTTTTATTTGTAAAGATGGCTGGTGATGGTTTCAAGGATGTGAAGCGCACTGCTCTTGCTGAAGGTGAATCTGCTTCTTCAAAGATGAAGGTACATCAAACTTTCTTGAATGTTCTTGTTATTCTTTTGATGAATGATATTTCTGCTCCAACTTCTTACTTTCTTGCTTCATCTGGTCATTTCTTGCTCTATAAGGAAAATTTCCATGTAAATGATGAATTGGTACATATTTTTTGCAAGATGTTTGCAGTTATAACTCCTTATTTTCTTCAATTTTGAGGGTCTTCTTGCTGTCATTGTTGTTCTGCAATTTCTGTATATTTTGTTGTGCAATTTAATTGCTATCCATAGTATGACATGCACATGCTGGTTCTAAATGCTTCCTTATTCTCTTTTTTGCTGATGAAAGCTGATGGATCAAAAGATCTCAAAAGGAAGGCTGTAGTTAAAAAAAAATCTGCTAGCAAAAAGGTTGCAAAAACCAAGGTAATCTCAGTTTGTTATTTCAAAATATAATTATGGCTTAAGTAGTGTGCAAAAAGATTTCCATTTCGTGAGCACAACAAGGTCTGCTGCCAATGCCAAGGGGCAAAGGAAAGGGTTTGAAGAGCTACCGAAAGCCCCGAGTTCCAAGAAAAGGAGGAAGAGATCGAACATCGATTCATCCTCGGAGGATGCTGCTCCCACCTTGTCTGAGCAACCCATGGATCATGAGAGCCAAGACAATTCTTCTTCTGGTGACATAAAAACCTAACTTCAGAGATTCAGGTTCATAGGACGTTGGCTGCCGCTTGCGACCACATTTGAAAACCACCTGATTTCCTTTCTGACCCTCAGAAGGCGATGGGCCGTTTGTTCGTGCTGAGACCGAGAAAAGCTGTAGCCTGCGACGCCTTCCCCAGAAGCCGAGTTTAAGTGGAACGACATCACTGTTTTGACCCTTTGAGGTAACTTTAGCACAAAATGAACCTCGCTAGAAATTTTAGCATGATCTGGCCCTTTTCTTGAGACGTCAAAGTAAGCTAATCTCTGCTGCTATAAAAAAAGGTGATAAAAAAAGATCAATGCAGACAGATCTAGGCTTTGCGGACACGTCCACCTGCATCCCTAAGCATACATTAAGAGCACCCAATCCTGAAAGCAGCAGGAAACATAGCCTTCACAAAGTTCAGTTGGACATCCTAAGTGCACTTTCTAACTAAAATTATACTATGTACAAATAAAGGATCAAAACAGGGAGCACTCCCTTGTAATTGATGGTAAGGTTGTACAATTACACTTGAAGCTCATGTATAAATTTGGTGCTCACAGTTACACCATTCTCAGTGGTGGCTCAACAGTAGAAACTTCCAAACAATACCCAGGACTAAATCTGATACACCAGTGTAGAGATCCAGTGACTGGTTGTTTCTAATCAGTATTGCCACGAACACAAACTGTTATCATATCAGGGTGGGACCAAATCATTACAATTCATCTAACTTGTCACACTATTTCAAGATAATAGGATAACAAAGATGTAAGCGTGCATATCAACTACTGACTACAGCACAATATACCAAGCATCAGCTCTGCAGCCTGTCAACCACAGATTGACTTATCTAGAAACCTTTTATTCCGATGAAGAGAGCATCGGATTATTCAGATAGTTTACTGGACACTTAATTGGAGGGATTCCAATTAGGACCGGAAGTAAACCATCCCAGACGAAGCCAGACCCAACACCTCTGTAATATGCTCCCTCTCCTCCTGAGTCCGTGGATGCTTTGACGGACTAACCTTGATATTGGGATCCAAGTTCCCGCAGCTATTACATAACTTCCTGTATTGCAGAGAGATATTTCTTTCAGGTTCACTGCAGCTTCGACGACACGATTGATGTATCCGACAAAGTTAAAGTCGGGTTGGAAGCCGTAGATGGTGAGCTTAGCCAGATGTTTATCGACTAATAAATAGGATCCAAATCTGGGCCAGAAGAAGCAAATCAAGATATGAGTGCGTGCAAGCTGCAGACAAATTACATTCTCAGATGGCAGCCAAGACGTATACTTGTTAAAAAAACATTAGCAGCCGAGACTTACTTAAGTTTCGGTGCACAGCTTAGCTCGACTGCCTCAGAATCCCCATAGTCAATCGCCAACTCGACGAGCCGAGCATGCTCCACCTGCAACACGGAACCGAACCCCGCGTCGCAGCAGGAGAGACGCAGAGACTGCAGCCGCTTGCAAATGCTTAGGATGTTGGGTATGTCCGGTTCACCAAACCTCTGTCATATTGTGCAACCGCATGCAGCAGTGTGAGGCCAGCAAATGCATCTGGACAAAGATGTTGAACTGCTTGGCAAAGCTGAGGAGATCGTCAGGGGTGCAGTTCACACGAGCCTTCTCCGTTAGGATCTCAAGCTGCCCGATTACAGAAGGAAATCGACTCTCCGGTCTCTGCCCCCCTTGGGATTATTTCGCCGGAAACGCAGCAGAACATGACGCGGTTCTTCTGCCCCCTGGACATGTTGGAATAAGGTATGTCCGGTCTCCACCTACCTCGAAGACTTCGACGAAGGGCCTGTGAGAGTTTGTGTCCTCGGTTCCGTTGGTTTCCTTCGGATCTTGATAGTTAGTGTCTCTTTCAAGGAGAGCTTTTGGTTTTCTATTGGTGTGACGACTTTGACATCTTCTTTTATGGCTTGGTCCGGTTTCTCCGACCTGTGAACTGGTGGTGATGGATTGCAAGCCGATTCTGCGTGGGATGATGCTCGTGGCTATACAATCTAACCGGATGGCTAAATGAATTTATTTATTCAATCTAAGCCCTCCAAAAAGATTGTTTAGTAATTCTTCAAAGCCGACATGCCCCCGCTGATATAAGAATAAGACTGAACTTGAGACTCAGCATTTAACAAGACTGAACTAGAGTTGTGCACAGCTACAGACTTGTTTAATACTTACTACACTCAATTATACAGAGCAAATATGATCACAATATTCAATTGTTTTGTTTATTATCGGTGGAGATTGATTGCTACACGGGCTTGCGATTAAACGCGTAAAATGGTTTTGAACCTGCAATGGTTTTTCACCTTCCTGACAACCAATAGGCATCAAAATGCTTTCTCGAGGACTTGATGTACAAACTGCCTGCTTTATTTCACTAAGGGTATATGCTCATACAGAGCTACAAAATGCACACTCAACATACTAGCTCAAGCATGTCAACCAAAAAACACTCTACTCTGCTGGCAAGAAATGGTTACTCTAGATTACTACACTATTGTTACATGTGCGCGATTTGCTGGGCGTGAAATCTGACAGTTCGTCGCCTGCTACAAACTTGAACTCCGGTTAAGGGAAACGTTTTCTCAGGTCGCAGCTGTTCTCAATCTCAGCCCCAACAAACTTCTACTGCATTCGAGGGCCAGAGAGGAAATCAGCTGGTCCCCTTCCAGTCAAATGTGGTTGCAAGCGGCACTGTATCAGCCGACACCCTATGAACCTGCAAAGTTAGGTTGCCTATCACCGCCAGAAGAATCATCTTCTTGGCTCTCATCAACCATGGGGTTGCTGCTGGAATTAGACAAGGTGGGAGCAGCATCCTCCGAGGATGAATCCATGTTCGATATCTTCCTCCTGTTCTTGGAACTCGAGGATTTCATTTCATAACGGGAGCGCTTCCGACCCTTCCGTTTGCCCCTTGGCGGACCTTGTTGCGACTCGGAACTACCCTCTTCTCCCGGATATCTTTCAGCCTGGTTTCTTCTTGTCTTCTCTGTTTCCATTACATCGGCCGATGAAGGGTCGCTTTCCACCTTGCGTCGCTTATTAGGATTCATCTGAAACAAAAAATAAGTTGAACCCTCATCCATCAGACCAAGCACGACATCTAAATAAATTCAGTAGAATGCATCTTCAACCATCAGACAATATATAATCCTTTTAGTATGCAATGGCTACTGCAGTAAAATACTTTTCATGTTTGGAAACAAATATTATATTATACGTTTCTTCCAGCAGACAGCTAAAGTAGTAGCAAGTAAGAAAACAAAGATTATGTTCTGTTTTATTTTTCCTGTTTGCAGCAAGCATGTACATAGTATTCCCCTTTTTTCCTACGGGACTAATTTACAGGGCAACATAAAATTGAACTTCTAAAATCAGACAACTTAGTTAAATGAGTTTATATGATGATTTTATCCCTAGAAGCTAAACACTTGGTTACATGAGTTTACATGATGATTCTATCCTTAGAAGCTAAACACTTGTTTAAACCCAAGTTTTAGCAGTTGTAATCCTTATTGTAAGAAAAGTTGTGATACAGGCACCGTCTAAATGGGAAAAAAAAAATCTCCCTCGTCAACTTTAAAGAGTCTAGGAGTGATTTAAAGTTAGTAGAGGACCCCAAAAATGCGACGTACAGCACTGCATTCATGTCAAATTCTTGTGTTTTCTCCTAATCCTGCACTCCTGGAATTCTCTGTCATGTGGGGACATGCCCATCGCATCACACCCGTCATCAAACCACAGCAGTCACACCAGGGGCACAGGACCAGGTGTGCAGAATGTAGTGTCAGAGATAGGGATCTCTCGCTCCTAGATTAGCTTGTTAGTTTGCTAGCCCTTTAAACTGAGTAGACATCTCTTCCTCCTAATTATCTTGTTAATTTGTTAGCCCCTTAAGTTGAGGTGCTATCTCCCTATGTAAGCTGGCTATAAAAGACCTAGCACTTCAAGAGAAAGAAAAAAGCAAGAAGTTATCTCCTATCTCATCTAGCTCTCTTCTCTCATCCCTACTCTGCTTCATCGCCTACTCTGGCTATCAGAATCTTACCACCGCGGTGGAACGGCTAGCTGTTCTCCAGCCAGTTTCCGCCAACTGCTTGTGGCAGTCCTTAACCTCAGTTTGTAACATTTTGATAGTAACATTGAAATGAAGGATTTTAAAGATATGAAACTTTTATGAAATAAAAACTTTTATGAAATATTATATCTCTGTTTGATAACTATGTAAATTTCTCCTTAGTAACAAAGCCATAGTGATAACCTTGCAAAATGAAAGCAACAAATTTGGTTCATCTTGTGTATGACATTTGAAAATGTGAACTAGAAAGAAATATGCCGAGTGACTCAACAGTCTCAAAACCATAAGCGGGAATAGATACACGTGTCTAGATACATCCGCATCTAGACAAATCTAAGACAAGTAATTTGGGACGGAGGGAGTACTTGTTAAGGGTGATAAAATCAGGCTGTGTATTACTCATGCAGGGAAATACAAATACAAATATGGATAACTTTGAAGACAAGATCTCACCTTTGGAGCCTGGTAAACAAGGTGAGCCCACTCGCTCTTTGTCCTGAGACAGTCATCGACGGCATGTAAAAAGCTGGAATATGAATAATCTTCTCCTTTGGGTTTAACTAAATCCCTCCAATGCTGAGAAGTAATATAAAATCAGTGTGAACTTGAAAAATGAAGAAAAAAAAAATCAATTTTACAACCTTCAACTCTTGCCCAAGTCCACTTACAACCTTCACCTTTGAAATCGGTTCACTTTTGGATGGGGCCAAGGTTGTAAAGCGGATGGATATCATTGTTGGTGAGAGTTGAAGGTTGTAATAAAGTGGACTCTTTTCCATAAATGAATACCAAACATGAACTGCTCATGTAAATAACATACCTCACCGATAGCATCACACAGTTCGTCATATGTTATATTTTCGTTCCTATTGATGATTTCATCAATGAATCCTGTAGATAAATTGTATGTCACACTCACGGATGTCTACAGGGGGGAAAGCAAAATGAACTGAACAACATACCAGGTAAACTGCGCGGAAGACCGCTATCCATCCGATCGTCCTTTTCTAACCCAGTGGTAGCTTCGTTTGAACACATACCATGATTTTGCTCTTCCAATTCTGCATTGTCAGCTAATCTGCATGAGTCCTTCACAGAAGGAGTACGTTCGGTGCTATAATCTTTATGCCTTCGTTCAACAAGAGACACCTTTCCTGACCTCTTGTTATCACCATTATCTCTCAATGCGACGTCATCTTTGTTTCTCTTCTTTAACACCTGTGCAAATAGACAAACTCATAATTTTTTACATAAATGAAATAAACATACATTTATGAAATTCAGTACAAGTGATCTTACCGGTGTTTGATCCCTTCCTCCATGTGCTGAAGACCGCTTGGAAAAAACAGACGCTCCAGTTTGATGTAGCATCTGGCTACCTGTTTGATGGCCACGTGGCACCCTTGGTACTCTTGGGGAGCTATTTAATTGTTGATGTAATAACAACGCAAGCTACGAAAAATAAGTAACAGGAAGTGAGAAATCCTTTAACTTGTTTATAAACAGAAATATTTGATGATGGAAACATCATTGTAATGCACACCTGTTCATCACTCAATGAAGCTGTCGCATCAGAGGCTCGAAACTCAGTTGATGCTGAATTAGTAGAGCCCTCTTGTGTGACATGAACAAAGCGGTGATGGGTCTTGTCTTTTTTCTGGGGTAAATTAGAAGGCATTGCCTTGTTGCGAGAATGCAATGGTGGCACTTCTCCATGGAATGATCTTGCCGTGGTGCCAGCTGTCATAGGTGTCTTTTGTGACTGCTCCTTTGATACCGGTACTCTAAGTTTGGCTGAAGGCACATATGATTTGCTTGTTTGAGATGATTTTGGTGCAGAAGAAAGAGAGCCTTTCAGTTGAACTTTCTCTGAGGACCTACTAAATTCCTTGGAACTATCTGCAGAATGCTTTACAGAATCATGTTTGCTATCAGCAGGAATAACCAACCTCGTCTGTTCCTTTTTCATTAAACGGCCAGTCTTCCCTCCTGATGATGGTTCTGCTGAAACTAAAGAGTGTGATATCTCAACATGGGAATATGTAGGACCAGAAGAGGCTGTGCAAACTTTCTGAACATCTAAAGCTGAGTTTTGCTCCGGTATTGCGTGCATCTGACTTTTTGTCACGGAATTTAGAAGGTCAGAGCCTGAATCAGAGATTGACTTGGCTGAACTTCTTTGAGTCGTCAAAGAACCTGCACCAACCCCTTGACTTTGATTATCGCTCCTATGCTCATCATTAATGAACTGGGTAGCCTTTGTTCTCTCACGATCCTGAAAATTAACCCCTCTCTTAATACTCTTTGATTTTGACTGAATCGGCAAAGCTAGTACACTAGCAGGAACCTGCAGATTTGAAGAAGCTTGATTTGGTTGTTTCTGAAGACCCACGTGCACTTTCATGGAACCAGCATGGATACGCGTACCTCCATCTATTTCTGCAACAGTGCAATGTTACAAGCATAAGTAACACTACAATGTTTCAAAGGCATTTTCATAGTCACAAAATCATAACTCTGCAAAGATAGCAGCTGGGAGCTTTAGTTACCTGCATTCGTTATGCCGGACTGTAAGCCCACATTATGGCTTCCTTCAATTTGTTTCTTACATATGCTAACCTGCATAATCAGTGTTTTGTAGATGTCAAGAACTAAACATACTTGATAACATAGACTGCAGATCATAGGAAACGATCTTCAGAAATTCAAAGAAACTGTAAATCTGTAGCCGCTTGTGACGTAATAAAGAACATAGCCTATAAATGACAACTCTACAAGCTAAATATCTGCATATGGCGGTATATCAACTATAAAAATTGTATTAGGCATTTACTTATAGTGAAGACTCCACAATAAACAGTGTTGCCAAAGCTAGGCGAGCAGAAGCATGCTACATAGTGCCTAGATGGCCACTGTGCCATTAAAAAAAGACATGGTTGGTAGACAATTTCAACAAGACCACACGAATAAATGACATCCAAGCTACCCTTTTGTCCTAGGATACTTGCTACTTCACTCCTGATGATCAGCGGTGTCATTCCTGCCACTCTAATAATCAGCAACAAAACGAACACCACCGTGGTAGCAACAAGCTGACGAAAAAGATCAAGCAGCAACAATGCGATGGCGACAGAGGTGCCTAGATCATTCCCAGCAGCAACGCATAATAGACGGCAAGTCAGAAGACTCCACAGCATCGTGTCGCTTGCCATTTTCTTCCACCCTATCCAGCTCTGAAGCACTGCCAGGTGCTGTCTTTGACCCCTTCCGGCCGCAGACCATTTTTTTTACAGCACAGGCAACAAACAAGCTAAAATTACTCACACAATCAAGCACCGCACAGTTTCATTCCAAAACATATTGTAGCACAGAAATAAACAGTTGGTGCACTATCACAGACTAACTCATTTAAGAAAAACAATAATGACAAAAATGCATCAATATAAAAATTGTAATAGAAACAGAAAAGGCAACACAAAGTTTTGTAATCTCTATTCTGCGTCACGAAAATAATGAAGTTGGCTCTTCCGGATATTTTGGATCTACCAACCGAATTGCATAATTTTCTTTAGGACATCCAACAGTAGTAGCTTGACACACTACGCCATTTGACTGATCAAGCACAAAAAATACAATGCTTTAACCATCAATACTTTATTTCCCTCTTATATGATATGATATCCTCTTCCTCACGCATCACCCCTAACTCCTGTTGGGCTCGTTTGACCACTTGTTGAGGCACAGCCTTGATGGCAGAGCAATCTCTCATGCTAGTGCCACCCCACGACAAGACACCCTTTTTGACAGAGCATCACCACCACCTCAATGATGTTAGAGAATACACGCACTAGAAGATTTAACAGTTCTTGGTTTTGGGTAAAATCAGTGTTGATCTCATCAAGTGTCTTTTAGGTCGCCACAATAGTAGGAGTGGGCTAATTTTGGGTCAAATTTATCAAATCTCATTACGTGTTTTTTACGCCACCACAATTCAGCAGCCGCCCACCAGCTTGACAATTAGCTGCCAACTTGATAACAATGCCCTTATGCCCTTGCATAAAGTTATATCAGCCCAGTCAATCTCTGACTTCCATTCCCCGCAAAGCAACTTCAGCCATCCCTTATCCCCTACTTTTGGGCTTTGGGGCAAAAAATCCACTCCAACCCTCCCCCTACTCACCTCCCTAAACCAGGGATCCCTCATTCTCAACCCATTTTCTCACTACATGTAAAAAAGTAGGGATCATGACCTCCCCCGAAAACACCACCCGCCATGAAAACTCTCTCCTGCCACCAGCCGCCACCGTTTCCTTTGCTGACCGTCGAAGTTTGCCTGAGCTCGTCGGCATTTGGCAGAGCTTACCAAAGCCCATCGGAGTTCACAGGAGCCCATCAGGGTTCGCCGCCGCCAACTGCTACTTTTCCTTTTGCTCTTTTTTTAATGTGAAAAGAGAAGAAAAAGAAATCGGGGGGCTAGGTGGAGTGCAGTGCATGCGAATAAAAGGAGGTCCCTAAAGTAGAGAGCACCTCTAAAAAAGGTTTAGGGGACAGGTTGGAGTTGCTCCCTTCAGGTCATGTCGTCCAGCATTATTCTGAATAACAATTGTTCCAAATGTGAACATCATTCACAATTAGAACCACACATTCTCACTTGTTTTTCATGTGGCTTAGAACAGGAGAATATCCAGTCTAGGATTCCAGTACAAACGTCATCAAATCATTACACAAAAAGGTAAAATATAATTACTCTACTCCACTTCAATTTTTTGGAAGCCAGACATTAGCTGCTAGCTTCTAACATGGCATGGCATGCCAGAAGGTATTAATGGGATAGCCATCCATCACAGCAAGTTTTTCGGTAACTGAATTCTATGTTCATATCCACGCATAGTGCCATGTCAAATGTCACATGCCACCGCCAATATGCATTCGCAACTCTAATTATCACTCTGAGTGCGATAAGTAGAATTCATGAGACATGGAGATTCAACTGTTGAAATTAAGGTCATGTAAGAACCTAAGATGTAATTAGTTTATAATGATTTGTTATTAACCTATTGTGGACCAATCAAAGTACTATGGGAAGCCAGGACATGGAGAACAATTCACTGCAAATATCGATGCTGTTTGGGATGAAGATACATTGCAGGTGGAGGAAATCAGGTGCTAGAGGCAGGGAAATCCACTGTGCCCACAAACAAGAAAACCAGTTTAAGGTACGCTAATCTAAAGCTAAATTTGGTTAAGCTGATCAGGACAAGTGAAGTAATTACATTTAAACAGGCTAATTTTGAGGTAGCAGCACAACTCGACTTGTATGACCACATAAACAGATTAAACTCTCTGGATGTGTGCTCTTGAAGTAGCAAATGGCCTACTGATTAGATGCATATCCCAGCAGAATATAAAGTAGAAAACAGCACTCCCACGCTTTTCGAAACCAGCAACACTAAATGAAGGCAATAGATTTAGTATTGTGCGGTTTAATTGCATACGATATACTAACCTCTGCCTTGACAAACCGTGAGTGTGCTTCTTGTTCTGCCACAGCTGAAGTAGCTCTACCTCCAGAGGAGATCTCCAGTTTAATAGACTCCTTAGGTTCGTCCTTTTTCAGCATCCTTGGAGTTCCCTCAGAAATCCTCTTCTCCCCACTCGGTTCCAAGGATTCCTTCGTCTTCTTATTAGCTTCAACAACTACTTTAAAATCAGAATTGGTCATGGTTATGTCGGCAAACTGATCCTTATGCCTGATATCAGGCATGTTAAGATCCCCTTTCAACTCAGACCCATTATCCCGTGTATCAGCCTCTGCGGCGATCTTGGATGCTCCTAAAATGAACAAACTAACAATCGATAATCGAAACATAGGCAACATCACTGAAAAAATAACAGATCTGTGTGCAGCAATTAAATAACAGAATCGTGGCCAGACTATTCACCTTTCGTTTTAGCATCAGTCCGAGGAGGAACTTCTTTTGCGCCAGCGTGTTGACTGCCTTCAGCCTTCTTGCTTAGGGTTTGAGCATTTTTGCTTCCCTTATTCCCAATCGGGAGGGATAATCTGGCCGCCGGCGCCAGCGCTGGTGCCGTCTCCTCCCGCTTCTCCCTGGCCATGGCGAAAAGAGCGTCGGCGCCGTCCTTGTCCTCGGCCCTCTTGTCCTTGTCCTCTGCCCAGGAGGGGAACTCGCAGTAGCGGAAGCCGAATTTCTTGGGGACGTAGCCGGCGCATCGCCACAGGGCAGCGGAGAAGGCGGTGGAGGGCGGGGATCCGCGGAAGAGGGAGGCGTCGGCCCCGCCGGGGAGGCCGTGGACGTGGACGCGGGCGGGGAGCGGGACCTCGGCCCACCTGCGGTAGAGCGGGGGCGGGGGCGGGCGGTGGGTGGGCAGCTCGGCGAGGAGCTCGGCGACCTCGGTCTCGTCGGCGGAGGAGGGGGCGCGCTTGTGCCTGCAGTTGTGGCAGGAGAAGGAGGTGTGCACGCCCCGGACGTAGCGCGCGCACCGCGTGTGCACCCAGACGCTGCAGTCGTCGCAGCTCACCATCTCCTCGCCGTCGTCGAAGGTGACGCCGCAGGAGCAGTCCACCGTCCAGGAGTCGTCCCCCCAGTCGTCGGCGGGCGCGGGGGCGGGGGCTGGAGCGGGCGCGGCCAGGGCCGCGGCCGCGTGAGGGGCCGGCGGCTCCGGGCGGTGCAGGCGGCCGCCCTTCATCGGCGGCGAGGGGGCTAAACCCTAGGTCCGATTCGCCGGATTTTCTCTGCTCGTTTTGGGTGGGAGGGGAAGGAGGAGGCGTGGACGAGGGAATGCTCGGGCGGAACGGAACAGGGGGGAAAGTCCGATTTACCCCTCGGGAAGGGATCGTTTCGATGGTGACATGAGGGTGTGTTTGGTTCACGTCACCGCATGGAATGGGACGGGTCCGTTCCACACCTGGGCTTCATCCTCGCGTTTGGTTGGTTTTTTTTTTTAAACACAGTACAAACGCAAGCACTCATATACACGCGCATACACTCATCCCTATAAACGCACACACGCACACTCTACCCTTATGAGCACCTTCGAGAGACTGAGCCGAGATATCATCTTGAGATTTATGAAGTCACCGTAGGCGCCTCGTCATCGACGAGAACGTCTCTTCCCATTGAATGCGCATCGCTGAAAATCCTGAAATAAATCCAGGAATAAATGCGAGCACCAGGACTTGACCCCTGGTGGGCTGGGGATACCACGGTCCCTCTAACCATCCAACCAAAGGTTGGTTCGCCGCATTTGGTTGGGTTGAGAAACAGAACCCACTCGTTCTCTTCTCTCAAACGGGATATTCCATCGATATGCCGAACGCACTCCTACCTCCACTTCGTTCCCAAATCAATTGATCACCCGTAATGGAACTCCATTTCGTGTTTGGTTCCATTCATGTGTGTTGTTCAAAAACAGAATGTGAGCCTAAGGGCCTGTTCGGGAGTGCTCCAGCTCCTGGCTCCTCCAACTCCGTGGCCGGAGCTGGACCGAACGGTTTTAACTCCAGAAGCTGCGATTCAGAAGCTGGCGAGGCGTCTAGTGCAAAAAATGAGGAGTTGAGGGAGCTGGGATTTCCCAGATCCGAAAAAACAGAGAAGCTGGAGTTGAGCAATATTACCCGAGGATGCCACCGCCAAGTGACTTCGAGGCAGCGTACCGGTTCGCTGGATGCATTATCTCTCCTCACTCTTCCTCCAGCACACCCCTTCCGACTGGGCCTAGCCCAGGCCTCTCTGATTTGCCTCCCTAGCGGGCCACTTTCACGCTTAATGGGCTGGCAGCCCCAAGCGAGCGCCACGATCGGGAGTCAGACTCTGCCGAACGTTCCTGCGATCGCTACGTGAAGTGAGAAGCGAGGAGGAGAAGCTGGATATGTGGAGTTTTGAGAAGCCAGTGGAGATCCGAACAGGCCCTAAATCCGTCTCAAACTTCCGAGCAGGCGGAACGGTCACTAACCGGTCAAAACAATCGACCCACCCGAACGCCACAAACCGACCTCAAACGCCTCGGCTGTCCAACGCCCCTCATATGTAACCCAAATGTACGGCGGATATGGGGTGGCCCGGGCACGTCCGCCACGTCAGTCCGGCCCACCATCGACCCCACGACGTCCCCATAAAAAACCCAATTGTCCCCTCCGAACCCTAGCTCCCACTCCACTCTCCTTTCTCGCTTCGTCCTCTCCTCTCCCTCTTCGATTTCGATCGAATCCGGCGAGATGTCGAGCTTCGACAACCACTCCAGCTCCGACCTCGACGTCGAGGAGGAGCTAGCCCTCCACATTGCCTTGTAGCGGTCGAAGGTGGACATGGGGGGCAACTCCGGATCTGCACCGTTGCCGCTACCGCACCGGCACAACGCGGACATCGGAGCTGGCCCCTCCCAGCCCGCGCACAGCTCCGTGAGGGTTGTGTAGTCCGCTCCTCCCCCACACCGTTTCCTTCCCCCGTCGACCACTGCTCCGCGCGGGCAGCGGTGGGTGCTAGTGCTCGCTCTGCCGGCCCGCACGCGCACACTAGAATCGGAGGCGTGTGCCGCGAGAGGCAGCGGGCAAGGGAGAGGGAGGCGGTAGAGCAATTTGTTCACCATCGCTGAGGGGTGTTGGCGGATCCTGATACGTCTTCAACGTATCTGCTTTTCTAAACACTTTTGCTCTTGTTTTGGACTCTAATTTGCATGATTTGAATGAAACTAACCTGGACTGACGATGTTTTCAACAGAACTACCATGGTGTTGTTCTTTGTGCAGAAATCAAAGTTCTCGGAATTGGACGAAACTTTATGAAGATTTTTTATTGAATATATAAAAAAATACTAGAGCGAAGATCCACCGGAGGGGGGGCACCAGTTGCCCACGAGGCAACAGGGCGCGCCCTATTACCTTCTGGGGCCCACATGGCTCCGATGACCCTAATTCCAAGCATATATATTTCTATTCTCCGAGAAACAAAATAAGAGAGAAGTTTTCATCGTGTTTTACGAGACGGAGCCGCCGCCGCCTCATGTTCTTCCTCAAGAGGGCTAATCTGGAGTCCGTTTGGGGATCCGGAGAGGGGAATTCGTCGCCATCGTCATCACCAACCCTTCTCCATCAATAATTACATGATGCTCACCACCGAAAGTGAGTAATTCCTTTGTAGGTCTGCTAGACGATGTTGGGATTGGGTGAGATATATCATGTAATCGAGTTATTTTGATAGGGCTTGATCCCTAGTATCCACTATGTTCTGAGATTGATGTTGTTATGACTTTGCTATGCTTAATGCTTGTCACTTGGGCCGGAGTGCCATGATTTCAGATCTGACCCTATTATGTTTTCATAAATATGAGAGTGTTTTGGATCCTATCTTGCAAGTTGTATGCACCTATTATGTGTTATGATCCGTAGACCCCAAGGTGGCAATAATTGGGATCATCTCCGGCGATGACCGTAGTTTGAGGAGTTCATGTATTCACCATCTGTTAATGCTTTGTTCCGGTTCTCTATTAAAATGAGGCCTTAATATCTCTTAGTTTCCATATGGACCCCGCTACCACGGGAGGGTAGAACAAAAGATGTCACGCAAGTTCTTATTACAAGTACATATGACTATATACGGAGTATATGACTACATTATATTGGCACGCGACTGGATGCTTGACCAAAATGGTCCTGAATGCTCAAAATAATAATCTCATTAAGGTTTTGGCCTCTGACCTCATCCTTAATGGCGTTGCCATCCTTCAATATGCCGATGACACAGTATTATGTATTGAAGATGTTGAAAAGGTTGTGAATCTAAAGCTCCTTCTTTATATGTTTGACTAATGTTGGGGTTGAAAATTAATTTTCAAAAAAGCGAGGTTCTATGTGTGTGTGGGGGGGGGGGGGCGCTCCGTCCTCGAGAAACACGCTGAGCTGTTTGGATGTCAGATTGGTCACTTCCCCATGAAATACTTGCGAGTGCCGGTGAGCTACTCCACTTCATGTAACGCATACTGGGAGTTTGTTGAGGTGAGATACTTGAAGAGTTGTGATGCATGGATTGGCAACTCGGCCTCCTCGCGCGCGCGGGGGGGGGGGACTGACCTTATTAAACTCCTCTTTATCCAGCATCGCTTATTATTGCATGTCGATGTTTCTTCTCTCTAAAACTTTTATTGAGAGACTTGACAAATATTGTCGCAAATTCTTTTGGTGTGGGGGTATGGGCAAGAAAATATATCATTTAGTGTCTCGTGTGTGTAGATCCAAAAAGAAAGGCGGGCTTGGGGTCAAGGATCTGCATAAACAAATTTAGCTCTCTTGTACAAATGGTGGTGAAAATTGGACACTTGAGAGGGGATGTGACAAGATATAGTTAAGGCTAAATATCTTAAGAAATGCTTGATTGTTGGTGTTAAAGGCAAATTTAGCGATTCCACTGTGTGGAAGGCGCTACTTAAAGTTAAAGAACATTACATGGTTGGGAGAAAGGTAGTGGTCAATAAGGGAGACATTGCCCGGATCTGGCTCGACCCTATTGGTACGCAACCTCCATTGAGTGTTACCTATCCAGACATGTTTAGTATCTCTAACTTCCCTAACGACACGACTGTTTAATTCCAAACAAGAACAATTAGGGATAAATTCAGACCCAGCACCTGAATGAAGTGCACAATGCTATTTCTTACCTGGACAACTCTGTTGGGCATGACAAGATTGAGTGGTCCTTTGGACCCAAAGGCCAACATACTCCCAAATCTATGTACTCCTATCTTGAAAAAGATCTTACTGTTTGTGATTATAAGTGGATTTGGAGGGCTAAACTCCCGTTAAAAATCCAGATCTTCTTATGGCAACTTTTTCAGGATGCGGTGCTAACCAGGGATGTCATGAAACGAAGGAAGTGGGCCGGCAACCCCCAGTGTTCCTTTTGTGATTGTAGGGAGGCATACCTACACTTATTCTTCCAGTGTCCTGTGGCCGGAATTGCTTGGCGCATGATAACCCACAAGTATAGGGGATCGCAACAGTTTTCGAGGGTAGAGTATTCAACCCAAATTTATAGATTCGACACAAGGGGAGCCAAAGAATACTTGAGAGTATTAGCAGTTGAGTTTTCAACTCAACCACGCCTGGAGATTAAATATCTGCAGCAGAGTGATCAGTAGCACAGTAATATGATAGTTTGATAGCAGTAGTGACAATAACAGTAGCGGTAACAGTAGTAGCAATAGTTTTGTAGCAGTTGGAATAGCAGCAGCAGCAATAGTAACTTAGCAAGAACAATAAGTGGAAAGCTCGTAGGCACTGGATCGGTAACTCGTTGGATGATATTCGTCATGTAACAGTCATAACCTAGGGCGATACAGAACTAGCTCCAGTTCATCAATGTAATGTAGGCATGTATTCCGTAAATAGTCATTCGTGCTTATGGAAAAGAACTTGCATGACATCTTTTGTCCTACCCTCCCGTGGCAGCGGGGTCCATAAGGAAACTAAGGGATATTAAGGCCTCCTTTTAATAGAGAACCGGAACAAAGCATTAACACATGGTGAATACATTAACTACTCAAACTACGGTCATCACCGCGAAGTATCCCAAATATTGTCACTATGGGGTTGACGGATCATAACACGTAATAGGTGCATATGACTAGGCAAGATCGAATCAAGAACATAGATATAGAGATCATAACATAAACGGTTCAGATCTGAAATCATGGCACTCGGGCCCTAGTGACAAGCATTAGGCATAGCAAAGTCATAGCAACATCAATCTCAGAACATAGTGGATACTAGGGATCAAGCCCTAACAAAACAAACTCGATTACATGATGAATCTCATCCAGCTCCTCACCGACCAGCAAGCCTACGAAGGAATTACTCACTCCCGGTGGGGAGCATCATGGAATTGGTGATGGAGAAGGGTTAATGATGACGAAGACCAAATATTCCCCTCTCCGGAGCCCCAAACAGGCTCCAGATCTGGCCTCCCGATGAAGAACAGGAGGTGGCAGCGGCTCCGTATCGTAAAACGCGATTAACTTTCTCTCTGATTTTTTTCTCCGAAAATAGGAATTTATAGTGGCGGAATTAGGGTCGGTGGGGGCCACGAGGTGGGCACAACCCACCAGGGCGCGCCTAGGGGGCCTGGCGCACCCTGGTGGGTGATGCTCACCCTGGCCCCCCTCCTCGGTGGATTTTGGCTCCAATAATTCTCATATATTCTGAAATAATTCTCCAAAAAGTTTCGTTCCATTCCGAGAACTTTTATTTCTGCACAAAAACAACACCATGGTAGTTCTGCTGAAAACAGCGTCAGTCCGGGTTAGTTTCATTCAAATCATGCAAATTAGAGTCCAAAACAAGGGCAAAAGAGTGAGGAAAAGTAGATATGTTGGAGACGTATCAACTCCCCCAAGCTTAAACCTTTGCTTGTCCTCAAGCAATTCAGTTGACAAACTGAAAGTGATAAAGAAAAACTTTTATGAACTCTTTTGTTCTTGTTTACATATATATGCTTAAGTAGTACCCAGGTTTTCAGCAAAGATTATGACTAACCATGTCAACAATAACTCTTAGAAATTATATTAACTCATATCAATAACATAAGCAACTAGCGAGCAATAATAAGATATCTCAAATGCCAACACTTTGTCAAAACAATCATGATACAATATGACAATAGTGGTATCTCACTAGCCCTTTCTGAGACCGCAAAACATAAATGCAGAGCACCTCCAAAGTTCAAGCAGCGACTAAACATTGTAATTCATGGTAGAAAAGATCCAGTCATGCTGCACCCAACATCAACTATACACAGTGCATGAGGATGACAATAGTGCTCTCAGGTCTGGCGCTTATTTGAGAAGGTGATGACTCAACATAAAAGTAAATAGATAGTCCCTTCGCAGAGGGAATCATGGATTTGTAGCGGTGCCAGAGCTCAAAGTTTAAAACAGAGATAGATATAATTTTGGGAGGTACACCCTTCCTGTCAACGTCACGACCAAGAGTTATCAATATCTTACATGCTAAACAAATTAGCGGCGGTTCCCAAGCGGTAAATGTAAAGGTTTACTCCCCCTCCACCAACAATCACACTCCATGGCTAGCCGCATCCACGGGTACCGTCCAAACCAACAACATTCCTAGGGGAGTTTTGTTTAATTATTTTTGATTTTTGATTTCGGGACGGGGAATCCCTATTACCGCCCCTCTCGTGTAAGGACGAGTGAAAAACACTCATCATGAGAATAACCCGCTTAGCATGGAAGATACTGACCGCCCCTTGTCGCTCCATGAGCGATCCAGGCACACAAAACAGATGTTCATTTGAATTTTTAGAGATGGCACATGCAAATTTACTTTGGAACGGCAGGGTAATACCGCATATAGGTAGATATAGTGGACTCATCTGGCATAACTTGGTTTAAGGGTTTTGATGCACAAGCAGTATTTCCGCTTAGTACAGGCGAAGGCTAGCAAATAGATTGAGAAGCGACCAGCTAGAGAGCGAAAACGGTCATGAACATGCATTACATATAATCAACATTGAATACTAGCATGAGTAGGATATGGACACCATGGACATAAATATCATGAAGGCTATGTTGGTTTTGATTCAACTACATGCGTGAACATGTGCCAAGTCAAGCCACTTGAAACATTCAGAGGAGGATACCATATCATCATACCGCATCACAACCATTTTAATGCATGTTGACACCCAAGATAAATCATTATCCACTCCTAGCTACTTAAGCATGGCATGAACACCTATAATCTTTAATGGTCATTGCAAACATGTTTGATCATAATGAGCTGAATCAAGAGATACTAGGTTAAACATATTTACAAAAACAAAAACAAGTTGAGTTCATACCCGCTTTTCTCTGCCACAGTCAATTCATCAAATATCGTCATCATTGCCTTTCACTTGCACGATCGAATGATAAGAAAATAATAATAGTGCAAGAGTGCCGTGGACTAAGCTGGAATCTGCAACATTTTATTCAAGAGGAGAAGACAAAGTAATATGGGCTCCTTTTTAGATAAACAATAATGCAGATGAGAGCCACTCAACAATTTCAGTATGGGCTCCGTGGACTAAGCTTTACCTATTGTCCATTATTTTCTTACTTGCGTAGTTATTGTTGTTAGCATCGTATAGGTTGCTCACCTAGTTGCATATCTAGACAACCTATTTGTTGCTATACCCAATTTGATAAAGATTAACTAAAAATTGGTAGTTGCCTATTCACCCCCCCCCTCTGGTCAACCATATCGATCCTTTCAATTGGTATCAGAGCCTCGTCTCTTTATTAAGGGTTTTACCACCCGAAGAGTATGGTTGATGAAGGGGACCGGCCGGTTGAACTCCCCGAGGCCATGGGTGTGAACATGGTCTCTCGTGAGGATTTAAACGAGGCCATGTCCTCGCTTAAATCCTCCATGACGACCGAGGTCAAATCCATGTTTAAAGAATTCCTTGATACTCTTAAACTTTCCACCGATGCGGTGCAAGTGGCTAATCCCACTAACTCGACATCGGATGTCAACTCCAGTAAGGAGGGGGCTAGTGCTGATAAGGACACTCGTTCTCAAGGAATTAATGGGTCGGGGATCTATGCCTCAGTTCCCCCTCCCTTGGTCTATGGAGGACCGGTGCACCCACCTCATATAGTTAATCTCGGTCCTCCTCCTAAACTTGTTAAGAATGATTTTGCTAATTGAGTTTTTCGTATCAAGTCTCATTTGGATCATGATACGTCCATTTTGCATCATGATTTCCTACTGTTATTTACTTTGTTTTGTTGAATAATAATGCTTTGGGGAGTGATTCTAATGCCTTTTCTCTCATAATATGCAAGGTTTACACAAGGAGGGAGAATACCGGCAGCTAGAATTCTGGACCCAAGAAAAACACGTCAGAGATACCTATTCTGCACAACTCCAATGAAGCTGAAATTTTACGAAGATTATTTTTACATTTAATAAAAAAATACTGGAGCTGGAAACTACCGGAGGAGGCCCCCCAGGTGGGCACAACCCACCAGGGCGCGCCAGGCCCCCTGGGCGCGCCCTGATGGGTTGTGCTCAGCCTGGCCCACCTCCGGTGCCCATCTTCTGGTATAAGGTCTCTCTTGACCTAGAAAAAAACAGAGGAGGACTTTCAGGACGAAGCGCCGCCGCCTCGAGGCGGAACTTGGGCAGGAGCACTTTTGCCCTCCGGCGGAGCGATTCCGCCGGGGGAACTTCCCTCCCGGAGGGGGAAATCGAAGCTATCGTCATCACCAACACCCCTCTCATCTTTGTGAGGCTAATCTTCATCAACATCTTCAACAACACCATCTCCTCTCAAACCCTAGTTCATCTCTTGTGTTCAATCTTTGTACCGGAACCTCAGATTGGTACCTGTGGGTGACTAGTAGTGTTGATTACCTTGCGTAGTTGATTACTATATGGTTTATTTGGTGGAATATTATATGTTTAGATCCAATATGCTATTCAATACCTCTCTGATCTTGAGCATGATTATTATTTGTGAGTAGTTACCTTTGTTCTTGAGGTCACGGGAGAAGTCATGTTGCAAGTAATCATGTGAATTTGATATGTGTTCGATATTTTGATGATATGTATGTTGTGATTCCCTTAGTGGTGTCATGTGAACGTCGACTACATGACACTTCACCATTCATGGGCCTAAGGGAATGCATTGTGGAGTAGTTATTAGATGATGGGTTGCTAGAGTGACAGAAGCTTAAACCCTAGTTGATGCGCTACTTCGTAAGGGGCTGATTTGAATCCACATGTTTAATGCTATGGTTAGACTTTGTCTTAATACTTTTCTCGTAGTTGCGGATGCTTGCGAGGGGGTTAATCATAAGTAGGTTATTAGTTCAAGTAAGAACAACACCTTAGCACCGGTCCACCCACATATCAAATTATCAAAGTAGCGAACACGAATCAAACCAACATGATAAAAGTGACTAGACGAAATTCCCGTGTACCCTCAAGAACACTTTGCCTATTACTAGTGATTGTTCTGGCCTGTCCTTTGCCTCAAAAGGATTGGGCTACCTTGCTACACCTTGTTTACCGTTACCGTTACTTGCTTGCTACCAATTATCTTGCTATCAAACTATCTGTTACCTACAATTTCAGTGCTTGCAGAAATTACCTTGCTGAAAACCGCATGTCATTTCCTTCTGCTCCTCGTTGGGTTCGACACTCTTACTTATCGAAAGGACTATGATTGATCCCCTATACTTGTGGGTCATCAAGACTCTTTTCTGGTGCCGTTGCCGGGGAGTGAAGAGCTCTTGGTAAGTGGAAATCGGTAAGGAAAAACTTATACTACGTGCTGAAATTTATTGCTACTTGCTACTATGGAGAACAATCTTTGAGGGGTTTGTTCGGGGTATCTTCACCTCGACCGGAACCACAATTAGTTGCCCCTCAACCTACAACACCTACTGAAAATGTTACTTATTAAATTCCTTCGGGTATGCTAGAACAACTGCTTGCTAAACCTTATGCAGGAGACGGAACTGAACATCCTGATATGCACCTTTTATATGTGAACGAGATTTGTGGATTATTTAAGCTTGCATGTTTACCCGGAGATGAAGTTAAGAAGAAGGTTTTCCCTTTATCTTTGGAGGGAAAGCATTGACATGGTATAGGCTATGTGATGATCTTGGATCCTGGAACTGGAATCGTTTGCAATTGGAATTTCACCAAAAGTTTTATCCCATGCATCTAGTTCATCGTGATCGGAATTATATATATAATTTTTGGCCTCGTGAAGGAGAAAGTATTGTTCTAGCTTGGGGGAGGCTTAAGTCAATGTTATATTCATGCCCCAATCATGACATTCCGAGGGAAGTTATCATTCAGAATTTTTATGCTCGGCTTTCTCATAATGATCAATCCATGCTCGATACTTCTTGTTCTGGTTCTTATATGATGAAGACTATTGAATTCAAGTGGGATCTCTTAGAAAGAATTAAATGCAACTCTGAAGATTGGGAACTCGACGAAGGTAATGAGTCAGGTATAAAGCTTGAATTTGATTATGTTAAATCTTTTATGAATACCGATACTTTTCACAAGTTTAGCACTAGATATGGACTTGACTCTGAGATAGTAGCCTCTTTCTGTGAAGCATTTGCTACTCACGTTGATCTCCCTAAGGAGAAGTGGTTTAAATATCATCCCCCTATTAAGGAAGAAATTAAAGAACCGGTCATAGCTAAAGAAGAAACCATCTTTTACAATGTTGATCCAGTTGTGCCTACTGCTTATATTGAAAAACCACCTTTCCCTGTTAGGATAAAGGAACATGCTAATGTATCAACTGTGGTTCGTAAGAGTAATATAAGAGCACCTAAACCCCCTGAGCAAATTAAAGTAGAACCTAGTGTTGCTATGGTTAAAGATCTCTTGGTAGAAAATATTGATGGGCATGTCATCTACTTCTGTGATGAAGCTGCTAGAATTGCTAAACCTGATGAAAAAGATAAACATACACCCATAGAAGGCTTGCCTGTTGTCTCAGTCAAAATAGGAGATCATTGCTATCATGGTTTATGTGATATAGGTGCTAGTGTGAGTGCTATCCCTTTTACCTTATACCAAGAAATTATGGATGAAATAGCACCTGCTGAAATGGAAGACATTGATGTCACTATTAAACTTGCTAATAGAGACACTATCTGTAACACCCCAAAAATCGGGTTATCGGTTTTTGTGCTGTTATTCCTTCCTAGCTTTTCTCTCCCGAATTTTTCCTCTGGAACTTGGCAAGTAACCAGGTGAATCCAGTCATTCCCCAACCTCTCAGTGCCTTTCTCATGCTCTTGTGCCAGTCAACCCTCCATCAGTAAACCCCGAATCTCATTCAAACCCTAGTTCCGAAATATTGGAACTGGAAATCCTGCCTTTGTGTTTACAAAGGAGCTATCATTTTCCTTGCTCTGTTGATCCTCCCAAAATTTCTAGAGACCCTTTTTCCCTCATAAACCCTAGATGTGCAAAAATATTGCTAAGTCATATGCAATATTTCTCATCTAGAATTAATTCCTTTTTCAGTCTTTCTGAGGAATTAAATCCAGGAAAATATCTATCCATCTCCAAAGCTCATGAAAACTTGTGGAGATATTCCTTGTGATCATATTGAGCTCTCATAAAAATATTGGCCATGATTAAATAGGGGAAATTGCATTTTCCTATTTAAAGCCAATATCTCAATTTGGGGCCTTTCCAAAGGAACTACCATTTTGGTAGCTAGGAAAAATCCCAAATAATTTGTGGAGCTTCTAATATCCATATCTTCTCCATTTCCATCAAAATATCCGGTCCCCCAATTCAAATTTTGAGCACCACTTCCATTTGCAAATTCTGTCCAGATTTCCCATTTGCAAAGGAAGTGCATGATTCCTTGATCTCCTTGGGCTAAAATTTTGCAGGGTTATTCATTATGAGTAATTACCCTTGTCCTCCAAAAATCAGCCCATTCCATTTGGCCAATCTCCCTCAGCAAATTATCCAAGTTTTTGTCCAGATTGGAGCACTATGAAGGAAGTACCATTTCTACTTATGCAAATGGTATGAAACTTTTACAGTGACTCCATATGCCTAAATCATTGGTCTCCACCAAGTTTGGGCCATTATCATCTAGCCAATTCCTTAGAACCATTTGGTTTCTATTTCTGTCCAGTCTAGCACTTTGTGAAGGAAGTGCTTGCTTTCTTGATTCAATTGAGCTGAAATTTGGCAAGGTAGTGCATATTGATGTATTACTACTGTAAACCAAAAATCAGCTCAATTATCCAAACCAATCTTTTTCTATAATTTTCTCAAGTTTCTGTTCAGATTGTATCTCTATGAAGGAAGTACCTTTATAGATAATCAATTTGAGGTGAAACTTGTTCAGCTATCTCTCATGACCAAATCATCTCTCTACCCCAAAAATAATCCAAGTCTATCTAGCCAATTGACCCCAGCACTCTCATTTCCAAATCTGGTCAGACTGCCAAGTTGCAAAGGAAGTAGATTTATTCATTGGTGCCGAGGCTTTGCCTAGATGATGACCTTAGTAGATGATTGACCCCTGCCCAAGGTCATGCCAAGAGGAGCACTGTGGTGGTCACACCACAGTACAAACAGGTTGCTGTTGGCAACTATTTGACCTTGGTCCAGTCACCTCAGGCCTCTCTTGAGTCATTCAGCAGCATAGGTCAACTCAGGGAAGCTCGGAGAAGCCCCCAGACATCTTTTGGCATCAAGCGCAGCGTGGCATCGCCATGGCCACGCGGTGACCACGTGCAGAGCACGCCAAAACCGCGCCCTGTGCATGGGATTCGTCGGGAGCGCGCCTCCAGCGGGTTGCAGCTCGTCCTCGAGTGCCGGCGAGTTGTCCACCTCACTCGCGCACCCTCTGGAGCTCTCTCCCCCTTGTCCTCTAGCCGTGGTCGCTTCTGCCGTCATCCCGAAGCTCCGGCCGGTGTCCCGAAGCTCCGGCCACCGTCCATCCCCTTCCCGAGCTTTCCCCCGTAGCTATATAAGCGTGCCCCGAGCCCCGAGGACCAGCAAGCCCCAGCCCCTCCCGCTCGAGCTCCCGGAGCTCCCTGCCCCTCCAATGGCCGAAGCCCCGCTGCCACTCCCGTCGGCCATCCCCGCGCCCCAACCCTTTCCCCCTCCCTTTCCTCGGCACCCCAGCCTCCCCGGGTGTCTGCGCACCGTCGCCGCCTTCAACCCCGGCGAGGAAGCCCACCGGCGCAGGCCCTGCCGTCGAGCTCCTCGGCCGCCGCGGACCTCCACCGCCCCGGCGCTGTAGGCCAGCCCGAGCCCAGCTGAGGCCACCCCGGGCGCGGTATGGGCCGGCGGAGCCTCTGCGCTCTCCGGTTGGTTCCCTCGGGCAGCGAGGCGGCGGTCAGGCCGGCGACCGGCGCTCTCCCCGCGTCCCTGTCGCGGTGAAGAAGAAGATCAGGGGAGGAGAGAGAGAGGGCAAGGCGGGCCCCGCCCGTCAGCGAGAGACAGATGAGTCAACCTCCGGGCCCGCGTATTTTAAGTGGAAGCGCACTTTCAAAAGTACGTCTTCCTTTACTGAAGGCGTATTCTGATAATCCTTCGGTTATGAATACGCTTTCATTGCGGCGAAGGTGTATTTCAGAAAATGCGCTTTCGTTTTCCAGCCAGCTGCCGAAATGATTAAATAATGAACGTTCACCCGTTAGGAACTGTGATGGGCACTGTTTTACCCATTTTACAGTCTAACGAACGAACGATCGTATCTCGGCAATCGTAGCTCCGATCGGGGTAAAACCAGCGCCCACGTCTTCGTCTTGTCGAGCCCGTTCTGATGGCATTATTTTCATAATGTGTTCACATTGTGAAAATAACCATTTTGCCCTTGCCCTCCGATCGAGCCCTTTGAGAGAGAACCCTTTTCGGCGACTTCTTCCGCGAGGTGATTGCTCTTCCTCCCAACGTATTCGTCGACCCTCAGGCAAGCCAACCTCTTACCATGAGCTCCGGACTTGCGTGATGACTTTGCTTGCACCTGTGTGTTTATCTGTATCACCTGTTAATCTGCATTTGCATACACATGTGATAGCATCGGTACTAGTTACTAGCATTACTCTTCATCTAATACCATGTCTTATTTCCATATTGCCATGCTAATAATAGTAATATTTTTAATAACACTGACATGTTAGTACTATGATTGATCTCATGCCATGACTATCAGTACCATGGCCTTGCTATGCTAGCACTTATAATTGTCGATATGTTGAGTTGAATTAAGAGATTACTGTCGATGATTATTTTGGGGTTTCATCCGGCAGTTTGTGGATATGAGGAGTTAAATTAATGCAACCTAGTTGGTTGATCTTGAGTCACCTGTCCGGGCTTATCCGTGCAGCCACATTTGCCGGTATGGGACGGCCTTGACTTGGTCTGATCGCGTGTTCTTTTATCGGTACCACCAAAGCGGGAAGGTTATGCGCGCGCGCTGCCCTGGCCCGGTAGGCGGCGATAACCTTGTGAGCCCAGTTGGTTGTTTGTTTGCACGCGGTCCCCGTTTGGGACAGTCTGGTCCCCGTTTGGGATAAATAGTTTGGCCACGACGGTGGCAGGTGTCATGAGGACACAAGGGCCACCCAGGGCAGACCTCCGAGGGAGGATGAGTGCCGGTGGTACGATGAAGGAGTCACGGGTCAGGCAAGTTCTGTTGAAGCAACGCTGGTCCACCCGAGTGGGATCACGAGGCCAGGTGCTTCATGGTGTGGGTAAAGTGCGCAACCTCTGCAGAGTGTCAAAATCTATTCGAATAGCCGAGTCCATGGTATTGGACAGCCCGTCCAGACCTCACTAGGTGGTCAACCGTAATAATGATAACAAAGATGGAAGAATTCATCTTGGGTAGACATCAGATGATGTCAGGATTATGATATGTTAGCCAAGGGATGGCTATATGATGAATGGTCGGATGACCACATGATTGGGATTGGATTTAAGTCAGTTCAGGATTGGATCATGAGTATGTCGAGGGTTGCGGGACAACCCAGAAGAGAGTAAGTTGACCCTCGGTATCAGTAAGCACTTGAAGTACCTAGTGTGATCATTGCTATGCTATGTTATGTAGATTATAGGTCTGATCCATACTATTCTATGCTTGATGTGTGTTTTACAGTTAATTTCATGCCATGCTTAGGATTAATTCATGCATAGCATAGGGCTTGCTTTGTCATCTGCTTGTTTGGATGCTATGTATTTGGTTGTCTTGCGAGTACATTCAAAGTACTCACCTGGCCTTGCACGTGGCCAGTTGCAGGAGAAGATCCGTCGTGCTAGATCGTAACCTAGCCAGTCCTGTGCGTTATGGAGCCCAGCCAGAGACGTAGTTGCCGCTGAACCAAGACCCCCGCGGCCATTTAGTTAGCCTTGGAGCTATGTAATATTGTAGTAAGCAACAGTATTGTAATACTCCATTATAATTAATAAAGCCATTTTGTGCCTGGAATTGCTGTATCATGTCTTTGGCGTGCGCCAGGTCTTATCCTGGGGCTGGCGTGCATCGGCCCTCTATCGGGGTACCACACTATCACACCACTTGGGATTGTTAGAGATGTTGAAGTCTTGTGTGGGAAAGTAAAATATCCTACTGATTTTCTAGTCCTTGGTTCCCCACAAGATGACTTTTGTCCCATTATCCCTGGTAGACCGTTCTTGAGCACCGTCAATGCTAAGATAGATTGTGAAAAACAAACTGTTGGTGTTAGTTTTGGTAATGTGTCTCATGAGTTTAATTTTTCCAAGTTTAGTAGACAACCTCGTGATAAAGCGTTACCTAATAAGGATGAAATAATTGGTCTTGCTTCTATTGCCGTGCCTCCTACTGATCCATTAGAACAATATTTGCTCGACCATGAAAATGATATGCATTTGCGTGAAAGAAACGAAATAGATCAAATTTTCTTCGAACAACAACCTCTCTTGAAACACAATTTGCCTATTGAAACTCCAGGAGGTCCTCCTCCACCTAAAGGTGATCCCGTGTTTGAATTGAAACAATTGCCTGACACTTTGAAGTATGCTTATCTTGATGAGAAAAAGATATATCCTGTTATTATTAGTGCTAACCTTTCAGAACATGAATAAGAAAGATTATTAAAAGTTCTAAGGAAGCACCGGGCTGCTATTGGATATACTCTTGACGATCTTAAGGGCATTAGTCCCACTCTATGTCAGCACAAGATCAATATGAAACCTGATGCTAAACCCGTTGTTGATCACCAACGGCGATTGAATCCTAAGATGAGGGAAGTGGTAAGAAATTAAATACTAAAACTTCTGGAAGCAGGTATAATTATCCTATTGCTGATAGTAGCTGGGTAAGTCCCGTTCATTGTGTCCCTAAGAAAGGAGGTATTACCGTTGTTCCTAATGATAAGAATGAACTCATTCCGCAAAGAATTGTTACTGGCTATAGAATGGTAATTGATTTTAGAAAAATAAATAAAGCTACTAGAAAAGATCATTACCATCTACCGTTCATTGATCAAATGTTAGAGAGACTATCTAAGCACACACACTTTTGCTTCTTAGATGGATATTCTGGTTTCTCTCAAATACCCGTGTCACAATCTGATCAAGAGAAAACTACCTTTACTTGCCCTTTTGGAACATATGCTTATAGACGTATGCCTTTTGGTTTATGCAATGCACCTGCTACCTTTCAAAGATGTATGACTGCTATATTCTCTGATTTTTGTGAAAATATTGTGGAGGTTTTCATGGATGATTTTTCCGTTTACGGAACTTCTTTTGATGATTGCTTAAGCAACCATGATCGAGTTTTGCAGAGATGCGAACAAACTAATCTCGTCTTGAATTGGGAGAAGTGCCACTTTATGGTTAATGAAGGCATTGTCTTGGGGCATAAAATATCTGAACGAGGTATTGAGGTGGACAAAGCTAAAGTTGATGAAATTGAGAAAATGCCATGTCCTATAGACATTAAAGGTATTCGAAGTTTCCTTGGTCATGCTGGTTTTTATAGGAGGTTCATTAAAGACTTCTCTAAAATTTCTAGGCCTCTTACTAATCTTTTGCAAAAGGATATTCCTTTTGTTTTTGATGATGATTGTGTTGAAGCCTTTGAAACACTCAAGAAAGCCTTAACCTCCGCACCTATTGTTCAACCACCTGATTGGAACTTACCTTTTGAAATTATGTGTGATGTTAGTGATTATGTTGTTATTGCTGTCATAGGACAAAGAGTTGATAAGAAATTGAATGTTATACATTATGCTAGTAAAACTCTAGACAGTGCCCAACAAAACTATGCTATTACTGAAAAGGAATTTTTAGCAGTTGTGTTTGCTTGTGATAAATTTTAATCCTATATTGTTGATTCCAAAGTCATTGTTCACTCCGATCATGCTGCTATAAAATACCTTATGGAAAATAAAGATGCTAAACCTAGACTCATTAGGTGGGTTCTCTTGCTCCAAGAATTTGACTTACACATTGTTGATAGGAAAGGAGCCGAGAACCCCGTAGCTGACAACTTGTCTAGGTTAGAAAATATTCTTGATGACCCACTACCTATTGATGATAGTTTCCCTGACGAACAGCTAGCTACAATAAGTGTTTCACAACACACACCTTGGTATGCTAATTATGCTAACTACATTGTCGCTAAATATATACCACCTAGCTTTACTTATCAACAAAAGATAAAAAAATTCTATGACTTGAGACATTACTTTTGGGATGACCCACATCTTTATAAAGAAGGAGTGGATGGTATTATTAGACGTTGTGTACCTGAGCATGAACAGGAACAAATCCTACGGAAATGTCATTCCGAAGCTTATGGAGGACATCATGCGGGAGATAGAACTGCTCATAAGGTATTGCAATCTGGTTTTTTATTGGCCTACTCTCTTCAAGGATGCCCGTAAGTTTGTCTTGTCTTGTGATGAATGTCAAAGAATTGGTAATATTGGTAAGCGTCAGGAAATGCCTATGAATTATTCACTTGTTGTTGAACCATTTGACGTTTGGGGTTTTGATTATATGGGGCCTTTTCCTTCCTCCAATGGGTACACTCATATTCTGGTTGCGGTTGATTATGTCACTAAGTGGGTAGAAGCTATTCCAACTAGTAGTGCTGATCACCACACCTCCATTAAAATGCTTAAAGAGGTTATAATCCCGAGGTTTGGATTCCCTAGATATTTGATGACTGATGGTGGTTCACATTTTATCCATGGTGCCTTTCGTAAGATGCTTGCTAAATATGATGTTAACCATAGAATTGCATCACCCTATCATCCTCAATCTAGTGGTCAAGTTGAACTTAGCAATAGAGAAATAAAATTAATACTACAAAAAACCGTCAATAGGTCTCGTAAGAATTGGTCTAAGAAATTAGATGATGCACTTTGGGCCTATAGAACAGCTTATAAAAATCCTATGGGTATGTCTCCATATAAAATGGTGTATGGGAAAGCTTGTCATTTGCCTCTAGAACTAGAACACAAAGCATTTTGGGCAATTAAAGAACTCAACTATTATTTCAAACTTGCCGGTGAGAAGAGGTTATTTGATATTAGCTCACTAGGGCCTCGTTCTGCACAAGAGTTTTTCCAGCCCCCAAGGGGTTGGGGATTGTTGGGGATTTGGTGATTCCCTTGCCTTCACCCAATCCCCTCAAATCCCCCACATCCCCCCATCCCAATCCCCTACATTCCCTGCACATACAAATATTGTTTCACAGGTGGGAATTGTGTTTGTACTATTGGATAATTAAAATAAAAATGTGATCTTTGTAGATCATCACTCTAACAACATATAATTCTGCATGACTTGGAATCAATCTCTTATCATAACAATACTTTATCACAGCCATAACATAATTTACAGACAAAGATTATTGGATACTCAAAATAAAAATGTGAACTTTGCGTAACAGCAACATCATAATTTTGCATGACTTAATTTTGCAACATCATAACCCATTCACAATCCAAGCATCTTGCTATCAAGTGGACGATAGTGTGGAATATGAATATTACAAAATAGTGCAAACATATCAGGGAACAACTTCTGGTGGTGGAATACGATAGTGTGGACACACACTTCATGAACAGCTTCTGGTGGTGGCAGCTCTTTCCTTTGCTATTGTCTGGTTCTTGGGGGTGGCAGCCAAGACACAAAATATCTCTGGAAGAAAGCATCGATCTTGAGTCCACATGAGAAAAAGGCAAAAATACTACTACAAGTGTTATGGACCAGTTCTTTCAGTTCCTCGAATGTTCTATCATTGCAACTATAAACAAGGCTCAGGTACCTATAAAAACAAGCAGGATAATCACTTCAGAATTATAACATTGCATAACTCAAAATATTGCTTTACTGCAAAGATGCAGAACATGCCAAAATATGAGCGATAAAAGGCCAATTAAAGATACTGGAACTTAACATCCATCCATCCATACATACAACCCTAGAATTACTGGACTTGTATCTATCCAGAACTTGATCGCTACCTTATCATGCAATGGGCGAAGCGCGGAAATATGAAAAACAGAAGAACTTCCGCACATATAGAAATTGATTATAAATAACCATCACAAGCGAGTAAAATAAATAAATCAGGAAAATATTGTCTTAGTCATAAAGGACCAGACAATATTGGAGAAACAAACAGGTTTTGTATAAAGAAAAATGCGAGTATAGTTTGGATGACCTGAATTAGTGTGATGGTGTCATCAAGAACATAAATAAAAGGCAAGTTAAACTTCATAAAATAAAAATCAGTACTTCAAATTTCATTTGAGAACCCAAATATATTCCCGAATTACTGAGAGCTGTATCAGTATCCGCTATATTTATTCTGCTCCAAACAGAGGCTTAATATGTTTTCAAGGTGGGTATCTTATCATGGGAAGCAAGAGGCAACATATATCCACAGAGCCAGATGACATAAGTAGAATGAGATAAGTTGTATACTATAGGTGTCCAGATCCAGCTATTTTTATATAGGTGTTAGTGCTATGTTGATCATACCTCATGGGGACATCTGACTCCGAAGCCACATAACAACAGTCTCTTTATCATTATCAACGACATTTATGAAAATCTCACGGTTTGCAGCATCCTTGAAGACGTTGAATGCTTTGATCTTCTCGATGCGGGTGACATCCTCCATTGTTTTCAACACATCCATGCACTTGGTGATAGAGAAGTCATTTAATTTTGTTGCCTCTGCCTTTTCATTGGCCAAGTATGCCGCTTCATCATCTACTTGCCTTTTCTTCAACTCTATATATTTCTCTAATGCTCCAGCAATCACATCTCCACTATTCTTGGGCTTCTTTTGGGGCATCTTTCCTGAACCAACCATTGTACGACCCACTTCTTCACTTGGATTGACATCCTCCTTCCTATGTGCAGCATCCATTTGATCCAGAATTTGCAAGTCATCTTCATCATTTTGCACTTGATTCATCATCTCAAAGTCATCACTTTCTATTACTTCCTCAACCTCTCTTTCATCTTCAAAGTCTTCGTCAATTTGTGGTGGTTGTGCAATGGATGTGAAATTATAGGTACCCTCAGCCGTATGCCCTGCAAAATGCATGTAAGTAACCAAGCAATAGGTAGAGTTAAGAGTTAAGAGGTAGCAACAAAAGTTGGTAAACTTACCATCATAGAGTTCTCCTAGCAAGTCAAAGAGAGGAAACGATTTCTTCTTGAATTTCCCGATGCTTGGATATGACTACAAAGAACCAAAGTAATAGATGAATATTAGCATGGTATAAAATTGTAACCATATCGAAGGGTGGAATTAAAGAACTTACAATCAACAGGTTGTCCCAAAGGTTGGTGTCAGCTTCTATCATACATCTTTTGTCATCCCAGCCAACACCGTTTTGCTTTCGAGCTTCTTTTAACATCCTGTATTCTCGCAAAGCATTGCCTTGGGTGTTGTTCCCTTGGTAGTTATCATTGTCATTGGGTACATTGACAAAATCAGCTATAGGTATGTTATCTGGTTGGTTGTCAAGCCATTCCTCATCACCAGCATGAAATTTGATGATGTTATGAAAGATTGCGGTAGCTGCTGGAATCCTCGCTTGGTTCCTAATTGAATGTAATGTCCCGACATTGAGAATCGGGAATCGCTTCTTAAGAACTCATAGGGTCCTTTCTACATGATTCCGCAACATAGCGTGTCGAAGATTGTATAATTCTCTATGGTTCTGTGGACGATGGTGGCCATGCCCAAATTCATTCAAGTGATACCTCACACCCCGATACGGTGCAAGGAAGGATGTGGTGTTTGCGTAACCACCATTGACGAGGTAAAACTTCCCATCGGGTACTTTAAAACCAGAGTTAATTGCAGATCGAAGAACCCTAGCATCTGTTGCAGACCCCTCCCAGCCACATGATATAAATGTGATCTTCAAGTCAAAGTCACATGCAATCATTATGTTTTGGCTTAGGGTGCCCTTCCTATTCCGAAATGGGGCAGCACTCTCAGGTGTAATGGTAATAGGAACATGGGATCCATCGATAGCACCTATACAGTTCTGTAAAAAAACAGATTGCTAATTAACTTTTGAAATTTTATTGGAGAAGGTAAGGAATTTTTTTAAGTGTCAAGATATGAACCTTGAAGTATGGATAGAATCGCTCATCAGTAGCAATTATTGGATGTGGTTCGTCAATGCGTGGAGGCTCCACAAAGCGAGTACATAGGGCAGGGATGATATCAAAGAACTCGTTGATGTACTCATGAAAGGTGGATCCACTATGCCTGAATTCCAGTTGCATATCTTCATATGATGAATTATGTGACAACATGTACAGGAAGAACGCTAACTTCTCCTCCACCTTGAGTCTTGTGTCTTTTATCAATTCTTTCCTTCTAAGATATGATGCTAAAGACTTAAAGATGTATGGTTCCATCCTAAAAGGTACCAAGCAATTCTTCACGTGTCCTTCAAGAAGTTCGTCAACACGCTGCTTGCCGTAAAGGATCGAGCTATGCCTTTGTTTTTTTTCACCCTGTCCTCTATTGTCCATTAAGTATGAGTGCGATAACGGAAGAATGAAAAGGACCATCTCATCATCATCTTCCTCTCTTCTCTTCCTAATACGATCTAGACCCCGTGACTTCATTTCAAAACTAATACCGAAGCAATCAAGAAACAATGACAAGAATTAGAGAGCAAACAAGAAATAGAGAGCTAACAAGCCCTAGTAAATACAAGGCATACCGAAGTTTGGCGTCTTAACTGGATCCCAAGAAGGTGGTGGCTCGTCCACTCCCACTATAAACCAAGGCTCAGGTACCTATAAAAAGCAAATCAGTTGTCCAACCGGGCTGATTTTAATTCAGTGCTTTTAATTAAGCTGGCCAACAGTATTTGATGTAGGACTGAGCTTAATTCAGAAAATCCAACAAATAGCTTATGTGTGCTGAATTAAAAGATTCAAGATAAACTACTATCAACCTGATCATTGTTTCGTCATAGGCAAGTTTTAACATGCTCAGAACAGCTACAGTCAGTTTCACCCAAGATTTACTCTTGTTTCTTTTCCGAAAAAAGAACACTAGTTTATGTAGTGACTCTACCCCAAAACAGAATATGCGCTATTTTAGGTTCACTGTCAGAAGTATTCCTATTTCTTTTTGACACCATGGACGCAACCATCTCCCCTCCTCCTCCTATAGGAATAATCATACATTTATAACCCTACCTCGGTGAGATCACGAGCTCCTTGCTGGTGACTAATCACGAGTGATAAGTAGTAAACTAGTGACCTCTGCTGCTGTATGCCTTGGAGTGTTAAAAGAAACGGAACTGTATGCAGAAGCCGAGTTAACTAATCCTGAACTCGCTCCATAGAAGAAGAAAAATGCAGGTAAACTCACTCCATAGATATTAGTAGCACGCCCGGCCGCCCGGCAAACTGAACGTCCCTGTCATTAACACTCTACTGAGATAAATGATTGGCGTGCTACGGTGCTAGAGTTTCTAGCTCGAGAGTTTCAGTTGAGACAACTCGATCGGTGGACGTGTGATACGTCCATTTTGCAACATGCTTTTATATTGATATTTATTGCATTATGGGCTGTTATTACACACTTTGGTACAATACTTATGCCCTTTCTCTCTTATTTTACAAGGTTTATTTGAAGAGGGAGAATGCCGGCAGCTGGAATTCTGGACTGGAAAAGGAGCAAATCTGAGATACCTATTCTGCACAACTCCAAAAGTCCTGAAAATTTACGGAGAATTATTTTGGAATATATAAAAAATACTGGGCAAAAGAAATACCAGAGGGGGCCCACCGGGCAGTCACAAGCCAGGGGGCGCGCCCTACCCCCCTGGGCGCGCCCCTGTGGCTTGTGGTCCACCTGGCAGCCCTCCGGTGCCCATCTTCTGCTATATGGAGGGTTTTGACCTGGAAAAAATCATAACCGAGCTTTCGGGGTGAAGCGCCGCCGTCTCGAGGCGGAACTTGGGCAGAACCAATCTAGGGCTCCGGTGGAGCTGTTCTGCCGGGGAAACTTCCCTCCCGGAGGGGGAAATCGAAGCCATCATCATCACCAACGATCCTCTCATCGAGAGGGGGTCAATCTCCATCAACATCTTCACCAGCACCATCTCCTCTCAAACCCTAGTTCATCTCTTGTATCCGATCTTTGTCTCAAAACCTCAGATTGGTACCTGTGGGTTGCTAGTAGTGTTGATTACTCCTTGTAGTTGATGCTAGTTGGTTTACTTGGTGGAAGATCATATGTTCAGATCCTTAATGATAATTAATACTCCTCTGATTTTGAACATGAATATGCTTTGTGAGTAGTTACGTTTGTTCCTGAGGGCATGTGATAAGTCTTGTTATAAGTAATCATGTGAATTTGGTATTCGTTTGATATTTTGATGAGATGTATGTTGTCTCTCCTCTAGTGGTGCTATGTGAACGTCGACTACATGACACTTCACCATTGTTTGGGCCTAGAGGAAGGCATTGGGAAGTAATAAGTAGATGATGGGTTGCTAGAGTGACAGAAGCTTAAACCCTAGTTTATGCGTTGCTTCGTAAGGGGCTGATTTGGATCCACACATTTCATGCTATGGTTAGATTTATCTTAATTCTTCTTTCGTAGTTGCGGATGCTTGCGAGAGTGGTTAATCATAAGTGGGAGGCTTGTGCAAGTAAGGGCAGCACCCAAGCACCGGTCCACCCACATATCAAATTATCAAAGTAACGAACGCGAATCATATGAGGATGATGAAAACTAGCTTGACAGTAATTCCCATGTGTCCTCGGGAGCGCTTTGCTATATATAAGAGTTTGTCCAGGCTTGTCCTTTGCTATAAAAAGGATTGGGCCACCTTGCTGCACCTTATTTACACTTGTTACTTGCTACCCGTTACGAATTATCTTATCACAAAACTATCTGTTACCGATAATTTTAGTGCTTGCAGAGAATACCTTACTGAGAACTGCTTGTCATTTCCTTCTGCTCCTCGTTGGGTTCGACACTCTTACTTATCGAAAGGACTACGATAGATCCCCTATCCTTGTGGGTCATCAAGACTCTTTTCTGGCGCCGTTGCCGGGGAGTGAAGCGCCTCTGGTGAGTGGAACTTGGTAAGGAAAAATTTATATACTGTGCTGAAATTTACTGTCACTTGTTACTATGGAAAGTAATCCTTTGAGGGGCTTGTTCGGGGTATCTTCACCTCGACCGGAAGTACAAAGAGATGCTCCTCAACCTGCTGCACCTATTGAAAATATTTATTATGAAATTCCCTCGGGTATGATAGAGAAACTTCTAGCTAATCCTTATGCAGGAGATGGAACACTACATCCTGATTTGCATCTAATCTATGTGGATGAAGTTTGTGGATTATTTAAGCTTGCAGGTTTGCCCGAGGATGATGTCAAGAAGAAGGTCTTTCCTTTATCTTTGAAGGAGAAGGCATTGACATGGTACAGGCTATGTGATGATATTGGATCTTGGAACTACAACCGATTGAAATTGGAATTTCATCAGAAGTTTTATCCTATGCATCTGGTTCATCGTGATCGGAATTATATTTATAATTTTTGGCTTCGTGAAGGAGAAAGTATCGCTCAAGCTTGGGGGAGGCTTAAGTCAATGTTATATTCATGCCCCAATCATGAGCTCCCGAGAGGAATTATTATTCAGAACTTTTATGCTCGGCTTTCTAATAATGATCGGTCCATGCTCGATACTTCTTGCGCTGTTTCTTTTATGAAGAAAGATATTGAATTCAAGTGGGACTTATTGGAAAGAATTAAACGCAACTCTGAAGATTGGGAACTCGACGAAGGTAAGGAGTCAGGTATAAACCTTAAGTTTGATTGTGTTAAATCCTTTATAGACACCGATGCTTTTCGTGAATTTAGCACTAAATATGGACTTGACTCTGAGATAGTAGCTTCTTTCTGTGAATCTTTTGCTACTCATGTTGATCTCCCTAAGGAGAAGTGGTTTAAATATCATCCTCCCATTGAAGTGAAAGTAGTTGAACCTATTAAAGTTGAGGAGGAAACTATCACTTATAATGCTGATCCTGTTATTCCTACTGCTTACATTGAGAAACCACCCTTTCCTGTTAGGATAAAGGAACATGCTAAAGCTTCAACTGTGGTTCGTAAGAGTTCTATTAGAACACCTACACCCCCTGAACAAATTAAAGTCGAACCTAGTATTGCTATGGTTAAAGATCTCTTGGTTGATAATATTGATGGGCATGTTATTCATTTCTGTGATGAAGCTGCTAGAATTGCTAGGCCAGATACTTAGAGTAAACATAGACCAGTTGTTGGCGTGCCAGTTGTTTCTGTTAAAATAGGAGATCATTGTTATCATGGCTTATGTGATATGGGTGCTAGCGTGAGTGCAATTCCCTTTTCCTTATACAAAGAAATTATGCATGATATTGCACCAGTTGAACTAGAGGAAATTGATGTTACTATTAAGCTTGCTAATAGAGATACTATTGCACCAATGGGGATTGTTAGAGATGTTGAAGTCTTGTGTGGGAAAATAAAGTATCCTACTGATTTTCTTGTTCTCGATTCCCCAGAAGATGATTTTTGTCACATTATATTTGGCAGACCCTTCTTGAATACTGTTAATGCTAGGATTGATTGTGAAAAGGAAACAATCACTGTGAGTTTTGGGGATGTGTCTCATGAGTTCAATTTCTCTAAATTTCGTAGACAACCCATGACAAAGAATTGCCTAGTAAAGATGAAATTATTGGTCTTGCTTCTATTGCTGTGCCTCCTACTGATCCTTTAGAACAATATTTGCTGGACCATGAAAATGATATGCATATGAATGAGAGGAATGAAATAGATAAAATTTTCTTTGATCAGCAGCCTATTTTGAAACACAACTTACCTGTTGAAATACTTGGGGATCCTCCTCCACCCAAGGGTGATCCCGTGTTTGAGCTTAAACAATTACCCGATACTTTGAAATATGCTTATCTTGATGAAAAGGAGATATATCCTGTTATTAGTAGTGCTAACCTTTCAGAGCATGAAGAAAAGAGATTATTGAAAACTCTGAGGAAGCACCGTGCTGCTATTGGATATACTCTTGATGATCTTAAGGGCATTAGTCCCACTCTATGTCAGCATAAAATTAATATGGAGCCTGATGCCAAACCAGTTGTTGATCACCAACGACGGTTGAATCCTAAGATGAAAGAAGTGGTAAGAAAAGAAATACTAAAGCTTCTGGAGGCAGGTATAATTTATCCTGTTGCTGATAGTAGATGGGTTAGTCCCGTTCATTGTGTTCCTAAGAAGGGAGGTATCACCTTTGTCCCTAATGATAAAAATGAATTGATCCCGCAAAGAATTATTACAGGTTATAGAATGGTAATTGATTTTAGGAAATTAAACAAAGCTACTAAGAAGGATCATTACCCTCTACCTTTTATTGATCAAATTCTAGAAAGACTATCCAAACACACTCAATTTTGCTTTCTAGATGGTTACTCTGGTTTCTCTCAAATACCTGTGTCAAAAGAGGATCAAGAAAAAACCACTTTTACTTGCCCTTTCGGTACTTTTGCTTATAGACGTATGCCTTTTGGTTTATGCAATGCACCTGCTACCTTTCAAAGATGTATGATGGCTATATTCTCTGACTTTTGTGAAAAGATTCTTGAGGTTTTCATGGATGACTTTTCTGTTTACGGAACTTCTTTGGATGATTGCTTGAGCAACCTTGATCGAGTTTTACAGAGATGTGAAGAAACTAATCTTGTCTTGAATTGGGAAAAGTGCCACTTTATGGTTAATGAAGGTATTGTCTTGGGGCACAAGATCTCCGAAAGAGGTATTGAGGTGGATAAAGCTAAGGTTGATGCTATTGAAAAAATGTCGTGCCCTACGGATATCAAAGGTATAAGAAGTTTCCTTGGTCATGCTGGCTTCTATAGGAGGTTTATTAAAGATTTCTCTAAGATTTATAGGCCTCTCACTAATCTTTTACAAAAAGATGTTCCATTCGTTTTTGATGATGATTGTGTAGAAGCATTTGAAATCCTAAAGAATGCCTTGATTTCCGCACCTGTTGTTCAACCACCTGATTGGAATCTACCCTTTGAAATTATGTGTGATGCTAGTGATTATGCTGCTGGTGCTGTTCTAGGACAAAGAGTTGATAAGAAATTAAACGTTATCCATTATGCCAGTAAAACTCTAGATAGTGCTCAAAGAAATTATGCTACTACTGAAAAGGAATTTTTAGCGGTTGTTTTTGCTTGTGATAAGTTCAAACCTTATATTGTTGATTCTAAAGTAACTGTTCACACCGATCATGCTGCTATTAAATATCTTATGGAAAAGAAAGATGCTAAACCTAGACTTATTAGATGGGTTCTTCTGCTACAAGAATTTGATTTGCATATTATTGATAGAAAGGGTGCTGATAACCCTGTAGTAGACAACTTGTCTAGGTTAGAAAATGTTCTTGATGACCCACTACCTATTGATGATAGCTTTCCTGATGAACAATTAGCTGTCATAAATGCTTCACATAATGCTCCATGGTATGCTGATTATGCTAATAACATTGTTGCTAAATTTATACCGCCTAGTTTCACATACCAACAAAAGAAAAAGTTCTTCTATGATTTAAGGCATTACTTTTGGGATGATCCACACCTTTATAAAGAAGGAGTGTATGGTATTATTAGACGTTGTATACCTGAGCATGAACAGGAACAAATCTTACGCAAGTGTCACTCCGAGGCCTACGGAGGACACCACGCTGGAGATAGAACTGCACATAAGGTACTACAATCTGGTTTTTATTGGCCTACTCTCTTCAAGGATGCTCGTAAGTTTGTCTTGTCTTGTGATGAATGTCAAAGAATTGGTAATATTAGTAGATGTCAGGAAATGCCTATGAATTACTCTCTCGTTATTGAACCATTTGATGTTTGGGGTTTTGATTATATGGGACCTTTTCCCCAATCTAACGGGTATACTCATATTCTAGTTGCTGTTGATTATGTTACTAAGTGGGTAGAAGCTATTCCAACTAGTAGCGCTGATCATAACACTTCTATTAAAATGCTTAAAGAAGTTATTTTCCCTAGATTTGGAGTCCCTAGATATTTGATGACTGATGGTGGTTCACACTTTATTCATGGTTCTTTCCGTAAATTGCTTGCTAAGTACGATGTTAATCATAGAATTGCATCTCCTTATCATCCTCAGTCTAGTGGTCAAGTAGAATTGAGCAATAGAGAAATAAAATTGATCTTGCAGAAGACTGTTAATAGATCTAGGAAGAATTGGTCTAAGAAACTTGATGATGCATTATGGGGTTATAGAACTGCTTATAAAAACCCTATGGGTATGTCTCCGTATAAAATGGTTTATGGTAAAGCATGTCACTTACCTCTTGAACTAGAACATAAAGCTTACTGGGCAATTAAAGAGCTGAACTATGATTTCAAACTTGCTGGTGAGAAGAGGTTATTTGACATTAGCTCACTTGATGAATGGAGAAGCCAAGCCTATGAGAATGCCAAGTTGTTTAAAGAAAAGGTTAAGAGATGGCATGATAGAAGGATACAAAAGCGTGAATTCAATGTAGGTGATCATGTCTTGCTATACAATTCTCGTTTAAGATTTTTTGCAGGAAAACTTCTCTCTAAATGGGAAGGTCCTTACGTTATCGAAGAAGTATACCGTTCCGGTGCCATCAAGATCAACAACGCCGAAGGCACAAACCCGAAGGTGGTGAACGGTCAAAGAATCAAACATTATATCTCAAGTACTCCCATAAATGTTGAAACCAATATTATCAATACCATAACCCCAGAGGAGTACATTAGGGAGACCTACCAGAACGTTTCAGACTCCGAAAAGGAATAGGTATGTGGTACGGTAAGTAAACCGACTCCAAAACTTTTTCAATGACAAATTTTATCCGTTTTGGAATATTTAAAAAATTAGGAAAATTTAAAGTAGTCCGAATAGTGCACGAGGAGGCGACAAGCCAGGGGGGCGCCCCCTACCCCCTGGGCGCGCCCCTGTGGCTTGTGACCACCTCGTGTACCCTCCGGACTCCGTTTTCTTGTGGTATACTCCTTCGGGTCGGCAAAAACTCATTATATAATCTCCTGAAGGTTCTGACCCTCGTATCACGACAATACCTCCTGTTCTTGCTTTGAGCTGTTTCTGTAGCAGATTTAGATCAACATGACGTCCCCAAGTGCTTCGAAGGACAAGTTCTTCGAGAAGGTCATCAACCCCTACCTTGCGGAGGTGCTGCAACACCCTCAAACCATTGAGATGCGTGAGGGGGTGCTGCACATCCAAGATGTTGAGGGGCCCAAGAAGACTGGAAGCGTGGAGACAAGACTCAAAGCAATGGAGCAACAAGTTTTCAAGTGCCAAGGGATGGTGGAACGAGGACTCAATGCCAATCACATGATGATCGCGGAGTTCACCCATAAGCACAAGCTGGACGCCAAGGACATCGGAGAGCACATCTTCAAGCTTTACGAGAAAATCGAGCATCTCCAAGCCCAGATCTATGACCTGCAAAACCAAAACTGTGAGTATGAATACAGATTTAAGAGAATGAGTTTGGCTGCAGATTTGAGGATCCCGGAGACCCGTTCATCTTTTTACGATGGTGAGCCTATGCCTTGGAAGACGGAGGACAAGCTTCCAACCTCATCAACAACTCCCACATCACCGTCTCCGAAGCAAGACAACTAAACACATGGGTATGGGCACTCCCCTTGGCTTGTGCCAAGCTTGGGGGAGGTGCCCCGGTATCGTATCACCATCACATCTTTTATTTTTATCGTTTTTCTTAGTTCGATCCTTTTTATTATATCTTGATCTAGTAGAATAAAGTTTTTACTGTGATCTAGTTTTGAGTTTTACTTTATGTTCCCCCTATGTAAGCAAGTCCGAGAGTTATATAATAAAGAGTAGTTTTGAGTTGAGGGCTTTGCTTGTTTGCTATGATCTTGAGAAAAAGAAATAGAAAGAAGTATAGAATAAAAGCAAAGAGTATATATGATGATCTTATGGGGAGTGATGACTTCACATATAAGAAGTATGTCGATTGAAACTTGTTGTGAGTTGACAAACATAGCTATTGGTCATTGTGGCAATTAAAAGGAAGTAATAAAGAAAGAGAGGTTCACATATAAATACATTATCTTGGACATCTTTTATGATTGTGAGCACTCATTAAAATATTATATGTTAAGAAGTTGATGTTGGACAAGGAAGACAACATAATGGGTTATGTTTGCTTACTTCCGAATAGAAGTTATATGGTTATAGATCCCTCAACATGTGTCGCTTGCTTCCACCTCATATCAGCAAAAACTTCCGCACCAAGTAGAGATACTACTTGTGCATCCAAACACCCTTAACCCAGTTTTGCCATGAGAGTCCACCATACCTACCTATGGATTGAGTAAGATCCTTCAAGTAAGTTGTCATCGGGGCAAGCAATAAAAATTGCTCTCTAAATATTGTGTGATCTATTAGTGTGAGGAAAATAAGCTTTATACGAACTTGTGATAGGGAAGAAATAAAAGCGACGGACTGCATAATAAAGTTCTCTATCACAAGGGGCAATATAAAGTGACGTTCTTTTGCATTAAGGGATTGTGCATCCAACTATAAAGCGCATGACAACCTCTGCTTCCCTCTGCGAAGGGCCTATCTGTTACTTTTATTTTCTAGTACTTACCTTTATGCAAGAGTCGTGGTGATCTCCATCACTTTCTTTATTTCGCCTTTATCTTTTGGCAAGCGTCATGTGTTGGGGAATGATCTAGACACATATATCCACTCGGAAGTGGGCGAGCATGAGTTATTACTGTTGACACTACCCTTGAGGTAAATAGTTGGGAGGCAATACTATAAGCCCCTATCTTTCTCTGTGTCCGATTGAAGCTTTGACCTCATAGGTACCTCGTGAGTGTTAGCAATTGTGAAAGACTAAAAGATGATTGAGTACGTGGATTTGCTTTACAAGCTCTTATATTGACTCTTTCCTACGTTATGATAAATTGGAATTGCTTCAATGACTGAGATCATAGTTTGTTGGTTCTCAATAGAGTTCTTGATTCATACTTTACCTTGTGAATGAATTGTTACTTCAACATAAGAAATTATATGTCAATATATGTCGCTGTCCTAAAGATGATCATGATGCCCTCATGTCCGTATTTTATTTTATCGACACCTCTATCTCTAAACATGTGGGCATATTTATCGATTTCGGCGTTCGCTTGAGGACAAGCGAGGTCTAAGCTTGGGGGAGTTGATACGTCCATTTTGCATCATGCTTTTATATTGATATTTATTGCATTATGGGCTGTTATTACACACTTTGGTACAATACTTATGCCCTTTCTCTCTTATTTTATAAGGTTTATTTGAAGAGGGAGAATGCCGGCAGCTGGAATTCTGGACTATAAAAGGAGCAAATCTGAGATACCTATTCTGCACAACTCCAAAAGTCCTGAAAATTTACGGATAATTATTTTGGAATATATAAAAAATACTGGGCGGAAGAAATACCAGAGGGGGCCCACCGGGCAGTCACAAGCCAGGGGGCGCGCCCCTGTGGCTTGTGGTCCACCTGGCAGCCCTCCGTTGCCCATCTTCTGCTATATGGAGGGTTTTGACCTGGAAAAAATCATAACCAAGCTTTCGGGGCGAAGCGCCACCGTCTCGAGGCGGAACTTGGGCAGAACCAATCTAGGGCTCCGGCGGAGCTGTTCTGCCGGGGAAACTTCCCTCCTGGAGGGGGAAATCGAAGCCATCGTCATCACCAACGATCCTCTCATCGAGAGGTGGTCAATCTCCATCAACATCTTCACCAGCACCATCTCCTCTCAAACCCTAGTTCATCTCTTGTATCCGATCTTTGTCTCAAAACCTCAGATTGGTACCTGTGGGTTGCTAGTAGTGTTGATTACTCCTTGTAGTTGATGCTAGTTGATTTACTTGGTGGAAGATCATATGTTCAGATCCTTAATGATAATTAATACTCCTCTGATTTTGAACATGAATATGCTTTGTGAGTAGTTACGTTTGTTCCTGAGGACATGGGATAAGTCTTGTTATAAGTAATCATGTGAATTTGGTATTCGTTCGATATTTTGATGAGATGTATGTTGTCTCTCCTCTAGTGGTGTTATGTGAACGTCGACTACATGACACTTCACCATTGTTTGGGCCTAGAGGAAGGCATTGGGAAGTAATAAGTAGATGATGGGTTGCTAGAGTGACAGAAGCTTAAACCCTAGTTTATGCGTTGCTTCGTAAGGGGCTGATTTGGATCCACACGTTTCATGCTATGGTTAGATTTATCTTAATTCTTCTTTCGTAGTTGCGGATGCTTGCGAGAGTGGTTAATCATAAGTGGGAGGCTTGTGCAAGTAAGGGCAGCACCCAAGCACCGGTCCACCCACATATCAAATTATCAAAGTAACGAACGCGAATCATATGAGCATGATGAAAACTAGCTTGACAGTAATTCCCATGTGTCCTCGGGAGCGCTTTGCTATATATAAGAGTTTGTCCAGGCTTGTCCTTTGCTATAAAAAGGATTGGGCCACCTTGCTGCACCTTATTTACACTTGTTACTTGCTACCCGTTACGAATTATCTTATCACAAAACTATCTGTTACCGATAATTTCAGTGCTTGCAGAGAATACCTTACTGAGAACTGCTTGTCATTTCCTTCTGCTCCTCGTTGGGTTCGACACTCTTACTTATCGAAAGGACTATGATAGATCCCCTATAGTTGTGGGTCATCAACGTGCTGACATTCATGGGCAAGCAAATCAGCGATGGCCAGCAGTATTTTGCGTCCACGATGCAGACCAAAGCTAGCCCCAAGCAAGCATATTAGCAAGAGAAATTTAGCACCAAGAAACCTTACAACCTACACTTTCACATCCAATGCACAACTATCTTGGACTACAACCTGCAGACCAAATCTTGTAATCTTGTAAGCTGTCCTGTAAACAAATCACATCTTCATAGGACAAGTAAGCATATAATAGCAAGAAATCCGTCCAAGGAAGCACGCCAATGGTTAGAGCAATGAGTGAAACCCTAGAAAAAAGGGAGGAGAGGGGAGGGATGAGATGGAACCAGTCCTTACCGGCGAAAACACCAGGTTACCGGAAGGATATGGAGTTCTGGACGTCGGAGGCGACATGGGCTGAGGAGGCAGGACCGGCGGATCGTCTGGCTCGACTTGGACGGAGTCGACGAAGGGCGGACGGCAGAGGGGGCGGACGGCGGAGGGAGGACGGAGGACGGCGGAGGGGGCGAAGGGCGGACGGCGGATGGCGGAGGGAGCGGACGGCGGACAGCGGAGGGCAGAGGGCGGAGGGCGCGGCGCCGTCACGGTCGGGGGAGGATTTGCGCGAGGGGAAGCTCGCGTTTCCTCTCACACCCGTATTGAAGGGTTTCCCGTGTAATTTTGGGGATGGGCCGGTCCAATACCGGGATACCGAATGGGCCTGTGGGGATTTTTCGGGATTTCTATACCGGCAGGTATAATACTCGTTGGAACAGCCAGACACGCTAGTGCCGAACGAGGCCTAGATGAATGGAGAACCCAAGCCTATGAAAATGCGAAGCTATTCAAAGAAAAAGTAAAAAGATGGCATGACAAAAGAATCCAAAAGCGGGAATTCAAAATAGGAGATTATGTTCTTTTGTTCAACTCTCGTTTAAGATTTTTTGCAGGGAAGCTTCTCTCAAAATGGGAAGGACCATATATTATCGAAGAGATTTATTGCAGGGAGCCGAAGGTACTAACCCGAAGGTGGTCAATGGACAAAGAATTAAGCATTATATCTCAGGTACGCCTATTAACGTTGAAAGCAATGTTATCCAAACCATGCCTGGCTAATGAAGATAGAGTTGAAGAGGGAGGAGCCGGAAGAAGCCAACAAGGAGGATAAGGACAAGGAGGCTATGGTGGATCATCTCCCTGAAGGAGATCAATTCCAGCAAAGGAGGGAGAGGAAGAGGATATACTTCAACCCTATTACAGTCATCTCACCCCTATTGAAATTGAAGCCTTTAGAGCTTTCGAAGCGGTTCATGTTCAGAATAAGTTTCTCATCCGTGAAAATATTTTGCTGCAAGAACACATCAACAACCTCAGGAGGGTCATCCGCAAATTGGAGCATCTTTTTAAGCTAAAGTGTGACATCATATCACCACCACCTTCATCAACACCTCCACCTTCTTCATCACCACCACCAAAGGAGACTTGAGCACACGGGTATGGGCACTCCCCTTGGCTTGAGCCAAGCTTGGGGGAGGTGCCCCGGTATCGTATCACCACCACTTTTATTCACCTTTACCTATTTTAGTTCGATCTTTAATTTCCCTTTGCTTTAGTTGAATAAAAGTTTTAGCATGATCTATTTTCGTGTGTTAGTTCCGTGGCTTGTATATCTATGTAATCGAGTGAAAGTTATATAATAAAGTCTAGTTTGAGTTTTTGCCTCTCTACTTTCATGTTGCAATCAAATATAAGAAAAGAAACAAATGAAAAAAAATCATATGCTAATCTTATGGTGAGTAATGACATCACATAAGGAAAAATATAAGTAGTAAAATTTATTGGAGATTGACAAACATAGCATTGGTCAATGATGCAATTCATGAAAGAATTAATAAGGGAAGAGAAGATTCACATGCAAATACACTATCTTGGACATCTTTTATGATTTTGAGCCCCCATCAAATATTATATGTCAAAATTGTTGACGTTGGACGAGGAAGACAACGTAATGATTTATGTTTGTTCATATCCACATAGAAGTTATATTGTCATAGATCCTTTAACATGTGGTGCTTGCCCAATATCTTTGCTTGCCAAAAATTCCGTACTAAGTAGAGATACTACTTGTGCATCCAAAAACCCAAACCAAACTCTTTCTTTGAGTGTCCACCATACCTACCTATGGATCGAGAAAGATCCTTCAAGTAAGTTGTCATCGGTGCAACAAGGCAATAAAAATTGCTTCTAAAAGTGTTTTGATCAATTAGTGTAAGAGAAAATTGAGCGTTATACGAACTTATGATGGCAAAGTAATAAAAGCGACGGACTGCATAATAAAGGTTGCTATCATAGGGGGCAATATAGCGTGACATTCTTTTATATTAAGGGATTGGGCATACAAACAAATAAGCGCATGACAACCTCTGCTTCCCTCTGCGAAGGGCCTATCTTTTACTTTTATGCACTTACTTTTATGCAAAGAGCCAAAGTATTCTTCCCTATTCCTTTTTACTTTTTTCCTTTGCAAGCATCATGTGGTGAGGAAAGATCTAGGCACATATATCCAGTTGGATATGGGTGGGCATGAGTTATTATTGTTACCATCACCCTTGAGGTGAGTAAGTTGGGAGGCAAAACTATAAGCCCCTATCTTCCTACGTGTCCGGTTGAAACTTTTTGTTCATGGGTATGCCGTGAGAGTTAGCAATAATAGAAGACTAAATGATAGTTGAGTATGTGGACTTGCCAAAAGGCTCTTACATGAGACCCTTCCTAAAAATATGATGAATTGTAGTTGCAACGTTGACTAAGAACATAGTTTGTTGGTTCCCAATAAGGTTTATGCTTCATACTTCTATGTTGTGATGAATTGTTACTTGTTCATGAGAAGCTATATGATAAAAATGTATTGAAATAAGTTCCTTTGTTAGAGTTTATTGATGTTATGATAATAAGCATGATGCTTCTATGTCCGTATTTTGTTTTTATCGACACCTCTCTCTCAAACCATGTGGACATGCTTTTCAATATCGGCTTTCGCTTGAGGACAAGCGAGGTCTAAGCTTGGGGGAGTTGATACGTCCATTTTGCATCATGATTTCCTACTGTTATTTACTTTGTTTTGTTGAATAATAATGCTTCGGGGAGTGATTCTAATGCCTTTTCTCTCATAATATGCAAGGTTTACACAAGGAGGGTGTAAGAGCACATTTCTCCATGTGTGGTTTTGGTAATTGATGACACCCCTATGGACTAATGGTTGCCTTGAGTTATATTCGAAGGATTTGTCCGTAGGTACTTCTTGAAGTCCATCTGTTGGTTTCAAGGAGTGTATATGGTGACCAAGGTGGTATTCAAGGTTTTATCCAAAGATTGGTCATGTGAGAGTTGAGCTTATCGCAAGCATGTCTTGAAGAATAAGATTGTGTGAGCATTCATGTTTACCTTCAAGACATCATCTTATGAAGAGAGAAGATAAGATACAATGTTGATCAAGACTAAGTCAAAGAGTGAATCAAGTTGATCAACATACAAAGCGTACAAGATGTACCGAGAGGGATCAAGTGATCCCATGGTATGGTAAGCATTGTCCATTGCGCTTTGTGTAGTAACCCATGGTGTTGGGGATATAACCCGTGGTGAGACCCGCCCAGGCGGGGCCGGGTTACACCGGGCGGCTCGTAAGCCCAAGACTTGTAAGGTGGGCTTAAGGATGCAGGCAAGGCCGCCAGGGCGGCTTACCAGATGGGCCGTTGACAGGGGCCCAGAGACGGAAGATGGCGTGAAGACCCGGGTGGCTAAGCCGCCCGGTGGCGGCTTACCCAAGATGGTATGGCGGCTTAGAGACAGAATAGGACACGCTGTGTGAGTCGGTTTGAGACTCGTGTAACCCGGGGCCTTGACCTCTTATATAAAGGCTAGACCCCGGGGCGGCTTAGGGAAGAAACCAAGTAATCGAGAGCTAGGTCAAGCAATCCGCTCCTCTGTACTCGATACTCCAGCTAATACAATACAAGCAGGACGTAGGCTTTTACCTCTACTTGAGGGGCCGAACCTGGGTAAACTCGTGTCCTTCGTCCCGATCAACCCCTTTGAGTCCACTGCTATGGCGATGGCCTCGAACCTAAGTCTTCGGACATCTGCCGTGACAAAACCACGACAGTTGGCGCCCACCGTGGGGCTAGCGCTCGGTGGTGTTGAGTTCTCAAAGGGCTCTCTGCCAGGGATCGAGGGGTACGCGGTTGGCAGGATGACCAAGAGTCGCCGTGGCCGGCTCTACATCGACGACGCCGGCTGGGGCCCCGAGGCTGACTCCGTTAAGTATGGTTTCCGGGTCCCCTTCGGCGGGATTCACGTCTTCATCGGCAAGATCGGCGGATCTGAACCCGGGCCGGACGTCTGCACCGACATCGTCGAGCCGGCTCGGCGCAAGCAACCCGCCCAACGTGTGCAACCCGCCCGTGTTAAACCGGGTCGGAAACACGTCTTCGTCGGCTTCACTCAGGGCATGGATCTAGAAGGATCTATGTCACAGGAGGAAACTCTCATCTGCTCTGAAAACGGATCTTCGAGCGGGGAGACGGAGTCAATCTACCAGCTCCATAATGGCGGACTCGGGGGCTACGTTGAGCCTTACCCCGAGTCGGATTTTCATAAGCCGGAGGAATATGAGCCGCCGAACCGCGCCGCCGTCTTCATGGCAGGTTCCGCGGCGGCTCATAACAGCACAGCTGCTGAGGCAACCGGATCGGGGGCTGGCAGGCAGCCGGCTCAGGTCCTTCTGGATTTAATGGGTGAGCTTTCAACCCTGATGGCGACTGAGGTCACAGCTGAAAACCAAGCCGCCCGTAACACGGAGGTTGCGAGGTTAAAGAATCAGATGACTGAAGTCCGGCAGGAGATCAATGAACTGAAGACTCAGATGGACGCCGAGGCAGAGCGCCTTAGGGCGGATGCTTTCCGTCTTGGGCTGGAGCAGTAATCAGCAGCGGCGGTTCAGCGGATGAGGCACCAATCCCGCTTGCCGGGTCAGTATGAAGCGAGGAATCTTTTCAACACGCCAGGAACGGGAGACAACGTGCCTTTGGTCGTAACCCGGACGGCGGAAGTACCTGGAAACCGGGCGGCGGCTCAGCATCAGCAGGTTAACCCGCCCCGACGAAACCAGATTGCACCGACCTCTTTTCCTACGCCGCCGGGTCATTACTCTAACCCGGCGGAGAACTTGGTAGCGGCAGCGACTCGGCTGACTGCTATCCCAATCCCCGATGAGTCACCCTTCGCAGAAGAAGTGCGGAACGCGGTTGGATACCTGCGAACGGCAATGGCCCAGCAGGAGAAGTATGCTTACAGCCGGAGTCGCGTGCATTCAACCCCCATCCCCAGTCGCAGTTACAGCCGGCGTTATGAGTCGCCGGCGGTATCTAGCAGTGAACGACATCGGAACCCGCCACGGGCTGACCGGCCGGCTCTGGATGCGCAGGCGCTGGTGGATCGAGCAAGAGCACAACGAGAAGCGGCGGCTCTGGCGGCAGCGGCGGCTCATCCGGAACCCACGGCTGCACCTTCCGTCTCAGCCGGAGCCGGGTTGACCTCCCGGGCTGTGGGAGTGCCGTGCTTAGCGCCGACTTTACGGAACGAGCGCCTGCCAAAAGATTTCAAGGGCCCTCGTAAGGTGCCCAATTACACAGCTGACCTACCTCCGGAGGCTTGGATCGAAAGCTATGAGCTCGCCATGGAGATGTTGGATGTTAGTGACGCAGTGTGTGCCAAGTACTTTATCATGATGCTAGAAGGGCCGGCTCGCACGTGGTTGAAGGGTTTGCCACCCAACACCATTACTTCCTGGGCCGAGTTGAAGGCGAAATTTATCAAAAATTTCAAAGGGACGTGCAAGCAGCCCATGACGATCGTGGATTTGGATCATTGTGTGCAACAGACGGATGAGTCGGCTCATCGTTGGGTCCGGCGGGTTTCGACTATCATCCACTCTTCAGAACAGATCACGGCGGCTCAAGCGGTTTTGATTCTGGAGAAAAATTGCCACTTTACGCCTTTGAAGCAGAAGCTTGGCCGGCTTAAACGTTCGTGTCAAGACATGGGGGAGCTTATGGCGGCTCTAACCAAGTATGCGGACTCTGACAACACGAAAGACCCAGGCTCTGATGATGAAAAATCAGGTCAGGGGAAGAAAGGTAACAATGGAAAGGGTCAGCAGCAGAACGCGGCTGGAAACGGCAACTCTGGCAAGCGGAAACACCCGGACGGCGGGTCAGAATTGGTGGCGAATACCAGCGCTGGGAATAACCATGCTAAGGGCAATGGGAACTTCAAGCAGAATTTTAACAAGGGAAAGGTTCCATTTAATTTGGAAGCAATGCTTAATAAGCCTTGTCCAGAGCATAGTCGACCTGATAAGCCAGCAGGGCATACGTGGAGGAATTGCCACATTATGCGGCAGTTTCGAGATTACAGCCTTCAGCAGCATCATAACAACGGTAATGGACCGTCTGGCGGTTCAGGGCCAGGCGGGTCAGGAGCCGGCTTGGGTCCTGGCGGCTCAGGGTCTGGTTACCAGAATCAGGGTAATCAAGGAGGTCATAATCAACAGTCCGGAGGCGGTGGCCAACAGCAACATAACCAGTCAGGTTTTCAGAGTAACCCAAAACAACTTAGCGGGGGTCAGTATCACGTCTTCACAACCAGCTTCGACAAGCGAGACCAGAAGGTACGCAAGCGGGCGGTTAATGCGGTCATGCCGGCTCTCCCGCAATATCTGAAGTGGTCTGAGTATGACATCACTTGGAGCAGGGCGGATCACCCGCCGCGGGTTGACAACCCGGGGCAATTAGCTTTGGTGGTTGCCCCCCAAGTCGGTGGATACATGTTCACGAAGGTTCTTATGGATGGTGGTAGCAGCATCAACATCCTGTATTATGATACTTTCATCCGGATGGGTCTGCTTGACAAAGATCTTAAGCCGTCTTCCACAGTCTTTCATGGTGTGGTGCCTGGCAAGTCGGCTTACCCGGTGGGCAGGATTTCGCTGGAAGTCGCCTTTGGTGATGAGTACAATTACAGGGTGGAGTCCCTGTGGTTTGAGGTGGTCAAAATTAAAAGTCCGTATCATGCTTTATTCGGACGGCCGGCTTATGCCAAGTTCATGGCTAGGCCTTGTTATGTCTACTTACAGCTCAAGATACCCGGGTTAAGAGGAACGATTACTGTGCACGGTGATCGGAAGACGGCTCTTGAATGTGAGGAAGGCGATGCGGCTTATGCAGAGTCAAATTGTGCAGAGGCAGAGCTCAAGTTTTATAAAGAGAATGTTGACCCGGAGGATATGACTCCCTTGAAGAAGCCTACTACGGAGTCAGAGCCGCCCCTCAAGTTTTCGGCGGATGATACCAAACAGGTGGATTTTATGGAGGGCGACTCATCTCAGCAGTTCACTATAGGGGCTAACATGGACCCCGCATAGGAAAGCGCGCTCATCAAATTCATCCGTGAGAATCGGGACATCTTTGCATGGAAGCCGTCTGACATGCCGGGTGTACCGAGAGAGTTTGCTGAGCACCACCTTAATGTGGATCCTAAGTTCAAGCCAATCAAGCAATTCCTTCGTCGTTTCAATGAGGAGCGGCGCAAAGCTATTGGAGAAGAAGTAGCCCGGCTCTTAGCAGCAGGGTTCATCATGGAGGTCTTTCACCCGGAGTGGTTAGCTAACCCGGTGCTGGTGCTTAAAAAGAACGGCACTTGGCGTATGTGTGTGGATTACACGGATCTCAACAAAGCCTGTCCAGCTGACCCGTTTGCTCTCCCTCGAATTGATCAGATCATTGATGCAACGGCGGGTTGTGAGAGTTTATGCTTCCTGGACGCCTATTCAGGTTATCACCAGATCAAGATGGCAGTCAAAGACCAAGAGAAGACGGCTTTCATGACGCCTTTTGGTGCTTTCTGCTATGTGTCTATGCCTTTCGGGCTCAAGAGTGCCCAGGCGACTTATCAACGTTGTGTGCAGAACTGTCTTCACAGTCAAATTGGGTGCAATGTTCATGCTTATGTGGATGATATAGTGGTCAAGTCAAGGAAGAAGGAAACTTTGCTGGACGACCTGAAGGAGACTTTCGACAACTTGCGGGTTTACAAGATGATGCTCAACCCGGCCAAGTGTGTTTTTGGAGTTCCCGCAGGCAAGCTTTTGGGTTTTCTGGTTTCTGAGCGTGGGATTGAAGCTAACCCGGACAAGATCAAAGCAATTACATCTTTGTCTGAGCCGGCGTGCATAAACGACGTTCAGCGCCTGGCGGGTCGAATCGCCGCGTTAAGCCGGTTCATAAGCCGCCTGGGCGAGAAGGCAATCCCCTTGTATCAAATGATAAAGAAGACGGATGATTTCGTCTGGAGCAAGGCGGCGGGTGAGGCGTTTGAGGCGCTTAAGAAGCAGCTGACTGAGCCGCCCGTCTTGGCTGCTCCGGCTGAGAAGGAACCGTTACTCCTCTATGTGGCGGCTAACAACAGGGCAGTCAGCGCTGCGGTTGTTGTGGAGCGCAAGGAGGCAGGGAAGGAATATCCGGTTCAACGGCCGGTTTACTACGTCAGTGAAGTTTTGATCGAGTCCAAGCAGCGATACCCACATTGGCAGAAGCTGATCTATGGAGTATTCATGGCAAACCGGAAGTTGAAACACTATTTTTTGGGACACCCGATCACAGTGGTAAGCTCTGCCCCGTTGGGAGACATAATTCAAAACAGAGAAGCCACTGGCCGGATTGCTAAGTGGGCGTTGGAGCTTGGACCTCTTAATCTAAAATATGTGCCTCGCACAGCGGTTAAGTCTCAAGCTTTGGTGGACTTTATAAACGACTGGACTGAGTGTCAGTCGCCAGAGGAGAAGCCGGACAACACTTATTGGACGATTCACTTCGACGGGTCTAGACAGCTGGAAGGTTCGGGGGCTGGAGTTGTCTTAACTTCCCCCAAAGGTGATAAGTTCTGTTACGTATTAAGGCTGATGTTTCCTTGTACTAACAATGCAGCTGAGTATGAAGCTTTGCTTCATGGCCTCCGGGTTGCTAAGGAGATGAATCTGAGCCGGGTTAGATGCCTCGGCGACTCAGACCTTGTGGCTCAGCAAGTTTCAGGCACGTGGGATTCCAAAGACCCACGCATGGCGGCTTATCGTCAGGCGGTAGACGTCGTTGCAGGTCACTTCAAGGGTTATCAGGTGGATCACATTGATCGTCGTAAGAACGAGGCGGCTGACGCATTGTCAAGAATTGGCTCCCAGCGTAAGCCGGTGCCGCCTAACGTTTTCTTGGACGTGTTATATCACCCTTCAGTTAAGTTACCTTCGGAGGAAGATCTGGCTATTCCTGACCCAGAGGGGCAATTGGTGGCGGCTCTGCGTGCTATTCCTGACTGGACGTTGCCTTACATGGCGTATCTAACTCGTGGCGAGTTACCTGACGAGGAGACCTTGGCAAGACAAATCGTCAGACGGTCTAAGTCCATGACAATCATCAATGGCGAGTTACACAAACGCAGTGTTACGGGCGTCTTTCAGCGTTGTGTTTCACCTGAGGAAGGCAAGGAGATCCTTAATGAAATCCACGCCGGAGATTGTGGTCATCATGCCGGCTCAAAATCTCTGGTGGCCAAGGCTTTTAGACATGGTTTCTTCTGGTTGACGGCTCATAAGGATGCAGAAAACTTAGTGCTCAAGTGTGATGGCTGTCAAAAGTCTGGCCGGCGTGTTCATGTGCCGGCTCAGGAGTTGCGCATGGTCCCAATTACTTGGCCGTTTGCGGTCTGGGGGCTTGACATGGTCGGGCCCTTCAAGAGATCCAAAGATAAGAAGACCCACCTTTTGGTGGCGGTTGATAAATTCACGAAGTGGGTAGAGGCTGAACCGGTCAGCAAGTGTGACGCAGCTACGGCGGTTCAGTTTGTCAAAAAATTGATCTACCGTTTTGGTTACCCTCACAGTATAATCACAGATAATGGCACAAACCTATCCAAAGGGGCTATGCAAACCTTCTGTGAAGAAGAGCACATCCGGCTTGACGTTTCTGCTGTTGCTCATCCACAGTCCAATGGTCAGGCGGAGCGTGCTAACCAGGAAATCTTGAGAGGTATCAAGCCCCGACTTATGGTTCCTTTGCAGAGAACGCCGGGTTGTTGGGTTGAGGAGTTACCATCAGTCTTATGGAGCATCAATACAACTCCCAACAGATCCACTGGCTATACGCCTTTCTTCATGGTTTACGGCGCAGAAGCCGTCTTACCAAGTGACATACGTCATGACTCGCCACGGGTGGCGGCTTACGTTGAGACGGACAATGAGACAGCGCGTCAAGACGCGTTGGATGCTTTGGATGAAGAGCGTGACCTGGCGGCGGCTCGATCGGCAATTTATCAGCAAGACCTGCGCCGCTATCACAGCCGCCGAGTCAAGACCCGGACGTTTCAAGAAGGCGACTTAGTGTTGCGCCTGATTCAAGATCAGACGGACGCGCACAAGTTGTCTCCTCCATGGGAAGGGCCTTTTGTGGTTAGCAGAAACCTCAACAATGGGTCATACTATCTCATTGATGTACGAGACGAGTCACGTACTTCTGGGCAGGAGACCCTCCGGCCGTGGAATATCGCTCATCTGCGGCCTTACTACACCTAAGTCATCGACTTCCCTCATTGTATATATCATATATATATATATATATATAATAAAGTTGGTATCCCTGCAAGCCGGGGCCTCTGCTGTTTTTAGATCTCATTGTCCAATATGGCTACAATCATATGATCACTTGGGGGCTTTCAACCTGCCGGGTTAGGCTTTAAACCTCTTGGTCTGGCTATTCAAGCCGGAGTTACAAGGTCATTTGGGGGCTTCTAACCCGCCGGGTTAAGCTTCAACCTTCTTGATCGACTCCTTATCTACAATATCACCACATACTGGCGGCTTACAATACGGCGGCTTATAGGTTGGTGTGAAAAGTTGATAATATCAACAAAGATTACTAGGAGTGCAGCGAGTCATGAACTCACCTCCTCTAATCTGTGAAAACGGGTTATGCCTGCCTGTATGCAGATGCACTTTGTCAGGGGTGCAGCGAGTTCTAAAACTTACCCCCTGAAAAGGCCTCTTACAGCGGCGAGGCTAACTGTAAGGCCGGGTTATACCTGCCTGTATGTAGATGCGCTTTGTCAGGGGTGCAGCGAGTTCTATAACTTACCCCCTACAAAGGCCTCATACAGCGGCGAGGTTAACTCTTGTATTTGTAACTACGGGTTATACCTGCCTGTAAGTAGATGCGCTTTATCAGGGGTGCAGCGAGTTCTATAACTTACCCTCTGCAAGGGCCTCTTACAGCGGCGAGATTAACTCTTCTATTTGCTGCGTCTCTTTCTGGGTTGCTACGCTCTTATTAAGAGTTCAAAGTAGCTAAGACCACTCAGAAGAACCGGCTTATATATTCGGAAAAGCAGGCAAGGAAAATGAGGTTTCACGCCTCCGGGTTAGACTTTCTAAGTCGCCCTTCGCAGTGATGCAGAACATGTTTCTGTCCTTATATTGCCGGGTTTGCCTACAAGGTAAGACGCCGTGCAGATTGATATCATAAGCCGCTTGAAGAAAAGCAAGGAATAAATTATGATTGATTAAAGACTCATACGTGCACGATGGCACGGGTCAGACAGTGAGAGTTTTTCTACAAGCCTATTACAAAGCTCTCTTTGAGAGCTCACCAGGCAAGCAGCCAAAAGTTTTATACACATCGCCGGCTCAATAAGCCGGGTCATCAAATATCAAGTTCAGCTCGACGGCGGGTCATCCTGCTCCGGGTCTTCGACTTCTTCGATCTGAAGATTGTCCACGTCCCAGTTGCAGTGTGTTAGTGCTTCAAACTGGGCGTCCTTAAACAGAGGAGACGGATCAATCTCGGGGGCGAAGAAATGCTTACGGCGCACGGGGGTCAAGTCTCTGCATTCAAATGTGGGACAACGTATCTTCTTGGATGTCTCGCTGTAAGCCGCCTGGTAAGTTGACATGTCAAGATCCTCCACCAGTTTGGAGGCAAGAACCCTGGAAGATTTTCTGCATTGAGCATAGTCTTCTGTAGTGAACTCCGAGCCGTCATCTTTCTTGGACGGGAACCCGTCCATCATCTCGTCAGCAGTTAACTCAGGAGCGAAAGCCAAGCACCGGCTTAGCGCGGATAGAGCCCCCTGCCTGGCGGCTGATCTTTTGAGCTCATCAATCTGCTTAGGCAGCGTGGACAGCAGCTCTAAGATATCTTTCATGTGCTTGGGGATGCTCCTTTCAGTCAGCATAGCTTTAATGGTCAGGAGAGTCCCGCAGTAGAGTTGTTCAGTTAAGGAGTACACTGCCTTTAGCTTCATCACACTGTCAGAGGATAACTGGCGGCTCCTTTCACCTGCAAAAAGAAGGTTTGGTGGTATAAGCCGCCAGAAATATTATTTAGCACAGACAAGACGGTCATTAAGTACCGTATGCTTACCAAAGATAGCAGAGGTCATCCTGGATATATGCTGTTTCAGGGTCTGCAGCTCTGTCGACACAGTGGCAAGCCGCCCTTCAGCATCTTCTGCACGCTTGGTCAGGGCGGCTTGATGAGTTTCAGTATTCTTCTTGAAAAGAGCAAACTCTACTTGCGTCTTTTCAAGATTTTCGATGGCAACCCGCCACTTGGTTTCCGCCTCTGACCGGGCGGTCTGTTGCACATCGAGATTTTTCTTCAGGCTGGTCATTTCAGACTCAGCCGCCTCTAGAGCATCCTGTAACAATTCAAAAGCAGGAAAAGGGGGGTTCAATGTTCATGGTAAGTTACCAGTGAGGAAATTATGCTACAAGTCTCAAGCAGATTGCAAGCAATATACTCGACACTTGGGGGCTAATGTCTATTTGTTCTCTAAGGATTGTCCCGGCTCATCTTTAAAAAAAAAAAAAGAAAAAAAAAAGAGATAAGCCGGCCCTTGGGGGCTACAATCAGCATTTATACAGTATCCAATGAGAATCCGGGTCATCATTTCATGATAACCCGGACTTGGGGGCTACAACTGTTCAAACTCTACATCGAGTATCGGCCTACTACTTATACTAACCCGATACTTGGGGGCTACAGCTCAAGTTATGAAAAGTATTGCTAAGGAAAGCCCCGGTTTATTATTTGACATATTAATCCGGCTCTTGGCGGCTAGGAAAGGGTATAAAGGACAAGCTGGTAAAAGTATTACCTCATATTTTTTCTTCATAAGGCTGACAAACTTCAGCTCCATCTTCCGGCTTGACTCCAGACGGTTTAGAAATCCAGCATGAAGTTCATCAGCGGTAAACTTCTCCAGCACAGTGGGTTCAAAATTAAATCCCTCCAGCGAAGAAGTTTCAGCTTTGCCAGAGTGCCTTGTTAATACACGGGGTTCAGGGGTGTGGTGACCCGTCTCAGTAATAGCAACGTCTGGAAGGGCTGTATCTTCATCAGCCATTGAAGGGCTGGGCAGTTTAGGATCATCCCTCGCAGGGCTTTCAGCGGTCGTATTATGACCCGCCGGCTCAGGTGGCTGGTGAATGTTTTTCTCAGTATCTGCGGCTGGTGGAGAGGCCGGTTTAGCAAACACTGGCTCTTTAGCAATTGGGGCGGCAGTAGACCCGCCAGTTTTCCTTCGTTTGGCTTGGGCCCTGGAAGGCGCAGTTGATGGTTATATACATGTCAAGGACATTGAAAACATTCAAGTGCAAAATAATACATACTCCGGGTTGATCTTCATTGGGGGCAGCTTTGATGCGGTTGAGTCGCCAGATGAAGGCGGAGAGTCCTGAAGGCATCCAAAATAATACACGACAGTAAGATTACAATGCAAAATTGATGAGAATCATGTTTCCGTAAAAAGATACCTCAGCTGGCCGTTTTCGAGGAGCCGGGGAATGAGGTAACCCGGCCACGAGGTCGTCAGAGCCGGAGCTCCGGGTCTGGCGTCGGGAGTTGTGCTGTTGTTTTTTCAAAAGGAAATTGGGATCTAAGTGAGCAAGAGGATGAGAGAAGGGGACTTTCCGGACGACCTGCCGTACTCTGTCTTGTGGATAGATCTCTGAGTCAGAAATATCAATTACCTCAGGAGCGTTGGCGTGGCTTGCTTCCGTCTCATCCTGTGAGTAATTATTGTCAATAAGCTGTATAAAGAGACGGCCAAGAGAATCAAGTTCTACCTCCGAGTCATCACTTTCAGCCGGCTCTGGAGTGGCGGCTTTCTTCTTCTTTTTGGCTGGGGTTTTCGTCTTAGGCTTTCTCACCGGCGGGTTGAATTTCTTCTTCCAGAACGGGGAGTTGGCCTATATATAAGCCGCCGGTTAAGGTTAGAAGGTGCAAGATAAGTATAATCAATTGAAGGAAAAGAGACTTACGTCTGGAGCCGGATTCTTGGCATAGAAGGGCTTTAGCCCAACCTTGTCGCAAGCTTCCTGACTTTCGCCAAGGAGTCCCTTGACGCCACTGTTGATGTCTTCGTCAGTCAAGGGAGTTGTCTTGAAGCAAAGGGGGTCATTGGGTTCACCCGTATATTCGCACATGAGCCGGTCACGCCGGCTCAACGGCATGATTTTCCAGCTTATCCAGCAACGGGTTAGGTCAACACCTGTCAAGCCGTTAGCCAGCAGAGCCTTGACCTTGGTGTAAGCCGAGGCGTATTTTGCTCGCTCGGCGGCTGTCATTCGTGCTGGGAGGGGGTTGTCATTGGTAAAGCAGAGCCGGGTTGGACGGTAACCCGGCAGGGGATTCTCGCCTTCAGGAGAGGTGTCCTGGCAATAAAACCAGGTTTTGTTCCAGTCCTTGGGGTGACTCGGCAAGGTGGCTGAAGGGTATGGCAGGTCTCTTCGTCTTTGGATGGTAATACCACCAAGTTCCAAGCTGGGACCAGCCGCCATTTCAGTCTGGCGGTTTGCATAGTGATATTCATAGAAGAGGTCAACAGACGGTTCTTCTTGCATATAGACTTCAGTTAAAACTTGGAATTGGCATATATTGGTAACTGAGTTGGGGCCTATGTCTTGAGGATGGATCTGGAAGAAGTGAAGAACATCCCGAAAAAACTTTGACCCGGGAGGGCGAAACCCGCGAAGGATGTGGTCAGTAAATATGATGATCTCTCCCTCCTTGGGCTCAGGCCTCTTCTCCGGTCCTGGAACCCGCCAGTGTATTTCCTCTTTACTTGGTAACATGCCAGATTCAACAAAGTTAGCTAGGAGTTCTTCAGTGACTCCGGAGCTGACCCAATCACAGGAGGATGGAGTCCTTGTCATGACGGCGGGTTACGCTACAAAAATAGAAGGAATGGCGGGTTAAGAAGAACAGTCGCTGTGTAAGGCAGTTATAATCAGTGTAAGTGGAAGAGTTAAGCCGCCAGAAAAATTGGCGGAGAGCCGGCAATACAATGGCGACTTACGAAGCCAAGATGGTATGGATGGGAAAATGACTAAGTGCAGAAAACAGATTTTGCATATTGTCTATTCATTGCAAGATCTACGGGCGAAGAAAAAATGAAAATGAATACGACCTAGAAATAACAGTGGATGAACGAGATCAATCTACCCGCAACAATGAGTGTCATATGGACACAAAAATGAGTGGGGGATGGACTTCGGAGGAGTGCCCGCAGCCAAAGGATAGTGATACGAGGTCTTGGGCAGTGCTCGATGCCTCGGTGGTTATCGATGGTGATGAACTCGCAAGAACAAGGAAGAACTCGGAACCCTAACGGGAGTGTACGCAGATTCAATGAGGATCGGAGGAGCTTACCTTTGAGATGCGGAGGTGCCGATGAGGCTCTGGTCCGTTTCGGGCTGAGGCAGTGGCCGGCGAGGAGAGCGACGGCGCGTCTTCGGTTGCGGGCGGCGGAGCTCTGGAGAGGGAGGCTTCACGCGAGGAAGGAGACGACAGCGACAGGCGGAGAAAGGGAGGAGGCGCACGTGGCGCTATTTATAAGGAAAAGGGCAACCGTACGCGCGAAAGTGGGGAGCTACAGTAAATTGGCGCCTTGATTTTCGGGATGACCTTTCGGTGACAAAGATCCGTTGCAAAACGTCATGGAATCTTTTCCGAATATTCCGTGTGACGTCATGGCGGGTTACAAGTTGACTTTCCAGATGACAGCGCAATGAAGACTCGCCGTTAAGTAAAGTTAAAGATTGACATGAGCTGGCTCAAATCAACCTGGGGCCTAATGTTGGGGATATAACCCGTGGTGAGACCCGCCCAGGCGGGGCCGGGTTACACCGGGCGGCTCGTAAGCCCAAGACTTGTAAGGTGGGCTTAAGGATGCAGGCAAGGCCGCCAGGGCGGCTTACCAGATGGGCCGTTGACAGGGGCCCAGAGACGGAAGATGGCGTGAAGACCCGGGTGGCTAAGCCGCCCGGTGGCGGCTTACCCAAGATGGTATGGCGGCTTAGAGACAGAATAGGACACGCTGTGTGAGTCGGTTTGAGACTCGTGTAACCCGGGGCCTTGACCTCTTATATAAAGGCTAGACCCCGGGGCGGCTTAGGGAAGAAACCAAGTAATCGAGAGCTAGGTCAAGCAATCCGCTCCTCTGTACTCGATACTCCAGCTAATACAATACAAGCAGGACGTAGGCTTTTACCTCTACTTGAGGGGCCGAACCTGGGTAAACTCGTGTCCTTCGTCCCGATCAACCCCTTTGAGTCCACTGCTATGGCGATGGCCTCGAACCTAAGTCTTCGGACATCTGCCGTGACAAAACCACGACACATGGTCTACGTGAGAGTTTGTTGTGGGGTTAGGTATATTTCCATGGGTTTGCGTCAAGAGGAAGATCTCATACAACCCATGGAGGATGACATCAAGTGGTGATAGTCATCAAGGTTGCGGTGTGCAAGTTCAAGTGAAGCATCACGGAGATATCATGCTTGAAGCTTGCCGTCCATTCTGGTGACAATGGACTTGTGAAGATGTGCCGAAGTGTGGCTCTCCCATAGTGGAGTATGGGGGAGAAATCTACTAGTCTTCATCGAGCCGACGCAATCAAGAAAGGTGGTCCATCTTGAGAAGGACAGGATCGTCATCATCTAGCTCAAGTGGACTATGCGCAAGGCAAAAGTTTGACCTTGATAGGGTTTTCTATTTTACCAGTCTCATGGTGGTAGTTGGGAGACCGGGTTATAGGATCGATAGCCGTACTATCAAGGGGGCTCTCAAGTGAGTAGCTTGATCGTATCGTTCGTTGAGAGCTCAAACCATTGCATTCTTGGCATCATCATCTTTCTTGGTTCTTGGTTGGCTTTTCTCTATGTGGGTTCTTGAGCTTATGGTCAGCTTCATGACAAGCTCAAGTTCATCGAAAACGGAGTCCATATGCATCTTCTATGATGTTTTTGATATTGGAGTTTTTGCCGGTTCTTCATTGATAGAGGTTTCACATCTCTATATCATTGGCATTTTCATACTGCCTCTTCTTAAGATAACCATCTGGTTGGATAGCTCTTGTCGTCCTGAATCCAACAAGCTTGAGTTTGCTCAATTCGGAGCTCATATGCGAAGGTTATGGCAGTTCTGGTTTTACTGGTTCCATCTGGTTGCTTGGGTTCTTTGTTTCTCTCCCGCGGTAGTACCGCTCTGGCCAGCACGGTAGTACCGCTTATAGCCGGTACTACCGCCCTGGCAAGCGGTAGTACCGCTGGGGGGAAGTGGGGTGGCTTGGGGAACTCGCGCGAGGCACCAGACAGCTCCAGACACTTGTCTGGTGTCCCACGCCAGCCCTCCAGCCGCAGCGGTAGTAGTGGCGGTAGTACTAAGCGGTACTACCGCCGCAACGGCAGTAGTGGTGGTAGTACTAAGCGGTACTACCGCCGCCCCTTCTATTGCTGCTTAGTTCTGCTGGTGGGCGGTAGTACCGCTCCCAGGGGCGGTACTACCGCTTGCGTGCGAGCTGTGGGGTAACGGTTGGATTTTCTCCCACCTATAAAAGGGGGTCTTCTTCCCCAATGCATCTTATCCTTCGAGCTCGAGTTTGCCCCCCATTGTTGACCTTCTTCGAGCTTGCTAACTCTCAATCCCTCCAATGATTCTTGCTAGTTCTTGAGGGAAAAGGGAGAGGAGATCTAGATCCACATTTCCACCAATCACTTTCTCCTCTATGTGAGGGGAACCCCTTGGATCTAGATCTTGGAGTTCTTCGTGTTCTTCTTTGTTCTTCCTCTCATTTTCCTCCCTAGCATTAGTTGCTTTGGTGGGATTTGGGAGAGAAGGACTTGGGCACTCCGTGTGCCCTTGCCATTGCATTTGGTGTATAGGTTTGAGTTCTCCACGGTGATACGTGGAAGTGAGAAGTTGAGAAGCTTATTACTCTTGGGTGTTTGAGCACCCTAGAGCTTGTTCCTCTTGGGTGCCTTGGCGCCCTAGACGGCTTGTGTTGCCTCGGAGCTCAATCATTGTGGTGCAAAGCTCCGGGCAAGCGTCGAGGTCTCCAATAAGGTTGTGGAGATTGCCCCGAGCATTTGAGGTCACCTTGGAGCCACAGTCCGTTGTGGTGAAGCTTCGTGGTGTCGTTGGGAGCCTCCAATTAAGTTGTGGAGATTGCCCCAACCTAGTTTGTACGGGTTCGGTGACCGCCCTCAAGGGTCCCTTAATGGAATCACGGCATCTTGCATTGTGCGAGGGCGTGAGGAGATTACGGTGGCCTTAGTGGCATCTTGGGGAGCATTGTGCCTCCACACCGCTCCGAACGGAGATTAGCATCCGCAAGGGTGTGAACTTCGGGATACATCGTCCTCTCCGAGTGCCTCGGTTATCTCTTACCCGAGCCCTTTACTTATGCACTTTACTTTGTGATAGCCATATTGTTTCATGCTTTATATCTTGCTATCACTTAGTTGTTTATCTTGCGTAGCATAAATTGTTGGTGCACATAGGTGAGCCTAGTTGTTTTAGGTTTTGTGCTTGACATATTAAACGTTAGTTTTATTCCGCATTTGTTCAAGCCTAAACCGTAATTATTTTAAAGCGCCTATTCACCCCCCCTCTAGGCGACATCCACGTCCTTTCAGAGGGATAATACCGGTAGCTGGAATTCTGGACCCAAGAAAAGCACGTCAGAGATACCTATTCGGCACAACTCCAATGAAGCTGAAATTTTACGGAGATTATTTTTACATTTAATAAAAAATACTGGAGCTGGAAACTACCGGAGGAGTCCCCCCAGGTGGGCACAACCCACCAGGGCGCGCCAGGCCCCGCTGGACGCGCCCTGATGGGTTGTGCTCAGCCTGGCCCACCTCCGGTGCCCATCTTCTGGTATAAGGTCTCTCTTGACCTAGAAAAAATCAGAGGAGGACTTTCGGGACGAACCGCTGCCGCCTCGAGGCGGAACTTGGGCAGGAGCACTTTTGCCCTCCGGCGGAGCGATTCCGCCGGGGGAACTTCCCTCCCGGAGGGGGAAATTGAAGCTATCGTCATCACCAACACCCATCTCATCTTTGGGAGGCCAATCTTCATCAACACCATCTCCTCTCAAACCCTAGTTCATCTCTTGTGTTCAATCTTTGTACCGGAACCTCAGATTGGTACCTATGGGTGACTAGTAGTGTTGATTACCTTGCGTAGTTGATTACTATATGGTTTATTTGGTGGAAGATTATATGTTCAGATCCAATATGCTATTCAATACCTCTCTGATCTTGAGCATGATTAGTATTCATGATTAGTTACCTTTGTTCTTGAGGTCACGGGAGAAGTCATGTTGCAAGTAGTCATGTGAATTTGATATGTGTTCGATATTTTGATGATATGTATGTTGTGATTCCCTTAGTGGTGTCATGTGAACGTCGACTACATGACACTTCACCATTCATGGGCCTAAGGGAATGCATTGTGGAGTAGTTATTAGATGATGGGTTGCTAGAGTGACAGAAGCTTAAACCCTAGTTTATGCGCTACTTCGTAAGGGGCTGATTTGGATCCACATGTTTAATGCTATGGTTAGACTTTGTCTTAATACTTTTCTCGTAGTTGTGGATGCTTGCGAGGGGGTTAATCATAAGTAGGTTGTTAGTTCAAGTAAGAACTGCACCTTAGCACCGGTCTACCCACATATCAAATTATCAAAGTAGCGAACACGAATCAAACCAACATGATAAAAGTGACTAGACGAAATTCCCGTGTACCCTCAAGAACACTTTGCCTATTACTAGTGATTGTTCTGGCCTGTCCTTTGCCTAAAAATGATTGGGCTACCTTGCTGCACCTTGTTTACCATTACCGTTACTTGCTTGCTACCAATTATCTTGCTATCAAACTATCTGTTACCTACAATTTCAGTGCTTGCAGAAATTACCTTGCTGAAAACCGCTTGTCATTTCCTTCTGCTCCTCGTTGGGTTTGACACTCTTACTTATCGAAAGGTCTATGATTGATCCCCTATACTTGTGGGTCATCAGATCATAGCTCAGTTCAACTCATGAGAGTCATTGAAGAAGGATACTATCCTCGTGATCCACGCAACCTCACCCCAAGAGAAGAGGCTGATAAACAGCTAAATTCCTCCGCCTTGTTCATACTCCAAGCTGCAGTTCCTACCGAAGACCTAGCTCACCTGCGTCCCTTCACTGTTGCTAAAGAGTGTTGGGAACACATTGTCTCCATGTACAAGGGCAGCTCAAGCATTCAACGGTCGAACTATGAGGTTGTGCTTGATCAGTCAGATGAGTTTGTAATGATAGAAGATGAGGAACCGCATGAGCTCTATAGGAGGGTAACTACTCTTGCCGTTGCTCTCCGAGATCATGGCAGCAAGGATGTGGATGACACCTGGGTCAAGCGTAAGTTTCTGAAGGCCATCATGCCCTTTAAACAAGGCCATGTCCGCCGTCATCCGCCAAAGAGCGGATTTTCACAACTTGTCCTCTAGCGATGTGTTGGATGAATTTATTGCAACGAACATCTTGAACACGACCGCAGACAATGCTCTTGCTCGTGTGCAACAGTCAAAGAAATCATCTCCCAACCTTGCTTTGAAGGCCAAGGTCAGTCAAGAGGAAGAAGAAGAAGAAGAGGAGGAGGGTTGCCCCGAGGACACCAAATATGCTTACCATGAGCATATGGCTCTAGCGTCTAGGAAATTCTGGGGCAATAAGAGAAACGCAAGGCCCAATTTCTCCAAGAACAACTCAAGCGGGTCAAAGGGCAAGCAACGTGTGAGGACCTGCTATAACTGTGGTAATGTGAGTCACTTCGTGGTGGATTGTCCTTATGAGAAGAGGGAAGACAATGGTGGCAAGCTCATCCGCAAAGATAAGGCCAAGTCTTTTCCCAACAAGTCCAACTTCACCAAGAAGGCTCCTCACAAAGTGTTGGTGGCTCAAGAAGAGTATGTCTCCGATGATGATGTTGATGATGAAGACACAAGTGGTGAAGGAATGGCAATGGCATCTGTGGCGATTGCATCGACTACCCCAACAAAGGTGTCACTCTTCGACGCTCCCAACGAGAACCACATTGCTAGGTGTCTCATGGCCAAAGGTATCACCAAGGTAATCTCCAATGCCAAAACCTCAAACATTAAGACTTCTATTTCTTCCACTCCATCTTTGTTAGATTGTGTGGATGAAAATGAGGAGGCGAAAGAGGGCGAGAATGAGTTTGACAAGTTCTTGTGCAAACTCAAGGGAGAATCCAAGAAGCACTTCGTTGCTCTCTTGGAACAACTTGGTGAGGCCAATGACACGATTGAGTCTCAAGAAGAATATCTTGAGGAGTTGAGAGGGCATAGTCGTGATTATGCCGACGAGATAGCAGATCTTTCTATTGCTCTCGAGGAAGAGCGAGGTCTTCATTTGACTCTTAAGGAGTCACAAAATGTTGACCTTGCTAAATTACGTAAATATTATGATCATGCTATCGTTCTTAACCGTGTGCTCAAATCTGAAAAGGTTGCACTTGGGGTTGGCCATGCTCGACTCAAGGATGAGTTTGACTCACTTGACAATGCTCACAAGGCATTGAAGAGCGTCCACGCTTCTCTTAAGGAGTCGCATGATCAACTCCAAGTAAAACTCACTAAGGAAATTGCCATGTGTCCTCCTTTTGTTTTAATTGATAATGCCTCTGCTACTAACCCGTGTTGTGAGCATGCACATCTTGTGGAGGAAAATGCTAAGCTGAAAGAGCAGCTTGAGAAAGGCCTTGTGACATGTATCCAAGGAGAGAAGAATCTCAATGACCTTTTGAGCAATCAAAAGGAAGTGGTTGCAAAGGAAGGAGTTGGGTTTGCACCCAAGTCCAAAAAGAAGAAGAAGGTAAAGGCCATGTAGGTTCCTCCGCTCAAGGAAACATTTGTCAAAGCGGGGGACATTACTCATGATAAGAAGGACAAGGTTGTGAGTGGTAGTGCTAAAAAGGACAAGACCACTCCCCTCAACAAAGCCGGCGACTTTAACCCCTCTTATGTTTTGTGACGTGCTAGTGATGGACATGTTTATGCCAAATATGTTGGTTCTTCTTATGAGTATATTGAGTGGTCTATTTGGGTTCCTAAGACCCTTGTCACTAACATGAAAGGACCCATTAAAGAATGGGTACCTAAATCCAAGCATTGATCTATTGTAGGAGTTTGCTTCCGGGGGAGTTTCATGGTTGCTCGATAGTGGAGCAACAAATCATATGACCAGAAGCAAGGACTTGGTGGTGGACGCTCGACCCGATACATCCGTGGCCACTCAAGTCTCTTTTGGCGATGACACAATTTGAAAGTTATTGGGTCTTGGCAAGGTGGTTATCTCGCCAACCTTAACCATTGAGAAAGTCATGCTTGTTGAGACCCTTGCATACAATTTACTTTCCGTTCATCAACTTGCACTTATGGGTTTTAGTACCTTCTTTGGCATTGATACCATGACCCTTTTGTGGAGCAAGACTCTTAAAGTAGCCTTTGTTGGGCATGTCGAAAACGGTCTCTATGTGATTAACTTCTCGGAGCGACCCACTAAGACCGCGACATGTCTAATGGCTAAAGTTGATGTGGGATGGCTTTGGCATCGCCGACTAGCCCATGTCAATATGAGATCTTTGCAAAGTCTCCTCAAAGGGGATCACATTCTTGGACTAACAAATGTGAGTTTTGCTAAAGATCGTGCTTGCAGTGCTTGTATCGAAGGAAAGCTACATGAAAAGGCTCATCGTCCTACTACTACAATCTACTCGAAGAGGACCTTAGAGCTCCTTCACATGGATCTCTTCGGTCCTCCATCTTTTGACAGTCTTGGAGGAAGAAAGTATTGCTTGGTGATTGTGGATGATTACTCAAGATACACATGGGTATATTTCTTCAAGAGGAAGAGTGAGACCCAACAGACCGTCATCAACTTTGCAAATGAAGTCCAATGTCAACATCAAGCAAAGATCTTGATGATTAGAAGTGACAATGGCACTGAGTTCAAGAACTACACCCTGGATGAGTTTCTCAGTGATGAGGGGATAAAGCACCAATATTCCACACCTTATACCCCTCAACAAAATGGTGTTGCGGAGAGGAAGAACCGGACGTTGATGGATGCGGCAAGAACCATGATGGCAGAGTTTAAATCTCCGTACAACTTTTGGGCCGAAGCCATCAACACCGCGTGTCATGCATCAAATCGGCTCTATCTTCGGAAAGGCTTGAACAAGACTCCTTATGAGATTCTTACCGGGAACAAGCCCAACCTCAAGTACTTCCGGGTGTTCGGTTGTAAGTGTTTCATTCTCAAGAAAGGTGTACGTTTGTCAAAATTCGAATCTAGAGCTCATGAGGGCATATTTGTTGGTTATGCTGCAAACTCTCATGCTTACCGTGTCCTCAACAAGTCCACGGGACTCATTGAGGAGACGAGTAACGTAGAGTTTGATGAAAATAATGGCTCCCAAGTGGAGCAAAGTGGTCTTTGTGATGTAGGTGATGAAATTCCTCCCCAAGCCATAAGAAGAATGGGCGTGGGATACTTCCTACCCGTTGAGGAACCCCTTGTGGCTGAAGGAGAAGGAAAATGTTCCACTCAAGTGGAACCATCACCGACGCATGACCCACACGCTTCCAAAGAACAAAGTGAAGGCCCTCAACCCCGTGATCAAGATCAAGGGCAAGATCAACTTAATGGTGATGATTCTACATCACATGATGCTCAAGATCTTGCTCACACCCCCGTGCAAGCTCAAGATCAAGATGAAGCTCAAGATCAAGATCATGCTCAAGATCAAGAGCAAGCCGGTGCTAGTACCGAATTTCGTCAAGTTACCAAGCCTCAACTTTCCATGGAGGAAATTCTTGAAAGACGAGCTGCCAAGATCGCTTCCAAACTAAGAGTCAAGCAACACCTATTAAAGAACGTTTATGGAAGTTTGAAGAGAGGGGTAACTACACGTTGTCAATTAACAAACTTTTGTGCACATCATGCGTTTGTTTCTTGCCTTGAACCCCTCAAGGTACAAGATGCGCTGGAAGACGAGGAATGGCTTGAAGCCATGCATGAAGAAATCAACAACTTCGAGCGTAACAAAGTGTGGCGATTGGTGCCAAGACCAAAGGAGAAGCACAATGTCATTGGAACCAAATGGATCTTTAAGAACAAGCAAGATGCACATGGTATTATTATTCGCAACAAGGCAAGACTGGTGGCTCAAGGCTACTCCCAAGTCGAGGGCATCGACTACGGTGAAACCTTTGCCCCTGTTGCTCGCCTTGAATCTATTCACATGTTGCTTGCTTATGCCTCTCATCATGATTTCATATTATATCAAATGGATGTGAAGAGTGCTTTTCTTAATGGTCCACTTAAGGAGTTGGTATATGTCAAGCAACCCCCGGGGTTTGAAGATCCCAAGTTCCCCAATCATGTATATGTTCTCGATAAGGCACTCTATGGCCTTAAACAAGCCCCACGTGCGTGGTATGAGCACCTTACCGAGATGTCGCAAGATCGTGTGTTTGAAATTGGGAAAATCGATCCCACTCTTTTTACTAAGAGGGTTAACGGGAACTTGTTCGTATGCCAACTATATGTAGATGATATTATCTTTGGTTCTTCTAACAAATCTTTTAATGATGAGTTCGCTGCACTAATGACCAAAGAGTTTGAGATGTCTATGATGGGAGAGTTGAAGTTCTTCCTTGGATTCTAACTCAAGCAACAAAGCCAAGGAACCTTCATCAACCAAGCTAAATACACTCAAGACATTCTCAAGATATTCAAGTTGGATGAGCTCAATCCTCCCAAGGCCAACACTCCAATGCAGCTCAAATGCCAACTCGACAGTGATCCCAATGGTAAAGCTGTGGATCAAAAGGTATATCACTCCATGATTGGATCTCTGCTGTACCTTTGTGCATCTAGACCGGATATTATGTTGAGTGTGGGAATTTGTGCAAGATTTCAAGCTGCACCTAAGGAGAGTCACTATGTGGCTGTCAAACGAATCTTTCGATATTTGGCTCATACCCCAAACTTTGGCTTATGATACCCCAAAGGTGCTTCATTTGATCTCATTGGATATACTGAATCGGATTGGGCGGGAGACCGTGTGGAAAGGAAGTCCACTTCCGGAGGATGCCAATTCCTTGGCCGTTCTCTGGTAAGCTGGTCTTTGAAGAAACAAAAATGTGTTTCTCTCTCGTCCACCGAGGCCGAGTATGTAGCCGCCACAAGCTGTTGTGCTCAGATTCTTTGGATGAGGCAAACCTTAAAGGATTATGGTGTCAACTGTGACAAAGTGCCTCTTTACTGCGACAACGAGAGCACGATCAAGATCTCCAACAACCCGGTCCAACACTGCAAGACGAAGCATATTGAGATTCGTCATCACTTCATCCGGGATCACATCAAGCGTGGAGAAATTGATCTTATTCATCTTTATACTAAAGAACAACTTGCAAATATTTTCATGAAGCCATTGGATGAAGCAAGATTTCGCGAGTTAAGGCATGAGCTAAATATCATTGATTCGAGCAATGTGGTTTGAGATTTTGTACACCCCACCATACTCTTCATCATGTCTTGTTTAGATGTAGGCATGAATTTAGGGGGAGTCTAGTTCTCTCAATGAACTACGCCTCCTCCTATTATGCATAAAATGATCAAATCTTTCACATTCACCATTTTAGATGGCTCTTGTGCTTCAAAGATGAGTTTCGGTCATGGGCCCAAGGTTAAAATCTTCGTGGTGCCATACCAATTGACTCAAACATAGGTGGCTCTGGCCGCCACCCCCTCCTCCTAGTGAGGCATTTGATTTTTATAGAGCGTTTTGGTTTGAACGTGTTGCTTCAAGTCTTTGTCCCGTTGTGTTTGGTTTCTTGTAAAGACTTGGAGTAACTCCATTTATGTGTTTTGGTATGGTGTCTTGCTGCTTTACATCTTCTCAGAACCTTTGTACCGCATAAGTCTTGTTTTCTGTTCTGGGCTGGGGATAGCTTTTGGTCATAAGCGGTACTACTGCGTGGGCGGACAGTACTACCGCTCCAGCGGAAGTACTGCCCATGCCAGCGGTACTACCGCTTCGGGGGGCCCTCGGACGACTCATGTAGTGGGCAGGGGGAGTTCTAACTCCCCCCTTTACCCATTCACTATTTCTTCTCCGGCCTTGGCGACCAAAGCTCTCTTGGAGGCCGGCTTCGGATCTCCCATTCCGTGCCGTTCTTTGCATTTCCGTCCGGTGGGGTTGATCCCCATCTCCTCCTCGTGCCATGGACCCCGGTATTGCCTTCGATCGTTCTCTTTTTGACCTAGGTTTCTTGAATCTTACATCTAGGGCAATGCGTGTGGTTTTTCTTGTTTTCTCGCTCAATCTTGGCATGAGTAGGACGTGAGATGATTACTAGATATAAGTATGATTGTTAACACTCGATTTTGTTGGATCCTTTGCCCACTTCCCTGCCGCGGAACTTTCCCCTCGCCAGGGCGGTACTACCGCTAGGGCATGACCGGTACTACCGCTCCAAGCGGAAGTACCGCTCCTGCTCCACGGTACTACCGCTAGTCACAGGACTCCTCCAATTCTCTGTGTTTGTTTTCTCTCTAGTAATTTTGTTTGGCTTATGCTGGTTATTTACAGTTGGTGTGCCTCTTTCCATTCCCTTTTGTGTGAGTTCCAGGTGATGGCAGTTCTGTTCCTCCTCGACGCATGAATCCTGGACGGCCAGGCGGTTCCAAGAGGTTTCGCACATCGGAAGCTGCAGGGGCTGGTCCTAGTGCTCAACCATCTCCGCAACAGGTGAAGCGGACTGTCAGCAAGAAGAAGGTGGCCAAATCTCCTGAGGATATGTCAAACAAGGAGTTTGTGGAGTTTCGCAAGCGTAACTGATAATCCACAAGTGTAGGGGATCGTTTGTAGCCTTTTTCAATAAGTTGTTGGAGTTGGTGTTGACGGCGGCGAAGTTGTTGGAGTAGATCGCCGTCACGATGCTTGCCCCGGCGGCGTTCCGGCGCCACCGGGAGAGAGGGGGAGAGAGCCCCCCTCCTTCTTCTTCTTCCTTGGCCTCCCCCTAGATGGGAGGAGAGTTCCCCCTCTGGTCCATGGCCGCCATGGCGGCGGCGGGGCAGGAGTCCCTCCTAGATTGGATCTCCCTCTCTGTTCTCTTCTGTTTCACGTTCCTCTTTTCTGGCCGAAAACCGTTTCTTATATTCCCGGAGATCCGTGACTCCGATCGGGCTGAAATTTTGAGGGGATTTTTATTCAAAAATTAGCTTCCTTGCGGCCAAAGGAGAGCTCCAACCGACATACGAGGTAGGCACCACCCACCAGGCCGCGGTTGGGCCCCCTGGCCGCGCCCTGATGTATCGTGGGGGCTGTGGGCCTCCGTTTGCATTGATTCCGCTTCTCAAAATTTACAAATATTCCAAAAAAAAATCTCCGTAAATTTTTATCGTATTTGGACTTCGTTTGATATGGTAATTTTGCGAAGAAAAAACATGCAACAAACAGGAACTGGCACTGGGCACTGGATCAATAGGTTAGTCCAATAAATCATATAAAATGTTGCCAAAAATATGTGAAAGTTGTATAATATTGGCATGAAACAATCAAAAATTATAGATACGTCGGAGACGTATCAGCATCCCCAAGCTTAATTCCTGCTCGTCCTCGAGTAGGTAAATGATAAAAAGATAATTTTTGATGTGGAATGCTACCTAGCATAATCTTGATCATATATCTAATCATGGCATGAATATTAAGACACAAGTGATTCAAAGCAATAGTCTAGTTTTGACATAAAGACATTAATACTCAGGCATCCCAACAAACAATCATGTCTTTCAAAATATCAAGGCTAAAGAACGCTATCCCTACAAAATCATATAGCCTTGTCATGCTCTGTCTTCTTAACACAAAGTATAAATCATGTACTACCCCGGTGTTAGCCAAGCAATTGGTTCATACTTTTTAACGCGCTTCAGCATTTTCAACTCTCATGCAATACATGAGCGCAAGCCATGGATATAGCACTATGGGTGGAATAGAATATGGTGGTAGGTTCCAAAGGGGTAAAAGTGGAGAAGAAAGTCTCGCATCAACTCAGCGTATCAACGGGCTATGGAGATGCCCATCAATAGATATCAATGCGAGGAGTAGGGATTGCCATGCAACGGATGCACTAAGAGCTATAAGTGTATGAAAGCTCAATATGAAAACTAAATGGGTATGCATCTAACTCTATATGAAAAATTCCCACTAGTATATGAAAGTGATAACACAGGAGACTCTCTATATGAAAAACATGGTGCTACTTTGAGCACAAGTGTAGAATTAGCATGCCCCTTCTACTTCTTTCATTTTATTTTCATTTTTTTCTCTTTTTTTTTCTTTTGTTTCTTTCTTTGTTCGGAGCCTCATCCCGACTTGTGGGGGAATCATAGTTTCCATCATCCTTTCATCACTGGGGCATGCTCTAATAATGAATAATGATGATCATCACACTTCTATTTACTTACAACTCAATAGTAGAACAAAGTATGACTCTATATGAATGCAATGATCTAGCGTAGCAAAGATATCAAAAAATGGACAAGCCATTAAAACATCATGCTAGCTATCTTACGATCATGTAATGCAATATGACAATGAATGCACAAGTCATCAAAACGGAGGCGATGGAAGTTGCATGGCAATATATCTCGGAATGGCTATGGAAATGCCATAATAGATAGGTATGGTGGCTATTTTGAAGAAGATATAATAAGGCTTATGTGTGATAGAGCATATCATATCACGGGGTTTGGATGCACCGGCGAAGTTTGCACCGACTCTCGAGGTGAGAAAGGGCAATGCACGGTACCGTAGAGGCTAGCAAATTGAGGAAAGGTAAGAGTGCGTATAATCCATGAACTCACATTCACTACTGGAATTCAGTTATTTGCCATCTGCCAGCTCTTTGCCGTCTGCCAGCTGATGGCAAAGAGGCTGTTTGCCGTCTGTCTTGCCAAAGCAGACGGCAAAGAACCAGCTGATGGCAAAGAGGGTCTTTGCCATCTGCACTTCTTTGCCGTCTGCCAGCAGACGGCAAATACCAAAGTGGGCCCCACGGGGCACGGCACTGGCTAGGTCAAGCTCTTTTCCATCTGCCACTTCTTTGCCGTCTGCTGGCAGATGGCAAAAATTTCTTTGCCGTCTGCCAGCAGACGGCAACGAGGTGAGGGTGGGGCCCACAATGTCACGGCGGGGGCGGGCTAACGGTCACCGTCTTTGCCGTCTGCCAGCAGACGGCAAAGAGGGGGGCTTAATTTTCGCCCCCGCGCCCAAAGCCTCTCTCTCTCTCTCTCACATCTCTCTCTCCCTCTCTGTCTCAGCGCCGCCGCCCCGCCCTGCCCTACCCTGCCCCCGCCGCCCCCGCCGCCGCCCCGCCCTGCCCTGCCCTGCCCCCGCCGCTGCCCCGCCCTGCCCCGCGCCGCCGCCCCGTGCCGCCGCCCCGCACCTCCGCTGCCCCGCGCCGCCGCCCCGCAGTCTGCCGCAGCGGCCACGCGCCGCCGCCCCGTCGAGCCCCCCCGGCGAGCCCTCCCCGGCGGCACCCCCCGGCGAGCCCCCCCGACGACACCCCCCCGACGAGCCCCCCGGCGGCACCCCATCCGGTGAGCTCCCCCACCTCTGCCCTTTTTTTTTCTTCTGTTTTTCTGTTTTTTCCTTTTTTTAATATCATGATTATAGATATATATAGATGCTACTGTTAGTAGATAGTAGATGCATCAATTAGGTTAATTAGTTAGATGTTGTTAATTAGGTTTTTTAGTAGGTTAATTAGTTAGATGCTACTGGTTTCGACATCAATTAGGTTAATTAGGTTAGGAGGAGGAGAAGAAGAAAAAAGAGGAGAGGAGGAGAAGAAGAAGAGGAAAAAGGAAAGGAGGAAGAAGAAGAAGAAGAAGAAGGAAAAAAAGGAAGAAAATGAAGAAAAGGAAGAAGAGGAAGAAGAAAAAAAGAAAAAAAGAGGAAAAACCCCGACCCCGACCCCGACCCGACACCCCGACCCCGACCCCGACCCGACACCCCGACCCCGACACCCCGACCCCGACACCCCGACCCCGACCCGACACCCCGACCCCGACACGGCACCCCGACCCCGACCCCGACCCGACACCCCGACACCGACACGGCACCCCGACCCCGACACCCCGACACCCCTGACACCCCGACACCACGACACCCAGACACGACACCCCCGACACCCCGACACCCCGACCCCGACACGACACCCCGACCCCGACACGACACCCCGACACCCCGACCCCGACATGACACCCCGACACTTAAATTAGGTATATATTCAATTTTTTAGGTATTCAATTTTTTATTATGTTCATGATGATGATACACTTAAATTATATACATATTATTCATGTCAGGTATTCATTCTTTTTATGTTGTACTAATTTCGTTTACTCTTTGTCATTGCAGGTGTTGACAGATGGTGGGCGCGGGTCGAGAGCGCTCCGAGGCTCCTACCTCGGCGCGTGGTGGGACTGGTAGTTCCATTCCACCCCATAGTTTCCTGAGAGCGCTGGATCTCAGTATGCAGACACCACCGGCGGTCGCTTCTTCTTCGGCCGGGAGAGGTCGGGGGGGGGGGGGGGAAGAAGGCTGGTAGAGGTGGACGTAGCGGCGGGAGAGGTAGGAAGGCTGCTACTACGCCTTCCTCGCCGCCACCCCCAGCTGATTCACCCGACCACAGGAGTGCTCCGTCTGAGATGGAGCCGCCTGAGGTGGACCCGTCTCGGACTCCGGTCCACGAGCCTCGGGCCGACGAGCCTATGGCAGACACGCCTACGGCCGACGAGCCTCGGGCCGATGAGCGTCGGGCCGACGAGCGTCGGGCCGACGAGCCTTCGTCCCACGAGACTCTGTCCCACGAGACTCCGGAGCTCAGCAGGGATCACGCTGAGTCGCAGTGAAACTCGACGGAGTCGAGTGGCCGTGCTGAGGGTGGCTATAGTTCTGATAGCTATAGCGAGGGTGAGTGGGTTGAGGGGCGCAAAGTCTACCAGCGTGGTGGTACAAAGCTCCCGCCCACCCCGGCGACCCCCGACCAGAGGTGGTTGATTGCGCCTAACGAGGCCAAGTAAGTGCATTTACTCTTTTTTAACCTTTTGCCTTCACGTTTCTTCGAATATCTAATGCGTTGGCCTTGTCATACTGCAGGTCTTGGACACACGAGCCTCATGTCCGCAGGCCCAACAGTGTCCTTGGTGTGATTTGTCGCCAGAGCTTCCCGGGGTGGGTCACGTTGCCCGGTGAGGGCCGGGTTCCCAAGTTAGGAATGACCTGGGAGCACTACTTGGCTGCCCCGGCCCCGCCGGGGCATAGGATCGGCGATGGCGAGTGCCACAAGGTGGCCGACATTGTGATCCAGACATTTTGGGTAATTTCTCCTTTGCCGTCTACGTTGTGTTTCCTTCTTTGATTGGCAACCCTAGTGATTGTACTAATTCATGTTTTCTTGTTTTATTGCAGACCTTCTACAGGTGTGCTGAGGGACAGGAGGAGGCCGCGGCTCTGGTTATCGACAACGAGTGCAGGCGCCTACTTCAAAACTTTCGGCACGAGGCTCGGACACAGGCTATTCGAGACTACTTCGCCTCGGCTGGTATTAGGAGGAAAAGAGAGAAGTGCCGCGAGAAGTTTCTGAGTAAGGAGAAGTACATGAAGGTAATTACCTATTCTTAAGGCCTTGTACTTAGTTTCCTTGATTTGATTCGTAGGCGTAGCGCTCAAATTTCTCTTGCTTAACTTAGGTGCCCCCGAGATGGTGTGCGGATAGGATGGACTGTTGGGAGGCGTTGGTGGATGAGTGGTGCTCTCCCCAATGGCGCTCCACCCACGACACTGCAAAGGACAAGCGTGGCAAAATGAAAGGTGTCCCACACCATCTAGGCAGCGTCAACCTACATCAGTACGGGGAAAACTGGGTATGTGGTTTGCTTCATGATTCATGCAAATTTATTCTTCATGCTAGCTTGAGCCCTCAACTAATACTCTGTTCCTCTCTTTTAGGCGCGAGAGAACAAGGCTCCTGTGCCACAGCTGTTCGACCTCTATGCCATGTCCAATACTGCCTCGTACAAGAAGGCCAAGGCATTCTCTGAGTCTGACCTCGATGATCCAAAGAAATTCACCAACCGCGCCTCCCACCACAAGCTTGTGAGGTACAGAGACGAGGGGAAGGCGAGGAAAGGGCCGGACTTTAACCCGAGCCAGCAACCTCTTGATCCAGAGCTGGTGATGATATCTGGTGGCGGGAGGCCCCATGGCTCGTTAGCCATTGGGGATGGACTGATATGTTGTAGTAGCACTCTCCCGCAGATCAAGAAGCGCCAGACCGGCTCCGATCCTGAGATATTGCCTCGTGCACGGCCAGTGGAGCTCGAATTCAAGGTTAGTTATACGGACTCAGATACCTTTCCTTCATTACATTGTGTGTGCGGCCGTCGATGATTACAATGCTAACGAGTGGTGTTGCAGGCTGCTATTGAGGCAGAGAGAGCGAAGACCCAGGCTGCTATTGAGGAAGAGAGAGCGAAGACCCAGGCGATTCTAGAGGAGAGGGACCGGCAGGCGGCGGAGAGGGAGAGGGAGCTTGAGGACAGGACGGCTAATGCGTTGGAGGAGGAGAGGAACCGAAACATGATGGCTAACCGGGCCCTATACGAGATGTTCGCGGTAAGTTTCTTCTGCATATTAGCCAAATCATGCACGTAATGTTCCTTACAGTAGTATGTAATATGACCGACTCGTCAAAACCAAATGTGCAGACCCTGTGCGAGAAGAGCGGCACGACCCCTCCGCCGATGCCAGTCATTGCTCCGGCGGGCACGGTGAGTTTCATTTGAATGGTCATTAGTTACTAGTCTTCACATTTGAGTTGCATCATGCTAACGATACATTGGAAATGATCTTTGGTGCAGCATAACTCCCGACAAGCATCGACCGATCCTGCTCCGTCAGCCACTGGCGCGACCGGTCCTACAACTACACCTACAACTACACCTCCGTGATGACGGTAAGTTTTCGCAAGTGTTTAGCATAACAAATGCGTACTTAGCTTAAGAAATGACCTATTTATCTCCAAAATGCCGTATACTTAGCTTAGTTTCCTCGAAAATGACATTATAACCTTACTTAGCTCCAAAATGACCAATTTTACCATGGATAGCTCTCAAATGACCTATACTTAGCTTAGCTTAAGAAATGACATATTTAGCTCTAAAATGACCTGTACTTAGCATTATTTCCTCCAAAATGACATAATAACCTTAATTAGCTCCAAAATTACCAATTTTACCACGGATAGCTCTCAAATGACCTATACTTAGCTTAGCTTAAGAAATCACCTATTTAGCTCCAAAATGACCTATTTAACCTAGGAAAGCTCTAAAATGACATATACTTAGCATTTATTCCTCCAAAAATGAATTTATATGGTTAGCTAGCTCAAAAATGACATAATAACCTTAATTAGCTCAAAAATGACCTATTTAACCTAGGATAGCTCTAAAGTTACCTATACTTAGCATTTATTCCTCCAAAATGACTCAATATGCTTAGCTAGCTCAAAAATGACATAATATGCTTAAGAAATGACCTATTTAGCTCCAAAATGACTTAATATGCTTAATTAGCTCAAAAATGGCATAATTACTTAGGTTAGCTCTGAAATGACCTATACTTAGCTTATTTAGTTCATTTATGACATACTTAGCATATTTAGGTCAAAAATGGCCTATTTAACTAGGTTAGCTCTAAAATGACACAAGTAAGCAATAAGAAGAAGAAAAAGAAAGAGAAGAAAAATTCTTCTTCTTCTTCTTCTTCTTCTTCTAGTCTTCTTCTTCTTCTTTTTCTTCTTCTTCTTCTAGTCTTCTTCTTCTTCTAACTTCTTTCCCATTTTGCAGATTTGATTCACTTCACGGAAGCTTGCGTTCATGGAGTCCTTGTCCTTCCATTTTGTTTTGATTTTGTAGGATCAACAATTGACACTGGCATATGTATGTATAGATGAATGAAACTTGCATATGTATGGATGAGACTTGCATATGTTTTGATTTGGTATGTGTTGGATGATCATATCCATATGGCTTGCATATTATTTGCATATGTGTTGTTTATTATGTGGTGGATGAGACATTTTATGTGATGGACTAGACATAATGTTTGCCTTATTATGTGATTCTGAATATATATATATATATATATATATATATATATATATATATATATATATATATATGTGTGTGTGTGTGTGTGTGTGTGTGTGAATTTATGTGCAAATGAATTGATATAAGAGAAAACAGTAAAAACAGGGGCTATATAGCCACTTTGCCGTCTGCTAGCAGACGGCAAAGAGGTTTGCCGTTTGCTAGCAGACGGCAAATAGGCCACGTGGCAGCAGCCTGTGCAAGCTGGGCTGGCCTATTTGGCATGTTTGCCGTCTGCGAGCAGACGGCAAAGAGCTTTCTTCTTTGCCGTCTGCTGGCAGACGGCAAAGAGCCTACGCTGGCCCAGCTGACGCCTGATGTCAGCTGACGTCAGCTGCAGCTCTTTTCCGTCTGTTGGCAGACGGCAAAGAGCACCGTTAGCCCCCTAACGTTGCTGGCACCTTTTGTCTGCCGTCCAGGGGCTTTGCCGTCTGCCAGCAGACGGCAAAGAGCTTGGCTTCTTTGCCGTCTGCCAGCAGACGGCAAAGTGGCCTTTACCGGCACCCGTTCGACCGGACTGTTCACCGTCTGCTGGCGGACGGCAATGGCTTTGCCGTCCGCCAGGCAGGCCTTTGCCGTCTGCTATGGCAGACGGCAAAGAAGCTGATTCCAGTAGTGATTAGTCATAAAGAACTAACATACTTTTTGCAAAAAAATTATTAGCTCTCTCGAAGCAAAGTATTACTACGCATGCTCCTAGGGGGGAGGTTGGTAGGAGTTAACCATCATGCGCCCCCGACCTCCACACAAAGATAGACAATGAAGAATAAATTGTGCTCCAACTTCCTAGCAGAACGGGAGACTATACGTGCATGCTTCTATAATCACAAACCTTAACACCAATATCTTACTAAACATGATCATCTACTAGTACCTCCCACATATTATTATCTCTATATCGCAAAACTATTGCAAGGAATCAAACATATCATATTCAGCGATCCCTAAGTTTTATGTAGGATTTTATGACTAACCATGCAAACGACCAATTCCTGTTGACTCTCTAAATAGATATAAGTGAAGCAAGAGAGTTTAATTCTTTCTACAAAAGACCATGCTCTAATAAATATAAGTGAAGCAAAAGAGCATTCTTCAAATAACGGTTTTCTATGTGAAGAGAAACAGGCAATCCAAACTTCAAATGATATAAGTGAAGCACATGAAGCATTCTATAAAGCCATACTCAAAAGATATAAGTGAAGTGCAATGAGCATTCTATAAATCAACCATGGACTATCTCATACCAGCATGGTGCATAAAAGAAAAGTGAAAACTAAACGCAAAAGACGCTCCAAGATTTGCACATATCACATGAATGAAACGAATCCAAAAACATACCGATACTTGTTGAAGAAAGATGGGATGCCTTCCGGGGCATACCCAAGCTTAGACGCTTGAGTCTCCTTGGATATTTACTTGGGGTGCCTTGGGCATCCCCAAGCTTGAAATCTTGCCTCTCCTTCTTCTCCTCATATCGAGACCTCCTCGATCTTCGAACACTTCATCCACACAAAACTTAACAAAAGACTGGTAAGATCCGTTAGTATAATAAAGCAAAATACTACTTTAAGTACTGTTGTAGACCAATTCATATTTTATATTTGCATTATCCCTGCTGTATTATAACTTTTCTATGGCTTACACCACCGATAAAATCGATAGTTTCATCAAAACAAGCAAAATAATGCATCAAAAACAGAATCTGTCTTAAACAGGACAGTCTGTAGTAATCTGAACTTTGACCATACTTCTGTAACTCCAAAAATTCTGAAAAATTAGGACAAATTAAACATTTTGTATAGCAATACTGTGTAAAACTTTTGACGTTCTAGTAAAAAATGAAAATTCACGCACTACAGCCAAAGTTTCTGTTTTTACACCGCACATACCAACAAGCAATCTAATCATCCTAAAGGCAAATCTTGGCACATTATTTTTATAATTCAATGGATTTGTACAAGGGGATAATTATTTTTGTTGGAAAAGTTTCCGTGATTCAAGATTCACAAAGTTTCCATGTGCATGAACAAAAGTTCAAGGACGCCCCCCACTTCAACGATGCTCATCATCTCTCTCACTTTCACCTTTCCTTTTGTGAAGTTTTAGGTTCCCCTCTATAATTTTTTTGTTTTTAAACTTTATAAAAGAACACAACAGAAATAAATGACTCTCTAAAACTTCCGGGTTGTCTCCCTGGCAGCGCTTTCTTTAAAGCCATTAAGCTAGGCATAAAGTGCTCAAGTAATGGATCCACCCGGATCCCAAGGTATATCAAAGCCAATTTTAATTAGCAATGATTTGTGCTACTTCTTGAGCTTGTGTTGGTTTTCCCTTGAAGAGAAAAGGGTGATGCAGCAAAGTAGATAAGTATTTCCCTCAGTTGTTGAGAACCAAGGTATCAATCTAGTAGGAGATACAAGCAAGTCCCCAATCTTCGCACCTACACAAACAATCAAACTCTTGCACCCAACGCTATAAAGGGGTTGTCAATCCCTTCACGGTTATTTGCAAGGATGAGATCTGATAGAGATAGATATAAAAGATTGCTAAAATGAAAAGTAAAACCAAAGTAAAAAGATTGCAGCAAAGTATTTTTGGTATTTTTGGTTTATAGATCTGAAAATATAATATGGAAAATAGACCCGGGGGCCATAGGTTTCACTAGAGGCTTCTCTCATGAAGGAAAATAATACGGTGGGTGAACAAATTACTGTCGAGCAATTGATAGAAAAGCGCATAGTTATGACGATATCCAAGGCAATGATTTTGCATATAGGCATCACGTCCGTGTCAAGTAGACCAAAACGATTCTGCATCTACTACTATTACTCCACACATCGACCGACTCCTGCCTACATCTAGAGTATTAAGTTCATGAAGAACAGAGTAACGCATTAGGTAAGATGACATGATGTAGAGGGATAAACTCAAGCAATATGATGAAAACCCCATCTTTTTATCCTCGATGGCAACAATACAAATACGTGCCTCGCTACCCCTACTTTGTCACTAGGTGAGGACACCGCAAGATTGAACCCAAAACTAAGCACTTCTCCCATTGCAAGAATTACCAATCTAGTTGGCCAAACCAAACCAATAACTCGAAGAGACTTGCAAAGATATGAAATCATGCGTATAAGAATTCAGAGAAGATTCAAATAATATTCATAGATAAGCTGATCATAAACCCACAATTCATCGGATCTCGACAAACACACCGCAAAAGAGTATTACATCGGATAGATCTCCATGAAGATCATGAAGAACATGGTATTGAAGAACAAAGAGAGAGAAGAAGCCATCTAGCTACTAGCTATGGACCCGAAGGTCTATGGTGAACTACTCACGCATCATCGGAGGGGCAATGGAGTTGATGTAGATGCCCTCCGTGATCGAATCCCCCTCCGGCAGATTACCGGAAAAGGCTCCAAGATGGGATCTCACGGGAACAGAGGCTTCCAGCGGCGGAAAAGTATTTTCGTGGCTCTTTTTGGTATTGGGGGAATATTTGGGAATTTATAGGCCGAAGAATAGGGTTAGAGGACCTGCAGGGGGGCCACAAGCCAGGGGGGCGCCCCCCCTAGGGCGCGCCCTGCAGGCTTGTGACCTGTCAGGACCGGTTTTCCAATAAAACATTTATTGAAAAATCGCCCCTTACGTCAGACCAGTACAGAAAATCCTTCTTACTGGTAGACAAATCCTTGATACAGAAATCCAGTAATACTTAATATTATACAGGGTTGAGCTGAGGCTGCTCAACAATTTATTACAGGCACGCCAATATTACACATAAAGGCGGATATGTCACAATGGATATGGTGGCATAACTACTGACTCGAAATAAAAGGAGGTGGTGGATATGTCACAGTGAAGTGGGTGACATGACTCCAATATCTTACAGCTCATCAAGCGTCGGAGTGAGGCTCGATGATTTTATTTGGGTAGCGGAAGCATATATAATACAAGTGACCAACTCCAGGATCGCAAGGGACTGACTGGGACTCCTCTAGGCATCGGACTCGCTATCGTACTCTTCATCCATAAGATCGCCTTCGACAACATCTGGCCAAATCAACAAGCCAGGTGAGTACTTTGAAGGTACTCGCAAGATAGTTTGGACATAAGATATAACAAATGCAAACATGATGCGCACGAGCAGAAAAGTAATACACACAAAGGCATTAAATCTGCATAGCAAGATGAATAAAAAGGAAGTCGGGCGGTAGTCCTCCCGAAATCCCAATAAAATGGAAGAAGATCGATCGGGTGTCTGAAGCGACGCCTCGAAAGGTAAAAATAAATCAACATGCCTCAGTCGGGCGTCGGGGCGACACCACATAAAGGGCTTATACTGAAAAATAAACAAATAACAGTACGTGCCACAGTCGGACGTCTGAGCGACATCACATAAAGGGCTTATATCGAAAGTAAAATAACAAGGATGCCATAGTCGGACGTCTGAGCGACATCACATAAAGGGCTTATATCCAAAAGTAAATAACAAGAATGCCACAGTCGGACGTCTAAGCGACATCACATAAAGGGCTTATATCGAAAATGAATAACAAGAATGCCACAGTCGGACGTCTGAGCGACATCACATAAAGGGCTTATATCGAAAATGAATAACAAGAATGCCATAGTCGGACGTCTGAGCGACATCACATAAAGGGCTTGTATCAAAAGTAAATAACAAGCATGCCACAGTCGGACGTCTGAGCGACATCACATAAAGGGCTTATATCTCGTCATTCGAATACGAGTAGTCCAGGAGGTAGCACCATCCTAAGGAATACTCGGTACATATTAATAAACAGGTTAGTCCATTCACAGGAATAATATTCAGCCAAGTTTACTTCTGTCATTTAACATATTTGTTCTCCAGAGACTGACACTGAGACCGACACTTGACCTGTCAACCAACGTCCTTGACCGTGGACATGGCTACTCGAATAGTTTTGACTCTGTAGAGGTTGTACTCTTTACCCACAGCCAACGGATTTCAGTAGTCACAAAGGACTAGTTCCGTCTACGGTATTTTAGAAGAAAACACACCAATCCAGTACACACCCATTTCACATCCCGATGCCAGGTACCACCCTAGGCAACGTTCAAGAAAAACTTTAAGACGGGGAGGCCAACACCTCGAATAGCATGGGATCAAATTTATATCGCGCGCTCTAAGGGGTGCCCCCCTCTCGGTCCCAACCGGAAACACCCATGCCCCCGGACCGGATGACGGGCTTTAATCCAGGGCCATGGAACCCTCATCCCGGCCCCTCTATTTGGTGTGTACATGGAAAGAGGTTTGCAACTTACTAAACCGTATTCTTTGCAGAAAACATGTGGCAGCACGAAAATAAGGCGAACGGGAACAAGACTCGATCTATGTCAACACTGGAGTTTAAACAGTTTGTTATAATACTGGCATGCTCCAACAATACCAGCATACAACCTATCATGTCACCACATGACTAGGTTGTTCAATGATCTCATCAAGTTTTTAGCTCACTTGCAACTTATCATGCATGAAATATAACATTCATCAAATGCTTATATAAACATGCCATGAGAAAATCCACTCAAGAAAACATGAAAAACACTCATCTTATCAAAGGTTCAAACATGCTTGCCTGGTTCGGAGTAGTCGGAGTCTAGCTCGGCGAAGTTGACGGCACCGTCTCCCCCTCTGGTATCTACGATATACAAATATTCGAATACTAACGTAAATACCGTGCGTGCATAAAAATTGTCCCAAATATCTTTCAAATAAATATGATAAAAAAACTAGGCAGAAAAATAAAGATGACATAAAAAGAATCATCTCAAAATCATTTTCTGTTTAAAAGATATAAAGAAACTAGTTCCAGGGACCAATCTATTAGAAACAGAAAAGTATCCAGGGGTAGTTTGATAAAAACAGAAAACGCTTCGGGGGAAATACGCCAACTCAAAGAGAAAACGAACTTTGCCCGAAGGCGTTTTCAGAAAACGGTTCGAAGAGGAAGAGGAGAGGCTGACGAGGGGGTCCCTCATGTCAGGTTTAAAAACAGAGCTCGCCGGTGCCAGAAGCAAACGGTGAACGCCGGTGGCGATCGACGGCGATCCAGCGGAGGGCAAGGGGATGGTTGCACTCACGGAACTATTCCGCGTCGGTGGATGGTGGAAGGAGGCGTCGGAGAGCACCACGGCGACGGCCACTTCCTCTCCGGCGGACGGCGGCGGTGGGCGAAGATGGATCTCACCGACGGGGAAACCTAGCGTCAAATTGGAGCGGGGGTCAGAGGAGTGGGTGCACTAGGAAGTTGCTGACCAAATTTGAGCTGCGGGGGCACACTCACCAGAGGGAATTTAGCCGGAGCCCGAAGCGGATTGGGGCGGTCGGAGGCGAGGAAGAAGACCCTCCCAAGGCCCTCTGATGAGCAAGGCGTGGACTTGAGGAGAGGTGGAGAGATGCTGAGCTGCGGGATGGCTCGGGGGCCTCCTATTTTTAGGCGGGCGAGGGGCGTGCCACAAGCAAAATGTCTCCGGCGAGAAATTACGGCGAGGTGGTGGTCGGGCTGGGGGTTACGGAGGCTGGGCATCCTCGGATTGGTCCACCGGTTCCATTTTTGGCTTAAGATTAATCAAACCTGGGCGATACTCCAGGTCTCGATGGAACGGCTTCACGGGCGCGCACCGGCGGCAGAGGGCGTGCTCTCTGGCTCCAGTCCACGGCGACTGCACGGCAGCGCGTACAGAGAGGTGGACGGCCACGCGTTGCTCTCCGGTGGTGAGGGCGGTGCTGGACGGCGCCGTTCCTCGCTGAGCTTCTCTGGCGGCCGCAGCGAGCGTCGCTGCCGCCGTTCACGGGGGCGATGCACCCCTGCCAGCTCACCGTCAGCGCGAGGAAGAAGCCAACCGACCGTGCAGCGCTCTGGATAAGAAGGAGGAACAGGGAGCAAGACGCCAGGGCAAACACTAGCGAGATTGACACTGACGACTGACGAAAGACGACACTGTCTTCTGAACTCAACACTGAAACTCTGAATTTGACTGAAACAGTGCCGACCACCTGCTCGATGAAATGATTTGACGCACGTGGAAAACTTTTCTGGAGCTGAAACTTGGAGGGATGGCCTCTTGATGCATCCAGAAGCTCCTCAAATTTTCTCAGAATTTTTGGAAAAGGGAAAGAATGGTTTGCATCAAAAATGACAAATCTGGTCCAAATTTGCAGTAACCAAATTTTGAAATTTTTGAACTGTGGGCTAGGGGATCTTTGGTGATATAGGTTGAAGGTACCAAGTAGAAGCTAGGATAATTTTCTTGGGGTCAAAGCTCAAAGGAATTTGGCACTTCCTTTGTAAATCCCAAGGGTTCAAATAAAAGACAGAAAATGATTTGATGATGAAATAAATAGAAATAAAAATCTAAAAGAGGTTGAACTTGCTCGTCTTGGATACTTGGCTTGATCCAAAGTAGGGAGGAGGGTTTAGGAAGAAAGATTGAAGTGCAAGTCATGGCAAGAGAGTAGCATAGGGGTATTTTTGAATAGGAAAGAATAAACCCAATTTCATATAAATTCTTTTTTAATAAGAAAAATAACAAAATACCCCAAGAGTCTTTGTGTTGAACCAACACATGTTAAAAAAACCCTCAAGACCAGAATTCAAGATTGAAAAGGTTTCATAAAAGGTTTGCCATCAAGAGTTTTTAGGAGAAGAGTCTTTTAGAAGAATTCAAATAATTTCCTCCAAATCCAATAAAGAATTTGATAAAAATCAAATCGAAATTTTTGGAGTGTTACATGACCTCCCGGCAGGTCTCCTACCTTCATCTCCAAGTCTGGTAGGTTTCTTCTGGTCCAAGAAAAATCATCGCGAAGATTTTATTCCGTTTGGACTCCGTTTAATATTCCTTATCTGCAATACTCAAAAACAAGGAAAAAACAGAAACTGGCACTAGGCTCTAGATTAATAGGTTAGTCCCAAAAATAATATAAAATAGCATATTAATGCATATAAAACATCCAAAACAGATAATATAATAGCATGGAACAATCAAAAATTATAGATACGTTGGAGACGTATCAAGCATCCCCAAGCTTAATTCCTGCTCGTCCTCGAGTAGGTAAATGATAAAAACAGAATTTTTGATGTGGAATGCTACCTAACATATTTATCCATGTAATATTCTTTATTGTGGCATGAATATTCAGATCCGCAAGATTCAAAACAAAAGTTTAATATTGACATAAAAACAATAATACTTCAAGCATACTAACAAGGCAATTGTGTCCTTTCGAAATAACATGGCCTCAGAAAGCAATCCCTACAAAATCATATGGTCTGGCTATGCTCCATCTTCCCCACACAAAGTATTTAAATCATGCACAACCCCGATGACAAGTCAAGCAATTGTTTCACACCTTTTATGTTCTCAAACCTTTTCAACTCCTACGCAATACATGAGCGTGAGCCATGGATATAGCACTATAGGTGGAATAGAATATGGTGGAGGTTGTGAGGAAAAGGAGAAGATAGTCTCACATCAACTAGGCGTATCAACGGGCTATGGAGATGCCCATCAATAGATATCAATGTGAGTGAGTAGGGATTGCCATGCAACGGATGCACTAGAGCTATAAGTGTATGAAAGCTCAAAAAGAAACTAAGTGGTTGTGCATAATGATTAAAAATTCCACTAGTTATATGAAAGTGACAAAATAGGAGACTCTCTATCATGAAGATCATGGTGCTACTTTGAAGCACAAGTGTGGAAAAAGATAGTAGCATTGTCCCTTCTCTCTTTCTCTCATTTTTTTTGGTGGGCATCTTTGGCCTCTTTTTTTTATTTGGGCTTCATTGGCCTCTTTTATTATTTGTAAAGTCCGGAGACTCATCCCAACTTGTGAGGGAATCATAGCTTCTATCATCCTTTTCTCTCACGGGACAATGCTCTAATAATGAAGATCATCACACTTTTATTTCCTTACAACTCAAGAATTACAACTCGATACCTAGAACAAAATATGACTCTATATGAATGCTTCCGGTGGTGTACCGGGTTGTGCAACAATCTAACCTAGCAAATGACATCAAAAAACGGACAAGCCATGAAAACATCATGCTAGCTATCTTACGATCATGCAAAGCAATATGAAAATGATGGTGCGTGTCATGAAAAACGGAACGGTGGGAGTTGCATGGCAATATATCTCGGAATGGCTATGGAAATGCCATAATAGGTAGGTATGGTGGCTGTTTTGAGGAAGGGTATATGGTGGGTTTAATGCACCGGCGAATGTTGCACGGTACTAGAGAGGCTAGCAAAGGTGGAAGGGTGAGAGTGCGTATAATCCATGCACTCAACATTAGTCATAAAGAACTCACATACTTATTGCAAAAGTATATTAGTTATCGAAGCAAAGTATTAGACGCATGCTCCTAGGGGAGTGGTTGGTAGGAGTTAACCATCGCGCGCTCCCGACCCTCACACAAAGGATGACAATCATTAAACAAATCATGCTCCGACTTCGTTACATAACGGTTCACCATACGTGCATGCTACGGGAATCACAAACTTTAACACAAGTATTTCTACCAATCCCCAATTACTCACTAGCATGACTCTCATATCACCATCTTTATATCTCAAAACTATATGCAAGGAATCAAACTTCTCATAGTATTCAATGCACTTTATATGAAAGTTTTTATTATATCCCTCTTGGATGCCCATTATATTAGGACTAAATTCATAACCTAAACCAATTACCATGCTGTTTAAAGACTCTCAAAATAATATAAGTGAGGTACGAGAGTTTAATTATTTCTATAAAATAAAACACCACCGTGCTCTAAAAATATATAAGTGAAGCACTAGAGCAACATTGCCTAGCTCAAAAGATATAAGTGAAGCACATAGAGTATTCTAATAAATTCACGATTAATGCGTGTCCCCCTCAAAAGATGTGTGCAGCAAGTATGATTGTGGCAAACTCAAAAGCAACGACTCATATCATACAAGACGCACCAAGCAAAACACATATCATGTGATGAATAAAAATATAGCCTCAAGTAAATTTACCGATGGATTGAACACGAAAGAGGGGATGCCTTCCGGGGCATCCCCAAGCTTAGGCTCTTTGGTATCCTTGAATATGGCTTGGGGTGCCTTGGGCATCCCCAATCTTAGGCTCTTGCCACTCCTTATTCCATAGTCCATCAAATCTTTACCCAAAACTTGAAAACTTCACAACACAAAACTCAACAGAAAACTCGTGAGATCCGTTAGTATAAGAAAAATAAATCACCACTTTTAGGTACTATTGTGAACTCATTCTTTATTTATATTGGTGTAATATCTACTGTATTCCAACTTCTCCATGGTTCATACCCCCCGATACAACCCATAGATACATCAAAATAAGCAAACAACACAAAGAAAACAGAATCTGTCTAAAACAGAACAGTCTGTAGCAATCTATAGACTTCGAATACTTCTGTAACTCCAAAAATTCTGAAAAATTAGGACAATCAGGGCAATATATATATATATCAATCTTGTGTAAAAATTTCAGACTCATTCGACGCTCTGGTGAATTTATAAAATTCCTGGACTGAAGGCAAAAGTTTCTGTTTTTCAGCAAAATCAAATCACAATCACCGTAGACCATCCCAAAGGTCTTACTTGGCTCAAACACTAATTAAAACAAGAAAACACAATTACTACAGAGGTAATAATGTGTAAAGCACTCAAAAACAGAAGCAAAAACAAAAGCATAAAAATAAAATTGGGTTGCCTCCCAACAAGCGCTATTGTTTTTCGCCCCTAGCTAGGCATGATGATTTCAATGATGCTCACATAAAAAGTAGTAATTGAAATATTCAAAAGAGCAGCATGAATCTCATGAAAAACACATTTAAGTCTAACACACTTCCTATACCAACCACGATCATCAATTAGCCCATAGGACAAATCAGATCTACTCAAACATCATTGGATAGCCATATATCATTGGGAAATAGTATATGGAGTTGAGCACCATGTTTAAGTAGAGATTACAGCGGGGAGAAGGGGAGTTACACCACTGCATAGAGGGGGGAGAGTTGGTGTTGACGGCGGCGAAGTTGTTGGAGTAGATCGCCGTCATGATGCTTGCCCCGGCAGCGTTCCAGCGCCACCGGGAGAGAGGGGGAGAGAGCCCCCTCCTTCTTCTTCTTCCTTGGCCTCCCCCTCGATGGGATGAGAGTTCCCCCTCTGGTCCATGGCCGCCATGGCGGCGAAGGGGCAGGAGCCCCTCCTAGATTGGATCTCCCTCTCTGTTCTCTTCTGTTTCACGTTCCTCTTTTCTGGCCGAAAACCGTTTCTTATATTCCTGGAGATCCATAACTCCGATCGGGCTGAAATTTTGAGGGGATTTTTATCCAAAAATTAGCTTCCTTGCGGCCAAAGGAGAGCTCCAACCGACATACGAGGTGGGCATCACCCACCATTCCGCGATTGGGCCCCTTGGCCGTGCCCTGATGTATCGTGGGGGCTGTGGGCCTCCGTTTGCGTTGATTCCGCTTCTCAAAATTCACAAATATTCCAAAAAAAATCTCCGTAAAATTTTATCGCGTTGGACTTCGTTTGATATGGTAATTCTGCGAAACAAAAAACATGCAACAAACAGGAACTGACACTGGGCACTGGATCAATAGGTTAGTCCAATAAATCATATAAAATGTTGCCAAAAATATGTGAAAGTTGTATAATATTGGCATGAAACAATGAAAAATTATAGATACAGTGGAGACGTATCAGTAACCCGTATCGCCGTCCTCAGGACGAGGCACTGGTTGGACGTCCTTTCTGGACCAAGGAGCAATCTCTCATTTACGTGGGGGTTCCTGAAGTCCAAGACCAATCTGTATGTACCCGATGCCAAGTCCATTGATACGGGGCACATGAACAACAACCCTCACTCTGACTACTTTGCTGAGGCTCGGGCTCTATGCGCTCAATGGGGTATGTTTCCTATCATCAGCTTCAACAAGGATTTCGATTACGAGATTGTGCCTCAATTCTATGCCACCGTTCACTTTCACACTGATGAGGAGCGCAACTTGACTTGGATGACTGGCGGCAGAGTTTTGCGCTCCAACTGGAAGATCTTCATGAAATCTCTGGGCATTGCTGATCAGGGTCTGGATGTGCCTATTGGACTGAGGCCTCACACTAAAGAAACGACAATTCACAAGTCCAAGCTTATTCGCTATTCCAGGGTGGTTCAGACGGCCAAGGGTACTCGCACTGAGCTCATTCCATTTCTTGACATTATGCATCGTATCTTCCGCAACACTCTGTTTCCTCGTGTTGGGAACAAGGATCAGGTTCACTCCTACCTTGTGAATCTTCTGCTGTTGTGCAATAAGGAGCGTGGTCGTGACTCCACTTTGGATATTTCCCACATCATGTGGAAGGAGCTTCGGTCTGCTGTCCTTGACCGGAAGGTGCCCATCTATGGTCCTTATCTGTTTAAGCTCATTGAGGATACCTGGGCTGCTTCGTTCCCTGGTGAGGCTCTGGTTATAGATCACATGGTGGCTCATGGTATACTTAGGCTCCGTGTGAAGGAGAACTGGGGGCGTTGCACCTGCTGTTCCCGAGATTGCTCCCACTGACTCTGATGATGAGCCAGAGCCGGACTATGCTGATGACACTTATGTTCCTCCCTCTGAGCACGTGCCATCATGGGCTGCTAGGCTAAAGACAAAGATGAAGAACCTTCTCTGCTTCCAGATCAAGGGACAATATAAGGCACATGTTGAAGCTAAGAAGGCCCGCAGCCGTGACAAAATCATTATGAGGAAGCTTGGCCTCACAGTTGACAGCGGGTCTGAGGACTGGATTACTGAGGAGGAGGCATGGGTCCAGGAGCACTGTCCGTGGGTTGAGTCAGACGAGGATGTCCCTGCTGCCACTGATGAGGAGGATGATGAGGAGGAGGACTGATCTCTTTTAGGCTTCCATCACCTTGACTTACTTTAGTCCTCTATGCCCCTTTTGGTGCCTCGATGCCAAAGGGGGAGAGAGTGAGTAGGGATTTGCTGGCTTTGCTGAGTCACGAGTGTTTATTCTATCTGCGCATTCACATTTTATCTCTCGTGAACTCTTTTCTTTGCTTGCTTTGGTTTATGTGGTCCAGACCTGTGAGTACTAATGTATGGTGTAAGACATGCTATCTATCCTATCTTGTTATGTCTACATTAGTTACTTTATGAAACTACCTGCTTATATCTCTCTTTTTGATTATGCAAGTTATTGGTTGTGTCTATAAAATATAGGAGTGTTGATCCTAGTTGTGTGCACTTTGCATTCCAAAGGCATATTAAAATAGTGCACACATCTAGGGGGAGCCTCTCTATATTTGGTAGTTGTCAGGTTTGTCTATATCTTACTGCTTATTGTTTTTGGCAAATCCCGTGTTGTCATCAACCCACCCAATAGGGGGAGATTGTAAGTGCATATTTCTCTCTAAGTAGTTTTGGTGGTTGATGACAATACCCTTGCGGACTAATCGTGTGCATTGAGTTTTCAGAGATTATCAAGTGACACGAAATGGTGTTTGAGCCCCTTAGTTGTAAAAAGAGAAGACGACGTTTTCCTATTGATTTAATGTTGGTGGACTTGAGTCATAGGACAATCCGTACTATCAAGAGGGGATCCGCACTTAGAAACGTTGGGAGAATCAATCACGTACACATCCGCTTCTTCCCCCCTTTCCCGGCATGATGGAGCTGCCCTTGTCTTTAGGGCCCTGACTAATAAGTTAAGCGGAAGTACCGCTCCGGCGGTAGTACCGCCCTGCAGTACCGGGCTACTTCCGCTTATTTTTTGCTCTGTGGGTTCCTCGGGTGGGCTTGTCTTTTTTTAGCGGAAGTACCGCTAGGGATCGCGCGGTAGTACCGCTTATGCGGTACTGCCACCCTCCCCTTCCGGGCCACTTCCACTTATTTTTAGCTCTCTGGCTTCTTGGTCACTTGAGTGAATTTTGAGCGGCAGTTGTAAGCGGAAGTACCACTCTAAGTGGTACTGACTCACTGCCTCCCTCCTGTTCACTAAGTCTGGGCATCCTACAGCGTTAAGCGGAAGTACCATTTGTGGGAGCTGTAGTACCGCTCCGGCGGAACTACCGTCTCTTTGAGTACCGTCAGCTGTGTGTGATGCCCGGTACTTTCGTGCAAGCGGAAGTACCGCTCCCCAGAGCGGTAGTACCGCTTATGCACGATCTGTGAGCAGAAAACGGTCAGATTTCCACCCTCTATATAAAGGGGTCTTCTTCTCTAGTGAGAGTTGCTTCTTTTCCCTAAAAGCTCCATTGTTGCTCCCAAGCTTACTATTGCCCGATCTCTCTCCCTAGCCATCGATTCTTGTTGATGCTCTAGGGTTTGGAGGAGAAGGCCTTGATCTACACTTCCACCAAGAGAAATTTGATTCCCCCCCACTAATCCCTTGCGGATCTTGTTACTCTTGGGTGTTTGAGCACCCTAGACGGAAGAGGTCACCGTGAAGCCATACTCCATTGTGGTGAAGCTTCGTGGTGGTGTTGGGAGCCTCCAATTAAGTTGTGGAGATTGCCCCAACCTTGTTTGTAAAGGTCCGGTTGCCACCTTCAAGTGCACCACTAGTGGAATCACGTCATCTCGCATTGTGTGAGAGCGTGAGGAGAATACGGTGGCCCTAGTGGCTTCTTGGGGAGCATTGTGCCTCCACACCGCTCCAACGGAGACGTACTTCCCCTCAAAGGGAAGGAACTTCAGGAACACATCCTCGTCGCCATTGGTTTCACTCGTGGTTACTTCTTACCTTTACTTTAAGCAAGCTTTACCTATTGTCCATTATTTGCTTACTTGCGTAGTTATTGTTGTTAGCATCGTATAGGTTGCTCACCTAGTTGCATATCTAGACAACCTATTTGTTGCTATACCTAATTTGCTAAAGATTAACTAAAAATTGGTAGTTGCCTATTCACCCCCCCTCTAGTCAACCATATCGATCTTTTCACCCGTTGTCTCTCCCCTCTCTTCCCTCAGTCTAGCACGTCCTCTAGCTAGCTCCACCAAACGCGGCCGAGAGCCTCGCCGCCGGCCATGACGCCGTCGTCGTTCTGGCTAGCGTTAGACACGTCCGAGCACACCCACGAGCTCATCACCTCCACAGAAGACGAATGCGACCACTAGTTCTACTTCTGCTCCCCCTTAACGCCTAATCCATCGGAGCCGAGCTCCGGCCGCCGTCGCGAGCTCGTGTCCGACGAGCACAGCGCACCTGCGGCGCCCCTGGTTGTCCCAATCGACGCGAAAGACCCTCACGAACACGCAGGTGTCCTCCACCGCCCGAATGGTCGCCGGAGCCGCCGTCCCGATCATCGCCGCCGCGTCTGGACGTCGCTGGCGTTCAGTCGCCGTCAGGACACTGTCATTAACCACTAATGACACCCCTAATCAAAACCTTGACCCACTGACAATGGGACCCACCGCTAATTTAAACCTCTGGTTAATTAGGTAAGTTAAAATAACCCCCTGATTAACACTGAGTCGATGACATGCGGGCCCCACAGGTCAGTTTGACCTGAAACGGTCAGCTGACCAGGCTGACGTCACCCTGACGCAGAGCTGACGCAATAATTGATTTCTGGATTTATTTAATTCCAGAAAATGTTTAAAACTTCTAAAAACATAGAAATTAATCTGTAACTCAGATGGAAATAATTTATATATGAAAAATGATCAGAAAAATCTAATGAATCTGTTTATGTCATGATCATGCATGTTTGAGCAAGTTAACATCACCAAGTAGGACATTTTATGATTAGGGCAATGTATGAAATGTCATTTGGAGTTGGAATTCAAACTTGTTTGAATTCCAATTCAATTAACTTGGTTAATTATTTATCTATATCAATTCAGTACCTTAACATGCCATGTCATACATCATGTTTGTTGCATTGCATTGAATGTGTTCCTTTCCTGTTTTGTCGGTAGTGTTCCTTATCGGTAGACGATGGTTCCAACGTTATGATCATTGACACTGATGAAGAGAAGTACTATCTTCAGAACTGTCAGGCAAGCAACCCCACCTTGAGCATCCCGATAATATCCTACTCTCTTGCTCCTGCTCTCTTATACTGCATTAGGACAATGACGATTCAACTGTCACATGTTCTCGGTAGTTGAACCCATTCCCTTGCATGACCTGTCTTTGTCACAGTAAATAGTTGAAACCACTTAGCATGAGTAGCAACTGCTTGAGCCTTGTCGTGCTTACTCATCATGCTTGTTTACAGTACCTGCTATGCTTAGAGTCGTGTCAGGTCTGATCCATCTAGGCGATGAATCAGAATGGTTGTGTTCATGTCCTACTATGTGAGAGCTAAGTGTGTGAATCTGAGTTGGTAAAGGTAGCGATGAGAGGCCATGTAGGAGTACATGGCGGGTTGTCTCATTGGGACCGTCCTTAAGAACTGAGTTCTGTGTATGTTATCAAAGACAAGATACTACCGCACATTGGGATCCTTAATTGACCCTCTCGGCTTATTAATCACCTTGATATCTGTCCAGGAGTTGCAACTAGTTTCTGGTGTTTGTAGGATGTGCTGGCGGCCATGCATAGCGCTGACCGGAGGGGTAGGCTATGGCACTATAGATGCACCGTGGCCCGGTGTACCAAGCGTAGTACCATCCGTCGAGGTGGGCTTGGGAACCCTGCACACATCGTTTGGGGCCGTGATGGAAACTTCGGCCGGACTTCCGTTGCGGGTTCAGTCTCCAATAGGCGATAAACCTGGACTAGAGTCTTGTGTGGTTAACGGTTGTGGACGACTCCCTCGCTGGGCTTCCGCTTGAAGGTTGCCGAGGTGCCTTTTTACGTGCACATGTCGGTAAGTGGCGGGAGCGTGTGTGAAGAAGTATACCCCTGCAGGGTGAATTAATATATTCGAATAGCCACGTCCTCGGATATGGACTACTTGGAAAACTTATGTGGTACATAGATGTTGGGGAACGCAGCAGAAAACAAAAATTTACGACCTACGCACCAGCCCAGGACCACTATGGAGACTGCATACAAGGTTTGATCTTTTTCGTTACCGACTCGTAGCGCAGCGGAAGTAGAGTCGATGACGATCGGCGGTGCAGATCCCCGCAGCTAGGATTTACAACCTCCCAACCTTGAGGATGTATACCCTCATCCGCCCCTCGGACAGCACTCCGGGAGGCGGTCGGACAGTCCCCCGGACGGTGTCGCGGACAGCCCTTCGGGAGGACCTTCGAAACTCGGACGGTCACTCGGACAGCCCTTCGGGAGGCACTCTCGAACTAAGACCGAAACTACGATCTCTCTACAGAGTTGCGCACATACGGTGTCATCTATCCGGCAGGGCTTCGCCATCCAGAACTAGTTCCTGCCGGAACCCAGACAGCCTTTCGGCTCTACGAAACTATTTCGCTGGGAGGGAGAGAGAAGCCAGACAAGTCTATGGCATGTCTATGAGAGCAAGGATGAAGTTTGGGCAGCCCCCTCACCTCCTATTTATAGGAAAACCAAGGGATAAGATGGGCATTCAAAAATACCAAAGTACCCCCACTTTATGTCTCACATAAAGGGCATAAGGGGAAAAAGGAGTGCCATGTGGAACTCCAAGGAGGAGCTCCACCCTTGGCCGGCCACCTTCATGGGCCCCCCCCCAAAGGGGGTTCCTTGGTCCCAAAGTCCTTCTAGAAGCCTTTATGCAAAAGCCCTAAAAGGTGGCTTTCAAATAAAGTAACCATAAAGCTGATTTCACTATTCATGACGACATTTTTCAGCGTCCGTTCGAACCGAAAATATTTATGTGGGCTTAGAACATTTCCAGTACCCACTAAAATAATTTTCGACGTGTTCCAAAACAATTCCGGATTAGTGATTTTCATCTGCGAAAAGCAAACAAAGCGGTTCCGGCAGCTCCGGAACATTTCCGGTTTTTCTTCCAGAAAATTCCCAGAAGTTTCCAGAATGATTCTGGCACCCTCCAAGAATTATCAGGCGTGTGCCGAAACCAATTTGACTTAATGGTATCCCCTGAAACAACTTTTCAGTTTTACCGGAACTCATCCGGTGACCTCTCTCTTCGGAACTTTTCCGCTGTCTCCGGAACTTTTTCCGGAGACTTTCTCTCAGACTCCCTATCTAGTATTCAGCAGATAGATGACCCTTAAGCGTGTGACCCTATAGGTTCGGTGAAGTATAGACATGACCCGGAACCCCTTCCGATCAATGATCAACATCGGAGCCGTGGACACCCATATTGACCCCTATACCCACACGAATGAATATTCGAGTGAACCTCCAGTTGCCGTGTGCTATTCCTATTGCTTCACGATATGTTACAAACACCCGAGGTGAGATTTTCTACATCCCCGTGGATCAACAACTTGTCCACTATGCAAGTTACCTCGTTACCGGTTTTGTTCTCTTTTCTCGTTTTTGTGTTCCGGCATCCCTGTGATCAAATCACACTGTGTCTGGCCAGACGATGATGGATACCGTAACACCTAGAGGGCCCGAGAATATCTCTGCATCGTCGGAGGAGCAAATCCCAATCTTGAGCTATCTTGTTACTTGCCATACCTTTCCGTGAACCCGTAAGCCACCGTAATAGCCACCCAGTAACGGATGACGTTTAACAAACCCCAAAGTTCACGAAGCAAGCACAAAGGAACTCGATACTCTCATGGTCTAAGGAATTATGCAAACATTAACTATCTCTGTGTTATTAACCATTAACTTGTGACGAATGTATCTCATAGCATAACATCAATTCGGGTCGATTCAACACAAGTGTTCTACCAACATTGCGCTCTCAAATTTGCCGGCATAGCCATGCCCATGATCAGGAAAACAAGATCATCATGCAATAATTGAGCCAGTCTTAGAGGCAAGACTAGGAATATATTTCACCGTTTATTATACCACACGTGCAAATGAGTTTCCCTCCGGGCCTCGTGGATATTGCAGACTCGAGAATCATTGCAGTTATAGCATGGAATATAAACTTAATTAGGAACATGGGGATAAATAATAACATTTACTATTGCCTCTTGGGTATATCTCCTATAGACTCCCACTTGCACTAGAGTCAATAATCTAGTCAATGCTAATGCACTTTACACCTATGGCATACTGGTGTAAAATATGCTTCGCTTGTGGTATAGCCTGATGTCCAACGGATCTGACAACTTCATCTCCGTGTGTAGCTTTGCATATCCTCGCGTTTTCACGCTTTCACAAAATTCATATTTTGTGTGGACTTAGCTTTGTATATATGTGAATCACTGGTCAAACCTTGATTCCTCAGACTGAGTTATGGAGCAACTATCTACAATAGTGTCCTATTGACCAAAGCCATCTTGGAACCATACTAAGTTCATGAACGAACTATATGATTCAACATCTTCTTTTTCGCTTCCAAAACATCAACATACTTAGCATTTGTTATAGAATTCGCCACAGTAACCTGTTTAGAACAATTCCAACTTACTGTGCCACCGTATTGTGTATTACACAAAACCTTAACTTAAATCGAAAAATCGCATGGAGCATTGATGAAGACTGTATCGATGTAATTACTTACAACGAGCACTTCCTAATCTCTGCTTGCGAGAAAACATGTCATCAGTGCTACTTTAGTACTCAATGACATATTTCACTGTTGTCCTTTTATCAGTACTTTGATCACTTTGGTATCTATACTCGCAACAGTTTGGGAGTATCGGACATATCTGGTTGTGTTACATACCATGGAATACATGATTAATCCAAACACAAGAGTGTGTGGAATCTCCATCATGTATTTTGCTCATCAGTGTTTTGGGACACCGAGTCTTACAAAACTCTTTCCATGTGACTTTGGCAAGAATCACTCCTTGGCGGTTTTAGTGCTAAATTTTTTTAGCATCTTGTCAATATTTATTTTTTCTTAGCCCCATTAGGTAAATCTATCTCCATAGATCATTATGCCTAATATCAAGGCTATTTAGCCCAAGCACTTCATCAAAAACTTTTTTCAAATGAAGTCCTAATTCGTGTTACGAAATTTATTTCCAGTTAACAATGTGTCAAGCACACAAGGTTTTTAGAAATATTATTATGCTCCCACTTACTTTATTGAAACCACAAGCATCTTCATTATCCATTGATGAAATCAAACTCTTTTGATCATTTCATCAAAACGAAGATTCCAACTCCATTTTGCTCTCTTCTGTCCATTGCTGGAACTCTGAAGTTTGCATACTCACTAGCATCCTTTGGATCGACAAAATACTTTGGACTGTATCACATAGAAATCCTAGTTTGTTTTCCCATTTCATGGAAATCTTTCGTCATCCATGTTTCATATCTCATGATTGAAATATGTATTAATTGCTAGTTCAACCAGAACCGACTTTAAGCATCGCTACGGTGAAACAACCTCATCGTAGTCAATTCCTTGAACTTGTTATTGCAACAAGTCGAGCTTTATGGATAAAACATTTTATCCACATCAGTTTATAGTTTCATAAATATTCGTTAGACTCTAAGTCTTCCGAAAGGTGTATCAAGCTTTTAATCTTGAATCACTTATATGGAAACTATCTCGGATTGTATTGGCATTTAGCCAATTTCGGAGTCAGGGCCCATCAATGCTTCCTTGTGTATCGTAGGTATACTGTTGTCTAACAACAATATCTCGTATGCGCACCTGAGAGGTTTGCACGAGTTTTTCCTACGTGGTTCAGCTACAAGTTCGACCGAAGTCCATACATCTCATGTAGAGGCTTCCGTATCAGTCGCAGTAGGAAACTCTGGAATTACTTCAAAGGTCTCTTTCCTTTGATCTGATGACGAAGATACTGTTTATCTCGTCGAGTTGCACTGTTCTCCCACTCACCCTTTTGAAAGAACAATTTTCTTCAAAAACCATACCGTTCTTTGTGGCAAAAACCTTAGCCTCGGTATAGTGGTGGGGAATACCCAATAACTTGGGATAACCTACAAAGTAGCACTTGTCTAATTTGGAATAGGTTTGTAACCTTTTACACAAGCCCCATATTCCAAATGTTAAGAAAAGATATAACATGGTTGGGCGTACCATACCATGGCATCATTTCAACAGACCCGATAGAGCTCTTTTCAGTGTAAAAGCCGCAGTCTCTAAAGCATCACTTTAAAAGGGATAATGGCAAATTTATTTATGTCATCTTTGATCTTACCATGTCATGAATGGTTCGATTACATCTTCACGGACTCTCCACTTGCAGTGGTGTTCCGGGAGGTGCAAGTTATGAAACCCCTTTCACAACTCATCAGACATTCGCTAAACTTGTAACTCAAATATTCCTTTCTGCAATCGAATTGTAGAAACATAATTTTCTTGTTACAACAACTTCTACTTCATTTTTGAAAACCTTTCAAATGATTTCAAAAGATCTAGACTTACGTCTCATCAAGTAAATATCCATATATCTACTTGAGTCATTTCTGAAGAGAGATAAATCCACTACTTGCAACAACATTTATTGAACTACACACATCAAAATGTATGATCACCAATAAGTTTGTTGCTCATTCCTTATGGCCTGTGAACGGTATTTCAGTCACTTCACTTTTCGGATGAAAGTTGCAAGTGTCAGATGATTTAAAATCAACCGACTTCAAAATCCATCATAATGGAATTTTCCATGCGGGTTTCTCCAATGTGGCCAAATGCAGTGCCACACTTGTGTGGTATTCTTTTAGTCTTGCGACATTTAGCATCAGTGTTATGGATGTATCATATTTCCATCAATATTCATAACATACATCCCATCTTGGATGGAAGCATGGCCCTTCATGTCATTCATAATACTGAACAACAATTGTTCTTTTTATGAACAACCCTTTTGAAACAAACATTGTGCACTGGATTAGAGTGTATGAAACTCTAAAATGAATTATGAAATTAAACACAGAGGTAATATATTAATATCATTTTTCATAACATACATCTCATTCATAATGAAAGTATGGCCCTTATGTTTATTCATAACACCGAACATCAAAAGTTATCTTATGAACAACCTTCTTGCAAGATACCTTATGCAAAGGGCTAGAGTGTGTAAAGCTCTAAAATGAATTATGAAAGAAAACACATAGGTAATACACCGATGGAAGGTATAGTAACTTTTACTATGTTCCCAGCGTGTATCAAGACCTCATTCCTGGCTAGTCTTTCAGGCCATAGTAGTTCTTGCATCGAGTCGCAACAGAATGCAATCGAGCGGGTATCTTTGTGATCAACTCACAATACCCAAAAATTAGTGATTAACATGTTTAACCATAATTCCCAAGAACTATATATTTGACCAGCCTTCTATACATCAAAAACTTGTATGACATTCATACATGAGCTGGATATTCTAGTCTTCTTTCTTTCTGCCTTTATACTTCTAACAGTTTAACTTTTAGTATTTCTCCTACTCTCAGAAGAAGCACCCAACTTAAGAGTGGCGTTTAGCCCCGGACTTCCTAGGCGTGAAAGTTTCACTAACACCCTTCGGACACTTCCTTTCTCTTTAAGTTGTTGTTTTATTCACCTTCATTTACATGACAGGCGTTCTCCTGGATCCCTCTCTTATCAGTCTAATGCATAGTAAACACCTTTACTAATAGTTTGCAAACAAATATTGCTTTGGATATTTCATATCTTTCAGCCTTTGTTTGTATCTGAAAATTAATTTTCAGTTCCATGAATATCACATAACTATCCCAAAACTTTCGAAGTTCGGGTCTCATGGAAGCAAACGTATTGCACTTGACTGAAACGGAATTCTAGCTTTTGGGTCGAAGGACGAGAGTCACATGATCCATAGCATTAGCGGGAGAATACCTAAAGCATGTGATAGGACAAAGTCCTTCTCGGCACTCTTGAGGACAATCCTCACATTACGTTATCAATCGTAAAGTTTTAACCAGATAATCAACAGCTTATTCAATTTTAATAGGGAAGGTGGAAACGCGAGCCATTATTCTACAACTATTATGCAAATCACACTTAGACAGTGTTCAAAATTAATTGCACTAAGAATTAAAAGAATTAATTCTAAAGTGCGCTCCCACTCAAATCAATATCTCTCATAATTGATTGTGAGTGATTCAAGATCCGCATTTCAATTCAACGCCATTGATGTGGACATCACTGATGACGGGAATTTTAATCGGTAGGCAAACTTGGCAATCACATCTTTATGTGACTCTTGTTCATCTTTCGATGGGTGTGTTCCGAGCTCAGGACTATCCTGCCTGAACGTCAAAGACAACCAAGTGATCTTGCTGCGAGGTCTGACCTCACCCGCCTCATTCCTCTCGATTCGTTCGTACCCATGTGGACATGGCGCACCCCGAAAAGATACAAATTTCAGACGGTGCTACACTTGGGTGAATACTAACTACTTTGATATTTTAAAGTGAGAGATCACCCTAATAAAAAGCGACTACCACGCAATCAAGAAGGGTGCATCATAAGGGATAAACATCTCACGCAATTCATAATTAGCATGACATGGTATAGCCCCTTCTGACGGAGAAGGCAAACATTTCTTCGTCTTCGGCATTTGCGTCGGTGTTCACCTTCGCGAAGATTGCCACCACCTTGTTGATGCATCAGATAATATTGCTATCTCTATAGCTAATAAAATAAGTGCATTACTCAAGGTTGACACGTAGGTCATTAAAGTGACAATCATATGGCTCCAGCCATCATGCCGAATCATGACACGCAGGTCATGTTAATTTACATCATATAGTCATCTCATACATAATCAAATTAATATGAGCATTGCTATACCACATCACATGCTCATGCAAACCCTCCTGCAAAACCAAGTTAGACGCCTCTAATTGGTTTATGCAAGAACTTGTTTTTCGTGGCTTCTAAGGTTTCGAAACAAACTGAAGCTACCAACGTCCATCATCAAGTATGATAATTCAAGTTGCTAGATTAACTTTGCGGGGTGTATGAAACACGAGATAATAAAATCTCGAGCCCCATACTGAACTTCGTCATACGCATGACCCCCGTGCAGATCATATCTGCATTGCCCTTTTGTGTGCGAAATTTCATCTTTCTTTTTAACTATAGTGGAATTCAATGAACTGTAGCACTTCTTTGATCAATCAGGATCGCGGATTGCCAGAACATTGAAACTCCACCATGCTGTTATCAAGATCAGAAATATGCAAATCCCAGGGAAGCAACAAGAACATCGGGTAACAGATTTCCTCTGCTACCCGCACAAATAATTTTCAGTAATAGAACTCATCTAGTACCTAATTATATTGTGCAACACCCATACATCTCAATGTATTCTAGATCGCAACCTGCATCTACGCATAGCACGGCTCTGATGCCACTATAGGGGAACACAGCAGAAAACAAAAAAATTTGACCTACGCACCAGCCCAGGACCACTATGGAGACTGCATACAAGGTTTGATCCTTTTCGTTACCGACTTGTAGCGTAGCGGAAGTAGAGTCGATGACGATCGGCGGTGCAGATCCCCGCAGCTAGGATTTACAACTTCCCAACCGCGAGGATGTATACCCTCATTTGCCCCTGGGACAGCCCTCTGGGAGGCGGTCGGACAGTCCCCCGGACGGTGTCGCGGATAGCCCTTCGGGAGGACCTTCGAAACTCGGACGGTCACTCGGACAGCCCTTCGGGAGGCACTCTCGAACTAAGACCGAAACTACGATCTCTCTATAGAGTTGCACATATACGGTGTCATCTATCCGGCAGGGCTTCGCCGTCCAGAACTAGTTCCTGCCGGAACCCAGACAGCCTTTCGGCTCTACGAAACTATTTCGCTGGGAGGGAGAGAGAAGCCAGACAAGTCTATGGCATGTGTATGAGAGCAAGGATGAAGTTTGGGTAGCCCCCCTCACCTCCTATTTATAGGAAAACCAAGGGGTAAGATGGGCAATCAAAAATACCAAAGTACCCCCACTTTATGTCTCACATAAAGGGCATAGGGGGAAAAAGGAGTGCCATGTGGAGCTCCAAGGAGGAGCTCCACCCTTGGCCGGCCACCTTCATGGGGGCCCCCCCAAAGGGGGTTCCTTGGTCCCTAAGTCCTTCTAGAAGCCTTTTTGCAAAAGCCCTAAAAGGTGGCTTTCAAATAAAGTAACCATAAAGCTGATTTCACTATTCATGACGACATTTTTCAGCGTCCGTTCGAACCAAAAATATTTATGTGGGCTTAGAACATTTCCAGTACCCACTAAAATAATTTTCGACGCGTTCCAAAACAATTCCGGATTAGTGATTTTCATCTGCGAAAAGTATACAAAGCGGTTTCGGCAGCTCCGGAACATTTCCGGTTTTTCTTCCGGAAAATTCCCAGAAGTTTCCAGAATGATTCTGGCACCCTCCAAGAATTATCAGGCATGTGCTGAAACCAATTTGACTTAATGGTATCCCCTGAAACAACTTTTCAGTTTTACCGGAACTCATCCGGTGACCTCTCTCTTCGGAACTTTTCCGCTATCTCCGAAACTTTTTTCTGGAGACTTTCTCTCAGACTCCCTGTCTAGTATTCAGCAGATAGATGACCCTTAAGCGTGTGACCCTATAGGTTCGGTGAAGTATAGACATGACCCGGAACCCCTTCCGATCAATGATCAACATCGGAGCCGTGGACACCCATATTGACCCCTATACCCACACGAATGAATATTCGAGTGAACCTCCAGTTGCCGTGTGCTATTCCTGTTGCTTCGCGATATGTTACAAACACCCGAGGTGATATTTTCTGCATCCCCGTGGATCAACAACTTGTCCACTATGCAAGTTACCTCGTTACCGGTTTTGTTCTCTTTTCTCGTTTTTGTGTTCCGGCATCCCTGTTATCAAATCACACTGTGTCTGGCCAGACGATGATGGATATCGTAACACCGAGAGGGCCCGAGAATATCTCTCCATCATCGGAGGAGCAAATCCCAATCTTGAGCTATCTTGTTACTTGCCATACTTTTCCGTGAACCCGTAAGCCGCCGTAATAGCCACCTAGTAACGGATGACGTTTGATGACCCACAAGTATAGGGGATCTATCGTAGTCCTTTCGATAAGTAAGAGTGTCGAACCCAACGAGGAGCAAAAGGAAATGACAAGCGGTTTTCAGTAAGGTATTCTCCGCAAGCACTGAAATTATCGGTAATAGATTGTTTTGTGATAAGATATTTCGTAACGGATAGCAAGTGACAAGTGTAGCAAAGGTGCAGAAAGGTGGCCCAATCCTTTTTGTAGCCAAGGACAAGCCTGGACAAACTCTTATATAAAGCAAAGCGCTCCTGAGGACACATGGGAATTTCTGTCAAGCTAGTTTTCATCATGCTCATATGATTCGCGTTCGTTACTTTGATAATTTGATATGTGGGTGGACCGGTGCTTGGGTGCTGTCCTTAATTGGACAAGCCTCCCACTTATGATTAACCTCTCTCGCAAGCATCCGCAACTACGAAAGAAGAATTAAGATAAATCTAACCATAGCATGAAACATATGGATCCAAATCAGCCCCTTACGAAGCAACGCATAAACTAGGGTTTAAGCTTCTGTCACTCTAGCAACCCATCATCTACTTATTACTTCCCAATGCCTTCCTCTAGGCCCAAATAATGGTGAAGTGTCATGTAGTAGACGTTGTTCACATAACACCACTAGAGGAGAGACAACATACATCTCATCAAAATATCGAACGAATACCAAATTCACATGATTACTTATAACAAGACTTATCCCATGTCCCCAGGAACAAACGTAACTACTCACAAATCATATTCATGTTCATAATCAGAGGAGTATTAATTATCATTAAGGATCTGAACATATGATCTTCCACCAAGTAAACCAACTAGCATCAAATACAAGGAATAATCAACACTACTAGCAACCCAGAGGTACCAATCTGAGGTTTTGAGACAAAGATCGGATACAAGAGATGAACTAGGGTTTGGAGAGGAGATGGTGCTGGTGAAGATGTTGATGGAGATTGACCCCCTCTCGATGAGAGGATCGTCGGTGATGACGATGGCTTCGATTTCCCCCTCCGGGAGGGAAGTTTCCCCGGCAGAACAGCTCCGCCGGAGCCTTAGATTGGTTCTGTCCAAGTTCCGCCTCGAGACGGCGGCGCTTCGTCCCGAAAGCTCCCTTCTGATTTTTTTTCCAGGTCAAAACCCTCCATATAGCAGAAGATGGGCACCGGAGGCCTGACAGGGGGCCCACAAGCCACAGGTGCGCGCCCAGGGGGGTAGGGCGCGCCCCCTGGCTTGTGACTCCCTGGTGGGTCCCCTCTGGTATTTCTTTCGCCCATTATTTTTTATATATTCCAAAATAATACTCCGTAACTTTTCAGGACTTTTGGAGTTGTGCAGAATAGGTCTCTCATATTTGCTCCTTTTCCAGTCCAGAATTCTAGCTGCCGGCATTCTCCCTCTTCATTTAAACCTTGTAAAATAAGAGAGAAAAGGCATAAGTATTGTACCAAAATGTGTAATAACAACCGATAATGCAATAAATATCGATATAAAAGCATGATGCAAAATGGACGTATCAACTCCCCCAAGCTTAGACCTCGCTTGTCCTCAAGCGAAAGCCGAAATCAATAAATATGTCCACATGTTTAGACATGGAGGTGTCGATAAAATAAAATACGGACATGAAGGCATCATGGTCATCTTTAGAACAACAACATATATTGACATATAATTTCTTATGCTAAAGTGACAATTCGTTCACAAGGTAAAATATGAATCTAGAACTCTATTGAGAACCAACAAACTATGATCTTAGTCATTGAAGCAATTCCAATTTATCATAAAGTCGGAAAGAGTCAATATAAGAGCTTGTAAAGCAAATCCACATACTCAATCATCTTTTAGTCTTTCATAATTGCTAACACTCACGCGGTACCTATGAGGTCAAAGCTTCAATCGGACACAGAGAAAGATAGGGGCTTATAGTTTTGCCTCCCAACTATTTACCTCAAGGGTAATGTCAACAGAAATAACTCATGATCACCTACATCCGAGTGGATATATGTGTCTAGATCGTTCCCCAACACATGACGCTTGCCAAGAGAGAAAGGCAAAATAAAGGAAGTGATGAAGATCACCACGACTCTTGCATAAAGGTAAGTACTAGAAAGTAAAAGTAACAGATAGGCCCTTCGCAGAGGGAAGCAGAGGTTGTCATGCGCTTTTATAGTTGGATGCGCAATCCCGTAATGCAAAAGAACGTTACTTTATATTGCCCCTTGTGATAAAGAACTTTATTATGCAGTCGGTCGCTTTTATTTCTTCCATATCACAAGTTCGTATAAAGTCTATTTTCCTCACACTAATAGATCACACATATTTAGAGAGCAATTTTTATTGCTTGCACCGATGACAACTTACTTGAGGGATCTTACTCAATCCATTGGTAGGTATGGTGGACTCTCATGGCAAAACTGGGTTAAGGGTGTTTGGATGCACAAGTAGTATTTCTACTTGGTGCAAAAGTTTTGGCTGATATGGGGTGGAAGCAAGCGTCACATGTTAGAGGATCTAAAACCATATAACTTCTATTCGGAAATAAGCAAACATAACCCATTATGTTGTCTTCCTTGTCCAACTTCAACTTCTTAGCATATAATATTTTAATGAGTGCTCACAATCATAAAAGATGTCCTAGATAATATATTTATATGTGAACCTCTCTTTCTTTATTACTTCCTTTTAATTGCAACAATGACCAATCGCTATGTTTGTCAACTCACAATAAATTTCAATCAACATACTTCTTATATGTGAAATCATCACTCCCCATAAGATCATCATATATACTCTCTGCTTTTATTCTATACTTCTTTCTATTTCTTTTTCTCAAGATCATAGCAAGCAAGCAAAGCCCTCAACTCAAAGCTACTTTTTATTATATAACTCTCGGACTCGCTTACATAAGGGGAACAAAAAGCAAAATTCAAAACTAGATCACACTAAAGACTTTATTCTACTAGATCAAGATATAACCAAAAGGATCGAACTAAGAAAAACGATAAAAGTAAAAGATGTGATGGTGATACGATACCGGGGCACCTCCCCAAAGCTTGGCACAAGCCAAGGGGAGTGCCCATACCCATGTGTTTAGTTGTCTTTCTTCGGAGGTGGCAATGTTATATTCTTGGCGATGATGCCCCTCAGAATGCGATTCTCCTCCTCAAGCTTGTTATTTTGCTGTCTGAGATCCATTATTTCCTTGTGAAGTTTTCCAGCGACGGTTAGAGCTCCCATAACCCATGGATGTTTCATTGCTACAGGGGAAGAAGCAACACTCTTTTTCATATTTTCATAAGTAAGAAATTTAGCATTGGGAGGGATAACCGAGTTCGGAATTGCTGAGCTCTGAAGTTCTTCCAACAAGGCTCCAGGTTGTAGACGAGAGGTAACTTCTTGGTCTTCCTCCATGGCATCTATCCTTTTCAAGTCGGCCTCCATCTCTTTCTCTGTGGCCTGCCCGAAGTGGTTGGCTTCGCTGAATGCTCTGGGCCCCGATGTTAGGTGAGAGGCACGGCTCTCCCCGACCGACTCTTGCGAAGACATCTCGCTCTAAATCTGCTGCAGAAACAGCTCAAAACGAAAACAGGAGGTATTGTCGTGTTACGAAGGTCAAAACCTTCGGGAGATTATATAATGAATTTTTACCGACCTGGAGGAGTATACCACAAGAAAACGGAGTCCAGAGGGTACACGGGGTGGCCACAAGCCACAGGGGCGCGCCCAGGGGGGTAGGGCGCGCCCCCCTGGCTTGTCGCCTCCTCGTGCACTCTTCGGACTACTTTAAATTTTCCTAATTTATTAAATATTCCAAAACGGATAAAAATTGCTATTAGAAAAGTTTTGGAGTCGGTTTGCTTACCATACCACATACCTATTCCTTTTCGGGGTCTGAAACGTTCTGGTAGGTATCCCTAATGTACTCCTCCGGAGTCACGGTATTGATAATATTGGTTTCAACATTTATGGGAGTACCTGAGATATAATGTTTGATTGTTTGCCCGTTCACCACCTTAGGATTTGTGCCTTCGGCGTTGTTGATTTTGATGGCACCGGAACGATATACTTCCTCGATAATGTAAGGTCCTTCCCAATTAGAGAGAAGTTTTCCTGCCAAAAATCTTAAACGAGAATTGTATAGCAAGAAATGGTCACCTACATTGAATTCATGCTTTTGTATCCTTTTATCATGCCATCTCTTGACTTTTTATTTAAACAACTTGGCATTCTCATAGGCCTCAGTTCTCCATTCATCAAGTGAGCTAATGTCAAATAACCTCTTCTCACCAGCAAGTTTGAAATCATAGTTGAGCTCTTTAATTGCCCAATAAGCTTTATGTTCTAGTTCTAGAGGTAAGTGACATGCTTTACCATAAACCATCTTATACGGAGACATACCCATAGGGTTTTTATAAGCAGTTCTATAAGCCCATAATGCATCATCAAGTTTCTTAGACCAATTCTTTCTGGATCTATTAACAGTCTTCTGCAAGATCAATTTAATCTCTCTATTGCTCAATTCTACTTGACCACTAGACTGAGGATGATAAGGAGATGCAATTCTATGATTAACATCGTACTTAGCAAGCAATTTACGGAAGGCAGCATGAATAAAGTGTGAACCACCATCAGTCATTAAATATCTCGGGACTCCAAATCTAGGGAAAATAACTTCTTTAAGCATTTTAATAGAAGTGTTATGATCATCACTACTAGTTGGAATAGCTTCTACCCACTTAGTAACATAATCAACAGCAACTAGAATATGAGTATACCCGTTAGACTTTGGAAAAGGTCCCATATAATCAAAACCCCAAACATCAAATGGTTCAATAACAAGTGAGTAATTCATAGGCATTTCCTGACGTCTACTAATATTACCAATTCTTTGACATTCATCACAAGACAAGACAAACTTACGAGCATCCTTGAAGAGAGTAGGCCAATAAAAACCAGATTGTAGTACCTTATGTGCAGTTCTATCTCCAGCGTGGTGTCCTCCGTAGGCCTCGGAATGACACTTGTGAAGGATCTGTTCCTGTTCATGCTCAGGTACACAACGTCTAATAACACCATCTACTCCTTCTTTATAAAGGTGTGGGTCATCCCAAAAGTAATGTCTTAAATCATAGAAGAACTTTTTCTTTTGTTGGTAAGTGAAACTAGGTGGTATAAATTTAGCAACAATGTAATTAGCATAATCAGCATACCATGGAGCATTACGCGAAGCATTTATGACAGCTAATTGTTCATCAGGAAAGCTATCATCAATAGGTAGTGGGTCATCAAGAACATTCTCTAATCTGGACAAGTTATCTGCTACGGGGTTATCAGCACCCTTTCTATCAATAATATGCAAATCAAATTCTTGTAGCAGAAGAACCCATCTAATAAGTCTAGGTTTAGCATCTTTCTTTTCCATAAGATATTTAATAGCAGCATGATCAGTGTGAACAGTTACTTTGGAATCAACAATATAAGGTCTGAACTTATCACAAGCAAACACAACTGCTAAAAATTCCTTTTCAGTGGTAGCATAGTTTCTTTGAGCACTATCTAGAGTTTTACTAGCATAATGGATAACATTTAATTTCTTATCAACTCTTTGTCCTAGAAAAGCACCAACGGCATAATCACTAGCATTACACATAATTTCAAAGGGTAGGTTCCAATCAGGTGGTTGAACAACAGGTGCGGAAATCAAGGCATTCTTAAGAATTTCAAATGCTTCTACACAATCATCATCAAAAACGAATGGAACATCTTTTTGCAAAAGATTAGTGAGAGGCCTAGAAATCTTAGAGAAGTCTTTAATAAACCTCCTATAGAAACCAGCATGACCAAGGAAACTTCTTATACGTCTGATATCTGTAGGACACGGCATTTTTTCAATAGCATCAACTTTAGCTTTATCAACCTCAATACCTCTTTCGGAGATTTTGTGCCCCAAGACAATACCTTCATTAACCATAAAGTGGCACTTTTCCTAATTCAAGACAAGATTAGTTTCTTCACATCTCTACAAAACTCGATAAAGGTTGCTCAAGCAATCATCACAAGAAGTTCCGTAAACGGAAAAATCATCCATGAAAACCTCAACAATCTTTTCACAAAAGTCAGAGAATATAGCCATCATACATCTTTGAAAGGTAGCAGGTGCATTGCATAAACCAAAAGGCATACGTCTGTAAGCAAAGGTACCGAAAGGACAAGTAAAAGTTGTCTTTTCTTGATCCTCTTTTGACACAGGTATTTGAGAGAAACCAGAATAACCATCTAGAAAGCAAAAATGTGTATGTTTGGATAGTCTTTCTAGCATTCGATCAATAATAGGTAGAGGGTAATGATCTTTCCTAGTAGCTTTATTTAATTTCCTAAAATCAATTACCATTCTATATCCCGTAACAATTCTTTGCGGGATCAATTCATTTTTATCATTAGGAACAACGGTAATACCTCCCTTCTTAGGGACACAATGAACGGGACTAACCCATCTACTATCAGCAATAGGATAAATTATACCTGCCTCCAGAAGCTTTAGTATTTCATTTCTTACCACTTCTTTCATTTTAGGATTTAACCGTCGTTGGTGATCAACAACTGGTTTAGCATCAGGTTCCATATTAATTTTATGCTGACATAGAGTGGGACTAATTCCCTTAAGATCATCAAGAGTATATCCAATAGCAGCACGGTGCTTCCTCAGAGTTTTCAATAATCTCATTTCTTCATGCTCTGAAAGGTTAGCACTAATAATAACAGGATATATCTCCTTTTCATCAAGATAAGCATATTTCAGAGTATCTGGTAATTGTTTAAGCTCAAACACGGGATCATCTTTGGGTGGAGGAGGATCCCCAAGTATTTCAACAGGCAGGTTGTGTTTCAAAATAGGCTCTGATCAAAGAAAATCTTATCTATTTCATTCCTTTCATTCATATGCATATCATTTTCATGGTCTAGCAAATATTGTTCTAAGGGATCAGTAGGAGGCACAGCAATAGAAGCAAGACCAATAATTTCATCCTTACTAGGCAATTCTTTGTCATGGGGTTGTCTACGAAATTTAGAGAAATTGAACTCATGAGACACATCCCCAAAACTTACAGTAATAGTTTCTTTCTCACAATCTATCTTAGCATTAACAGTATTCAAGAAAGGTCTACCAAATATAATGGGACAAAAATCATCTTGTGGGGAGCCAAGAACAAGAAAATCAGTAGGATACTTTATTTTCCCACACAAGACTTCAACATCTCTAACAATCCCAACTGGTGCTATAGTATCTCTATTAGCAAGCTTAATAGTAACATCAATTTCCTCTAATTTAGCTGGTGCAATATCATTCATAATTTCTTGACATAAGGTGAAGGGAATTGCACTCACACTAGCACCCACATCACACAAGCCATGGTAACAATGATCTCCTATTTTAACAGAAACAACAGGCACGCCAACAATAGGTCTGTGTTTATCCTTAGTATCCGGTCTAGCAATTCTAGCAGCTTCATCACAGAAATGAATAACATGCCCATCAATATTATCAACCAAGAGATCTTTAACCATAGCAATATTAGGTTCAACTTTGATTTGTTCAGGGGGTGTAGGTGTTCTAGTATAACTCTTACGAACCACAGTTGAAGCTTTAGCATGTTCCTTTACTCTAATAGGGAAGGGTGGTTCCTCAATATAAGCAGTAGGAATAATAGGATCAACATTATAAATAATAGTCTCTTCTTCAACTTCAACAGGTTCAACTACTTTCACTTCAATGGGAGGATGATATTTAAACCACTTCTCCTTAGGGAGATCAACATGAGCAGCAAAAGATTCACAGAAAGAAGCTACTATCTCAGAGTCAAGTCCATATTTAGTGCTAAATTCACGAAAAGCATCGGTGTCTATAAAGGATTTAACACAATCAAACTTAAGGTTTATACCTGACTCCTTACCTTCGTCGAGTTCCCAATCTTCAGAGTTGCGTTTAATTCTTTCCAATAAGTCCCATTTCAAGTCGATATTTTTCTTCATAAAGGAACCAGCACAAGAAGTATCGAGCATGGATTGATCATTACGAGAAAGCCAAGCATAAAAATTCTGAATAATAATTTCTCTTGGGAGCTCATGATTGGGGCATGAATATAACATTGACTTAAGCCTCCCCCAAGCTTGAGCGATTCTTTCTCCTTCACGAGGCCAAAAATTATAAATATAATTCCGATCACGATGAACCAGATGCATAGGATAAAACTTCTGATGAAATTCCAATTTCAATCGGTTGTAGTTCCATGATCCAATATCATCACATAGCCTATACCATGTCAATGCCTTCTCCTTCAAAGATAAAGGAAAGACCTTCTTCTTGACATCATCCTCGGGCAAACCTGCAAGCTTAAATAATCCACAAACTTCATCCACATAGATTAGATGCAAATCAGGATGTAGTGTTCCATCTCCTGCATAACGATTAGCTAGCAGTTTCTCTATCATACCCGAAGGAATTTCATAATAAATATTTTCAGTAGGTGCAGTAGGTTGAGGAGCATCTCTTTGTGCTTCCGGTCGGGGTGAAGATACCCCGAACAAGCCCCTCAAAGGATTATTTTCCATAGTAACAAGTGACAGTAAATTTCAGCACACTATATAAATTTTTCCTTACCAAGTTCCACTCACCAAAGGCGCTTCACTCCCCGGCAACGGCGCCAGAAAAGAGTCTTGATGACCCACAAGTATAGGGGATCTATCGTAGTCCTTTCGATAAGTAAGAGTGTCGAACCCAACGAGGAGCAGAAGGAAATGACAAGCGGTTTTCAGTAAGGTATTCTCTGCAAGCACTGAAATTATCGGTAATAGATAGTTTTGTGATAAGATAATTCGTAACAGATAGCAAGTGACAAGTGTAGCAAGGGTGCAGCAAGGTGGCCCAATCCTTTTTGTAGCAAAGGACAAGCCTGGACAAACTCTTATATAAAGTAAAGCGCTCCCGAGGACACATGGGAATTTCTGTCAAGCTAGTTTTCATCATGCTCATATGATTCGCGTTCGTTACTTTGATAATTTGATATGTGGGTGGACCGGTGCTTGGGTGCTGTCCTTACTTGGACAAGCCTCCCACTTATGATTAACCTCTCTCGCAAGCATCCGCAACTACGAAAGAAGAATTAAGATAAATCTAACCATAGCATGAAACATATGGATCCAAATCAGCCCCTTACGAAGCAACGCATAAACTAGGGTTTAAGCTTCTGTCACTCTAGCAACCCATCATCTACTTATTCCTTCCCAATGCCTTCCTCTAGGCCCAAATAATGGTGAAGTGTCATGTAGTCGACGTTCACATAACACCACTAGAGGAGAGACAACATACATCTAATCAAAATATCGAACGAATACCAAATTCACATGATTACTTATAACAAGACTTATCCCATGTCCTCAGGAACAAACGTAACTACTCACAAAGCATATTCATGTTCATAATCAGAGGAGTATTAATTATCATTAAGGATCTAAACATATGATCTTCCACCAAGTAAACCAACTAGCTTCAAATACAAGGAGTAATCAACACTACTAGCAACCCACAGGTACCAATCTGAGGTTTTGAGACAAAGATCGGATACAAGATATGAACTAGGGTTTGGAGAGGAGATGGTGCTGGTGAAGATGTTGATGGAGATTGACCCCCTCTCGATGAGAGGATCGTTGGTGATGACGATGGCTTCGATTTCCCCCTCCGGGAGGGAAGTTTCCCCGGCAGAACAGCTCCGTCGGAGCCCTAGATTGGTTCTGTCCAAGTTCCGCCTCGAGACGGCGGCGCTTCGTCCCGAAAGCTCCCTTCTGATTTTTTTCCAGGTCAAAACTCTCCATATAGTAGAAGATGGGCACAGGAGGCCTGACAGGGGGCCCACAAGCCACAGGGGCGCGCCCAGGGGGGTAGGGCGCGCCCCCTGGCTTGTGACTCCCTGGTGGGTCCCCTCTGGTATTTCTTTCGCCCATTATTTTTTATATATTGCAAAATAATTCTCCGTAACTTTTCAGGACTTTTGGAGTTGTGCAGAATAGGTCTCTCATATTTGCTCCTTTTCCAGTCCAGAATTCTAGCTGCCGGCATTCTCCCTCTTCATGTAAACCTTGTAAAATAAGAGAGAAAAGGCATAAGTATTGTACCATAATGTGTAATAACAGCCCATAATGCAATAAATATCGATATAAAAGCATGATGCAAAATGGATGTATCAACGTTTAACAAACCCCAAAGTTCACGAAGCAAGCACGAAGGAACTCGATACTCTCATGGTATAAGGAATTATGCAAACATTAACTATCTCTGTGTTATTAACCATTAACTTGTGACGAATGTATCTCATAGCATAACATCAATTCGGGTCGATTGAACACAAGTGTTCTACCAACATTGCGCCCTCAAAATTGCCGGCATAGCCATGCCCATGATCAGGAAAACATGATCATCATGCAATACTTGAGCCAGTCTTAGAGGCAAGACTAGGAATACATTTCACCGTTTATTATACCACATGTGCAAATGAGTTTCCCTCCGGGCCTCGTGGATATTGCAGACTCGAGAATCATTGCAGTTATAGCATGGAATATAAACTTAATTAGGAACATGGGGATAAATAATAACATTTATTATTGCCTCTTGGGCATATCTCCTACAATAGACAACTTTAAATGGTTACTCTAAAATGCTCCAGATAAGTGTGAGTGCTATGGATGGCCTTCTCGTAGGGAGACGGGAGTGGATCCATAGTGGTGTATTGATTTGGTGAATATGTGGACTCGTGTGCGCTATCCCACCTCAAAGATGATACTTGTAGTCGTAGTACAGGTTAGCCAAGAGTCAAAGCTGGCTTGCTGCAATAAACTCCACAACCCCCTTTGTTGACAATGATGCATATGTAGCTAGTTCTGATGTAAGTCTTGCTGAGTACCTTTGTACTCACGGTTGCTTAATTTATGTTTTGCAGAGGAGACGTCAGTCTCATTAGTGATTCTTATGATGTGAAGTTCGATGTTGACCGGATTAGCTTGGGAATCCCAAACAGAGGTCTGGCTCCTTTGGTAGGGTCGTTGTAGCTTTTCAGGCTCCTCCAGCCACTTTTAGTAGATGTCTGTACCCAGACATGTTGTGTTTCCGCTTGTTGCTTGTATGACTTGAGTGTTGGGTCATGCGATCCCTGTTTGTAATATCACACTATGTTGGCTCATACGAGCTGTTAATAAATACTTGAGTCATAGAGTTGTGTTGTGAAGCCATGTTGTATCTACACATATCGTGCATATTGCGTGTATGTTTGGAATGCATTGGTATGTGTGGGATTCGACACCTAGTTGTGTGCCTTTAGTAGTACTCTTTACAGGAACACGACGTGTATCCTTGTTGCTGATGTGTCTGTCCCTGCAAGCACTGAAATTGTAGGTAACAGATAGTTTGATAGCAAGATAATTGGTAACGAGCAAGTAACGGTAACGGTAAACAAGGTGCATCAAGGTAGCCCAATCCTTTTGAGGCAAAGGACAGGCCAGGACAATCACTAGTAATAGGCAAAGTGTTCTTGAGGGTACACGGGAATTTTGTCTAGTCACTTTTATCATGTTGGTTTGATTTGTGTTCGCTACTTTGATAATTTGATATGTGGGTGGACCGGTGCTAAGGTCCTATTCTTACTTGAACTAACAACCTACTTATGATTAACCCCCTCGCAAGCATCCACAACTACGAGAAAAGTATTAAGACAAAGTCTAACCATAGCATTAAACATGTGGATCCAAATCAACCCCTTACGAAGTAGCGCATAAACTAGGGTTTAAGCTTCTGTCACTCTAGCAACCCATCATCTAATAACTACTCCACAATGCATTCCCTTAGGCCCATGAATGGTGAAGTGTCATGTAGTCGACGTTCACATGACACCACTAAGGGAATCACAACATACATATCATCAAAATATCGAACACATATCAAATTCACATGACTACTTGCAACATGATTTCTCCCGTGACCTCAAGAACAAAGGTAACTAATCATGAATAATAATCATGCTCAAGAACAGAGAGGTATTGAATAGCATATTGGATCTGAACATATAATCTTCCACCAAATAAACCATATAGTAATCAACTACGCAAGGTAATCAACACTACTAGTCACCCACAGGTACCAATCTGAGGTTCCGGTACAAAGATTGAACACAAGAGACGAACTAGGGTTTGAGAGGAGATGGTGTTGTTGAAGATGTTGATGAAGATTGGCCTCCCAAAGATTAGATGGGTGTTGGTGATGACGATAGCTTCGATTTCCCCCTCCGGGAGGGAAGTTCCCCTGGCGGAATCGCTCCGCCGGAGGGCAAAAGTGCTCCTGCCCAAGTTCCGCCTCGAGGCGGCAGCGGTTCGTCCAGAAAGTCCTTCTCTGATTTTTTCTAGGTCAAGAGAGACCTTATACTAGAAGATGGGCACCGGAGGTGCGCCAGGCTGAGCACAACCCATCAGGGCGCGTCCAGGGGGGCCTGGCGCGCCCTGGTGGGTTGTGCCCACCTGGGGGGACTCCTCCGGTAGTTTCCAGCTCCAGTATTTTTTATTAAATGTAAAAATAATCTCTGTAAAATTTCAGCTTCATTGGAGTTGTGCAGAATAGGTATCTCTGACGTGCTTTTCTTGGGTCCAGAATTCCAGTTGCCGGTATTCTCCCTCTTTGTGTAAACCTTGCATATTATGAGAGAAAAGGCATTAGAATCACTCCCCAAAGCATTATTATTCAACAAAACAAAGTAAATAACAGTAGGAAATCATGATGCAAAATGGACGTATCAACTCCCCCAAGCTTAGACCTGGCTTGTCCTCAAGCAAAATCCGATATTGAAAAGCATGTCCACATGGTTTGAGAGAGAGGAGTCGATAAAAACAAAATACGGACATAGAAGCATCATGCTTATTAACATAACAGCAACAAACTCTAACATAAGAACTTATTTCAATACATTTTTATCATAAAGCTTCTCATGAACAAGTCACAATTCATCACAACATAGAAGTATGGAGCATAAACCTTATTGGGAACCAACAAACTATGTTCTCAGTCAACTTTGCAACAACAATTCATCATATTTTCAGGAAGGGTCTCATGTCGGAGCCTTTTGGCAAGTCCACATACTCAACCATCATTTAGTCTTCTATGATTGCTAACGCTCACGGCATACCCATGAACAAAAAGTTTCAACCGGACACGTAGGAAGATAGGGGCTTATAGTTTCGCCTCCCAACTCACTCACCTCAAGGGTGATGTCAACAATAATAACTCATGCTCACCCATATCCAACTGGATATATGTGCCTAGATCTTTCCTCACCACATGATGCTTGCAAAAGAAAAAGTAAAAAGGAATAGGGAAGAATACTTTGACTCTTGCATAAAAGTAAGGGCATAAAAGTAAAAGATAGGCCCTTCGCAGAGGGAAGCAGAGGTTGTCATGCGCTTATTGGTTTGTATGCCCAATCCCTTAATGTAAAAGAACGTCACGCTATATTGCCCCCTATGATATCAACCTTTATTATGCAGTCTGTCGCTTTTATTACTTTGCCATCATAAGTTCGTATAACGCTCAATTTTCTCTTACACTAATTGATCAAAACACTTTTAGAAGCAATTTTTATTGCCTTGTTGCACCGATGACAACTTACTTGAAGGATCTTTCTCAATCCATAGGTAGGTATGGTGGACACTCAAGGAAAGAGTGTGGTTTGGGTTTTTGGATGCACAAGTAGTATCTCTACTTAGTGCGGAATTTTTGGCTAGCAAAGATATTGGGCAAGCACCACATCTTAAAGGATCTATGACAATATAACTTCTATGTGGATAAGAACAAACATAAATCATTACGTTGTCTTCCTCGTCCAACATCAACAATTTTGACATATAATATTTGATGGGGGCTCACAATCATAAAAGATGTCCAAGATGGTGTATTTGCATGTGAATCTTCTCTTCCCTAATTAATTCTTTCATGAATTGCATCATTGACCAATGCTATGTTTGTCAATCTCCAATAAATTTTACTACTTATACTTTTCCTTATGTATTACTCACCATAAGATTAGCATATGATTCTTTTGATTTGTTTATTTTCCTTTATTTGATTGCAACAAGAAAGTATAGAGGCAAAAACTCAAACTAAACTTTATTATATAACTTTCACTCGATTACATAGATAGGTAGGCCACGAAACTAACACACGAAAATAAATCATACTAAACATTTATTCGACTAAAGCAAAGGGAAACTAAAGATAGAACTAAAATAGGTAAAGGTGAATAAAAGTGGTGGTGATACAATACTGGGGCACCTCCCCCAAGCTTGGCTCAAGCCAAGGGGAGTGCCCATACCCGTGTGATCAAGTCTCCTTTGGTGGTGGTGATGAAGAAGGTGGAGGTGTTGATGTAGGTGGTGGTGATGATGTAGTAAGCTTGTCCTCCAGCTTCCAGGGCCTCATCAAAGGTTGACGCGAGAGTCCCCTGAGTCCTGCAACTGGCAGCTAAACTCATACCTTTAAATCTTGCTTCATATTGGAAGACTTGGTTCTGAAGATCATAAACTTGGCTCTGCAGAAAATTAATTTGCTCGTTGAGGGTGGAGATAATGTCCTTCACAGACCGGCCATCCACCGTCTGATCACGGGTGAATTCCGTGATCATGGAGTGATTGGCACTAAGTCCACGCTCCACCATCTTCTGGCACTTGAAGATTTCCTGTTCCACCGCCTCGAACCTAGCCTCCACGCTTCCTGTCTTCTTGGGTCCCTGAACATCTCGGATGTGGAGCACCCCCTCACGCATCTCAATAGCTTGAGGGTGCTTCATCACCTCCGGCAAGTACGGATTGATGACCTTCTCGAAGAACTTGTCCTTGGAGGAGCTTGGTGGAGCCATGGAGGTCTAGATCGTATCACATGCCTCCTATTTTTAAGTATTCTGGAGTGTTCCGGAAGATTTCTTTTATGTGGTCCTCCGGTGTCATGGTTTGGATAACATTGCTTTCAACATTAATAGGCGTACCTGAGATATAATGCTTAATTATTTATCCATTGACCACCTTCGGGTTAGTACCTTCGGCGTTATTAATCTTGATACCTCCAGAACGATAAACCTCTTTGATAATATATGGTCCTTCCCATTTTGAGAGAAGCTTTCCTGCAAAAAATCTTAAACGAGAGTTGAAGAAAAGAACATAATCTCCTATTTTGAATTCCCGCTTTTGGATTCTTCTGTCATGCCATCTTTTTACTTTTTCTTTGAATAGCTTGGCATTTTCATAGGCTTGGGTTCTCCATTCATCTAGTGAGCTAATATCAAATAGCCTCTTCTAACCGGCAAGTTTGAAATCATAGTTGAGTTCCTTAATTGCCCAAAATGCTTTGTGTTCTAGTTCTAGAGGCAAATGACAAGCTTTCCCATATACCATTTTATATGGAGACATACCCACCGGATTTTTATAAGCTGTTCTATAGGCCCAAAGCGCATCATCTAATTTCTTAGACCAATTCTTACGATACCTATTGACAGTTTTTTGTAATATCAATTTTATTTCTCTATTGCTAAGTTCAACTTGACCACTAGATTGAGGATGATAGGGTGATGCAATTCTATGGTTAACATCATATTTAGCAAGCATCTTACGGAAAGCACCATGAATAAAGTGTGAACCACCATCAGTCATTAAATATCTAGGGACTCCAAACCTTGGGAAGATAACCTCTTTAAGCATTTTAATGGAGGCGTGGTGATCGGCACTACTAGTTGGAATAGCTTCTACCCACTTAGTGACATAATCAACCGCAACCAAAATATGAGTGTACCCATTGGAGGAAGGAAAAGGCCCCATAAAATCAAAACCCCAAACGTCAAATGGTTCGACAACAAGTGAATAATTCATAGGCATTTCCTGACGCTTACTGATATTACCAATTCTTTGACATTTATCACAAGACAAGACAAACTTACGGGCATCCTTGAAGAGAGTAGGTCAATAAAAACCAGATTGCAATACCTTATGAGCAGTTCTATCTCCCGCATGATTTCCTCCATAAGCTTCGGAATGACATTTCTGTAGGATTTGTTCATGTTCATGCTCAGGTACATGATACGTCTCCAACGTATCTATAATTTTTGCTTGTTCCATGCTGTTATATTATCATTCTTGGATGTTTTACAATCATTTTATAGCAACTTTATATCATTTTTTGGGACTAACCTATTGACATAGTGCCAAAGTGTCAGTTGCTGTTTTTGCTTGTTTTTACTTCGCAGAAAATCAATACCAAACGGAGTCCAATCGCGACGAAACTTTTTGGAGATTTTTTCTGGACCAGAAGACACCAAGTGGGCCAAACAACTGCCGGAGAGGTGGGCTGTGGAGAGCACAACCCACCAGGGAGCGCCAGGGGGGGCAGGCGCGCCCTGATGGGTTGTGCCCTCCTCGGCCCCCTTCCGCACCGCCTCTGATGCCTATAAATTCCCAAATATTCCAAAAACCCTAGGGGAGTCGACGAAACACAATTCCATCTGCCGCAAGTTCCAGAACCGCGAGATCCAATCTAAACACCATCACGGAGGGGTTCATCTTCCTCATAGGTACCTCTCCGATGATGCGTGAGTAGTTCACCATAGACCTATGGGTCCGTAGGCAGTAGCTAGATGGCTTCTTCTCTCTCTCTCTTATGATTCTCAATACAATGGTCTCTTGGAGATCTATTTGATGTAAACTTTTGCGGTGTGTTTGTTGGGATCCGATGAATTTTGAGTTCATGATCAGTTTCTATCCATGAATATTATTTGAGTCTTCTTTGATCTCTTATATGCATGATTACTTATAGCCTCGTATTTCTTCTCCGAATCTTTGGTTTAGTAAGGCCGACTAGATCGATTTTTAGTAATACCGACGCAGTCTCAAGCCACGTCAAAGGAATTTTTGGCGCCGTTGCCGGGGAGGAAGCGGTCTCTTCTACGTGCCTATCGTAGGCGCCGAGGGGACCCCACCATCATCTACCAGGTTCCTAATCACAAATCTCATCTCCTTGCAATTACATTATTTGCCATTTGCCTCTCGTTTTCCTCTCCCCCCACTTCACCAATTTGCCGTTTTATTCGCCCTCTTTTTTGTTTGCCCTTTTTCTCGCTGGATCTCTTGCTTAGTCTTTATGGATAGTTCTACCTTTGTTGCGTGTACTCCCGATAATGAGGTTCTTAATTTTAAGGAAAGGGGAGGGGAGAACCTAAAAGATGCTTGGTATAGGATTTGCAATGCTCATAATAGATCTATCCATAAGCAATCTATCATTGTTCTTCTTCGTAGTTTTTATGTGGGCATCGCCACATGGTATAGATTCATCCTTGATACGTTTACCGGTGGGAATTTCTTGATGTGTCCTTCGTTAGATGCTTTTAATGCTTTGGGAAGTTTAGTGGGATCACCACCTATCATGATCAATGAAACAACTTTAACTCTCGAACATGTTATGGAGAGATTAGATGCTATTGAAAAGAAGATGATTACTAAAGAATATCTTGATGATCTAGATAAAAGGATGCATAATCTTGCTTATAAAATTGGATCTAAGGTGGGATATGCTCTTAAATTGCTTAAGGAAAAGGAAACTGTAGTTAACGAAAGGGTAGAAGAGAGCCCCTACCGGATTGATAAGATAGAAGAAATTTTTAGTAATTTGGGTTCAACTTTTTCTTCTATCAAAACTATTGAAAAAACTCCCGTAAAGATTGGCAAGATCACGCAAGTCACTAAGAAAAAAGTTGCCACGCCTAGTAGTCACAAGGGGGATCTTAAAATGATTAGTATTCATCCTGACTTTGTTGAAATCATAAGAGACCCTATTTACAAGAATGAATTTTTTGACTTTCTTCCTAGGAGTGTTGTCATCAAAAACATGCATGCTAAAACCTTAAAGAAATCTAATTGTGTGATTGAAAAGTTGAAAACCAAAGCTGACAATACTTGAATCTATCCATTATGCCTAGCTAGGGGCGTAAAACGATAGCGCTTGTTGGGAGGCAACCCAATGAATAAATAATTTTTTGCTTATTTATTTCTATTTTTAAGTGTTGACACAATTATTCCTCTGTTATGATTGTGTTTTTATGGTTTATTTAGTGTTTGTGCCAAGTAAAGCCTTTAGGATGATTCAAAGGATGAGTAGAAGTGATGCTGAATCTGAAACAGAAACTTTGCGACCAGTATATGAATTTTCATTTTTTGCTGGAACGTGATATTGAGCTGAAATTTTAACACAGTGTTTCTATACAAATTCCTTACGTTTTCCTAATTGTTCAGAATTTTTAGAGTTACAGAAGTATGGGTAGAGTACATATTACTACAGACTGTTCTGTTTAAGACAGATTCTGTTTTCGTTGCATTGTGTGCTTGTTTTGATGAATCTATGGATTATATTGAAAGGTATGAGCCATGGTAAAGTTAAAATACAGTAGGTATAATACAATAATAAAATATGAATGGGTTTGCAACAGTACCTAAAGTAGTGATTTGCTTTCTTATACTAACGAATCTCACGAAGATTTTGTAGAGTTTTGTGTGATAGAAGTTTTCAAGTTTTGGGTGAGATCACGATGGATGAAGGAATAAGGAGTGATAAAAGCCTAAGCTTGGGGATGCTACCGCACCCCCAAGATATATCCAAAGAGAAACAAGCAACTAAGCTTGGGGATGCCCCCGAGTGGCATCCCCTCTTTCTTCTAACGACCATCGGTATTTTACTTGGAGCTATATTTTTATTCGTCACATATCAAGAGTTTTGCTTGGAGCGTCTTGTATCTTTGCTTGCTTTGTTTGTTAGTTTTTCCTTTGTATCCTTGCTGGACACACCTATTTGAGAAAGCCAAAATCATGTTATGATTTGTTAGAATTGCTCTATGTGCTTCACTTAAACTTTTTGAGCTATTAGAATTGCTCTAGTGCTTCACTTATATCTTTTTGAGCACGGTGTGCTTGGAAATTTTTGTAGAAATACTCTCATGCTTCACTTAGATTAATTTGAGAGTTTGTAAATTTTGAAGAAATCCTCTCATGCTTCACTTATACCTTTTTGAGAGATGGAATCTTTATGCTCATGTGCTTCACTTAAATTTGTTTGAGCTTGCCAAAAAGCAATGGCAATATATGAAACTAGTCCCAAAGTGATAGATATCCAAGGAGGATATAATAAAAACTTTCATGAAGATCATTGGACAAATTAAACTTGATTCCTTGTAATAGTTTTGAAACATGATGATAGTAATATGTGAGTCATGTTAGTGAGTAATTATGATTAGTAGGAATATTGATGTTAAGGTTTGTGATTTCCTATGCATGCACGAAAGTCAATAGTTATGCAATGAAGTTACATCCTACTTGTGGTGCATTATTCGGTGTTAGTTATGTTCAATGCTCACTTATGTGAATTTTCATTTCTTGGTTTGGTTGCTTCCCAATCTATTTGCTAGCCTTCATTTGTACTAAGTAGAAATACTACTTGTGCATCCAAAATCCTTAAAGCAAGTTTTGCCTTATGAGTCCACCATACCTACCTATATGCGGTATTTCCATGCCGTTCCAAGCAAATTTGTATGTGCCATCTTTAAATTTTCAAAATAAATTTTCTCTTTTGTGTGCCCGTACAGCTCATGAAACGGTAGGGAGTGTCCAATATTTTTCCATGTTAGATGTGTTATTCTCAAGATGAGTGTTTATTCACTTGTCATTGCACGAGAGTGCGGCGGTAATCACGATGCCCATTCCCGAAATTAAAAAGAAAAAAATATTTACTTTATGTTGTCAAATAATAAATTCCTTGGAAAGTGTTGGTATGGAAGGCAACCGTGGATACGGCTGATGTCTACTACGCAACTTTATTCTTGTAGACTCGTGTTGGGCCTCCAAGCGCAGAGTTTTGTAGGACAGTAGCAATTTTCCCTCAAGTGGATGACCTAAGGTTTATAAATCCGTGGGAGGTGTAGGATGAAGATGGTCTCTCTCAAACAACCCTGCAATCAAATAGAAGAAATCTCTTGTGTCCCCAACACACCCAATACAATGGCAAATTGTATAGGTGCACTAGTTCGTCGAAGAGATGGTGATACAAGTGCAATAATGATAGTAGATATTGATTTTTGTAATATGAAAATATAAAAACAGCAAGGTAGCAACTGACAAAAGTGAGCACAAACAGTATTGCAATGCTTGAAAACAAGGCCTAGGGTCCGTACTTTCGCTAGTGCAATCTCTCAACAATGCTAATATAATTGGATCACATAACCATCCCTCAACGTGCAACGAAAAATCACTCCAAAGTTCTTATCTAGCGGAGAACATAAGAAGAAATTGTTTGTAGGGTATGAAACCACCTTAAAGTTATCCTTTCCGATCGATCTATTCAAGAGTTCGTACTAAGATAACATCAAGTTATCCTTTCCGTTCGATCTATCTAAGAGTTAGTACTAGAATAACACCATATGATACGCATCAACCAACTCTAATGTCGCCTAGATACTCCAATGTCACCACAAGTATGCATGAGTTAATTATACGATATGCATCAAACAATTTCAGATTCATAATACTCAATCCACACAAAGAACCTCAAAGAGTGCCCCAAGAATTCTATCGGAGAAAGTAGGACAAGAACGTGTATCAACCCCTATGCATAGATTACCCCAATGTCACCGCGGGAATCCGCAAGTTGAGTTCCAGAACATATATCAAGTGAATCAATTGAACACCCCATTGTCACCATGGGTATCCATATGCAAGACATATATCAAGTGTTCTCAAATCCAATATTCAATCCAACATAACGATATCTCAAAGAGAAAGATTCAATTCATCACAACAAGGTATCAAGGGAATAGCATCATGTGATCCAACTATATTAACAAATCCCGTGATACATCAAGATCGTGACATCTCAAGAACACGAGAGAGAGAGATTGAACACATAGCTACTGGTACATACCCTCAGCCCCGAGGGTGGACTACTCCCTCCTCGTCATGGCCTCCGCCGGGATGATGAAGATGGCCACCGGAGATGGATTCCCCTCTCCGGCAGGGTACTGGAACGCCTCCAAATTGGTTTTTCGTCGATACAGAGAGTTACGGTGGAGGAGCGGAGAGTCTCGGATTATTTCTGATGGTTTCTATATTTATAGTATTTTTGGGCGTCGGTTTCACGCCAAGATGGGCCACGAGGAGGGGCACAAGACACCAAGGCGTGCATGGGCCCTCTAGCGCGCCCTGGTGGGTTGTGCCCACCTCGTGGCTCTTCTCCGGTGGTTCTTCGCTCCAATATTGCTTATTTGGTCCAGAAAAAATCACCAAAAAGTTTCAGGCGATTCCGAGAACTTTCATTTTCTGCACAAAAAACAACACCACGGCAGTTCTGCTGAAAACAGCGTCAGTCCAGGTTAGTTCTAAATAAATCATATAAATTGCATCAAAACCATATAAAATTATTGTAAATATAGGTGAATATGGCATGAATACTTCATAAATTATCAATACGTTGGAGACGTATCAGCATCCCCAAGCTTAATTCCTGCTCGTCCTCGAGTAGGTAAATGATAAAAGAACTAATTTATGAAGTGTGAATGCTAGCATAATATATAAGTTTGATCATTGATAATTTCAATCAATTTTCTAGCATCATAACCAGCAACTTTCTCTCATAAAAATCATCATGATAGAGCAATCAATTCACATGTCATGGTTCAAACAATGAATTCTCTTAAAACTTAACAACCTATGTTCTTAGTCACCAAACAATTCCAATTCAACTTCTTCTTAACAAAGTCTAAGTAAGAGCCCCACATACTCAATCATCATATAGTCTTCTATGATTGCTAGTACTCAAAGCATATTTTTAGAACAAATGGCATCCATTGAACACATAGAAAGATAGGGGCTTAATGTTTCGCCTCCCAACTCATTTATCATAGAGATAATTGTCAACAATAATAAGTCATGGTCAAATATATTTGACTGGCCATATGTGCCAAGATCTTTTCCCACCACATGATGCTTGCCAACTAATAGATTGAGGTTGGAATAAGAAGTTGATTCAACATGAAAGTAAGTAACATGAAAATAAATAGATTGTCCCTTCGCAGAGGGAAGCGGGGATTTGCATATGTGCTAGAGCTCATTGTTTAAAAACAGAGATAAATATAATTTTGGGAGGTGCACCCTTCCTGTCAACGTTACGACCAAGAGTTATCAATATCTTCCATGTTAAACACATTAGCGGCGGTCCCCAAGCGGTAAAAGTAAAGGTTTACTCCCCCTCCACCAACAAACACACTCCACGGCTAGCCGAATCCACGGGTACCATCCATAACAACAAGATTCCTGGGGGATTTTTGTTTAATTATTTGCATTTTTTTATTTCGGGACTGGGAATCCCTATTACCGCCCCTCTCGTGCAAGGACGAGTGAATAAACACTCATCATAAGAATAACCCGCTTAACATGGAAGATACTGACCGCCCCCTATCGCTCCATGAGCGGTCCAGGCACACAAAACAGATGCTAATTTGAAATTTTAGAGGTGGCACATGCAAATTTACTTGGAACGGCAGGGTAATACCGCATATAGGTAGATATAGTGGACTCTTATGGAAGAAACTTGGCTCAAGGATTTGGATGCACAAGTAGTATCTCTACTTAGTATGAAGTGTTGGCTAGCAAAAGGTTCTAAACAAGCACCACATGTTGGACGATCCATAACAATATAACTTCTATGCAAATATACACAACCATAACTCATTACGTCATCTTCCTTGTCCAATTTCAAGTAATTTGGTCAAGTTTGAAAATAATTAATGGGTATTAACAATCATAGAAGATGTCCAAGATAATATATTTGTATGTGAAAGTTCTCTTCCTTATACTAATCATTCACGAATTGCTTGTATGACCAATATTGTGATTGTCAAACTTCAATAGATTTTACTTTCTAAACCAAGTGTGAACTTGCTACTAAGAATATAGCACATTGATAATTTCAGATTTATGATATTTCATTCATTCACAATTTACTCTTAGGATATAAGTGAAGCACAAGAGTAAACATCAAACTACTCTCAAAAGATATAAGTGAAGATCAATGAGTAGTCAAACAATTAAGTAGCTATGTGAGGACTCTCTCTCAATAAAGATTTTCAGATCTAAGTATTTTATTTAAACAGCGAGCAAAAGAAAAATACCACTCCAAGAATAGCACATATCATGTGGACAAATAAAAATTTAGGCTCAACATAGGCTAACCGATAATTGTTGATGAAAAGAGGTGGGATGCGTAGCATCCCCAAGCTTAGATGCTTGAGACTTCTTGAAGTATTTACTTGGGGTGCCTTGGGCATCCCCAAACTTGAGCTTTTGTATCTCGTTCAATCATCTCATATCATGGTTTCACCTATTCTCAAAAACTTCATCCACACAAAACTCGAAAAGAACTCGTGAGATAGGTTAGTACACATAAGAATAAATCAACACTTCATGTACTGCCAAGACAAGTTGCATAATAATTTCAAACATCATCTATTGTTTACTATCATTTCCACAATTTATATCTACCAATATAGGCTATGGAAACTATAGGATAAGTAGATAACAAAACTATGACAACAATCTGTCCAAACAGAACAGTCTGTAGCAATTTATGAAAACAGTGTACTTCTGTAACTCAAAAAATATGAAAATTTAGGAAATGCTAAAAACTTTATATGACAATACTGTGTAAAAATTTCAGAAACTTTCCACGTTCCAGTAAGATATGAAAATTCAAACACTACAACAAAAGTTTCTGTTTTTACACAGCACACATCAAACATGCATTCAAGCATCCTAAAAGAAATTCTTGGAACTTTTTATTGAAAAAAAATATTATAAATAAAACCTAACAGAAAATAAAAAAATATAATGATGATCCAAGCAAAGCACATATTATGTGACGAATAAAAATATACCTCTAAGTAAGATATACCGATAATGTTGAAGACGAAAGAGGGGATGCCTTCCGGGGCATCCCCAAGCTTAGGGGCTTGAGTCTTCCTTGGATATTACCTTGGGGGTGCCTTGGGAATCCCCAAGCTTAGGTTCTTGTCACTCCTTATTCTCCTCATATCGGTGTCTCACCCAAAACTTGAAAACTTCAATCACACAAAACTTAACGGAACTTTGTGAGATGGGTTAGTATAATAAATAAAGATCATTCCCTTAGGTACTGTCAATACAAGATTCATAATTGTTCTCACATTATACCTACTGTATTCTATCATTCCCATAATTTATACCACTGAATATAAGTTATGGGAACACTAAAACAAGCAAACTATGCATGCAAAACAGAATCTGTCAAAAACAGAACAGTCCGTGAACATCTGTAGTGTACCAATACTTCCTGTCTCTAAAGATTCTGAAAAATTAGTAAAACCTGAAGAATTTGTATATGAAGATTGTGTAAAAATTTCAGATCATTATCATGCTCCAGTAAAAAATGACAATTCCTGTACTGGAGTCAAAAGTTTCTGTTTTGGTTCAGCATCAATTCTACTCATCTTGTGAGTCATCCCAAAGGCATTACTTGGCACTTTATTGAAATAAAAGACACAAAACATGATTACTACAGTAGCTTAATCATGTGAACAGACAAAACATAAAGTAAAAGTGTTGGGTTGTGTCCCAACAAGCGCTTTTCTTTAATGCCTTTTAGCTAGGCATGATGATTTCAATGATGCTCACATAGGAATAATAATTGAAACATGCAAAAGAGCATCATGAATCTCATGACAAGAACATTTAAGTCTAACCCACTTCCTATGCATAGGGATTTTGTGAGCAAACAATTTATGGGAACAAGAATCAACTAGCATAGGAAGGCAAAACAAGCATAACTTCAAAACTTTCAACATATAGGGAGGAAACTTGATATTAGTGCAATTCCTACAAGCATATGTTCCTCCCTCATAATAATTTTCAGTAGCATCATGAAGGAATTTCACAACATAACTATCACATAAAGCATTCTTTTCATGATGCACAAGCATAGAATTTTCATTACTCTCCACATAAGCAAATTTCTTCTCATTCATAATAGTGGGAGCATCAAATGAAACTCGAATACTATAAATTGTTTCCACATTAAAAGAGTAATGTTCAGTAAAAGTATATTCAAAATTATGACAATAGTTATCACTACTTTTTATAACATAAGTATCATCACAATAATCATCATAAGTAGCAACTTTGTTCTCATCATAGTCAAGTGAAACCTCTTCCGAAATAGTGGAATCATTACTAAATAAAGTCATGACCTCTCCAAATCCACTTTTATCATTATAATAAAATTCATAACCCTCCAAAATAGTGGGATAATAATTATCTAAAGTTGACACTCTCCCAAACCTACTTTCATAAATATAACAATCATCATAAATAGGAGGCATGCAATCATCATAACAAATTTGATCATTCAAAGTAGGGGAACTAAAAAGATCATCTTCATTAAGCATAACATCCCCAAGCTTGGGACAAACATTAATTGCAGCAAATAAATTCTCAAACATGTCATTCTCATTAAACATAGCATCCCCAAGCTTGTGGCTTGGCATATCATAAGCATAATCACTCTCATCATTAACAGCATGAATAGCACCAATCGTATAACAATTATTATCATCATAATTCACCACATTGGTGCCAAAAAGATTTTCAAGATTATAAGAAGTATCATTTTCTTCCCAATCATAGTCATCACAACAAGCAATAGGCATAACAAAATCATCATCAAGTGTATCATCTTCCACAATTATTTTTGATTCATCCTCGTGAGGCACAACAATAATAGGAGCAACATCATTTGGAAGAGATACCTTTTTACCTATACTCTTTCTTCTTTTCTTCTTCTTCACCACATCATGTGTGGGTTGAATTAATTTTTTTGAGCTTCTTATTGATGAGATTGGTTGAATAGGGAGCTCCTCCTCATCACCTATTACATTATGAGAGACAATAGGAGGGAAAGTGGAATTCTTTACCCTTTCATTTGTATTCCTTTTATATTCTATTGGTTTTCCCATCTTTCTATAGTTGGCAATATAAGCATTCTCATTGCAATTTACCATGCAAAACATATATATATATATATTTTAGATTAGTTTCAATGTCGTCCGTGAGAATGAATACTTCAAACCAAATATTTTTATGTGTCAATTCTTCACTCCCCAAAACTAGAGAAAGCTCATCATAAAGTTCAAGGGTGATCAAGTCATTACAATATTTGGCCATGATTTGATCATGAAAAAGTTTGCATTGGAAATTAAGATGACCAACTTTATTGCAAAGTTCACAAGTAATAGGACAAAGAGAACATAATTTTGTAGCAAATTCATCTATCACTTTGAGCAAAAAATTGGTTCTATCATGTTTATGCTTCTTACAAAATCTATCATCCCTATAAGGCACGTCTTCACAAACTTTATCCACTCCACAAAAATTGACATGCTTATAAGAAACATTTTTATCATGACTAGTGCAATCATCATTAGTATTTTGGATATTCATAGAATTCATACTAACAACATTGCAATCATGCTCATCATTCAAGGAATTCTCATTAAGTATTTTCATAGTTTCTTCCTCTACCAATTGAGCACAATTTTCTGAATCCTTATTTTCACGAAAGACATTATAAAGACGAAACAAATGATGCAACCTAAACTCCATTTTTTTGTAGTTTTCTTTTATAAAACCAAAGTAGTGAAAAACAAGAAACTAAAAGATTTAATTGCAAGATCTAAAGATATACCTTCAAGAACTCACCTCCCCGGCAACGGCGCCAGAAAAGAGCTTGATGTCTACTATGCAACTTTATTCTTGTAGACTCGTGTTGGGCCTCCAAGCGCAGAGTTTTGTAGGACAGTAGCAATTTTCCCTCAAGTGGGAGGTGTAGGATGAAGATGGTCTCTCTCAAACAACCCTGCAATCAAATACAAGAAATATCTTGTGTCCCCAACACACCCAATACAATGGCAAATTGTATAGGTGCACTAGTTCGGCGAAGAGATGGTGATACAAGTGCAATAATGATAGTAGATATTGATTTTTGTAATATGAAAATATAAAAACAGCAAGGTAGCAAGTGACAAAAGTGAGCACAAGCGGCATTGCAATGCTTGAAAACAAGGCCTAGGGTCCGTACTTTCGCTAGTGCAATCTCTCAACAATGCTAATATAATTGGATCACATAACCATCCCTCAACGTGCAACGAAGAATCACTCCAAAGTTCTTATCTAGCGGAGAACATAAGAAGAAATTGTTTGTAGGGTACGAAACCACCTTAAAGTTATCCTTTCCAATCGATCTATTCAAGATTTCGTACTAAGATAACATCAAGTTATCCTTTTCAGTCGATCTATCTAAGAGTTTGTACTAGAATAACACCATATGATACACATCAACCAAATCTAATGTCACCTAGATACTCCAATGTCACCACAAGTATCCATGAGTTAATTATACGATACGCATCAAACAATTTCAGATTCATAATACTCAATCCACACAAAGAACCTCAAAGAGTGCCCCAAGATTTCTAACGGAGAAAGTAGGACAAGAACGTGTATCAACCCCTATGCATAGATTACCCCAATGTCACCGCGGGAATCCGCAAGTTGAGTACCAAAACATATATCAAGTGAATCAATAGAACGCCCCATTGTCACCACGGGTATCCGCATGCAAGACATATATCAAGTGTTCTCAAATCCATAAAAGTATTCAATCCGGTAATGAAATCTCAAAGGGAAAACTCAATTCATCACTACTAGATAGAGAGGGAAACACATCATATGATCCGACTATATTAACAAAGCCCGTGATACATCAAGATCGTGACATCTCAAGAACACGAGAGAGAGATTGAACACATAGCTACTGGTACATACCCTCAGCCCCAAGGGTGGACTACTCCCTCCTCGTCATGGCCTCCGCCGGGATGATGAAGATGGCCACCGGAGATGGATTCCCCTCTCCGGCAGGGTACTAGAACGCCTCCAGATTGGTTTTTCATCGATACATAGAGTTGCGGCAGCGGAGCAGAGAGTCTCGGGTTATTTCTGATGGTTTCTATATTTATACGATTTTTGGGCGTCGGTTTCACGCCAAGATGGGCCACGGGGAGGGCACAAGACACCAGGGCACGCCTGGGCCCTCTAGCGCGCCCTGGTGGGTTGTGCCCACCTCGTGGCTCTTCTCTGGTGGTTCTTCGCTCCAATATTGCTTATTTGGTCCAGAAAAAATCACCAAAGAGTTTCGGGCGATTCCGAGAACTTTCATTTTCTGCACAAAAAACAACACCACGGTAGTTCTGCTGAAAACAACGTCAGTCCAGGTTAGTTCTAAATAAATCATATAAAGTGCATCAAAACCATATAAAAGTATTGTAAACATAGGTGAATATGGCATGAATACTTCATAAATTATCGATACGTTGGAGACGTATCAACGGCCCGCCATGGAAAGTGAAAGTTTGGTGAAAAAGGAATAAACTTTATTTTCTGTTTGGGAACCGCCTATGATATATCTAGGATGGAAAGTATTGTGAGCTACTTTGTCGTTTTCGTTGACAGGAAAAGCATGCCACCCAAAATATTTTTCTCTCTCAATTTAAAAACTTGAGCTCTGGCACCTCTACAAATCCCTACTTCCCTCTGCGAAGGGCCTATCTATTTACTTTATGCAATTTTTTTTTTGCTTTGAGTCTCGATCTTCTCTTATAAGCACCAACTAGGGGGCACTATGATTGTACTTGAGCATTGGGAATAGCTAATATTTGAGTGTGTTTCATGAATGGATCAATGATTGAGCATGATGGGCTAGGTATTGATATTTTGAAAGACATGGTTGCTTGTTGACATGCTTGAGTATTGAAGTCGTTTTGTTAAAACTAGACTATTGCTTTGAATCATTATAAGTCCAAATGTCCATGCTATACAAAAGAAAAGAATGTGATGAACATGTTAGGCAGCATTCCACATCAAAATTTCTGTTTTTATCATTTACCTACTCGAGGACGAGTAGGAATTAAGCTTGGGGATGCTGATATGTCTCCAACGTATCTATAATTTTTGCTTGTTCCATGCTATTATATTATCATTCTTGGATGTTTTACAATCATTTTATAGCAACTTTATATCATTTTTTGGGACTAACCTATTGAGATAGTGTCAAAGTGCCAGTTGCTGTTTTTGCTTGTTTTTTACTTCACAAAAAATCAATACCAAACGGAGTCCAATCGCGACGAAACTTTTTAGAGATTTTTTCTAGACCAGAAGACACCCAGTGGTCCAAACAACTGCCGGAGAGGTGGGCTGTGGAGAGCACAACCCACCAGGGCGCGCCAGGGGGGCCCTGGCGCGCCCTGATGGGTTGTGCCCTCCTCGGCCCCCTTCCGCACCGCCTCTGATGCCTATAAATTCCCAAATACTCCAAAAACCCTAGGGGAGTCGACGAAACACAATTCCAGCCGCCGCAAGTTCTAGAACCGTGAGATCTAATCTAAACACCATCACGGAGGGGTTCATCTTCCTCATAGGTGCCTCTCCGATGATGCGTGAGTAGTCCACCATAGACCTGCGGGTCCGTAGGCATTAGCTAGATGGCTTCTTCTCTCTCTCTTATGATTCTCAATACAATGGTCTCTTGGAGATCTATTTGATGTAAACTTTTGCGGTGTGTTTGTTGGGATCCGATGAATTTTGAGTTCATGATCAGTTTCTATCCATGAATATTATTTGAGTCTTCTTTGATCTCTTATATGCATGATTACTTATAGCCTCGTATTTCTTCTCCGAATCTTTGGTTTAGTTAGGCCGACTTGCCATGGGAAGAGGTGCTTTGTGATGGGTTCGATCTTGTGGTGTTCTTTCCCAGTGACAGAAGGGGTAGCAAGACACGCATGTATCGCTGCTATTAAGGATAACAAGATGGGGTCTATTCCTACATGAATAGATCTTGTCTACATCATGTCATCGTTCTTATTACATTAGTCCGTTTTTTCATGAACTTAATACACTAGATGCATGCTGGATAGCGGTCGATGTGTGGAGTAATATAGGTGGATGCAGGCAGGAGTCGGTCTATCTATCTTGGACGTGATGCCTATATAATGATCATCGCCTTGGATATCGTCATGACTATTTGATTTTCTATCAATTGCCCAACAGTAATTTGTTCACCCACCGTGCGCTGTCCTCATGAGAGAAGCCACTAGTGAACCCTCTCATATTGCTTTCTGGTCTACGTTTTTGCTATCTTTGTTTTTAGATCTACAAAACCAAAAACCCAAAAACATATTGATGCATATTTACTCTTTTTTATTTGTGATCTTGAGAGATCTATCTCTCCTATCTATCACTACCTAATCTATCTTATAACCGTAGAGAGATTGACAACCTCTCTTTCGCGTCGGGGTGCAAGTGTTTGTTGTTTGTGTGTAGGTGCTGCTTATTGGGTGGCGGTGATCCTCCTACTGGTTCGATAACCTTGGTTTCATAACTGAGGGAAATACTTACCGTCGCTGTGCTGCATCATCCCTTCCTCTTTGGGGAAATACCGACGCAGTCTCAAGCCACGTCAGTACACAACGTCTAATAACACCATCTACTCCTTCTTTATAAAGGTGTGGGTCGTCCCAAAAGTAATGTCTCAAGTCATAGATTTTTTTTCTCTTTTGTTGATAACTAAAGCTAGGTGGTATATATTTAGCCACAATATAATTAGAATAATCAGCATACCAAGGTGTGTTATGTGAGACACTTATTGCAGCTAGCTGTTCGTCAGGGAAACTATCATCAATAGGTAGTGGGTCATCAAGAATATTTTCTAACCTAGACAAGTTATCAGCTACGGGGTTCTCAGCTCCTTTCCTATCAACGATGTGTAAGTCAAATTCATGAAGCAAGAGAACCCACCTAATGAGTCTAGGTTTAGCATCTTTCTTTTCCATAAGGTATTTTATAGCAGCATGATCGGTGTGAACAATAACTTTGGAGTCAACAATATAGGATCTAAATTTATCACAAGCAAACACAACTGCTAAAAATTCTTTTTCAGTAGTAGCATAGTTTCGTTGGGCACGGTCTAGAGTTTTACTAGCATGATGGATAACATTCAATTTCTTATCAACTCTTTGTCCTAGGACAGCACCAACAGCATAATCACTAGCATCACACATAATTTCAAAAGGCAAGTTCCAATCAGGTGGTTGAACGATAGGTGCAGAGGTTAAGGCTTTCTTGAGTGTTTCAAAGGCTTCTACACAATCATCATCAAAAACAAAAGGAATATCCTTTTGCAAACCAGCATGACCAAGGAAACTTCGAATATCTTTAGTAAGAGGCCTAGAAATTTTAGAGAAGTCTTTAATGAACCTCCTATAAAAACCAGCATGACCAAGGAAACTTCGAATATCTTTAATATCTTTAGGACATGGCATTTTCTCAATTGCATCAACTTTAGCTTTATCCACCTCAATACCTCGTTCAGATATTTTGTGCCCCAAGACAATGCCTTCATTAACCATAAAGTGGCACTTCTCCCAATTCAAGACGAGATTAGTTTGTTCACATCTCTGCAAAACTCGATCAAGGTTGCTTAAGCAATCATCAAAAGAAGTTTCGTAAACGGAAAAATCATCCATGAAAACCTCCACAATCTTTTCACAAAAATCAGAGAATATAGCAGTCATACATCTTTGAAAGTGTGTGTGCTTAGATAGTCTCTCTAGCATTTGATCAATAAACGGTAGAGGGTAATGATCTTTCCTAGTAGCTTTATTTAATTTTCAAAACTCAATTACCATTCTATAGCCAGTGACAATTCTTTGTGGAATGAGTTCATTCTTATCATTGGGAACAACGGTAATACCTCCTTTCTTAGGGACACAATGAACGGGACTTACCCATCTACTATCAGCTATGGGATAGATTATACCTGCTTCCAGAAGCTTTAATATTCCGGTTCTTACCACTTCTTTCATCTTAGGATTCAATCGCCGTTGGTGATCAACAACGAGTTTAGCATCAGGTTCCATATTAATCTTGTGCTGACATAGAGTGGGACTAATGCCCTTAAGATCATCAAGAGTATATCCAATAGCAGCCCGGTGGTTCCTTAGAACTTTTAATAATCTTTCTTCCTCATGTTCTGAAAGGTTAGCATTAATAATAATAGGATCTATCTTTTTCTCATCAAGATAAGCATACTTCACAGTGTCAGGCAGTTGTTTCAATTCAAACACAGGATCACCTTTAGGTGGAGGAGGACCTCCAAGAGTTTCAATAGGCAAATTGTGTTTCAAGAGAGGTTGTTGTTCGAAGAAAATTTGATCTATTTCATTTCTTTCACGCAAATGCATATCATTTTCATGGTCGAGCAAATATTGTTCTAAGGGATCAGTAGGAGGCACAGCAATAGAAGCAAGACCAATTATTTCATCCTTAGTAGATAACGCTTTATCATGGGGTTGTCTACTAAACTTGAAAAAATTAAACTCATGAGACACATTACCAAAACTGACACCGACAGTTTGTTTTTCACAATCTATCTTAGCATTGACGGTGCTCAAGAAAGGTCTACCAAAGATAATGGGACAAAAGTCATCTTGTGGGGAACCAAGGACTAGAAAATCAGTAGGGTATTTTACTTTCCCACACAAGACTTCAACATCTCTAACAATCCCAAGTGGTGTGATAGTGTCTCTATTAGCAAGTTTAATAGTGACATCAATGTCTTCCATTTCAGCAGGTGCTATTTCATCCAAAGGGATAGCACTCACACTAGCACCCAAATCACATAAACCATGATAGCAATGATCTCCTATTTTGACTGAGACAACAGGCGTGCCTTCTATGGGTCTATGTTTATCTTTTTCATTAGGTTTAGCAATTCCAGCAGCTTCGTCACAAAAGTAGATAACATGCCCATCAATATTTTCTACCAAGAGATCTTTAACCATAGCAACACTAGGTTCTACTTTAATTTGCTCAGGGGTTTAGGTGCTCTTATATTACTCTTATGAACCATAGTTGATACCTTAGCATGTTCCTTTATCCTAACAGGGAAAGGTGGTTTTTCAATATAAGCGGTAGACACAACTGGATCAACATTGTAAAAGATGGTTTCTTCTTTAGCTATGACCGGTTCTTTAATTTATTCCTTAATAGGGGGATGATATTTAAACCACTTCTCCTTAGGGAGATCAACGTGAGTAGCAAATGCTTCACAGAAAGAGGCTACTATCTCAGAGTCAAGTCCATATTTAGTGCTAAACTTGTGAAAAGTATCGGTATTCATAAAAGATTTAACACAATCAAATTCAAGCTTTATACCTGATTCATTACCTTTGTCGAGTTCCCAATCTTCAGAGTTGCGTTTAATTCTTTCTAAGAGATCCCACTTGAATTCAATAGTCTTAATCATATAAGAACCAGCACAAGAAGTATCGACCATGGATTGATCATTATGAGAAAGCCGAGCATCAAAATTCTGAATGATAACTTCCCTCGGAATGTCAAGATTGGGGCATGAATATAACATTGACTTAAGCCTCCCCCAAGCTAGAGCGATACTTTCTCCTTCACGAGGCCAAAAATTATATATATAATTCCGATCACGATGAACTAGATGCATGGGATAAAACTTTTGGTGAAATTCCAATTGCAAACGATTCCAGTTCCACGATCCAAGATCATCACATAGCCTATACCATGTCAATGCTTTTCCCTCCAAAGATAAAGGGAAAACCTTCTTTTTAACTTCATCTCCGGGTAAACCTACAAGTTTAAATAATCCACAAATTTTGTTCACATATTGAAGGTGCATATCAGGATGTTCAGTTCCATCTCCTGCATAAGGTTTAGCAAGCAGTTGTTCTAATATACCCGAAGGAATTTCATAAGCAACACTTTCAGTAGGTGTTGTAGGTTGAGGGGCAACTAATTGTGGTTCCGGTCGCGGTGAAGATACCCCGAACAAACCCCTCAAAGGATTGTTTTCCATAGTAGCAAGTAGCGATAAATTTCAGCACGTAGTATAAGTTTTTCCTTACCGATTTCCACTTACCAAGAGCGCTTCACTCCCCGGCAACGGCGCCAGAAAAGAGTCTTGATGACCCACAAGTATAGGGGATCAATCGTAGTCCTTTCGATAAGTAAGAGTGTCAAACCCAACGAAGAGCAGAAGGAAATGACAAGCGGTTTTCAGCAAGGTAATTTCTGCAAGCATTGAAATTGTAGGTAACAGATAGTTTGATAGCAAGATAATTGGTAACGAGCAAGTAACGGTAACGGTAAACAAGGTGCAGCAAGGTAGCCCAATCCTTTTGAGGCAAAGGACAGGCCAGGACAATCACTAGTAATAGGCAAAGTGTTCTTGAGGGTACACAAGAATTTCGTCTAGTCACTTTTATCATGTTGGTTTGATTCGTGTTCGCTACTTTGATAATTTAATATGTGGGTGGACCGGTGCGAAGGTGCTGTTCTTACTTGAACTAACAACCTACTTATGATTAACCCCCTCGCAAGCATCCGCAACTACGAGAAAAGTATTAAGACAAAGTCTAACCATAGCATTAAACATGTGGATCCAAATCAGCCCCTTACGAAGTAGCGCATAAACTAGGGTTTAAGCTTCTGTCACTCTAGCAACCCATAATCTAATAACTACTCCACAATGCATTCCCTTAGGCCCATGAATGGTGAAGTGTCATGTAGTCGACGTTCACATGACACCACTAAGGGAATCACAACATACATATCATCAAAATATCGAACACATATCAAATTCACATGATTACTCGCAACATGACTTCTCCCGTGACCTCAAGAACAAAGGTAACTACTCACAAATAATAATCATGCTCAAGATCAGAGGAGTATTGAATAGCATAATGGATCTGAACATATAATCTTCCACCAAATAAACCATATAGTAATCAACTACGCAAGGTAATCAACACTACTAGTCACCCATAGGTACCAGTCTGAGGTTCCGGTACAAAGATTGAACACAATAGATGAACTAGGGTTTGAGAGGAGATGGTGTTGTTGAAGATGTTGATGAAGATTGGCCTCCCAAAGATGAGAGGGGTGTTGGTGATGACAATAGCTTAGATTTCCCCCTCCGGGAGGGAAGTTCCCCCGACGGAATCGCTCCGCCGGAGGGCAAAAGTGCTCCTGCCCAAGTTCCGCCTCGAGGCGGTGGCACTTCGTCCCGAAAGTCCTCCTTTGATTTTTTCTAGGTCAAGAGTGACCTTATACCAGAAGATGGGCACCGGAGATGGGCCGAGGTGGCCACAACCCATCAGGGCGCGCCCTGGTGGGTTGTGCCCACCTGGGAGGCCCCCTTCGGTAGTTTTCAGGTCCAGAAATTTTTATTAAAAGCGGTCGCGACGGGCGGCGGCCCCTTGCCCCCCTTTCTTCCCTGGTCTTGGTGCTGCAATGGAGGAGCCTCTCCCCTACTTGGTGGCTGCCAAGGGAGAGGCAAATTCGTGGCTCTTGGTGGCTCTCCCGAAATTAGTGTTTTTCTCTTCTTATATGTGCCTCTGTGGTGCTCTATGGCCCTCCGATAGATGGACCCTTGATCCAATGGCTCTTGGGCACCTCTAGAACCTTCCTAGGGACTCCTCACAGCCCTCATGAGTCCCCAAATTCGTGTCTTGGCGGAATACATCAGATATGGTAAGAGTTGGATTCAATCACGTCATCAATTCTCCTAATCCCGTAATCAGATATTTTCCTCCAGTAAAACGGGTCTACAGATCTCATCTGAACTCCGTTTTGGACGAATTTGGAGTCCAGAATCAATGCCATAAAATTCCCCACACTTTCTTAATTTTAGCTTTTTCCATTTGACTCCGTCTTCGGGGGTCAAACTGACGATCTCTAAAAACTGTTCGTGGACAGATTTCAGGAAAGTCAGAGTCCTCCTCCAACAAGGCTCCTTTTGCATTTTTTTGACAATTTTCAATTAATTCCTGCACATCAAAGTCTGAAACAAGAACTTGTGCACTTTTGCAACCATTAATAGGTTAGTCCCAATAAATCATAAAACTATAGTAAAACATAGGCAAATATGACATGAATACTTCATAAATTATCGATACGTTGGAGACGTATCAATAATCATGCATATAAGAGATCAAGAAGACTCAAATAACATTCATGGATAGAAACTGATCATGAACTCAAAATTTATCGGATCCCAACAAACACACCGCAAAAGTTTACATCAAATAGATCTCCAAGAGACCATTGTATTGAGAATCATAAGAGAGAGAGAGGAAGCCATCTAGCTACTGCCTACGGACCCGTAGGTCTATGGTGGACTGCTCACGCATCATCGGAGAGGCACCTATGAAGAAGATGAACCCCTCCGTGATGGTGTTTAGATTAGATCTCGAGGTTCTGGAACTTGCGGCGGATGGAATTGTGTTTCTTCGACTCCCCTAGGGTTTTTGGAATATTTGGGAATTTATAGGCATCAGAGGCGGTGGAGAGGGGCCCCGAGGAGGGCACAACCCATCAGGGCGTGCCGGGCCCCCCCCTGGCGTGCCCTGGTGGGTTGTGGTCTCCTCGGCCCACTCCCCGGCACTTCTTTGGCCCACTGGGTGTCTTCTGGTCCAGAAAAAATCTCCAAAAAGTTTCGTCGCGATTGGACTCCGTTTGGTATTGATTTTCTGTGAAGTAAAAAACAAGCAAAAACAGCAACTGGCACTTTGGCACTATGTCAATAGGTTAGTCCCAAAAAATGATATAAAGTTGCTATAAAATGATTGTAAAACATCCAAGAATGATAATATAACAGCATGGAACAAGCAAAAATTATAGATACGTTGGAGACGTATCACACAACTATCTAGGAAGTCCCTAGAAGCATCGGTTAGTCCATTATAAAAGATATCAAGTATTTCATTTTTCTTGAGAGGATGATCAGGCAAAGCATTAAGCAATTGGAGGAGCCTCCCCCAAGCTTGTGGGAGACTCTCTTCTTCAATTTGCACAAAGTTAAATATTTCTTGTAAGGCAGCTTGTTTCTTATGAGCAGGAAAATATTTTTCAGAGAAGTAGTAAATCATATCCTGGGGACTACGCACACAACCAGGAGCAAGAGTATTGTACCATGTCTTGGCATCACCCTTTAATGAGAACGGAAATAACTTAAGAATATAGTAGTAGCAAATCTTCTCATCATGAGCAAAGAGGGTGGCTATATCATTCAGCTTAGTAAGGTGTGCCACTACAGTTTCAGTTTCATAGCCATGGAAAGGACCAGATTCAACCAAAGTGATTAACTCTGGGCCGACAGAGAACTCATAATCCTTATCGATAACAAAGATAGGTGAAATAGCAAACTTAGGATCACATTTCATTCTAGCATTCAAAGTCTTTTCCTTATACTTGCGTAGCATTTTCTTAAGATCGTTTCTATCCTTGCAAGAAAGAATTTCTCTAGTTATCTCTTCGTCCATAACATAACCTTCAGGTATCTTAGGCATTTCAAACTTAGGAGAGCTAGTACTAGCACGTGTTTCATAGTCATCATCAGTTTCATAAATTTCATCAGTTTCAGCAATCTCATCAGTTTCAGTGGTTTCATTCTCTTTAGCTCTAGCAATTTGTTCATCAAGAAATTCTCCTAGTGGCACATTATCATCAAGCATGGTACTAGCATCATCAATAGCATAATTCATAGCAGAGGTAGCATCATCAGTAACTTGCGACATATCAGGATTACTAGCATGTGGTGGAGTGTGATGGCAATTCCTTACCTCCCCTCGTCCTAGAGGGAACGATCTTGGTCTTTGGATCCTTCAGATTCTTCATAGTTATAAATTGATATAAATCCCAAGTGACTCAACAAATATTTCTATGCTCCCCAGCAACGGCGCCAGAAAAAGGTCTTGATAACCCACAAGTATAGGGGATCGCAACAGTTTTCGAGGGTAGAGTATTCAACCCAAATTTATAGATTCAACACAAGGGGAGCCAAAGAATACTTGAGAGTATTAGCAGTTGAGTTGTCAATTCAACCACACATGGAGATTAAATATATGCAGCAGAGTGATCAGTAGCACAGTAATATGATAGTTTGATAGCAGTAGTGAGAGTAGCAGTAGCGGTAACAGTAGTAGCAATAGTTTTGTAGCAGTTGGAACAATAGCAGCAGCAATAGTAACTTAGCAAGAACAATAAGTGGAAAGCTCGTAGGCACTGGATCGGTAACTCGTTGGATGATATTCATCATATAACAGCCATAACCTAGGGCGACACAGAACTAGCTCCAGTTCGTCAATATAATGTAGGCATGTATTCCGTAAATAGTCATACGTGCTTATGGAAAAGAACTTGCATGACATATCTTGTCCTACCCTCCCGTGGCAGTGGGGTCCATAAGAAAACTAAGGGATATTAAGGCCTCCTTTTAATAGAGAACCGGAACAAAGCATTTAGACATGGTGAATACATGAACTCCTCAAACTACGGTCATCACCGTGAAGTATCCCAAATATTGTCACTATGGGGCTGACGGATCATAACACGTAATAGGTGCATATGACTAGGCAAGATCGGATCAAGAACATAGATATAAAGGTGATAACATAAACAGTTCAGATCTGAAATCATGGCACTCGGGCCCGAGTGACAAGCATTAGGCATAGCAAAGTCATAGCAACATCAATCTCAGAACATAATGGATACTAGGGATTGAGGGAGTCCTGGATTAAGGGGTCCTCGGGCTGCTGGCCTATCTCTCAATAGGCCGGCTTGGTGGGCCGCACTCTGACTATCACAGGGAGGGCCGGATACATCGAGACCCTGTGTTCTAGAAGGAAGTCCCGAAGGCGCATCGTGCACTCCAAGTCAAGATGAGGGAATCGACGTCTCCATTCTCGGCAGGAATCTTGTCATGCGTAAACCCTAGGTACCCCCCGGTGTCTATATAAACCGGGAGGGTTTTAGATTATAGAGGAGAGAAACTCATCTAGGGTTTTAGCTAGTCGATCTCGAGGTAGATCAACTCTGTAACCTTCATACCATCAATATAATCGAGCAGGACGTAGGGTTTTACCTCCATAGGAGGGCCCGAACCTGGGTAAAACATCGTCCCCTTCGTCTCCTTGTTACCATCGATCCCAGACTCACAGCTCGGGACCCCCTACCCGAGATCCGCAGGTTTTGACACCGACATTGGTGCTTTCATTGAGAGTTCCGCTGTGATCTCCAAAGGAATCGATGGCTTGCGTTGTCATTAACGAAGAGGTCCGGAACATGGACTCCTTCGTCCCTGGATAGATCTTCGCTTTCGGCAGCATTGTCCTACACGCTGACCCGACCGGCCGTCTTGGCCGGGTCGGGAGCTTCGCCCCTTATCGAGAGGTCAGATTCGGGAACCTAGAGTTCTCCGTAGACTCTCGGGGCGATCTTTCAAATCATGGTAGTTCCGCTGAAAACATCGTTAGTCCGGGTTAGTTCCATTCAAATCATGCAAATTAGAGTCCAAAACAAGGGCAAAAGATTGAGGAAAAGTAGATACGTTGGAGACGTATCAACTCCCCCAAGCTTAAACCTTTGCTTGTCCTCAAGCAATTCAGTTGACAAACTGAAAGTGATAAAGAAAAACTTTTATGAACTCTTTTGTTCTTGTTTACATATATATGCTTAAGTAGCACCCAGGTTTTCAGCAAGGATTATGACTAACCATGCCAACAATAACTCTTAGAAATTATATTAACTCATAACAATAACATAAGCAACTAGCGAGCAATAATGAGATATCGCAAGCGCCAACACTTTGTCAAAACAATCATGATACAATATGACAATAGTGGTATCTCGCTAGCCCTTTCTGAGACCGCAAAACATAAATGCAGAGCACCTCCAAAGTTCAAGCAGCGACTAAACATTGTAATTCATGGTAGAAAAGATCCAGTCATGCTGCACCCAACATCAACTATACACAATGCATGAGGATGAAAATAGTGCTCTCATGTCTGGCGCTTATTTGAGAAGGTGATGACTCAACATAAAAGTAAATAGATAGTCCCTTCGCAGAGGGAAGCATGGATTTGCAGCGGTGCCAGAGCTCAAAGTTTAAAACAGAGATAGATATAATTTTGGGAGGTACACCCTTCCTGTCAATGTCATGACCAAGAGTTATCAATATCTTCCATGCTAAACAAATTAGCGGCGGTTCCCAAGCGGTAAGAGTAAAGGTTTACTCCCCTCCACCAACAATCACACTCCACGGCTAGCCGCATCCACGGGTACCGTCCAAACCAACAACATTCCTGGGGGAGTTTTGTTTAATTATTTTTGATTTTTGATTTCGAGACTAGGAATCCCTATTACCGCCCCTCTCGTGTAAGGACGACTGAATAAACATGATACGTCTCCAACGTATCTATCATTTTTGCTTGTTCCATGATGTTATATTATCATTCTTGGATGTTTTACAATCATTTTATAGCAACTTTATATAATTTTTTTGGACTAACCTATTGACATAGTGCCAAAGTGCCAGTTGCTGTTTTTCCTTGTTTTTTACTTCGCAGAATATCAATACCAAACGGAGTCCAATCGCGGCAAAACTTTTTGGAGATTTTTTCTGGACCAGAAGACACCCAGTGGGCCAAAGAAGTGCCGGAGAGGTGGGCCGTGGAGACCACAACCCACCAGGACGCGCCAGGGGGGCCTCGGCGCACCCTGATGGGTTGTGCCCTCCTCGGGGCCCCTCTCCACCGGCTCTGATGCCTATAAATTCCCAAATATTCCAAAAACCCTAGGGGAGTCGACGAAACACAATTCCAGCCGCCGCAAGTTCCAGAACCTCGAGATCCAATCTAAACACCATCACGGAGGGGTTCATCTTCCTCATAGGTGCCTCTCCGATGATGCGTGAGTAGTCCACCATAGACCTACGGGTCCGTAGGCAATAGCTAGATGGCTTCCTCTCTCTCTCTCTTATGATTCTCAATACAATGGTCTCTTGGAGATCTATTTGATGTAAACTTTTGCGGCGTGTTTGTTGGGATCCGATGAATTTTGAGTTCATGATCAGCTTCTATCCATGAATATTATTTGAGTCTTCTTTGCTCTCTTATATGCATGATTACTTATAGCCTCGTATTTCTTCTTTGAATCTTTGGTTTAGTTAGGCCGACTAGATCGATTTTTCTTGCCATGGGAAGAGGTGCTTTGTGATGGGTTCGATCTTGCGGTGTTCTTTCCCAGTGACAGAAGGGGCAGCAAGACACGCATGTATCGTTGCTATTAAGGATAACAAGATGGGGTCTATTTCTACATGAATAGATCTTGTCTACATCATGTCATCGTTCTTATTGCATTACTCTGTTTTTCCATGAACTTAATACACTAGATGCATGCTGGATAGCGGTCGATGTGTGGAGTAATAGAGGTAGATGCAGGCAGGAATCGGTTTACCTATCTTGGACGTGATGCCTATATAATGATCATCGCCTTGGATATCGTCATGATTATTCGATTTTCTATCAATTGCCCAACAATAATTTGTTCACCCATCGTGCGCTATACTCATGAGAGAAGCCACTAGTGAACCCTACGGCCCCCGGGTCTACTTTTCCAACATATTGCTTTCAGATCTACCTTTTTGCAATCTTTGTTTTCAGATCTACAAAACCAAAAACCCAAAAACACATTGCTGCATATTTTATTTGCTCTTTCTATTTTGTGTTCTTGAGAGATCTATCTCTCCTATCTATCACTACCTAATCTATCTTTTTACCGTAGAGAGATTGACAACCTCTCTTTCGCGTCGAGTTGCAAGTATTTGTTGTTTGTGTGCAGGTGCTTCTTATTGGGTGGTGGTGATCCTCCTACTGGTTCGATAACCTTGGTTTCATAACTGAGGGAAATACTTACCGTCGTTGTGCTGCATCATCCCTTCCTCTTTGGGGAAATACCGACGCATTCTCAAGCCACGTCAAAGGAATTTCTGGCGCCGTTGCCGGGGAGGAAGCGGTCTCTTCTACGTGCCTATCGTAGGCGCCGAGGGGACTCCATCATCATCTACCAGGTTCCTAATCACAAATCTCATCTCCTTGCAATTACATTATTTGTCATTTGCCTCTCGTTTTCCTCTCCCCCACTTCACCAATTTGCCGTTTTATTCGCCCTCTTTTTCGTTTGCCCTTTTTCTCGCCGGATCTCTTCCTTGCTTGCAATCTTGTTTGCATAGTTACGATGACTCAAGAGAACACCAAGTTGTGTGGTTTTTCCAATACTTATAACAATGATTTTATTAGTACTCCGATTGCTCCTCCCGCCACTAGTGCGGAGTCTTGTGATATTAATGCCGGTTTGTTGAATCTTGTCATGAAAGATCAATTTGCCGGTAATCCTAATGAGGATGCCGCGTCCCATCTAAACACGTTCGTAGAATTGTGTGATATGCAAAAGAAAAAAGATGTGGACAATGATATTGTTAAGTTGAAACTATTTCCTTCTTCCTTGCGGGATCGTGCAAAAATTTGGTTTTCCTCTTTGCCTCGCAATAGTATCGATTCTTGGAATAAGTGCAATGATGCTTTTATCACTAAGTATTTTCCTCCCACGAAAATTATTTCCCTTAGGACACAAATCATGAATTTTAAGCAACTTGAGCATGAACATGTTGCGCAATCTTGGGAAAGAATGAAGTTGATGCTAAGAAATTGTCCTACTCATGGTTTAAATCTTTGGATGGTCATACAAATTTTTTATGCGGGATTGAATTTTAGCTCTAGAAATCTTTTAGATTCCGCCGCGAGTGGTACTTTTATGGAGATTACTTTGGGTGAAGCTACTAAATTGCTAGATAATATCATGGCTAATTATTCTCAATGGCATACCGAAAGAGCACCTACTAGTAAGAAAGTTAATTCGGTTGAGGAAATTAGTACTTTGAGTGATAAGGTTGATGCTTTGATGAAATTGGTTGCTAGTAAAAATGCTCCTATTGATCTTAATGATGTGCCTTTGTCTACCATGATTGAGCAAAATAATGATTCCGTAGATGTGAATTTTGTCTCGTGAAACAATTTCAATAACAATGCTTATAGAGGTAATTTTAATCCGAGGCATTTTCCTGGAAATTCCCCTAATAATTATGGTAATTACTATGGTAATTCTTCTTACAATAATAATAGGAACACCTCTGATCTTGAGAGTAATATTAAAGAATTTATCAATGCGCAAAAGGCTTTCAACACTATGATAGAAGAAAAGTTGAATAAGATTGATGATATGTCAAGAAGCATTGACAGAATTTCTCATGATGTTGAAAATCTCAAGTCGAAAGCTTTTGTGCCTAAGATTGATAAATCTATTAAAGCTTTATATGTCTCTATGGATGAAAGTAAGAAAAGGACCGCTATGCTTAGAGCTAAAAGAGAAATCTTAGAAAAATCTTTTTCTAGTGATTGCCTTCATAAAAAAGATGAAGATCTTAAAGTGATTGGTGATTCTTCTATTGATTCCTTGTTTAGTAATATTAAAATTGATAATGAAGGGACTTAAGTAGAGTCAACTTTAGCTAGAAGGCGTCCCAACAATTTGGAGGGTGAAAATCTTGATGAAATTTTTGATAAAAGTGGGTTTGAAGAGGTCAAAACTTTAACTAGTGATGTGCCCACTATCTTGGATTCCAAAGACTTTAATTATGATAGTTGCTCTTTGATTGAATGTATTTATTTTCTGCAATCCATTTTGAATTCACCCCATGCTTATGAGCAAAATAAAGCTTTTCCTAAACATATCGTTGATGCCATGATGAAATCTTTTGAAGAAAAGTTGGAGTTGGAGATTTCTATTCCTAGAAAATTACGTGATGAGTGGGAACCTACCATTAAGGTCAAGATTAAAAATTATGAATGCTTTGCTTTGTGTGATTTGGGTGCTAGTGTTTCCACGATTCTGAAATCTCTATGTGATGTGCTTGGTCTTACCAATATTGAAGAATGTTCTCTTAATTTGCACTTGGCGGATTCTACTATTAAAAAGCCTTTGGGAAGAACTAATGATGTTCTTATTCTTGAAAATAGGAACTATGTGCCTATTGATTTTATTGTGCTTGATATTGATTGCAATCCGTCTTGTCCCATCATACTTGGTAGACCGTTTTTACGCACTATAGGTGTCGTGATTGATATGAAAGAAGGCAATATTCGTTTTCAGTTTCCCTTGAGAAAGGGTATGGAACACTTCCCTAGAACAAGAATTAAGCCACCATATGAATCAATCATGAGGGAATCCTATGGATCCAAAACCAAAGATGACAATACTCGAATCTATGTGTTATGCCTAGCTAGGGGCGTAAAACGATAGCGCTTGTTGGGAGGCAACCCAATGAATAACTAATTTTTGCTTTTTTCCTTTCTGTTTTTGAGTGTTGACACAATTATGCCTCTGCTATGATTGTGTTTTTATGGTTTATTTAGTGTTTGTGCCAAGTAAAGCCTTTAGGATGATTCATAGGATGAGTAGAAGCGATGCTGAATCTGAAACAGAAACTTTGCCTCCAGTATATGAATTTTCATTTTTTGCTGGAACGTGATATTGAGCTGAAATTTTAACCCAGTGTTTCTATACAAATTCCTTACGTTGTCCTAATATTTCTAAATGTTGAGAGTTACAGAAGTATGGTTAGAGTACAGACTGTTCTGTTTAAGACAGATTCTGTTTTCGTTGCATTGTGTGCTTGTTTTGATAAATCTATGGGTTATATTGAAGGTTATTGCTACTTTTCGAGCATGCGTTGGTTTCCGTGAAGAGGAACGGGTGATGCAGCAAAGTAGATAAGTATTTCCCTCAGTTGTTGAGAACCAAGGTATCAATCCAGTAGGAGATACAAGCAAGTCCCCAATAGATGTACCTACACAAAGAATCAAACACTTGCACCCAACGCTATAAAGGGGTTGTCAATCCCTTCACGGTTACTTGCAAGGATGAGATTTGATAGAGATAGATAGATATGATTGCTTGAAAGTAAAGTAAAACAAAAGTAAAAAAGATTGCAGCAAGATATTTTTGGTATTTTTGGTTTTAGATCTGAAAGTATAATATGGAAAATAGACCCGGGCGCCATAGGTTTCACTAGAGGCTTCTCTCATGATGGCAAGTATTAGTGGGTGAACAAATTACTGTCGAGCAATTGATAGAAAAGCGAATAATTATGAAGATATCCAAGGCAATGATTATGCATATAGGCATCACGTCCGTGTCAAGTAGACCGAAACGATTCTGCATCTACTACTATTACTCCACACATCGACCGACTCCTGCCTGCATCTAGAGTATTAAGTTCATGAAGAACAGAGTAACGCATTAGGTAAGATGACATGATGTAGAGGGATAAACTCAAGCAATATGATGAAAACCCCATCCTTTTATCCTCGATGGCAACAATACAATACGTGCCTCGCTACCCCTACTATGTCACTGGGTGAGGACACCGCAAGATTGAACCCAAAACTAAGCACTTCTCCCATTGCAAGAATTACCAATCTAGTTGGCCAAACCAAACCAATAACTCGAAGAGACTTGCAAAGATATGAAATCATGCATATAAGAATTCAGAAAAGACTCAAATAATATTCATAGATAATCTGAACATAAACCCACAATTCATCGGATCTCGACAAACACACCGCAAAAGAGTATTACATCGGATAGATCTCCATGAAGATCATGAAGAACATGGTATTGAAGAGCAAAGAGAGAGAAGAAGCCATCTAGCTACTAGCTATGGACCCGAAGGTCTGTGGTGAACTACTCACGCATCATCGGAGGGGCAATGGAGTTGATGTAGATGCCCTCCGTGATCGAATCCCCCTCCGGCAGATTACCGGAAAAGGCTCCAAGATTGGATCTCACGGGAACCGAGGCTCCTGGCGGCGGAAAAGTGTTTTCGTGGCTATCTCTGGTATCTAGGGAATATTTGTAAATTTATAGGCCGAGAGATAGGGTTGGGGGAGCTGCCGTGGGCCCACAAGCCAGGGGGGCGCGCCCTACCCCCCTGGGCGCGCCCCTGTGGCTTGTGGCCACACGGCGGCTCTCCTGCCTTGGTCTCCAAGCTTCGTAGATGTCTTCTGGTCCAAGAAAAATTATTCAGAAGATTTTATTCCGTTTGGACTCCGTTTAATATTCCTTATCTGCAATACTCAAAAACAAGGAAAAAACAGAAACTGGCACTAGGCTCTAGATTAATACGTTAGTCCCAAAAATAATATAAAATAGCATATTAATGCATATAAAACATCCAAAACAGATAATATAATAGCATGGAACAATCAAAAATTATAGATATGTTGGAGACGTATCAAGCATCCCCAATCTTAATTCCTGCTCGTCCTCGAGTAGGTAAATGATAAAAACAGAATTTTTGATGTGGAATGCTACCTAACATATTTATCCATGTAATATTCTTTATTGTGGCATGAATATTCAGATCCGTAAGATTCAAAACAATAGTCTAATATTGACATAAAAACAGTAATACTTCGAGCACACCAACAAGGCAATCGTGTCCTTTCGAAATAACATGGCCTTAGAAAGTTATCCCTACAAAATCATATGGTCTGGCTATGCTCCATCTTCCCCACACAAAGTATCTAAATCATGCACAACCCCGATGAACAAGCCAAGCAATTGTTTCACACTTTTGGTGTTCTCAAACCTTTTCAACTCTCACGCAATACATGAGCGTGAGCCATGGATATAGCACTATAGGTGGAATAGAATATGGTGGAGGTTGCAAGGGAAAGGAAGAAGATAATCTCACATCAACTAGGCGTATCAACGGGCTATGGAGATGCCCATCAATAGATATCAATGTGAGTGAGTAGGGATTGCCATGCAACGGGTGCACTAGAGCTATAAGTGTATGAAAGCTCAAAAAGAAAACTAAGTGGTTGTGCAAGATGAAACTCCACTAGTTATATGAAAGAGACAAAATAGGAGACTCTCTATCATGAAGATCATGGTGCTACTTTGAAGCACAAGTGTGGAAAAGTATAGTAGCAATTGTCCCTTCTCTCTTTCTCTCATTTTTTTTTCTCTTTTTTTCTTTTTTTATTTTGGTGGGCATCTTTGGCCTCTTTTTTTTTATTTGGGCTTCGCTGGCCTCTTTTATTTTTTTGTAAAGTCCGGATACTCATCCCAACTTGTGAGGGAGTCATAGCTTCCATCATCCTTTTCTCACACGGGACAATGCTCTAATAATGAAAATCATCACACTTTTATTTACTTACAACTCAAAAGGAAAATTACAACTCGATACCTATGACAAAATATGACTCTATATGCAATATGAAAGTGATGGTGCATGTCATGAAAAGCGGAACGGTGGAAGTTGCATGGCAATATATCTCGGAATGGCTATGGAAATGCCATAATAGGTAGGTACGGTGGCTGTTTTGAGGAAGGTGGGTTTGATGTACCGGCGAAAGTTACGCGGTACTAGAGAGGCTAGCAATGGTGGAATGGTGAGAGTGCGTATAATCCATGGACTCAACATTAGTCATAAAGAACTCACATACTTATTGCAAAAGTCTATTAGTTATCAAACAAAGCATTAGACGCAAGCTCCTAGGGGAGAGGTTGGTAGGAGTTAACCATCACGCGCTCCCGACCCTCACACAAAGGTCGACAATCATTAAACAAATCATGCTCCGACTTCGTTACATAACGGTTCACCATACGTGCATGCTACGGGAATCACAAACTTCAACACAAGTATCTCTTCCAATTCACAACTACTCACTAGCATGACTCTCATATTACCATCTCCATTATCTCAAAACTATATGCAAGGAATCAAACTTCTCATAGTATCCAATGCACTTAATATGAAAGTTTTTATTATATCCCTCTTGGATGCCTATTATATTAGGACTAAATTCATAACCTAAACAAATTACCATGCTGTTTTAAGAAACTCTCAAAATAATATAAGTGAGGTACGAGAGTTCAATAATTTCTATAAAATATAACACCACCGTGCTCTAAAAAGATATAAGTGAAGCACTAGAGCAACATTGCCTAGCTCAAAAGATATAAGTGAAGCACATAGAGTATTCTAATAAATTCACGATTCAGCGTGTCTCTCTCAAAAAGATGTGTGCAGCAAGGATGATTGTGGCAAACTAAAAAGCAAAGACTCATATCATACAAGACGCTCCAAGCAAAACACATATCATGTGGTGAACAAAAATATAGCCTCAAGTAAATTTACCGATGGATTGAAGACGAAAGAGGGGATGCCTTCCGGGGCATCCCCAAGCTTAGGCTTTTTGGTATCCTTGAATATGCTTGGGGTGCCTTGGGCATCCCCAAGCTTAGGCTCTTGCCACTCCTTATTCCATAGTCCATCAAATCTTTACCCAAAACTTGAAAACTTCACAACACAAAACTCAACAGAAAACTCATGAGATCCGTTAGTATAAGAAAAATAAACCACCACTTAGGTACTGTTGCGAACTCATTCTTTATTTATATTGGTGTAATATCTACTGTATTCTAACTTCTCCATGGTTCATACCCCCCGATACAACCCATAGATTCATCAAAATAAGCAAACAACACAAAGAACACAGAATCTGTCTAAAACAGAACAGTCTGTAGCAATCTATAGACTTCAAATACTTCTGTAACTCCAAAAATTCTGAACAATTAGGACAATCAGGGCAATTTGTATATCAATCTTTTGTAAAAATTTCAGATCAAAAGCACGTTCCAGTGAATTTACAAAATTCCTGGACTGAGGGCAAAAGTTTCTGTTTTTCAATAAAATCAAATCAACAAACACCGTAGACCATCCCAAAGGTCTTACTTGGCTCAAACACTAATTTAAACAAGAAAACACAATTATTACAGAATTAATAATGTGCAAAACACACCAAAACAGAAGCAAAAAACATAAAGCAAAAATAAAATTGGGTTGCCTCCCAAGAAGCGCTATTGTTTAACGCCCCTAGCTAGGCAAAACGCAATAGATCTAGGTATTGTCATCTTTGGTATGCAATCCATAAGCAGCTCTCATAATAGATTCATAGGGTAATTTTATTTTCTTTCTAGGAAAGTGCTCCATGCCTTTCCTTAATGGAAATTGGAATCTAATATTTCCTTCCTTCATATCAATAATTGCACCAATCGTTCTAAGGAAAGGTCTACCAAGTATAATAGGACATGTAGGATTGCAATCTATATCAAGAACAATGAAATCTACGGGCACATAATTCCTATTTGCAACAATAAGAACATTATTAATCCTTCCCATAGGTTTCTTTATAGTGGAATCCGCAAGATGCAAATTTAAGGAACAATCATCAAATTCACGGAAACCTAGCACATCACATAAAGTTTTTGGAATCGTGGAAACGCTAGCACCCAAATCACACAAAGCATGGCACTCATATTCTTTAATTTTAATTTTAATAGTAGGTTCCCACTCATCATAAAGCTTTCTAGGTATAGAAACTTCCAACTCAAGTTTTTCTTCAAAAGATTTCATCATAGCATCAACAATATGTTTAGTAAAAGCTTTGTTTTGATTATAAGCATGAGGAGAATTCAACATGGATTGCAACAAGGAAACACAATCAATCAAAGAGCAACTATCATAATTAAAGTCCTTGAAATCCAAAAGAGTGGGTTCATTGCTATTTAAAGTTTTGACCTCTTCAATCCCACTTTTATCAATCTTAGCGTTAAGATCTATAAACTCCAAATCATTGGGACGCCTTTTAACTAAAGTTGACTCATCTCCAGTCCCATATTTATCAAGATTTACATTATAAAACAAAGATTCAATAGGAGTCACATCAATCACTTTAAGATCTTCAGCAATATTATCACGAGAACAAACTTTTTCAAGCCATTCACGCTTAGCACGTATTCTAGCAGTTCTTTCCTTACACTCATCAATAGAAATTCTCATAGCCTTTAAAGACTCATTAATATCATGCTTGGGTGGAATAGATCTAATTTTCAAAGAATCAATCTCAAGAGAAATTCTATCAACGTTCCTAGCCAAATCATCAATCTTGAGCAATTTTTCTTCAATCATAGCATTGAAACCCTTTTGCGAACTAATAAATTCTTTAATATTATTCTCAAGATCAGAGGGCATCTTATTATAATTTCCATAAGAGTTGCTGTAGGAATTACCATAATTATTAGAGGAATTACTAGGAAACGGCCTAGCATTGAAATTACCTCTATACGCGTTATTACCAAAATTGTTCCTACCAACAAAATTCACATCCATAGATTCATTATTATTTCCAATCAAAGAAGACAAAGGCATATCATTAGGATCAATAGGAACACTCCTACTAGCAAACAATTTCATCAATTCATCCATCTTTTCACTCAAAGTATTAATCTCTTCAATAGCATGCACTTTTTTACTAGTAGGAGATCTTTCGGTATGCCATTGAGAGTAATTTGCCATAATATTATCTAGGAGTTTAGTAGCTTCTCCTAATGTGATTTCCATAAAAGTACCACCCGCGGCGGAATCTAAGAGATTCCTAGAAGCAAAATTCAATCCAGCATAGAAAATTTGTAAAATCATCCATAAACTCAAACCATGTACGGGGCAATTTCTAATCATTAGTTTCATCCTCTCCCAAGATTGTGCAACATGCTCATGATCAAGTTGCTTAAAATTCATAATATCGTTCCTAAGGGAGATGATCTTAGCGGGCGGAAAGTACTTGGAAATAAAAGCATCTTTACACTTATTCCATGAATCAATACTATTTTTAGGCAAAGATGAAAACCAAGTCTTAGCACGATCTCGTAGTGAGAACGGAAATAGCTTCAATTTAACAATATCATTATACACATCTTTCTTCTTTTGCATATCACACAACTCAATGAAAGTATTTAGATGGGATGCGGCATCTTCACTAGGAAGGCCAGAAAATTGTTCTTTCATAACAAGATTTAGCAAGGCAGCATTAATTTCATAAGATTCCGCACTAGTGGCGGGAGCAATCGAAGTACTAATAAAATCATTATTATTAGTATTGGAAAAATCACACAACTTGGTATTCTCTTGAGTCATCGTGATGAAGCAAGCAAGCAAACAAAAGGCAAACGAAAAGACGAACGGAAGAAGGGCGAATAAAAAAGGAGAATCTTTTTTTGGAAAATCGTTTTAGAAGTGGGGGAGAGGAAAACGAGAGGCAAATGGCAAATAATGTAAATGCAAGAGATGAGTTTGTGATGGGTACTTGGTAGGCTTGATGTAGATCTCCCCGGCAACGGCGCCAGAAATTGGCAAGTTGACGGGAGAGTTCTTGTCTTGACTTGCTATGTATCCTCCCCGGCAACAGCGCCAGAAATCCTTCTTGCTACTTTTCGAGCATGCGTTGGTTTCCGTGAAGAGGAACGGGTGATGCAGCAAAGTAGATAAGTATTTCCCTCAGTTGTTGAGAACCAAGGTATCAATCCAGTAGGAGATACAAGCAAGTCCCCAATAGATGTACCTACACAAAGAATCAAACACTTGCACCCAACACTATAAAGGGGCTGTCAATCCCTTCACGGTTACTTGCAAGGATGAGATCTGATAGAGATAGATAGATATGATTGCTTGAAAGTAAAGTAAAACAAAAGTAAAAAGATTGCAGCAAGATATTTTTGGTATTTTTGGTTTTAGATCTGAAAGTATAATATGGAAAATAGACCCGGGAGCCATAGGTTTCACTAGAGGCTTCTCTCATGATGGCAAGTATTACGGTGGGTGAACAAATTACTGTCGAGCAATTGATAGAAAAGCGAATAATTATGAAGATATCCAAGGCAATGATTATGCATATAGACATCACGTCCATGTCAAGTAGACCGAAACGATTCTGCATCTACTACTATTACTCCACACATCGACCGACTCCTGCCTGCATCTAGAGTATTAAGTTCATGAAGAACAGAGTAACGCATTAGGTAAGATGACATGATGTAGAGGGATAAACTCAAGCAATATGATGAAAACCCCATCTTTTTATCCTCGATGGCAACAATACAATACGTGCCTCGCTACCACTACTATGTCACTGGGTGAGGACACCGCAAGATTGAACCCAAAACTCAGCACTTCTCCCATTGCAAGAATTACCAATCTAGTTGGCCAAACCAAACCAATAACTCGAAGAGACTTGCAAAGATATGAAATCATGCATATAAGAATTCAGAAAAGACTCAAATAATATTCATAGATAATCTGAACATAAACCCACAATTCATCGGATCTCGACAAACACACCGCAAAAGAGTATTACATCGGATGGATCTCCATGAAGATCATGAAGAACATGGTATTGAAGAGCAAAGAGAGAGAAGAAGCCATCTAGCTACTAGCTATGGACCCGAAGGTCTGTGGTGAACTACTCACGCATCATCGGAGGGGCAATGGAGTTGATGTAGATGCCCTCCGTGATCGAATCCCCCTCCGGCAGATTACCAGAAAAGGCTCCAAGATTGGATCTCACGGGAACCGAGGCTCCTGGCGGCAGAAAAGTGTTTTCGTGGCTCTCTCTGGTATCCAGGGAATATTTGTGAATTTATAGGCCGAGAAATAGGGTTGGGGGAGTTGCCGTGGGCCCACAAGCCAGGGGGCGCGCCCTACCCCCCTAGGCGCACCCCTGTGGCTTGTGGCCACACGGCGGCTCTCCTGCCTTGGTCTCCAAGCTTGGTAGATGTCTTCTGGTCCACGAAAAATTATTCCGAAGATTTTATTCCGTTTGGACTCCGTTTAATATTCCTTATCTGCAATACTCAAAAACAAGGAAAAAACAGAAACTGGCACTAGGCTCTAGATTAATAGGTTAGTCCCAAAAATAATATAAAATAGCATATTAATGCATATAAAACATCCAAAACAGATAATATAATAGCATGGAACAATCAAAAATTATAGATACGTTGGAGATGTATCAGTTATGAGCCATGGTAAAGTTAAAATACAGTAGGTATAATGCAATAATAAAATATGAATGGGTTTGCAACAGTACCTAAAGTAGTGATTTGCTTTATTATACTAACGGATCTCACGAAGATTTTGTTGAGTTTTGTGTGATTGAAGTTTTCAAGTTTTGGGTGAGATCACGATGGATGAAGGAATAGGGAGTGATAAAAGCCTAAGCTTGGGGATGCTACCGCACCCCCAAGATACATCCAAAGAGAAACAAGCAACTAAGCTTGGGGATGCCCCCGAGTGGCATCCCCTCTTTCTTCTAACGACCATCGGTATTTTACTTGGAGCTATATTTTTATTCGTCACATATCATGAGTTTTGCTTGGAGCGTCTTGTATCTTTGCTTGCTTTGTTTGTTAGTTTGTCATTTATATCATTGCTGGACACACCTATTTTAGAGAGCCAAAATTATGCTATGATTTGTTAGAATTGCTCTATGTGCTTCACTTAAACTTTTTGAGCTATAGAATTGCTCTAGTGCTTCGCTTATATCTTTTTGAGCACGGTGTGCTTTGAGATTTTTGTAGAAATACTCTCATGCTTCACTTAGATTAATTTGAGAGTTAGTAAATTTTGAAGAAATCCTCTCATGCTTCACTTATACCTTTTTGAGAGATGAAATCTTTATGCTCATGTGCTTCACTTAAATTTGTTTGAGCTTGCCAAAAAGCAATGGCAATATATGAAACTAGTCCCAAAGTGATAGATATCCAAGGAGGATATAATAAAAACTTTCATGAAGATCATTGGACAAATTAAACTTGATTCTTTGTAATAGTTTTGAATCATGATGATAGTAATATGTGAGTCATGTTAGTGAGTAATTATGCTTAGTAGGAATATTGGTGTTAAGGTTTGTGATTCCCTATGCATGCATGAAAGTCAATAGTTATGCAATGAAGTTACATCCTACTTGTGGTGCATTATTCGGTGTTAGTTATGCTCAATGCTCACTTATGTGAATTTTCATTTCTTGGTTTGGTTGCTTCCCGATCTATTTGCTAGCCTCCATTTGTACTAAGTAGAAATACTACTTGTGCATCCAAAATCCTTAAACCAAGTTTTGCCTTATGAATCCACCATACCTACCTATATGCGGTATTTCCATGCCATTCCAAGCAAATTTGTATGTGCCACCTCTAAATTTTCAAAATAAATTTTCTCTTTTGTGTGCGCGTACCGCTCATGAAACGGTGGGGAGTGTACAATATTTTTCCATGCTAGATGTGTTATTCTCAAGATGAGTGTTTATTCACTTGTCATTGCACGAGAGTACGGCGGTAATAGGGATTCCCATTCCCGAAATGAAAAAGAAAAAAAAATTACTTTATGTTGTCAAATAATAGATTCCTTGGAAAGTGTTGGTATGGAAGGCAACCGTGGATACGGCCCGCCATGGAAAGTGAAAGTTTGGTGGAAAAAGGAATAAACTTTATTTTCTGTTTGGGAACCTCCTATGATATATCTTGCATGGAAAGTATTATGAGCTACTTTGTCGTTTTCGTTGACAGGAAAAGCATGCCACCCAAAATATTTTTTCTCTCTCAATTTAAACCTTGAGCTCTGGCACCTCTACAAATCCCTACTTCCCTCTGCGAAGGGCCTATCTTTTACTTTATGCAATTTTTATTTTTACTTTGAGTCTCCATCTTCTCTTATAAAGCACCAACTAGGGGGCACTATGATCGTACTTGAGCATTGGGCATAGCTAATATTTGAGTGTGTTTCATGAATGGATCAATGATTGAGCATGATGGGCTAGGGATAACTTTCTTTAGTGTTGATATTTTGAAAGACATGGTTGCTTGTTGACATGCTTGAGTATTGAAGTCATTATGTTAAAACTAGACTATTGCTTTGAATCATTTACAAGTCCAAATGTCCATGCTATAGAAAAGAATATGAGATGAACATGTTAGGCAGCATTCCACATCAAAAATTCTGTTTTTATCATTTACCTACTCGAGGACGAGTAGGAATTAAGCTTGGGGATGCTGATACGTCTGCAACGTATCTATAATTTTTGCTTGTTCCATGCTGTTATATTATCATTCTTGGATGTTTTACAATCATTTTATAGCAACTTTATATCATTTTTTGGGACTAACCTAGAGACATAGTGCCAAAGTGCCACTTGCTGTTTTTGCTTGTTTTTTACTTCGCAGAATATCAATACCAAACGGAGTCCAACCGCGACAAAACTTTTTGGAGATTTTTTCTAGACCAGAAGACACCCAGTGGGCCAAAGAAGTGCCGGAGAGGTGGGCCGTGGAGACCACAACCCACCAGGGCGCGCCAGGGGTGCCCCGGCACGCCCTGATGGGTTGTGCCCTCCTCGGGGCCCCTCTCCACCGCCTCTGATGCCTATAAATTCCCAAATATTCCAAAAACCCTAGGGGAGTCGATGAAACACAATTCCAGCCGCCGCAAGTTCCAGAACCTAGAGATCCAATCTAAACACCATCACGGAGGGGTTCATCTTCCTCATAGGTGCCTCTCCGATGATGCGTGAGTAGTCCACCATAGACCTACGGGTCCGTAGGCAGTAGCTAGATGGCTTCCTCTCTCTCTCTCTCATGATTCTCAATACAATGGTCTCTTGGAGATCTATTTGATGTAAACTTTTGCGGTGTGTTTGTTGGGATCCGATGAATTTTGAGTTCATGATCAGTTTCTATCCATGAATATTATTTGAGTCTTCTTTGATCTCTTATATGCATGATTACTTATAGCCTCGTATTTCTTCCTCGAATCTTTGGTTTAGTTAGGCCGACTAGATCGATTTTTCTTGCCATGGGAAGAGGTGCTTTGTGATGGGTTCGATCTTGCGGTGTTCTTTCCCAGTGACAGAAGGGGCAGCAAGACACGCATGTATCGTTGCTATTAAGGATAACAAGATGGGGTCTATTCCTACATGAATAGATATTGTCTACATCATGTCATTGTTCTTATTGCATTACTCCGTTTTTCCATGAACTTAATACACTAGATGCATGCTGGATAGCGGTCGATGTGTGGAGTAATAGAGGTAGATGCAGGCAGGAGTCGGTTTACCTATCTTGGACGTGATGCCAATATAATGATCATCGCCTTGGATATCGTCATGACTATTCGATTTTCTATCAATTGCCCAACAGTAATTTGTTCACCCACCGTGCGCTATACTCATGAGAGAAGCCACTATCGAACCCTACGGCTCCCGGGTCTACTTTTCCGACATATTGCTTTCAGATCTACCTTTTTCCAATCTTTGTTTTCAGATCTACAAAACCAAAAACCCAAAAACATATTGCTGCATATTTTATTTGCTCTTTCTATTTTGTGTTCTTGAGAGATCTATCTCTCCTATCTATCAGTACCTAATCTATCTTTTTACCGTAGAGAGATTGACAACCTCTCTTTCGCGTCGGGTTGCAAGTATTTGTTGTTTGTGTGTAGGTGCTGCTTATTGGGTGGTGGTGATCCTCCTACTGGTTCGATAACCTTGGTTTCATAACTGAGGGAAATACTTACCGTCGATGTGCTGCATCATCCCTTCCTCTTTGGGGAAATACCGACGCAGTCTCAAGCCACGTCAAATCACTCATCATGAGAATAACCCGCTTAGCATGGAAGATACTGACCGCCCCCTGTCGCTCCATGAGCGGTCCACGCACACAAAACAGATGTTTATTTGAATTCTTAGAGATGGCACATGCAAATTTACTTTAGAACGGCAGGATAATACCGCATATAGGTAGGTATAGTGGACTCATCTGGCACAACTTGGTTGAAGAGTTTTGATGCACAAGCAGTATTCCCGCTTAGTACAGGCGAAGGCTAGCAAATAGATTGAGAAACGGCCAACTAGAGAGCGAAAACGGTCATGAACATGCATTACATATAATCAACATTGAATGCTAGCATGAGTAGGATATGGACACCATGAACATAAATATCATGAAGGCTATTATGATTTTGATTCAACTACATGCGTGAACATGTGCCAAGTCAAGCCACTTGAAACATTCAGAGGAGGATACCATATCATCATACCGCATCACAACCATTTTAATGGATGTTGACACCCAAGATAAATCATTATCCACTCCTAGCTACTTAAGCATGGCATGAACAACTATAATCTCTAATGGTCATTGCAAACATGTTTGATCATAATGAGCTGAATCAAGGATACTAGGTTAAACATATTTACAAAAACAAAAATAAGTTGAGTTCATACCCGCTTTTCTCTGCCACAATCAATTCATCAAATGTCGCCATTATTGCCTTTCACTTGCACGACCGAACGATAAGAGAGTAATAATAATGCAAGAGTGTCGTGGACTAAGCTGGAATCTGGGCTCTTTGTTAGATAAACAATAATGCAGATGAGAGCCACTCAACAATTTCATTGTGGTCTTCTCCTAGGTACGACTCAAATAAAAAGAAAAGAATTTCAGAGAAACACACTGAAATAGTTTTGGAGTTTTTGGTTTTTCTTGAAGAAAGCAAATTCAAGAGGAAAAACAAAAACGTGAAAAACTATTTACACGGGAAAGCTCCCAACAAGCAAAAGAAGAAGCGAGAAATCTTTTTGGGTTTTCTTTTGATGCTACAATTAAACTAAGATAGAAAGAAAAACTAAAAAGAAGTAGGAAATATCTTTGGATTTTCTCAAAGTTTTTCAAACACACAAGAAGAAAGCGAGAAAACAAATCTAGCATGGATATTACAATGAAAAAGTGTGAACACCGACAGCTGGAATGAAATGTGTGAACATGAATGTAATGTCGGTGGAAATACGTACTCCCCCAAGCTTAGGCTTTTGGCCTAGCTTGGTAATCACCATCCGTATGAATAATAATCTGGGCGATGGCTCATCGAGGTCCTCGGAGCAGACTCCGCCGCCCTCCTGGCAGCTTCAACCTCCGCATTATACGCATGGGCTTCACTCTCAAGGACATAATATCTTCCCCTGTTGTGAAAATAAAAGAGTGCAGGGGCAGGCAAAGCGACAGGCACAACATTTTTTTTATTAAACCTCAAGTTATAGGTGTAGTTGGTGGCCGTACCCGTAAGGAACTTATGACGCTTCATGGCATCAAAGTATAAATATTGAGTAGGTAAGATGGGGTCATTAGGCCATGGTGAGACATTTAATCTCTCCGCTACACGGGAGGCATAGATTCCTCCATAAAAATTACCATTAGCAGCATTGAGTTGCAACCTTCGTGCAACAATTGCACAAAGATTATAATCCTTATTCCCAGTTATGGCAGTGTGTAAGAGACTCAAATCATGAGCACACAGGGTGCTACAATCTTGTTTGCCTACGATACATTTACCGTTAAAGAGCGCAAAATATTGTATTGATGGGAAATGGATGCTGTTAATTCTCCCTTGTGTTACCCCCTATCTTCACCAAAGCAAAGATTAACTAAAAATGACTCGTATTCATATTTTGTTGGTTCGTCGAGGGAACCCCAATATGGAAGTTTGCATGCTTCACTAAACATTTCTAACGGCATGGTGAAGGAACGGTCATACAGATTGAATGAAACTCTAGACTCACGAGAAAATATTTAAATTTCTTTGTGAAGGTTTTCGTGAGTTCGAGGTGTTGGGGGCACTTATCTGTGATGAAGGGAGCAAGCTCTGTGTTGTGGATAAATTGGTCAAATTCCTCCTTAATACCTGCACCTTCCATGAACTCGTCGCACGGCCACAAGCATGATTTGGTGGCGGCATCTCGCATCGAGCTTTCGCTTGGTTCAACATAAGACTGTCGAACCGAGCTTCCACTTGATGAGGCTTCCGAGGATCTCCTCCTCAAAGAACTCCTAAAGAATTGCATTTTTATTCCTATAAAAATTCTAAAAAAATTTAGTCCACAAATTTTTTTGTCAACAAAACTTTATAAGATTGTTAGCAACTACTCCTAAGCACGCATAGAGGCCATATTGAGCATTCAAACTACTTAGAACTCTAAGAATTCAACATGCAAGCTCATCTACAGCAGCACGAAGAGTAGCTAATTACTCTAAAAATAACCCACTAAAACAAAAACTAAATGGAGCAATGGAGGAGTCACATACTAAGTAGCAATTCCTCCAAACAGTTTCAGAAACGGAGCTTCGAGCAAAGATATCGAAATCCGCGGGTTTGAGAGCAAGAACACGAGAATGGTGGTTGTGGTGAATTTTTTCTGGAGGTAGGGGATGATGTGGGCTAAAGAGATAAGTGAGGGGGCCCACGTGGGGGCCACAACCCACCAGGGCGCGCATGGGGGTGCTGGCGCGCCCTGGTGTCTTGTGGGCACCAGGTGCACCCCCTCTGGTATTATTTGAACCAAAAATTCATAAATATTTGGAAAAAAAATCGTGTTAAATTTTCAGGGCATTCTGAGAATTTTTATTTTTGGGTCGTTTTTACTGCACGGAGAAAACAGAAAACGGGATAATCATGGCATTCTATTTTATTTGACTAGCTAAAACAGAAAATAAAAGGTGGGAGTAGAGAGTTGTGCTTACTAAATTCATCGACTTCATACCTCTCAAAAATGATTCATTAATAAGGTTGATCAAGTCTTATTAACAACCACTTTCGATTAGCATGAAACCGAAGAACTTTCGTAAAACACTAGGTTACCTCAATGGGGATGTGCATATCCCCGACAATAAGTATATCATATTTCTTTTTGGCACTAGGAAGAGGTAATTGAAAACTTCCAATAGTAATGGTCGGAAATTCTTCAATAACATTTATACTATTCACTTGGAATTGTTTCTTCGGAAAGTGCATCGTATGCTCATTACCATTGATATGAAAAGTGACTTTGCTTTTATTGCAATCAATAACAGCCCCTGTAGTATTCAAAAAGGGTCTACCAAGGATAATCGACATGTTGTCGTCCTCGAGCATCTCAAGAATAACAAAGTCCGTTAAGATAGTAACATTTGCAACAACAACAGGCACATCCTCACAAATACCGATAGGTATGGCTGTTGATTTGTCAGCCATTTGCAATGATATCTCGGTAGGTGTGAGTTTATTCAAATCAAGTCTTTTATATAAGGAGAAAGGCATAACACTAACATCGGCTCCCAAATCACACAAAGCAGTTTTGACATAGTTTCTTTTAATGGAGCAAGGTATAGTTGGTATTCCAGGATCTCCAAGTTTTTTAGGTACTCCATCCTTAAAAGAATAATTAGCAAGAATGGTGGAGATTTCAGCTTCAGGTATCTTTCTTTTATTTGTGATGATGTCTTTCATGTACTTTGCATAAGGGGCCATCTTTAGGATATCGGTTAAGCGGGTACGCAAAAAGACTGGCCTAATCATTTCAACAAAGCGCTCAAATTCTTCATCATCCTTTTTCTTAGATGGCTTAGGTGGAAATGGCATGGGTTTCTGAACCCATGGCTCTCTTTCTTTACCATGTTTCCTAGCCACAACGTCTCTTTTATCATAACGTTTATTTTTAGGTTGTGGGTTATCAAGATCAGCATAGGCTCTATTTCAACATCATTATCTGGTTCTTTATCATTGTTAGGTTGAGCATCTTCATGAACATCATCATTCTCATTCTCATTATCACTAGGTGAATGTTCATTACCAGACTGCGTTTCAGCATCAGAAATAGAGACATCATTATTATCAGGAGGTTTTTGTGTCTCAGGTTCACTAGAGGTACGCAAAGCCCTATCATGTTTCTTTTTCTTTTTCTTCCTAGAAGGACCAGGTGCATCAATATTAATTCTCTGAGAGTCTTGTTCAATTCTTTTAGGATGACCCTCAGGATAGAGTGGTTCTTGGGCCATTCCACCTCCTCTAGTTACTACTCTAGCAACAAAATCATGCATATTATTCATTTCATCAAGCAATTCTTTTTGAGACTTAGCAACTTGTTCTAACTGAGTTTGAACCATAGAGGCATGTTTTTCTACACCCCTAACATCATTACTGATTCTAAATAGCAAGTCACTCAAGCGAGCAATCATATCAGAATTATATTTCAATTGTTTCAGAACATGAGCATTGAAATGATCTTGCTTCATAATATAGTTGTCAAACTCATATAAGCATTGACTAGGATGTTTATTGTGAGGAATATCACCTTCGTCAATTTTTAATAGAGAATTTACCTTCACCACTTGTGGAGGTGGTGGTGTGTCAAGGCCATGTATTTCTTCAATAGGTGGCAAATTCTTAACATCCTCAGCTTTAATACCTTTTTCCTTCATAGATTTCTTTGCCTCTTGCATATCTTCAGGACAGAGAAATAAGATACCCCTCTTCTTCGGAGTGGGTTTAGGCGGTGGTTCACGAAGAGTCCAATCATCATAATTCTTCAATATGTTAGTCAATAATTCCTCAGCTTGTTCAACAGTTCGTTCCCTAAAAACACAACCATCACAACTATCTAGGAAGTCCCTAGAAGCATCGGTTAGTCCATTATAAAAGATATCAAGTATTTCATTTTTCTTGAGAGGATGATCAGGCAAAGCATTAAGCAATTGGATGAGCCTCCCCCAAGCTTGTGGGAGACTCTCTTCTTCAATTTGCACAAAGTTAAATATTTCCTGTAAGGCAGCTTATTTCTTATGAGCAGGAAAATATTTTTCAGAGAAGTAGTAAATCATATCATGGGGACTACGCACACAACCAGGAGCAAGAGTATTGTACCATGTCTTAGCATCACCCTTTAATGAGAACGGAAATAACTTAAGAATATAGTAGTAGCGAATCTTCTCATCATGAGCAAAGAGGGTGGCTATATCATTAAGCTTAGTAAGGTGTGCCACTACAGTTTCAGTTTCATAGCCATGGAAAGGATCAGATTCAACCAAAGTGATTAACTCTGGGTCGACAGAGAACTCATAATCCTTATCGGTAACAAAGATAGGTGAAGTAGCAAACTTAGGATCACATTTCATTCTAGCATTCAAAGTCTTTTCCTTATACTTGCGTAGCAATTTCTTAAGATCGTTTCTATCCCTGCAAGAAAGAATTTCTCTAGTTATCTCTTCGTCCATAACATAACCTTCAGGTATCTTAGGCATTTCAAACTTAGGAGAGCTAGGACTAGCAGGTGTTTCATAGTCATCATCAGTTTCAGCAATCTCATTAGTTTTAGTGGTTTCATTCTCTTTAGCTCTAGCAATTCGTTCATCAAGAAATTCTCCTAGTGGCACATTATCATCAAGCATGGTACTAGCATCATCAATAGCATAATTCATAGCAGAGGTAGCATCATCAGTAACTTGCGACATATCAGGATTACTAGCATGTGGTGTTGTTGCAAGCTTACTCAAAACAGAAGGTGAATCAAGTGTAGAGTGTGATGGCAATTCCTTACCTCCCCTCGTCCTAGAGGGAACGATCTTGGTCTTTGGATCCTTCAGATTCTTCATAGTGATAAATTGATATAAATCCCAAGTGACTCAAAAAATATTATTATGCTCCCCAGCAACGGCGCCAGAAAAAGGTCTTGATAACCCACAAGTATAGGGGTTCGCAACAGTTTTCGAGGGTAGAGTATTCAACCCAAATTTATAGATTCGACACAACGGGAGCCAAAGAATACTTGAGAGTATTAGCAGTTGAGTTGTCAATTCAACCACACCTGGAGATTAAATATCTGCAGCAGAGTGATCATTAGCACAGTAATATGATAGTTTGATAGCAGTAGTGACAGTAGCAGTAGCGGTAATAGTAGTAGCAATAGTTTTGTAGCAGTTGGAACAGTAGCATCGGCAATAGTAACTTAGCAAGAACAATAAGTGGAAAGCTCGTAGGCACTGGATCGGTAACTCGTTGGATGATATTCATCATATAACAATCATAACCTAGGGCGACACAGAACTAGCTCCAGTTCGTCAATATAATGCAGGCATGTATTCCGTAAATAGTCATACGTGCTTATGGAAAAGAACTTGCATGGCATATTTTGTCCTACCCTCCCGTGGCAGCGGGGTCCATAAGGAAACTAAGGGATATTAAGGCCTCCTTTTAATAGAGAACCGGAACAAAGCATTAACACATGGTGAATACATGAACTCCTCAAACTACGGTCATCACCGTGAAGTATCCCAAATATTGTCACTATGGGGTTGACGGATCATAACACGTAATAGGTGCATATGACTAGGCAAGATCGGATCAAGAACATATATATAAAGGTGATAACATAAACGGTTCAGATCTGAAATCATGGCACTCGGGCCCTAGTGACAAGCATTAGGCATAGCAAAGTCACAACAACATCAATCTCAGAACATAATGGATACTAGGGATCAAGCCCTAACAAAACTAACTCGATTACATGATGAATCTCATCCAACTCCTCACCGACCAGCAAGCCTACGAAGGAATTACTCACTCCCAGTGGGGAGCATCATGGAATTGGCGATGGAGAAGGGTTGGTGATGACGAAGACCGAAGATTCCCCTCTCCGGAGCCCCAAACGGGCTCCAGATCTGGCCTTCCGATGAAAAACAGGAGGTGGCGGCGGCTCCGTATCGTAAAACGCGATGAAACTTTCTCCCTGATTTTTTTCTCCGAAAATAGGAATTTATAGTGGCGAAATTAGGATCAGTGGGGCCACGAGGTGGGCACAACCCACCAGGGCGCGCCCTGCTGGGTGCTGCTCACCCTGGCCCCCCTCTTCGGTGGATTTTGGCTCTAATAATTCACATATATTCTGAAATAATTCTCCAAAAAATTTCGTTCCATTCCGAGAACTTTTATTTTTGCACATAAACAACACCATGGTAGTTCTGCTGAAAACAGCGTTAGTCCGGGTTAGTTCCATTCAAATCATGCAAATTAGAGTCCAAATCAAGGGCAAAAGAGTGAGGAAAAGTAGATACGTTGGAGACATATCAGTGGCCCCCTCCGGTAGTTATTTGCTCCAGTATTTTTTGTATATTCCAAAATAATTCTCCGTAAAGTTTCAGCTTATTTGGAGATGTGCGGAATAGGTATCTCTGATGTGCTTTTTCAGGTCCAGAATTCCAGGTGTCGGTATTCTCCCTCTTTGTGTAAACCTTGCATATTATGAGAGAAAAGGCATTAGAATCACTCCCTAAAGCATTATTATTCATCAAAACATTATAAATAACAGTAGGAAATCATGATGCAAAATGGACGTATCATCTTGGCAGTACAAGAAGTGTGGACTTATTCTTATGTGTACTAACCTATCTCACGAGTTCTTTTTGAGTTTTTGTGGATGAAGTTTTTAAGATTTAGGGAAACCGTGATATAAAAGGAATTAAGGAGACACAAAAGCTCAAGCTTGGGGATGCCCAAGGCATCCCAAGATAATATTTCAAGAAGTCTCAAGCATCTAAGCTTGGGGTTGCCCCGGTAGGCATCCCACCTTTCTTCATCAACAATTATCGGTTAGTAGCGGTTGAGACTAAGTTTTTGCTTCTTCACATGATGTGTGCTATTCTTGGAATGTCATTTTATTTTGTTTTGCTTGCTGTTTTAATAAAATACTTAGATCTGAAAGTTTTTAGATGAGAGAGAGTTCTCAAATGGCTACCCATTTACTTAACTACTCGCTGGATCTTCACTTATATCTTTTTGGAGTAGCTTGTCCTTTACTCTTGTGCTTCACTTATATCCTATGAGTAAATTTTTGAATGGATTGAATACCATGAAGTTGAAATTATATGGTCATATCATGCCTAGTAGTAGCTTCACATTGGGTTTAGAAAGTGAAATCTTTTGAAGCTTGACAATCACAATATTGGTCATACAAGCAATTCGTGAATGATTAGTATAAGGAAAGAGAACTTTCACATACAAATATATTATCTTGGACATCTTCTATGATTGTGAATACCCATTAATTATTTTCAAACTTGAGCAAATTAGTTGAAGTTGGACAAGGAAGACAACGTAATGAGTTATGGTTCTGTAAATTTGAATAGAAGTTATATTGTTATGGATCCTCCAACATGTGGTGTTTGCTTAGGATCTTTTGTTAGACAAAAATTCGTACTAAGTAGAGATACTACTTGTGCATCCCAAACCCCTTAAACCCAGTTTCTTGCCATGAGTGTCCATCATTACCTACCTATGGATTGAATAAGATCCTTCAAGTAAGTTGTCATCGGTGCAAAAATGAAATAAAAATTGCTTCTAAATGTGTTTGATCATTTAGTGTAAGAGAGAATTGAGCGTTGTACGAACTTGTGATGGCAAAGTAATAAAAGCGACGGACTGCATAATAAAGGTTGCTATCATAAGGGGCAATATAACGTGACGTTCTTTTGCATTAAGGGATTGTGCATACAAACCAAAAAGCGCATGATAACCTCTGCTTCCCTCTGCGAAGGGCCTATCTTTTACCTTTTAGCATTTACTTTTATGCAAGATTCAATAGTATGCATTCTCATTTCAACCTCAATTATTCTCTAGTTGGCAAGCATCATGTGGTGGGGAAAGATCTAGGCACATATGGCCAGTCAAATATATTTGATCATGACTTATTATTGTTGACAATTATCTCTATGATAAATGAGTTGGGAGGCGAAACATTAAGCCCCTATCTTTCTCTGTGTTCGATGGATGCCATTTGTTCTAAAAATATGCTTTGAGTACTAGCAATCATAGAAGACTATATGATGATTGAGTATGTGGAGCTCTTACTTAGATTTTGTTGAGAATAAGTTGAATTGCAATTGTTTGGTGACTAAGAACATAGGTTGTTAAGTTTCAAGAGAATTCATTGTTTGAACCATAACATGTGAATTGGTTGCTACTTTATCATGATGAGTTTTATGAGAAAGAGTTGCTGTTATGATGCTAGGAGAAGTGGTTGAAATTATCATTGATCAAACTTATGCACGATGCTAGCATTCACACTTCATAAATTATTTCTTTTATCATTTACCTACTCGAGGACGAGTAGGAATTAAGCTTGGGGATGCTGATACGTCTCCAACGCATCTATAATTTATGAAGTATTCATGCCATATTTACAACAATTTTATATGGTTTTGGTATGATTTTCATGGAACTAACCCGGACTGACGCTGTTTTCAGCAGAACTACCGTGGTGTTGTTTTTTATGCAGAAATAAAAGTTCTCCAAATGCAACGAAACTTTTTGACGATTTTTTGGCACAAAAGAGGCACTAGAAGCTTCGTGGGTGGGCCAGAAGAGCCACGAGGTGGCCACAACCCACCAGGGCGCGCCAACGTACCCCGGTGTCTTGTGGGCCCCTCGTGATCCATCTTCGCGTGAAATCGACGCCCAAAAATCCTATATATTCAGAAACCCCCAGAAATAACCCTAGATCATAAGTTCCGCCGCCGCAAGCCTCTGTAGCCATGAAAAACCAATCTAGACCCCGTTCCGGCACCCTGCCGGAGGGGGAAATCATCACCGGAGGCCATCTGCATCATCCCCATGGTCTCCATGATGAGGAGGGAGTAGTCCACCCTCGGGGCTGAGGGTTTGTACCAGTAGCTATGTGTTTAATCTCTCTCTCTCTCGTGTTCTTGATTTGACACGATCTTGATGTATCGCGGGCTTTGTTAATATAGTTGGATCATATGGTGTTTTCCCCTCTCTATCTTGTTGTGATGAATTGAGTTTTCCCTTTGAGATTTCGTTATTACCGGATTGAATACTTTTATGGATTTGAGAGCACTTGATCCATGTCTTGGCACTCAACTCGCGGATTCCCGAGGTGACATTGGGGTAATCTATGCATAGGGGTTGATGCACGTTTTCGTCCTACTTTCTCTGGTAGAAATCTTGGGGCACTCTTTGAGGTTCTTTGTGTTGGATTGAGTATTATGAATCTGAAATTGTTTGATGTGTATCGTATAATTAACTCATGGATACTTGTGGTGACATTGGAGTATCTAGGTGACATTAGAGTTGGTTGATGCGTATCATATGGTGTTATTTTAGTACGAACTCTTAGATAGATCGATCAGAAAGGATAACTTGGTGTTATTTTAGTACGAACTCTTGGATAGATCGATCGAAAAGGATAACTTTAAGGTGGTTTCGTACCCTACAAACAATTTCTTCTTATGTTCTCCCCTAGATAAGAACTTTGGAGTGATTCCTCGTTGCACGTTGAGGGATGGTTATGTGATCCAATTATATTAGCATTGTTGAGAGATTGCACTAGCAAAAGTGTGGACCCTAGGCCTTGTTTTCAAGCATTGCAATACCGTTTGTGCTCACTTTTGTTACTTGCTACCTTGCTGTTTTTTATTGTTACTATTATAAAAATCAATATCTACTATCATTACTACACTTGTATCACCATCTCTTCACCGAACTAGTGCACCTATACAATTTACCATTGTATTTGGTGTGTTGGGGACACAAGAGACTTTTATTATTTGGTTGCAGGGTTGTTTGAGAGAGACCATCTTCATCCTATGCCTCCCACGGATTGATAAACCTTAGGTCATCCACTTGAGGGAAATTTGCTACTGTCCTACAAAACTCTGCGCTTGGAGGCCCAACACGAGTCTACAAGAACAAGTTGTGTAGTAGACATCAATTTGGAAGATGAGCCTGTGGATGAAGCTAACTTAATAACGTCTGTTCAAGTCAGTAATGAATGGACCAACTTTAGGCAACAATTATCGGAAGACATGTATGCTGAATACCTTCTTAGGCATGCTGAACTAGAGATGGAGTAACTAGGTGGTGGTGGTCTCATTTTGTGTAGTACCTACGTGACGGTGGTCTCATTTTGTATAGTACCTAGGTGATGGTGGTCTCATTTTGTATAGTACCTAGGTGATGTTGGTCACTTGCTGATTGTCTTTTATGTGATAGCATAGCTGACCATGATGGTGTGTTGTGTGTTCCTTTGTACATGCATCATCTTGATATTCATATACTCCCTCCGTCCGGAAATACTTGTCCTAGAAATGAATAAAATGGATGTATCTAAAATAAGTCTAGATACATCCATTTCTAAGACAAGTATTTTTGGACAGAGGGAGTATATGATAGGTTTGCTCGAAATTTACTATGTGATGAAGCATTTATTGATAAAACATACTATTTTTGTGTGTGCATTCTTCTTTCTTTGTAGCACCATGGCTGAAGGTACTCCACCACTTGCAAAGAGAAATTACGTCACTTGGGATGATGACATGGACACTGTTTTGCTTGAGGTGCTGGTTCATCATCACAACATGGGTGACCATTCACAAAATGGATGGAAATCACATGTGTACACTGCAGCTATAAAGAATGTGAAGGAGAAGTGTAGTAAGGATATCACGAAGGAAAACATCTTGGGAAGGCTTAAGACTTTCGACAAGCAATTTGAAGTCATAAGCAAGATACTTTCTCAAAGTGGTTTTGGGTGGGATTGGGTCAACCATAAGCTATCCATTGATAGTGACGATGTCTGGACTAAATATGTGGAGGTAACTTCTATATATTTGCATTGTTTTATTTTTTTCCTTATATAAGAATATGGGGCAGCAACTATACTCTTCTTATGTGTGTTCATGGTGCAGGCGAATAAAGCAAAAGAGAAAAGGATAGGTTCTTACAAGACCAAATTAGTGAGGCATTGGGATTCCATATCTACTATATATTCAAAAGATCATGCCAATGGTGAAGGTGCCATGACGGGTGCTGAGAATGCTACAAAGCCAGAAGAACCAATTGAAGTCTCTCCATAAATGGCACCAAAGAGAGCACGCACAGGTGAGGCCATTATGTGCATGATGGAGAAATGAGGACTACTTTTAAAGATGCTTTGAAGACAACCGATCCACTTCCATTGCCAAAGGCTAGTCCTCCTTCTGAAATACTTGCTGCACTTCAGTTGATACCAGATTTGGCAGAAGACGACATGTTGCGCTCTTATTGGAAGTTGTTTCTTAATGAGCGTTTGTTTGAAGCTCTAATGGAGCTGCCCATGCACATGAGGAAGGCTTGGCTGTTATTGTTGCCTTGAAGTTATGCAAATTATGCTTGCCTGTTTGTCTTGTTGAACTTGGACCTATCTAGACTATTGTTTTTCTACATCTGGGACCATGTCATGTTGAACTTGAACTTATCTAAAAACTATTGTGTTGTTAAATTTGGAACTTTGTCATGTTGTTGTGAATTTGGAATACCTATTGTGTTGTACTTTGTCGTTGCAAGAATTTTGTTGTTGTTGTTGCCTCAACATTACATAATATATAATGTTGTTGTCGATTTCTAGAATATTTGATAGTATTTTTTTCTATATATTCATCCAGTTATATTCACACGTATGTATAATTTTTGGTTGTACGCACATACTAATGTTGCTATGCAATTCCATAGTTTGACATCCAAACAAGATTCTGTATTGAAACCTCAGTAAGATTCCACGAGTCAATTCAACAAACACCCAAACAATCGAATTCGTATTCATGTCCATTACAGTTTCCTGGCTGAATTGGAATTGAAACCAATTCAATACAGAGACCTCCAATATAGACATCCAAACAAAGCGTAATGGAAAGGGGATTAGCCCGGTTAAAAAAATGCTTGACATTGGTTACTCTTTAGCACCTCGACTAGATTGGGATTTTCCAAAGCTCACACGCATCGTGCCATATATCGATACCTTGGTTTCTTACCGAGGGAAGACATCTACCGCTGGCTACAAACCGACATACGCGGGAGCCCAACTATTGTGTACCTTTAGCAGAGGTCGCCTGCACTAGTCCTCACTAGCCCTATTGTCATCAAAACCCAAAAAACATTGAAGGAACAATGCCCTTTCATATGTTCTCCCTTGGCCCGAAGCTCTGACGAAGCCTCAGGCCGGAGACCACGAGCCTGCTTTCCATTGGTAGAATCATGAATGGTTTTATCTACTGGATACACACGGACGAAGCCTCGCCACAAGCCATCCTTTGGATATACATTTGTAGAGCTAGACAAGCATGGCCAGAGAGTCGATGCCAAAACAAACTTACCTCGCCACAAGAGAATAGTAGAGACACTAATTCAGACGATTTGGGTGCGACTTCGGTTCTTATCAAGGAGTTTTGTTCCCGTTGCCGTTTCGTGTGTTCCTTACCTTACCTCGTGCTACCTACGTCGCCCGATAGCATTATTTTTTTCTTCGGAAGAGAGAGACAAATAATTTCGGTTAACTCGGACAGTATGTTGAATTTTTGTTTTTATGCTATTTGTTTATTTATCTTTTGAGAGATTTTTTTGAGAAAATTTTGTTTTCTTCTTTTTGTTTTAATATATATATATATATGGCCATAGAGAGGGGTGCGGTGCGGTGCTCGTGGGCAGAAGCCGAACAACCCCGCAAAAGCCCAAGCGGCCCTCGTCACGCGTCCCATCCGGTGAAGGGCCTCGGGTCTCTCTTATCTCACGTCGCCGCCCCGGCAGCCGCAAGTCCCCACGGACCCCCACCGCCTCCCTGCTCCCCAAATCAATCAACAAAATCCCCACCCAGATCTCCTCCGATCGCCTCCCCATCGATGCCCCCTCCCCCGCCGCCCACCGCCTCCTAGCCTAGCCGCACCCACCCCCACCGCCGCCGCCTCCCCCGAGGCGGCCGCCGCCCCCCTCCCCTCCTCCCCCCCTTGCATGGAAACGCGCAGCCGCAAGCGGGCGGAAGCCTCGTCGTCTTCCTCCACCACCCCCTCCTCCTCCTCGGCCCGCTCCTCCAAGCGCGCCCGCCCCAACCCTAAACCTAGCCCCGTCCCCACCCGCGCCCGCCGCTCCGTCGTCCTCTCCCCGCCCGCCCCGCAGCCCCCGATGGACTTCCCCGCCGACGGCAACCCCCCGCCCCGCCGCCGCGGCGGCCGCGCTTCCAACGCCGACAAGGGCAAGGAGCAGCAGGAGCCCTCCGAGAGCTCCCGCGTGCGCGAGGCCGAGCGGATGCTGAGCCTCAGCTTCGACGGCATGGACGACGACGACGACGCCCACGGGGCCTTCCCCCACGGCCTCACCTCCGCCAGCAGCGCCCTGCAGGGGCTGCTCAGGAAGCTCGGCGCCGGCCTGGACGACATGCTGCCGTCGTCCGCCCTCTCCGCCGCCGCCGCGGCTGCCTCCTCGTCGTCCATGTCCGGCCCCAACGGCGCGCGGATGAAGAGCATGCTCGCGGGCCTCCGCGCCGACGGGGAGGAGGGGCGCCAGGTGGAGGCGCTCACGCAGCTCTGCGAGATGCTGTCCATCGGCACCGAGGACACCCTCGCCGGGTTCTCTGTGGACTCGTTCGTGCCTGTTCTGGTCGGGCTGCTCAACCACGAGAGCAACCCCGACATCATGCTGCTCGCCGCACGGGCCCTGACCCACCTCTGCGACGTTCTTCCGTCGTCCTGCTCTGCCGTTGTGCACTATGGCGCCGTGGCATGCTTCTGCGCCCGGCTTCTCACCATTGAATACATGGACCTTGCGGAGCAGGTGAGCACTGCTCTGTTGCATCGCTTGTTTGGTTTATACTACATGCTGCTTCTTTATCACGTTGCCCGATCCAGATCAATGCTTAGCGAACCATTCTTGTATACTCTACGATGCATGATTATGCTGTCCATAGAGCCTTAACCTACAGTACATGAGTTTCCTTGAAGTTTTGCAGGTCATTTATAATATTTGGACTTGCTGATGAGTAGTTTGCCTTTCATTTAGCTGTGGGTTTTTCCCATATTAGTGCTAAAATGAATATGGGTGAGAAGGTTAAATACTCGGTAGTTCAGTAGCTCACCATTTAACGATGTTACAAGAAATACCTAGAAGGGTAGGCAGAAGGTGGACGCTTAGCAGCCTAGGGGGCTGCCTAGGTCTAGTCACTGACCGCTCTGTGAGGAAGAAACTGAGGATAGGAGAGACACATGGAAGACAAAATGGTTAGATGAAAGAAGGCCAGATAGTCAACTCAAGGATGTTGACCCATTACACGTGTTGCCTTAAAGCCTTAGGGAGCTTGTGGGCATGGAGAGGTCTTCCCTTCCTCGGCTGCTGCAGGAGGACTCGGACTCCAAATCCTCACCAGCGAACTCAAATCCATCTAAGGACCTCATCGGCTCCTTAGAAGACTTTCTAGGCCTGATCATGGTGTCCTCCTGCCGAGCAGCTAGGTGCCATTTAACACGGTTTTGCTGTACCAAATCACCTATTTGTGCATGACTAAGTTAGCTATTTGAGCTTGTTTTTCATCTGAAATATTTATAGCTCAGGGTCTGATTTCACGCCTGTGTATGTGCTACTGTAATGATCCATCTGAAATACTAAGAAGTGGGTTGGAAATCAGATGCTAAGATTCATGTATCCGGTTTCTGGGTGTGTTTTTTCTCTGCCTTCCCATCTTATGGATATTATACTTCTATTCTACTTGTCTTGGCTCTAATTGAAAACAATGTAAATTAACTTGATATAATCTGTTTGAATTCCGTTGTAACCCTTTCGGCTATTGAATCTAGTTTGCCGCCCCGCAATATGTTATTGAGTATTATCTACCACCATCAGCTTTATCACCTAGGACACTTGAATTACTTTGTTAGATTTTGATATTGTATTGCTTCTGTGGCACTTCAGATTAGCCACTTTCCTTGTTTTATTTTGTCGTTTGAAATATGCTACACAAAGAATCCATCATTGCTAGGATTTGCATATTTGTATGAATGGTCTTGATGTGGTGCTGATATTTTCTTATGCCTTTTCTGGGTATTTTAGTCCCTACAAGCACTTAAGAAGATATCCCAGGAGCATCCAACTGCCTGCCTGAGGGCTGGCGCGCTAATGGCAGTGCTGTCATATCTTGACTTCTTCTCCACCGGTGTTCAAGTAATTTTCCTAAATACTTTTATGTTTTTCCAGCATTTTGACATAACATTCTCAATACTTAAGTTATTGCAGCATTTAGAACCTGGGACATAATAATTCGTGATATCACATTATCTTTTTGTTGTACACATAGTGTACTACATTTTCATTATTACTCACAGTTTTTTTTTTGGTGGAATGTATACAGAGAGTTGCATTATCTACAGCTGCTAATATGTGTAGGAAGCTTCCTTCAGATGCCTCAGATTTTGTAATGGAAGCGGTTCCACTGCTTACAAATCTTCTGAACTACCATGATGCAAAAGTATGCTTGTTGTTTGTATTTGGATACCCTGATTATGCCATGATACCATCTATTCTTGGATGCTGATGTTCTGTATCGATTTATTTCAGGTGCTGGAACATGCTTCCGTTTGCTTGACTCGTATAGCAGAATCATTTGCTTCATCTCCAGAGAAACTGGATCAATTGTGCAATCATGGATTGGTTGCACAAGCTGCTAGCTTAATAGCTGTTAGCAACTCAGCAGGACAAGCATCACTGAGTACATTAACATATACAGTATGCTTCTATTTCACTTTTTGTTGCTACTGTATTATTTACGCAAATTTGCTAACTCTGGCTCATATATCCTTGAAGGGAGTAATTCGTGTTCTGTCAATATGCGCAAGTGGATCTCCATTGGCAGCTAAAACACTCCTCCTCCATGGAATTAGCGGCACACTTAAAGATATCCTTTCAGGTTCTGGTTTGGTTGCTGGTACAACTGTATCTCCCACTAGACCAGCTGATCAGGTGATTATTGCTTTATGAAGGCTATATCGAGCTAGATTATAGCTACTTACTGTTTTATTTGAATGCCATTGGTTGATGACTCCGTTTGGTTGTTGTTTTATCTGATTTAGCTATGAAGCTTTTTGAGTGATACTTTTATTTTAAGTTTTATATTCACTAAAGTGTGCATACAATTCAGATTTGTTTGGTAAACTGAAATTAGTATCACACAACAGAATTTTCAAAGAAACAATTCCTTATTTAACACTATCTTAAATTTCGTTTCCTTATTTAACACTGGAAAACTTTTTCTTCCCTATCTAACAACGAGTCTAAATTTTATGCCCTTTATAACACTTTTGTCCATTTTAAGCCTAAATTACACATAAAAAGACCCTTTTGCCCCTCATGTGGTATGTGTGTGTGTGAGACAATAACACACACACAACATCAGTGTGGGGCAGTAGCACACACACAGCAATGGTAGCATACACGCAGCAGCACATACACACACAACAGCACACACGCACGCGCGCGCACACACGTAGCAGCACACACGTGCACACACACACGCACACAGCAAACACGCACGCAACAACACACACAGCAGCAGCAACACACGGACACACGCAGCAGCACATGCAGCAATACACACACAACACACACGCGGTGTGCACACACACGCACACAACAGACACACACACAACAGCACACACACACGGCAGCACAACACACGGACACACGCAGCAGCACATGCAACAGTACACACGCGGACGCGCGCGCGCGCACACACACACGGCAGCACAACACACGGACACACGCAGCAGCACATGCAACAGTAGTACAGTACACACACACACGTAGCAGCACACACACGACACGCACACAAACACGCAGCAACACACATGCAGCAACACACACAACGACACTAGCACATCGTGTGCGCGCACACTCAAACATACCACATGAGGGGTAAAATGGTCTTTTCATGTGTCACTTAGGCTTAAAATGGACGAAAGTGTTATAAAAGGCATAAAATTTAGACTCGTTGTTACATAGGGAAGAAATTATTTGTCGATGTTAAATAGGGCATAAAATTTAAGCACGGTGTTAAATAAGGAATTCTCTCATTTTCAAAAGTTGGAAGGAAGTTGCATGCTGGATACTTATTCTGTGGCTTGTATAGTCCAGTAAAATGTAAATGTTTGTCAGAAAGTTCAGAACATGTATAGTAAACAGTATATAATAATTTGCCAAATGTTTCCCGTGCTCCTGCTCTTTGTGCACTGCTGCAAGCTATAACAGTGAGCAAACAACGTGGTAGATTGGATTAGGGGTTTGTCTTGAACTCTCTGTTTAACTCTGCATAGACCTCTCTGTTTTCTACCTGATTTTCTTTCTCCAGTCGTAATATGAAATTCACAATGATGTCATTGATCTTGATTGATCAAGGTTTAGAGATGCGCTAGACTGGCGATAGGTGACCGCCTAGATGGCGCCCAGCCACTGTTTGTTAACCTTAATAATCTCAACATCATACCTATATTACTTGTTCCATTTTTCTTTATAAATCAAAAGCAAAGATTTCCTTATAGTAGTTCTATGGTAATTTGCAGCTTGTTTTCATATGCTAATATTCTTTGTTGTGTCACACAGATGTATGAAATTGTGAACCTCGCCGACGAATTGCTTCCTCCTCTACCTGCTGGAACCATTTCTGTACCAGCACATTCCCATGTTTTTATGAAAGGCTCTTCTGTAAAGAAACCTGGTTCTAGCAAGCAAGGTGAGTCTGGTTCAACAGATATTAAAGTCTCAGGCCGGGAGAAGTTATTGCGTGATCAGCCTGAACTTCTCCAGCAATTTGGTATGGATATATTACCTACCATGGCACAGGTCAGTCCCTTGGTTTGCTGATGTATCAGTTGATGTTGATTGCTGATGATGACATTACTGAAATCCTGTTATCTGATACATTGTTTGGATACGCTCTATCCCTTGCAGGTGTATGGCTCCAGTGTAAATGGACCAATACGTCATAAATGCTTATCTGTCATTGCTAAATTAATGTATTACAGCTCAGCGGAAATGATTGAAATTCTCCATGGCACAACAAACATATCCAGGTGCTAATACAAAACTTCAGATGCCATTCCTGCTTACTGTTATACATATACTTGTGTACTTCTGGTTCCATCTAACCTGATATTCGCCTTTGCAGCTTCTTAGCTGGCATCTTAGCTTGGAAAGATCCACATGTGTTGGTTCCTGCTCTTCAGATAGCTGAAATTCTGATGGAAAAGCTCCCTGGGACATTTTCGAAAATGTTTGTGAGGGAAGGTGCTGTTCATGCTGTAGAGTCGCTTATATGCCAGGAAATCTCAAGTCCAATGCTTTTTCAAGTACCACCGCAGGACAAGGATATTGATTCTGGTACATGTACATCTTCACGTTCAAGACGCAGCCGCCGGCGCAGCAGTGCTGGGAATACTGATAATAATTCCTTGGATGAACCAAAGGGCTCCCATACTACTATTGCCAGTTCACCACCAAGCACGCTAGAAGGCCCAAATACTAGTATTCGTGCTTCAGTTAGTGATCGTGCGAAGTCATTCAAAGATAAGTACTTCCCCTCTGAACCCGGTTCAAGTGATATTGCAGTTACTGATGATCTTTTGAAGCTAAGGGCACTCTGTGCAAAATTAAATGCCACTGCGGACACTGTTAAAACAAAAGCTAAAGGGAAATCAAAGTCACTGGGAGGTGATGATTTTGATATCTTATGCAATGTTGAGGAACAGTTAGACGACATCATAGCTAAAATATTGTCTGAGCTTAGCAATGGGGATGGGGTTTCCACATTTGAGTTTATTGGGAGTGGAGTTATCTCAGCATTGCTTAATTATTTGTCTTGTGGAACCTTTGGAAAGGAAAAGGTGTCTGAAGCAAACCTACCCAAGTTGCGTCACCTGGCACTCAGGCGATATAAAAGATTTATATATGTTGCCCTTCCAAATGATGCGGTAGGGATTAAAACTCCAATGGCATTCTTAGTTCAAAAACTGCAAAGCGCACTGTCTTCGCTGGAACGTTTCCCAGTTGTGATTAGCCATTCTGGAAGGACGTCCTGTTTGGGAGGATCTCGTCAATCCTCTGGATTAAGTGCTCTATCCCAGCCCCTGAAGTTGCGCCTGTGTCGAGCACCGGGTGAAAAAACGCTTAAGGATTATTCATCCAATATAGTTCTTATTGATCCCTTGGCAAGTCTAGCAGCCGTTGAAGATTTCCTTTGGCCTAGAATCCAGCGTAGCGAGCCAATATCTTATCCTGCAGTGTCATCTGGAAAGAATTCTGAATCTGTGGCGCCTAGTGCAACAGCACCAGTGGCTTCATCAACTCAATCTATCCGGCGGCCCTCAACTAGGTCGAAATCATTGGCTGATGCTGATTCTGCAGCTAAGAAGGATATTCAGGAGGGGAGCGGAAACACATCCAAGGGAAAAGGCAAAGCTGTTGTGAAATCGACATCGGATGAACCAAAAGGACCACATACTAGGACTGCAGCACGCAGAAAAGTTGCTTCAGAGAAAGATGCAGAAGTGAAGCCACCACACGGTCACAGTAGCTCAGAGGTTTGTTGTTCATTATGGACTCATTTCCTTAATAATCTATAGAATATATATTTCCTCCAGTACGTCTTGAATTTTTGCTAGTTCCCCAAAATTCGATGCAGATGCTTTACTACATGTGCTTTGTTTGGTGCTGCTCCCCACAGTTACTGAGCTACCAAGCTGATTTTTAACAACTGTCCTACTGTTTTTCATCGCCGTTTCATGATTATATCTGCCCTTCTTCATTTAATAATTTGATGTGCAACTGTTAACGGGAATTGACATGATTAATACCATTATGAAATTATTATTTAGCACAAATTTTATTGTGAAACCAATGTGTGAATTTCATAAAATTAGATCTACAGACTACAATGCCTTCTGACCTGCAGTTTGATATGGCATCTAGGGAGTACATATTGTCTCACCATGTCTACAATGCTTCGGTTGATAAGACATTTTCTAACTAAAACCAATGATGTAGGGAAAGGTTGGTGCTCCCACTATCTCGATCATTGAATGTGCCTAAAGGTTGTTGCAGTTCCTCGTCCTATGCAATAAATATATGTTGAGAGAGTGGCACGGATCTCAAGCAGTAATGGCACATTCCATAGTTGAGAACTTGTGATAGTGGGAGCATATGCACCAATGCGATTCATTTCACCATTGAAAGTTTGCCTGAATGCAATACTGCTTTTCTTGCCTAACTGAGTGATAATAAATATATAAATTAAGTTGTCAATTTAATTATATCTATGTAATTAGCTGCAAGTACCCCCTACCAGTGCTCACCTGAATAACAAAATAGACCACTTGCGCGTTGGAAACTGGACTACTATTTCAGTAATTCCCTTATCCTTGAATAAAGTTCTGATCCAATTCTTGTACACTATGTCATGTGAATGCTAAACTTTATTATTGTATTTATGCTCGTTGTGCATGATGCATTCTGTTTTCTACATGCAGGACGAAGAACTGGGTGTGTCTCCCTTTGAGGCTGATGATGCTTTGATGCTTGGTGATGACGATGATGATGTTTCAGACGATGAAGATGATGATCATGAGGTAGTATTTCAAAATTACTTCGATTGATTTCTTTGCTTTTCTGCAAGTTAACGTGGCTTTAGTGGGCATGACTGAAAACTGCATATTTTTGTTGAAAATCCTCAGGTTCTACGTGGGTCTCTTCCTGACTGTGTTCCAGAGAGAGTGCATGATGTAAAACTGGCAGATGCTGATGGATCTAGTATTGCCTCAATAGCAAATGATAACCAGACACAGCCCTCGTCTGGCTCCAGCATAAAAAATACTTTTAGTAGCAGGGGAGCAGGTTCTGTTGAACTTAGAAATCCAAGCACACTTGGTTCGCGGGGTGCGATGTCGTTTGCTGCAGCAGCCATGGCTGGGCTTGCTTCTGTTGGTAGTCGTGGTGTCAGAGGTAGCCAGGATAGGCGTGGCCTTCCACTTGGAACTAGTGCACATGAGCATTCCAACAAATTGATATTTACAGCTGGCGGCAAGCAGCTTAGCAAGCATTTGACCGTATATCAAGCTATGCAACAGCAAGTAGTTCATGATGAGGATGATGATGAGAGGTTAGGTGGTTCTGATTTACCCAATGATGGAAGCCGTCTCTGGAGTGATATGTTCACTATAACATATCAAAAGGCTGATAACGAAGTGGATAGAGAATCAACCAGAGGTTCATCTTTAGTGCTGAAATCTTCCAAATCAGATTTTTGCAAAGCTACATCTCAAGAACAATGTACTTCTCTTCTTGATAGCATTTTGCAAGGAGAACTTCCTTGTGATATTGAGAAATCGAACCAAACTTACAATATTTTAGCACTATTGCGTGTATTGGAGGGATTGAATCAGCTATCTCCTCGTCTGAGACTACAGGCAACCTGTGATGATTTTATAGAGGGAAAAGTTGGTAGCCTGGATGGGTTATATGGCACCGGAGCTAAGGTACCCTCAGAGGAGTTTATCAGCAGTAAGTTGACACCAAAGCTTGCTCGGCAAATTCAGGATGTTCTTGCGCTCTGTAGCGGTAGTTTACCTTCTTGGTGTTATCAGATGACCAAAGCTTGTCCATTTCTGTTTCCTTTTGAAACAAGAAGACAACACTTCTACTCCACAGCTTTTGGGTTATCTAGGGCATTGAATCGTCTTCAGCAACAACAGGGTGATAATAATAACTCAGCGACTGAAAGAGAAGTCCGGATTGGTAGATTGCAACGACAGAAAGTTCGTGTTTCTCGTAACCGGATCCTGGATTCTGCTGCCAAAGTAATGGAGATGTTCTCCAATCAGAAGGCTGTTCTTGAAGTTGAATACTTTGGTGAAGTTGGAACTGGACTTGGTCCAACTTTGGAGTTCTATACTCTCTTAAGTCATGACCTGCAAAGGGTTGGCTTGGGATTATGGAGATCTGATTCTGATTCTTTAGAAGCTAAAAAACTTGATTCGCATTCACCTGCTGATAGCAGGGACTTGATACAAGCACCTCTTGGCTTGTTCCCTCGGCCTTGGCCACCTAGTACTGCTTCTTCGGAGGGTAGTAAATTCTTCAAAGTTGTTGAGTATTTCCGCTTAGTTGGTCGAATCATGGCAAAAGCATTGCAAGATGGAAGGCTTCTTGATTTGCCTTTGTCAACAGCATTTTATAAGCTTCTACTTGGACAAGTAAGCATGAGAACCCGCTTGCAGTAGATCCATTCCAATATCCCCTTCCACCTTTTTGTCAAGTCTTGGTACTTTTTTGATTTTCTCTACTGTCTTCTGTATTGACGCCAAAATATTTTGCTTTACTAGGAACTTGATTTGTACGACATACTATCTTTTGATGCTGAGTTCGGTAAAATATTGCAAGAGTTGCAAGTTCTTGTTGAACGCAAGCGATTTCTGGAGACCTGCTCTAATCATAGTCAACAAATAGAAGATTTGAGCTTTCGTGGTGCTCCTATTGAAGACCTATGCTTAGATTTTACTCTTCCGGGCTATCCGGATTTTGTTCTGAAGGAAGGTGAAGAAAATACAGTGGTATGTGATGGAGTAGATTAGGTTCTTGTGTTGTCATCACTTCAGCTTTTGCTTCTATTTTTTTTGTTGACTATTCATTGTTATTTTAACTTCCTGTAGGTCTGCATTTACAACTTAGAAGAGTACATTTCGTTGGTAGTGGATGCTACACTTAAGACTGGAATAATGCGTCAAGTAGAAGCATTCAAAGCTGGATTTAATCAGGTTTTCTCATTTTCTAACATATCTTATTCGCTGGCAATTATTGTTAATTAGCTATTGCATTTCTCTTAAAAATATTATTTTTCTAATTCAGGTATTTGACATATCATCACTCCAAATATTTTCTCCTCAAGAGCTTGACTATCTCATTTGTGGTCGACGGGAACTTTGGGAGGTAATGCCCTCTTAACTTTCTTTCTCCCTTCTAAAATTATTATCATAACTTTGGTTCTGAGCAAATGCATGTAATGCAGCCGGAGACACTGGTCGAACATATAAAGTTTGATCATGGTTATACCTCGAAGAGTCCAGCAATTGTCAATGTGAGTACATCCCTTATCTGTAACAAAAGGACACATCTCTTAACACAACTTTATTTGCGAATTTTGGAACTTCAGTTTAATGTTTGTGCTGTTGGTTTGCAGCTACTTGAGATCATGACGGAATTTACTCCGGAGCAACAACATGCTTTCTGCCAGTTTGTGACTGGTGCTCCTCGGCTTCCACCTGGTGGCTTGGCCTCCCTAAATCCTAAGCTGACTATCGTTAGGAAGGTAAGCCTGTTGTAGCAATGCAGAATGACATCATTTCTGTGTTCATATTATTTAAGCTTTTGCATTTTGTATGTTGGCCAGCACTCCTCGACTTCGGCGAATACTTCAAATGCAGCTGGTGCAGCAGAGCCTGCAGATGATGATCTGCCTAGTGTCATGACTTGTGCCAACTATCTTAAACTTCCGCCATACTCGACAAAGGTTTGGTTCTTTTGCTTGATGAATCTTTGTTCCACCTTTCCTTACGAGCCTGGAAACTGACTTGTGCTATGGTTGTCGGAACGTTATTGCAGGAAGTTATGCACAAGAAGCTGCTTTATGCTATCAACGAAGGTCAGGGATCGTTTGATCTTTCATAGTGGGTTCAAAACTAACATACATATGTTGGTGCACATGTAAATGCGCACCAGTTTTTATTCACAGTTAGTTTGTTCATTGCCATGTACTCCCTCCGTTCCTTTATGTAAGGTGTATTATTTTCGGCACGGTGACCAAGACACATAAATATAGACATGTTAAGACTAAATTACCCTTGGCAAATTTGTTGGTTAGTGGAAAGTGAATCAATTAGTCCAGAAAAGTATGAGATACATGCAATCGACAAAGAGATAGTTTCCTTCTTTTACTATAAGGAGAGATACAGACAATCAAAAAAGAGATACTTTCCTTTTTTTAAGAGGGCTAACAAGGGAATTATGAGGAATCGGAAGAAATGCACCTTATATTCTGAAATTTTATTAAAAAACAAATATACCTTATATAGAGGAACGGAGGGAGTATAACATAGGCTTTAAGTCGTTTCTTTTGTGAAAGGTTTAGAGCCCGGATCTTGTGGTGCCTGTGCTTATAACATTCTCTCTCTTTATTCCTGGGCACTCGTTGTATATATTCTCCAACTGATCTCTATAGTGACTAAGAAGACATTTCTCTTTTGTTCGTCGGTTATACTTCATCATCGTATACTGTCTATTTTGAGTGACTGCGCTCGTGATTACTAGGTTTGCCCGCTCTAATGAGAACAATGTCCTCATTTTTAGTGTGCGACTAGTGCACATCTTTTGAATAACTATCTGCCTAGTGTCCTTGTATAAGCTAGAGATGTTTTTGACTTCTAGTTGGTTTTTGACAATGCGGGGCACACAGAATAGTTACCGCCAATTAGTCTGCCCTTAATTGTGGACACTGCAAGAATAAATCCATTTTGTGCCATAAGTACAGTGTATACATACATATATATATAACAACACACGTGCAAAATAATTATGTTGCATCGCTTAAACATAATATATCTCAGCACATCATGTCTTCACATATATGAATCCAGTTTTAGACACAATAAAAGCATAACAATCCACATCATGTCTACATGCATACATAGGCCTACACATTTGGAGTGCGGATTTTTTGGAGGCCGAGCTCCATGGAGCCATTTTTTTCAATTTTTTTTTGGAAAAATCATATTTAAATGTTTCAAAAAAAATTGTTTTTTTTCCTTAGAAACTTATGTGTTTGCTGCACGAATGTGTAAAAATTCCTTTGAAAAAATTGTGATTTGTATGCTGTACAAAAAAGATAAATTCTGGCCCAACGAAAAGAAAAGTCGACCCATTTTGAAAATACATATTTGTCTTTTTTTATGCCACCTGTGAAAGTATAATGGTATGGAACTTTTCTCGAATGTGTTAAACATGTATTTCTGTATGTGCAAAATTTTCATTTTTTTGCACTATGGAAATATGTTTTTTTTTAAACGAGCTCATTGGAGCCCGGCCACCATTAGTCATTTGCGTACACATTTGTAGGTTCACAAGTCTTGTAATACATCAGTAGATCCCAGTAGAAGATCCTTCTAATTCACGAAACACCTCTTGGAACTTGTGGATGCAAAAACATTATACCTGCAGAAAAACAATTGCCAATTAGATAAGCCCGGAAGAACACATGGTCCACAAATACCAAATGCATTTGGACAACCACTTGCAAGCAAGAGCAGGTCAGAATTTACAAGTCATACTGAGCAACTATGGGTTTGCACTTGAATTTAGAACTAGTAGACATGCATAGATTGCATACACCTAACTGCAATGGAACTTATAGTGGGGAAAAGAACAAAAACATAGCAAACATAACCACAAATGGAGCACTTAGTTTTATGGAAACCACAGTAAAATCAAGTTGCTTAAACAAGGTCTCTGTGGCCGTATATGTGCATATCAAGAGATGATTTGGTCATCTCTGTCACTAGGAAGTTGCATAAACAAGAGTGTGTGTTATCGAGGGGTAGGCTCGCAACCATTGGTCCTGCATTTGCATGGTGCTTGAATTTATTTAGAGAACCGTAAATAGGATGTGGTACGGGTGATTAGCAAAAAAGAAAGAAAAAGATCCAGTATGTTTGATTGACATAATCAACTGTCTCATGTAGCATTACAACATCAATTTGGCATTAAAAGTAGGAAACACAAAGAAATTAGTAGAAAACTGAGAAACCAAGTCCACGAAGAACTAAGCTGTACGAAAATTACAGTTAATAAAAACTATAAATGCTCCTTTTCTTTAGCTTGAGAAGCTAACATAATCCTTTTCATCTCTAGGACTTTGATCATAAGGATGTCCATTTTTCGATCGGCATTTTCCATACGCCCCCTTAAAAGTGCAGCAACTTGCATAGCTTATCGGCATTCTTCCTCGACCATTTGGAGCTTTGTTGATTTCAATTTTCTAGTTCCAGGCATGCGTAGATCTGATGCACTTGTCCCCAAGCCTTCACAACAAATATATCCATTCCTCTCCTTTCCAAACACATGCGGAAAAGATCACCTTGCTCTATGTTTTTTTTCTAACAGTTCTAGATGCTAATTATGTTTTCACAAACATTCTTCTCAATGTATATTGCATCTAAATTATAAGGTCGCAAGAAATCTTTCCAAGATGGTAAATTAAAGAATATGGATTTTCTTTTCCAGATTACTTGTTCACTATCCTTATGCTTCAATTTTCTTTGTCTTCCTCGAGGGGTTCTTTTCCAAAAACAGTATGCATATTTTCCGTTAGCGTCAAAACTTCTTCTCTAGTAAGTGGTATAGGTGCCTCTCGAAGGTCCGTACCATCAAAAGATTCTTCATCAAACCTATACTGGTGGTTTGCATCTAACTATTCTTCATGTCCTTTGTCACCCGAAGAGAGCAAGTATGCAAGTGTCAGTCAGGACAACCATATCCGCTAGAGGTGACACACCCACATAGGTGACCTAAACCAGGGGGATCAGAAATGGCAAATAATATTGCAGCATGCAAGTCAAAGCGCTCTCCCATAGAAGCATCAAAGTTCCAACACCCTTTTCAAACATTTTGACCATATCATCGATAAGTGGTTCAAGATAGACATCCATGTCTTCACCACGTGACTTTGGGCCAGGAATCAATAAGGAAAGGATGAAATTTCGCTGCTTCATGCACAAGGAGGCAAATTCAAGGGGATCAACATGACATGTCAGATGCTATAGCTACAATACATTAGACTATAGCTAGCCTAATGTTGCGTCCATCTTCAGCAAATGTTGGATGTGTCGCATCAAAATGTTTCCATGCAGGAGAATCTTTCGGGTGCCTCAATAATCCATCTCTTATGCGTCCTTCATGATGCCATCTTGCATCCGTTTCACTGTTCTTTGATATTAACGGCCGATGAAGCCTCTTCTTTATTGGAAAATAACGAAGAACCTTTCTTGGTACTTGGTGCACGTGTTTACCATCAAGGCTCTTCTTTTCAGATTTCCATCGAGAAGTTTCACATATAGGACATTGGTCTACATTTGGATATTGCTTTTGAAATAATATGCAATCATTCTCACATGCATGTATATTAACATAACCTAGTCGAAGGCATTTTATCATCTTCTTTGCTTCATGAAAGTTCTTAGGAAGTGGCGAGTGTTGGGTTCTACCGTAGGAGCATCGCATGCAAATTAAAATTTTCTACGCGCAGAACATCCAAGAACATGCTATAGAGATGGATCACAGATCGTTACCACTAGACGCGCGGTGCCGTGCAGCGGAAGTAGAGTTGGGGCAGCGCGTCCGCGTGGTCCGTCTCCTCCTCGTCCGATCTCCCTCGAACATCCGGTCCGATCTCCCTCGAACAGCCGGTCGTCGGATCCCACGTACAGGTTTGCCGGAGCGGCGCCAGTGCACCGCCTCTAATGGTATCCGCGCGTGCAGGAGGAACACCGTGCGGCGGACTGATAAGTCCGATCACACAGTTCGGCGGCGAGTGGAGGTGGCTACTTGCAACACATGCAAAACCTAATGACGGCGCCAAAGCGATCAACCAGATGGGTGTGCCGCACCTCCACTATATATAGGCATCCGACGCTAGCTCAACTCTTAGGCCTCGCACGGATCCTAAAGACCACGTGTTCCTTCCCTTAAGCACACGACCCCTTAGATTCTCATTCACTTGGTCGCGAGTCAGATCGCATCCGACTTGACTAGTCGGTAGCGGCCTCTAGCAAAGCGTGCCGACTCCAAGTGTCCGATAAAGCTGGTTAGGCGAACCTGTACATCACACTTCTATTCCCTTTGCCACACGATATATGTTGTCGTGCTCAAGGCGACATGGTCATCCTTGTTGCAGCACAACCTCTTTCTCGTTTCAGTGAATCTGACCAACACTTCGGATTATCTCATAATCCTCATCGCATGGCCATGCTTATCCAGGTTGGATCACCCGAGGGGCCCAAAGTATATCTCTCCTGATCGGAGGGGCAAATCCCATCTTGCTCAACCATGTCTCGCAGCATGGGTCCGGACAAGCCCGAAACCTACCTTTATAACTACCCAGTTACGGAGTAGCGTTTGGTCGGCCCAAAGCAGGTCTATCACCATCCCGAGTACATGCATCGGCTCAGGTATTAGGACATAGAACATATGTTGTACTGGAGACTCACAGATGACCTATCGCTGTGTCTCATAGTTGGGCCTGTGCAACTCAGACCTTATCTCAACTCGGATCCGACTACGTCGAATCCGACCAGATCTTTCTGAGTCCATATTATCCGGCTAGCATGCAATGCTACATGGTCAGTGAGACCGGACCATCCACCGTGTCATATGCTAGTCTAACTGGTTGCACGTCCACACAACCCTTTTGACTAGGGACCATTTAGGACAGTCATCATACAATGCATAGTCTCACAAACAAGTCACGTACTTGTTAATACACATCATTGATAATGTCCAAGGACTATGTTTATTCATAAACATATAGGAAATATCATCATACATGATTGCCTCTATGCATATCTCCAACAGTCTCGACTTGCACTAGAGTCAATCAAATAGACATCGAATGCCCATAGCTCTAACATGCCCCTCGTGCTTGGGTTTTGGAAGCGGCTTAGTCAACTGATCTGCAATATTTTCATCCGTGTGAATCTTGCATAAATTAGTATCACCATTCTTTACGAGCTTTCGTATCAGGTGATATTTTCGGTCTATGTGCCTGGTCTTGTGGTGTTGTCTCGGCTCCTTGGCCTGTGCGATGGCACCTAAATTATCGTAATTCATGTCCAACGGTTTTGCCCAGCCCGGGAACACACCAAGATCTTCCAGGAACTTCCGAATCCAAACACCTTCCTTTGCGGCTTCACAAGCCGCAATGTATTCGGCCTCTGTTGTCGAGTCGACCGCCGTATCTTGCTTGGAACTCGCCCAGCTCACTGCTCCTCCATTCATGACATACACAAATCCAGTTTGCGATCGACAATCATCCCTGTCGGTTTGGAAACTAGCATCAACGTAACCCTTTACGCAGAGTTCCTGCTCACCTCCATAAACTAGGAACATCTCTTTAGTCCTTTTCAGGTACTTGAGGATAGTTTTCACCGCTGCCCAGTGACTCTCACCCGGGTCAGCTTGGTATCTGCTTGTTAAGCTTATTGCATAGGCAACATCAGGTCGAGTACATAGCATGCCATACATGATGGATCCTATTGCCGAAGCATACGAAATCCTACTCATCCGGTTTCGCTCATCAGAAGTTATAGGACTCTGAGTCTTGGTTAGCCTTATACCATGTGAGATGGGAAAGAACCCTTTCTTAGCCTTACTCATGTTGAACCGCTTCAACACTTTGTCTATGTATGTGCTCTGGCTTAAGCCGAGCAGCCTTCTCGATCTATCGCTATAGATCTTGATGCCTAAAATGTACACTGCTTCTCCAAGGTCTTTCATCGAAAACTTGCCATTCAATGATTCCTTGACTGAGTTCAGCATCGAAACATCATTTCTGATCAGCAGTATGTCATCCACATACATGATCAAAAATACTACCGAGCTCCCACTAGACTTCTTGTATAAACAATAGTCCTCTTCGTTCTTGATGAAACTAAGGTCAACGATGACTTCATGGAAACGAATGTTCCAAGTCCGAGCTGTTTGCTTCAATCCATAAATGGATCTCTTGAGCTTGCATATTTTACTAGCATTATTTGGATCGACAAAACCTTCAAGCTGTATCATGTATACATCCTCCTTTAAATTTCCATGAAGGAAAGCCGTTTTGACATCCATTTGCCATATCTCATAATCGAAATATGCAGCTATAGCTAGTATGATCCTCACCGACTTTAGCATCGCTACCGGCGAGTAGGTCTCGTCGTAGTCAATTCCTTGAACTTGTCCATAACCTTTAGCGACAAGCCGAGCTTTGTGGATCTGAACATTTCCATCCACATAGGTTTTCTTCTTAAAGACCCATTTGCAACCAATGGCAATTATGCCAGATGGCGGATCAACCAAGTCCCAAACTTGATTATCATCCATACTTTAACTCGGATCTCATGGCCTCCAGCCATGCCTCGGAATCTGGGCTCACCATCGCTTCCGCATACGTGGCCGGCTCGTCGCTTTCTAGAAATAACACATCGCGCACTCCGCGCAATCTTTCCGACCTCCGTGGCTCCTGTGCCGATTCCACTACGGGTTCCCTGACCAACTCTGGTATGATCTCATCACCAGCCGAGTCGTCCCCGAGTGGCTCTCGAATTTCTTCGAGTCCCACCGTTCTCCCACTGGCTTCCTGACTGAGAAACTCTTTCTCTAGGAAAACCCCGTTCCAAGCAACAAACACTTTGTTCTCTTCTCGGTTGTAGAAGCTGTATCCCAAGGTTTCCCTCAGATATCCCACGAATATGCATTTATCCGACTTGGGTGTAAGCTTGTCCGACATGAGTCATTTAACAAATGCTTCACAACCCCAAATATTTAGAAAAGACAAACTAGGACTCTTCCCAGTCCACATCTCATGTGGTGTCTTATCTACGGATTTTGATGGTACCCTGTTAAGTGTGAAAGCTGCAGTTTCTAGAGCATATCCCCAGAATGACAAGGGTAAATCCGATTTGCTCATCATCGATCGGACCATGTCCAACAAGGTTCGATTTCTCTGTTCTGACACGCCGTTTCTCTGCGGCGTACCCGGAGGTGTGAGCTGAGGTACTATACTCGGCTTTTCAGATGATCATCAAACTCCTGGCTCATGTACTCACCTCCATGATCTGATCGTAGAAGCTTTATTGTCTTGCCAAGCATATTTTCAACCTCGTTTTGAAACTCTTTGAACTTGTCAAAAGTTTCCGACTTGTGCCTCATCAAATAGATATATCCATATCTACTCAAGTCGTCGGTAAAAGTCACAAAGTACTGATAGCCACCTCTAGCCATTGTGCTCATTGGACCACACACATCACTGTGTATAAGCTCCAATAGCTCGGACACCCTTTTGCAACTCTTTGCAAAAGGAGACTTAGTCATCTTGCCGAGCAAGCATGATTCGCATGTCTCGAACGAACCCGAAGTCGAACGAAGTTAGGAGTCCATCATCATGGAGCTTCTTCATGCGTTTTAGACTAATGTGTCCAAGTCGGCAATGCCAGAAGTAAGTCAGATTTATCTCATTAGGCTTATGCCTCTTGACATTCATGTTATAGACTGCTTCCGTTTCTAGAATCAAAATAAATAGCCCATCTACAATGGGTGCATAGCCGTGGAACATTCCATTCAAATAAAATGAACAACCATTGTCATTTAAATTGAATTCATAACCCTGACTCATCAAGCATGAGGCAGAAATAATGTTCCGACAAAGTGCGGGAATGTAATAACAATTATTCAATTCCAAAATAAATCCAGAAGGAAGTTTGAGCTGCATCGTGCCGACCTCCAACGCAACAACTCTTGCTTTGTTGCCGACCCTGATGTCAATCTCCCCTTGTGCCACACGCCTAGTTCTTATCAGCCCCTGCATGGAGTTGCAAATATGAACAACTGATCCGATATCAAATACCCAAGAGCTACTAGGTATGTCAGCAAGGTAAATGTCTATAACATATGTAACAAGTGTACCTTTGCCTGAAGAAGCATTTCCGGCCTTCTTGCCATGCTCAGCAAGCCACTTGCTACAGTTCCTCTTCCAGTGACCAGTTTCCTTGCAATGAAAGCAAATGGTCTTTGAGTCCGGTCCCGGCTTCGGCGTAGCGGCGGAGACAACCTTCTCCGTGCCCTTTGCCTTGCCCTTTTTCTTGGACCAACTCTTCTTGAACTTAGGCGATTTCTGCACCATCAACACTTGATGCGTGCCTTTCTTAATATCTTGTTCTGCCACCTTGAGCATCCCATCCAATTCAGTGAGCTTCTTATCCATGCCGTGCATATGATAGTTAAAAACGAACGTCCCATAGCTAGGTGGAAGAGAACCCAGAATTGCATCCGTGGACAGCTCGTCCCCAAGTGGGAAGCCTAACCGATCCAAAGCTTGCACGTACCCAATCATCTTGATCACATCCGGGCTCAGTGGATCACCCTCTTTCAGCTTACAATCCGTCAAGGATTGGCAGACGTTAAACCTTTCGGTCCTAGCCTGCACCTGAAACATGCTCTTGAGACTCTTGATCATATCGAAAGCCTCAACGTTTTTGAAATGCTGTTGCAAATCGGGCTCCATACAAGCCAGCATGAGGTAGCTGATCTTGTTTGATTCATCAACGAGTTTCTGGTGGGCATTCTTGGTTGTGACATTAGCATTATCAGCAGGTTCCTCTGGAAGTGGATCCTCTAGAACATGTTCCTTTTTATCGTGCTTGGGAACAATTCTCAAATTTCTATACCAGGTGGTAATATAAAGTTTGTTCCATTCAATTTATCCTTTTCCAGAATTGATTTCAATGCAAAGTTGGGTTGAGCAGGTGGTGCCATTGATCTACAAAAGAAAATATGCAATCATTAAGCAATGTGTTTATGTAGAGTAATTCAAGCCTTAAACAGAACTACTCCCACTGAAGTTGGCATCCCTCCGCAAACTCTCAGTGATTCAGGATCCGACTAGCGCAAGCGACTAGTGAACTTTAGCATCACTGCTAGCCAAATTGCCTATTCAGTAAGCAACTCCTTGCTAATCGTATCTCTATACGACTCATGTCGGTCGGGTAGGCATCTTAGACCCTGGTTCCCGACCTTCTTTGCCACAAGGCCCAAAACCGTTTTGATAGCCTTGTCAAGTTAACCTGATGCAATGCATGTCCGTGTCTGACACAAACCCTCCAGTTCAAGGACACCTAGTAGCACCTCAATTTTATGAGCCCACCACTAGACGTACTTGACGTGCGAAGGTGCAACATTCGGAATGGCAATGTGCTTGATATTAACGAGGGATATTTCTACCATTTTAACATGCATAGAAACAAGAAGCAATATCAATCACATATAAACATAAATATGTGAAATAGTATGGCTCCTTCATGGACATCCTTCCAGGCCGGCTCCAACTCCGATGACCAGGGCGGAACTCCATCTTGTTCGTCACGTCGGGACGCCAAAACCTCGAACTTGATCTCTGTCCTCCAAGTACTACAACTAGTAATGAATTTTACAGAGAATCACAAGTCAACACGCATGTCGTTATACAATATAATGACAACACTTTGGCTCCTGCCGGCTGACAATCATGACACGCAGTTCATGTTAAATTACACACATGCATCACATACATATGAGCCATACTATTCACATCAAACCTGCAAAACAAAGTTATCCATAGAATCGCATTCTACCATTTTGTGTGATCGTGTACGAAATACAAATCACAGATCGAATCTGTATTCCAATCATGCCGAATTTTCTGATCTGGCCGATCTCATCGATCATTGCGAACCCGATTCGGATTTACGTTTCACTGTTAACCCCGATGGCGGATACTGACCGGTAGGGGTAGGTTGTGTCACGACCTCGTCGATTTTGATTGACAGAAAACATAGCCTCAACGATCCCGATGTGCAGTTGATCTCATCAACCGTGCACATAGCCGAATATGCATCCGATCTGAAACCAAATCCTATAGCAGAGGCTCTGATGCCACTGTTGGGTTCTACCGTAGGAGCATCGCATGCAAATTAAAATTTCCTACGCGCAGAACATCCAAGAACATGCTACAGAGATGGATCACAGATCGTTACCACTAGACGCGCGGTGCCGTGCAGCGGAAGTAGAGTTGGGGCAGCGCGTCCGTGTGGTCCGTATCCTCCTCGTCCGATCTCCCTCGAACAGCCGGTCGCCGGATCCCACGTACAAGTTTGTCGAAGCGGCGCAAGTGCACCGCCTCTAATGGTATCCACGCGTGCAGGAGGAACACCGTGCGGCGGACTGCTAGGTCCAATCACACAGTTCGGCGGCGAGTGGAGGTGGCTACTTGCAACACATGCAAAACCTAATGACGGCGCCGAAGCGATCAACCAGATGGGTGTGCCGCACCTCCACTATATATAGGCATCCGACGCGGTCTCAACTCTTGGGCCTCGCACGGATCCTAATGCCCACGTGTTTCTTCCCTTAAGCGCGACCCCTTAGGTTCTCATTCACTTGGTCGTGAGTCAGATCACATCCGACTTGACTAGTCGGTAGCGGCCTCTAGCAAAGCGTGCCGACTCCAAGTGTCCGATGAAGCTGGTTAGGTGAACCTGTACATCACACTTCTATTCCCTTTGCCACACGATATATGTTGTCGTGCTCAAGGTGACATGATCATCCTTGTTGCAGCACGACCTCTTTCTCGTTCCGGTGAATCCGACCAACACTTCGGATTATCTCATAATCCTCATCGCATGGCCATGCTTATCCAGGTCGGATCACCCGAGGGGCCCAGAGTATATCTCTCCTGATCGGAGGGGCAAATCCCATCTTGCTCAACCATGTCTCGCAGCATGGGTCCGGACATGCCCAAAACCTACCTTTATAACTACCCATTTACGGAGTAGCGTTTGGTCGGCCCAAAGCAGGTCTATCACCATCCCGAGTACATGCGTCAGCTCAGGTATTAGGACATAAAACATATGTTGTACTAGAGACTCATAGATGACCTATCGCCGCGTCCCATAGTTGGGTCTGTCCAACTCAGACCTTGTCTCAACTCGGATCCGACTACGTCGAATCCGACCAGATCTTTCTGAGTCCATATTATCCGGCTAGCATCCAATGCTACATGGTCAGTGAGACCGGACCATCCACCATGTCATATGCTAGTCTAACTGGTTGCGCGTCCACACAACTCTTTCGACTAGGGACCATTTAGGATAGTCATCATGCAATGCATAGTCTCACAAACAAGTCACGTACTTGTTAATACACATCATTGATAATGTCCAAGGACTATGTTTATTCATAAACACATAGGAAATATCATCATACATGATTGCCTCTATGGCATATCTCCAACAGCGAGTCCATTGGAAAGGCCTTTTTAAGCAACTCTAGCAATATGTTAAAAATTCTTATCAGTCCATCCCCCAAGAAATTTGGTGTGGAGTAATCTAACTACAAAGTGTAGCTTTGAAAAGCTTGTGCACCCAGGATAAAGTTGTTGCCCTGCATCATCTAATAATTGGTGAAAAACGTCTATATTTGGATCATTTCCATCCTCCCTTAGGTTACCATTATTCCCACCATCGTCCCCAACTTCACCGAATCCATGCCCTATATTTTAGTATTTCTGGGTATCTCATCAAGTACCTCAAATATGTCCTCATCTTCAACCTCATCATTTTGAAACTCGGCACGCTCGCACCGTTGTGGAAGTTATGGCCGTCCCTCCCCGTGATACAACCATTTTTATACCCTTCTAGGAACTCATCGGATATTGAGTGCTGATAGACAACACTAGATTCCTTCCATGCATAGTTCACACAGATTTTACAAGGACATAATATCTTGCTCCCTCTAGCTGAATTGGTAAATGCAAATTGTATAAATTGTTTGGCCCTTCAATATACTCCCTCCATCCCATAATATAAGAGCGTTTTTGAAACTAGTGTAGTTTCAAAAACGCTCTTATATTATAGGATGGAGGGGGTACGTTTTTTTGTGCCTACAATTATTGATTCGTGAGAAGATAACCATTCAATAATATTATATAAAGTGAAAAATGTGTGCATGTTAATGTTGTACCCAACATGATCCATCCAACTTCTGTCCATTACAGTTTGCTTGTACTAAATTTGAACCCTTGTCTAAATATCACAAGACAACACAAATAAATATTTTTTACAAACTAAATAAGGCTTTGAAATCATAATTATAAACCAAAGCAACCTTCTAGGCATTCGAAATATAGTCAAACAAAACCATGCAACGATAGAAACAAATTACATGACATTCAAAGTATATTCAAAAGATACCACACAATGATATACAAAAAATCAAGGCTTCAATTACGATCAATATGCTCACCAAAAGCTGCAAGTGGCACTTATTCGGTTATTGATGGCTGCAGCTTGATACCTTCTTCCCTTGCCAACCTTGATCTCAAAACTTGTCTTTAAAGATCGGTTTAGGCTGGTTAGCCTACAAAGCATCCAAATATAATTAGCTTGGGTGAAGAATAATCAACAATTGGCCAACAATTATCTATCTAATATCTATTTTTTGTTGACCTATTCTATCCGTGTGTTCATCATGCAACTCGTCCTACCTAACACCACCTTCCAAAAGGCCTATCTAGGACTTGGTTAACCATAATATGGCATACATGTTGGTCCCAAGTTTAGTTTTTAGTTTTATTCCATTTATCCTGGCATGCATACTGGCATATGTAAGTCGTATATTACTCCATCTACACTATTGAAAGAGCATGGTGCCCTCATGTTTGGTTTTGGGTAATTGATGACAATCTCTATGGACTAATGGTTGCTTTGAGTTATATGAAGGGTTGTCCATAGGGAAATGCTTGAAGAGCATATGTTGGCTTCAACGTTGAATGTAGAAGATTATTTGATGACCAAGGTGTTATTCAAGGTGTTATCCAAAGATTGGTCATGTGAGTGTTGTGCCTATTGCAAGCATGTCTTGAAGAACAAGATTGTGTGAACATTCAAGTTTAGCTTCAAGACATCATCTTAATGAAGAGAGAAGATAAGATACAAGGTTGATCAAGTCAAAGTACAAAGAGTGGATTCAAGTTGATCAACACACAAAGCATAGAAGATGTACCGAGTGGGATCAAGTGATCTCATGGTATGGTAAGCATTGCCCATTACGCTTTGTGTACTAACCCATGATCTATGTGCCTGGTATGTCTATGTGGGATTAGATATTTTTCCGTATGGGTTGCGTCAAAAGGAAGATTTCTTATAGCCCATAAGAGGATGGCATCAAGTGATGATCATCGTCAAGGTTGTGTTGTGTAAGTGCAAGAGGAGTAGGAGCATCACATAGATATTGATACGTGTCCAACGTATCTATAATTTTTGATTGTTCCATGCTATTATATTATCCATCTAGGATACTTTATATGCAATAATATGCTATTTTATATCATTTTTGGGAACTAACATATTAACCGAGTGCCTAGTGCCAGTTGTTGTTTTTTGCTTGTTTTTGGTTTTCCAGGAAATCTGTACCAAACGAAGTCCAAGTGCTACAAAACTTTTTGACAATTTTTTTCTAGACAAAAGAGACCCAGGAAGCTTCGGGAGGAGTCAGGAAGCGAGACGACGAGATGACAAGGCAACATGGCGCGCCTAGGGGGTAGGCGCGCCCTGTTACCTTGTAGGCCCCTCGTGGCTCCGTCTAACATAATTCCACCTCCATAAATTTTCTAAAATCGGGAAACCAACAGAGAGCCACCCGAAACACCTTTTCCGCTGCCGCAAGCCTCCGTTCTGATGGGAGGCCATATGAAGACCTTTTCCGATACTCTGCCGAAGGGGGAATCGACCACGGAGGCCATCTACATCAACCTTGCCGCCTCCATGATGATGCGTGAGTAGTCCACCATAGACCTACGGGTCCATAGCTAGTACCTAGATGGCTTCTTCTCTCTCTTTGATCTTCAATACCATGTTCACCGTGATTCTCGCGGTGATCTATCCGATGTAATCTTCGCGGCGTGTTTGTTGGGATCCGATGAATTGTGAGTTTATGATCAGATTATTCATTGAAAGTAATTGAGTCATCTCTAAATTCTATTATGCATGATTGTTATAGCTTTGTATTTCTCTCCGATCTATCGGTTTGGTTTAGCTAACTAGATTGATTTATCTTCAGCGGGAGTGGTGCGTTGTAATGGGTTCAATCTTGCAGTGCTCTGTGCTGTATATCCTAGTGTTAGAAGGGGATAAGACACGTATTTGTACTGTTGCCATTAATGATAAAACGACGGGATCTAAACATATTGCTTGTCTTATTTTGTCTAGATCATGTCACCTTGCTCCAAGCATTACTCTGTTTGTTATGAACTTAATACCATAGATGCATGCAGGAGTCGGTCGATTGGTGGAGTAATAGTAGTAGATGCAGAATCGTTTCGGTCTACTTGTTTATAGACATGATGCCTATATACATGATCATTGCCATGAATAACATTTCGTAACTATGCGCAATTCTATCAATTGCCCAACATTAATTTGTCTACCCACCGTTTGCTATATTCAAGAGGGAAGCTGCTACTTCTCGAGCATGCGTTGGTTTCCGTGAAGAGGAACGGGTGATGCAGCAAAGTAGATAAGTATTTCCCTCAGTTGTTGAGAACCAAGGTATCAATCCAGTAGGAGATACAAGCAAGTCCCCAATAGATGTACCTACACAAAGAATCAAACACTTGCACCCAACGCTATAAAGGGGTTGTCAATCCCTTCACGGTTACTTGCAAGGATGAGATCTGATAGAGATAGATAGATATGATTGCTTGAAAGTAAAGTAAAACAAAAGTAAAAAGATTGCAGCAAGATATTTTTGGTATTTTTGGTTTTAGATCTGAAAGTATAATATGGAAAATAGACCCGGGGGCCATAGGTTTCACTAGAGGCTTCTCTCATGATGGCAAGTATTACAGTGGGTGAACAAATTACTGTCGAGCAATTGATAGAAAAGCGAATAATTATGCAGATATCCAAGGCAATGATTATGCATATAGGCATCACGTCCGTGTCAAGTAGACCGAAACGATTCTGCATCTACTACTATTACTCCACACATCGACCGACTCCTGCCTGCATCTAGAGTATTAAGTTCATGAAGAACAGAGTAACACATTAGGTAAGATGACATGATGTAGAGGGATAAACTCAAGCAATATGATGAAAACCCCATCTTTTTATCCTCGATGGCAACAATACAATACGTGCCTCGCTACCCCTACTATGTCACTGGGTGAGGACACCGCAAGATTGAACCCAAAACTAAGCGCTTCTCCCATTGCAAGAATTACCAATCTAGTTGGCCAAACCAAACCAATAACTCGAAGAGACTTGCAAAGATATGAAATCATGCATATAAGAATTCAGAAAAGACTCAAATAATATTCATAGATAATCTGAACATAAACCCACAATTCATCGGATCTCGACAAACACACCGCAAAAGAGTATTACATCGGATAGATTTCCATGAAGATCATGAAGAACATGGTATTGAAGAGCAAAGAGAGAGAAGAAGCCATCTAGCTACTAGCTATGGACCCGAAGGTCTGTGGTGAACTACTCACGCATCATCGGAGGGGCAATGGAGTTGATGTAGATGCCCTCCGTGATCGAATCCCCCTCCGGCAGATTACCGGAAAAGGCTCCAAGATTGGATCTCACGGGAACCGAGGCTCCTGGCGGCGGAAAAGTGTTTTCGTGGCTCTTCGGTATCCAGGGAATATTTGTGAATTTATAGGCCGAGAAATAGGGTTGGGGGAGCTACCGTGGGCCCACAAGCCAGGGGGCGCGCCCTACCCCCCTGGGCGCGCCCCTGTGGCTTGTGGCCACACGACGGCTCTCCTGCCTTGGTCTCCAAGCTTGGTAGATGTCTTCTGGTCCAAGAAAAATTATTCCGAAGATTTTATTCCGTTTGGACTCCGTTTAATATTCCTTATCTGCAATACTCAAAAACAAGGAAAAAACAGAAACTGGCACTAGGCTCTAGATTAATAGGTTAGTCCCAAAAATAATATAAAATAGCATATTAAAGCATATAAAACATCCAAAACAGATAATATAATAGCATGGAACAATCAAAAATTATAGATACGTTGGAGACATATCAGAAGCCTCTAGCGAACACTATGGCCCCCGAGTCTACTTATAAATACAAAAACTCCCAAAATACTTTTTTGCAATTTATTTACTTTTATTTCATTTTTCCTTTACATTATCTATCTCTATCAAGATTTATTCCTTGCAGGTAACGAGTTCAAGGGGCTTGACAACCCTCTTGCCCGCATTGGGTGCAAGTGTTTGGTTTTGTGTGTAGGTGCCGTCGAAGGGAGTTTTCTTGGTTCTTCTATTGGATACCTTGGTTCTCACTGAGGGAAATACTTACCTCTACAGTATTGCATCTCCGCTCCTCTTCGGGGAAAATCCCAACGTAGCTCACAAGTAGCAGGAAGAATTTCTGGCGCCGTTGCCGGGGAGACATCATCACACTCTTGTTAGGTCCCTACACATAAATTATCTCTAACTTGCTCTACTTTTTATTTTCTGTTATATTTTTAATTATATAAAAAACAAAAGTACAAAAATATTTCTATTTGCTTGTTTGCTTAGTTTTCTAGTTTCTTGTTTGCTTGTTAGTTTACTCGCTTTGTCACTATGTCTCAAGAAAATACCAAAACGTGCGTTTTTTTCAAATACTAATAATAATTATTTTATTAGTAATCCAGTACCACCCGCCACTAATGCGGAAGCTTTTGATATAAATGTCGCTTTGCCGAATCTTGTTATGAAAGAACAATTTGCTGGAAGTCCTAATGAGGACACCGCTTCACATCTTAATACCTTCGTTGAATTATGTGATATGCAAAAGAAAAAAGATGTGGATAATGATGTAGTTAAACTGAAATTATTTCTTTTCTCACTAAGAGAAAAATCTTGAACTTGGTTTTCATCCTTGCCTCGCAATACTATTAGAACATGGGAAAAGTGTAAGGATGCTTTTACTGCCAAGTATTTTCCTCCTGCTAATATTATATCCCCCCGAAACCAAATTATGAATTTTAAACAACATGAGCAAGAACATGTTGCACAAGCATGGTAGGGAATGAAATTGATGATTAGAAATTGTCCCACTCATGGCTTAAGTTTATGGATGATAATACAAAATTTCTATGCGGGACTAAACTTCGTGTCGAGAAATCTTCTAGACTCTGCTACATGTGGTACCTTTATGGAAATTACATTGGGATAAGCTACAAAACTACTGGATAATATCATGAAAAATTATTCTCAATGGTATACCAAACGAGGTCCAACTGGTAAGAAGGTAAATTCTGTTGAGGAAATCGCTACTTTGAGTGATAAGTTGGATTCTATTATGAATATGGTTGCAAATAAGAATACTCCCGTTGATCCCAATGATGTGCCACTATCTAGTTTGATTGAGCAAAATAATGATGCTATTGATGTGAACTTTGTTTCTAGAAATAATTTCAATAACAATGCTTATAGAGGTAATTTCAATCCTAGACCGTATCCCGGTAATTACTCTAGTAATTATGGCAATTCATATGGTAATTCTTACAATAATAATAATAGGATGCCCTCTGATCTTGAGAACACAATTAAATAATTTATTAGTTCTCAAAAGTTTCTCAATACTATGGTAGAAGAAAAACTACATAAAGTGGACGATATGGCTAGAAGCATGGATAGGATTGCTCATGATGTGGGAACTCTTAAAAGTAAAACTTTGCCACCACATCATGATGTTAATGAGTCTATTAAATCCATTAGGTTGAGAGCTAAGCGATAATGCCAAGAAAAAGCGATTCCTCCCGGTTTATACCGTAATTATGATGAAGATGTTAAAATGATTGGTGTTTCTCCTATTGAATCTTTGTTTACTAATCTGAAAATTGATGATAAAGGGACCGGAGATGAGTCAACTTTAGCTAGAAGGCGCCCCGTTTGTTCGGAGGGTGATGATCTTATTGATAAAAATGAAAAAAGTGGGTTTGAAGAGGTCAAAACTTTAAATAGTGACACACCCACTACTTTGGATTATAAGGACTTTAATTATGAAAGTTAATATTTAGTTGAATGTACTTCCTTGTTTCAACCCATGATTAGATCACCTAATGCCTATGAACAAAATAGGGCTTTCACTAAACATATCGTGGAAGCTATGATAAAAGCTCATGAGGAGAAACTTGAGTTAGAGGTTTCAATTCCTAGAAAGTTGCATGATGAATGGGAACCTACTATTAAAATTAAGCTTAAATACTATGAATGCAATGCTTTATGTGATCTTGGTGCTAGCGTTTCCACAATACCAAAATCTCTATGTGATGTGCTAGGTCTCACCGATATAAATGAAATTTCCCTTAACTTGCATTTAGCGGATTCCACTACTAAGAAACCATTGGGTAGAATAAATGATGTTCTTATTCTTGCTAATATAAATTATGTACCCATGGGTGTGCTTGATATTGAATGCAATCTGTCTTGTCCTATTATACTTGGTAGGCCTTTCTTACGAACTATAGGTGCTATTATTGACATGAAAGAAGGTAATATAAGATTTCAATTCCCATTAAAGAAAGGGATGGAACACTCCCCTAGAAAGAGAATTAAACCACATTATGAATCTATTATGAGGGCCACATATGGAATCAATGTGAAGGATGACAATACTTGAAACTATGCATTATGCCTAGCCAGGGGCATAAAACAATAACGCTTGTTGGGAGGCAACCTAATTGTTATCTTTATTTTTTTATGTTTTGGTGTGTTGACATGATTATTTATAATGTAATGATTGTGTTTTTATGTTTAAATTAGTGTTTGTTCCAAGTAAAACCTTTGGGATGATTTGGAAGATAGTAGAATTGATACGGTGCAAAAATAGAAACTTTTGCATCCAGTGCTGAATTTCTATGATTTTACTGGAACGTCTTTTTGGTCTGAATTTTTTTACATAGTATGGGTATACAAATTTCCCAGGTTGTCCTAATTTTTTAGAATTTGCAGAGTTACAGAAATATGGTTTTAGTACAGATCATTACAGACTGTTCTGTTTTAGTCAGATTTTGTTTTTGCTTGCATAGTTTGCTTGTTTTGATGAAGCTATGGATTGTACCGGGGGGGTATAAGCCATGGAGAAGCTAGAATACAGTACCTATTATGCAATAATAAAATAAGAATCAATTTATAGTAGTACCTAAAGTATTTGATATGACTATTATACTAACGGATCTCACGAGGTTTTGTTGAGAGAACGATGAATGAAGGAATAAGGAGCGGCAAGACCCTAAGCTTGGGGATGACCAAGGCACCTCGAGGTAATATTCAAGGAAGACCCAAGCGTATAAGGTTAGGCATCCCCTATTTCGTCTCCAATCTATCGGTATGTCACTTGGAGCTATATTTTTATTCAACACATGATATGTGTTTTGCTTGGAGCATCGTGTGTTATATTTTGCTTTTCTTTTAGTTTACCACAATCATTGTTTCCCGGACACACATATTTGAGAGAGCCACACGTTCATCATAATTTTTTATAATACTCTATATGATTCACTTATATCTTTTGAGCTAGTCAGTTGCTCTAGTGCTTCACTTATATTTTTTTAGAGCACGACGACGTTCAGATTTTATAGAAATAATTGAACTCTCATGCCTCACTTAAATATTTTTGAGAGTATATAAGAAATAGGAATGGTAATGGGCATGTGTTATAAGACTAGTCCTAAAAGGATAGGCATTCAAGGGGAATATAATAAAAACTTTCATGTAGCTCACTAAAGAAGAAACATGAGTTGATTATATTGATGTAGTAATATGAAAGGGCATGAGTACATGATTATTGGTTAGTAGAAATATCGGTAATTAAAGCTTGTTATTTTTTATTCATATAAGTATTAACTATGGCATGGTGATGATGTGTGAGCATTTTTATGCCTGAAATGAAATCTTATTGTGTTGTTCGAATCGTGGGCGCGTGATGGTTAACTCCTACCAACCTCTTCCCTAGGGGCATGCGGTAGTACTTTGCTTCGAGAGAGCTAATAAAGCTTTACAATAATATATATGAGTTCTTTATGACTAATGTGAATCCATGGATATACGCACTCTCACCTTTCCGTAATTTGCTAGCCTCTTCGGTGTCGTGCATTGTTCATTCTCACCTCGAGAGTCGGTGCAACCTTCGTCGGTGCATCCAAACCCCGTGATATGATACACTCTATCACACATAAGTCTGCTTATATCTTCCTTAAAACAACCACCATACCCGCGACTGCCTCACACACATTTTTGGGCCACCTGCGCCAACTTGGTTAATGGCAGTGTTTTTACCCTCAGTTAGATTTCGGGGGAATTGGTCTGACCCTAAAGAGTCCGACAATTGGTCTGCCCATCTAGATCAACCATTCCCAATAGTTAACTTGACTTACATAGTCTTTCCCAACACATAAAGCTTTGCTGGCAGTTAATTGCCCCCAATGCTTGATCATTCCTGACAGCTAATTGCCCCTAAACTAACCTCCATCCAGTTAATATTGATCACTACATCCTAGAGCCTGACATACTAGATGAGGGTCCGAGTGGTTAAGAAGCCATCGATATCCAACACCCATGAATGCAAGCTTATAGCTTCAACCACTTTTCTCTTGTTGTAGTTTCTTATACACACTTTATCTATGACCAAAGGGGCTATTGCCTTGGCCATTTTCCTAGAAATTCCATATCAAAGTAGCATTGACCTCCCGAACCCGAATCTATGCCAGACTCCTGTATCTTTTAGTACATTGAAATGACTTGTTGCTTTAGACTTGATTGTTGAAGTGACAACATTTATATATTATGCTATCTGATGAATATCATATACTGACTATATGCTTCCTTGATTAGGCATGTTCACAGATCGTTGCGAGTTAAGCAAAAGTAGAAGGAAAAGCTGAGGACATGGCGACTGTCCCATTAAGTCAGTGCTCACTCTGATGCGATGGATTCTGTGGTTCGATTTGATTGCTGGTAACTATGATTGTAGGTAACTATCAAGTCAATTATCTAAGGCTGGCTGTGTTACCCTGGCCCTTTATCATGTTTGATCAAGATCTCAAGAGACATATATGGCATTGTAGTTGTTGCTTCGACTTGTGATTTGGATCCTATGGTTCTATGTGTTCACTGGCACAACTACGCCAGGATAGTTGTACTGCCCTCACTATTTCTAATACATGAGAGAATTGTCAAGACAACTCAAAGGACAGTTAGAAATATTGGGTCTTCTTTTCAGTTGATCCTGGAGAGGTGTTAAGTAACAGTAAAAAAAGTATCATCCATATTGATGTAGATAATCTAGGCTTGTCTGCCCGTTGGTATTATTGAATTTGGATGCAGCTATATAAGGATTGTTGTGTTGGCTGTTCCAGTTAGTAATATTCATTGCTATATCGAGGGAGGGGAGAAAACCACTAGGGCATTGCAGAAGCAGCCGGCGTGGCCATCGCCGACCTGTCGCTTCAGCCTCACTCCTGATTTTATTCAGTTGCTTGCCCGCTGCCTCATCCTCGGTCCCTTCCCCATCGCCTCAGTCGTGACCCCAACGACCACTTTTTCTAGGAATAATATAATTTATAATTTATACTTAAAATCTTGTACTTCTAAAAGTTGTTGTTTTCAGGCTCCAAAATTTAACAAGTATAATAATCTATTACATATTTAACAGTAACCACATAACCAAGTTGCTAAATATAAGTTCTTTTGTTATATAGTTGTAAGGTATGTAATGGAAAATAAAGGTATGTCATGCTAAATTTAAATTGTGTTTCACAACAAATTACGTCTATGATAGATATCTCTAACGCTAACAAATATCATAATAGCAATCTTTAATGTATCATTATGTAAACATATTTGTAGAAAAATCCATAGTACGAATTAAACCATTGGCGAAATTCTTTATACTTTTCGTTCGTGGCCAAATGTGTGTTACAAGTTATGGTAAGTCCGGTGATAAGTTGAAAATGTGGGCATACTTTGAACTTGGTACTAAAATATCATTGCTAATAGTAGTCGCTCGCGAATATTCACATGCTATAGTTTGCTAATGGTTGTCAATTGAATTTTAAAAGGTAGCAATTCCTTCCCATAACAATGAGCATGAATAAGTCAATAATATATAAGAATCATACATTGCTTATACAAATTATCCATGAAATTCTGACCTCCGGGTTAGAAATAAAATTTAAATAGGCTTCACATGAATATCATACAAAGCTTGTAACCCCTCAAGCAAAACATAGCAAGATCCCGCACAACAAGCTTGAGATCACCGACTTGTTGGGCGCGAACGTATGGATCTTAGGGACACATATTCCTAGGATCTGGACCACTGATGTCATGGAGATTCAAACTCCTCTTGTATGTAGCATACGTATTGGGCAGAAGCATGTATGTGTGGGATCGACGTTTTGGGGAGAATCGAATATTTTGACCGACAAGTTACAAAACTTACTATAAATAAATAAATTTTAGAGCAAAATTTATCATATTGGGAAGAAGCATATACGTGTGGGGTCCAGCATGTATAGGGAAGGGGAGATATATTCATGGACAAGTTAACAAACACAAAAAGCAATTCTAAGTTCAAAGAAAATTTTGTTGTAGTAAATCATCTGACTTTCAGATATTTTATCGTTCATCTTCTTAAAAACATATACACGGGAGGTTGACTCGGTCAGGGGCATAGCTGGGGCGGGGCATGGTATTTCTTCTGTTATTACTTTATTGATTTGGTTTGACCACACTTCCTCAAGTTTTCCTTGATGTTCTTCATGGAGGTCTTGCGGCTCACATGCTCTTCATATTGTATAAGATGCATGTCCTTTTGCAAGTAAAACATGACATGAACCACATTCAATACCTTGCTTTCATTATGCTTTGGCCTTAGGTCAACAATACAAGAGCACAGATTAATCGCTCAATCTCATCATCTTCTTGGGCAACTTGTTTCCCTTCTTTACCAAAATCTTCACGGAAGTGTGCATAGTAAGTAGTCGACCATCATGAAGAACATTCTTGATGTGTGCAAACATATAAGGTGCATAAGATGGCATTTTCCTTCCAAACACCGCACTTCTCATCATCTAATTGAAAATAAAAGTCCATAACATGAATGGGGCTTTTATCTTGAGAGAGGTGAGTATGCTACATTAAATTGACAAGGTGCCTACCGATGTTATTGCTATATCCAAGTTTCACTATAATGATCTTAAATAAATCCTATTCATGGTATCATGAAACAGGCAAAGCTCCTCGAACTTTTTCAACCTCATGGATAAAGGTCAAAAATAGGGTGGTGGATCTACCGGTAATGGGTGGAAAACCGCCTAGGATTAACACAAATGACACACATGCCAAACTTATGCATGCCTAAAAACTACATCTGACAGTTGTGGTGCCTTCTCTCCTCACTGGCACTATGATGGTCCTTGGCTATAGTGCCAAAAGGTTAATTTTGGGCCTTGAAATGAAGGGTTTGTAGCAAGCTAAAGCCTTCCCCTCAGTTAAGGAATCGAGGTAATCAATCCGCAAAGTTCAACTACTAGTCCAACAATCAGCTCTACACTATTAAGAAACATAACTTGGTCCCCAACTTCACGAATGAGGTTGTCAGTCGCACTAGTTTTGCCAGTTACAAGGATTACTATATCAAGTTCTTGGAATTGATTTTAGTTTGTGAAAGAAATCAAATTCATATCATAATAAAGTGCAGTAAATGTAAAAGAGTGGTTTGTATTTATGGGCAAAGGGGACCTGGACCCATAATTTCACTAGTGGCATCTCTCCAAATAGAGTAGGCATAGTGAGAAGATTACAGTTATGTATAGTGAAATTGTAGTTTTTATGACAAACTATACATATCATGATTGCACATAGGCATTACGTCCTTATATCCATAGATCGATATCTATACATATCATGATTGCACATAGGCATTACGTCCTTATATCCATAGATCGATATCTAACATGCATCTGTAGCTAATACTTCACCCGAAGACCGCTATCCAGCATACATCTCGAGTATTAAGTGAAACTGTGTATTGCATTAAGCAAAGTGACATAATGTTGACAATTGGGTTTTTGATACGTCCCTTTTGCATCATGCTTTTATATTGATATTTATTGCATTATGGGCTGTTATTACACATTTTGGTACAATACTTATGCCTTTTCTCTCTTATTTTACAAGGTTTATTTGAAGAGGGAGAATGCCGGCAGCTGGAATTCTGGACTGGAAAAGGAGCAAATCTGAGATACCTATTCTGCACAACTCCAAAAGTCCTAAAAATTTACGGAGAATTATTTTGGAATATATAAAAAATACTGGGCGGAATAAATACCAGAGGGGCCCCACCAGGCAGTCACAAGCCAGGGGGGCGCGCCCTACCCCCCTGGGCGCGCCCCTGTGGCTTGTGGCCCACCTGGCAGCCCTTCGGTGCCCATCTTCTGCTATATGGAGGGTTTTGACCTGGAAAAAATCATAACAGAGCTTTCGGGGCGAAGTGCCGCCGTCTCGAGGCGGAACTTGGGCAGAACCAATCTAGGGCTCCGGCGGAGCTGTTCTGCCGGGGAAACTTCCCTCCCGGAGGGGGAAATCGAAGCCATCGTCATCACCAACGATCCCCTCATCGAGAGGGGGTCAATCTCCATCAACATCTTCACCAGCACCATCTCCTCTCAAACCCTAGTTCATCTCTTGTATCCGATCTTTGTCTCAAAACCTCAGATTGGTACCCGTGGGTTGCTAGTAGTGTTGATTACCCCTTGTAGTTGATGCTAGTTGGTTTATTTGGTGGAAGATCATATGTTCAGATCCTTAATGATAATTAATACTCCTCTGATTTTGAACATGAATATGCTTTGTGAGTAGTTACGTTTGTTCCTGAGGACATGGGATAGGTCTTGTTATAAGTAATCATGTGAATTTGGTATTCGTTCGATATTTTGATGAGATGTATGTTGTCTCTCCTCTAGTGGTGTTATGTGAACGTCGACTACATGACACTTTACCATTATTTGGGCCTAAAGGAAGGCATTGGGAAGTAATAAGTAGATGATGGGTTGCTAGAGTGACAGAAGCTTAAACCCTAGTTTATGCGTTGCTTCGTAAGGGGCTGATTTGGATCCACACGTTTCATGCTATGGTTAGATTTATCTTAATTCTTCTTTCGTAGTTGCGGATGCTTGCGAGAGGGGTTAATCATAAGTGGGAGGCTTGTCCAAGTAAGGGCAGCACCCAAGCACCGGTCCACCCACATATCAAATTATCAAAGTAACGAACGCGAATCATATGAGCATGATGAAAACTAGCTTGACAGTAATTCCCATGTGTCCTCGGGAGCGCTTTGCTATATATAAGAGTTTGTCCAGGCTTGTCCTTTGCTATAAAAAGGATTGGGCCACCTTGCTGCACCTTATTTACACTTGTTATTTGCTACCCGTTACGAATTATCTTATCACAAAACTATCTGTTACCGACAATTTCAGTGCTTGCAGAGAATACCTTACTGAGAACCGCTTGTCATTTCCTTCTGCTCCTCGTTGGGTTCGACACTCTTACTTATCGAAAGGACTACGATAGATCCCCTATACCTGTGGGTCATCAAGACTCTTTTCTGGCGCCGTTGCCGGGGAGTGAAGCGCCTCTTGTGAGTGGAACTTGGTAAGGAAAAATTTATATACTGTGCTGAAATTTACTGTCACTTGTTACTATGGAAAGTAATCCTTTGAGGGGCTTGTTCGGGGTATCTTCACCTCGACCGGAAGTACAAAGAGATGCTCCTCAACCTGCTGCACCTATTGAAAATATTTATTATGAAATTCCCTCGGGTATGATAGAGAAACTGCTAGCTAATCCTTATGCAGGAGATGGAACACTACATCTTGATTTGCATCTAATCTATGTGGATGAAGTTTGTGGATTATTTAAGCTTGCAGGTTTGCCCGAGGATGATGTCAAGAAGAAGGTCTTTCCTTTATCTTTGAAGGAGAAGGCATTGATATGGTACATGCTATGTGATGATATTGGATCATGGAACTACAACCGATTGAAATTGGAATTTCATCAGAAGTTTTATCCTATGCATCTGGTTCATCGTGATCGGAATTATATTTATAATTTTTGGCCTCGTGAAGGAGAAAGTATCGCTCAATCTTGGGGGAGGCTTAAGTCAATGTTATATTCATGCCCCAATCATGAGCTCCCGAGAGGAATTATAATTCAGAACTTTTATGCTCGGCTTTCTAATAATGATCGGTCCATGCTCGATACTTCTTGCGCTGGTTCTTTTATGAAGGAAGATATTGAATTCAAGTGAGACTTATTGGAAAGAATTAAACGCAACTCTGAAGATTGGGAACTCGACGAAGGTAAGGAGTCAGGTATAAACCTTAAGTTTGATTGTGTTAAATCCTTTATAGACACCGATGCTTTTCGTGAATTTAGCACTAAATATGGACTTGACTCTGAGATAGTAGCTTCTTTCTGTGAATCTTTTGCTACTCATGTTGATCTCCCTAAGGAGAAGTGGTTTAAATATCATCCTCCCATTGAAGTGAAAGTAGTTGAACCTATTAAAGTTGAGGAGGAAACTATCACTTATAATGCTGATCCTATTTTTCCTACTGCTTACATTGAGAAACCACCCTTTCCTGTTAGGATAAAGGAACATGCTAATGCTTCAACTGTGGTTCGTAAGAGTTGTATTAGAACACCTACACCCCCTGAACAAATTAAAGTTGAACCTAGTATTGCTATGGTTAAAGATCTCTTGGTTGATAATATTGATGGGCATGTTATTCATTTCTGTGATGAAGCTGCTAGAATTGCTAGGCCTGATACTAAGAGTAAACATAGACCAGTTGTTGGCGTGCCTGTTGTTTCTGTTAAAATAGGAGCTCATTGTTATCATGGCTTATGTGATATGGGTGCTAGCGTGAGTGCAATTCCCTTTTCCTTATACAAAGAAATTATGCATGATATTGCACCAGTTGAATTAGAGGAAATTGATGTTACTATTAAGCTTGCTAATAGAGATACTATTGCACCAATGGGGATTGTTAGAGATGTTGAAGTCTTGTGTGGGAAAATAAATTATCCTATTGATTTTCTTGTTCTCGGTTCCCCACAAGATGATTTTTGTCCCATTATATTTGGCAGACCCTTCTTGAATACTGTTAATGCTAGGATTGATTGTGAAAAGGAAACAGTTACTGTGAGTTTTGGGGATGTGTCTCATGAGTTCAATTTCTCTAAATTTCGTAGACAACCCCATGACAAAGAATTTCCTAGTAAAGATGAAATTATTGGTCTTGCTTCTATTGCTGTGCCTCCTACTGATCCTTTAGAACAATATTTGCTGGACCATGAAAATGATATGCATATGAATGAGAGGAATGAAATAGATAAAATTTTCTTTGATCAGCAGCCTATTTTGAAACACAACTTACCTGTTGAAATACTTGGGGATCCCCCTCCACCCAAGGGTGATCCCGTGTTTGAGCTTAAACAATTACCCGATACTTTGAAATACGCTTATCTTGATGAAAAGGAGATATATCCTGTTATTATTAGTGCTAACCTTTCAGAGCATGAAGAAAAGAGATTATTGAAAACTCTGAGGAAGCACCGTGCTGCTATTGGATATACTCTTGATGATCTTAAGGGCATTAGTCCCACTCTATGTCAGCATAAAATTAATATGGAGCCTGATGCCAAACCAGTTGTTGATCACCAACGACGGTTGAATCCTAAGATGAAAGAAGTGGTAAGAAAAGAAATACTAAAGCTTCTGGAGGCAGGTATAATTTATCCTGTTGCTGATAGTAGATGGGTTAGTCCCGTTCATTGTGTTCCTAAGAAGGGAGGTATCACCGTTGTCCCTAATGATAAAAATGAATTGATCCCGCAAAGAATTGTTACAGGTTATAGAATGGTAATTGATTTTAGGAAATTAAACAAAGCTACTAAGAAGGATCATTACCCTCTACCTTTTATTGATCAAATGCTAGAAAGACTATCCAAACACACTCATTTTTGCTTTCTAGATGGTTACTCTGGTTTCTCTCAAATACCTGTGTCAAAAGAGGATCAAGAAAAAACCACTTTTACTTGCCCTTTCGGTACTTTTGCTTATAGACGTATGCCTTTTGGTTTATGCAATGCACCTGCTACCTTTCAAAGATGTATGATGGCTATATTCTCTGACTTTTGTGTAAAGATTCTTTCGATGATTGCTTGAGCAACCTTGATCGAGTTTTACAGAGATGTGAAGAAACTAATCTTGTCTTGAATTGGGAAAAGTGCCACTTTATGGTTAATGAAGGTATTGTCTTGGGGATAAGAAGTTTCCTTGGTCATGCTGGCTTCTATAGGAGGTTTATTAAAGATTTCTCTAAGATTTCTAGGCCTCTCACTAATCTTTTACAAAAAGATGTTCCATTCGTTTTTGATGATGATTGTGTAGAAGCATTTGAAATCCTAAAGAATGCCTTGATTTCCGCACCTGTTGTTCAACCACCTGATTGGAATCTACCCTTTGAAATTATGTGTGATGCTAGTGATTATGCTATTGGTGCTGTTCTAGGACAAAGAGTTGATAAGAAATTAAATGTTATCCATTATGCCAGTAAAACTCTAGACAGTGCTCAAAGAAATTATGCTACTACTGAAAAGGAATTTTTAGCGGTTGTTTTTGCTTGTGATAAGTTCAGACCTTATATAGTTGATTCTAAAGTAACTGTTCACACCGATCATGCTGCTATTAAGTACCTTATGGAAAAGAAAGATGCTAAACCTAGACTTATCAGATGGGTTCTTCTGCTACAAGAATTTGATTTGCATATTATTGATAGAAAGGGTGCTGATAACCATGTAGCAGACAACTTGTCTAGGTTAGAAAATGTTCTTGATGACCCACTACCTATTGATGATAGCTTTCCTGATGAACAATTAGCTGTCATAAATGCTTCACATAATGCTCCATGGTATGCTGATTATGCTAATTACATTGTTGCTAAATTTATACCGCCTAGTTTCACATACCAACAAAAGAAAAAGTTCTTCTATGATTTAAGGCATTACTTTTGGGATGATCCACACCTTTATAAAGAAGGAGTGGATGGCATTATTAGACGTTGTGTACCTGAGCATGAACATGAACAAATCTTACGCAAGTGTCACTCCGAGGCCTACGAAGGACACCACGCTGGAGATAGAACTGCACATAAGGTACTACAATCTGGTTTTTATTGGCCTACTCTCTTCAAGGATGCTCGTAAGTTTGTCTCGTCTTGTGATGAATGTCAAAGAATTGGTAATATTAGTAGACGTCAGGAAATGCCTATGAATTACTCTCTTGTTATTGAACCATTTGATGTTTGGGGTTTTGATTATATGGGACCTTTTCCACAATCTAACGGGTATACTCATATTCTAGTTGCTGTTGATTATGTTACTAAGTGGGTAGAAGATATTCCAACTAGTAGCGCTGATCATAACACTTCTATTAAAATGCTTAAAGAAGTTATTTTCCCTAGATTTGGAGTCCCTAGATATTTGATGACTGATGGTGGTTCACACTTTATTCATGGTGCTTTCCGTAAATTGCTTGCTAAGTATGATGTTAATCATAGAATTGCATCTCCTTATCATCCTCAGTCTAGTGGTCAAGTAGAATTGAGCAATAGAGAAATTAAATTGATCTTGCAGAAGACTGTTAATAGATCTAGGAAGAATTGGTCTAAGAAACTTGATGATGCATTATGGGCTTATAGAACTGCTTATAAAAACCCTATGGGTATGTCTCCGTATAAAATGGTTTATGGTAAAGCATGTCACTTACCTCTTGAACTAGAACATAAAGCTTACTGGGCAATTAAAGAGCTTAACTATGATTTCAAACTTGCTGGTGAGAAGAGGTTATTTGACATTAGCTCACTTGATGAATGGAGAACCCAAGCCTATGAGAATGCCAAGTTGTTTAAAGAAAAGGTTAAGAGATGGCATGATAGAAGGATACAAAAGTGTGAATTTAATATAGGTGATCATGTCTTGCTATCCAATTCCCGTTTAAGATTTTTTGCAGGAAAACTTCTCTCTAAATGGGAAGGTCCTTACGTTATCGAAGAAGTATACCGTTCCGGTGCCATCAAGATCAACAATGCCGAAAGCACAAACCTGAAGGTGGTGAACGGTCAAAGAATCAAACATTATATCTCAGGTACTCCCATAAATGTTGAAACCAATATTATCAATACCATAACCCCAGAGGAGTACATTAGGGAGACCTACCAGAACGTTTCAGACTCCGAAAAGGAATAGGTATGTGGTACGGTAAGTAAACCGACTCCAAAACTTTTTCAATGACAAATTTTATCCGTTTTGGAATATTTAAAAAAATTAGGAAAATTTAAAGTAGTCAGAATAGTGCACGAGGAGGCGACAAGCCAGGGGGGCGCGCCCTACCCCCCTGGGCGCGCCCCTGTGGCTTGTGACCACCTCGTGTACCCTCCGGACTCCGTTTTCTTGTGGTATACTCCTTCGAGTCGGCAAAAATTCATTATATAATCTCCCGAAGGTTTTGATCTTCGTATCACGACAATATCTCCTGTTTTTGTTTTGAGCTGTTTCTGTAGCAGATTTAGATCAACATGACGTTCCCAAGTGCTTCGAAGGACAAGTTCTTCGAGAAGGTCATCAACCCCTACCTTGCGGAGGTGCTGCAACACCCTCAAACCATTGAGATGCGTGAGGGGGTGCTGCACATCCGTGATGTTGAGGGGCCCAAGAAGACCGGAAGCGTGGAGACAAGACTCGAAGCAATGGAGCAACAAGTTTTCAAGTGCCAAGGGATGGTGGAACGAGGACTCAATGCCAATCACCTGATGATCGCGGAGTTCACCCATAAGCACAAGCTGGACGCCAAGGACATCGGAGAGCACATCTTCAAGCTTTACGAGAAAATCAAGCATCTCCAAGCCCAGATCTATGACCTGCAAAACCAAAACTGTGAGTATGAATACAGATTTAAGAGAATGAGTTTGGCTGCAGATTTGAGGATCCCGGAGACCCGTTCATCTTTTTATGATAGTGAGCCTATGCCTTGGAAGACGGAGGACAAGCTTCCAACCTCATCAACAACTCCCACATCACCGTCTCCGAAGCAAGACAACTAAACACATGGGTATGGGCACTCCCCTTGGCTTGTGCTAAGCTTGGGGGAGGTGCCCCGGTATCGTATCACCATCACATCTTTTATTTTTATCGTTTTTCTTAGTTCGATCCTTTTGATTATATCTTGATCTAGTACAATAAAGTCTTTAGTGTGATCTAGTTTTGAGTTTTGCTTTATGTTCCCCCTATGTAAGCAAGTCCGTGAGTAATATAATAAAGAGTAGTTTTGAGTTGAGGGCTTTGCTTGTTTGCTATGATCTTGAGAAAAAGAAATAAAAAGAAGTATAGAATAAAAGCAAAGAGTATATATGATGATCTTATGGGGAGTGATGACTTCACATATAAGAAGTATGTCGATTGAAACTTGTTGTGAGTTGACAAACATAGCTATTGGTCATTGTGGCAATTAAAAGGAAGTAATAAAGAGAGAGAGGTTCACATATAAATATATTATCTTGGACATCTTTTATGATTGTGAGCACTCATTAAAATATTATATGTTAAGAAGTTGATGTTGGACAAGGAAGACACCATAATGGGTTATGTTTGCTTACTTCCGAATAGAAGTTATATGGTTATAGATCCCTCGACATGTGTCGCTTGCTTCCACCTCATATCAGCCAAAACTTCCGCACCAAGTAGAGATACTACTTGTGCATCCAAACACCCTTAACCCAATTTTGCCATGAGAGTCCACCATACCTACCTATGGATTGAGTAAGATCCTTCAAGTAAGTTGTCATCGGTGCAAGCAATAAAAATTGCTCTCTAAATATTGTGTGATCTATTAGTGTGAGGAAAATAAGCTTTATACGAACTTGTGATAGGGAAGAAATAAAAGCGATGGACTGCATAATAAAGTTCTCTATCACAAGGGGCAATATAAAGTGACGTTCTTTTACATTAAGGGATTATGCATCCAACTATAAAGCGCATGACAACCTCTGCTTCCCTCTGCGAAGGGCCTATCTGTTACTTTATTTTCTAGTACTTACCTTTATGCAAGAGTCGTGGTGATCTCCATCACTTTCTTTATTTCGCCTTTATCTTTTGGCAAGCGTCATGTGTTGGGGAATGATCTAGACACATATATCCACTCGGAAGTGGGCGAGCATGAGTTATTACTGTTGACATTACCCTTGAGGTAAATAGTTGGGAGGCAATACTATAAGCCCCTATCTTTCTCTGTGTCCGATTGAAGCTTTGACCTCATAGGTACCTCGTGAGTGTTAGCAATTGTGAAAGACTAAAAGATGATTGAGTATGTGGATTTGCTTTACAAGCTCTTATATTGACTCTTTCCTATGTTATGATAAATTGGAATTGCTTCAATCACTGAGATCATAGTTTGTTGGTTCTCAATAGAGTTCTTGATTCATACTTTACCTTGTGAATGAATTGTTACTTCAACATAAGAAATTATATGTCAATATATGTTGCTGTTCTAAGGATGATCATGATACCCTCATGTCCGTATTTTATTTTATCGACACCTCTATCTCTAAACATGTGGGCATATTTATCGATTTCGGCTTTCGCTTGAGGACAAGCGAGGTCTAAGCTTGGGGGAGTTGATACGTCCCTTTTGCATCATGCTTTTATATTGATATTTATTGCATTATGGGCTGTTATTACACATTTTGGTACAATACTTATGCCTTTTCTCTCTTATTTTACAAGGTTTATTTGAAGAGGGAGAATGCCGGCAGCTGGAATTCTGGACTGGAAAAGGAGCAAATCTGAGATACCTATTCTGCACAACTCCAAAAGTCCTGAAAATTTACGGAGAATTATTTAGGAATATATAAAAAATACTGGGCGGAAGAAATACCAGAGGGGGCCCACCAGGCAGTCACAAGCCAGGGGGGCGCGCCCTACCCCCCTGGGCGCGCCCCTGTGGCTTGTGGCCCACCTGGCAGCCCTCCGGTGCCCATCTTCTGCTATATGGAGGGTTTTGACCTGGAAAAAATCATAACAGAGCTTTCGGGGCGAAGTGCCTCCGTCTCGAGGCGGAACTTGGGCAGAACCAATCTAGGGCTCCGGCGGAGCTGTTCTGCCGGGGAAACTTCCCTCCCGGAGGGGGAAATCGAAGCCATCGTCATCACCAACGATCCCCTCATCGAGAGGGGGTCAATCTCCATCAACATCTTCACCAGCACCATCTCCTCTCAAACCCTAGTTCATCTCTTGTATCCGATCTTTGTCTCAAAACCTCAGATTGGTACCCGTGGGTTGCTAGTAGTGTTGATTACCCCTTGTAGTTGATGCTAGTTGGTTTATTTGGTGGAAGATCATATGTTCAGATCCTTAATGATAATTAATACTCCTCTGATTTTGAACATGAATATGCTTTGTGAGTAGTTACGTTTGTTCCTGAGGACATGGGATAGGTCTTGTTATAAGTAATCATGTGAATTTGGTATTCGTTCGATATTTTGATGAGATGTATGTTGTCTCTCCTCTAGTGGTGTTATGTGAACGTCGACTACATGACACTTCACCATTATTTGGGCCTAGAGGAAGGCATTGGGAAGTAATAAGTAGATGATGGGTTGCTAGAGTGACAGAAGCTTAAACCCTAGTTTATGCGTTGCTTCGTAAGGGGCTGATTTGGATCCACACGTTTCATGCTATGGTTAGATTTATCTTAATTCTTCTTTCGTAGTTGCGGATGCTTGCGAGAGGGGTTAATCATAAGTGGGAGGCTTGTCCAAGTAAGGGCAGCACCCAAGCACCGGTCCACCCACATATCAAATTATCAAAGTAACGAACGCGAATCATATGAGCATGATGAAAACTAGCTTGACAGTAATTCCCATGTGTCCTCGGGAGCGCTTTGCTATATATAAGAGTTTGTCCAGGCTTGTCCTTTGCTATAAAAAGGATTGGGCCACCTTGCTGCACCTTATTTACACTTGTTATTTGCTACCCGTTACGAATTATCTTATCACAAAACTATCTGTTACCGACAATTTCAGTGCTTGCAGAGAATACCTTACTGAGAACCGCTTGTCATTTCCTTCTGCTCCTCGTTGGGTTCGACACTCTTACTTATCGAAAGAACTACGATAGATCCCCTATACTTGTGGGTCATCAGTTTTCTACATCACATCCATTAATGGGATAGCAAGATCAAACATCTTTTAGTCCTTAGTGGCAATGCTACAAAAATGAGCATTGTATTCTTAGGGCCTGTTCGGTAATCCTCCACGGCCTCAAACTCCTCGACTCCATAGCCAACAGCTAGCTCCTCATAGAAAATTCCAGAGTCAGTCAATCGTTCGGGGGCATAGCTTCTTTGTTCGATGGATTTTCTTCCAGGCTGAAAGCCACTTTTGGCCCACTGAACCATAATGGATGGGTTATTCGCAGTGTGGATGGAATAATTCACGACACATAGGATGAGAACGAGCATCGCGTCACTGCGAAATAGAAAAGGGTCAAGCTAATCGGTACGCAGTCTCATTTGGCGGTGGCATGCCTATGTAATTTTAGTCAACTCTCGCTTCTCTATTTTGGTGGATCTCGGTTTTCTCAACTCCATGACCCTTCCAAATTTGCACTGTGTGATTAGCCAGCTTCTCTCTCGCATCACCAGGAGTTGGACCTCTCGGATGGGATCCATACGTGGAGTTGAGGAGTTGAGAAGCCAAAGGGCTACCAAACATGCTCTTAATGCTATCAAAAATAACCATTGAAAGAGATCAAACTCAACTAGTGCACATAACTCTCTCTTGCAAGTAATCTATCTAAACATGATATTCATCACACCACAAAAAATACATCAGAGATTGCATCAGATTGATCACAATCATGTTACACAACTTATCTGATTTTTGTATTGAAGAACAGGGAAGAGAAGGTGCCACATAGCTAGTATTATGGGCTCATAGTACAAGGAGGACTACTCACACATCATAGCAGCAGCAATGTCGATGAAGAAGATGGCTGGTAAATGGTTGGTTTATTTGTGTTCCATTGGTGTGAATGTGACACACATGATAATTCACGAGTGAATATTGTTTTGATACACATTAAAATACAGAAGAGGGTCCAACTTGATTGTAACTGCTCCAACAATGTGAAATGCAGAAGAGGAGTAGCATTACCCTTCCCAACCTGAATCTGCGCCAGACTCACATCGAGACTCTTGTATGTTTTAGCACATTGAAACGGCTTGTAGCTTGAGACCTTATTGTTGAAGCGACAACGTTGATACATTATGCTTGCCTGATCAATATCATATACTGACTACTTCTCTGCTTATTCATGTTCATAGATTGTCGCGAGTTGAGTTGAGCGAAAGTAGAAGGAAAAGCTGAGGATTCATGTGTTTTTGAGTGTTTCATCTCCGAGTTCCTCTCTGTTCCCTGAGTTCTCTGGCCCCTCCTCCCCCTTCATCTACACCAAGTCGCACCACCAGCAGTCTTGATCGTCTCCGACTTGCCACTCCGGGTAACCTAATTCCCAAATCATGCCTCTGTCGCCGTCTAGATGCATGGTGCTCTCCCCGATCTCCTTCCACCTCCCCACCCCGATGGACCCATACGTCGCCGGCGGCACCACCCGACGCTCCGGCCCTCCCGATTGGGTCTTACTCCACAAGTCGGTGCGTATCTCGGGACACCGGACCTCGACCACCGCTGGCTGCCACACGATGGAGGGTCACCCCATCGAGGCGTCCTTCTGGCTCGTCGACCCACCGGGAGTCTCCTACTTCTCCGTCCACTGCCCCGGCCTCAACAAGGACTTCCACGACGAGCCCTACATCCTCTGCGCCGAGGCCGCCCTCGTCCTCTTCAGCGTGACCTTTGTCCCCATCCCTGGCCGGAGATCCATCCAGCACTTCGTCTACCGAGCCGGCCCTGGGGCGCCGTCGCTGGATCTGAATCCGGACCCGGACAAGATCAGAAGAGGCGATCGATATGGCCTATTGCCCTGTGGTGACGGCGATACCGAGCACTATGCCGTCGTCTTCCTCAACAGGAAATTTGCCTATAACAAGCCTTGCCGCTTCGACCTTCACGTCTTCTCGTCGGCGACGCAGGCGTGGAGCAGCAAGGTGCCCTCGTCTTGCTTATCAGAAGATGATCAAGCATTGTTGCTTAACCATGGCACCTGCAAGTCGGTCATGGTCGGCGATAGCTCGCTGGGCTGGGTTGATCTCTTCAGCGACATCCTCCTTCTGTGCGATGTGTTTGGTGAGTGTCCTGTGGTCAATTACATCACCTTGCCTGCATCAAGGATTCGCCAGACGGACGAGCGCGGCCTCCCTTACTTTGCCTCGGAATACTGCTGCGACGTGTCCTCCTGCCGCGACGACGGTCTGATCAAGTTTCTCGAGATATAGTTCGATGAACCGGACCGCAGGAACAGAGGCAACCAAGGCTGAAGAGCCATTATGTGGGACAGGATGATAACTTCGGATGGTTGGAGCCAGCGCTTCAGTGTTGATGCTGCTAACATTTCAGTAGATCCAAGTTATTCTAATTTACTGCCTGAGCTGTGGAATGGCAAGACTAGAGAACTAGAACTGAAGAGACTGATTTTCTATACCCCCACGCTGAGCAAGCACGGCGACAATCTTCTGCACATGATGTCTAAGGTGAACAAGGAAGACGACAAGGCCTGGGTCATCATGGTCGACATGAAACGCGAGGCCATGGAGGCAATCGCGCCGTATTCTACCAAAGGGCACAAACTCACTTCATGGCATAGTCCATGCACCTTTCCCAAGTACATCGACCCGACGACCTCAGGTGAAGTCATTCTCCCTTCTTTCTCTTCGTTATCTGTTGGTTACATGTGCTCGTTTCATTATGGACAATATTGACAGTGAACACTTCGTGTTCATTAGTTTTAGCTTCTCATCAAATTTGAATGTCAACCAGCTGGGCACTGTCCATGTAATTATTCGTGAATGTTGATGCCTTCGACACAGGCATGAGACCGCTATCCATACTCAAAAAGTGTGCTACCACCAGTAGGGATCCTGTCTGTAGAGACCTCACCCACACTGGTGGGTAGCTAGTGTGCTCACAAGCAGACACATAACAGCTCGTTCCGCAACCTCTGTTAGTTCCATGTTTCATCTTTTAGTTAGGTACAAGCATGCAAGGTTAAGCAGCGTCCTGTAGTGTAAATATATATTTAAAATGAATCATTAGTTCATCTTTCATGATTTCGTGGAATTATATCATGCTCAATTTCTTTTGTTAGCAACTGCTGAGGAGCATTTAGGTGGTGATGAGTCCACTCATTCCATTCACCCAACCAAGCAGGATAGGAACAATTATCTTTTAAGCTACTGTAAATCCACTCCTCAAAATAAAATACCATTAAGTGCGCAAGTTCTCTCTTCAAAGGACTATTGCACCACCAAAATACCAAAACATAAATGGCCTTGTGCAGAAGGTCCCAACTACCATGATTTCACCGTTGCCAGATGGCCTTGACTGTTATGTCACGTTCCTCTCTCGCACCACTGCGTAGCTCACCACTGTAACTGTGGTTGTGCACTTGCACATATTGCTTATAGTGCAATTGTGAAATTCCATGAATAAAAGAGAGCAACTTCTACAGCCACTAGGTTCTTTTCCCCAAATTTTGGTTCATGATCTGTTTGTGACTAGGGTTAGGATCCAGTAGTTGTAAGATGACTCAGGTTGAGGTTCTTCAACATAAAAATTGCTCCCTTGTGAATCTATATGCATTTCTTTCCTGATGCTTTTGTATGTAATTGTTTCTTTGACCAATTTTTTCAGGGGATCACGTGGCCACACATTCTACTAAGAGGTAATTCATATATTCCTGCATCCAATTTTTTGTATGTATTTGATGTTTGCTTTGTGTGGCATCTTGTTGATTCCGTCTGCTGCCGTTGATGCTACTTATGTTGGATGCTTCTTGCCAGGATTAGGGCGGCGGACTGTGTTCTGCAGGTGTTGTTGAGTCGAGACTGGTTCAGAGAAATAGGTAACTGATTAATTCACCATTAATGCACTAGCTTTTTACTATCTTTGATTGTAATATATACACTAAAATATTTTAAGTCCTGGGTATGTCCTCAGTCAAAATTCCTTAAGTTTAATTTTGACCAAGTTTATAGAAAAAACTACTAATATCCACAACTTCAAATATATATATATATATATAGTATGAAAAATATATTTTATGATGAATCTAATGAAACTAATTTGGTGTTGTAGATGTTGCTATGTTTTTCTAGTCAAACTTAAAGAAGTTGGACTTAAGACGAACCTAAAACTTCAAATAATTTTGAACGGAGGGAGTATATGTGCAAGCGCAGATGCAACCAAAATTTAGCAAGTGGATTTTTAGAGTCTTGATTTAGAATTAATTTCTTACAACAACTGCAAATGTTTTCTCAATTTATTCTGCAGCATTACCCTGAATGTTTGTTCTGTGATTTCACCCTTCATTTGTGTTCTCTACTTTCTCAATGTAAATGTTAATCAAGCACAGCTCTTGAAGTATTATCAAAGCTTTGTTCGCTAACCATTACCCTGAATGTTTGTTCTGTGATTTCACCCTTCATTTGTATATGTTAATCAAGTCAGCTCTTGAAGTCCAAAGTTACTGTGAATTAACTTTCATGCCGAGAAGATTCACGAATGTATGTTCCTTTTGTAGATGAGCGCTTGGAATTGGAGATGCCAACTTACCATGAGCGTGTATCACTACTTGACTGTTGCCCAGCATCATGTGTGCTTTTAGATATCCAAGAAGTAAGTTATGTTCTTGTGTCTTGCAGAATTAGTCAACACTTTCACGTTATCAGTGCATCATATTCTTGTTGCTAACCATTTGTCGTAAAATCATTTTATTCGTTTATGCAAACCATGCCGGCATTTTAGCTTCCACAAGCTTGAAATGATCTATTGTCTCTTAAACCATGCACATAGCTGTTGGAAGTGTATTTTTATCCCATGCATAGTGCCATAGCTTGATTCCAAATCTGGATCCCAATTTACTTACTTTTTATGCAGGTGGTAAAATATGCTTTCTCTACTGGTCAAGGCAAAGCCGCTCCCCAAGCCGTGGAATTTTACTCACGGTAATGTAGTACACGAGGAAACATTTTGAAATCCACTTTGTTTGTGGAATTAACTTAGCGATGTATGCCTGACCATAATGCCTGTTGTTTCCCAGAGCCTTGGAAGAATTTGAGGCGCTAGTACGTGAGTCAGTGCGCGATCCATCGTCGTCTACCGAAGGCATGAGGAGCAAAATTAGTGTCGCCCTTCGAGCCTTAGACAAGTTAGAAAAATGGAACACCTTTCTGTAGTAGTTCCTTATATCAAAAGAAAGGAATCATATTTACCGATAGCGAATTTTGCTTCTTTTCAGTGTCTTGGATATCGTGCCGCCAACCTTGAGGGCGCTCGCGGATGCCTGCCACCAAAAAGGAGGGAATACGATATTTGATCTTGGTGAGGAGGCAGGTGATACAGAGGACTTCAAACCGCAGGATTCCCCTGATGCTAACAACCTTTCCAGCCGCAAGAAGCCTGTCGTCCATGCGAAGGACATATCTGACGAGTTGCAGCAGTGGGGATCCCGTCAGCGAAGGAGGCAGAACCAGGCACGGGGCCGGGAAGAAGGAGCAGTAGCGGTGGTTCCAGATCGCCGCCAACTGGAGCAGTATGTGATGATGATCTTCTTGTGCCTGCTCTTCTTTGCCTACATATGGGCGCCGGTCGATATGAGGTTGTTAGGCCATCGCCCTTTAGCAGCCTACTAGAACTTATATATTCTGTTTATATGCGCACGCACAATATCGTCCTATCCTCATTGTGTAAAAGCATAGGCCTGTAGAGTGAGTACCGGACGATACTGCTGTGTGATGAGGTCTGGATAATTTACAAGCACGTATGTATCAGTAGTACATCCTCAGTCTTCCTTGTTTCTCTACGAAATGTGGACTTTTCAGCAACTATGGTATGTGCTCATACAAAAGGGACATGCTCCTGGCAACCATAAGCTTGTGTCCATTCAAAGGGAACCCTCATCAGTGAATCATGTTCCATGTTTGATGTCTTTATGCGTCGCCCAAACTCCTGAAGAGTGGCTAATGGGCTCACATCTTTTCTTTCTTTCTTTTTGTTTTCCTTTTCATTTTCTTCTCCACCTTTTTTTTACCTTTATTATGTTTTTTGCAACATTTTCTTATCGTTTAATATTTTATTTTCTGGCTATATTTTTAGAAATACTAGAACATTTTCTAAAAAACATGAACATATATCCAGATGTGCGTGGCCTGTCTGAAGATGATCAGACGTTGCTGCTTAAGCATGGCACCTGCAAGCAGATCATGATCGGAGCAAGCTCGCTGGGCTGGGTCGATCTCTTCAGAGGCATCCTCCTTCTCTCCTACGTGCTCGGCGACTGTCCTGTGGTCAAGTACATCCAGTTGCCTGCATCAAGGGTTTGCCACATGAACAAGCGTGGCCACCCTTACACTGCCAAGGAATACTGCTGCAACGTGTCCTCCTGCCGCGACGACGGTCTGGTCAAGTTCGTCGAAATAGAGTTCGACGAGCCGGACCACAGGAACAGAGGCAATCAAGGCTGGAGAGCCATCATGTGGGACATGACGATGACTTCGGATGGTTGGAGACTTGGAGCCAGCGCTTCAGAGTTGATGTTGATAACATTTCGGTGGACAGAAGTTATTCTGATTTACTTCCTGAGCTGTTGAATGACGAGGCCGGGGAGCTAGAACTGAAGAGACTGGTCTTCTGTACCCCCACACTGAGCAAGCACGACGACGATCTTCTGTACATGATGTCGAAGGTGGACAGGGAAGACGGCAAGGCCTGGGTCATCACCGTCGACATGAAACACGAGGCCGTGGAAGCAATCGCCCCGTATTCTACCAAAGGGCGCAAACTCACTTCATGGCATATTCCATGCACCTTTCCCAAGTACCTCGATCGGACGACCCCAGGTGAAGTCATTCTCCTCAGGTGAAGTTTTAGAGAATAACAGAGACCGACTTTTTGTAGCCACTAAGTTCTTTCCGACAAATTTTGGTTCATGGTCTGTTTGTGACTTGGATTAGGATCGAGTAGTTGTGAGAGGACTCAGGTTGAGGTTATTCCACATAAAAATTGCTCCCTTGTGAAGCTATATGCATTTCTTTCCTGATGCTTTTGTATGTAATTGTTTCTTTGACCAATTTTTGCAGGGGATCACGTGGCCACACATTCTACTAAGAGGTAGTTCAGATATTCCTGCATCCAATTTTTTGTATGTATTTGATGTTTGCTTTGTGTGACATCATGTTGTTTCCGTCTGCCATTGTTCATGCTATTTCTGTTGGATGCCTCTTGCCAGGATTGGTGCGGCAGACTGTGTACTGCAAGTGCTGTTGACTCAAGACTGGTTCAGAGAAATTGGTAATTGATTACTTCATCCTTGATGCACATGCACTAATTTTTATTGGTTTTGATTGTACTATATATGCGCAAGCGCAGATGGGCCACCAACATTTAGCAAGTGAAATATTTGTAGAGTCTTGATTTAGAATCAATTTTCTTACACTATCTGCAAATATCTTCTCAATTTATTCTGCAACGTTACTCTGAAAGTCTGAAACTCTGAATGCTTGTTGTGTGATTTCACCCTTCATGTGTTGTGTTTTCTCAATGTAAATCTTAATCAAGTACAGCGCCTGGAGTATTATCAAATCATTATTTGCTAGATACAAGTTACTGTGAGTTGACTGTCATGACAAGGGATTCAAAAATGTATGATTCTTCGTAGATGAATGCTTGGAATTTGAGAGGCCAACCCTCGTTGAGTGCCTATGACTACTTCAGTGTTGCCCAGTATCATCTGTGCTTTCAGATATCCAAGAAGTAAGTGTGTTCTTAAGTTTTGTTCTCGTTGTGGAAACGTCGTACCCTGGTTGTGGGCGACGGCTGCATGTTTATAGAACAGGGGCGCGACTCCCTGATGTTGCGTACAGTTAGGATATTCCAGAGATTACAACTTGGGGAAGAAGAGATGGACTCTATCCTGTTACAGAAGATTACAACGACTTAAACAGCCTAGTCTATCTTCGGTTACAATGTTACAGAAGATTACAACGACTTAAACAGCCTAGTCTATCTTCGGTTACAAGGTTGGAGTCCTGGCCGAACCCTCTAGTTGCTATGTGACATATGGTTTAACACCCTCCCTTAATCACAACTTGGACAAGTTGAGATTACGCTTGAACTCTTCAAAGCTCTTTGTGGGCAATGCCTTCGTGAAGCCATCTGCAACCTGATCTTGTGAATGCACAAAACGAATATCCAATTGCCTATTAGCAACCCTTTCTCTGACAAAGTGGAAATATATTTCAATGTGTTTTGTTCTAGCATGAAACACTGGATTTGCAGATAGATAGGTAGCACCAAGGTTGTCACACCATAAACATGGAACCTTAGTGCACTTCACACCAAGCTCTCTCAACATGGACTGAACCCAGATTATTTCTGCTGTGGCATTTGCTAATGCCTTATACTCAGCTTCAGTGCTTGATCGTGACACAGTAGCCTGTTTCTTTGCACGACATGATATTAGGTTGGGTCCAAAAAATATTGCAAACCCACCAGTGGAACGTCGGTCATCTATACATCCTGCCCAGTCAGAATCAGAAAAAGCACTGACAAGTGTAGATGACGATTTACTGAAGGTAAGACCAAGATTCATAGTATTTTTCACATATCTCACTATGCGTTTTGCAGCAGTCCAATGAACTGTGGTGGGTGCATGAAGAAACTGACATACTTTGTTGACAGCAAAAGATATATCAGGTCTAGTTAGAGTCAAATACTGAAGTGCTCCTACTAGACTTCTGTACCTGGTACTGTCCTCTTGATTCAAGATATCTCCTTCTTCAAAAGACAACTTTTCTGTGCTAGATAATGGAGTTGGTGAAGGTTTACACCCTTGCAAACCAACTCTCCTTACCAAATCAGTAGCATACTTTTCTTGAGAGAGGTGAATGCCATCTTTGTGTTTCTTCACCTCAATGCCTAGAAAGAAATGCAAGTCTCCCAAATCCTTAAGAGCAAACTCAACACTTAGGTCTTTTAGCAGTCCTGTCACTGCCTCATCAGATGAGCTCGTGACAATGATATCATCAACATAAATAAGCACAAATATAGCAGTATTTGACTTATTGTAAATAAACAGAGATGTATCAGACTTAGAAGGATTAAAACCAAGTGCTTGTAATTTCTGACTGAGACGTGAATACCATGCCCTGGGAGCCTGCTTCAGTCCGTAGAGAGCTTTGTCAAGCTTGCACACATGGAAGGGCCTGTTTTTGTCTTCAAACCCAGGAGGTTGTTTCATATATACTTCCTCTTCCAGAACACCATGAAGAAACGCATTCTGCACATCTAGTTGTCTAAGGCTACATCCCCTGGAAACAGCAATGGACAATACAAGACGTATGGTGGCAGGTTTAACAACAAGACTAAAAGTGTCCTCATAGTCTATACCATACCACTGTTTAAAGCCTTTAGCAACAAGTCTGGCTTTGTATCGATCTATGGTTCCATCAGATTTTCTTTTTATCCTGAAAACCCACTTGCAGTCAATTAAATTTTTACCTTGCCGTGGGGGAACCAGATGCCATGTTTTGTTTTTGTGAAGAGCCATGCATTCTTCTTCCATAGCCTTTTTCCACCGTGTATCACTAAGAGCCTCATCAAGGGTGCTTGGTTCACCTGTAGAACATGCTAGACCAAATTTGACTATCTGCTTGTAATTAACAGGTTGAGTTACCCCTTTCTGTAGACGTGTACGTGGAGGAGCAGGAGATGCACTTGTGTTGTTTGCCACAGAAGATCCAGCGCCTATGCGGTGCAATCCCGAGGCAGCCGACTCTGGTGCACCTGACGTTGCAGTAGGCCCATCATTCCACAATGATTGCATGGGGCTGGGCGGATCGACGTCGGATCTCGAGCCAGCGTGATCAGCGTCGCTGGAGGCCGCTCCCGCGGGTTGGCGACGTACGTAGTGGCGGGGTCCAGCCGCGGGCCAGCGCGCCTCATGCAACCGCGTGGCGCTGGCGGAGTGGCGTGGGCTGGAAACCGCGGCCCATTTGGAGGATGCCGAGTGGGGCTCGCTGAGCCGCTGAGGCCGCGCCTGGCGGGCGACGCGAGGCCGCCTGGTGCGCTGTCTTCTCGCTGTGGTGTGGATCCCGGAGTGGATTTGCTGCTGATCTGCCGAGGAACAGATCCCGAGCCTGATCTGTCCCCTACGCTTGGACACATAAAATGTTGCATTTGGGAGCAGATTTCTCCACTGTTTGGGGTGATTTCTTCACCATTTTCTGTACCTGTTTCATCACAGAACTCATGCACAAGGTTATGAGAATTAGTCAACATTTGATCATCACAATTATTTCCCCCTTGATCAAAACCGGTGAGACTAGAAGGTAAAAGAAGAATTTCTTTGCGAAGGAGAGCACCGGCATTAGGATAAAGAGTGGCGAAGGGAAATTTGGTTTCATCAAACACGACATCTCTAGATATATAGACACGACCCGTGGAAATGTCAAGGCATTTAACACCTTTATGTTGGGGGCTATATCCAATGAATACACATTGCTTGGAGCGGAGCATGAGTTTGCGATTATTGTATGGGCGGAGATTCGGCCAACACGCACATCCAAACACACGGAGAGATGTATAATCTGGTTTGATGTAGAGAAGCCTCTCAGTGGGGGTTTCATTGTTGATAACACGACTAGGGAGCAAGTTTATTAGGTGGACGGCAGTGAGGAAAGCCTCGTCCCAAAACTTGAGGGGCATGGAGGCGCCAGCTAGAAGAGATAAGCCAACTTCTACAATGTGTCTGTGCTTGCGTTCAGCTGACCCATTTTGTTGATGGGCATGTGGGCAAGACACATGGTGAGATATGCCAAGTGTTTGGAAAAAGGAATTGAGTTTCTCATATTCTCCTCCCCAATCGGATTGGAGGGCGATAATTTTGCTATCAAATTTTTGTTCAACGAGAGCTTGAAAATTGAGGAACACTTGGAATACATCGGACCATTTCTTAAGGAGATAGATCCAAGTAAACTTCCTATAGTCGTCAATGAAACTCACATAGTATGTAAATCTACCAACAGAGGAGGGGGCAGGCCCCCAAACATCAGAAAAGATAAGTTGCAAAGGCTTGGTAGAAATACTAGTAGAAACAGGATAAGGTAACCGATGGCTCTTAGCTCTTTGGCAAGAATCACAAATTGTTTCGACATCACGCTTTCCAACATATGGAAGCTTATTTTTCCTAAGTAAACATTCAACTAAAGAAAAAGATGCATGTCCTAGTCGATCATGCCACCGTGTTGATGAGACTTTGGTGGCACTAAGTACTTGTTTATTGAATCTTCTAATCTCCGGAATCAATGGGTAAAGCCCGCGAACACATCTACCTCGATAGAGCACCTTCTTCGTTGCCTGATCCTTGATAAAAAAGAAGAAGGGGTGAAACTCAAGAAAGACATGATTATCGATGGCAATGCGATGAACGGAAAGGAGATTCTTTGAGGCACTAGGAACATGCAAGATTTTTCTGAGATGAATTTTTCTGCTAGGGGTCTTAATAACTGAGTGACCAACATGACTAATTTTCATACCTTCTCCACTGGCGGTGTGGATGTGATCTTGGCCACGGTATTTCTCCCGCATGGTCACCTTCTCCAGCTCGCCGGTGATATGATTCGTGGCGCCGTTGTCGACGTACCAGTTGGTATCGACGCCATAGGAGCCTTCAGCTGCTCCTGCCACCTTCTCATCTTGCGAAGAGTCATCGTCTTCGTCAAAACGATACCAACAGTCCTTTGATGAGTGTCCCAGTTTGCCGCAGATTTGGCACCGAATCGCGTCGGGGCGTGACCTGCTGTTGGTGAAGCTGTTGCGCCGGCCCCTGTTGTTGGTGGAGGGGGGCCGACTGCCGCTGTTGCCGTGCGCGCTGTTGTTGCCGCTGCTGTTTCCCCCGCTGGAGGGCGTGCCCTTGTTGCAAGGAGGACCACGGGGACGTGAGCCACCACCGCGTCCACGCGTAGCGACGTTGGCCGATGATTTGAAGCCGCCACCCCCTGCCCCCGCACCTTGATACAGAGCCACCCGTTGATCGAAGTTACTCATCTGAGCAAACAATTCATCAAGGGTAACCGGAGAGGTGCGGGCGTCCAGAGCAGAGACAAGCGGCTGATACTCCATATCAAGGGTGTTGAGGATGTAGGAGATCAGCTCGTCGTCGGGAAGAGGCTTGCCTGCTGCAGCCAGTTCATCAGTGAGGGATCGCATGTTGGCGAAGAAGGTAGTGACCGACTGCGTCCCTTTCTGCGCATTCGTGAGCGCAGCGCGGATGTTGTTGATGCGGGACAGCGAGGTGGACGAGAACATCCGCGCCAGCGCTGCCCAGAGCTCGTGTGCATGGGCGATTGAGGTCACCTGCACGAGCACTTCCTTGGATAGATTGTTTAGGAGATAGCCTAAAACCTGCTGATCTTCTCTGGACCAGACTTGATGGAGGGGATTTGGGATGGTTTCCTCCTTGCCATCCTTATCCTTGCTGATGACGACTTTGGCTGGCTCCGGCGTGCTCCCATCCACATACCCGAAGACGCCGGCACCACGGAGCTGCGGTGTGATCTGGGTGCGCCACAAGATGAAGTTGGTACGGGTGAGGCGCTCGGTGATCTGACCAGAGAGGGTAGGGTGGGAGGCGCTTGAGGAGGCCATGGCGGAAGCTTGGTTTCGATGGAGGAGGAAAAACTAGATGAGATGGATGAGTCTAGCTCTGATACCATGTGGAAACATCGTACCCTGGTTGTGGGCGACGGCTGCATGTTTATAGAACAGGGGCGCGACTCCCTGATGTTGCGTACAATTAGGATATTCCAGAGATTACAACTTGGGGAAGAAGAGATGGACTCTATCCTGTTACAGAAGATTACAACGACTTAAACAACCTAGTCTATCTTCGGTTACAAGGTTGGAGTCCTGGCCGAACCCTCTAGTTGCTACGTGACATATGGTTTAACACTCGTGTCTCACCGTGTTAGTCCATCGCTTCATGTTATGAGAATAAGATTGTTTTATGATTGTATTTATGTTTATTATCCTATCTATTTTTCATAAGCCCTTTTATTTGTTTCTTCTAACTATGCACGCACCTTTGCTTCCACAATATTGAAGTGCTTAGTTGTCTCTTTACATCATGCACATAGCTGTTGGTAGCATGTTTATAAATCCATATTCCTAGCTTTATTCTAATTTAGATTATTTGAATCCTTTTTTTATGCAGGTGGTAAAATATGCTTTCTCTACTGGTGAAGGCGAAGCCGCTCCCAAAGCTGTGGCTTTATGCTCACGGTATATAGTAATTTTGTTTGCGAAACACGGTATATAGTATATGATGAAGCATTTCTCCAATGCTTACCTATCAATACTTCACCATAATTTCTGTTGTTTCCTAGAGCCTTCGAAGATTTCGATGTGCAGCTACGCGAGTTATTGCATGATCCAGCGTCAACTGCCAAAGGCATGAGGAGCAAAATCAGTGTTGCGCTTCGAGCTTTAGACAGGTTGGAGAACGAAAGACCTTTCTGGACCTTATCATCAAAAAGAAAAGGAATCATTTAGTGATGGTGCATTTTTCATCTTTTTCAGTATCCTAGACATCGTGCCGCCAACCTTGAGGGCGCTCGCGGATGCCTGTCATCGAAAATGAGGGAAAACCATATTTGATCTGGGTGAGGAGCCTGGTGATACAAAGGATTTGAAACTGCAGTGCTCTCCTGATGCTACCTAGTAACCTTTCCCACGGAAAGAAGATGGTCCATACGAATGACAGATATTACAAGTTGCAGCAGGGGGATCCAACCACAACAACCGTCAGCGGAATAAGCATAACCGGGCTCTGAGCAAGGAAGCTAGCCGGGATGAACGAGCGGTGGTTCAGAAGCCATCCGTATGTGATGGTTTTCTTGTGCTTGGTCTTTGTTACCTACACATGGACAAAAATCAAGTGGTAAAGTGGTTGTTATGGTTTTCCATAGAGAGGTAAGGTGGCCATTATGGCCAAGGCCAATGATAGAATAGCCTTCTTGTTTTTTAGACAAAAAGGGGCCGAGACATAGAGACACATTCTCCCCTGATCTGCCTAATGTGGGGCTGCCTAGGTTTCAGGTGACTGAATTTGTAGTTTGGGTCAGTCACTTTTTTCTTTTGCACAATTTCTACAATTGTTGGTTGGGCCTTCTGTTCTGAGCCCCGAGTGCATCGTTTTCCTCTGTTTTAATCTCGGGCCTTCAAACCATTCAAGCCATGCATGGCTGGTCATTCATGCGAACGGCATGCATGCACTGCTTGTGACTTTTTTTAGGAGCGCCATGCATGCATACATGCGTGCCTTCTGCCTAGCCTCTTTCCTTGTTAACTTCCACCATTCATTTTCAACCTGACCATCAGATTGCGGAGTGCGAGCTAAATGGTGGTGGTGGTGCTCCCGCTGCTGCTCCGCGCAGCGGCACGGAAGAAACCCTAGATCAGCGCCGCCACCCCCCTCTCCTCGCTCTCACCTCCTCGCCGCCGCCGGGAAAAGCCCGCGTGACGTCGGTGGCAGCGGGCTAGCTCCATCTTCGCAAGGACCTCGAGTAGCGCGGGGTGGCTCGCCTTCGGAGATGTCAGACTTGTCTTGGTGCGGTCAGGCCTGTGCGGTGGGTGGACGACGCGGTCGTTGGGCCGCTGAGACAGAGGAGGGAGGTGGCGTCGTCGGCGTGGTGTTGCGCGCGTGCTGGTAAGGCGCTGAGCTGCTCGTGCGTGGTGTTGGGCGTGTTCTAGTGTGGAGCTATGCGGGCGCGGGCGCGAGGCGGGCACGAGGGACTCAGGGGTCGGGCCCCGTTCTGGGCTGCCGATTGGCTTGCTTCTCGGCGCGTTGGGGGCTTCTCAGGTGCGGATCTACCGGTGCGGCTAGCCTGCGACCTTATGGGCGTGGCTCCAGATGCCTGCCGTGGTGGTGAACCAGAGGGGCGCAGATCCGCGACGGTGGTGGGGAAGGCGGACCGATCTGGGCCCGCGTGGGTCATCCGAAAAGCTCGACGCTGTTGTGGGTGGGAGGACGAGATGGGGGTGGCTGGAGGGAGAGGAATGGCGTTGTTGCGGTCGTTGCATCCTTCGTCGGGAGTAAACCTGGGCATACCCCGGGCCGGGCCGGGTTTCAGGCCGGGCTTGAGAAAGCCCAAACTAGAAAACTCAGGCCCGAGGCTGGTCCTACCTGATCGCCGGGGCTAATAAATCAGGCCCGGAAAAGCCCAACAAAGCCAGGTCGGCCCGGCCCGGCCATGGCTAAAAATTATTTTTTTACAAGCCCGAGCCTGGCCCGAGCCCATCGGGCTCATTTTTCAGGCCCGAGCCCGGCCCGATGGCATGATTGTTGGGGAACGTTGCATGGGAAACAAAAATTTTCCTACGCACACATAAGATCTATCCATGGTGATGAGCATCTACGAGAGGGAGAGTGAATCTACATACCCTTGTAGATCGCTAAGCGGAAGCGTTAATAAACGCGGTTGATGTAGTCGAACGTCTTCGCGATCCAAATCGCCGAGCGTCCCGCGATCCAATCACGATCCTTCCGATCTAGTGCCGAACGGACGGCACCTCCGCGTTCAACACACGTACGGCTTGATGACGCCTTCACCTCCTCGATCCAGCGAGCGATGATGAAGTAGTGGTTGAGTTCCAGCAGCACGACGGCGTGGTGATGGTGGTGAGGAACAATCTCTGCAGGGCTTCGCCAAGCACTACGGAGATTATGACGGAGGAACTGGAGGGCTAGGGTTGCCGGCACACGGCTTGGGAAATCCTGATGTGTCCCGTGTGCTAGCCCTGCCCCTCTATTTATATGTTGAGCCTTGGGGTCTAAACTTGGAGTAAAAGCCTCCTCCGGGTCGGTTTTGCCCGCACAAGGTCGGTTTGGCCCGCAGGAAAAGAGTCCAATTCGGACCCTGCCGAATCGTGCACAGCCGCGCACAAGCGGTAGTACCGCTTCACACAAGCGGTAGTACCGCTTGGGCGGTAGTACCGCTTCACACAAGCGGTAGTACCGCTCCGGCGGTAGTACCGCTTCACCAAGCGGTAGTACCGCTTACGCGGCAGCAAAACTACTTTTGCACTTTCCAATACCTTGTGGGCTTTATCCCTTTGGCTCATATAAAGTGTTGCTGCACCCGAACACTTCGGTAAACATCCGGAACCCCTTCCGGTGAACTTCGGAACTCTTCCGGAGATCAAAACACTATTATCACATATATCAATCTTTACCTCCGGACTATTCCGGAGATCCTCGTCACGTCCGGGATCTTATCCGGGACTCCGAACAACTTTCGGTCACCAACATAATAACTCAATTATACTAATCGTCACCAAACGTTAAGTGTGTAGACCCTGCGGGTTCGAGAACTATGTAGACATGACCGAGACACCTCTACGGCCAATAACCAATAGCGGGACCTGGATGCCCATATTGGCTCCTACATATTCTACGAAGATCTTTATCGGTCGAACCTCTATGTCAAGGATTCAGTTAATCCCGTATGCTGTTCCCTTTGTTCTTCGGTATGTTACTTGCCCGAGATTCGATCGTCGGTATCACTATACCTAGTTCAATCTCGTTACCGGCAAGTCTCTTTACTCGTTCCGTAATACAAGATCTCGTGGCTAACACTTTAGTCACATTGCTTGCAAGGCTCATTGTGATGTTGTATTACCGAGTGGGCCCTGAGATACCTCTCCGTCATACGGAGTAACAAATCCCAGTCTTGATCCATGCCAACCCAACAGACACCCTCGGAGATACCTGTAGAGCACCTTTATAGTCACCCAGTTACGTTGCGACGTTTGATACACACAAGGTATTCCTCCGGTGTTAGTGAGTTGCATGATCTCATGGTCAAAGGAACAGATACTTGACATGCAGAAAACAATAGCAATAAACTGACACGATCAAATGCTACGTTTACAGTTTGGGTCTTGTCCATCACATCATTCTCCTAATGATGTGATCCCGTTATCAAATGACATCTCATGTCCATGGCTAGGAAACCTTAACCATCTTTGATCAACAAGCTAGTCAACTAGAGGCTTACTAGGGACACAGTGTTGTCTATGTACCCACACATGTATTTGAGTTTCCAATCAATACAATTATAGCATGGATAATAAACGATTATCATTAACAAGGAAATATAATAATAACCAATTTATTATTGCCTCTAGGGCATATTTCCAACAGTCTCCCACTTGCACTAGAGTCAATAATCTAGTTCACATCACTATGTGATTTACATTGTAATGAATCGAACACCCATGCAGTTCTGGTGTTGTTCATGTTTAGCCCTTGGAAGAGGTTTAGTCAACGGATCTGCAACATTTAGATCCGTGTGTACTTTGCAAATATTTATGTCGTCCTCCTTGATGTAATCGCGGATGGAATTGAAACGTCGTTTTATGTGTCTGGTCCTCTTGTGAAATCTTGGTTCCTTGGCTAGAGCAATGGCACCAGTATTATCACAAAACAGAGTCATTGGGTTAAGCGCACTAGGCACTACTCCAAGATCTGTCATGAACTCCTTCATCCAGACACCTTCCTTCGCCGCCTCCGAGGCTGCGATGTACTCCGCTTCGCATGTAGAATCAGCTACCACGCTTTGCTTGGAACTGCACCAGCTAACCGCACCCCCATTAAGAATAAATACGTATCCGGTTTGCGACTTAGAGTCATCCGGATCAGTGTCAAAGCTTGCATCGACGTAACCCTTTACGACGAGCTCTTGATCACCTCCATAAACGAGAAACATGTCCTTAGTCCTTTTCAGGTACTTCAGGATATTCTTGACCGCCGTCCAGTGTTCCATTCCTGGATCACTTTGAAACCTTCCGGCCATACTTATGGCAAGGCTGACATCGGGTCTTGTGCACAGCATTGCATACATGATAGAGCCTATGGCTGAAGCATAGGGGATGACACTCATCTTTTCTCTATCTTCTGCAGTCACTGGGCATTGAGTCTTACTCAACTTCACACCTTGCAAAACAGGCAAGAACCCCTTCTTGGACTGATCCATTTTGAACTTCTTCAAAATCTTATCAAGGTATGTGCTTTGTGAAAGTCCTATTAAGCGTCTCGATCTATCTCTATAGATCTTGATGCCTAATATGAAAGCAGCTTCTCCTAGGTCCTTCATTGAAAAACTCTTGTTCAAATATTCCTTTACGCTTTCCAGCATTTCTATATTGTTTCCAATCAGCAATATGTCATCCACATATAATATTAGAAACGCTATAGAGCTCCCACTCACTTTCTTGTAAATACAAGCTTCTCCGTAAACTTGTATAAACTCGAACGCTTTGATCACCTCATCAAAACGAAGATTCCAACTCCGAGATGCTTGCACCAGTCCATAAATGGATCGCTGGAGTTTGCAAACTTTGTCAGCATTTTCTGGATCGACAAAACCTTCTGGTTGTATCATATACAACTCTTCCTTAAGGTAACCATTAAGGAACGCTGTTTTGACATCCATCTGCCAAATTTCATAATCGAAAAAGGCAGCTATTGCTAACATGATTCTGACGGACTTAAGCATCGCTACGGGTGAGAAGGTCTCATCGTAGTCAACTCCTTGAACTTGTGAAAAACCCTTTGCCACAAGTCGAGCTTTATAGACGGTGACATTACCGTCCGCGTCCGTCTTCCTCTTAAAGATCCATTTGTTCTGAATGGCCTTACGCCCTTCAGGTAATACTTCCAAAGTCCATACTTTGTTTTCATACATGGATCCCATCTCGGATTTCATGGCCTCTAACCACTTCTCGGAATCCGGGCTCATCATCGCTTCTCCATAGCTCGTAGGTTCATCGTTGTCTAACAACATGACCTCTAAGACAGGGTTGCCGTACCACTCGGGAGCAGTACGCGTCCTTGTCGACCTACGAGGTTCGATAGCAACTTGATCCAAAGCTTCATGATCATCATCATTAACTTCCTCTTCAGCTAATGTAGGCTCCACAGAAACAACTTTCTGCGCTGCGCTACTCTCAGGTTGAAGTAAAGGTTCAACAACCTCATCAAGTTCTATCTTCCTCCCACTCAATTCTTTCGAGAGAAACTCTTTCTCAAGAAATATTCCGTTTTTAGCGACAAACACTTTGCCTTCGGATCTGAGGTAGAAGGTATACCCAACTGTCTCTTTTGGGTATCCTATGAAGACGCATTTCTCCGCTTTGGGTTCCAGCTTTTCAGGCTGAAGCTTTTTGACATAAGCATCACATCCCCAAACTTTAAGAAACGACAGCTTTGGCTTCTTGCCAAACCAAAGTTCATATGGCGTCGTCTCAACGGATTTCGATGGTGCCCTATTTAAAGTGAATGCAGCTGTCTCTAATGCATAACCCCAAAACGATAGTGGCAAATCGGCAAGAGACATCATAGATCGCACCATATCCAATAAGGTTCGATTACGACGTTCGGACACACCATTACGCTGTGGTGTTCCAGGCGGTGTTAATTGTGAAACAATTCCACACTGTCTTAAGTGACTGCCAAACTCATAACTCAGATATTCTCCTCCTCGATCAGATCGTAGGAATTTAATCTTCTTGTTACGATGATTCTCAACTTCACTCTGAAATTGTTTGAACTTTTCAAATGTTTCAGACTTGTGTTTCATTAAGTAAATATACCCATATCTACTTAAGTCATCAGTGAAGGTGAGAAAGTAACGATAACCACTGCGCGCCTCAATACTCATCGGACCGCACACATCAGTATGTATGATTTCCAATAAGTCACTTGCCCGTTCCATTGTTCCAGAGAACGGCGTTTTAGTCATCTTGCCCATGAGGCATGGCTCACATGTGTCAAGTGATTCAAAATCAAGTGACTCCAAAAGTCCATCAGCATGGAGCTTCTTCATGCGTTTTACGCCAATATGACCTAAACGGCAGTGCCACAAGAAAGTGGTATTATCATTATCAATTCTACATCTTTTGGCATCAATGTTATGAACATGTGTATTATTACTATCGAGATTCAATAAGAATAAACCCCTCACATCGGGTGCATGACCATAAAAGATATTACTCATATAAATAGAACAACCATTATTCTCTGATTTAAATGAGTAACCGTCTCGCAATAAACAAGATCCAGATATAATGTTCATGCTTAACGCAGGCACCAAATAACACTTATTTAGGTTCATCACTAATCCCGATGGTAATTGAAGAGCGAGCGTGCCGACGGCGATCACATCAACCTTGGAACCATTTCCCACGCGCATCGTCACTTCGTCCTTTGCCAGCCTCCGTCTATTCCGCAGTTCCTGTTTTGAGTTGCAAATATGAGCAACCGCACCGGTATCAAATACCCAGGCACTACAACGAGGGTTGGTAAGGTACACATCAATAACATGTATATCATATATACCTTGTTTGTTGTTGGCCGCCTTCTTGTCAGCCAAATACTTGGGGCAATTCCGCTTCCAGTGTCCAGTTCCCTTGCAATGAAAACACACAGTTTCTGGTTTGGGTCCAGCCTTGGGTTTCTTCACGAGAGGAGCAACTGCTTTGCCACTCTGCTTGGAGTTACCCTTCTTACCCTTGCCATTTTTCTTGAAACTAGTGGTTTTATTGACCATCAACACTTGATGCTCCTTCTGAATTTCAGACTCAGCGGCTTTCAGCATCGCAAACAGCTCGGCGACTGACTTGTTCATCCCGTGCATGTTATAGTTCAACACGAAGCTCTTGTAGCTAGGTGGCAATGATTGAAGAACTCTGTCAGTGATAGCCTCTGGCGGAAGGGGCATCCCTAACTCAGCCAGGCGGGTGGAGTACCCAGACATTCTGAGCACGTGATCACTGATAGACCCGTTCTCCTCCATCTTGCAAGCATAGAACTTATCGGAGATCTCATATCTCTCGATCCGGGCATTCTTCTGAAAGATAAACTTCAACTCCTGGAACATCTCATATGCTCCATGACGTTCAAAACGTCTTTGAAGTCCCGGTTCTAAGCCGTACAACATTGCACATTGAACTATTGAGTAATCATCAGAACGAGCCTGCCAGGCGTTCACAACGTCTAGAGACTCAACTGGAGCGGGTGGATCACCAAGCGGTGCATCAAGGACATAAGCCTTCTGGGAAGTCGTAAGGATAATCCTTAGATTACGGGCCCAGTCCACAAAGTTACTTCCATCATCTTTCAACTTAGCTTTCTCTAGGAACGCATTAAAATTCAGGGGTGCTACTGCGCGAGCCATGATCTACAACATAAATATTGCAAAGACAACTTAGACTATTGTTCTTAGATAATGAGTTTAGTTAATCATATTAAAAACTCCCACTCAAATTGACATCCCTCCGATCATTCGAGTGCAACATGATCCAAATCCACCAACTCAAGTCCGATCATCACGTGAGTTGAGGTGGTTTCAATGGTGAACATCTTCATGTTGATCATATCTACTATATGACTCATGTTCGACCTTTCGGTCTCTTGTGTTCCGAGGCCATGTCTGTACATGCTAGGCTCGTCAAGTTTAACCCGAGTGTTCCGCACGTGTAACATGGCTTACACCCGTTGTATGCGAACGTAGAGTCTATCACACCCGATCATCACGGCGTGTCTCGAAACGACGAACTTTCGCAACGGTGCACACTTGGGGAGAACACAATTTATCTTGAAATTTAAGTGAGGGATCACCTTATAATGCTACCGTCGTCCTAAGCAAAATAAGATGCATAAAAGGATTAACATCACATGCAAATCATAAGTGACATGATATGGCCATGAACTTGTGCTTTTGATCTCCATCTCCAAAGCACCGGCATGATCTCCATCGTCACCGGCATGACACCATGATCTCCATCATCTTGATCTCCATCAACGTGTCGCCATAAGGTTGTCGCGCCGACTGTTGCTTCCACGACTATTGCTAACGTTTAGCGATAAAGTAAAGCATTACATAGCGCTTAATGATTGACACGCAGGTCATACAATAATTAAAGACAACTCTATGGCTCCTGCCAGTTGCCGTACTCATCGACATGCAAGTCGTGATATTCTATACATCACATGATCATCTCATACATCACATATATCTCATCATGTAATTGGCCATATCACATCACAACATACCCTGCAAAAACAAGTTAGACGTCCTCTAATTGTTGTTGCAAATTTTACGTGGCTGCTACGGGTATCTAGCAAGAACGATTCTTACCTACGCAAAACCACAACGTGGTGTAGTGATTGCTTTTTGATATTCTAAAAGAACCCTCTTCATTGAACCGATTCAACTAAAGTGAGAGAGACAGACACCCGCCAGTCACCTTTATGCAACAAGTGCACGCAGCGGTGAAACCAGTCTCGCGTAAGCGTACGCGTAATGTCGGTCCGGGCCGCTTCATCTCACAATACCGCGGAATCAAGTATCAACTAGTAACGGCAAGCAATATGTATACACCCACGCCCACAACTCGTTTGTGTTCTACTCGAGATCTCATCTACGCATAGACCTAGCTCTGATACCACTGTTGGGGAACGTTGCATGGGAAACAAAAATTTTCCTACGCACACATAAGATCTATCCATGGTGATGAGCATCTACGAGAGGGAGAGTGAATCTACATACCCTTGTAGATCGCTAAGCGGAAGCGTTAATAAACGCGGTTGATGTAGTCGAACGTCTTCGCGATCCAAATCGCCGAGCGTCCCGCGATCCAATCACGATCCTTCCGATCTAGTGCCGAACGGACGGCACCTCCGCGTTCAACACACGTACGGCTTGATGACGCCTTCACCTCCTCGATCCAGCGAGCGATGATGAAGTAGTGGTTGAGTTCCAGCAGCACGACGGCGTGGTGATGGTGGTGAGGAACAATCTCTGCAGGGCTTCGCCAAGCACTACGGAGATTATGACGGAGGAACTGGAGGGCTAGGGTTGCCGGCACACGGCTTGGGAAATCCTGATGTGTCCCGTGTGCTAGCCCTGCCCCTCTATTTATATGTTGAGCCTTGGGGTCTAAACTTGGAGTAAAAGCCTCCTCCGGGTCGGTTTTGCCCGCACAAGGTCGGTTTGGCCCGCAGGAAAAGAGTCCAATTCGGACCCTGCCGAATCGTGCACAGCCGCGCACAAGCGGTAGTACCGCTTCACACAAGCGGTAGTACCGCTTGGGCGGTAGTACCGCTTCACACAAGCGGTAGTACCGCTCCGGCGGTAGTACCGCTTCACCAAGCGGTAGTACCGCTTACGCGGCAGCAAAACTACTTTTGCACTTTCCAATACCTTGTGGGCTTTATCCCTTTGGCTCATATAAAGTGTTGCTGCACCCGAACACTTCGGTAAACATCCGGAACCCCTTCCGGTGAACTTCGGAACTCTTCCGGAGATCAAAACACTATTATCACATATATCAATCTTTACCTCCGGACTATTCCGGAGATCCTCGTCACGTCCGGGATCTTATCCGGGACTCCGAACAACTTTCGGTCACCAACATAATAACTCAATTATACTAATCGTCACCAAACGTTAAGTGTGTAGACCCTGCGGGTTCGAGAACTATGTAGACATGACCGAGACACCTCTACGGCCAATAACCAATAGCGGGACCTGGATGCCCATATTGGCTCCTACATATTCTACGAAGATCTTTATCGGTCGAACCTCTATGTCAAGGATTCAGTTAATCCCGTATGCTGTTCCCTTTGTTCTTCGGTATGTTACTTGCCCGAGATTCGATCGTCGGTATCACTATACCTAGTTCAATCTCGTTACCGGCAAGTCTCTTTACTCGTTCCGTAATACAAGATCTCGTGGCTAACACTTTAGTCACATTGCTTGCAAGGCTCATTGTGATGTTGTATTACCGAGTGGGCCCTGAGATACCTCTCCGTCATACGGAGTAACAAATCCCAGTCTTGATCCATGCCAACCCAACAGACACCCTCGGAGATACCTGTAGAGCACCTTTATAGTCACCCAGTTACGTTGCGACGTTTGATACACACAAGGTATTCCTCCGGTGTTAGTGAGTTGCATGATCTCATGGTCAAAGGAACAGATACTTGACATGCAGAAAACAATAGCAATAAACTGACACGATCAAATGCTACGTTTACAGTTTGGGTCTTGTCCATCACATCATTCTCCTAATGATGTGATCCCGTTATCAAATGACATCTCATGTCCATGGCTAGGAAACCTTAACCATCTTTGATCAACAAGCTAGTCAACTAGAGGCTTACTAGGGACACAGTGTTGTCTATGTACCCACACATGTATTTGAGTTTCCAATCAATACAATTATAGCATGGATAATAAACGATTATCATTAACAAGGAAATATAATAATAACCAATTTATTATTGCCTCTAGGGCATATTTCCAACAATGATCAGGCCCGGCCCGGCCCGGGATTTTCGGGCCGGGTCGGGTCGGGCCGTCCAGGCCGGGTTGCCCATTCCCAGGTCTGGTCTGGAGATGAATGGCCCGTAGGCGTTGCATCCTCGAGGAGACGGATGGCGTCATGCTTGGTTGCATCCTTCCGATGGGAGAAGAATAGCGCCACTGCGAGGGTTGCATCCTCCGTCCAGTGGGGGACGCAGATGCAAGGTTGGAAGCACGTCGAGCTTGCTGGGGAGGTGCAGTTGACCGTGGAGGTAGGGGTAGTGGTTTGGTATATAGGTTGATCGGATCCTGGGTTCGGGCTATGCGGGTGGGTCTGCCGACGAAAGTCATACTCCGGTTGTGGCTAGAGTCTTCGATGGCGGCGCCTTCAGGCGTCACTCCCTCATTGGAGGCATCGATGTAGCTGCTCCCACCTTGCCTTTTCTGGCGTGCTCCGGTGTAAACCCTTATCTAGTTTAGATCGGACGATGGCGGCGCTATCCGGTGTCGCGTACTCTTTTGGGAGCGTCGTTCTAGAGGTGGATCCGGTCAGAAGGACCCGTGGCTCGCAAGGATGTTTGTTGTATGCCGAAAGATGTCGTACGTATGGTTTTTGGGTCTGGTTTCCCTTATAAACTGGAGCAACCTTCTATATACTCAATGAATTTAGTAGTTCTCCTGTTAACATTAATAATAAAAATCAACCCTACCGGTCTTCCATGCATAAAATTGACAACACTAAGCTAGTAGTAAAATTCAGTTTCTCTCCCTCGCGTCGCCTCCTCTGAGGCTAACCCTAGTCCGTGATACGTCCATTTTGCATCATGATTTCCTACTATTATTTATAATGTTTTGATGAATAATAATGCTTTAGGGAGTGATTCTAATGCCTTTTCTCTCATAATATGCAAGGTTTACACAAAGAGGGAGAATACCGGCAGCTGGAATTCTAGACTTGAAAAAGCACATCAGAGATACCTATTCCGCACATCTCCAAATAAGCTGAAACTTTACGGAGAATTATTTTGGAATAAAAAAAATAGTGGAGCAAATAACTACCGGAGGGGCCCATCCTGGTGAGCACAAGACACCAGAGCGCGCCAGGCCCCCCAGGCGCGCACTGGTGGGTTGTGCCCAGCACGGCCCACCTCCGGTGCCCATCTTCTGGTATATAATATTTTTTTGACCTAGAAAATAATAAGAGAGGACTTTCGGGACGGAACGCCGTCGTCTCGAGGCAGAACTTGGGCAGGAGCACTTTTGCCCTCCGGCGAAGCGATTCCGCCAGGGGAACTTCCCTCCCGGAGGGGGAAATCGAAGCCATCGTCATCACCAACACCCCTCTCATCTTTGGGAGGACAATCTTCATCAACATCTTCAACAGCACCATCTCCTCTCAAACCCTAGTTCATCTCTTGTGTTCAATCTTTGTACCGGAACCTCAGATTGGTACCTGTGGGTGACTAGTAGTGTTGATTACATCTTGTAGTTGATTACTATATGGTTTATTTGGTGGAAGATTATATGTTCAGATCCATTATGCTATTCAATACCCCTCTGATCTTGAGCATGCATATTATTTGTGAGTGGTTACTTTTGTTCTTGAGTTCACGGGAGAAGTCATGTTGCAAGTAATCATGTGAATTTGATATGTGTTCGATATTATGATGATATGTTTGTTGTGATTCCCTTAGTGGTGTCATGTGAACGTCGACTACATGAAACTTCACCATCCTTGGTCCTAAGGGAATGCATTGTGCAGTATGATGGGTTGCTAGAGTGACAAAAGCTTAAACCCTAGTTTATGCGCTACTTCGTAAGGGGTTGATTTGGATCCAAACGTTTAATGCTACGGTTAGATTTTATCTTAATACTTTTCTCGTAGTTGCGGATGCTTGCGAGGGGGTTAATCATAAGTGGGAGGTTTGTTCAAATAAGAACAGCACCCAAGCACCGGTCCACCCACATATCAAATTATCAAAGTAGCGAACACGAATCAAACCAACATGATAAAAGTGACTAGATGAAATTCCCGTGTACCCTCAAGAACACTTTGCCTATTATAAGAAATTGTTCTGGCATGTCCTTTGCCACAAAAGGATTGGGCTACCTTGCTGCACTTTATATACCATTACCGTTACTTGCTTGTTACCAATTATCTTGCTATCAAACTATCTATTACCTACAATTTCAGTGCTTGCAGAAATTACCTTGCTAAAAACCGCTTGTCATTTCCTTCTGCTCCTCGTTGGGTTCGACACTCTTACTTATCGAAAGGACTACGATTGATCCTCTATACTTGTGGGTCATCAAGACTCTTTTCTGGTGCCGTTGCCGGGGAGTGAAGCGCTCTTGGTAAGTGGAAATAGGTAATGAAAAACTTATACTACGTGCTGAAATTTATTGTCACTTGCTACTATGGAAAACAATCCTTTGAGGGGGTTGTTCGGGGTATCTTCACCTCGACCGGAACCACAATTAGTTGCCCCTCAACCTACTGCACCTACTGAAAATATTGGTTATGAAATTCCTTCGGGTATGGTAGAACAACTGCTTGCTAAACCTTATGCAGGAGATGGAACTGAGCATCCTGATATGCACCTATTACATGTGAATGAAATTAGTGGATTATTTAAGCTTGCAGGTTTATCCGGAGATGAAGCTAAGAAGAAGGTTTTCCCTTTATCTTTGAAGGGAAAAGCATTGACATGGTATAGGCTATGTGATGATATTGGATCATGGAACTGGAATCGATTGCAATTGGAACTCCATCAATAGTTTTATCCCATGCATCTAGTGTTGGAAATATGCCCTAGAGGCAATAATAAATTAGTTATTATCATATTTCCTTGTTCATGATAATCGTTTATTATCCATGCAACAATTGTATTGATCGGAAACTCAGATACATGTGTGGATACATAGACAACACTATGTCCCTAGTGAGCCTCTACTAGACTAGCTCGTTGATCAAAGATGGTCAAGGTTTCCTGGCCATAGACATGAGTTGTGATGTCTACTACACAACTTTATTCTTGTAGACTCGTGTTGGGCCTCCAAGCGCAGAGTTTTGTAGGACAGTAGCAATTTTCCCTCAAGTCGATGACCTAAGGTTTATCAATCCGTGGGAGGTGTAGGATGAAGATGGTCTCTCTCAAGCAACCATGCAACCAAATAACAAAGAGTCTCTTGTGTCCCCAACACACCCAATACAATGGTAAATTGTATAGGTGCACTAGTTCGGTGAAGAGATGGTGATACAAGTGTAATATGGATAGTAGATATAGGTTTTTGTAATCTGAAAATATAAAAACAGCAAGGTAACTAATAATAAAAGTGAGCACAAACGGTATTGCAATGCTTAGAAACAAGGCCTAGGGTTCATACTTTCACTAGTGCAAGTTCTCTCAACAATACTGAGATAGTTGAATCATATGTAAATCCCTCACGTGAGACAAAGAGTTCACTCCAAAGTCACAAATAGCGGAGAACAAACGAAGAAATTATTGTAGGGTACGAAACCACCTCAAAGTTATCTTTTCCGATCAATCATATGAGCCATCCCCATTAATTGTCACGAACAGCCCTAGAGTTCGTACTAGAATAACACCTTAAGATACACATCAACCAAAACCCTAATGTCACCTAGATACTCCAATGTCACCACGAGTACCCATGGGCTTTATTATACGATATGCATCACACAATTTCAGATTCATCATGTTCAATCCAACACAAAGAACTTCAAAGAGTGCCCCAAAGTTTCTACCGGAGAGTCAAGACGAAAACATGTGCCAACCCCTATGCATAGGTTCCCAAGGTCACGGAACCCGCAAGTTGATCACCAAAACATACATCAAGTGGATCAATAGAACATCCCATTGTCACCACGGATATCCCATCGCAAGACATACATCAAGTGTTCTCAAATCCTTAAAGACTCAATCCGATAAGAAAACTTCAAAGGGAAAACTCAATTCATCACAAGAAGATAGAGAGGGGAAAACTCCATATGATTCATCTATATTAATAAAGCTCGCGGTACATCAAGATCGTGTCATCTCAAGAACACGAGAGAGAGAGAGATCAAACACATAGCTACTGGTACATACCCTCAGCCCCGAGGGTGAACTACTACCTCCTCGTCATGGAGACCGCCGGGATGATGAAGATGGCCTCCGGTGATGGTTTCCCCCTCCGGCAGGGTGCCGGAACGGGCTTCCGATTGGTTTTTCGTGGCTACAGAGGCTTGCGGCGGCGGAACTCCCGATCTAGGTTTCTTTCTGGGGGTTACGGGATTTATAGGAGTGTTTGGCGTTGGAATCAAGTCAGGGGGACTCCCGAGGGGCCCACAAGCCAGGGGGCGCGCCCCCTAGGCTTGTGGCTGCCTCGGGACTCCTCTCCGGTATCTTTTTGCTCCAGTATTTTTATATTTTCCAAAAATATTCTCCATAAATTTTTATTCCGTTTGGACTCCGTTTGATATTCCTTTTCGGCGAAGCTCAAAAACAAGGAAAAAACAGAAACTGGCACTGGGCTCTAGGTTAATAGGTTAGTCCCAAAAATAATATAAAATAGCATATTAATGCATATAAAACATCCAAAACCGATAATATAATAGCATGGAACAATAAAAAATTATAGATACGTTGGAGACGTATCAGCATCCCCAAGCTTAATTCCTGCTCGTCCTCGAGTAGGTAAATGATAAAAACAGAATTTTTGATGTGGAATGCTACCTAACATATTTATCCATGTAATATTCTTTAGTGTGGCATGAATGTTCAGATCCATAAGATTCAAAACAAAAGTTTAATGTTGACATAAAAACAATAATACTTCAAGCCTACTAACAAAGCAATCGTGTCTTTTCAAAATAACATGGCCAAAGAAAGTTATCCCTACAAAATCATATAGTCTGGCTATGCTCCATCTTCATCACACAAAGTATTAAATCATGCACAACCCCGGTTTTAGCCAAGCAATTGTTTCATACTTTAGTATTCTCAAACTTTTTCAACTCTCACGCAATACATGAGCGTGAGCCATGGATATAGCACTATAGGTGGAATAGAATATGGTGGTTGTGGAGAAGACAAAAAGAAGGAGATAGTCTCACATCAACTAGGCGTATCAACGGGCTATGGAGATGCCCATCAATAGATATCAATGTGAGTGAGTAGGGATTGCCATGCAACGGATGCACTAGAGCTATAAGTGTATGAAAGCTCAAAAAGAAACTAAGTGGGTGTGCATCCAACTCGCTTAATCACGAAGACCTAGGGCAATTTGAGGAAGCCCATCATTGGAATATACAAGCCAAGTTCTATAATAAAAATTCCCACTAGTATATGAAAGTGTCAATATAGGAGACTCTCTATCATGAAGATCATGGTGCTACTTTGAAGCACAAGTGTGGAACAAGGATAGTAGCATTGCCCCTTCTCTCTTTTCTCTCATTTTTTTATATATATTCTCTCTTTTTTTTGGTGGGCTTCTTTGGCCTCTTTTATTTTTTGTAAAGTCCGGAGACTCATCCCAACTTGTGAGGGAATCATAGCTTCCATCATCCTTTCCTCACATGGACAATGCTCTAATAATGATGATCATCACACTTTTATTTACTTACAACTCAAGAATTACAACTCAATACTTAGAAAAAATATGACTCTATATGAATGCCTCCGGCGGTATACCGGGATGTGCAATGACTCAAGAGTGACATGTATAAAAAATATGAACGGTGGCTTTGCCACAAATACGATGTCAACTGCATGATCATGCAAAGCAATATGACAATGATGATGTGTGTCATAAATGGAACGATGGAAGTTGCATGGCAATATATCTCGAAATGGCTATGGAAATGCCATAATAGGTAGGTATGGTGGCTGTTTTTAGGAAGGTATTTGGTGGGTTTAATGCACCGGCGAAAGTGGCGCGGTACTAGAGGGGCTAGCAAGGGTGGAAGGGTGAGAGTGCGTATAATCCATGGACTCAACATTAGTCATAAAGAACTCACATACTTATTGCAAAAGTCTATTAGTTATCAAAACAAAGTACTACACGCATGCTCCTAGGGGAAGGGTTGGTAGGAGTTAACCATCGCGCGATCCCGACCTCCACACAAAGGAAGGCAATCAATAAATAAATCATGCTCCGACTTCGTTACATAACGGTTCACCATACGTGCATGCTACGGGAATCACAAACTTTAACACAAGTATTTCTACCAATCCACAATTACTCACTAGCATGTCTCTAATATTACAATCTTTATATCTCAAAACAATCATAAGGAATCAAACTTCTCATAGTATTCAATGCACTTTATATGAAAGTTTTTATTATATCCATCTTGGATGCCCATTATATTAGGACTAAATTCATAACCTAAGAAAATTACCATGCTGTTTAGAGACTCTCAAAATAATATAAGTGAAGCAAGAGAGTTCAACAATTTCTATAAAATAAAGCCACCACTGTGCTCTAAAAAGATATAAGTGAAGCACTAGAGCATATTGCCTAGCTCAAAAGATATAAGTGAAGCACATTGAGTAGGTAAACAATCAAATAACTATGTGAAGACTCTCTCATCTAAGAATTTCAGATCTTAAGTATTTTATTTAAACAGCAAAACAAAATAAAATGACATTCCAAGGATAGCACATATCATGTGAAGAAGCAAAAACTTAGGTTCAACCGATACTAACCGATAATTGTTGAAGAAGAAAGGTGGGATGCCAACCGGGGCATCCCCAAGCTTAGATGCTTGAGACTTCTTGAAATATTGATTAGGGATGCCTTGGGCATCCCCAAGCTTAAGCTCTTGTGTCTCTTTAATTCCTCTCATATCATGGTTTCCCTAATTCTTATAAACTTCATCCACACAAAACTCAACAAGAACTCGTGAGATAGGTTAGTACACATAAGAATAAATCAACACTTTATGTACTGCCAAGACAAGTTGCACAATAATTTTCAAACATTAGGTACTGTATACTATCATTTCCACAATTTATATCTACCAATATAGGCTATGGAAACTATAGGATAAGTAGATAACAAAACTATGACATCAATCTGTCTAATCAGAACAGTCTGTAGCAATTTATTAAACCAGTGTACTTATGTAACTCAAAAAATTATGACACTTTAGGACATACTAAATAATATATATGACAATACTTTGTAAAAATTTCAGAAACTTTCCACGTTCCAGTAAAATATGAAAATTCAAATACTACAGCAAAAGTTTCTGTTTTCACACAGCACATATCAAACATGCAATTCAAGCATCCTAAAGGAAATTCTTGGAAATTTTTATTGAAAAACAAGATTATAAATAACACCTAACAGAAAATAACAAAATATAATGACGATCCAAGCAAAGCACATATTATGTGACGAATAAAAATATAGCTCTAAGTAAGATATACCGATAATGTTGAAGACGAAAGAGGGGATGCCTTCCGGGGCATCCTCAAGCTTAGACGCTTGAGTCTTCCTTGAATATTACCTTGGGGGTGCCTTGTGCATCCCCAAGCTTAGGTTCTTGTCACTCCTTATTCTCCTCATATCGGTGTCTCACCCAAAACTTGAAAACTTCAATCACACAAAACTTAACGGAACTTCGTGAGAAGGGTTAGTGTAATAAAGATAAATCATTCACTTAGGTACTGTCAAGACAAGATTCATAATTGTTCCCACATGATACCTACTGTATTCTATCATTCCCATAATTTATACCACTAAATAAAAGCTATGAGAACACTAAAACTAGCAAACTATGCATGCAAAACAGAATCTGTCAAAAACAGAACAGTCTATGAAGATCTGTAGTGTAACCATACTTACCTGTCTCTAAAACTTCTGAAAAATTAGTACAACCTGAATAATTTGTATATAAAGACTGTGTAAAAATTTCAGATCATTGTCACGCTTCAGTAAAAAATGAATATTCCTGTACTGGAGTCAAAAGTTTATGTTTTGGTTCAGCATCAGTTCTACTCATCTTGTGAGTCATCCCAAAGGCTTTACTTGGCACTTTATTGAAATAAAAGACACAAAACATTATTACTACAGTAGCTTAATCATGTGAACACACTAAAACAGTAGGGATAAATATTGGGTTGTCTCCCAACAAGCGTTTTTCTTTAATGCCTTTTAGCTAGGCATGATGATTTCAATGATGCTCACATAAAAGATAATAATTGAAACATGCAAGAGAGCTTCATGAAGCATATGACTAGCACATTTAAGCCTAACCCACTTCCTATGCATAGGGATTTTGTGAGGAAACAACTTATGGGAACAAGAATCAACTAGCAGGAAGGTAAAACAAGCAAAACTTCAAGATTTTCAACACATAGAGAGGAAACTTGATATTATTGCAATTCCTACAAGCATATACTCCTCCCTCATAATAATTTTTAGTAGCATCATGAATGAATTCAGCAATATAACCATCACATAAAGCATTCTTTTAATGATCCACAAGCATATAAAATTTATTACTCTCCACATAAGCATATTTCTTCTCATTCATAATAGTGGGAGCAAACTCAACAAAATAACTATCATGAGATACTTGTTTGACATAACCACTTTGAATATTGAAATCTTGATGACAAGTTTCATGTTTACTATCACTCTTTATAGCATACATGTCATCATCATAATAATCATAGATAGGAGGCATGCCATCATCATCATAAATTTGCTCATCAAAACTTGGGGGACTAAAAATATCATCTTCATCAAACATAGCATCCCCAAGCTTGTGGCTTTGCATATCATTAGCATCATGGATATTCAGAGAATTCATACTAGCAACATTGAAATCATGCTCATCATTAAAGTAATTCTCATTAAGTATTTTCATAATTTCTTCCTCTACCAATTGAGCACAATTTTCGGAATCCTTATTTTCACGAAAGACATTATAGAGACGAAACAAATGATGCAACCTAAACTCCATTTTTTTGTAGTTTTCTTTTATAAAGCCAAACTAGTGCTGAAACAAGAAACTAAAAGATTCAATTTCAAGATCTAAAGATATACCTTCAAGCACTCACCTCCCCGGCAACGGCGCCAGAAAAGAGCTTGATGTCTACTACACAACTTTATTCTTGTAGACTCGTGTTGGGCCTCCAAGCACAGAGTTTTGTAGGACAGTAGCAATTTTCCCTCAAGTGGATGACCTAAGGTTTATCAATCCGTGGGAGGTGTAGGATGAAGATGGTCTCTCTCAAGCAACCCTACAACAAAATAACAAAGAGTCTCTTGTGTCCCCAACACACCCAATACAATGGTAAATTGTATAGGTGCACTAGTTCGGCGAAGAGATGGTGATACAAGTGTAATATGGATAGTAGATATAGGTTTTTGTAATCTGAAAATATAAAAACAGCAAGGTAACTAATGATAAAAGTGAGCACAAACGGTATTGCAATGCTTAGAAACAAGGCCTAGGGTTCATACTTTCACTAGTGCAAGTTCTCTCAACAATACTGACATAGTTGAATCATATGTAAATCCCTCACGTGCGACAAAGAGTTCACTCCAAAGTCACGATTAGCGGAGAACAAACGAAGAAATTATTGTAGGGTACGAAACCACCTCAAAGTTATCTTTTCCGATCAATCATATGAGCCATCCCCATTAATTGTCACGAACAGCCCTAGAGTTCGTACTAGAATAACACCTTAAGATACACATCAACCAAAACCCTAATGTCACCTAGATACTCCAATGTCACCACGAGTACCCATGGGCTTTATTATACGATATGCATCACACAATTTCAGATTCATCATGTTCAATCCAACACAAAGAACTTCAAAGAGTGCCCCAAAGTTTCTACCGGAGAGTCAAGACGAAAACATGTGCCAACCCCTATGCATAGATTCCCAAGGTCACGGAACCCGCAAGTTGATCACCAAAACATACATCAAGTGGATCAATAGAACATCCCATTGTCACCACGGATATCCCATCGCAAGACATACATCAAGTGTTCTTAAATCCTTAAAGACTCAATCCGATAAGAAAACTTCAAAGGGAAAACTCAATTCATCACAAGAAGATAGAAAGGGGAAAACTCCATATGATTCATCTATATTAATAAAGCTCGCGGTACATCAAGATCGTGCCATCTCAAGAACACGAGAGATAGAGATCAAACACATAGCTACTGGTACATACCCTCAGCCCCGAGGGTGAACTACTCCCTTCTCGTCATGGAGAAAGCCGGGATGATGAAGATGGCCTCCGGTGATGGTTTCCCCCTCCGGCAGGGTGCCGGAACGGGCTCCCGATTCGTTTTTCGTGGCTACAGAGGCTTGCGGCGGCGGAACTCCCGATCTAGGTTTCTTTCTAGGGGTTACGGGATTTATAGGAGTGCTTGGCATTGGAATCAAGTCAGGGGGACTCCCGAGGGGCCCACAAGCCAGGGGGGCGCCCCCTAGGCTTGTGGCTGCCACGGGACTCCTCTCCGGTATCTTTTTGCTCCAGTATTTTTTATATTTTCCAAAAATATTCTCCGTAAATTTTTATTCCGTTTGGACTCCGTTTGATATTCCTTTTCTGTGAAGCTCAAAAACAAGGAAAAAACAGAAACTGGCACTGGGCTCTAGGTTAATAGGTTAGTCCCAAAAATAATATAAAATAGCATATTAATGCATATAAAACATCCAAAACCGATAATATAATAGCATGGAACAATCAAAAATTATAGATACGTTGGAGACGTATCAAGTTGTCATTTGATAACGGGATCACATCATTAGGAGAATGATGTGATGGAGAAGACCCAAACTATGAACGTAGCATATGATCATGTCAAGTTTATTGCTATTGTTTTCTGCGTGTCAAGTATCTGTTCCTATGACCATGAGATCATGCAACTCACTAACACCGGAGGAGTACCTTGTGTGTATCAAACGTCACTGGGTGACTATAAAGGTGCTCTACAGTTATCTCCGAGGGTGTCTGTTGGGTTGGCGTGGATCGAGACTGGGATTTGTCACTCCGTATGACGGAGAGGTATCTCTGGGCCTACTCGGTAATACGGCATCACAAGAAGCTTGCAAGCAATGTGACTAAGGAGTTAGCCACGGGATCTTGTATTACGGAACGAGTAAAGAGACTTGCCAGTAACGAGATTGAACTAGGTATGGAGATACTGACGATCGAATCTCGGGCAAGTAACATACCGGTGGACAAAGGGAACTGCATACGCGATTGTCTGAATCCTTGACATCGTGGTTCGACCGATAAAGATCTTCGTAGAATATGTCGGAACCAATATGGGCATCCAGGTCCCGCTATTGGTTATTGACCGTAGAGGTGTCTCGGTCATGTCTACATAGTTCTCGAACCCGCAGGGTCTGCACACTTAACGTTCGGTGACGATTTGGTATTGTTGAGTTATGTATGTTGTTGACCGAAAGTTGTTCGCAGTCCCGGATGAGATTCCGGATGTCACGAGGAGTTCCGGAATGGTCCGGAGGTAAAGATTTATATATAGGAAAGTGGTATTCGAGTTCCGGAAAGGTTTCGGGTGTTTCTGGTAGTGTACCAGGAGTGTCGAAAGGGTTCCGTGGGTGCACCGGGAGGGGCCCACCCACCCCGGGGGGCCACATGGGCCTAAGAGGTGGCGCACCAGCCCCTTGTGGGAGGTGGACTCCTCCCCACCTGGCCGGCCGACCCCTCCTTGGAGGAGGGGCTAGGGCTGCGCCCCACCTACCCCCTCCTCCTATATATAGAGAGGGAGAGGGAGGGTAGCCACACCCCCCAGGCATAGGTGCAGCCCTCCCTCTCTCCCTAGATCTGTTTCTCCACCGAAAACGCATCTGCGGCAGCGCTTGGCGAAGCCTTGCTGAGATTGCTCGACCACCACCGCCACCACGCCGTTGTGCTGTCGGTGAACTCATCTACCTCTCCGCCCTCGCTTGCTGGACCAAGGAGGCAGAGACGTCATCGAGCTGTGCGTGTGCTGAACGCGGAGGTGCCGTCCGTTCGGCGCTAGATCGGAACGGATCAAGATTGAATCGCGGGACGGATCATGATTGGATCGCGAAGACGTTCGACTACACCAACCGCATTTCTTAACGCCTCCCGCTTAGCGATCTACAAGGGTATGTAGATGCAATCTCTCCTCTCGTAGATGGTCATCTCCTAGATTGATCTTGGTGAAGCGTAGGAATTTTTTTGTTTCCCATGCAACGTTCCCCAACAGTGGTATCAGAGTTAGGTCTATGCGTAGATGACATCACGAGTAGAACACAAAGGAGTTTGTGGGCATTGATATTCAGATTGATTCCTTCCTTGGTCTTTTCTTGATTCAGCGGTATTGTGGGATGAAGCGGCCCGGACCAACTTTACATGTCCACGTACATGAGACTGGTTCCATCGACTGACATGTAACTTTGTTGCATAAGATGGCTGGCGGGTGTTTGTCTCTCCCACCTTAGTTGAATCGGATTCGACAAAGGCGGTCCTTGTAGAAGGTTAAATAGCAACTTGTATATCACCGTTGTGGTTTTGCGTAGGTAAGAATCGTTCTTGCTAGATACCCATAGCAGCCACGTAAAACATGCAACAACAAATTAGAGGACGTCTAACTTGTTTTTGCAGGGTATGTTGTGATATGATATGGCCAAAGACATGATGATATATATTTGATGTATGAGATGATCATGTTTTGTAATAGTTTATATCAACTTGCATGTTGATACGGCAACCGGCATGAGCCATAGGGTTGTCTTTAATTATTATGTGGCCTGCGTGTCACTCATTTAGCGCTATGTAATGCTTTACTTTATCACTAAGCGGTAGCAATAGTAGTAGAAGCATGGTTGGCGCGACAACCCCGATGGCAACACGATGATGGAGATCATGGTGTCATGCCGGTGACGATGGAGATCATGCCTGTGCTTTGGAGATGGAGATCAAAAGCACAAGTTCATGGCCATATCATGTCACTTATGATTTACATGTGATGTTAATGCTTTTATGCATCTTATTTTGCTTAGGACGACGGTAGCATTATAAGGTGACCCCTCACTAAAATTTCAAGATAAAATTGTGTTCTCCCCAAGTGTGCATCGTTGCAAAGGTTCGTCGTTTCGAAGCACCACGTGATGCTCGGGTGTGATAGACTCTACGTTCGCATACAACGGGTGCAAGCCAGTTTTGCACATGCGGAACACTCAGGTTAAACTTGACGAGCCTAGCATGTACAGACATGGCCTCGGAACACAAGAGACCGAAAGGTCGAACATGAGTCATATAGTAGATATGATCAACATGGAGATGTTCACCATTGAAGCCACCCTATCTCACGTGATGATCGGACTTGGGTTGGTGGATTTGGATCATGTCACACTTAGATAACCTGAGGGATGTTGATTTGAGTGGGAGTTCTTTAGTAATATGATTAATTGAACTCATTATCATAAACATAGTCAAAATAACTTTGCAAATTATGTTGTAGCTCACGCTGTAGATCCCTAGATTTTGATACGTTACTAGAGAAAAACTAACTTGAAACTTGGTAGTAGCAACTATGCGGACTAGGTCCGTAAACTGAGGATTGTCCTCATTGCTGCACAGAAGGCTTGTGTCCTTGATGCACCGTTCGGTGCACCACCTCCTCAAGCGTCGTCTGTGGGTGTTGAGAACATCAGACAGGCACGTTTTTGATGACTACTTGATAGTTCAGTGCATCATGCTTTACGGCTTAGAATTGAGGCTCCAAAGACGTTTTGAACGTCACGGAGCATATGAGATGTTCCAAGAGCTGAAATTGAGACTTCAGGCTCGTGCCCGTGTTGAGAGGTATGAGACCCCCAACAAGATTCTTTGCCTGCAAGATGAAGGAGTATAGCTCAATCGGTGAGCGTGGGCTCAGATTCTCTGGGTGCTACAATCGCTTGAATCAAGTGGGAGTTGATCTTCCAGATAAGATAGTGATTGACATAGTTCTCCAAGTCACTGCCACCAAGCTATTGGAGATTTGTGATGAACTATAACATGCCAGGGATGGAGAAGATGATCCTTGAGCTATTCGCGATGTTTGACACCGCGAAGGTAGAAATCAAGAAGGAGCATCAAGTGTTGATGGTTAGTAAAACCACTAGTTTTGAGAAGGACAAGGGCAAGAAGGGAAACTTCATGAATGGCGAGCCAGTTGCCGCTCCAGTGAAGAAACCAAGGTTGAACCCAAACCCGAGACTAAGTGCTTCTATAATAAGGGGAACGGTCACTAGTAGCGGAACTGCCCCAGATACTTGGCAGATAAGAAGGCTGGTAACGTCAACAGAAGTATATTTGATATACGTGTTATTGATGTGTACCTTACTAGTACTCCTAGTAGCACCGGGGTATTAGATACCGGTTCAGTTGCTAATGTTAGTAACTCGAAATAAAAGCTACGGAATAAATGGAGACTAGCTAAAGGGCGAGGTGACGATGTGTGCTGGAAGTGTTTCCAAGGTTGATGTGATCACCATCGCACACTCCCTCTACCTTCGGGATTAGTGTTGAACCTAAATAAATGTTATTTGGTGTTTGCGTTGAGCATGAACATGATTAGATCATGTTTATTGCAATACGGTTATTCATTTAAGTCATAGAATAATGGTTATTCTGTTTACATGAATAATACCTTCAACGGTCATGCACCCAATGTGAATGGTTTATTGAATCTCGATCGTAGTGACACACATGTTCATAATATTGATGCCAAAAGATGCAAAGTTAATGATGATAGTACCACATACTTGTGGCACTGCCACTAAAGGTCATATTGGTGTAAAGCGCATGAGAAACTCCATGCTGATGGATCTTTGGACTCACTCGATTTCGAATCGGTTGAGACATGCGGACCATGCCTCATGGGCAAGACGACTAAAACCCCGTTTTCTGGCTTGATGGAGAGGCAAGTGACTTATTGGAAATGATACATGTTGATGTATGCGGTCCAATGAGTGTTGAAGCGTGCGGTGGATATCGTTATTTTCTTACCTTCACTGATGATTTGAGTAGATATGGGTATATTTACTTAATGAAACACAAGTCTGAAACATTTGAAAAGTTCAAAGCAATTTCAGAGTGAAGTTGAAGATCATCGTGACGAATAGATAAAATGTCTGTGATATGATCATGTAGGTGAATATCTGAGTTACGAGTTTGGTATGCAACTTAAGGCAATGTGGAAATTGTTTCACAACTCACGCTGCCTGAAACACCATAGTGTGATGGTGTGTCCGCACGTCGTAACCGTGCTCTATTGGATATAGTACGTACTATGATGACTCTTACCGATTTCCCACTATCATTTTGGGGGTTATGCATTAGAGACAACTACAGTCACTTTAAAATAGGGCACCATCTAAAGTCCGTTGAGATGACACCTTATGAATTATGGTTTGGCAGAAACCTAAGTTGTCATTTCTTAGATTTTGAGAATGCGATGCCTATGTGAAAAGACTTCAACCTGATAAGCTCGAGCCCAAAGCGGACAAATGCATCTTCATAGGATACCCTAAGGAAACAATTGGGTATACCTTCTATCTCAGATCCGAGGTCAAAGTGTGTGTTGCTAAAAACGGGTCCTTTCTCGAGAAAGAGTTTCTCTAGAAAGAATTGAGTGGGAGGAAGGTAGAATTTGATGAGGTTATTGAACCGTCACTTCAGTTGGATGGTAGCACGACGCAGAAAGATGTTTCTGCGGCGACTACACCAAATGAAGAGGAAGCTAATGATGATGATCATGAAACTTTGGATCAAGTTACTACTTTGCCTCGTAGGTCGACAAGGAATCGTACCGCCCCTAAGTGGTACGGTAATCCTGTCTTGGACGTCATGTTGTTAGACAACAGTGAACCTACGAGCTATGAAGAAGCGATGGTGGGTCCGGATTCCAACAAATGGCTAGGAGCCATGAAATTCGAGATAGGATCCATGTATGAAAGCCAAGTATGGACTTTGGTAGACTTGCGCGATGAACGGTAGGCCGTTAAGTACAAATGGACCTTTAAGAAAGAAGACAGACGTTGATGGTAAATGTCACCATTTATAAAGCTCGACTTGTCGCAAAGAGGTTTCCGATAAGTTCAAGGAGTTGACTGCGATGAGACTTTCTCAGCCGTAGCGATGCTAAAGTCTGTTGGAATTATGTTAGCAGCTGCTTCATTTTTCGATTATGAAATCTGGCAGATGGATGTCAAAATAGAGTTTCCTTAAAGGTTTACGTGAGGAAAGGCTGTATGTGATACAACCAGAAGGTTTTGTCGGTCCTAAGGATGCTAAAAGGTATGCAAGCTCCAGCGATCCTTCTATGGACTGGAGCAAGCATCTAGGAGTTGGAATAGGCGCTTTGATGAGGTGATCAAAGCTTTTGGGTTTATACAAAGTTTATAAGGAACTTGTATTTACAAGAAAGTGAGTGGGAGCACTATAGAATTTCTGATAAGTATATGTGAATGACATATTGTTGATCAGGAATGATGTAGAAATTTCTGGAAAGCATAAAAGGTTGTTTGAAAGGTGTTTTTCAAAGGAAGACCTGGATAAAAGGCTACTTAAATATTGGGCATCAAGATCTATAGAGATAGATCAAGACGCCTGATAAAACTTTCAATGAGCGCATACCTTGACAAGATTTTGTAGGAGTTCAAAATGGATCAGTCAAAAAAATAGTTCTTGCCTGATTTGTAAGGTGTGAAGTTGAGTGAGACTCAAAGCTCGACCACGGCAGAAGAGAGAAAAAGGACGAAGGTTGTCCCCTATGCCTTAGCCGTAGGCTCTACATAGTATGCCATGTTGTGTACCGCACCTGGTGTGTGCCTTGCCATGAGTGTGTCAAGGGGTACAAGAGTGATCCAGGAGTGGATCACTGGACAGCGGTCAAAATTATCCTTAGTAACTTGAGGACTGAGGAAATATTTCTCGATTATGGAGGTGATAAAGAGTTTGTCGTAAAGAGTTACGTCGATGCAAGCTTTGACACCAATCCGGATGACTCTGAGTAGCAATCCGGATACGTATAGTGGAGCACCATTGGAATAGCTCCAAGTGGAGCGTGGTAGCAGCATCTACAGTATGACATAGAGACTTGCAAAGTGCACACGGATCTGAATGTTGCAGACCCGTTGACTAAAAACCTCTCTCACAAGCAAAACATGATAAAACCCCAGAACTCTTTGGGTGTTAATCACATGGTGATGTGAACTAGATTATTGACTCTAGTGCAAGTGGGAGACTGTTAGAAATATGCCCTAGAGGCAATAATAAATTAGTTATTATCATATTTCCTTGTTCATGATAATCGTTTATTATCCATGCTAGAATTGTATTGATCGGAAACTCAGATACATGTGTGGATACATAGACAACACTATGTCCCTAGTGAGCCTCTACTAGACTAGCTCCTTGATCAAAGATGGTCAAGGTTTCCTGGCCATAGACATGAGTTGTCATTTGATAACGGGATCACATCATTAGGAAAATTATGTGATGGACAAGACCCAAACTATGAACGTAGCATATGATCATGTCAAGTTTATTGCTATTGTTTTCTACGTGTCAAGTAACTGTTCCTATGACCATGAGATCATGCAACTCACTGACACCGGAGGAGTACCTTGTGTGTATCAAACATCGCAACGTAACTGGGTGACTATAAAGGTGCTCTACAGGTATCTCCGAGGGTGTCTATTGGGTTGGCATGGATCGAGACTGGGATTTGTCACTCCGTATGACGGAGAGGTATCTCTGGGCCCACTCGGTAATACAACATCACTAGAAGCTTGCAAGCAATGTGACTAAGGAGTTAGCCACGGGATCTTGTATTACGGAACGAGTAAAGAGACTTGCCGGTAACGAGATTGAACTAGGTATGGAGATACCGACGATCGAATCTCGGGCAAGTAACATACCGGTGGACAAAGGGAACTGCATACGGGATTGTCTGAATCCTCGACATCGTGGTTCGACCGATAAAGATCTTCATAGAATATGTAGGAACCAATATGGGCATCCAGGTCCCGCTATTGGTTATTGACCGTAGAGGTGTCTCGGTCATGTCTACATAGTTCTCAAACCCGCAGGGTCTGCACACTTAACATTCGGTGACGATTTGGTATTGTTGAGTTATGTATGTTGGTGACCGAAAGTTGTTCGGAGTTCCGGATGAGATCCCGGATGTCACCAGGAGTTCCGGAATGGTCCGGAGGTAAATATTTATATATAGGAAAGTGGTATTCGGGTTTCGGAAAGGTTTCGGGTGTTTCCGGTTGTGTAGCAGGAGTGCCGAAAGGGTTCCATGGGTCCACCGGGAGGGGCCCACCCACCCCGGAGGGGCACATGGGCCTAAGAGGTGGCGCACCAGCCCCTGGTGGGCTGGGCAGCCGAACCCTAAAGGGGCCCATGCGCCCAAGGAGGTAGGTGGGGGTGCCTTGGAGAGGAGGGACTCCTCCCTAGGGCTTCCACTTCCCTTGTGGGAGGTGGACTCCTCCTCACCTGGCCGGCCGACCCCTCCTTGTAGGAGGGGCTAGGGCTGCGCCCCACCTACCCCCTCCTCCTATATATAGAGAGGGAGAGGAAGGGCAGCCACACCCCCAAGGCATAGGTGCAGCCCTCCCCCTCTCCCTAGATCTGTTTCTCCACCGAAAACGCATCTGCGGCAGCGCTTGGCGAAGCCGTGCTGAGATTGCTCCACCACCACCGCCACCACCCTGTTGTGTTGTCGGAGAACTCATCTACCTCTCCGCCCTCACTTGCTGGACCAAGGAGGCGGAGACGTCATCGAGCTGTGCGTGTGCTGAACGCGGAGGTGCCGTCCGTTCGGCGCTAGATCGGAACAGATCAAGATTGGATCGCGGGACGGATCGTGATTGGATCGCAAAGATGTTAGACTACACCAACTGCATTTCTTAACGCTTCCCGCTTAGCGATCTACAAGGGTATGTAGATGCAAACTCTCCTCTCGTAGATGGTCATCTCCTAGATTGATCTTGGTGAAGCGTAGGAAAATTTTTGTTTCCCATGCAACGTTCCCAAACATCTAGTTCATCGTGATCGGAATTATTTATATAATTTTTGGCCTCATGAAGGAGAAAGCATCGATCTAGCTTGGGGGCGGCTTAAGTCAATGTTATATTCATGCCCCTATCATGATATCCCGAGAGAAGTTATTATTCACAATTTTTATGCTCGGCTTTCTCATAATGATCAATACATGCTCGATACTTCTTGTACTGGTTCTTTTATGAAGAAGACTATTGAATTCAAGTGGGATCTCTTAGAAAGAATTAAATGCAACTCCGAAGATTGGGAACTCGACGAAGGTAATGAGTCAGGTATAAAGCTTAAGTTTGATTGTGTTAAATCTTTTATGAATACTGATGCTTTTCACAAGTTTAGCACTAAATATGGACTTGTCTCTGAGACAATAGCCTCTTTCTGTGAAGCATTTCTACTCATGTTGATCTCCCTAAGGAGAAGTGGTTTAAATATCACCCCCCTATTAAATAAGAAATTAAAGAACCGGTGAAAACTAAAGATGAAACCATCATTTACAATGTTGATCCAATTGTGCCTACTGCTTATATTGAAAAACCACCTTTCCCTGTTAGGATAAAGGAAAATGCTAAGGTATCAACTGTGGTCCGCAAGAGTAATATTAGAGCACCTAAGCCCTCTGAACAAATTAAGGTAGAACCTAGTGTTGCTATGGTTAAAGATCTCTTGGTAGAAAATATTGATGAGCATGTTATTTACTTCTGTGATGAAACTGCTAGAATTGCCAAACCTAATGAAAAAGATAAACATAGGCATGCCTATTGTCTCAGTCAAAATAGGAGATCATTGCTATCATGGTTTATGTGACATGGGTTCTAGTGTTAGTGCTATTCCTTTTACCTTATATCAAGAAATTATGAACGATATAGCACCTGCCGAAATAGAAGACATTGATGTTATTATTAAACTTGCTAATATAGACACCATCACACCACTCGGGATTGTTAGATATGTTGAAGTCTTGTGTGGTAAAGTAAAATATCCTACTGATTTTCTAGTTCTTGGTTCCCCACAAGATGACTTTTGCCCCATTATCTTTGGTAGACCTTTCTTGAGCACCGTCAATGCTAAGATAGATTGTGAAAAACAAACTGTCAGTGTTAGTTTTGGTGATGTGTCTCATGAGTTTAATTTCTCCAAGTTTAGTAGACAACCTCGTGATAGAGAATTATCTAGTAAGGATGAAATAATTGGTCTTGCTTCTATTGCCGTGCCTCCTACTGATCCACTAGAACAATATTTGCTTGACCATGAAAATGATATGCACTTGCGTGAAAGAAATGAAATAGATAAAAATTTCTTTGAACAACAGCCTCTCCTAAAACACAATTTGTCTATTGAAACCCTTGGAGGTCCTCCTCCACCAAAAGGTGATCCTATGTTTGAATTAAAGCAATTGCCTGATACATTGAAGTATGCTTATCTTGATGAGAAAAAGATATATCATGTTATTATTAGTGCTAAGCTTTCAGAACACGAAGAAGAAATATTATAAAAATTCTGAGGAAGCATCGGGCTGCGATTGGATATACTCTTGATGATCTTAAGGGTATTAGTCCCACTCTATGTCAGCACAAGATCAATATGGAACCTGATGCTAAACCCGTTGTTGATCACCAACGACGATTGAATCCTAAGATGAAAGAAGTAGTAAGAACTGAAATATTAAAGCTTCTGGAAGCAGGTATAATCTATCCCGTAGCTGATAGTAGATGGGTAAGTCCTGTTCATTGTGTCCCTAAGAAGGGAGGTATTACCGTTGTTCCTAATGATAAAAATGAACTCATTCCACAAAGAATTGTCACTGGCTATAAAATGGTAATTGATTTTATAAAATTAAATAAAGCTACTAGAAAAGATCATTACCCTCTGCCTTTCATTGATCAGATGCTAGAAAGATGATCTAAACACACACACTTTTGTTTCCTGCACGGATATTCTGGCTTCTCTCAAATACCTGTATCACAATCTGATAAAGAGAAAACCACCTTTACTTGTCCTTTTGGAACCTATGCTTATAGACGCATGCCTTTTGGTTTATGCAATGCACCTGCTACCTTTCAAAGATGTATGACTGTTATATTCTCTGACTTCTGTGAAAAGATTGTGGAGGTTTTCATGGATGATTTTTCCGTTTACGGAACTTCTTTTGATGTTTGCTTAAGCAACCTGGATCGAATCGTGCAGAGATGTGAACAAACTAATCTCGTCTTGAATTGGGAGAAGTGCCATTGAGAAAATGCCATGTCCTAAAGATATTAAAGGTATTCAAAGTTTCCTTGGTCATGTTGGTTTCTATAGGAGGTTCATTAAAGACTTCTCTAAAATTTCTAGGCCTCTTACTAATCTTTTGCAAAAGGATATCCCTTTTGTTTTTGATGATGATTTTGTAGAAGCCTTTGAAACACTCAAGAAAGCCTTAACTTCTGCGCCTAACTTTCAACCACCTGATTGGAACTTGCCTTTTGAAATTATGTGTGATGCTAGTGATTATGCTGTTGGTGCTGTTCTAGGACAAAGGGTTGATAAGAAATTAAATGTTATCCATTATGCTAGCAAAACTCTAGACAGTGCCCAACGAAATTATGCTACTACTGAAAAAGAAGTTTTAGCAGTGGTGTTTGCTTGTGATAAATTTAGATCCTACATTGTTGATTCAAAAGTCATTGTTCACACTGATCATGCTGCTATAAAATATCTTATGGAAAAGATAGATGCTAAACCTAGACTCATTAGGTGGGTTCTCTTGCTTCAAGAATTTGACTTACATATCATTGATAGGAAGGGAGCTGAGAACCCCATAGCTGATAACTTGTCTAGGTTGGAAAATATTCTTGATGACCCACTACCTATTGATGATAGCTTTCCTGATGAACAGTTAGCTGCGATAAATGTTTCTCAAAACACTCCTTGGTATGCTGATTATGCTAACTACATTGTCGCTATATATTTACCACCTAGCTTCTCATACCAAAAAAAGAAAAAAATCTTCTATGATTTAAGACATTACTTTTGGGATGACCCACATCTTTATAAAGAAAGAGTAGATGGTATTATTAGACGTTGTGTACCTGAGCATGAATAGGAACAAATCCTATGGAAATGTCATTCCGAAGCTTATGGAGGACATCATGCGGGAGACAGAACAGCTCACAAGGTATTGCAATCTGGTTTTTGTTGGCCTACTCTCTTCAAGTATGTCCATAAGTTTGTCTTGTCTTGTGATGAATGTCAAAGAATTGGTAATATCGGTGAGCGTGAGGAAATGCCTACGAATTATTCACTTGTTGTTGAACCATTTGATGTTTGGGGTTTTGATTATATGGGACCTTTTCCTTCCTCTAACGGGTACATTCATATTTTGGTTACTATTGATTATGTCACTAAGTGGGTAGAAGCTATTCCAACTAGTAGTGCTGATCACAACACCTCCATTAAGATGCTTAAAGAAGTTATCTTCTCGAGGTTTGGAGTCCCTATATATCTAATGACTGATGGCGGTTCACACTTTATTCATGGTGCTTTTTGTAAGATGCTTGCTAAATATGATGTTAACCATAGAATTGCATCACCCTATCATCCTCAATCTAGTGGTCAAGTTGAACTTAGCAATAGAGAAATAAAATTGATATTACAAAAAACTGTCAATAGGTCTCGAAAGAATTGGTCTAAGAAACTAGATGATGCACTTTGGGCCTATAGAACAGCTTACAAAAATCCTATGGGTATGTCTCCATACAAAATGGTATATGGAAAAGCTTGTCATTTGCCTCTAGAGTTAGAACATAAAGCATTTTGGGCAATTAATGAACTCAATTATGATTTCAAACTTGCAAGTGAGAAGAGGCTATTTGATATTAGCTCACTAGATGAATGGAGAACCCAAGCTTATGAAAATGCCAAACTATTCAAAGAAAAAGAAAAAAGATGGCATGACAAAAGAATCCAAAAGCGGGAATTCAAAATAGGAGACTATGTTCTTTTGTACAACTCTCGTTTAAGATTTTTTGCATGTAAGATTCTCTCCAAATGGAAAGGACCATATATTATCGAAGAGGTTTATCGTTCTGGAGCTATCAAGATTAATAATGCCGAAGGTACTAACCCGAAAGTGGTCAATGGACAAAGAATTAAACACTATATCTCAGGTACGCCTATTAATGTTGAAAGCAATGTTATCCAAACCATGACAATGATACGTCTCCAACGTATCTATAATTCTTGCTTGTTCCATATTGTTATATTATCATTCTTGGATGTTTTACAATCATTTTATAGCAACTTTATATCATTTTTTGGGACTAACCTATTGACATAGTACCAAAGTGCCAGTTGCTGTTTTTGCTTTTTTTTACTTCGCGGAATATCAGTACCAAACGGAGTCCAATCGCGATGAAACTTTTTGGAGATTTTTTTGGGCCAGAAGGGGAGGCTCGAGGAGACCACAACACACCAGGGCGCGCCCTGATGGGTTGTGCCCTCCTTGGGACCCCCACTCCACCGCCTCTGATGCCTATAAATTCCCAAATATTCCAGAAACCCTAAAGGAGTCGACGAAAAACACATCCAGCCGCCGAAAGTTCCAGAACCTCAAGATCCAATCTAACACCATCACGGAGGGGTTCATCATCCTCATTGGTGCCTCTCCGATGATGCGTGAGTAGTCCACCATAGACCTACGGGTCCGTAGGTAGTAGCAAGATGGCTTCCTCTCTCTCTCTCTCTTATGATTCTCAATACAATGGTCTCTTGGAGATCTATTTGATGTAAACTTTTGCGGTGTGTTTGTTGGGATCCAATGAATTTTGAGTTCATGATCAGTTTCTATCCATGAATATTATTTGAGTCTTCTTGATCTCTTATATGCATGATTACTTATAGCCTCATATTTCTTCTTTGAATCTTTTGTTTAGTTAGGCCAACTAGATCGATTTTTCTTGCCATGGGAAGAGGTGCTTTGTGATGGGTTCGATCTTGTTGTGTCCTCTCCCAGTGACAAAAGGGGCAGCGAGGCACGCATGTATCATTGCTATTAAGGATAACAAGATGGGGTATATTCCTACATGAATAGATCTTGTCTACATCATGTCACCGTTCTTATTGCATTACTCCGTTTTTCCATGAACTTAATACACTAGATGCATGTTGGATAGCGGTCGATGTGTGGAGTAATAGTAGTAGATGCAGGCAGGAGTCGGTCTACTTATCTTGGACGTGATGCCTATATCATGATCATCGCCTTGGATATCATCATGATTATTTGATCTTCTATCAATTGCCCAACAGTAATTTGTTCACCCACCGTGTGCTATACTCATGAGAGAAGCCACTAGTGAAACCTACGGCCCCCGGGTCTACTTTTCGAACATATTGATTTCTGATCCATCTTTTTGCCGCTTTTGTTTTGAGATCTATTATTCCACAAACCCAAAAATACCTTGCTGCACTTTTTATTTGCTCTTTTTATTCTGTGTTCTTGAGAGATCTATCTCTCCAATCTATCACTACCTAATCTATCTTTTTACCGTAGAGAGATTGACAACCTCTCTTTCGCATCGGGTTGCAAGTATTTGTTCTTTGTGTGCAGGTGTTGTTTACGTAGTGGTGGTGATCCTCCTACTCGCTCGATACCTTGGTTTCATAACTGAGGTAAATACTTACCATCACTGTACTGCATCATCCCTTCCTCTTTGGGGAAATACCGACGCAGTCTCAAGCCACGTCAGACACCGGAGAAACACATAAAAGAAACCTTCCGGAACACTCCAGAATTCTGAAAAATAGGAGGTACGTGATATGGTAAGTAAACGGACTCCGAAAAATCCACAAAAATATTTTCTGTCAGTTTTGGAATATTACAAAAATTAGGAAAATAAGAAATAAACGGGAAAGCAACCGAGGTGAGCATGATACACCAGGGCGCGCCCTAGTGGGTTGTGCCCACCTCGGACACCTTCCCGACTTCGTTTTCCTTCCCTATGCTTGCTTCCCAAGAATAAAAATTCTCTATATATACCCCCGACTGTTTTGACCACCGCATCGCAGAAAAATCCTCTGTTCTTGTTTCGTGTTGTTTTCCTGGCAGATGTGAAAATATGTCGTTTCAAAATTCAGAGGGGGAGAGCTATGTTTCTGACTATATTGCAGACCCCAAGATCTATGGAGAAGTGGAGCATTATGGATGGACCTCAGACGAGGAGGAAGACGCTGCCATGAAGGAAACAAAGGATGATAGCTCTGAGGAAGAGGATGACCCACTACCTCAGCCCGGAGACATGCATGTGGAATTCAAGAAGTCAAGCCTCCCTAAAGGATACAAACCTGAGGTTCAATTTATTCCATCTCCTTTTCTGCAGGAGAGCAAGGCGGCATTATGCAAAAATATATAAAGCTCGAGTTGGAGAATGATGATCTAAGGGAGGAAAATTTTATGCTCAAATATAAGTTGAAGAAGAAGGCTACTTCATCACCACCATCTTCATCATCACCACCACCAAAGGAGACTTGAGCACACGGGTATGGGCACTCCCCTTGGCTTGAGCCAAGCTTGGGGGAGGTGCCCCGGTATCGTATCACCGTCACTTTTATTCACCTTTACCTATTTTAGTTCGATCTATAGATTTTCTTGATTTAGTTGAATAAAAGTTTAGTATGGTCTATTTTTGAGTGTTAGTTTCCTGATCTATCTATCTATGTAATCGAGTGAGAGTTATATAATAAAGTTTAGTTTGAACTTTTGCTTCTTTATTTTCTTGTTGCAATCAAAATAAAAGGAAAGAGAAATAAATTAAAAGAATCCTATGCTAATCATATGGTAAGTAATGAAATCACATAAGGAAAAGTATAAGTGGTAAAATTTATTAGATATTGACAAACATAGCATTGGTCAATGATGCAATTCATGAAAGAATTAATAAAGGAAGAGAAGATTCACATGCAAATACACTATCTTGGACATCTTTTATGATTATGAGCCCCCATTAAATATTATATGTCAAAATTGTTGACATTTGACAAGGAAGACAACGTAATGATTTATGTTTGTTCATATTCACATAGAAGTTATATTGTCATAGATCCTTCAACATGTGGTGCTTGCTCAATATCTTTGCTAGCCAAAAATTCCGCACTAAGTACAGATACTACCTGTGCATCCAAAAACCCAAAACCCAAATTCATGTTTTGAGAGTCCACCAAATCTACCTACGGATCAAGTAAGATCCTTCAAGTAAGTTGTCATCGGTGCAATAAGGCAATAAAAATTGCTTCTAAATGTGTTTTTATCAATTAGTGTAAGAGAAAATCGAGCGCTATACGAACTTATGATGGAAAAGTAATCAAAGCGACGGACTGCATAATAAAGGTTGCTATCATAGGGGGCAATATAGCGTGACGTTCTTTTACATTAAGGGATTGAGCATACAAACCAAAAAGCGCATGACAACCTCTGCTTCCCTCTGCGAAGGGCCTATCCTTTACTTTTATGTATTTACTTTTATGCAAGAGTCAAAGTATTCTTTCCTATTCCTTTTTACTTTTTCTTTTTGCAAGCATCATGTGGTGAGGAAAGATCTAGGCACATATATCCAGTTGGATGTGAGTGAGCATGAGTTATTATTGTTGACATCACCCTTGAGGTGAATACGTTGGGAGGCGAAACTATAAGCCCCTATATTTCTAGGTGTCCGGTTGAAACTTTTTGCTCATGGGTATGCTGTGAGTGTTAGCAATCATAGAAGACTAAATGATGGTTGAGTATGTGGACTTGCCGAAAGGCTCCAACACGAGACCCTTCCTGAAAATATGATGAATTATAGTTGCAAAGTTGACTGAGAACATAGTTTGTTGGTTTCAATAAGGTTTATGCTTTATTTCCTTTTTCCTTGCGGGGTCGTGCAAAAATTTGGTTTTCCTCTTTGCCTCGCAATAGTATCGATTCTTGGAATAAGTGCATGGATGCTTTTATCACGAAGTATTTTCCGCCCGCGAAAATTATTTCCCTTAGGACACAAATCATGAATTTTAAGCAACTTGAGCATGAACATGTTGCACAATCTTGGGAAAGAATGAAATTGATGCTAATAAATTGTCCTACTCATGGTTTAAATCAGTGGATGATCATACAAAAAATTTATGCGGGGTTGAATTTTGTCTCTAGAAATCTTTTAGATTCCGCCGCGGGTGGTACTTTTATGGAGATTACTTTGGGTGAAGCTACTAAATTGCTAGATAATATTATGGCAAATTATTCACAATGGCATACTGAAAGAGCACCTACTAGTAAAAAAGGTTAATTCGGTTGAAGAAATTAGTGCTTTGAGTGATAAGGTTGATGCTTTGATGAAGTTAGTTGCTAGTAAAAATGCTTCTATTGATCTTAATGATGTGCCTTTGTCTACCTTGATTGAGCAAAATAGTGATTTCGTAGATGTGAACTTCGTCTCGCGAAACAATTTCAATAACAATGCTTATAGAGGTAATTTTAATCCTAGGCCTTTTCCTGAAAATTCCTCTAACAATTATGGTAATTCCTATGGTAATTATTCTTACAATAATAATAGGAACACCTCTGATCTTGAGAGTAATATTAAAGAATTTATCAATGCGCAAAAGGTTTTCAATACTACGATAGAAGAAAAGTTCAATAAGATTGATGATATGTCTAGAAGCATTGATAGAATTTCTCATGATGTGGAAAATCTCAAGTTGAAAGCTTTTGTGCCTAAAATTGATGAATCAATTAAAGATTTATATGTCTCTATGGATGAAAGTAAGAAAAGAACCACTATGCTTAGAGCTAGAAGAGAATTCTTAGAAAAATCATTTTCTAGCGATTGCCTTCAGAAAAATGATGAAGATCTTAAAGTGATTGGTGTTTCTTCTATTGATTCCTTGTTTAGTAATATTAAAATTGACGATAAAGGGACTGAAGTAGAGTCAACTTTAGCTAGAAGGCGTCCCAATAATTTGGAGGGTGAAAATCTTGATGAAAATTTTAATGAAAGTGGGTTTGAAGAGGTCAAAACTTTAACTAGTGATGTGCCCACTATTTTGGATTGCAAAGACTTTACTTATGATAGTTGCTCTTTGATTAAATGTATTTATTTGCTGCAATCCATGTTGAATTCACCCCATTCTTATGAACAAAATAAAGCTTTCACTAAACATATCGTTGATGCCATGATGAAATCTTTTGAAGAAAAGTTGGAGTTGGAGATTTCTATTCCTAGAAAATTACATGATGAGTGGGAACCTACCATTAAGGTCAAGATTAAAAATTATGAGTGCTTTGCCTTATGTGATTTGGGTGCTAGTGTTTCCACGATTCCGAAATCTTTATGTGATGTGCTTGGTCTCACCAATATTGAAGAATGTTCTCTAAATTTGCACTTGACGGATTCTACTATTAAAAAGCCTTTGGGAAAATTAATGATGTTCTTATTCTTGCAAATAGGAACTATGTTCCCATAGATTTTATTGTTCTTGATATTGATTGCAATCCGTCTTGTCCCATTATACTTGGTAGACCGTTCTTACATACTATAGGTGTCGTGATTGATATGAAAGAAGGCAATATTAGATTTCAGTTTCCACTAAGAAAGGGTATGGAACACTTCCCTAGAACAAGAATTAAGCCACCATATGAATCAATCATGAGAACATCCTATGGAGCAAAAATCAAGGATGACAATACTTGAATCTATACGTTATGCCTAGCTAGGGGCGTAAAACGATAGCGCTTGTTGGGAGGCAACCCAATGAATAAATTTATTTTCATCTTTTTATTTCTGTTTTTGAGTGTTGACACAATTATGCCTCTGTTATGATTGTGTTTTTATGTTTTATTTAGTGTTTGTGCCAAGTAAAGCCTTTAGGATGATTCATAAGATGAGTAGAAACAATGCTGAATCTGAAACAAAAACTTTGCCTCCAGTGTTCGAATTTTATTTTTTTACTGGAACGTGATATTGAGCTGAAACTATAACACAGTATTGCTATACAAATTCTTTAAGTTTTCCTAATTTTTCAGAATTTTTAGAGTTACAGAAGTATGGTTAGAGTACAGATTACTACAGACTGTTCTGTTTAAGATAGATTATGTTTTCGTTGCATTGTGTGCTTGTTTTGATGAATCTATGGGTTGTATTGAAGGGTATGAGCCATGGTAAAGTAAAATACAGTAGGTATAATGCAATAATAAAATATGAATGGGTTTGCAACAGTACTTAAAGTAGTGATTTGCTTTATTATACTAACGGATCTCACGAAGATTTTGTTGAGTTTTGTGTGATTGAAGTTTTCAAGTTTTGGGTGAGATCACGATGGATGAAGGAATAAGGAGTGAAAAGAGCCTAAGCTTGGGGATGATACAGCACCCCCAAGATATATCCAAAGAGAAACAAGCAACTAAGCTTGGGGATGCCCCGAGCGGCATCCCCTCTTTCTTCTAATGACCATTGGTATTTTACTTGGAGCTATATTTTTATTCGTCACATATCATGAGTTTTGCTTGGAGCGTCTTGTATCATTTGAGTCTTTGCTTGCTTTGCTTTTTACTTTGTCACTTGTATCCTTGCTGGACACACCTATTTGAGAGAGTGTAGGACCGAAAGTATGTCTAGAGGGGGGGTGATTAGACTACTTGACCAAATAAAAATCCTACCTTTTCCCAATTTTAAGTGTTGGCAGATTTTAGCATTGATAGCAAGCCAAGTACACCCTACACATGCATGTCTAAGAGTATCGCAGCGGAAAGTAACAACAAGCATGTATAGTAGAGGGTAGGAAGGAAGATCGAACGCAATTTGTAGACACGAAGATTTTTCCCGTGGTTCCGATAGGTGGTGCTATCGTACGTCCACGTTTATGGAGTCTTCAACCCACGGAGGGTAACGGTCGCGAGAGTCCACGGAGGGCTCCACCCATAAGGGTCCACGAAGTAGCAACCTTGACTATTCCATAACGGCTTCCGTCCACGAAGGACTAGCCTCACTATGGGTAGATCTTCACGAAGTAGGCGATCTCCTTACCCGTACAAACTTCTTGGTTCAACTCCACAACACGAAGTAGGAGGCTCCCAAGCGACACCTAACCAATCTAGGAGGCACCACCCTCCAAAAGGTAATAGGCTCGGCAATGTCGATGAACTCCTTCCTCTTGTGCTTCAAGATGATAGACTCCTCAACACACAATCACTCTCTCACAGATTTGGCTATGGTGGAAGAGATTGATTTGGTGGAAAGCAACTTGGGGAGGCTAGAGATCAAGATTCATATGGATGGAGTGGAATAGCTTGATCTCAACACATGAGTAGGTGGCTCTCTCTCAGAAAATATGATGGGGCAAGTATGGAATAGTTCTGAGTACTTCTCTTTCGAGTGGGTGGTGGTGAAGGGGTATATATAGGCATCCCCAAAAATCCAACCGTTACACCTAAAGTGACCAACTCGGTGACACCGATGTGTGAATCTCGGTGGTACCGAAGTGACCAAAAGGCAGTAACTTTTGAATCTCGGTGAGACCGATATATAATTCTCGGTGGTACCGATAAGGTAACCAACGGTCAGATTGCGCAACTCGGTGACGCCGATCCAACAAACTCGGTGGTACCGATTTTGTGAATCGAGGTAACAGAAAGTTGGCAACCCAAACTCGGTGGCACCGAAGTGGAATCGGTTCCACCGATGTGCTAGGGTTTGGCATGGGTCTGTCTGAATTTGGGAATCGGTGGCACCGAGTGGAAATTGTTGGTTGCACCAATTTTGGATGTTTGGCTTTGGACAGACTTTTGTGGAAGAGCTTGTGGGTGTTTTTGGTGACTATCTCTTGTGCACGTGGAGCATCTTGTTCACCAAAAGTACCTTACCCCCTTTTAATAGTATTGGCTTTCCTATAGACTCAAAGTGATTTCTCACAAAGTAAAATGTAGAGTCCTCTTCCTTGAAGCTTTGCCAATCCATTTCCTTGCATCTTGGGGTTTCTCCACAATCCTTTTGCCATCCCTATCATTGAACTTTTCCTGAAATATGCTTAGTGGAAACATTAGTTCAATGACATATATGTTGTTATTAATTACCAAAACCACCAAGGGAGCAAATGTGCTTTCGGAGAGCCAAAATTATGCTATGATTTGTTAGAATTGCTCTATATGCTTCACTGAAACTTTTTGAGCTATAGAATTGCTCTAGTGCTTCACTTATATCTTTTTTAGCACGGTGTGCTTGGAAATTTTTGAAGAAACACTCTCATGCTTCACTTAGATAAATTTGAGAGTTAGTAAATTTTGAAGAAATCATCTCATGCTTCACTTATACTATTTTGAGAGATGAAATCTCTATGCTCATGTTCTTCACTTAAATTTGTTTGAGCTTGTCAAAAGCAATGGAAATATATGAAACTAGTCCCAAAGTGATAGATATCCAAGGGGGATATAATAAAAACTTTCATGAAGATCATTGGACAAATTAAACTTGATTCCTTGTAATAGTTTTGAGACATGATGATAGTAATATGTGAGTAATGTTAGTGAGTAATTATGCTTTAGTAGGAATATTGGTGTTAAGGTTTGTGATTCCCAATGCAAGTACGAATATCAATAGTTATGCAATGAAATTACATCCTACTTATGGTGCATTATTCGGTGTTAGTTATGCTCAATGCTCGCTTATGTGAATTTTCGTTTCTCGGTTGGTTGCTTCTCAATCTATTTGCTAGCCTCCACTTGTACTAAGTAGAAATACTACTTGTGCATCGAAAATCCTTAAACCCAGTTTTGCCTTATGAGTCCACCATACCTACCTATATGCGGTATTTCCATGCCGTTCTAAGCAAATTTGTATGTGCCATCTCTACTTTTCAAAATAAATTTCCTTTTTGTGTGCTCGTGCCGCTCATGAAACGGTAGGGGGTGTCCAATATTTTTCCATGCTAGATGTGTTATTCTCAAGATGAGTGTTTATTCACTTGTCATTGCATGAGAGTACGGCGGTAATAGGGATGCCCATTCGCGAAATGAAAAAAAAGAAAAAAATTACTTTATGTTGTCAAATAATAAATTCCTTGGAAAGTGTTGGTATGGAAGGCAACCGTGGATACGGACAGCCATGGATTGTGAAAGAATGGTGGAAAAGGAATAAACTTTATTTTCTGTTTGGGAATCGCCTATGATATATCTAGCATGGAAAGTATTGTGAACTACTTTGTCGTTTTCGTTGAGAGGAAAGGCATGCCACTCAAAATATTTTCCTCTCTCAATTTATACTTTGAGCTCTGGCACCTCTACAAATCCCTACTTCCCTCTGCGAAGGGCCTATCTATTAACTTTATGCAATTTTTATTTTTACTTTGAGTCTCCATATTCTCTTATAAAGCACCAACTAGGGGGCAATATGATCGTACTTGAGCATTGGGTGTAGCTAATATTTGAGTGTGTTTCATGAATGGATCAATGATTGAGCATGATGGGCTAGGGATAACTTTCTTTAGTGTTGATATTTTGAAAGACATGGTTGTTTGTCGTCATGCTTGAGTATTGAAGTCATTATGTTAGAACTAGACTATTGCTTTGAACCATCTAAAAGTCCAAATGTCCATGCTACAAAAGAAAAGAATATGTGATGAACATGTTAGGCAGCATTCCACATCAAAAAATCTGTTTTTATCATTTACCTACTCGAGGACGAGTAGGAATTAAGCTTGGGGAAGCTGATACGTCTCCAACATATCTATAATTTTGGCTTGTTCCATGCTGTTATATTATCATTCTTGGATGTTTTACAATCATTTTATAACAACTTTATATCATTTTTTCGGACTAACCTATTGACATAGTGCCAAAGTGCCAGTTGGTATTTTTGCTTGTTTTTTACTTCGCAGAATATCAGTACCAAACGGAGTCCAATCGCGACGAAACTTTTTGGAGATTTTTTTGGGCCAGAAGACATCCAGTGGGCCAAAGAAGTGCCAGAGGGGAGGGTCGAGGAGACCACAACCCACCAGGGCATGCCCTGATGGGTTGTGCCCTCCTCGGGACCCCTCTCCACCGCCTCTGACGCCTATAAATTTCCAAATATTCGAGAAACCCTAAAGGAGTCGACGAAAAACACATCCAGCCGCCGCAAGTTCCAGAACCTCAAGATCCAATCTAACACCATCACGGAGGGGTTCATCATCCTCATTGGTGCCTCTCCGATGATGCGTGAGTAGTCCACCATAGACCTACGGGTCCGTAGGCAGTAGCTAGATGGCTTCCTCTCTCTCTCTCTTTTGATTCTCAATACAATGGTCTCTTGGAGATCTATTTGATGTAAACTTTTGCGGTGTGTTTGTTGGGATCCGATAAATTTTGAGTTCATGATCAGTTTCTATCCATGAATGTTATTTGAGTCTTCTTGATCTCTTATATGCATGATTATTGATACGTCTCCAACGTATCGATAATTTATGAAGTATTCATGTCATATTTGCCTATGTTTTACTATAGTTTTATGATTTATTGGGACTAACCTATTAATGGTTGCAAAAGTGCACAAGTTCTTGTTTCAGACTTTTATGTGCAGGAATTAATTGAAAATTGTCAAAAAATGCAAAAGGAGCCTTGTTGGAGGAGGACTCTGACTTTCCTGAAATCTGTCCACGAACAGTTTTTAGAGATCGTCAGTTTGACCCCCGAAGACGGAGTCAAATGGAAAAAGCTAAAATTAAGAAAGTGTGGGGAATTTTATGGCATTGATTCTGGACTCCAAATTCGTCCAAAACGGAGTTCAGATGAGATCTGTAGACCCGTTTTACTGGAGGAAAATATCTGATTACGGGATTAGGAGAATTGATGACGTGATTGAATCCAACTCTTACCATATCTGATGTATTCCGCCAAGACACGAATTTGGGGACTCATGAGGGCTGTGAGGAGTCCCTAGGAAGGTTCTAGAGGTGCCCAAGAGCCATTGGATCAAGGGTCCATCTATCGGAGGGCCATAGAGCACCACAGAGGCACATATAAGAAGAGAAAAACACTAATTTCGGGAGAGCCACCAAGAGCCACGAATTTGCCTCTCCCTTGGCAGCCACCAAGTAGGGGAGAGGCTCCTCCATTGCAGCACCAAGACCAGGGAAGAAAGGGGGGCAAGGGGCCGCCGCCCGTCGCGACCGCCGCCGCCCGTCGCCGACGTCGTGGCTACCATCGCCTCCATCTCTTTGGGGTTGCACCTCTCCATTAAACAACTCTCTATTTCTCACCATGATAATGTGTGAGTAATCCACCTCGGGGCCGAGGGTATGTACCAGTAGCTATGTGTTCAATCTCTCTCTCTCTCTCTCGTGTTCTTGAGATGTCACGATCTTGATGTATCACGGGCTTTGTTAATATAGTCGGATCATATGATGTTATTCCCTTGCTATCTTGTTGTGATGAATTGAATCTTTCCCTTTGAGATCTCGTTATGTTGGATTGAATATTGGATTTGAGAACACTTGATATATGTCTTGCATGCGGATACCTGTAGTGACAATGGGGTATTCTATTGATCCACTTGATATATGTTTTGATACTCAACTTGCGGATTCCCGAGGTGACATTGGGGTAATCTATGCATAGGGGTTGATATACGTTCTTGTCCTACTTTCTCTGATAGAAATCTTGGGGTACTCTTTGAGTTTCTTTGTGTTGGATTGAGTATTATGAATCTGAAATTATTTGATGCGTATCGTATAATTAACTCATGGATACTTGTGGTGACATTGAAGTATCTAGGTGACATTAGAGTTGGTTGATGCATTTCATATGGTATTATTCTAGTACGAATTTCTAGATAGATCAATTGGAAAGGATAACTTGATGTTATCTTAGTACGAACTCTTGGATATATCGATCGGAAAGAATAACTTTAAGGTGGTTTCGTACCCTACAAACAATTTCTTCTTATGTTCTCCGCTAGATAAGAACTTTGGAGTGATTCTTCGTTGCACGTTGAGGGATGGTTATGTGATCCAATTATATTAGCATTGTTGAGAGATTGCACTAGCGAAAGTACGGACCCTAGGCCTTGTTTCCAAGCATTTATACAACGTTTTGCTCGCTGTTTACTATTTGTTACCTTGCTATTTTTATATTTTCAGATTACAAAAACTTATATCTACCATCCGTATTGCACTTGTATCACCATCTCTTCGCCGAACTAGTGCACCTATACAATTTGACATTGTATTGGGTGTGTTGGGGACACAAGAGATTTCTTGTATTTGATTGCAGGGTTGTTTGAGAGAGACCATCTTCATCCTACACCTCCCACGGATTGATAAACCTTAAGTCATCCACTTGAGAGAAAATTGCTACTGTCCTACAAAACTCTGCGCTTGGAGGCGCAACACGAGTCTACAAGAATAAAGTTGTGTAGTAGACATCAAGCTCTTTTCTGGCGCTGTTGCCGGGGAGGTGAGTGCTTGAAGGTATATCTTTAGATCTTGCAATTGAATGTTTTAGTTTCTTGTTTTATCACTAGTTTGGTTTATAAAAGAAAACTAAAAATGGAATTGAGGTGGCCTCATATTATTCGTCTTTATCATGTCTTTCTTGAAAATGATGGAAAAGAAAATTGTGCTCAATTGGTAGAGGAAGAAATTATGAAAATACTTAATGAGAATTCCTTGAATGATGAGCATGATTGTATTGTTGCTAGTTTGAATTCTCTGAATATCCATGATGCTAATGATATGCAAAGCCACAAGCTTGGAGATGCTATGTTTGATGAAGATGATATTTTTTGTCCCTCCCCCCCCCCCCCCCCCCGAAGTTTTGATGAGCAAATTTATTATGATGATGGCATGCCTCCTATCTATGATGATGACATGTATGATATAAAGAGTGATAGTGACCATGAAACTTGCCATCATGATTTTAATTTTCATTTGGATTGTGCCAATCATGTATCTCATGATAGTTATTTTGTTGAGTTTGCTCCCACTACGATGAATGAGAAGAAATATGCTTATGTGGAGCGTAATAAATTTTCTATGCTTGTAGATCATGAAAAGCATGCTTTATGTGATAGTTATATTGTGAAATTCCTTCATGATGATACTGAAATTTATTATGAGGGAGGAACGTATGCTTGTTGGAATTGCAATAATATCAAGTTTCCTCTCTATGTGTTCAAAGCTTTGAAGTTATGCTTGTTTTGCCTTCCTATGCTAGTTGATTCTTGCTCCCATAAATTGTTTGCTCACAAAATCCCTATGCATAGGAAGTGGGTTAGACTTAAATGTGCTTGTCATGAGATTCATGATGCTCTCGAGCATGTTTCAATTACTATTCCTATCTGAGCATCATTGAAATCATCATCCTAGCTAAAAGGCTTTAAAGAAAAGCGCTTGTTGGGAGACAACCCAACACTTTTCCTTTCAGTTTTTGTGTGTTAACATGATTAAGCTACTGTAGTAATCATGTTTTGTGTCTTTTATTTCAATAAAGTGCCAAGTAAAGCCTTTGGGGTGACTCACAAGCTTACTAGAATTGATGCTGAACCAAAACAGAAACTTTTGACTCCAGTATAGGAATTTTCATTTTTTACTGGAACGTGATAATGATCTGAAATTTTTAAACAGTGTTTATATACAAATTCTTCAGGTTTTACTAAAGTTTAGGAATTTTTAGAGACAGGGAAGTATGGTTATACTACATATCTTCACAGGCTGTTCTCTTTTCGACAGATTCTGTTTTGCATGCATAGTTTGCTTGTTTTAGTGTTTCCATAGCTTATATTTAGTGGTATAAATTATGGGAATGGTAGAATATAGTAGGTATGATTTGGGAACAATTATGAATCTTGTCTTGAAAGTACCTAAGTGAATGATCTATCTTTATTATACTAACCCATCTCACGAAGTTCCGTTAAGTTTTGTGTGATTGAAGTTTTCAAGTTTTGGATGAGACACCGATATGAGGAGAATAAGGAGTGACAAGAACCTAAGCTTGGGGATGCCCAAGGTACCCCCAAGGTAATATCCAAGGAAGACTCAACCTCATAAGCTTGGGGATGCCCCGGAAGGCATCCCCTCTTTCGTCTTCAACATTATCGGTATATTTTACTTAGAGCTATATTTTTATTCATCACATAATATGTGCTTTGCTTAGACCGTCATTATATATTTTTTATTTTCTGTTAGGTGTTATTTATAATCTTGTTTTTCAATAAAAAATTCCAAGAATTGCCTTAGGATGCTTGCATTGCATGTTTGATGTGTGCTGTGTAAAAACAGAAACTTTTTCTGTAGTGTTTGAATTTTCATATTTTACTGGAACGTGGAAAGTTTCTGAAATTTTTACACAGTGTTGTCATATAAATTCTTTAGCTTGTCCTAAATTTTCATAATTGTTTGAGTTACATAAGTACACTGGATTAATAGATTGCTACAGACTGTTCTGGTTGGACAGATTGCTGTCATAGTTTTGTTATCTATTTATCCTATAGTTTCCATAGCCTATATTCGTAGATAAAATTGTGGAAATGATAGTAAACAGTAGATGATGTTTGAAACTATTATGCAACTTGTCTTGGCAGTACATAAAGAGTTGATTTATTAGTATGTGCACTAACCTATCTCACGAGTTCTTTTCAAGTTTTGTGTGGATGAAGTTTTTGAGAATAGGTGGAACCGGGATATGAGAGGATTGAACGAGATACAAAAGCTCAAGCTTGGGGATGCCCAAGGCACCCCAAGTTAATATTTCAAGAAGTCTCTACCATCTAAGCTTGGGGCTGCTACGCATCCCGCATCTCTTCATCAAACAAATATCGGTTAGCCTATGTTGAGCCAAAAAAATTATTTGTCCACATGATATGTGTTATTCTTGGAGTGCTATTTTTATTTAGTTTGCTGTTTGAATAATATACTCAGATATGAAAATCTTTATTGGGAGAGAGTCCTCACATAGCTACTTAATTGTTTGACTACTCATTGATCTTCACTTATATCTTTTGAGAGTAGTTTGATGTTTACTCTTGTGCTTCACTTATATCCTAAGTGTAAATTGTGAATGAATGAAATATCATAAATCTGAAATTATCAATGTGCTATATTCTTAGTAGCAAGTTCACATTTGGTTTAGAAAGTAAAATCTATTAAAGTTTAACAATCACAATATTGGTCATACAAGCAATTCGTGAATGATTAGTATAAGGAAGAGAACTTTCACATACAAATATATTATCTTGGACATCTTCGATGATTGTGAATACCCATTAATTATTTTCAAACTTGAGAAAATTAGTTGAAGTTGGACAAGGAAGACAACGTAATGAGTTATGGTGTATATTTGCATAGAAGTTATATTCTTATGGATCCATCAACATGTGGTGCTTGTTTAGAACCTTTTGCTAGCAACACTTCGTACTAAGTAGAGATACTACTTGTGCATCCAAATCCTTGAGCCAAGTTTCTTCCATAAGAGTCCACCATACCTACCTATATATGGTATTTCACTACCATTCCAAGTAAATTTGCATGTGCCACCTCTAAACATTCAAATAAACATTTGTTTTGTGTGCCTGGACCGCTCATGGAGCGACGGGGGGCGGTTAGTATCTTCCATGTTAAGAGGGTTATTCTCATGATGAGAGTTTATTCACTCGTCCTTGCACGAGAGGGGCGGTAATAGGGATTCACAGTCCCGAAAAAAATGCAAATAATTAAAAAAAAACTTCCTCAGAAATGTTGTTGGTATGGACGGTACCCGTGGATTCGGCTAGCCGTGGAGTGTGTTTGTTGGTGGAGGGGGAGTAAACCTTTACTTTTACTATTGTTGACAATTATTTGATCATGATTTATTATTGTTGACAATTATCTCTATGATAAATGAGTTGGGAGGCGAAACATTAAGCCCCTATCTTTCTCTGTGTTCGATGGATGCCATTTGTTCTAGAAATATGCTTTGAGTACTAGCAATCATAGAAGGCTATATGATGATTGAGTATGAGGAGCTCTTACTTAGACTTTGTTGAGAATAAGTTGAATTACAATTGTTTGGTGACTAAGAACATATGTCGTTAAGTTTCAAGAGAATTCATTGTTTGAACCATAACATGTGAATTGGTTGCTACTTTATCATGATGAGTTTTATGAGAAAAAATTGCTGGTTATGATGCTAGAAAAATTGATTGGAATTATCATTGATCACACTTATATACTATGCTAGCATTCACACTTCATAAATTATTTAATTTATCATTTACCTACACTAGGACGAGTAGGAATTAAGCTTGGGGATGCTGATACGTCTCCAACGTATCGATAATTTATTAAGTATTCATGTCATATTTGCCTATGTTTTACTATGGTTTTATGATTTATTGGGACTAACCTATTAATGGTTGCAAAAGTGCACAAGTTCTTGTTTCACACTTTGATGTGCAGGAATTAATTGAAAATTGTCGAAAAAAACACAAAAGGAGCCATGTTGGAGGAGGACTCTGACTTTCCTGAAATCTGTCCACGCACAGTTTTTAGAGATCGTCAGTTTGACCCCCAAAGATGGCGTCAAATGGAAAACGCTAAAATTAAGAAAGTGTGGGGAATTTTATGGCATTGATTCTGGACTCCAAATTCGTCCAAAATGGAGTTCGGATGCGATCTGTAGACCTGTTTTACTGGAGGAAAATATCTGATTACGGGATTACGAGAATTGATGACGTGATTGAGTCCAACTCTTACCATATCTGATGTATTCGGCCAAGCCACGACTTTGGGGACTCATGAGGGCTGTGAGGAGTCCCTAGGAAGGTTCTAGAGGTGCCCAAGAGCCATTGGTTCAAGGTTCCATCCATCGGAGGGCCATAGAGCACCACAGAGGCACATATAAGGAGAGAAAAACCCTAATTTCGGGAGAGCCATCAAGAGCCACGAATTTGCCTCTCCCTTGGCAGCCGCTAAGTAGGGGAGAGGCTCCTCCATTGCAGCACCAAAACCAAGGAAGAAAGGGGGGCAAGGGGCCGCCGCCCGTCGCCGACGTCGTGGCTCCCATCGCCTCCATCTCTTTGGGGTTGCACCTCTCCATCAACAACTCTCTATTTCTCACCATGATAATGTGTGAGTAATTCACCTTGGGGCTGAGGGTATGTACCAGTAGCTATGTGTTCAATCTCTCTCTCTCGTGTTCTTGAGATGTCACGATCTTGATGTATCACGGGCTTTGTTAATATAGTCAGATCATATGATGTTATTTCCTTGCTATCTTGTTGTGATGAATTGAATCTTTCCCTTTGAGTTCTCGTTATGTTGGATTGAATATTGAATTTGAGAACACTTGATATATGTCTTGCATGCGGGTATCCGTAGTGACAATGGGGTATTCTATTGATCCACCTGATATATTTTTTGGTACTCAAATTGCGGATTCCCGAGGTGACATTGGGGTAATCTATACATAGGGGTTGATATACGTTCTTGTCCTACTTTCTCCGATAGAAATCTTGGGGGTACTCTTTGAGGTTCTTTGTGTTGGATTGAGTATTATGAATCTGAAATTGTTTGATGCGTATCGTATAATTAACTCATGGATACTTGTGTTGACATTGGAGTATCTAGGTGACATTAGAGTTGGTTGATGCGTATCATATGGTGTTATTCTAGTACGAACTCTTAGATAGATCGATCGGAAAGGATAACTTGATGTTATCTTAGTACGAACTCTTGGATAGATCGATCAAAAATAATAACGTTAAGGTGGTTTCATACCCTACAAACAATTTCTTCTTATGTTCTCCGCTAGATAAGAACTTTGGAGTGATTCTTCGTTGCACGTTGAGGGATGGTTATGTGATCCAATTATATTAGCATTATTGAGAGGTTGCACTAGCAAAAGTACGGACCCTAGGCCTTGTTTCCAAGCATTTATACAATGTTTTGCTCGCTGTTTACTATTTGTTACCTTGTTATTTTTATATTTTCATATTACAAAAACCTATATCTACCATCCATATTGCACTTGTATCACCATCTCTTTGCCGAACTAGTGCACCTATACAATTTGACATTGTATTGGGTGTGTTGGGGACACAAGAGATTTCTTGTATTTGATTGCAGGGTTGTTTGAGAGAGACCATCTTCATCCTACACCTCCCACGGATTGATAAACCTTAGGTCATCCACTTGAGGGAAAATTGCTACTGTCCTACAAAACTCTGCGCTTGGAGGCCCAACACGAGTCTACAAGAATAAAGTTGGGTAGTAGACATCAATTACTTATAGCCTCGTATTTCTTCTTCGAATCTTTGGTTTAGTTAGGCCAACTATCTCGATTTTTCTTGCCATGGGAAGAGGTGCTTTGTGATGGGTTCGATCTTGCGGTGTCCTCTCCCAGTGACAGAACGGGCAGCGAGGCACGCATGTATCGTTGCTATTAAGGATAACAAGATGGGGTCTATTCCTACATGAATAGATCTTGTCTACATCATGTCACCGTTCTTATTGCATTACTCCGTTTTTCCATGAACTTAATACACTAGATGCATGCTGGATAGCGGTCGATGTGTGGAGTAATAGTAGTAGATACAGGCAGGAGTCGGTCTACTTATCTTGGATGTGATGCCTATATAATGATCATCGCCTTGGATATCGTCATGATTATTTGATCTTCTATCAATTGCCCAACATTAATTTGTTCACCCATCGTGTGCTATACTCATGAGAGAAGCCACTAGTGAAACCTACGGCCCCCGGGTCTACTTTTCCAACATATTGCTTTCCGATCTATCTTTTTGCAGCTTTTGTTTTCAGATCTATTATTCCAAAAACCCAAAAATACCTTGCTGCACTTTTTATTTTCTCTTTTTATTTTGTGTTCTTGAGAGATCTATCTCTCCAACCTATCACTACCTAATCTATCTTTTTACCATAGAGAGATTGACAACCTCTCTTTCGCGTCGGGTTGCAAGTATTTGTTCTTTGTGGGAAGGTGTTGTTTATGTAGTGGTGGTGATCCTCCTACTAGTTTGATACCTTGGTTTCATAACTGAGGGAAATACTTATTGTCGCTATGCTGCATCATTCCTTCCTCTTTGGGGAAATACCGACGCAGTCTCAAGCCACGTCAGACACCTTCCGGAACACTCCAGAATTCTGAAAATAAGGAGGTACGTGATACGGTAAGTAAACGGACTCAGAAAAAACCGCAAAAATGTTTTCTTTCAGTTTTGGAATTTTACAAAAGTTAGGAAAATAAGAAATAAACGGGAAAGCAACCGAGGTGAGAACGATACACCAGGGCGCGCCAGCCCTGCCAGGCGCGCCCTGGTGGGTTGTGCCCACCTCGGACACCTTCCCGACTTCGTTTTCCTTCCATATGCTTGCTTCCCAAGAATAAAAATTCTCTATATATACCCCCGACTGTTTTGACCACCGCATCGCAGAAAAATCCTCTGTTCTTGTTTCGTGTTGTTTTCCTGGCAGATCTGAAAATATGTCATCTCAAGATTCAGAGGGGGAGAGCTATGTTGCTGACTATATTGCAAACCCCAAGATCTATGGAGAAGTGGAGCATTATGGATGGACCTCAAATGAGGAGGAAGGCGCTGCCATGAAGGAAACAAAGGATGATAGCTCTGAGGAAGAGGATGACCCACTACCTCAGCCCGGAGACATGCATGTGGAATTCAAGAAGTCAAGCCTCCCTTAAGGATACAAACCTGAGGTTCAATTTATTCCATCTCGTTTTCTGCAGGAGAGCAAGGCGGCATTATGCAAAAAGATATTAAAGCTCGAGTTGGAGAATGATGATCTAAGTGAGGAAAATTTTATGCTCAAATATTAGTTGAAGAAGAAGGCTACTTCATCACCACCACATTCATCATCACCACCACCAAAGGAGACTTGAGTACACGGGTATGGGCACTCCCCTTGGCTTGAGCCAAGCTTGGGGGAGGTGCCCCGGTATCGTATCACCATCACTTTTATTCACCTTTACCTATTTTAGTTCGATCTTTAGCTTTTTCTTGATTTTGTTGAATAAAAGTTTAGTATGGTCTATTTTCGAGTGTTAGTTTCCTGATCTATCTATCTATGTAATCGAGTGAGAGTTATATAATAAAGTTTAGTTTGAGCTTTTGCTTCTTTATTTTCTTGTTGCAATCAAAATAAAAGGAAAGAGAAATAAATGAAAAGAATCATATGCTAATCTTATGGTAAGTAATGACATCGCATAAGGAAAAGTATAACTGGTAAAATTTATTAGATATTGACAAACATAGCATTGGTCAATGATGCAATTCATGAAAGAATTAATAAAGGAAGAGAAGATTCACATGCAAATACACTATCTTGGAAATCTTTTATGATTGTGAGCCCCCATTAAATATTATATGTCAAAATTGTTGACATTTGACAAGGAAGACAACGTAATGATTTATGTTTGTTAATATTCACATAGAAGTTATATTGTCATAGATCCTTCAACATGTGGTACTTGCTCAATATCTTTGCTAGCCAAAAATTCCGCACTAAGTAGAGATACTACTTGTGCATCCAAAAACCCAAAACGCAAATTCATGTTTTGAGAGTCCACCATACCTACCTACGGATCGAGTAAGATCCTTCAAGTAAGTTGTCATCGGTGCAATAAGGCAATAAAAATTGCTTCTAAATGTGTTTTGATCAATTAGTGTAAGAGAAAATCAAGCGCTATACGAACTTATGATGGCAAAGTAATAAATGCGACAGACTGCATAATAAAGGTTGCTATCATAGGGGGCAATATAGCGTGACATTCTTTTACATTAAGGGATTGAGAATACAAACCAAAAAGCGCATGACAACCTCTGCTTCCCTCTGCGAAGGGCCTATCTTTTACTTTTATGTATTTACTTTTATGCAAGAGTCAAAGTATTCTTTCCTATTCCTTTTTACTTTTTATTTTTGCAAGCATCATGTGGTGAGGAAAGATCTAGGCACATATATCCAGTTGGATGTGAGTGAGAATGAGTTATTATTGTTGACATCACCCTTGAGGTGAATACATTGGGAGGCGAAACTATAATCCCCTATCTTTCTATGTGTCTGGTTGAAACTTTTTGCTCATGGGTATGCTGTGAGTGTTAGCAATCATAGAAGACTAAATGATGGTTGAGTATGTGGACTTGCCAAAAGGCTCCAACATGAGACCCTTCCTGAAAATATGATGAATTGTAGTTGCAAAGTTGACTGAGAACATAGTTTGTTGGTTTTCAGTAAGTTTTATGCTTTATACTCCTATGTTGTGATGAATTGTTACTTTTTCATGAGAAGTTATATGATGAAAGTATATGAATAAATTTTATGATAGAGTTTGTCACTGTTATGATAATAAGCATGATGCTACTATGTCCGTATTTTGTTTTTATCGGCACCTCTCTCTCAAACCATGTGGACATGCTTTTCAATATCGACTACATGACACTTCACCATCCTTGGGCCTAAGGGAATGCATTGTGGAGTAGTTATTAGATGATGGGTTGCTAGAGTGACAGAAGCTTAAACCCTAGTTTATGAGCTACTTCATAAGGGGCTGATTTGGATCCAAACGTTTAATGCTATGGTTAGATTTTATCTTAATACTTTTCTCGTAGTTGCGGATGCTTGCGAGGGGGTTAATCATAAGTGGGAGGTTTGTTCAAGTAAGAATAGCATCCAAGCACCGGTCCACCCACATATCAAATTATCAAGGTAGCAAACGCGAATCAAACCAACATGATAAAAGTGACTAGATGAAATTCTCGTGTACCCTCGAGAACACTTTGCCTATTATAAGAAATTGTTCTGGCCTGTCCTTTGCCACAAAAGGATTGGGCTACCTTGCTGCACTTTATTTACCGTTACCGTTACTTGCTTGTTACCAATTATCTTGCTATCAAACTATTTATTACCTACAATTTCAGTGCTTGCAGAAATTATCTTGCTGAAAACCGCTTGTCATTTCCTTCTGCTCCTCGTTGGGTTCGACGCTCTTACTTATCGAAAGGACTACGATTGCGCCCCTATACTTGTGGGTCATCAGGCCGCCGCCGCGTCCCCCCTCCCCTCATCTCCCTCTGCCGCCACCAGAGGTGCTCTTCGGCGCGGGCGCATGACACCTTGGAAGGTGGCGGCGGGGATCTCGCGGATCCGGCTTGCTAGAGAGCCTCGGCGCCCAGGGCGGCGACTCTGGTGGGTGGCGCGCGTCATGGCCTATGCAGCGAGCCTCGTCGGTGAGTGTTGTGTGGGCTGCCTCTCTGGCCATGTGGGCGGCCGGGGCGGTGGTCGTCGTCGTTCTGGCATCCCCACAGTGGTGTGCTAGCAAATCCTGGAGAAGACCCTTCCCCGACCCGTTCTGCCCTTTGGCGGCTACAGTCTATATCCTCGGGGTTCTATCGGGCGGATCTGGTGGTTGGGTGTGTTTCTAGGGGAAAACCTTGGCAGATGCAGCGGCCACTCCAAAGGCGACGTCTTCCCGCACCGTTCTCCTTCCTTGAGGCTTTCGAGTGGATTCCCTCCCCCCCCCTCGAGCATAGGTGAAAGCTTGTCCTCCCCTGCTTGGACGATGACGACACATGGTGCCATGCTCCTTCCTAAAGGCATCATCCGGGGATTGCTCTTGCGGTGGTGGAGTTGTTGGTGGTGCGATGACATGTGTGGCGGCCTGATCTTCTTTGCGGCAGCTTGCGCGATCCCCTGGTGCGGATGGTCTCTGCCACAGGTGCCTTGTGAGGGGATCGATGTCTCCTAGTCCAGCGCCGGTGGTACCCTTCTTGGTGGGAGTCCTGAACTTCGACGATGTTGAATTGTCACGATACTACAGTGTACTCATTATCTGTTGTAACCATGTAGTCCTAGTCTTCAGGGGTGATCCTAGTCCATCGCTCCACCAACGGTACGTGCCTTGCATGTAGGGCACTACCTCTGTATATGTACTCAGCTGTACTCTGAATGAAAGTGCAACACAAAGCACTATTCATCTTGGTTATCAGAGCCAAGGTTCCCTTCTCCCACCCGCCTCTCCCATGTCGTTCTCCGGCGCGGCTGCTGCCCCTCCTGCGCCGCCTGCCTCCATCACCAGCGATGACCATGCCGTCGAGCAGGCTGCTACTGCTATGGCCAACTCTGGCAGGGGAGCGCCGTCGGCCTCTCCACCCCGCCCTCGCGCCCACGTCACCGCGGACGGCTCTCTCCCTCTCGGTGCCCAGCCCGACACCGGCACTCTGCCCCTTGCGTCTCTCCCAGTTGCCAGCGCCTCCTCCTCCGTTCCTTCCATCCATGGCGTCAACATTGGCAGCTACATTCAATTCAAGGTCGACCTCGCCGCCGTCAACTTCACCCGCTAGCGCAAGGTAATCAACTTCTTGCTCGCCTGTTATCATGCCCAGGATCATGTCCAGCGGGACCACGCCAATCGTCTTTCCGATCCCGACTGGCGCGACGTGGACAACACAATCGTCTTGTGGTTCCTCGCCACGATCAAGGGTGACCTCCTCGACCTCGTCGCCCCTCCGGAGTCGTCGGCCTACCTGATCTGGTCCCGCCTCCACGACCACTTCTTCGACAATCAGGCAGGGCGTCAGCTCCACCTTGGGCAGGAGTTCCGCGCCTGCGTTCACGGCGATCAATCCATCCACGACTACTGTCGCCAGCTCCAGCTCCTCGCCTCTGCGCTCGCCGACGTCGGTGGCCCTGTCGACGACGACACCCTGACGCTCCAGATGCTTGACGGGCTCGGCGGCAAGTTCGCCGTGCAGGCGGCTATCATCCAGGGCATCGTTCCGCTACCCTCGTTCGTCCAGGCGCGTTCTCGCCTGGTCCTCGCCGAGCTCGCGCTTGACAAGTGCGCCCGCACTGCTGGCTCCCAGGTGCTCACCGTCAACATCGGCGGCGGCGGCGGTGTCGACCGCAGTGGAGATCGCGGGGATAATCAGGACCATGGCGGCGATCGCCAGGATCGTGGCAGCGACCGTGCGCTGCCTGGTGGTGGCGGCCGTGGCGGCGGCCAACTCAACGCTCATCGTGGCTGTGGCGACCGTGGGCATGGCGGCCGTGGCCGACAGGGTGGCGGGCGCGGCGTTTCGTCTGGCGGCCGCGGACAGTAGCCCTGGGTCGGCTACTTCGCTCCATGGGGCGTGTCGTTCCCGCCGCCGCGCGCGCTGTGGGTGCCACCGAATTCAGCCGGCATTCTGGGTCCGCGGCCGGGCGTGCCGACGCAGGCGTACCCCGTCCTATACTCCGGCGGACCTGCTGCCCCTCCTGCGCCGCCCGCCTCCTCTCCATACAGCTGGGACACCAACGCCATGTTCCACGCCGCCCCGAGCTATGGCTCTGCGTTTCCTTCAGCATCGGAGTGGATAATGGATACAGGGGCAGCCTCACACGTCACCGGGGATCCAGGTAGCCTTTCCTTGTCTCGTTCTTCAGTAGCGCTTAATTCTCGCCATATTGTAGTAGGCAATGGGGCACGCCTTCCTGTTGTTGCCACCGGTAGTGCCCTCCTTCCCCCACGCCCGTTCTACCTTACCAAAATTCTGCTTTCCCCTAATATTGTTAAAAACCTAATTTCCGTTCGCCAATTTACTCGTGACAATCTTGTATCTGTGGAATTTGACCCAAATGGTTTCTACGTGAAGGATTTGGTCAGCAAGGCTCTTGTTCTGAGGTGCAATAGTGGAGGCGATTTGTACCCTTTCTCCAGCAATAATGGTGACTCCGCTACGATGATCCTCGCCGCCGCAATGTCCGACTTGTGGCACCGCCGCCTCGGCCATCCTAGGTCCTCCACCTTAGCACATTTTTCCCTTGATTTCTTAGACTCATGTAATAAGAATGTCCATGATCCCCAATTTTGTAGTGCCTGCCAACTTGGCAAACACACACGCCTCCCCTTCCCCTCCTCTACATCTTACACCACCGCCCCCTTTCAACTAGTACATTGTAATTTATGGACATCTCCGATTATTAGCTTTTCCGGTTATAATTACTATCTTCTTGTTATGGATGATTACTCTCACTACTCATGGATGTTTCCCTTATGTGCTAAATCTGACACATGTGTGACCCTTGAACGCTTCTTTTCCTTTGTTCTAACGCAATTTGGTGTAATGATTCGCTGTTTGCAGTGCGATAACGGCGGTGAATTCCTCACCATGTCTCTCCGTGACTTCTTTGCCTTACATGGTGTCTCGTTCCATCTCTCATGCCCCTATACCTCTCCACAAAATGGCAAGGCCGAGCGTCTTCTTCGTACCACCAACGATGTCGTCCGCACATTGCTTCTCCAAGCATGCCTACCTCCACCTTTTTGGGTTGAAGCGCTACACACCGCCACTACCTTGCTTAACATCCGTCCATCCCGTGCCATCCACCATTTCACTCCTCATTTTATTCTCTATGGGCCCCATCCCACCTATGATCATCTCCGCACGTTTGGATGTTTGTGCTTTCCTAACCTTGCCGCGACCATTCCCCACAAGCTTTCTCCCCGCTCAGCCCGCTGCATCTTTCTCGGATATCCCAAGGAACAAAAAGGCTATCGGTGTTTTGATCTCTCCTCGCGCAAGGTTGTTATCTCCCGGCATGTTGTTTTTGATGAGTCTACTTTTCCTTATACACAAGTGCCGGAATACCCAGCCACACCGGATCCCTCTCCTACCAACCCACCTGACCCGATCTCCTACCCCACTACCGCGCCACCAGCTGGCGCGCGCCACCCAATCGCGCCGCATCCGCTGCCTCCCACTCCCGCGCGCGCCGCATCCGCTACACCTGATCAGCCAACCCCCCCCCCCTCGGGATCGCAACCCGCCATGCACGCCCCCCCCCCCCCCCCCCGCCAAGCACGTCCCTTCCACCCACCTCGTCCCGATCTCCCTCGATCGCTTTGCCCGCTGCTCGCTCTCCCGCTCCTACCGCTCGCCCCTCGCCTGGTCCCGCTAGGTCTTCCACCACCCAGTCGCTGCCCCCCAGGGCCATCCCGGTTGCACCACCCACTAACCCACATCAGGTGGTGACTCGTGCCAAGCACGGATTTTCCATGCCCAAATAGCATCATTCCTTAGCCGTTTCCACCGATATTTCTCCTCTGCCTTCCTCCTACCGTACAACACTTAAGGACCCTCATTGGCATGCTGCTATGCTTGACGAGTTTAATGTGCTAATGCGGAATGACACTTGGTCTTTGGTACCTTGTCCTGCAGGTGTTAACGTGGTGACCGGCAAGTGGATTTACCGCCATAAGCTCCATCCTGACGGCACGCTTGCCCGGTACAAGGCGCGCTGGGTCGTGTGGGGCTTCACACAACAACAGGGCGTCAACTACAGCGAGACTTTCAGCCCTGTTGTCAAGCCAGCTACCATCCGTGTGGTTCTCAGTCTTGCGACCGCCAACTCTTGGCCCATTCGGCAGCTGGACGTCAAAAACGCATTCCTTCTTGGTGACCTCGCCGAGACGGTCTACTGTCAACAACCTTCTGGGTTCGTTGACCCCTCCCACCCCACTCACGTGTGCCGCCTCCGCAAATCCCTATACGGTCTCAAACAAGCACCCCGCACTTGGTTCCTCCGGTTCACCGGTTATCTCTGCACTCTTGGTTTTCCCCCTCCAAGTGTGATAGCTCTTTGTTCATTCTCCACCGTGGGACCGCCACTGCCTACCTCCTGTTGTATGTTGATGACATCATCTTGACTGCAAGCACCACATCCCTTCTTGACACCCTTGTTGCCTCTCTTGCTCGCGAGTTTTCCATGAGCGATCTTGGTGACATACATCACTTTCTCGGCGTGAATGTTCCCCGCAACACACATGGGCTTTTCCTTTCACAGGAGCAATACTTGCGCGAGGTCTTGGATCAAGCCCGCATGCTGCATTGCAACCCGTCTCTACCCCTGCTGAAGCCAGTTCCAAGGCATCTAGCTCTGGCGGCTCACCATACCACGATCCCTCTCATTACTGCTCGATTCTCGGCGCCCTCCAGTATCTCTGTCTCACCCGTCCCGACATCACATACGTGGTCCAGCAGATTTGCCTCTTCATGCATGCCAACTTCGCGCTGGGTCGTGCGGGGCTTCACACAACAACAGGGCATCGACTACGACGAAACTTTCAGCTCTGTTGTCAAGCCGGCTACCATCCGTTTGGTTCTCAGTCTTGCGACCACCAACTCTTGGCCCATTCGGCAGCTGGACGTCAAAAATGCATTCCTTCATGGTGACCTCGCCGAGACGGTCTATCAGCTCATGAAACGCGTTCTGCGTTACCTTCGCGGCACCACTCACCATGGCCTGCAGCTCTACCGCTCTTCCTCCCTTGATTTGATTGCCTACAGTGATGCGGATTGGGCCGGGTGTCCGGACACGCGACATTCCACCTTGGGTTTCTGCGTGTTCTTGGGTGCCAACTTGGTGTCCTGGTCTTCTAAGCATCAACACACCGTTTCGCGGTCCAGTGCGGAAGTTGAGTACCGTGCGGTCGCCAACTGCATCGCCGAGTCTTGCTGGCTCCACCAACTCCTCGCTGAGCTTCATTGTCCACCACGTCGAGCGACCGTCGTCTACTGTGACAACGTCAGCGCCATGTATCTCTCTACTAATCCCGTCCAACACCAGCGGACGAAGCACGTAGAGATTGATCTCCACTTTGTACGTGATCGCGTCGCTCTCGGCGAAGCCAAGGTGCTTCATGTTCCCACCTCATCGCAGTACGCCAACATCTTCACCAAAGGGCTGTCATCTTCTGTATTTTGTGAGTTTCGGTCCAGTTTGAACGTCTTGCCAGGAGCCGTACCAACTGCGGGGGGGGGGGGGGGGGGTGTTGAACTGTCACGATACTACAGTGTACTCATTATCTGTTGTAACCATGTAGTCCTAGTCTTCAGGGGTGATCCTAGTCCATCGCTCCACCAACGATACGTGCCTTGCATGTAGGGCACTACCTCTGTATATGTACTCAGCTGTACTCTGAATGAAAGTGCAACACAGATCACTATTCATCTGACGATTCCAATCCATGATCGGTGCAAGGCTTGGTCCCTCTTCGTCCTTCTGTGTGGTCTTTCGCCTTCCATCAACGACCAGCCATGTATTCGGGCGGCGGTGATGGTGGCTCGGGCGCACCACGGCCACGACCAGCTGGCCTAACCATCCTGTTTATTTATAACAGTGGTAGTTTAGCAATGAGTAATGACAATGACAATGAATCATTCATGAAGTAACATGCACAAAGAAGGAAGTGCAATAGATACATCATAGTAGTCAAGCATGACATACAGATCCATACGTAGTTCCATTACAAACCAGCGGTACAAGTTCGGAAAGGTAAAGAACCTAAACAAACTTGGCGGCGCGCAGGCACGCGATAGAGGGATACAACAACGGGACATAGAGATATGCTACATCAACATCGGGGACAACCACTGAAGCCAGGTAACTGCTGGTGACTCTGAATGGCAAACCTGGGGGCAGGATTCTATAATCCATGAACACTCTGGTGAAGATACTGGTCCCGAACGGGGATCATATGTCCACGTGAAGGAGTACGACCTCCAACAGCAGGCCACTCAAGACCTGGTGGTAGCTCTGTCCTGCGTAGGTAAAGGATATACTCTGGATGCATCCTCGCTCTGACTACTGGTATCAACTGTGTCATAGCGTCGTAAAGACGAGTACGGGTGGCATACAACTCAGCAGTCAGAGCTCGGACAACATGATTCAGCACCTTAGTGTACTGCACCAGAACCTGCGAGTCGTAGCGATGACTCATGTAGGGGCTGTAGACAACAGTGTAGGATCGGTCGTTACGCTGCCGCACGTAAGCGGTGTAGACCTCGGTGTCGGCTGCAGTATCAACCCCAGCGGGGACATACGGGATGTATATGAATGTTGTCTCCTCCAAGTGGAGATTCTCCGCACGGAGACGGACTATAGCAGCATAGGCAGCATCATGAACTGCCATCTCAACAGTCACTCCAACACCACGAAAGGTGTGCAGCTCAGTGATGGAGCGGTCACGCTGATCCCAGATAACCATCACAGCTTCATACTGCTCCTGGTTGAACTCGCGGTAGTCCTTGTAAACAGTGTACTCGGGATACCAGCGATATCCCAGCCTGGTCAAGAGGTCAACCAGAATGGTCGGGAACCCAGTCGCATCGACAGACATCGTCAGACGAACAAGCTGCCTAGAGGGACACATCTGTAACAAGGAGGTTCAAAGATATCAAAAGACAGTGTGTGTGCATCATAACTTCAAAAGATAACAATTGTCGAAGAAACGGCTCTCCCGGTGGATGTGATCACGAGAACCTAATGTTAGAGTTAGTAAAATCATTTAACCCGAATAGAAGAGAGATCAGAGTCCCAGAGTATAGAAGAGGAATAAAAGATCCTAATACCACCCAATTGAGATGTGGGCCCGTAAGCCACACAACAATGTTAGTAAAAGTTTTTCAACGACTAGACTCGACTTCGGCCAAGGAGTTGAAAAGGGGGCTACCTATAGGCAGTCGGCTCTGATACCAACTTGTGACACCCCCATTTTGATTGTACGCTAATCATACATGCAAATGCATACGATCAAGATTAGGGACTCACGGGAAGATATCACAACAAAACTCTAGACACAAATTAAAGTCATACAAGCTTCATATTACAAGCCAGGAGCCTCAAGGGCTCGGATACATAAGCTCAAATTCAAACGAGTCAGCGGAAGCAAATATTATCTGAGTACAGACATAAGTAATCAAGTTTGCCTTAAGAAGGCTAGCACAAACATAAGCAACGGATCGAATGAGGCAAGGCCTCCTGCCTGGGAACCTCCTATCCTACTGTTGGTCGGGGGCAGCCTCCACGTAGTAGTAAGCTCCGTCGGTGTAGTAGTGGTCGTCGGTGGGATCATACGCCTCCTAGGCTCCGTCATCTGATCGCGGTAACGTATCAAGGGGAAAAGGGGAGCAAAGCAACAGTGAGTACTCATCCAAAGTACTCGCAAGACTTACATCAGAACTATACTAGAATATGCATCAGTATCAAAGGAATGGGGTTATAACTTTGGACTGACTGCAGAAATGCCAGAATAGAGGGGGAAGGCCTAGTCCTATCAAAGACTAGCATCTTCAGGGTCTTGCAACATTAGAAGAGTGCAGATTAGCATAATTAAAGTAGCAAGTTTTATTTAACCTCGCCCAGAGATTCTTCCTCGACTTCCTGTGAGAAAGCAATCCCGGAGCGAACACATTCATTTCAAAATCTCTAGTTCTAGTTGTAAGATCAGGATACAACTCCGAGCGTCCGTTACCGTGGACACGGCTATTCGAATAGATATACTTCCCTGTAGGGGTGCACAAACTTGCCCAACACGCTCGATTAACTCTGGCCGGACACACTTTCCAGGTCATGCCCGGCCTCGGCTGATCGACATGCCGTAGTCCTACCTAGGCTCAACAGAGAGGCCACACGTCGATCTACATCCTAATCGCAAAGGGGTCATGGGCCAATCTCCCTTCGCAATCTTGCGCGTTACGTGGACGGCCGGTGTCAGTCCTGGCACCTCTTTATACAAAGACGGTGCTTACGCGGGCCACCCGGGCGCGTGCCACTCAACTGTGACGTCTGAAGAGCTTTCGGGCGAATGTACGACGCAGAGTGTCCATACTGATTCCCGCGTGGTGGTTAGTGCGAAACAGGCCAGAGGCCTTCTGAGATCACATATCCAAATCCATTAATGTTTTGTTAATTGTGGCGACGATCAGTGCTCCACGATATGTGGTCCTGTCGCCCCGTCTCGAGGACTTGTGGCAAGGGCCAAGAATGCCCGGCCACGCCTCGTCATTATTACACCAACACCCTCCAGGTCATCCTGACCTCAACATGTTCCAGTAGTAAAGTCAAAGTATCTGTGTGTCCATGACACCAAGGGAAACCCGAGGAATCAACCTCGATGGATCGCACCTGATGTAACCGTCAAGGTGACCAGAGAATAATCACCCTCGTTGGTCTACGCTTGAGGTGTTGCACGAGAAAGTCGTCGTCGGGAGTGGCAAGGGAGGAATCACCCTCGATAACCACGACCGACTATCTACACTACAGAGTTAGCATCATGAGTACTTCACAAGGTGTCACCCTCGGTACTCGATAGTAGCTCTGCAGAGTCGTACAACTAAGGGGGTGTGCGGTGAATGTGACGGGCATGGCGTGTCCATCGGTTGATCAAGTCTTCGAGTTGTTGATGATGAAGCAGGGGCAACTGGGACTAGGGGTCACAGGGGATCACTAATCCACCTATACTAAGCCTTTAGTATAGTAGTAGGTACAACAATAGTTTAACAAAAATAGGCTATGCATCAGAATAGGAGCTATCTACAACAGTAGCAAAATCTAATGCAAGCATGAGAGGGAAAGAAATGGGCAATGTCGGAATGATCAAGGGGGTTGCTTGCCTTGCTGCTCTGCTGCAAAAGGTTGATCGTCAGTGGCGTAGTCGTACCCGGCAGCAGCGTCAGTCTCGGTGTCTACCGGACAGAAGAGGTGGAAGAAACAATAAATATAACGCAAGCAGATGCAACACAATGCATGACATGGCAATATGCAGTGCTAGTGATGAGCTAACGCAGTGCTGCACGTCACAGACGGAGCAAGAAAATATCTGACGATATCTCTCGGGTCTTTGGCTATTACAGAATAGATGAAGCTAACGCAAAATTTCCATGTTCATCATGCTAGGAGCATGTGACAGATGAACGGACAGCGTATTCGGATTCGTGAGATTTTTCTAAGCAACTTTCATATACAAATTATTTTCATCCGAGTTATAAATTATTTTATATGATTTTTCAAGTTTTAATAATATTTTGGAATTAATATATATTTATTTTAATTCGAAAATAAAACTAAAATACTGGATGCACCCGGTGCAGTGCACCCACAGGTGCAACAGGGGGTAGCATGTGGGTCCAGGGGGTCCTAGTTGACTGGATCAACTGGCCAATCAGCAGAGGCTGACAGGTGGGCCCCCCTGCTGAGTGAGCAGCTGACTAGGCCGGCCCTATCCACTAGAACAGTGGTAGGGCCCCACATGTCAGTCTCTGTGGGTCAATTAGTAGTTAGTCTAATTAGTTTAGGTTATTTAGCGGGTGGGGCCCGATGTTAGTGCCTGGTTTAAATAAACAAACTAATTTTCGATTAGCCTAATTAATCGACTACACGGGCCCACGTGTCAGTGGGTGTTAGGGCTTCAATTAACTGGCTAATGTCAGGGCCACACCGGTCAGCGACCCACCGGCTTTTAAAACGCGGCGGCACGCCGACGGCAGCCACAACAACGACGGCGAGGCCCGGAAAACGCCATCTGGGGCCAAATCGCGCGCGGTTGGGTGCTTTTTAACGGGCCAAGCATTGCGCGTCGAATGGTGGTGTTAGCTCGCACGGGGAGGGTCGGCAAGGGCGTCGGCGACGAGCCGCGACAACAGTTGCTTTCGGACCCGCACGGGCGCGCGTCTACAGCAAGCAAAACGAGCAAAGCAACGGCGGTACAGGCTCTGGAGCTCACCAGGAGCATGTTGGTGCTACCCAACTGAGACGGAGAGGCTCGGGAGCTCGAGCTGGCCAGCCATGGCGGCGGCCAGAGCTCGGAACGACGACAGCTAGCTAGCGGGCCTACGGGAGCGCAGCGAGGGAGGGGACTATGAGGGGGAGTTCTCATCGTTGCAGGGAAGGCTCGGGGAGGCATGAGGTGGTCGGAGTCCAGTGGATCGGCCGGAGACGTCCGCCGAGACCGAGCCGGAGGAAGTGCTCGGGGACGACGGCGCAGCGAGCCACGTCTCGAATTGGTGCGCGAGGTAGACGAAGAGGAGGCCCGCGGAGCTCTAGGGCACAGTGAGGGGGCGTAGGGACGCAGGTGGCTGCGAGCTTCAGCACTGCGCAGCCATGGCAGCGCTCGGGTTCGCCTGGAGAGGAGGAGATCGATCGCGGGGGGGGGGGGGGGGGGGGACTGGGGCTAGGGTTAGGGTTAGGGCGTCGGGGGGGAGGGTACTTGAGAGCGACGGGGAGCAGCGGATGCTCGCCACGGAGGCATCGGCCGCGTGGACGGCATGCGCGCCATGGCCTCCCTGCCTCTGGCGAGAGGTAGGAGAAAGGCCGGCCGATTTGGGCTGGGCCACTAGAGGCCCAGGTGCACAGTAGGTTTCTCTCCTTTCCCTTTTCTTTTTAAAACCTTTTTAAAGCTTCTTCTTTCAAATATTTCTAGCACTAGTGCACTTTTGTAAAATGGGCCACTTGGTCAAAAAATAATTTTGTAAAATATTTGACAGAGCCACAAAAAGTTTGGGGGCCTTTTGAATTTATTTGAAATTTACATAAATCAAAAGGGCATTTAATAAATGACTTGGCCTCTGTTTTAAATATTTTGAGGCACTAAAACACTTTACAAAAATGTGGGTTACAATTTTATAAAAGCTTAGGCAATATTTGCAACCCATCCATGAATTTAGTTTTCAGGTTTGCAGGGCTATTAAATCCACTTTTCAAATGAATTTGGATTGCAAAAGAATTTGAATTAAGAATTGCTTCCAAAAGTGATCAAACTTGGATTAGCAAAATGGATTAGCTTAATCCTCATGTTTACTGTAGCTTAGTTACAATGATCACTGTAGCATGAATCCAGGGGTGTTACACCTTATTATCTGGTCGTTTAGGGATTGTAGATCATGTACTACAACCATGAAATAATGAAAATAAAATAGTGGCATTCATATTACCCTTAAAAGAGGAAAAAATAAAAATAAATCAAAATCAAAACAATAAGTTTTCTAAGGAAGAATGAATTGGGTGGCATTGGTATTACCCTTCAAAAATAAAGAACACAATAAAATAATAAAATAATGACAAAATTTGCACACAATATACATAGAAATTGTGGTTCTTTTAATATCCAGAATAAATATGTAATACTAGATTTGTTTTGCAAAATACAACTCTCTTAGAAGGAATGAACTAGTGGACTTATTATTACACTTAAATAAGAAATAAAATTAATATAAAATTAAAACAAATTCAGAATAATCAAGTTTTCTAAGGTAGAATGAATTAGTGGTATTGATATTACCCTTTTAAAAACAAATAATAACCAAATTTTCACACAATTATATATAAATTATGTTTTTATAATATGCAAGTATAAGCATGTAATAATACAATTTTCGCAAAAGAAACATGGTCCTTGGCAAGGGAAAATGCAATCTTACGAAGGGAGGCTTGTTTTACTTAGATCATGCTTTAAAAATGTCCATTTCTACATGATGTCCCTCTTTCCTTTACCTAGGTTACTTGTAAGAATATGATTTCTTCAGGAAAAGTTTGCTATGTCTGGAGGATGGGGGTATTAGGAATACCATTTACTTAGATGGGATGAGGAGTGCCAACCTAAAGACCATTGAGGGCTAGGTCCTTAAAGCAGTGATCATCTATTTTCTTTGTAAATGGTTAGGGGAGCTAGAGAATGAAGATGGTCTTTGGGAAAAAGTGATTAGAAGTAAGTATGTTCATAGTGCTACTCTTTTTTATTTTGAAGCGACACTGGGGGCAAACTGTCCACCTGAATTTTCATATAGCCAAATGGCAAAAGGCGGCAGTTTACTTGGAGGCCAAAAGGCCAAGCAAGACACAAAAGGCCAAGGCGTAGAGATTACAAGGGCAAAAGGCCAAGCAAGACACAAAACAAGAGGAAACAGAAAGAGGAAGGGGAGGTTGGTGAGAAGAGAAGTGAACCCCTCACTAGACGACACCAAATCATCAAGCCAAAGCTAGATGAGGAGTTCCACGGCTCCGTCAAGGGGCCGACGACACCGAAAGCAAGAACCACCAGGACAAAGAGTTCTACGGGACCGGGCACCCACCGAAAAAGGATCGACGCATGTATGGTCAAATGGCACCGGGTAGCTGAGACCGAGCGACGACACTGGTTGTCGTCGACGAGAAGAAGGACAGAGCATAGTTGAGGCCCGCGACACCAGTGTGCCACCACAGATCAACTAGCGACGTGCAGCAAAAGTCTCCCCAACAATAGCCAAATGCTAATAAAGCACCAATCAAGGTACGTTGCCGGCACGGTTGAAAGGTATCAGATAGCCGAGATCAAGCAACAACACCGGTGTGCTGTCGACGACACCAAATGACGAAGCGTGAACATCGGCAGGATCAAATGTCAATGTAGAGACAAATGTTGATAATAATGCTCAATCTGAAGGAAATCGACCTCTGCGCCGAGTTGCAAATCGAGTGGACGTCGAGTTAATCCGATAATATAAATCACCCGGGACTAGGTCCAACAATTTGATCTCTCACTTGTTTGGGTAACTTTCGTGGGTATTTCTCTTTTGTCTCAATCACATAACCAACGAAATTTGATGAAGCTATTAGAGATCCTAATTGGATAAATGCTTTGCAAGAGCAATTACTTCAATCCGAGATAAATGACATGTGGGAATTGGTCAAGCGCCAAGACCTTAGAAGTATAATATCATTAATTTGTACCAAATGGATCTTCCGCAACAAGCAAGATGAATACGATGTTTTAGTAAGAAATAAAGCTCGAATTGTGGCTCAAGGTTATACACAAGTCGAAGTTATTGACTTTGATCAAACTTATACTCCTATTGCTGGTCTTGAGGGAATTTGCATTCTTCTTGCATATGCTAATTTTAATGATATCGTTCTATATTAAATGGATGTGAAAAGTGTTTTCCTCAATGATAAGATTGATGAAGAAAATTATGTTAGGCAGCTTCCATGTTTTGAGCATCCTGATTATCTGGACAAAGTTTACAGGTTGAAGAAATCTCTCTATGGGTTCAACCAAGCTCCTCGGGCTTGGTATGATACTCTGAAATAATTCCTTGTGAAAAAGGGGTTCAAACCTGGTTCCACTGATTCCACTCTATTCACATGCTCATTCAATGGAGATTTATTTGTGTGTCAAATTTACGTGGATGATATTATCTTAGGATGTACTAACAGTGCTTGTAGTGTTGGGTTTGGGGGAATGATGTTCGAGAAGTACAATATATCCATGTACCATGATGGGTGAGCTAAAATTGTTTCTCAGATTGCAAATCCGTCAGCAGGACAATGGGACATTTATCTCTTATGAGAAATATCTCAGGGATTGCCAGAACAAGTTCAATGCTGACTAATGGTCATCTGGACTTCGATGAAAACGATAACCATTTGATCGAAAGGTATGCCCTTCTATGATTGTATTGTCATGTCTTTATTGGAAGCCATAGGAAGAGCAAACACAGAACTCGGAGCAAAGTGGAGTGTTAAGATACCGACCATGGCTCACAAGGTGCTCATCCTTGGACTTGGAGTCCTCATCTGCCGCGCGGCAACGACAATTACAGGTGGTCGCCCAACTCCTCGCCAGGAGAGTGGCGGTTCAGCTACACTTGGGTGTGGTGAGGCAAGTGAAGAAGACGTGCTCATCATGATCCTCGTCTACATACTTAAATAAAGGACCAATATATCTATATACATAAATAAATTACAAAAATTTGATTTGCAGAGCATAAAATCAACATGGACAGGGGCAATTGCCCCCCTCCTCGGCGCACGTCACCACATTGTATTTATTCAATAGTTACTTATAGTTGAGTACATGTATCTTATAATCATTATTTGCATCATACAATCACATTTGGAAATCTGATGTAACTACAATATTGTTGTATAGGTTTGTATATGTCGTGTCAAAAATGTGCAGATGCATGCATCTCCACATCCCCTGTCTCTACCGCTCTATCAGATTAATTCTCAAATTTCTAGGAAAACCCTAGCTAAATTCCAAATACTCTCATGTAGTTTACATTTTACCACATCAATACAAGTATTTGTGAGTGATTTGATCGCTTGATCGCGTTTCTATGTTTGGTCTGATGCGATTTGTCATGTCGATCCCTTCGGGGACCTAAGAGCATCTACAGCCGGACCCCTCATACCCTCCTCAAACGCCCGGGCAGGCCGCCCAGTCACTGTCCGGTCACAAAAAAATCGATCCAGACGGACCCCTCATACCCATCTCAAACGCCCGGACTGACCGGCACCCCTCATATCCATCTCAAATATGAGGACGATATGAGGGGTCGCAGACGCGCCCGGGCGCGCCCGGGCGCGCCCGGTCAGTCCGCCATGTAGGACGTGACCCCACCCGGACCACCTTTTCTCTTTCTTTATTCATTCTTTTCTTTCTCTCTATTCTTCTCCACCAATCACGTGCAAGTGACCGGACATATGAGGAAAAATATGAGAGATGCGGTTGCACGGATGAAAAAGTAGGGGTTCAAAACGGACACGCCCGGTCACGTGTCCGCGGGCGTTTGAGGGCCGGATTTGCAAGTCGTGGCTGAAGATGCTTTAACAAATTGGTATCACGAGCCAGTGATTCCTCGGCGGTAGTACTAGTTGGGAAGAGGGGGATCCAAAAAAATTCCCACCCTCACCTCCCTTTTCGCGGGAATGGGGTAATTCTGGTCGGAGGTTGCGGCAGTAGACTAGCCGGGCACATATCGGTGGATTTGCGGTGGTTGCCGACGAACTTTTTGTTGGTGGTAAAATTCCAGCCTCAAAACCGATCTGTTTGCTTCTTTCAGCAGCGAGGAGCATGTCAACGGCAGGATCTGTAGTACATTTCAGGTTGCTAGGTTCATTTCAGTGTAAACTTCCTCTGCGCACCTACATATCAGGTGTTCAGATCAAAGCCTCTTCCTCGACGACGATGAGTTGTCTAAACTCCTCCCTACGAAGGATGAATTTCAGCAAGCAAAGGAAGGCGCGGCTGCTACACATGTTGTTGATGTAGCCGCCCTTGAGAATGATATGAGCAATGTTACCAAGCAAGAGGCAGACATGACCAGAGCCATGAGCAATGGTCAAAGCTAGTGTCGACAGAGATTTGAGCAAGCAATTATCCATGATGTCGGGAGTTTTCAAATCGGTGTGCCCGCCTACGGATCAAACTGCAGAAGGAGAGGTAATCGGTCAAGCTTCCACTGCTCAACCTCCTCCGGACCTCCCCTCCTAAACCTCCCATGGCCCAGTGTGTAGTCAATGCTGCACCGTCTGAACATGTATAAAAGTTGAAACGAAAATTGGAAATGGAAAAAGGAAATCACAAGGTGGCGATAGGCCTCCACCTCCTGGGTTTCCTCCTCGTTCTGTACCCGACATCGACTCGACATCATCAGCACCAGTTGCGGTGACCCCGCAAAAAAAAAAACACCAGTTGCGGTGCAGAAGAAACAGGAGAAGACTGAGTTTTCTTTACGGATCAAACAAGCTGAATATGAGAAGCACAAGATGGTTTTTTTTTCTTTTGAATCTCACACTTAAACTTTATTTAAACAAGAGTAGGAATTTCGTCTGATACAATACCCAGAACACAAGATGGTTGGATGGTTGGACGTGGGGTCGTTAACGGGCCACGTTTGTTCATGTACGGGGCCAACCCTGCAGTCAGTCGACGCTGTCAGCCTGGAGCGTGTGCACGGGCCACGTTCGTTCAGGTCATGTAGGCGCGCGAGGGAAATGCAAATGACCCGCGCCTCCCTCCCGAAAATATCTGCGGGCAGCTGATGTGTGGGGTGGGCATGGGCGGAGGGGAGAAGGAAGGAAGGTGCGTCGCATCTGAACCGATGCAGAGCACGACTCCCCCACCACCAGCCAATCAAGTCCCCCCACTGCCTGTCCCGTCCCGAGGTCGGCCACACCCAGCCGGTGATTAGATTAAGGAAGACGACGACTCCAGTCCTTCATTGCCTATGAAGCACCGATACGGCGACACGGATACGGCGATACGGGTACGGGGATACGGGATACGGCAATTTTCAGAAACAGCAATACGACGATACGGCAAGTATAAATAAATAATTAAGAAAATGACATGTTATAATGACAAAGAATAATTAAATGCATGAGATGAGATCAAAATACTGCCTCATAAGTTGTATCCATGCCTCTTTTCGTCAAGTCCTCGTCTTGATGACTGAATGACCATCAATTTACTGAATCCTCATGCTACTTGCAAAATACATCATATTCTAGTATTAGAATTTGAAATATACATGACACTTGAGCATGAAAAGCTGAAAACAGTAAAGACGTTGTCTTGTAGCTTGCTTACCCAGTGATACATGCTTGATGCTTCCCAGCCTCTCAACTGAAGATTGGCCTGCAGATGTCATTGTCTGTATTTCACATTTTCACTCCCTAGCAATAGCCGCATCATCAGCGCAGGTCACTAACAAATCATAGTTGATACAGCAGAGAGGCCAGTACCCAGTGCCCAGCAGCAGCTAGCAAGCATGCACACAAGTACAGAACAATATGCAGATAGACACACCAAGCACGAATGCACGCACGCCGCAGCAAGCACACACACAGCCAGCACGCACGCACTCGGCAGCAAGCACACACAGAATCAGCACGCAGCAAGCCAGCAAGAGCCGGAGGACCAGACACCACCGGAAGAGAGCAAAGATTGGGAAGGGGCCGGGGGGATACCTTGCTGGTGATGGCCAACAGGCGGCGGCAGCGAACACTCCAAGTGGCGGCGAGACGAGTCCACAGAGCGGCGAGGCGAGGCCAGATGGCCGCGACGGAATCCAGGCAGCGGCGGCGGTGGTAGCAACGCGGCGGCACATTCGTGCGGTCGCACCTGAATCCTCTATCCAATCTGCTGCACAACAAACTGCGAGAGAGTGCTGGCTGTTTAGGGTTACGACTTTGCGAGTGCTGGAGTGGGCTTCTACTGTGCTTCCCGTGTCGCCGGCGTGTCGGCGCCGTCCCCGGCGGCGTATCGGCATTTTTTTTCTTTTGTTTTAAATCGAAAATCACGATACCCTAGGGATACGCATATCGCCGCCGTATCCTGCGTATCGCCGTATCGGTGACGTACAGGACGGGGATACACAGGTTTTGCACGTATCGGTGCTTCGTAGTTCATTGCTACCCTACCGCGCACCCGCACGTACTCCGACTACAGTTATAAACACTGTGGCACGCGCACTGACTGCACACACACCGCTGGAGCCCCCGCGACTATAGTTGCACTGCACAGTGTTCAGTGAATGGTGCCAAATGCAGCGGCAGTAGATTAGTACATTACCCTGCGGCTGCTCCAAACAACGAATGCTACACCAATTAACGTCGTCTACCGAAGCAGCTTTCCTCCTGGTTCGTTGATGAATATGATTAGTCTTGGCTGACACAATCTAGCGAGCTTAATTTTAATATAATCACAGCACTCCATAGCACGTGAAAGCCCGTGAACGAACGAGTATAATACGGCTGAACTCTCCAGATCGGGAGTATTCTACTGCATCGATGAACATGGCGTAGTACTACTAGGATCCAAGGCGATGGCTAGTCCCCAGGTGGCGTCCAAGAAAAGAATCCCAGAAACGTCAGTGGTCGGCTGCCTCCCCTCTCGTGGTCGTACAAGGAGAAACTTCAGAGTGGCAGCTACCGGCTTCCTTGACCGCCTTGATGGCGGCGGTGAGGTCACCCTCGGCATGAAGAACTCTCAACGCTCACCGCGCCCATGCGCCCACATGGCCGGCACGCCAGATTATGGCTGCTGTTTTTGTTGTTTCTTTATCCTAGAGACGGCCGGTACTCCATAGTCATCGCATCCAGCGTCCTCCATTCTCACTGTAACATGGCTGGACTGTAGCCCGCAAACTAAATTTCGACTTTTCTTGGAGCTGCATTTCAACGCTAAGCTCGGATATATAGGCATCGCATCCATAGTCATCGAAACTCGAAAGGAAATCTACGATTTTTGCGAACAAGTCGACGATTCGCGGGGCGGGGGAGCTTTCGTGTTCCAACGGCGTTCGGTCTGGCGCGTTCAAACACACACGAGCCCATCGGACGATGAAGGTTCACCTTCACCACCACAAATTATCAACGGCACATCCGCTGCTAATCCACAACGCCAAAAATAGGAAGCGACACGTCGCCGGCAGAGAAGACAAGGTAGGTGTTGCAGCAGTGAGAAGAAACAGCGGTCGCCGTCCGCCGTGTGGGCTTACATGGCTCCACCGATGACGGGTTGCCACGTGGCAGCTAGCCGCTCGTTTGGGCGCGTCATTGGGACGTGCTAGTCCCACGAACAGTCCGGGCACCGCGGACCGCTCCCGGAGTTTCTGCATGTTTGGCCGGTGGCCGGAGTACGACCAGTGTATACACGGGCCCAAGGCGACGGTTACTACTCCGGGTCGCCGTGGTGGTCGGCCGGACGTTTCCGCGTGGCACGGCACAAAAAGTCTGTGACCGCCACTCCCACGCCACCCGTGCAGCTCCCAGCCACGCCGCTCCCTTGACCGCCGTAGCACCGGCGGTGAGCGTCACCATCTTCTCCCTAGCGCTCAGCCACACCCACATGGCACCATACCGCCACCTGGCGCTGCCGACTTGACCTGGGCCCACTCGCCAGCCACACCCACTCGCACCGCTTTTCCTACCAGCTTCCTCCCCCACACGGCCACACCCACACCATGCCTGCTGCCTGGCTCGGCTGGCTCCGTCCACACGTGTCGCGCCGGCAGTGGACGAGCACGCTCCCCGGACGCCTATAAACACAGCCTCCCCAGCCCAAGGTTTCCCCTCCTTCACACAGCACCAGCAACCAGCAGTGCTTGCAAAACTTGAACTCGAATCCAGCTCAACAATTTCTCGGGGCTTCGAGCGAGAGAGGTCGAAGGAAGAAGGAGAGCGGGATGGGCATCGTGGACGTGGTGTCGGAGTACTGCTCGCTGCCCCGGACTCGCCGGCACATGAAGAAGCGGAAGCAGTTCCAGACGGTGGAGATGAAGGTCCGGATCGACTGCGAGGGCTGCGAGCGCAAGGTCAAGAAGGCCCTCGACGACATGAAAGGTAGGTACCATCACCCTCCAAGCTTTCTTCTTCCGGCCGAATCCGATTCCTCCCCCGTATCTCGCACATGTTTCTCCATTGCCGGAAAGAAAGAAAAGGAAATCTTGCCTCGGCTTCGCTTCTTTTCCCAGATCTGGGGTGGCAGCTTTGCTCAAAGTGTTTGTGTTTGCTTGACTGATTGTGCAGGCGTGAGCTCGGTGGAGGTGACGCCGAAGCAGAACAAGGTGACGGTGACGGGGTACGTGGACGCGGCCAAGGTGATGCGGCGGGTGGCGTACAAGACCGGCAAGCGGGTGGAGCCGTGGCCCTACGTGCCGTACGACGTGGTGGCGCACCCCTACGCCCCGGGGGCCTACGACAAGCGCGCGCCCGCCGGCTACGTCCGCAACGTCATGAGCGACCCCTCCGCCGCGCCGCTCGCCAGGGCCTCCTCCACCGAGGTCAGGTACACCGCCGCCTTCAGCGACGAGAACCCCAACGCATGCTCCGTCATGTAGTAGTAATGTTTGCAACAGAGTCTCTCCCGTCTCCGGCCGGCCGGCGGTGACCTTTTCTAGCTTGCCTGCTCTGCTCTTCTCATCCATGGCGGCGTTGGGAGGGATCTCTTGTGCTTTTTAACTAGACTAGACTAGAAGATGGGTCTGTATTCTTGCGTCGGTTTGGTGTAAGATATGTTGGATTTGGTGAGGAGGAAGCTCCATCAATCTTGTTGTTTATGTATTATTATGCTCAATGTTCCCAATCAGATGAGCGTTGCATGATTGATTTGGTGACCTTCTGAAGGTTAGAAAATGATTGATTTGGTGAGTGAAAGAGACTCTGCACTAGTTAATCAATCAGGAGGCAGGAGCGTGCTGTTCCTGTTGGCAACGGCGCTGATAAGTCCGCTTGACCAACACTTATTCCTACCCAAACATAATCACAATCTTACTGTTCTGAAACTTGTCAAAATATCTGAAAGTTGCCCAAGCACAACAGGCCAGATCGACACCTAACTGAGATTGGCAACATGTTGCTCTATGAAGATGACCCCACTCGATCTGCAGTTTCTTGTGCATACTCTGTCTCGGTCCCACAGTACAAGCAGCCGTGACATGTCTTCTTGACCAGGAGTTTATTTTAGACAAAGTTAATCAACTACTAAGTACTAATCTTGTTTTGGAACTTAGCTAGACCAGTGACAAAAATCTAATACACGGAGTAAAAAGGACCGGAGGGAGTATAATATTTGAAGTTAGTGAAGCAAAACATAAGATACAAAAATTAAATAAAAAGTTGCCGCGCTCTTTCCGATCCATGTTAATTGTCACATTGTTGTTCATTCAGTAAAAAAATGCGATAATGACAATCAAAGTGTTGAAAAGGGTTCATCCACTCATTTCTGTTGCTCTCGTCTCCAGGCACTGATTATGACTCGGCTCACTCCGTGCGCTCGGTAACTTTCGAAGGGAGAAACGCAATTGAGTTGTTAAAAAAAGGGGTCGGTCGTTGGCGGCGTGTTGACGTCGTTCCCTTCTTGAGGGCATCGATTTTGGAGGTTAATCCGGTCAGAGGGACCAGTGTGGATGCCGGGGCAGCGGCCCCGGACGGCTGATGTGCGCCGAGGCGGCGGCCTCGGAAAGTGATGCGCGGGGCGGCTCCATGGGGCGGGGTGGCGGCTCGGCCTTCGCTTGGGTGGCAATCTTGGGCCACTTGGGTGGCAGGCTTGTCGGTCCGGTCGACGTGCTCCAGAGGGGGCGGTCTGACTTTACGTCGGGGCGGCGGCCCCGGATGTGGTGCGACGTTCGTGGTCTGCGAGCGGTTGCCCTGAGCAGCGTGGGCTGCGGGCAGCTGGGTTGTGCGGCGTTGCTGCTCGAGGGGAGCGGTGGTATGTCGGGGCGGCGGCCCCGGAAGGCGGTGCCGGTTGATTGCGCTGGGCGCGACGGAGCGGTGGATGTCGGGGCGGCGGCCCCGAGAGAATCACTGTGGCGGCCAGACTTCTGTGGCAACGATGATGGTGGGAGCGATGTCGGTGACGCGGCAATGGTTGCGATAGTCGGCTCTTCTCTGGCGTGTCCACGGTATTGCCTCGGTTTGTTTGTTGCTGTGGAGTCGAAGCTGCGGCGGTGGGGCCCTGTGGTGTACGATGACTGGCTGCAGGCGGCCCTTTCGGCGATCTTCCGCGGCGCCAGCCGTGCCTGGTTTCGTTCTTCTGAGTTCTCCGTCAGAGTCGGAGCTGCGTTGTATGGCCGCAGGTCGGCATGTCGTCGATAAGGGTGGGCTTTGCCCTGTGTGTTTCAGTCTTTGGGAGTGGGCTTGGCCCTTGTTGTTCCGGTTTTTGCCCGGTTTTCCGTAATTAACTGGGCAATTCTCTTCTGCTTAATTAATAGATGAGGCAATCTTTGCCTCCGTTTCGAAAAAAAAAAGGGGGTGTGTTGCTGACATGGTAACTGATGAGTCAGCGTTATCTTAGCCAAAAGTTAATACCGGGACATCAGGAAATTTAACTTAGGGCATGTACAATGGTTGATAAGATAGTCTTATCTTAAGTCTTGCATGTAATTTAGAGATGACAAAAAAAATTGTCTACAATGGGTCATCTCTTAGCCTTATTTTCGATAACTAGTTATTCCTAAAAACGTGGTGAGACATATTGTGCTAAGAGATCACCTCTTGTCTTCTCTTAAATAAGAGAAGGCAAAGCTTTTTTTCTGAGTTCTCTCTCCTCCACCTCATCATTTATCCTAGGTGGCACTCCTAAGATAGCACCATTGTACATGCCCTTATACTAGTCAAAGTGTCAAACTGAGCAGTGTCTTAAACCGGACACATAAATATCTACAAGTGAGATCGACGGCAAACTGAGGTTGGGCAATACAGTATCAAGATGTCATGCTGCATCGTATCGTATTCGTGTGCATTATTTCTGTGGTCGCGTTTGCTGCAGTCTCCTTTCAGTTTTTTTTTTCTCCGATGAAGTCTCCTGTTAGCTTTAGGTAGGAAGTTGCCAAACTTTGTCTGGCTCGCGGCCAACTCACAATGAAAAACTCACGGGGTGCCCTCTGTTTCTGTTGCTCCACATATAAGTTTTATCGAAATCAAATTTATAATATAAAAATATCAACATTTATAATATAAAAATATCGACACAACTTTGCTAACTGCTCCCTCCGTCTCATAATATAAAAACATTTTACAAGCTACACTAGTATCAAAAACACTCATATATTATGGAACGAAGGGAGTAGTACATTAGAACACTTTATATCATGACGGAGGGAGTAGTTAATTTATACTACTCACGCATGCCCCAACAGAGTCCGGCCGGCCGGCTGGTCCGCGAGCCGGGGGCGGGAGGGACGCCTGACTTTTTCTAGCTTGCCTCCTCTTCCGTGGGCTCTCTAGGTAGTTCGTTGGCATTTTCTTGTATTTTGAAACTACTAGATGGGTCGTCTGTATTCTCTGTATTCTTGTTCGATTTGGTGTAAGATATGTTGGATTTGGTGAGGGGAAAGCTCCATCAATCTTCTTTTCTATGTGCAATGTTCCCAATCAAGTGAGCGTTGCATGATTGATTTAGTGACCTTCTGAACAAAAAATTGATTGATTAGGTGAATTAAAGAGACTCTGCACTAGATAATCATTCAGGAGCGTGCTGTTCCTCTTGGCAACGGCAGGGACGGAGCTGGCATGTAGGCATTGGGGTCAATTGACCCCAATGGAATTACTAAATCCTTCATTAACTTAGTACTAATCACTGTTGATTTATAGAAGATGACCCCATTGCCATGGATATGACCCCATCAAGCTTTTTTCCTAGCTTCGTCCCTGGGCAACGGCAGTCATAAGTCCTAAGTCCCATTGACAAACATTATTTTTAGCCAAAAATAATGACCTTTATTATTCTAAAACTTGGCTAGGCAAAGTGTCAAACTTCTAAATATACGAGATGGCAAAATATCTGAAGTTACCCTATTCTGCAGTTTTCTTGTGCATCACTCTGCCTCGTCTCCGTCCCACGATATAAGCCGCGGGGACAAGTCTCTTTTTTTTGTGTGTGAAATGGTGACAAGTCTCTTTGACCAAGAGTTCATTTTAGACAAAGTTAACCATACTACTGCTAATCTTATTCTAGAACTTGGCTAGACAAGTGTCAAAACTTCCAAATATATGAGATGGTAAAATATTTGAAGTTAGCGAAGCAATATACAAGACACCCTAGGCTGGACTGATTTTTTTTTCCTGAAAAATGATACTATTTATTTTTGGATCGGTTGGACTTGTTGGATGTGGAAGAGCAGATTTAAGGCGTGACCGGTCAGTGTCCGCTGACGTGTCCGGTCGCGTCCGCGGACGTTTGAGGGGCCGGATTTGTAAGGTCCGGTTGTAGATGCTCTAAGAGATTGGGCAATATCAATATGTCATGCTGCATCGTACTCGTGTGCATTATTTCTGTGCTTGCGTTTGCTGCAGTCTCCTGTCAGTTATTTTTTCCGATGAAGTCTCCTGTCAACTATAGGTGGGAAGTGGCCAAACTTTATCTGGCGTGCGACCAACTCACAACCAAAATTCACGGGATGCACTACGTTTATTTCCTACGTATATATGTTTTACCTTAAGTCAAATTTCATCAAGATTTTAGAAAATAACAGCATTCCCAACATCATTGGATGCATCATGGAATTAACTTTTATTCCCTCCGTCTCAAAATAAGTGTCTTCACTTTGTACTAACCTTAGTATAAGTTGTACTAAGTTTGAGACACTTACTTTGAGACGGAGGGAGTATATTGCAGTATATCTTTACTATTGTACTCGTTGATACTTCTTAATATAAATATAATCAAACGCTATAAAGTTTGACTTAAGACAAATCTTGCACGCGGATTTAAAAATATAGCGGAGACGGCTAATACTATATTTTTTTAAGAAAGGATAGTTTTCGGGTCTCTACATCAAATGGTGCACGGATACTGGATTTACTTTGCTCCCCCCTCACGCAGCAGCAGCAGAGGGCACGACGACAACCAGATCCAATCGATCGACATCCTTGTACAGAAACAAAGCGTAAAAGAACAAAGAGGCCGAGCGAAAGATGCAGACAACACCTGCCGGCCAGATCTACTCCCTACCTACACCACGTAAAAACACCCGTGGCCAGGCCAGCCTCTGCAGAGGCGTGAGTTAATTTTGGACGAGGTTAATCACGTTGTCTTGTCATTATCTGAAGGACTGGCTAGATGAAGTGTCAAACTTCTCAGTAGATATACTATGAGGTGGCAAAAATATCCAGGCTACGGACGCAAGCCGGACCGAGTTCGACCTGCAGTTTCCTTGTGCACCACCCTGTCTCCGATTCTACCAAGCCGCAGCGCTCATCAGCTAGTCGCACTGATATTATTATCTTATAATTAACTTGGCTAGACAAAGTGTCAACGAATTCAGTGGTATAGTTTTTACCCCCGCCGCAATCGGTCTCGCTGGTCAAATTCATGGTCAAACTTAGATTTCGAAAAGCGCGGGCGCACTACATTGTGAAACGGAAGGAGCAACCGAGGTCGACGCCAAACTCAAGGGATCGGCCAACAAGTTGTACTACTATCGTGCCACTGTGCAGTTTCGTACTAATTACTTTCTCTTTAAAGAAATATAAGAACGTTTACATCACTGACGAAGGGAGTACCATGCAAGAAACGTTAGAAAGAAAAAAAAAACTGAATGACGTTAATGACCGCCGACAAAATCTATACTCGGAATCACGGCCTACGCAATGCCAGCAACGGTCCATACATGGTCATCATTCCCTTTGCAATTCTGCCAAGGTCGCCGTTCCGTTCCGTTGCCTTATCCTCGGTTGCTCCCGTCTCCTGCTTGCCACTGATTATTAAGACTCAGCTCACTGTACCAAGTTTCAGAAAAAGAACAAAAAACTTTGCTGGGTCGTCGAATCTCATATAGCATGGTGCGGGGCGTTTGCGGTGCCCCTTTCCTTTGCTCTTGGTTTAGTGCAATTTTTAATCCGCAACAGACGGTGTATAAAACAAAGTAAGAAGGCTAGCATGATTTTCTACGTGTAATCTAATTTTTACTAATCCCTATACAACCGGTTATCTTTCTATTGTACTACGTACTACAGTAGTTTTCTTTTCCCTTTATGTGTCTTTTCTTAAAAAAGAAATCCACACCTCAGCTACTCCATATCACAGCCTACCTACGCAACGCCACGTCTCTTGGAACGCACTGCTTAATACTCGCCTCACCCAGTAACTTTCAACCAGAGTTAACGGCGACCCGCAGAACTGCAGATGACGACCACATAAGATAACGAGATGAGCCCCCCTTGGCCAAGAGCTATCTTAGCCAAAAGTTAATCATGCAATCAAGAAAATAAACCGCTCCATTTTCCAAACCCGTAATAATCATCCTAAAGCGGATATATATACACTCATATAAATATCTACTCCAAAGTGAGGTCGATGGCAGGCTGAGATTGGGCAACAACATGTGACATGTCATAGTAGCACTGCTCTTGGGTGGTTGCCGCGGTCCCTTGTCATGCTTTCGGCGGGAAGATGTCAGACTTCGTTGGCTCGTCGGCCAGGCCGGCCAGGTATCATCGTACCGCGCTCGCGGCCAGCGGAGAGCACGACGGCAGCTAGATGATGATCGGTCGGCATCCTGATCCTTGTGCAGAGACGAAGCGCAAGAAAACAAAGAGCCTACTATGCATCCTGCCGACCACATCCACTCCCTAGCTTAGCTGTTCCATTATCAGCCTAGCTACGCACACGCCCTCGCCGTGCCAACACCGCTCTCTGCCAAGTTAGGCGTGGAGGGAGCCACCTTGGTTACGAACTTAAGACATGCCTCAGTACGCGTTGATCCTACCACCAGATATATATGTATGTCGGCTTGGCCAAGAGTAGTTCGTTTCTCTCTAAATTTAGGTACTCCCTCAATTCGAAAACATAAGTTGTGCTGTGTTAATTTTGACTTTTGAAAGCTGAGGTACTGCTCCCTTGTTCCCAAAATCTTAGGCGTGTTAGCTTTTGCATGCAATACCATAAATTGTACTGTGTTCGTTTTGACTTTTGAAACGGAGGAAGTACTAATTTTTTACTTTTGGAAACTGAGGAAGTACTAGCATCCAAGAAAATATAAGTTGTACAGTATGAATTCTGACTTTTGAAACTGAGATTTGCCACAACGTGCTTTATTTCGGTGGTTGCAGTCCCCTGTCATACTTTAGGTATGGCAAGAAAGATTATTGGCTCGTTGGGCGGTTCCCAAGCCAGATACCTTAGGCTGGTTGTAATGGGAGTATCATAGGTAGTATCATGCCAACTAAACAATTTTGATGAGATGGCATAGAATTAAATAAAGGAAGAGAGGATTGAGTATCATATCATGATACCGTATCATATTAAAAGATGTGCTACTATGTGTCATGCATGGCAATAAATTCACTATCCTATGATACTATTTTTTTTAACACAGTACAGACGCAAGCGCTCATATACACGCGCATACACTCATCCCTATAAACGCACACACGCCACCCTACCCATATGAGCACCTCCGAGAGACTGAGCCAGCATATCATCTTGAGATTTACGAAGTCGCCGTAGGCACCTCGTCGTCGACGGGAACGTCTCCTCCCACTGAATGCGCATCGCCGGAAATCCTGAAATAAATCCAGGAATAATGCAAGCACCAGGACTTGAACCCTGATGGGATGGGGATACCACTGTCCCTCTAACCATCCAACCACAAGTTGGTTTGCACTATCCTATGATACTAACATATGATATTGTGCATTACGAATGTAGTATCATATACTATATCATGCATACTCCCCATTACAACCAGCCTTACTGTCCAAGGCTCGCCGCCAACTCGCTATCGAAATTCAGAGAAGAGTTGGTGCATATTCAGCTATTCCGTATCTCCAAAAAGAACGTGGATCTACCACCTATTCTCATCAATGGGCCAAATGATAAAATATTGGATTGCCCATACGACAATCGTCTTTACATTTGAAAAGAAAAAAAGTCTGATTTTGTAAGCGATTTCACCATTGTAGAATGTATCCCTGAAGACCCAACATATGTATTTTAAAAATAAAAATAAAAAACTTAGAAGATGCAACATACTTGCTCATTACTATCACTATCACTATCACATTCTTTTAGATCTCATTTTAAGGAACAAACATAGATAAAACCAGGAATTTCAATAGCTCACCCAACATTTAAAACCAGGCACTGGGCAAAAGGTGGATAGAAGCAGGAATTCTCATTTCTCCTACTCCAAAATCAATCACCGCATAAACTGAGGCAGCAGTGCGAAGTATGTTTTCATGTCAAACCGTGTATTTAACTTCATATATGCGGCAGCATTATTGCATACTACTAAAACCTTGGCAAAATTTGAATAGCTCGACTGTCTACGAAAGACATGCATTCCATTCGATTTCATCCATTCGAAATGAGGACCTGAACGAGCAAACAAAAATCTACTGGTGGTGATTCTTTTTTCTACTCCTGGTACTGGCCCTCCGGGATTCTTGATGGTTCTCCAACCGCATCTTCCATCCGCTGGTACCACTCGCCGATTTGGGTATGCTCAACCATGTCTTTTCCAGATTGCAGGTATCTGATAGGTCTCAGAACACCGAATGCTGCCAGATCTGCCAAGTTAGGCTTGGAGCCACCTGGATGATAAAGAAAGTGAAAACCAAGTTAATGCAAAGTAATGTAATAAACTCACTGTATTCTAATTTCCCTGTAGCTTCCAATATGTTTCTTTTGGCTTAAGGATAAATAAGATACCAAGAAAATTTCTTCCATTCAGGGCTTCCGTCCACGTGTTGGCAGCATCGTACAACGAGGCACGCTCATCAGTAATGTTGTATTTCTTCTTGAGCTTCTTGGCCACGAAGTACATTGCTGCAGCACCAGCATACTTGACAGCAAACCGCTCGGTGAAACTGAAGTTACCTGCATCAGAGTTCGGGTGGAGAAACAAACATCAGTGAGAAATCAGGAAAAAGAGTAAATTTAAGTTTTCAACAGTTAAGACTGATGTGTCAAACACAGGACACCACATCTTTTACCTATTTACATATTTTCTGTTTGTTTCTAATTATAAAACAGTAAATAAGTCTATTACGGAAATAGTCTTTCTCTTGGTAAAAAGGCTCAGCATGTCTCCAACTTGTCCTGCATTTAGGACGCATCAAAGGACTATAGGGAAAACTGACTAGCCTGTATAGTTATGTTTGTTGGGTTCACATAGAATCATAATATTTGTCTCATGTATTGTGTAATTACCTCCATACCGGTTCACAAATCACATTTTACAAGCATTGCAATGCAGGTAACAAAATCCACTTAGGACTTGTTCGGTTAATCCCCACCACAAGCGGATTGAATCCCCTTCCAATCCCATGGAACCGAACCCCCCCCCCCCCCCCCCCCCACACACACACACAAGGCAGGGGCGTAAAGGTTGGTACGTAACAAAAGCAACCAAAAGAACTCATGCAATACTCAAACTATTTCATATGACTGGAAATTCATAGGTCTGTTAAGAAATAGCAAACACAACTGTAATACGATTAGAAGCAGATAACCGGCTATTTATACAATCACAGAAACATTTCCAGAACATCCTGGGTGCTTGTGCTTGTTTAGTTATTTGCAATTAAATATCACCCAAATACGAACAAAATTGCATGATACTTTACTATGTTCTCTATGTAAACCTCAATAAACAATGAACACAAGTTCACAAAGGGTATTTGCTATTACAGTTCTGAAGGATAGTAAATTTATTGGCAGTACAAAAAAAAATCATATGTGAAAAAGAAACAACATATAGCGGGGCACAAGAAGATGAAAGTTCTAGAATTTTACCATGCTTTGCAATGTAGTCAAAAGATTCTAGAGCCTCCGAAGTCGTCCGGTATATATTTGGAGACAATACATGCACAAGGTGCTCATCAACCCACCTAGATCAAAGAAAGATGTAGGAAACTGTCATGCTCTAGTAGATAAGAGTATGCTGTAAGTATGTAAATACTCAATACAATCCTAATTCCTTCCAGAAGTAATAAACTATGGCCTAATGCCAGCTGAACTGGCCATACTGGTCCTAACTGGCTTTGGAACATGGGTGTGACCCTGTGAGCAGTGTTCAGAAGAAGTTGCTTGCATATACTCCGTATTTTCAAAGAACATAAAATGGTATTGGAAATTTCAGGAGTGTGAAATTATTATTGTTTACTAACTCAATGAATGAAACTTACACCTGCTATTTCACATATACAAGTCTAAATGGTTTGCAAAAAAGGATTGAGTATTCGTCAACTCAAGGAAAAAGCACAAAGTTGGCCAAAGCTACATGTGCTAAAAGCCTAAAAGTAGTGATCACTAAAGTTTATCTTGGGTAGTTTTCAGGCCATGGATAAAATGCAGCAGGGATGGGCATCTGGTTTATTTAGTAAAGCTTACTCTGGTTTCTAAAAAGTGCCCATAGAAATAGCAACAAACCAAAAAAAAGGAGACACCAAACCTAATAAGCAATTTATATAGGTCCTTTTTTTTGCAGGGGGATTTATATAGGTCCTGACACCCGTTTATATAGGTCCTGTCATCCGTTTATATAGGTCCTGTCATCCGTTTATACAGGACCAATTTATATAGGTCCTGTCACCGATTTTCGGTTAAGCAACTAATTCACAACATCAAAATAGCAGTTCAGCTGCTTTCGCAATCAGCACAACAGTAGCAGCACATCAACTCAGGCAGTATATCAGCAGCACAAACACAAAGGCCTAGTGCAGACACACCAGGGCGGAGGAGGTGGAGGAGCACCAGGGTGAAGGAGATGAATGGACGCAACTATGCTGGGGCATAGATGTGCCAGAGCTTAGAAGGTGTATGAGTGCCCCCGCAAGGGCAGAGACAACGGAGCAACTATGGCTAGATTCCTGGGAGTTAAGGTTGGTTTGGGAATGTGAATGGTATGATGAGTCATGGGTTAGATTGAGCCTTATGCCAGCGGTTCGGGATATGAGAGGTTGGCATCAGCATTGAATGATTCATGGATGGGATTGGGCTTTATGCCAGCAGCCTGCAACATAACACGTGTAGCTCTTTTCTTCTTTATAAGGACTTAATACTGCAAAATAAAAATAAAAGAATTTCGATCTGTTGAGTAGGGTCTTCCGGACAACTTGGCATGGGAAAGCTCTTGGTTTCGTCAATTAATTTGCTAAGTAAAACACTGCCAATAAGTAAAATGGGAGTGTACTAAGTATTTTAAATGGAAAGAAATATGCAACTGCAACTCTAAAACATACAATGCTAAAGAAAGGGAGCACCAGAGAAAACATTAACATCTAACGCATGGTTGCACACCAATCAATTAAAAAACCACATACTTGCGCCATTTTGTTTCCTCTTCATTAGTGACTTCATCATCAGGGCTGATCTTGAGCTGTAATATATTGATTATGTCTGCCAAGAAGAGATAAAAAAATGTTAACACAAGAGTTTAGCACACATGAACAACAGAACCTGTTACTTGAAGCTGCAACAAAGTGAAGGACATGAATTGCAAAAGGAACTTGTGGGTAACAAGCGTAACCTGTAGAATCAACCAGATGTTCACCATCTACCGTCAATATCGGGACCTTCTTGTACTCAGACCACTTGATTTCCTTTTTGCTCAGTGGATTAACTTCCACAACTTTGTAGGGTATATCATGATAGTCTAGGAAAGCTAAACAAAGCCAATAAAAAACAGTTAAGACTCAAGGAGATTGTGCAGAACACAGGCAGAAATATGTCAGAACAACCTACAAGTCTCTAGCAATCAACTTCGAATATTTTGAAATTCTGAATCACCACTACTCCTTTGAAATGTTAAAATAAAAATCATGACCATTATAAAAATGCAATAACGAAATTAGGGCATCCAGTTTCCGTGTGTACACCTGAGCTTACACTAAGCTCACAACTTAGTTATCCAACTATATTTAACTAAACTTAGATGGTTTACAAGTTTCTCTAACCAATCCATACCAGCATAAAAATCTCGAAAGTATAAAACAAGCTACCTCAGCCCAATTCGTGGAACCATTTAAAAAATGATATCTCAATAGCAGGGTACATTTTCTTGCTTAATATCAATAGCTTTCGCATCAGATCTTTATAGTAGTACTTTCCCATCAAAAAGAATAGCAGACTCGATTTCTTAACTGAACTAGGACTCTTTACCTAACTCAACTGATACTCTTTACAACAGAAAGCCAAACCCTACCTGACAACATCTGCACCAAGCTGCCACATAATTAGGGCTGCAGCCTGGGCCTTGGCCTAACACATGAAAATACCATATGGAGTGCTGTAGCCAAGGTTGGCAGGCCCACCACAGGGGAAGGAGAAAAGATGGTCTATGTACAACGAGAGGGTTAAAATGCATGTGCTTCTAAAAGGTTGGCCTCCTAACATTCCAATCTAGTCTCCAGCTAAGAAATACAGGGATAAGACCCTATCGCTAACATACAAACACAAAACTGAGGATTTACAATTACAATAATCCTTAGTAATGCATAAATAATGCATCTGTCTAAATTAGCTTTATGTAACCTCTTCTTGTACATATCCAAACATCCCAAAAGATAGGAATGTCTACTGCTTTCCCCCCAAAAGAACTCTGTTTTAGTTATGATGAATCAACATAGATGCAGCTCTTGAGTGTAGTAGACAGATTTTTCACAGCATAATTTTTTGCATTGCTTGGATGAATACAATATGATTTCAGACAAGCACAACTAATGGTCTCAAACAAGCAGAATTGATGATTTTCAAACAAGAATAACCAAATACTTACTGATCTTGAACCATGCCAATACACACAGGAATGGTACCTGATGGGCCCACCAGGTCAGAAAGCATTCTACATTTCCCAATTATAAAGCCATACAAGCAGAGATAAATAAATCTAGAGATGGTTAGCCATACAGTTATAAAAAATTTCCAACAGACCTGGACAAGTGCCCGCCCTCAAGTCTCTAGCAGGAGCAAGAACAATATACTGACAAGCTCCGATTGCAGTCCAATGAGAACAATTCTTCTTCTAACCAACATACAAATCTAACCTAATACTATAGAATCACAAATTTTGAGGCCATGCCAACTCTGACTGAATCTGTCAGTGTAACGGGATCTCAAGGGAACCATTTTCTACAGAGCAGCGCCACGGATCGAAAAATGCTAGATGGGAGGGCAATCTCACCTCTGACCTTGTTGCAGAAGGGGCAGGCCTGGTACTGGTAGAGCACGACATTCCGGGGCAACAGATCCGAGGGCAGCCGCTCCTTGGCCTGCACCTCGGCCACCGCCACCGTGGCGAACGTCAGGGAGAAGGAGACCGCGCCGGCGATCCCGGCCCGGGAATACGGCCCCGGGCAGGGCGTCGGCATCGGCGTCGGCGGCGGCGCGTTGCCCCAGCGGCCGGACCCGGCGGGGGTGGCCGCGGCGGCGTGGAGCGCGCGCGAGGAGAGGAGGAACGAGCGGGAGGCGAGCAGGGTCTGCGCCGCGCGGAGCGACCTCATCGTGGCCCTAGGGATTCGCCGGAGGAGCGGCCGCCTCGTCGGCGTCGGGGGTGGGGGCGGGGGGGCGGGGGGTGGCTTCGCGTCTCGGCCTGGATGGAGCTGGAAGATGCCTAAAACCCTGGGTTTAAAATTATAATTTCATCCCCAATTGAAGAAGTTTTCTTTACTGTTTGGTCCTTAAGTTATGAATAAATTACGTTACGGCACTGAGCCATTATGGGAATGGAGCTGAGTAGGGGGTAGATGCGAATAGTTTAACTGTGAGGGGCCTGTGCGCTCTTTCGCTCTGCAGCAGCGGGTTCTTCTTGCGGGAGAAGAAAGGGAGAGCGTGAATGTAATCGACGGGAGAGTGGAAGTGGAAACCGGCTGACATGTGGGCCAACCGAGTGTTCGTGGCCCAATTGTCAGCTCGAATAATTGAGTATGCGTGTTGTGTTAAAAGGTTGTGGAGAATGGGGACTCGAGTGGCTACGACCGGCCGAACGTGACAACGGGCGCACGGCCGACTTTGGAACACATAGCTTTGGTGAACACCACGATTTTCCCTCACCATTTTATTAGCACCAACATTTTTTTTTTTGCTTGCGGTGCCTTTTTTTCCGGGTGTAAAGAGAGTTTTATTCCAGAGTTATAGAATCTCTACTCCTAAGAGCAACTCTAGCAGACCATATCGTGGATCGTATCACGCGTTTACAGTTCACGCAAAACTGACGCGGGTCGCGGCAGAACAGACCCCGCATCACGACACTGTAAAACAGAATATTTGCAAAAACAAGTGGTATTTGCTGAATTTGACTCATATGTCACATATTACACAAAATTATGAATTAAACATAAGATCAAATAAATATCTTTCAATTATCCAAATTATAATATAATAATCATCCAGATTACAATAATTATTCAAATCACCCAATTAAAGTAGGGTCTTTTACATATGTGCCCCTAACTCGAACCCACTACTCAGATTTGTCCCTAATTTCGAAGCATGCTCAAATCTGCCCCTCCTCCGTTAAGTGCACTTATAGAAATACCCTTCCGTACATTTTCCGTCCGGTCAAAGGCCTTTGACCATTAAGTGTGCTAACGGTCAAAGGCCTTTGACTGGACGGAAAATGTACGTAAGGGCATTTCTATAAGCGCACTTAACGGAAGAGGGGCAAATTTAAGCATGCTTCGAAATTAGGGGCAAATCTGAGTAGGTGGTTCGAGTTAGGGACAGAAATGCAAATGGCCCATTAAAGTAATAATGCAATACGAAAATTGTTCTGAATACAACAATGATACAATCACACATGAATTAAATGAAATGAATGAAAAAATGGCAGAAATTACTACCCATGTCTTTGCCAATGGTGCTCAATGAGATCCTCCTGAAGCTTATAGTGGGTGTTTGCGTCCTCAATATGCCGGTATGTCTGAAGGAATGCTTGTATGCGGTCAGGGTCTCTAACTGGCTTCACACGGCTACCGACATTGTCATAGAAGAATTTCAAGTTCATGTCCTTTTCATCTACGAGGATCATGTTGTGAAGAATCACACAACAATTCATGATGTTCTTCAGGGTTCGCTTGTCCCAAAAACAAGCAGGACCACGAACAATGGCAAACCTTGATTGCAAAACCCCAAAGGCTCTTTCAATGTCTTTTCGGGCAGCCTCTTGTACCTTTGCAAATTCAATATGCTTCCTAGTGCTAGGTTTTTTTATGCTCTTGACTAATGTACACCAAGAAGGATAAATATCATCTGCAAGATAGTATCCTCCCTTTGTGTACTCATGCCCATTCACCGTGTAGTTGCAAACATGAGCACCATCACTTGCAAGTCTAGTGAACAAATGAGACCGTTCCAACACATTGATATCATTGAGAGTACCCGGTGTACCAAAAAAGCAATGCCAAATCCATAAATCCTCGGATGCTAGGGCTTCTAGCACAATTTTTGCATCACGAGACTTGCCACAATACTGCCCGTGCCATGCCTTCGGGTAGTTTTTCCAAGTCCAATGCATGCAATCAACGCTTCCTAGCATACCAGGCCAACCTCGCCTCTCACTTGCTCCCATTAACTTTTTTGTGTCTTTCTCGTTGGGTGCACGAAGATAGACATGGCCAAAGACGCTGACGGTCACTTTAGCGAACCTACGCACTGACTCAATTGTAGTATCTTCGCCAATGCAAAGATATTCGTCGGCATAGTCAGCTGGAACGCCATATGCAATCACTCGCATAGCTACCGAGATTTTTTGATATGCACCAAAACCCTTCAAGACAGCGGCGTTTCTCTTTTGAGTGAAAAATCGAGACTTTACCTCGCAAGCTTGCACTAATTTTATGAAGAGGGATCGGCGCATTCGATACCTTCTCTAGAAGAGGTGCGGCGGATATGTTGGATTCTCCGCAAAGTAATCTTGCATGAGCATCTCGTTCCCACGATGGCGGTTGCGAGGGATGCAAAGGCGGTCGACGTCGATCCTCGCCGTCTCTTTCGGTTCCGGTCCTCGTGCTCCTTCATGGCGAGTACCACCACCACCACTTGCTGCCGATGTCTCTCGAGGAGCGACACTATGTCCCAGTCATCCGATGAGGACGGATCCTCAAGCAAAAAACTCCTCGCAAGGGCTCAAATCCATCTAAAAAATGGCACCCGAGCTCGCATGAACGGATTTTCTTCTTCAAATCGATCGCTACATCGAACTAGAAAAGGGCACAAAAGGACTAACCTGCGGCGGGCCGGGGGCGGTGGCAACTCGGCGAATCTGGGGCGAGGGCGGGCCGGGGGTGGCGTCGACGCGGCAAATCCGGGGCGGCGGTCGATCTAGGTCGGCGGGTACCCGGGGGCAGCACGGCTCGACGGATCGGATGGGCAGCGAGGCAGCACGGTGGAGCGGGGTCTAGAGCGGCCCGGCGGCGTGATTCCGTCGACGGATATAGCCGGAATCGAGGCGGCGGGCGTGCGGCGGCGGTGTCGGGTGGCTGCGGAATGGGGGGGACAAGCGCGGGCTGAAATGTCCCTCCCGCCAACCGCTTTCGCGAGATACAGGACGCCGACGGGGCGGGGCGGGGACTGTGTATTCGCGGGTCGGAGGGGCAAATTTACCGCGCACCTTAAAAAATTTTAAGGGTCGGACGCGTTTACAGGGTCTGTTCGGGGCACTTTTTCAGCGCGGAACCGTAAACGGGCGTTTATTTTGCGGGTCGAGGGTATATAAGGGGCTGCTAGAGTTGCTCTAAGGGGGGTTGGTAGCCGGTACCCGCGATTTTTTTCCGCCTCACCTCCCACCACCTTCTTTAACTCGCTTTTTTTTCTCTCCCTTTAAAAAGCAAAAGCCCATTAAAAATCATAAGCCGCCACTCTTTCAATTACGCATTAATTTTTCGTCATAGGTAAGGGAGGTGACTTCATTTGGTGTCCAAAACACAAGAAAGTACCTTCATTTGGCTTCCAAAAGCAAGAAAACGCCTTAGTTTGTCTTCCAAGAAAAACAAGAAAGCGCCTAAATTTGTCTCATAAAAAAGAGAGACTGCCTTCATTTGGCTTCTGAAACACAAGGAAGCGCCTTGATTTGGCTTCAAAAAACAAGAAAACACCTTAATTTGTCTCGCCAAAAAACAAGAAAACTTATTAATTTGTCTCACAAAAAAGGGAGGCGCCTTGATTTGGCTTCCGAAATCAAAGAAACGCCTTGATTTGTCTGAAAAAAACAAGGAAGCACAGACAAGCATGACAGAATTCTCACATAGCACACACACTATCAAAAATGTTCGGTCTCAATAAAAAAAATGCAGTCTGTTGTCGATGTTCAGTCTCTATCAAAACACTGTACAAGCTTGACCAGGGGTAGGTCGACCTGGGAGGCGGCTGAAAGGATCGAGATGGACCTAGAGGGGGGGGGGGTGAATAGGTACAATTATAAATTTTAATTGTTACTTAGCAATTTTAGGCAATAATGCGGAATATCAAAGTGAGCCTAACAATTGCAAAGATGCTATATGTGCTATGAATACTAAGCAAGGCAGCAAGTAAGTAGATAAGCAAGCACAAGTAATAGAAGTACGTACTCAAGGACACGTACCCACAAATAGAGAGTTAGGGTTAGGGCTAACCGCAATTCCGAAAGACTAGGATGTATGCCGATGTTCACTTCCTTGGAGGGAAGCTACGTCACCGTTTAGAGAGGTGGATGTTACCACGAAGGCACACCAACGCCACGAAGGCTCACCTTATTCTCTCCTTGAGATAACACCACGAAGGCGTTTCTCAACCACTAGTGGTAGGCCTTTAGGTGGCCTCCAAACCCTCACAAACTTTCCGGAGGAAATCACAATGGTTTGATTCCTCTCCGAAGAACTCCTACCGCCTAGGAGTCTCCAACCTCCAAGAGTAACAAGATCAAGGGAACTGCTCAAAACTTGCTCAAATCTCGAATTACTTTGGTTGAGAGAAGGGGAGAGGGACGATCTATCTTTTGGTTGGAACAACACTCAAGAATCCTCACAAATGCTCTTGGGATCTAGGATTTGGTGAGAGCAAATGGGAGTGAGAGAGAAAAGTGTTCTTGGAATCTTTTAGGTGTGTTGGACAGACCTCACCCGAGGTGGGAGAAGGCTATATATAGTAGAGACAAGAAAACGGCCGTTGGAGCCACTTAAGCTGCGCAGGCTCCGGACGTCCGACTTGGCCCGGTCGTCCGGACAGACAGGAACTGCCGGACGTCCGACCATGCACGGTCATCCGACCATGAGAGACAGAGAGAGAGGGACAACACGGCAGGTGTTTTTAGAAGCATAGGATACATACGAGCGTAGGGGTCGGTCGTCCGGAAACACGGTCGTCCGGAGAGGGCCGGAAATCCGTAGGATTGGTTCTGATGGTGAGGTAACGGACATCCAGGAACCCACGGACGTCCGGAGACCGGTCGACCGAAGGGACCGGAAATCCGTAGAATTGGTTCTGATGGTGAGCTACCGGACATCCGGGTACCCACGGACGTCCGGAGACCGGTCGACCGGAGGGACCGGAAATCCATAGAATCTGTTCTGATGTGGGGCACCGGATCACCGGACGGCACCGGACAGCCGAAGGTCTGTGAGGCACCGGACGTCCGGAACCCCTCGGACGTCCGAGAAGGAGTAGAACACACCAACACAAACAAGATAGAAAAGAACTCAACAAAGGTTTCATCTGGGTGTTTGAGCAAGTCCTTAGCGAGAGCCAGTGACCCCCTCTTAATAGTGCGGGATGCCTATACTCAAAAGTAAACTGAAAAAGCTGAAACTTGTTGTCTTGTTTATCCGTACTTTGAGCATCTTGGATATGTCAGTTATGATCCGCACATTGATCTCTTGGGAAGTAAACCTGAGATGCACTTGACAGAGATGATTAGTTCCCTATATGTATGTTGTCAACAACATCAAAATATGATTAAGGGCATGATTGCACTTTCAATCTCCCCCTTTTTGGTAGTTGATGACAACATACACATAGCTCTCAAAAACATAGAGTAGATTTAGTAAGCTTAGGAGAGATTTGTTTTCGAGCTCCCCCTTATTGTATGCACAGTGACAAATAATTATGTGCATGGGGGAGCTCCCCCTTACTTGATAATGAACGCAATCAGTAAGTCGACATAAACGGATATCTCATAATAACATGACACTCATAGATAGCATAATCATCATACTCAAGTAGCATTACATCATGAATAGCAAAGCTTAAAGAGTCTTCATCATAGATAACGTAGCATAGTGGTTCACCATACATAAATAGTACCATGAGGACTAACAAATCACACACTACTAAGCTAATCTCCTCCTCCTTGGCAGCAAGTACCGAAAAGGGAAGCACCAGAGCAACCAGTCACGCACTCAGAGATCACTGTCGTCATCGTTGTCACCATGGGTGCCACTACCTCCTGCCTCGTCAAGGAAATCAGCTCACTCAAGACCAGAAGGGAAACCGAAGTCGGAAGGAGGAGCCTCCGGAGGACGCTCATCCTCACCCACATGAGTTGCTCCAGAGTCTCTCAGGCGAGCCTTCAAAGCATTCTTAGAGGAAATCATGCGAGTGACCACATCGTGGTTTTGTGAGCACTGAAAAGTGAAAGCCTTCATCATGGCAGATTGGGCCTTCCCAAGAAAACAAGCAAAGCGACCGAGGGAGGCAGAGCCAGAGGAGGCACACTACAACAGAACCCCCCTTGTAGCAACGGTTTTTTCCGTATCTAAAAGTCCATATATGCGTTGCTACGGCCTTTACCAACGGTTTGGAATGCGTTGCCTTATCCAGTGTTGCTAGCGCATAATGCAACGCTTACACCACCGTTGGTAAAAGGAACCGTTGCAAGACTATAACACATAAAACAGACTTCTACAACACTTTTATATGTTGGTGCTTAATGTGTAGGAATCAAAATCCCATTACTTAGCAACGGAGAAATAGCAATGCTTCAAGAGTTCATGCATATATAATGTACATAATAATAATAATAATAGTAATTATATATATATATATATATATATATATATATATATATATATATATATATATATATATAAGACCGAGCAGCAACCCGACGAGTAGGAGCAGATGAGGATTTCTTGGGAGCCCAATCATCCGCCATATGAGGTGGAATGACCCATTGATGATGCACATGAGTTCGAGCAATGGGGAAGGGGGCCACATGCTCAATGAGAGCCTGGATAAAGGGAGCATGAGGAAAGGCCCGCTTGTATTGAAAACTAGCGAGGCGAATATCATGCCAGAGAAAATGAGGGACATTGATCTTCCCTTTAGGATGTTCGTTAAGACGAGTCATGAGATCGATACAATACCCGCTACAAGTCCCCTTGTCACCCATCTTGGGGTAGATGGTGCGGATGACACACTGAAAAATGATGAAGAAAGGAGACCTGCAAATAGAAACTTGATTTAGATCTTTGCCCTTTTCGTCGTTGTCAAGCTCTTCAAGAGGTTTAAGAAGATAGCCACAAGCCATAATAGCTTTGGGCGCATGATTGGGGTCATCCTTGTGGATTTTGAACCCAGTGTCAGGAAAACCAAGAGCGGCGACAAACTGAGAATAAGTGGCGGATAGCTCGGTGTCAGAAGTCATCCAGGTGACGGTCTTGTCGGGACCAAAGAAACACGTGGCATAAAACGGATGAATGGTAGCATGGTTGAAATCATGTTTGAACGAAAATGGGGCAGCCAGACCAGAGGACTCAATGAGACCAATGGCACCCGGATATTTCGCCTGGTGAGTGCGAATATGCTCTAAGTCAATATGGTGATGAACAGATAGACCTTTTGGAACAATGACAGTGGTGAAAATGTCTGCTTGAACATTTGTGCAAAAACGAGAATCCAGAGAGTCATGCTCAACAGAGAATTGGTCAGTGTCGCGACGAAACTTAAGATATGCAGATTTGGGGACTTTAGTGAAGTCCTTTATCACGCGACCAAGGGAGGGAGGAGGTTCAAGAGAGATGCGGCGAGCATCACCTTGAGGCTGATTCGGAGGCGGAGAAGGCATGAACGAGGCCCTGCGAGTGCCAGGCTTGGGGGCATTTTTGCGAATGCCGACAAACTCAGCACGTTCTTCATACTCCATATCTTCTTCATAGTCTGAGCCCTCCGAGGACGAGGAAGCCTCACAAACGGGACGTTTGGCAAGGCGCTTTTTAGGACGAGTCCGTTCTTGGGAGTCCTCGGATCCATCACCACGGGAAGCACGGGCAGATGAGCCCGCTGGGAAGTTGTGCCCGGTGTGCTTGATCTTCGGCATGGTGAATCCCCAACCACCACGGCAAGAACCCTAAGAAGAGAAGGAAATCTGAAGCTCCTTGACCACCAAAGCAAAAATTTCGAGGAAAGAGCCGGTGGGGAAGAAGGAGAATGAAGAGATCTACCTCTGAGCGAAAAGATGGCTGGATCTGGCCGGAGGGGCGGCCGGGGCGGCCGGCGGCGGCCCGACGGTGCAGGTAGGAAAAAAAGGGGATCAGGGTGGCGGCGGCGCGGAGGATAGGGTAACTGCCCAGCCCCGCGTGCCCCCACGATATATATATGCACGGCCGAAAGGTCCGGACGACCGAGAGGGGCCGGACGTCCGGGGGCTGGCCAGGCCATGGACGACCGTCAACCATCGGACGCCGGAAGCCTGGAAGAACAGACATAGAAGAAACCAGGAGCCGAGGTATCGGATGACCGTAATGATACGGACGACCGGAGGTCGGACGACCGGAGTAGTCCGGACGTCCGTAGGTTTATCTAAAGGAAGTTCGAGGCAGGGTTAGGCTAGGCAATTTTTGACGACACCAATGGCAGAGAGACGATGGGAGACAGCATGGATAGCATAGTGATCATGACCAACCCGAATCATTGAAGACCCTACATAGAAACGCTCTACCATTGTTTAAAAAAAATGTGGTGTGGTACTGCAAAGATATGAACTTTGAGTCCATGGCCACAACTCCATCATTTAAGGCACCAAGTCACGGAGTGAGCAAGGTAACTTTGAGAGTGTTTGGTTTATTTATGCATCATAGAGGGTGAGAGTACTCATGAGTTGAATGTCTCCCCCTACATATATGCCTACATCTAGACAAGACATGAAGTAAATGTATGCAGTTGTGCAGAGATTTCACATAACGTTATCAAGCTCCAAGATACCAAGTTCACTCCTAAGTTGACAGAACCTAGCTTCATCCAGCGGTTTGGTGAAGATGTCAGTAAGTTGTATGTCCATGCCAACGTGAGCAAGAGCAATGTCCCCCTTTTGCACATGATCTCTTAAGAAGTGATACCGAATGCCAATGTGCTTGGTGCGAGGGTGATCAACAGGGTTTTCAGCAAGCTTGATGGCACTTTCATTGTCGCATCGTAGGGGCACATGTCTGTAAGTTATACCATAGTCCTTCAAGGTTTGCCTCATCCATAGCAATTGTGTTGCACAACTTGCAGTTGCAATATATTCAGCTTCGGTGGTGGATAAGGAGACACAATTTTGCTTCTTCGAGGACCAACTTACCAAGGAGCGTCCAAGAAACTGGCATGCACCGGAGGTGGATTTCCTTCCCACTTTGTTTCCAGCCCAATCCGCATCCGTGTACCCAATGAGATCAAACTTGGCATCCTTGGGGTACCATAGGCCCAACTTTGGGGTGTGAACAAGGTATCTAAGAATATGCTTAACTGCCTTATGATGACTTTCCCTAGGGGTAGCTTGAAATCTTGCACAAATGCCTACACTTAACATGATGTCTGGTCTAGATGCACAAAGATAAAGCAATGAACCAATCATAGAGCAGTAAAGAGATGGGTCAAACGGAATACCGTTTGTGTCTTCGTTAAGAAAAGTTTTGGTTGCCATGGGCGTCTTGACTGGGCTGGCGTCGGTCATTCCGAACTTTGCAAGAATGTCCTTGAGATACTTGGTTTGGGACAAGAAAATTCCTTCTTGAAATTGTTGGATTTGAAAACCGAGAAAGAACTTCAAGTCCGCATTGAGTGACATCTCAAAGGTCTTGGTCATGGATTCCGCAAACTTCTTGCATAAATGAATGTTAGGAGAAACAAAAATGATATCATCTACGTAAATTTGGCGTAAGATCAAATCACCCTTTTCCCTTTTAGTAAAAAGAGTAGGATCAATCACCCCTCTCACAAAACCATCATCGAGTAAAAACTTCTTAAGATGATCATACCAAGCACGAGGTGCTTGTTTGAGGCCATACAGAGCCTTGTGAAGTTTGTACACATAGTCTTTGTGATCGGGGTCAACGAAACCGGGTGGTTGTTATACATAAACCTCTTCTTGTAGAGGACCATTAAGAAAAGCACTCTTCACATCCATTTGATGTAGAGTAAAACCATTGAAAGCAGCATAAGCAAGTAAGATGCGAATTGATTCAAGACAGGCAACGGGAGCAAAGGTCTCATCAAAGTCCAAACCTTCAACTTGTGAGTACCCTTGTGCCACTAACCTTGCCTTGTTTCTGATGATTACACCATGCTCATCTTGCTTGTTCTTGAAAATCCATTTCGTTCCAATAACATTGTGTTCCTTAGTTGGCCTTTTGACTAAAGACCATACTTTGTTGCGCTCGAAGCTGTTCAACTCTTCTTGCATTGCAACAAGCCAGTCGTTGTCCGTCAAGGCATCTTGTACCTTGTGTGGCACAACACTAGAGACAAACAAAAAGTGAGCACAAAAATTGGTTAATTGTTTACGAGTGACTCTACCTTCCGATATGCCGGTGTGAATTTGCTTGACATCAACACGGCGGGACACACGAGGCATGATGGAGGTTAGGGTTTCACGAGGCTCAATTTCATTTCCGTCATCAGCATCTTCAACATGTGAATCTATAGGGTGTTGTGGAAGATCTTGTTCTTCATGCATCATTTGTTGAGATTCACCATCACTAGAAGATTCGTCATCATCGACATGTGCATGTTCTTACTCTTGTTGTGGATGGCGAACTTGATCTTGTTCTTGTGCTTGATGGTGTTGTAAGTCCCGTGTGGGACCTAGTTCTTGTTCTTGGATTATGAATTCCTCTTGAGGAACGGGTTCTTGTTGTGATGTTGGTGTAGTAGTAGTTTGAGCATGAGTGGTGCTTGTGTCCTCATTTGCACCTTCACAAGGAATATGTTCCATTGGAAGGAGAGCACCTACACCCATGGTCAAAATGTCTTGTGAAGGATCTTCATCACCTGCATCACTTAGATCAACTTGCCCCCCGTGGGAGCCATTAAATTCATCAAACACCACGTCACAAGTTTCTACAACACATCCGGTGGATTTGTTGTAGACCCTATAGGCATGGGAGTTTGATCCATAACCAACAAATATTCCTTCGGTTGTTTTAGATTGAAATTTTCCTAACCGTTCTCTCTTGTTGAGAATGAAGCATTTGCAACCAAAAACCCGGAAATTTTAGACATTTGGTTTGTTCCCGGTTATGAGTTCATATGGGGTCTTCTCCAAGATCTTGCGAAGGAATAGACGATTTGATGCATGACATGCTGTGTTGTCAGGCTCTGCCCAAAAGCTATGAGGTGATCTGTACTCATCCAACATGGACCTTGCCATTTCCACAAGAGTGCGGTTCTTCCTTTCGGCTACCCCATTTTGTTGTGGGGTGTATGGTGCGGAGTATTGATGCTCAATTCCTTCATCACTAAGAAATTATTCCAAGGTATACTTCTTAAACTCGGAGCCATTGTCACTTCTTATTGCCAAGATTTCTTTGTCGAACTTGCATTTAGTGCTACTTCTTGAGCTTGCGTTGGTTTTCCCTTGAAGAGGAAAGGGTGATGCAGCAAAGTAGATAAGTATTTCCCTCAGTTGTTGAGAACCAAGGTATCAATCCAGTAGGAGGTACAAGCAAGGCCCCAATCTTTGCACCTACACAAACAATCAAACACTTGCACCCAACGCTATAAAGGGGTTGTCAATCCCTTCACGGTTACTTGCAAGGATGAGATCTGATAGAGATAGATATAAAAGATTACTAAAATGAAAAGTAAAATAAAAGTAAAAAGATTGTAGCAAAGTATTTTTGGTATTTTTGGTTTATAGATCTGAAAATATAATATGGAAAATAGACCCGGGGGCCATAGGTTTCACTAGAGGCTTCTCTCTTGAAGGAAAATAATACGGTGGGTGAACAAATTACTGTCGAGCAATTGATAGAAAAGCGCATAGTTATGAAGATATCCAAGGCAATGATTATGCATATAGGCATCACATCCGTGCAAGTAGACCGAAACGATTCTCCATCTACTACTATTACTCCACACATCGACCGACTCCTGCCTGCATCTAGAATATTAAGTTCATGAAGAACAGAGTAACGCATTAGGTAAGATGATATGATGTAGAGAGATAAACTCAAGCAATATGATGAAAACCCCATCTTTTTACCCTTGATGGCAACAATACAAATACGTGCCTCGCTACCCCTACTTTGTCACTGGGTGAGGACACCGCAAGATTGAACCCAAAACTAAGCACTTCTCCCATTGCAAGAATTACCAATCTAGTTGGCCAAACCAAACCAATAACTCGAAGAGACTTGCAAAGATATGAAATCATGCATATAAGAATTCATAGAAGATTCAAATAATATTCATAGATAATCTGATCATAAATCCACAATTCATCGGATCTCGACAAACACACCGCAAAAGAGTATTACATCGGATAGATCTCCATGAAGATCATGGAGAACATGGTATTGAAGAACATAGAGAGAGAAGAAGCCATCTAGCTACTAGCTATGGACCTGAAGGTCTGAGGTGAACTACTCACGCATCATCGGAGGGGCAATGGAGTTGATGTAGATGCCCTCCGTGATCGAATCCCCCTCCGGCAGATTACCGGAAAAGGCCCCAAGATGGGATCTCACGGGAACAGAGGCTTCCGGCGGCGGAAAAGTATTATCGTGGATCTTTTTGGTATTGGGGGAATATTTATGAATTTATAGGCAGAGAATTAGGGTTGGAGGAGCCACGGGGGCCCCACAAGCCAGGGGGGCGCCCCCTTAGGGGCGCGCCCAGGTGGCTTGTGGCCCACCTGTGGGTCTTCTGGCCTCTTCTCCAAGTCTCCTAGGTTCCTTCTGGTCCAAGAAAAATCATCGTAGAATTTTATTCCGTTTGGACTCCGTTTGATATTCCTTATCTGCAATACTCAAAAACAAGGAAAAAACATAAACTGGCACTGGGCACTAGGTTAATAGGTTAGTCCCAAAAATAATATAAAATATCATATTAATGCATATAAAACATCCAAAACAGATAATATAATAGCATGGAACAATCAAAAATTATAGATACGTTGGAGACGTATCATTGAGCTTGCTTAGCAAAATCAATGAAGGTGATTTTTGTCTCGTCCTTGGACTTGAGAAAGAACACCCATGTGTATCTTGAGTAATCATCAACAATAACGAACCCATACTTCTTCCCACCAAGACTGTCCCATGAAGGAGGCCCAAAGAGATCCACGTGAAGGAGCTCCAAAGGTCATGAAGTTGATACTATGTTCTTGGGGTAATGTTTTGATTGATGTTGCTTCCCTGCGATGCATGCACTACACACACGGTCTTTCTCAAAAGATACATTGGTTAGTCCAAGGATGTGTTCACCCTTTAAGAGATCTTGAATATTTCTCATGCCGACATGGGCTAGCCGGCGATGCCATAGCCATCCCTTGTCGGCCTTGGCCATGAGGCAAGTTGCATGGAATGTGCTCTCTTTCGAGAAATCAACCGTGTAAAGGTTGCCATCCAACTCCCCCACAAAGGAAACTTCAAGAGTATCTCTCTTAAAGACTTTCACATCCGTTAGTCCAAATAGTGTATCATAACCAACAGAAGCCAATTGACGAACAGAAAGCAAATGGTATTTTAGGGATTGGACAAGCATGACATTTGTAAGTGACATGTCATTGGTGATAGCCACCTTGCCCAAACCAAGTACATGTCCTTTAGACCCTCCACCAAAGACAATGCTCATAAATGGTCGAATAGCTTCCATGAAATCCATGAGCAATGTTCCATCTCCGGTCATATGATTTGAGCAGTCGCTATCAATCACCCATTTGACTCTACCGGAGACACCAACCTACACACAATTCAAGTCTTGGTTAGAGGCACCCATTTTACAATGGGAACTCTCAAGTTAGTAACAAGGGTCTTAGGAACCCAAATTGCATAAACCGAAAAGCATTTCTAGGACCAACAAACTGAGCCTAAACATCTCCATCTTTTCGCTTACGAAGCACATATGATGGAGGCATAAATTCTTTTGGCTTATTGTAAGTAGGCTTGCCCGTAGTGGCCTTCCTACTCACAGCCTTGTCAACCTTACCCTTTCTTTCTCCTTGTGCCCTTCTCGCACAAATGTCTCCTTGAGGGGAGTTGTAGACTTATGTGTCACTACCTTACTATTGCTTGTGCTTGGATCAAATCCAAGTCCTTCCTTGGCCACAACCTTCTTGTGTTGACTCAACACTTCATTGAGGTTCTTTTGTCCTTGAGCACATGACATGAGCCCTTTTTCAATTTGTGCCTTTAACACCCGATTCTCCTCAAGTAAGCTAGCTAGGTCACCATTTGGGTTAGTAGCATAAGCATCAAAATTTATAATAGGAGAGGAATAGGCTTTCCCAAGTGTGTTAAGATAAGTGATCTTGAGTTCGTCAAACTTCTTGGTAAGGAGATTGAGCTCTTCTTCCTTTGTCTTGAGAGACAAATGTAGGAGCTCACAATCTTTAGTGTGTCTATCAATGTTTGCATCTATTTTTAAGCACAATTCATCATTACGTGCTTCCTCATATAGGACTTTCCGCTCAAGGACTTCACATTTATCCTTTTCCTTGGTGACGAGGGTTTCGAGTTCCTTGATGGAGATGGTGTGCTTACTCACCATCTCCATAAGCATACGAAACATAATGAGCTTCTTTCCTTTGAGAGAGCACATGACTTTCTCCATTTTAGCAAACATAGCATCACTTATTTCATAATAATGATCATGATCCTCAGCATCAAGATATTCATCACTAGGTGTGGTAGGAATAAATAGAGGAGGGCTTGGACGTGGAGTTACCTTCACCTTGTCCGGGGCTTGACCCTCATCATCATCTACCGTGGTCTTTGCCATGAGACATTTGTGTGCGTTGCCCTCGTAGTCTTTCATATAGTTGTATGTGTCAACATCACCGGTCTTGTTTACGAGTCTCAATGTGGTTTGAGTGTCTTGGGCTACACCTGCAACACCTCTAACATCATCAGGATTGGACTCGTCTTGGGCTACCATAGCATTCCCATCTCTCTTCTTGAACTTGGAGTTCAATGGGTTAGGCAACTTCTTCTTCACAAATGTCTTCGGAAATCTTAGTTTATCTTCTCTCTTTTCATAGGGGCACTCGTTTGAGAAATGGTTGGTTTCTTCACAGTTGTAGCAAGTCCTTACTTTCTTCTTTTGGAATCTTCCCTTGAATTTTCCCGCACTGAACTTCTTCACAAAGAGAGCCATGTCTTCATATGAGGGCCTCTCATCCGAGTCAACTTCATAGCCTTCTTCTTCAACATCTTCTTCTTCTTCTTCTTCACTTACATCATCATTCATTACGTGCTTGGCCTTCAAGGCTAGGTTTGTCTTGGGTGATGAGGAACCATGCATGGCAAGGTGTCTTGTAGCATTTGCCTTTGATTCTTCAAATAGTTGGAAGGTTGAAATGACGTCATCGGGAGACATGTCCTTGAATCCATGTTCTCTTCTTATGTCCCACACCATTTGATGATGATATGGAGCAAGGGCATTCAACAATTTGTCCACAAGAAAATGCTTGGTCAAGTTGAATCCATCTTGGCTCTTGTCACAATCATATGATTCAATATCAGCGGCAAGTGTCATCAATCACTCATGAAGTTGCATGGGGTCTTCACCTTTCTCCATGCAAAAATATTGTAATGCCCCTTTGGCAATCTCATATTGTGCAAGACGGGGAGAGGAGGTTCCAGTCTTGGTCATCACGAGGCTATCCCATAGGTCTTTTGCATTTGTGAGGTGAATGTAGGGCATCTTCTGCTTGTCAGACATGCCCTTTCTTATGAGCATGATTGAGGTGTCATTGAGGTGTTTGTCTTATTCTTCACCTGGTGTGAGATCCTTGGGATTCACAGGGTTGTAACCTTTCTCCATGACCTCCAGCATTTCATCGTTGACAAACCTAAGGTGATCCTGCATTCCAACCCTCCAGAGAGAAAAATCGGCAGTGTTATCAAGTAAAGGAGGGTTTCCCGCTGCATTATACCTAGGTTTCTCGACTCTAGATTTTGCATACAACCATGGAATACCGGTGTGGTCACCAGTTTGAGATTGTTGCCCCAAATTTGGAAGGGATGAATTTGGTTGCTTTATCACACCCCCTGGGTTTTCCAGTGGTGGAGTTTTTGCACCTAATGCATATATCCTCATTTTGACCAAGGCCTCAATAGAAGCATCATGCTCCTCCTTTTGCTTGGCGAGGGCCCTTTCAAGATCCTCAGCGGTGAAGGATCTACGCTCATCCGAAGAGGATGTCCCTTTCTCGATAGGGAGTGCAACTAAAGGATTCCCATCATTATCCATCTCGCTCTAGGGCGGTTAAGCCACAAGATTAGAGCACGAGGCTCTGATACCAATTGAAAGGATCGAGATGGACCTAGAGGGGGGTGAATAGGTACAATTATAAATTTTAATTGTTACTTAGCAATTTTAGGCAATAATGCGGAATATGAAAGTGAGCCTAACAATTGCAAAGATGCTATATGTGCTATGAATACTAAGCAAGGCAGCAAGTAAGTAGATAAGCAAGCACAAGTAATAGAAGTAAGTACTCAAGGACAAGTAACCACAAGTAGAGAGTTAGGGTTAGGAATAACCGCAACTCCGAGAGACTAGGATGTATGCCGATGTTCACTTCCTTGGAGGGAAGCTACGTCACCGTTTAGAGAGGTGGATGTTACCACGAAGGCACACCAATGCCATGAAGGCTCACCCTATTCTCTCCTTGAGATAACACCACGAAGGCGTTTCTCAACCACTAGTGGTAGGCCTTTAGGTGGCCTCCAAACCCTCACAAACTTTCCGGGGGAAAGCACAATGGTATGATTCCTCTCCGAAGAACTCCTACCGCCTAGGAGTCTCCAACCTCCAAGAGTAACAAGATCAAGGGAACCGCTCAAAACTTGCTCAAATCTTGAATTACTTTGGTTGAGAGAGGGGGAGAGGGACGATCTATCTTTTGGTTGGAACAACACTCAAGAATCCTCACAAACGCTCTTGGGATCTAGGATTTGGTTAGAGCAAATGGGAGTGAGAGAGAAAAGTGTTCTTGGAATCTTTTAGGTGTGTTGGACAGACCTCACCCGAGGTGGGAGAAGGCTATATATAGTAGAGACAAGAAAACGGCCGTTGGAGCCACTTAAGTTGCGCAGGCTCCGGACGTCCAACTTGGCCCGGTCGTCCGGACAGACAGGAACTGCCGGACGTCCGACCGTGCACGGTCGTCCGACCATGAGAGACAGAGAGAGAGGGATAACACGGCAGGTGTTTTTAGAAGCATAGGATACGGACGACCGTAGGGGGTCGGTCGTCCGGAAACACGGTCGTCTGGAGAGGGCCGGAAATCCATAGGATTGGTTCTGATGGTGAGGTACCGGACATCCTGGAACCCATGAACGTCCGGAGACCGGTCGACCGGAGGGACTGGAAATCCGTAGAATTGGTTCTGATGGTGAGGTACCGGACATCCGGGTACCCACAGAAGTCCAGAGACCGGTCGACCGGAGGGACCGGAAATCCGTAGAATCCGTTCTGATGTGGGGCACCGGATCACCGGACGGCACTGGACAGCCGAAGGTCTGTGAGGCGCCGGACGTCCGGAACCCCTCGGACGTCCGAGAAGGAGCAGAACACACCAACACAAACACGATAGAAAAGAACTCAACCAATGTTTCATCTGGGTGTTTGAGCAAGTCCTTAGTGAGAGGCAGTGATCCCCTCTTAATAGTGCGGGATCCCTATACTCAAAAGTAAAGTGAAAATGCTGAAACTTGTTGTCTTGTTTATCCGTACTTTGAGCATGTTGGATATGTCAGTTATGATCCGCACATTGATCTCTTGGGAACTAAACCTGAGATGCACTTGACAGAGATAATTAGTTCCCAATATGTATGTTGTCAACAACATCAAAATATGATTAAGGGCATGATTGCACTTTCAGCGGCGACCTGGACGTGAAGGACGAATTGGGAGGCAGCGAACTGGGACGAGATGACCGGGGGCAGCCGGCGGCGCAGGGCGGGCGGAGCACCATGATGGGCGGAGGCTAGCTGAGGACGTCCATGGCGGGGGCGGGGGCGATCGAGGGAAGGTAGGGGAGCGGCGGCACCGGAGGGAAGGGCCGGGAGTGGCGGTGCAGGGCGGGCGGAGCACCATGACGGCCGACGGCTAGCCAAGGCCGTCCATGGCGGGGGTGGGGCCGACCGAGGAAGAGAGGGGAGCGGCGACGCCGGAGGGAAAGGCCGGGAGTGGCAACGCCAAAGGTAATTGCGGGGAGCGCCGGCGGCGGAGGGAAGGTCTGGGAGCGGTGGCGGCACCACAGGCAAAGGCCGGCAGCGGCGGCGAACCCTAGTCGTGAGGTCGAGTGCGAGAGCGAGGGGATCGAGGCGCGGCCGGATTAGCTTTTTTTTCTTTCTGCGTGGGGGGCTGGGAGGGGGCATTTTCTTTGTAATATCAGTGAACCACAATGCCCTTTTGTTATACCCTCCCCTCAGCTTTTAAGTCATAAGTTGCGAGAAGCTACGCTCCCCTCAGCTTTTTTCCATTGTGAAGAAGAGGGGATTGGAAATAAGCTGAGCTAGCTTCTCCAAAACTAGTTCTTTTGGGTTTCTAGCTTATTTCTGCAATAAGCTGCTAGAAGCCCCAAAAGAACTGGCCCTTAATATGTGGTGAAGAGTTTTCGGGCTATAGGGGGCATGCTCGTAGGGGCATTTTGTCACCTAGAGAAATCAGACACACTTCCATAGATAGAAATCAAAGTTGAACATCTATTGTAGTGAAGTTGAACAAATGCATGTAGTTTAGTTTTAATATGTTAACAAATGTACCTATTTATGTTTATCTTATAATTCAGAGAAATTTACTTGGTCCTCGGGTAACTTGGCACCAAAGAGCTTGAGCTGCTTGAAAAGCAACTTGATTCATATGATCATTATTAAGAAAATAGGAGGACCATCTCTTTCATTATATATAGAAAACAATACAAGTTGTTCTTTGTCCTGCACGTTTCTACTCTGTTTCTACTCTGTTAAATAGAAACAGAGGGAGTACAAGGTATAAAAAAGGTACTTTGCTCCTTGACACATGTATTGCGTGATTGACTATTTTGTATGTCGACTTGATGGTACTTGAGGACTGATTATACTCACAAAGAAGTTACTCACAACTACTTGCACATTGTTTATTTATTTTATTTTTGATGAAATAATATTCACGAAATGCTTGCAACAAGAGATTGTTTGTTTGTGATAATTTATTAGAGTGTCATTCAAGAGCATGTGATTAAAAATAATACGAAAGTTTCCTTGATATATATTGTTCATATGTTTGTCGTATATATATATTTTTTAACCGGGCTTCTCCCCTTTCCATTATAGGCATAATGGAAATACATCGTTTTTCGAACCAGAGAAAGAAAGGCTAGGGAAAGGAAAGAAGCGAGTCTGGGGCAATGCCAGGAAACCCACCGTCTGCGCCTGTCATCAGGAACACAGACTATGGGGCGAAAACCTGGAACATCACCCAAAACCGCACTTACAGACTATCCTAAGACCACAAAGTACCGCAAAGCCTCCTCACAGTACAGCATAAACCAAAACAAATGATCAAGATCCCCATGGATCACAACTCTATCAGTTCTAAGCCTCCAAAAGCACCTCACCAACAGCTCCAACTTTTCAGCAAGCTTCTCCAGGATCAGCAACCAGCCAGATCACCAGCTCTCCCACTCCTCTCCTCCATCGGCATGGTCGTTTGCTTCTGGCATTGGCGGCCCGCACAGCATCTCCGCTCCTTTCTTGGTCACCTCTACCATCCCAGGTTTGTGCAGACCTGCCCAATATTTAAGAAACGCACATGCCGTAAATACAATTTCAAATGGAGTATTTATCCATTTTTTCTCAAAGGTGGCACGATTTCGAGCCAACCAAATTGCCCAACAAATTGTTGTTAGACCAACAGTGTACAACTCGTTAAAACCAGGAAGGAAAGCATGTATCCATGCATAAAATTGCCATAGAGAATTTGGACAACAACTTGTTTCGAGCATAGCTCCAACAGTTCTCCATACCACCCTGGATACCGGACATAGGAATAGCAGGTGCTGGACAGATTCTGGCTGTTCACAAAATGAACACCGGGGATCCCCATGCCATTGTCTCTTTTTCAAGTTATCCCTTGTTAGAATAGAGTCCTGGCTGACTTGCCACATAAAGATTTGTAGTTTTAAAGGGATTTTAGCCCCCCATATCCATTTATAACAAGACCCAGCAAGGTTTCTTTCCAACCATCGATACATTGATTTCGTTGTATACTCTTTGGAGCTATCAAGCTTCCAGTAGACCTCATCCCCCCTTCCTTTTGTATAATTTTTAGCACATATCTCCTCATTTCTTCCCATTTCTGTAGCAGTTCATTAGACAGCCTTCTTCTAAAAGAAGAGATATGATTCATACTGTTCATTTTGTCCACAGTACAATTTTGATCCACACAAATATCAAATAGATCAGGATATTTGTCTTTTAAGGTAAAATTATCACACAGGTCATCTAGCCAAAGTCTAGCTATATTTCCTTTTTTCACTTGAATTCCTCTGCCAGCCATGTAGTATTCTTTGACTTTCATCAGAGCTTTCCAACATGGGGAATCACTAGCTCTCTGTTTAGCCATATCCACTGAGGATTTTTTTAAGGTACTTAGCCTTCACAATATCTTGCCACAATCCCTCTTTTTTTTCCTAGTTTCCACCACCATTTCGTTAGTAGACTTATATTCTGTTTTCTCAGGTCTTTCACCCCAAGTCCCCCTTTCATTTTAGATCTGCATACACGGCTCCATTTTACCATATGGTAACCCCTTTTTTGCCATTACGATGCCAAAAGAATTTTCTCCTAGGTTTGTCCCATCTCTCCAGAGTAGACTTATTTAACAGGAACATGGACATGTAATAAGAGGGTATATGCGACAGAACAACATTAACTTTAATGAGCCTGCCTCCACTAGATAGAGTTTCACTAATCCAGGTTTCACCATGGTTAATAAATTTGTCATCGACAAATAGCCAATCACTCCCCTTAAGGCCAGCATAGCTGACATGCATACCCAGATATTTAATGGGAAAGGTCCCTATTTCACAGTTAAACATCTCAGCATAATTTCTCATTGTTTGATCATCAGCACAAACCGAAAATATCTCACTTTTCAAAAAGTTGATTTTCAACCCAGACATGATTTCAAAGTGATACAGCAACAGTTTGATATTTAGAGCATTTCTTGGGTTATCTTCAAAACATAAGATTGTGTCGTCCGCATATTGCAATATGGCCACCCCATGCGTGACCAAGTCGGCCGCCAAGCCTGTGAAAATGCCATTTTCCTGAGCCTTAAGTACCATCTTAGTTAGGCAGTCAGCAGCCAAATTAAACAGGAAGGGGGAGAAGGGGTCACCCTGTCTCACCCCTTTGGCACTTTGAAAATACTCTCCCACCTCATCATTCAGCTTCACGCTGACAGTGCCCCCCACCAATTTTTTTAACCCATTCAATCCATTGGGGGTTAAAATCTCTTTTTTATGACATTCTAACAGAAAGTCCCAGTTTACTTTGTCGTATGCTTTCTCGAAATCGAGTTTAAGCACAATCCCAGTTTTTTTTCCGAGCATAGGAGTGATGCAAGATTTCATGGAGTGACATAATACCATCCATGATATCCCTCTTTTTTATGAATGCATTTTGATGTCTACTAAACAGGATGTCAACAAAAGGTTCCATTCTAATAGTAAGCACCTTGGTGATCAGCTTATACACGCAACGAAGCAAGCAAATAGGTCTGAATTGTTGAAATTTTATCAGCCCCAACCACCTTGGGAAGCAATGTAATAATACCATAGTTAAGTCTCTCCACATCAAGTTTATTCTCGTAGAACCACTCAAAAAGCAACATCACATCTTTTTTCACAATATCCCAACAATATTGAAAGAATTCAATTGGAATATTATCGGGGCCGGCGGCTTTGTTGTGTTTCATAGAGAAGAGGGCATTCTTAATCTCAGTATCCGAGAAAGGTCTCATAAGTATAAAATTATCAATATCAGCCAATTTTTCATGCGCTTTCCACATATTATTGTCTATTTCGCACAAGTTTCCAGGTGCAGGGCCAAAGAGTTCCTTGTAGAACTCAGTGGCATGTTTAAGCAAGTTTTTATTTCCTTCTATTACCACATCCCCATAGCTAAGAGAAAATATTGTATTCCTTCTTCTCCTTCCATTCACAGTCCTGTGAAAGTATTCAGTATTGCTATCTCCCTTAAGCAACCAGTTATCATGGGATTTTTGCAACCAGGCCACTTCCTCTTCAATTAAGAGGTTATTTAACTCAACCGAAAGCTCAAGTTTTTTGCAGTATAGCTCAGGAGTTAAAGCATCCGTCTCTTCCACTCTCTCAAGGTGTTCCAGTTCCTCTCTCAGCCACTTTCTTCTTTTTCTAGCCTTACCAAAATTATTCGATCCCCAGCCTTTGAAGTATTTCTTGAATCTCTTCAATTTGATATTCATAATGTCAATAGGATTCTTAGAGTACACAGGTTTCACCCAGATTTTGGCCATAAGAGGTAAGAATTCAGGGTTCTACAACCAATTTAATTCAAATTTGAATTCTCTCTTTTTAGTAAGAATAGGGACATTATCTTCAGTATTTAGAATCAGAGGACAATGATCTGAGATCTCTCTCACTAACTTCCTCACAAAAGTAAAAGCAAATAAACATTCCCAAGAATTGGACATAAGGACCCTGTCCAGTTTTTCTAGGGTTGGCTTTTGCTGGTTGTTAGACCAGGTATATTGGCCACCATTCATATCTACCTCTCGCAAGGAGAAGGTATTGATAATGGAGTTGAGAAGAGCAGAAGAGTGGCCCAATTTGATTTTCTTATTTTTCTCATTAGCAAATCTCAAGATATTAAAGTCTCCTCCTATAATATATGGGCATGAGATATCTCCACACATAGCTGAAAGCTCTGTAAGAAATTCTACCTTAAACTCTTCATGCGCTGAACCATAAACCACCAGGATACAACAATATTTTTTTTGCATTTATCCCATAACTCAAGTTTCATGATATACTTGCCCGCAACACAATCCTTAATATTGAAGGTATTATTTTTGACACCGCACAAGATGCCCCCAGATTTCCCCTCTGAAGGTACCCATTTCCAACAAAAATTATCCCCATGATCAAATTTCCTCAAGAATTTAGAGGAAAAGTCCTTCTTCATTGTCTCCTGTATGCCAACAAAATCAAGGCCATGATCTCTAATTAGATAAGACAAATATGTCGCCATACCTCTCTTCCCAATCCCCCTACAATTCCAAAAAAGGCTAATCATTTTTTCTTACGCTTTGGAGACTGAATTTTGTTGCCAGGTTTACCAGGATGCATGGTCTTACCTGCAACGCCACTCAGCTTTTGATTTTGACTTCTAGTCATAGGTTTAGATATCACCACATTAACTTTCTTTTTTTCCTTTTTTCTGGATTTGACAATTGTAAATCCATCATCATCCAAGTCCCCCTCATCCACCCAAGATGTGTTTACAGGAGATGAATCCCCAGCAGCATTAGTAATATACAACATATTTTCTTGCTGTTTTTCATTGTTATCAATTTTTTTCGCAATATTAGCTCTAGACTTCTCAAGTTGTCAAATAACAGCAAAGTTATCATCAGGAATATTCACACCCATCTGTGCAGCAGTGGAAATAATTTCCAAATTTGACAAAATTTCAAAAGAATTGCTAGGATCTGATTCATTACCTTGTAGGTTCCTCTTCTTGGCCATTTTCTCAGCCCTGATGCCCACATGTTCCACATTAACTCCAGCTGTCCTCCTGCTTAATCTAATCTGCACTTCTTCCACAGCAGGAGGAGTAGGGATCACATCCATGTTCTCATTAGATGTAACAGGGGACTGCACAGAATATGTCTGATTTTTTTGCTGACAAGAATTGTCATCAGGATCAAGTTCAGTCACAGTAGGTTCTCCAACACATGCTTCCAAATAAGATGAGAATATTTTGCCAGTCATTGGGCTCGGAACGATTTGCATCGAGTTTACCACAATCTTATCATAAGAAATAATTTCAGGGGACAGATTTCCTCTTTCTTTCAGCTGATTTTTTTCTGCTTCAGCAGCCATAGTATCAATGAGTAGCTCATTGTCCACTTCCTTACTCTCTTCCTCCGACTGGATCTCCTCACTATTGTTATGGATCTTTTCTCCCTCCCCAGTTTCCACTAAAGGTCCCATGTTCATATTTTTCACATTTCTCCCACCAGCCACATTGGGAGGTGCCGAAGATCCCCCCATGATAGATGAAGATGCATTTTGTCCTTTCGGATGCCTGCCCTCATTAAGTCTGGCCATTTTTGGTGAGGCCCTCCCACCAGCCTCTTGGTGTACATTCACTTTTTATTTTGGTGGGTTTTTCACTAGTATCTTATCCACAGAGAAGAAGAAGTCATAGAAATGTCCTCCCAACACTCCCTCTGCTGAAGCAGGGATATCTTCAGTATCTCTACACCCCAATTTTATTCTCATAGGCTCAGGCCTGTTAATAGTAGCTTTGTCAATTTCCAACGTCACCCCAACCAAAGAGCCCACATAAGCAATATTCTTCTCATGCCTTTTGTCCAGAGGGATATTGCTAACGATACCTTTGTGTTGGAAATATGCCCTAGAGGCAATAATAAAATGGTTATTATTATATTTCCTTGTTCATGATAATTGTCTATTGTTCATGCTATAATTGTATTAACCGGAAACCGTAATACATGTGTGAATACATAGACCACACCATGTCCCTAGTGAGCCTCTAGTTGACTAGCTCGTTGATCAATATATGGTCATGGTTTCCTGACCATGGACATTGGATGTCGTTGATAACGGGATCACATCATTAGGAGAATGATGTGATGGACAAGACCCAATCCTAAGCATAGCACAAGATCGTGTAGTTCGTCTGCTAGAGCTTTTCTAATGTCAAGTATCATTTCCTTAGACCATGAGATTGTGCAACTCCCGGATACCGTAGGAATGCTTTGGGTGTATCAAACATCACAACGTAACTAGGTGACTATAAAGGTGCACTACAGGTATCTCCGAAAGTGTCTGTTGGGTTGGCACGAATCGAGACTGGGATTTGTCACTCCGTGTGACGAAGATGTATCTCTGGGCCCACTCGGTAATACATCATCATAATGAGCTCAATGTGACTAAGGAGTTAGTCAAGGGATCATTTGTTACGGAATGAGTAAAGAGACTTGCCGGTAATGAGATTGAACAAGGTATAGGGATATCGACGATCGAATCTCGGGCAAGTAACATACCGATGGACAAAGGGAATTGTATACGGGATTAATTGAATCCCCGACATCGTGGTTCATCCGATGAGATCATCGTGGAACATGTGGGAGCCAATATGGGTATCTAGATCCCGCTATTGGTTATTGGCCGGAGAGGTGTCTCGGTCATGTCTGCATGGTTCCCGAACCCGTAGGGTCTACACACTTAAGGTTCGGTGACGCTAGAGTTGTAATGGGAATTGTATGTGGTTACCGAAAGTTGTTCGGAGTCCCGGATGAGATCCCGGATGTCACGAGGAGTTTCGGAATGGTTCGGAGGTGAAGATTTATATATGGGAAGTCCAGTTTCAGTTACCGGAAAAGTTTCGGGGTTTATCGGTATTGTACCGGGACCACCGAAAGGGTTCCGGGGGTCCACCGGGAGGGGCCACCTGCCCCGAAGGACCACGTGGGCTGAATATGGGTGGGAACCAGCCCCCTAGTGGGCTGGTGCGCCCCCCAAGGGCCCAAGGCGCCTAGGGTTGGGAACCCTAGGGGGTGGGGGCGCCTCCCACCAACTTGGGGGGCAAGCTCCCCCCCTTGGCCGCCGCCCCCCTCTAGATGGATCTAGGGGGGCCGGGCCCCTCTCCCCGTCAGCCTATAAATAGAGGGGTGGTGGGAGGGCAGCCGCACCCCCTTGCCCCTGGCGCAGCCCTTCCCCCTCCTACACCTCCTCCTCCTCCGTAGTGCTTAGCGAAGCTCTGCCGGAGAACCACGAGCTCCACCGCCACCACGCCCTCTTGCTGCCGGAGCTCTCCCTCAACTTCTCCTCCCCCCTTGCTGGATCAAGAAGGAGGAGACGTCCCCGGGCTGTACGTGTGTTGAACGCGGAGGCGCCGTCCGTTCGGCGCTTGGATCAGATCTTCCGCGATTTGAATCGCCGCTAGTACGACTCCATCAACCGCGTTCTTTGCAACGCTTCCGCTTAGCGATCTTGAAGGGTATGAAGATGCACTCCCTCTCTCTCGTTGCTAGCATCTCCTAGATTGATCTTGGTGACACGTAGGAAAATTTTGAATTATTACTACGTTCCCCAACAGTGGCATCATGAGCCAGGTAATGCGTAGATTCTATGCACGAGTAGAGCACAAGTAGTTGTGGGCGATGATTTGGTCAATTTGCTTGCCGTTACTAGTCCTATCTTGATTTGGCGGCATTGTGGGATGAAGCGGCCCAGACCGACTTTACACTTACGCTTACGTGAGACTGGTTCCACCGCCTGACATGCACTTGTTGCATAAGGTGGCTAGCGGGTGTCTGTCTCTCCCACTTTAGTCGGATCGGATTCGATGAAGAGGGTCCTTATGAAGGGTAAATAGCAATTGGCATATCACCGTTGTGGCTTTTGCGTAGGTAAGAAACGTTCTTGCTAGAAACCCATAGCAGCCACGTAAAACTTGCAACAACAATTAGAGGACGTCTAACTTGTTTTTGCAGGGTATGCTATGTGATGTGATATGGCCAAAAGGATGTGATGAAATATATGTGATGTATGAGATTGATCATGTTCTTGTAATAGGAATCACGACTTGCATGTCGATGAGTATGACAACCGGCAGGAGCCATAGGAGTTGTCTTAATTTATTGTATGACATGCATGTCAATCAAAAACGCCATGTAATTACTTTACTTTATTGCTAACCGTTAGCCATAGTAGTAGAAGTAATGGTTGGCGAGACAACTTCATGAAGACACGATGATGGAGATCATGATGATGGAGATCATGGTGTCGTGCCGGTGACGATGGTGATCATGCCGCGCCCCGAAGATGGAGATCAAAGGCGCAAGATGATATTGGCCATATCATGTCACTTTATGATTTGCATGTGATGTTTATCATGTTTTTACATCTTATTTGCTTAGAACGACGGTAGCATAAATAAGATGATCCCTCACTAAAATTTCAAGAAATGTGTTCCCCCTAAGTGTGCACCGTTGCGAAGGATCGTTGTTTCGAAGCACCACGTGATGATCGGGTGTGATAGATTCTAACGTTCGCATACAACGGGTGTAAGCCAGATTTACACACGCGAAACACTTAGGTTGACTTGACGAGCCTAGCATGTACAGACATAGCCTCGGAACACGAGAGACCGAAAGGTCGAACATGAGTCGTATAGTAGATGCGATCAACATGGAGATGTTCACCATTGATGACTAGTCCGTCTCACGTGATGATCGGACATGGCCTAGTCGATATGGATCATGTATCACTTAGATGACTAGAGGGATGTCTATCTGAGTGGGAGTTCATTAAATAATTTGATTAGATGAACTTAATTATCATGAACTTAGTCTAAAATTGTCTTTACAATCTATCTTGTAGATCCAATGGCCCACGCTAATATTGCCCTCAACTTCAACGCGTTCCTAGAGAAAACCAAGCTGAAAGACGATGGAAGCAACTATACGGACTGGGTCCGTAACTTGAGGATCATCCTCATAGCTTCCAAGAAAGCATATGTCCTTGATGCACCGCTAGGTGACGCACCCATTTTCCCAGCAACTCAAGATGTTATGAACGCCTGGCAATCGCGTAGTGATGATTACTCCCTGGTTTAGTGCGGCATGCTTTACAGCTTAGAACCGGGGCTCCAAAAGCGTTTTGAGCAACATGGAGCATATGAGATGTTCCAAGAGCTGAGAATGGTTTTCCAAGCTCATGCCCGGGTCGAGAGATATGAAGTCTCCGACAAGTTCTTCAGTTGTAAGATGGAGGAAAATAGTTCTGTCAGCGAGCACGTACTCAAAATGTCTGGGTTGCACAACCGCTTGTCTCAGCTGAGAGTTAATCTTCCGGATGACTCGGTTATTGACAGAATCCTCCAGTCGCTTCCACCTAGCTACAAGAGTTTTGTGATGAACTTCAATATGCAAGGGATGGAGAAGTCCATTCCTGAGTTATATTCGATGCTGAAATCAACGGAGGTGGAGATCAAAAAGGAACATCAAGTGTTGATGGTGAATAAAACCACCAGTTTCAAGAAAGGCAAGGGTAAGAAGAACTTCAAGAAGGACGGCAAAGCAGTTGCCACGCCCGGTAAATCAGTTGCCGGGAAGAAGCCCAAGAATGGACCCAAGCCTGAGACTGAGTGCTTTTATTGCAAGGGAACCGGTCAAGCGGAACTGCCCCAAGTACTTAGCGGATAAGAAGGCCGGCAACGTCAAAGGTATATATGATATACATGTTATTGATGTGTACCTTACCAGCGCTCGTAGTAGCTCCTGGGTATTTGATACCGGTGCGGTTGCTCACATTTGTAACCCAAAACAGGAGCTGCGGAATAAGCGGAGACTGGCGAAGGACGAGGTGACGATGCGCGTCGGGAATGGTTCCAAGGTCGATGTGATCGCCGTCGGCACGCTACCTCTACATCTACCTTCGGGATTAGTTTTAAACCTCAATAATTGTTATTTAGTACCAGCTTTGAGCATGAACATTGTATCTGGATCTCGTTTGATGTGAGATGGCTACTCATTTAAATCCGAGAATACTGGTTGTTCTATTTATATGAGAGATATGTTTTATGGTCATGCCCCGCTGGTCAATGGTTTATTTTTACTGAATCTCGAACGTGATGTTACACATATTCATAGTGTGAATACCAAACGATGTAAGGTTGATAATGATAGTCCCACATACTTGTGGCACTGCCGCCTTGGTCATATTGGTGTCAAACGCATGAAGAAACTCCATGCAGATGGACTTTTGGAGTCTCTTGATTATGAATCATTTGACACGTGCGAACCATGCCTCATGGGAAAGATGACTAAGACTCCGTTCTCTGGAACAATGGAGCGAGCAACCAACTTACTGGAAATAATACATACCGATGTATGCGGTCCAATGAGCGTTGAGGCTCGCGGTGGCTATCGTTATGTTCTCACCCTCACTGATGACTTAAGCAGATATGGGTATGTCTACTTAATGAAACACAAGTCTGAGACCTTTGAAAAGTTCAAGGAATTTCAGAGTGAGGTAGAGAATCAACGTGACAAGAAAATAAAGTTCTTACGATATGATCGTGGAGGAGAATATTTGAGTCACGAGTTTGGCACGCACTTAAGGAAATGTGGAATTGTTTCACAACTCACGCCGCCTGGCACACCTCAGCGTAATGGTGTGTCCGAACGTTGTAATCGCACTCTATTGGATATGGTGCGATCTATGATGTCTCTTACTGATTTACCGCTATCATTTTGGGGATATGCATTAGAGACTGCCGCATTCACTTTAAATAGGGCACCGTCTAAATCCGTTGAGACGACACTGTTGGAAATATGCCCTAGAGGCAATAATAATTTAGTTATTATCATATTTCCTTGTTCATGATAATCGTTTATTATCCATGCTATAATTGTATTGATTGGAAACTCAAATACATGTGTGGGTACATAGACAACACCGTGTCCCTAGTATGCCTCTAATAGACTAGCTCGTTGATCAAAGATGGTCAAGGTTTCCTAGCCATAGACATGAGATGTCATTTGATAACGGGATCACATCATTAGGAGAATGATGTGATGGACAAGACCCAAACTATAAACATAGCATATGATCATGTCAGTTTATTGCTATTGTTTTCTGCATGTCAAGTATCTGTTCCTATGACCATGAGATCATGCAACTCGCTGACACCGGAGGAATACCTTGTGTGTATCAAACGTCGCAACGTAACTGGGTGACTATAAAGATGCTCTACAGGTATCTCCGAGGGTGTCTGTTGAGTTGGCATGGATCAAGACTGGGATTTGTTACTCCGTGTGACGGAGAGGTATCTCAGGGCCCACTCGGTAATACAACATCACAATGAGCCTTGCAAGCAATGTGACTAAAGTGTTAGCCACGGGATCTTGTATTACGGAACGAGTAAAGAGACTTGCCGGTAACGAGATTGAACTAGGTATAGAGATACCGACGATCGAACCTCGGACAAGTAACATACCGAAGAACAAAGGGAACAGCATACGGGATTAACTGAATCCTTGACATAGAGGTTCAACCGATAAAGATCTTCGTAGAATATGTAGGAACCAATATGGGCATCCAGGTCCCGCTATTGGTTATTGACCGTAGAGGTGTCTCGGTCATGTCTACATAGTTCTCGAACCCGCAGGGTTTGCACACTTAAGGTTCGGTGACGTTTCGGTATAGTAGAGTTATGTATGGCGGTATTTCGGTAGTGTACCGGGAGTGCCGGGAGGGGTACCGGGGACCATCGGGAGGGGTGTCTCGACCCAAAGTACCTCATGGGCTGTGGGAGGAGTTAAACCAGCCCCTAGTGGGCTGGCCTAACCCCCCCACTAAGGCCCAGGTGGCTTTGGGTGGAAAAAATCCAAAGGAGGAAAGGTGGAAAGGGTTTCCAAGTGGAGAGGAGGAATCCTACTCCTAATAGGATTGGAGTAGGACTCCTCCACCTCCAATTTCGGCCAAACCTTGAGGGTTTGAGGCTGCCTCCTCCCCTCCCTCCCTCCTATATATACTAGAGGATTTAGAGGGAAGAGCTAACCCTAATTGCCACGTGCTCCCTCTACTTCATCTAGATCGGTTTCTCCTCTAGTCTAGTTTCAGCGGTGCTTAGGCGAAGCCCTGCCGGAATTGTTCCACCACCATTGCCGCCGCGCCGTCGCGCCGCCGGAGAACTCTTCTACCTCTCCGCTCCCTCTTGCTGGATCAAGAAGGCGGAGATCGTCATCGAGCTGTACGTGTGCTGAACGTGGAGGTGCCGTCCGTTCGGCGCTAGATCGGGACGGATCGTGATTGGATCGCGGGACGCTCGGCGATTTGGATCGCGAAGACGTTCGACTACATCAACCGCGTTTCTTAACGCTTCCCGCTTAGCGATCTACAAGGGTATGTAGATCCACTCTCCCCCTCGTAGATGCTCATCACCATATATAGATCTTGCGTGTGCGTAGGAAATTTTTTGTTTCCCATGCAACGTTCCGCAACAGTGGCATCATGAGCTAGGTCTATGCGTAGATGAGATCTCGAGTAGAACACAAAGGAGTTTGTGGGCGTTGATATTTAGATTGCTTCCTCCCTTGGTTTTTTCTTGATTCGGCGGTATTATGGTATGAAGCGGCCCGGACCAACATTACTCGTACGCTTACGAGAGACCGGTTCCATCAACTGACATGTAACTTCATTGCATAAAGATGGCTGGCGGGTGTCTGTTTCTCCCACTTTAGTCGGATCGGATTTGACAAAGGCCGTCCTTGAGAAGGTTGAATAGCAATTTTTGTATCACCATTGTGGTTTTTGCGTAGGTAAGAATTGTTCTTGCTAGATACCCGTAGCAGCCACGTAAAACTTGCAACAACAATTAGAGGACGTCTAACTTGTTTTTGCAGGGTATGTTGTGATGTGATATGGCCAATTACATGATGAGATATATGTGATGTATGAGATGATCATGTATTGTATAGAATATCACGACTTGCATGTCGATGAGTACGGCAACCGGCAGGAGCCATAGGGTTGTCTTTAATTATTTTCGCCGTTTTTGCTTTACTTTATCGCTATGAGTTAGCAATAGTCGTGGAAGCAACAGTCGGCGCGACAACCTCATGGAGACACATTGATGGAGATCAAGATGATGGAGATCATGGTGTTATGCCGGTGACGATGGAGATCATGCCGGTGCTTTGAAGATGGAGATCAAAAGCACAAGTTCATGGCCATATCATGTCACTTATGATTTGCATGTGATGTTAATCCTTTTATGCATCTTATTTTGCTTAGGACGACGGTAGCATTGTAAGGTGATCCCTCACTAAAATTTCAAGATAAAATTGTGTTCTCCCCGAGTGTGCACCGTTGCGAAAGTTCGTCGTTTTGAGACACCACGTGATGATCGGGTGTGATAGACTCTACGTTCACATACAACGGGTGCAAGCCAGTGTTGCACATGCGGAACACTCGGGTTAAACTTGACGAGCCTAGCATGTACAGACATGGCTTCGGAACACAAGAGACCGAAAGGTCGAACATGAGTCATATAGTAGATATGATCAACATGAAGATGTTCACCATTGAAACCACCTCAACTCACGTGATGATCGGACTTGAGTTGGTGGATTTGGATCATGTGTCACTCGAATGACCGGAGGGATGTCAATTTGAGTGGGAGTTTTTAAGTAATATGATTAACTAAACTCATTATCATGAACATAGTCAAAATGTCTTTGCAAATTATGTTGTAGATTACTAGCTCGCGCTGTAGCTCCCTTGAATTTTTATATGTTCCTAGAGAAATAGAGTTGAAAGATGATGGTAGCAATAATGCGGACTGGGTCCGTGATCTGAGGATTTTCCTCATTGCTGCACAGAAGGCTTATGTCCTTAATGCACCGCTCGGTGCGCCACCCGCTCAAGCGTCGTCTGTAGATGTTGTGAATATCTGACAGGCACGTTCTGATGACTACTTGATAGTTCAGTGCGTCATGCATTACGGCTTAGAATTGAGGCTCCAAAACGTTTTGAACGTCACGGAACATATGAGATGTTCTAAGAGCTGAAATTGGGATCTCAGGCTCGTGCTCGTGTTGAGAGGTATGAGACCTCCAACAAGATTCTTTGCCTGCAAGATGAAGGAGAATAGCTCAATCGGTAAGCATGTGCTCAGATTGTCTGGGTGCTACAATCGCATGAATCGAGTGGGAGTTGATCTTCCAGATAAGATAGTTATTGATATAGTTCTCCAAGTCACTGTCACTAAGCTACTAGAACCTCGTGATGAACTATAAAATGCCAGGGATAGAAATAATGATCCCTGAGCTATTCGCGGTGTTTGACACCGCGAAGGTAGAAATCAAGAAGGAGCGTCAAGTGTTGAAGGTTAGTGAAACCACTAGTTTCGAGAAGGGCAAGGGCAAGGAGGGAAACTTCATGGATGGCAAGTCAGTTGCTGCTCCAGTGAAGAAACCCAAGGTTGATCCCAAACTTGAGATTAAGTGCTTCTATTATGAGGAGAACGGTCGCTGAAGCGGAACACCCCTGGATACTTCGTAGATAAGAAGGCTGGCAACGTCGACAGAAGTATATTTGATATACGTGTTATTGATGTGTACCTTACTAGTGCTCCTAGTAGCACCTGGGTATTGGATACCGGTTCGGTTGCTAAATGTTAGTAACTCAAAATAAAAGCTACGGAATAAACGGAGACTAGATAAGGGTGAGGTGACGATGAGTGTTGGAAGTGTTTCCAAGGTTGATGTGATCACCATCACACGCTCTCTCTACCTTCGGGATTAGTGATGAACCTAAATAAATGTTATTTGGTGTTTGCGTTGAGCATGAACATGATTAGATCATGTTTATTGCAATACGGTTATTCATTCAAGTTAGAGAATAATGGTTATTCTGTTTACATGAATAATACCTTCAATGGTCATTCACCCAATGAGAATGGTTTATTGAATCTTGATCGTAGTGATACACATGTTCATAATATTGATGCCAAAAGATACAAAGTTAATAATGATAGTACCACATACTTGTGGCACTGCCGCTAAATGTCATATTGGTGTAAAACGCATGAAGAAACTCCATGCTGATGGATCTTTGGACTCATTCGACTTCGAATCGGTTGAGACATGCGGACCATGCCTCATGGGCAAGATGACTAAGACCCCGTTTTCTGGTATGATGGAGCAGGCAAGTAACTTATTGGAAATAATACATGTTGATGTATTCGGCCCAATGAGTGTTGTAGCATGCGGTGGATATCGTTATTTTCCTACCTTCACTAATAATTTGAGTAGATATGGGGATATTTACTTAATGAAACACAAGTCTGTAACGTTTGAAAAGTTCAAACAAAATCAGAGTGAAGTTTGAGATCATCGTGACAAGAAGATAAAATGTCTACGATATGATCGTGGAGGTGAATATCTGAGTTACGAGTTTGGTATACAACTTAAGACAATGTGGAAGTTGTTTCACAACTCACGCCACCTGGAACACCATAGTGTGATGGTGTGTCCAAACGTCGTAGTCGTGCTCTATTGGATATGGTGCAAACTATGATGTCTCTTATCGATTTACCACTATCGTTTTTAGGGTTATGCATTAGAGACAACCACATTCACTTTAAAAGGGGCACCATCTAAGTCCGTTGAGATGACACCGTATGAATTTTGGTTTGGCAGAAACCTAAGCTGTCATTTCTTAATGTTTGGGGCTGCGACGCTTATGTGGAAAAGGTTTTCAATCTGATGAGCTCGAACCCAAAGCGGACAAAGGCATCTTCATAGAATACCCTAACGTAACAGTTGGGTAAACCTTCTATCTCAGATCCAAGCACAAAGTGTTTGTGGCTAAAACGGGTCCTTTCTCGAGAAAGAGTTTCTCTCGAAAGAATTGAGTGGGAGGAAGATAGAACTTGATGAGATTGTTGAACCTTTGTTTCAACCAGAGAGTAGCGCAACGCAGAAAGTTGTTTCTGTGGAGCCTACGTGAGTTGAAGAGGAAGTTAATGATGATGATCATGAAGCTTCGGATCAAGTTACTATCGAACCTCGTAGGTCGACAAGAACGCGTACTGCTCCTGAGTGGTACGTCAACCCTGTCTTAGAGGTCATGTTGTTGGATAACGATGAACCTACGAGCTATGGAGAATCGATGATGGGCCCGGATTCCGAGAAATGGTTAGAGGCCATGAAATCCGAGATGGGATCCATGTATGAAAACAAAGTATGGGCTTTGGAAGTATTACCTGAAGGGCGCAAGGCCATTCCGAACAAATGGATCTTTGAAAGGAAGACGGACGCGGACGGTAATGTCACCGTCTATAAAGCTTGACTTGTGGCAAAGGGTTTTTCACAAGTTCAAGGAGTTGACTACGATGAGACTTTCTCAGCCGTAGCGATGCTAAAGTCTGTTGGGATTATGTTAGCAGTTGCTGCATTTTTCGATTATGAAATCTGGCAGATGGATGTCAAAACAGAGTTTCCTTAACGGTTTCCGTGAGGAAAGGTTGTATGTGATACAAGCAGAAGGTTTTGTCAGTCCTAAGGATGCTAAAATGTATGCAAACTCCAGCGATCCTTCTATGGACTGGAGCAAGCATCTCGGAGTTGGAATATACGCTTTGATGAGGTGATCAAAGTTTTTGGGTCTATACAAAGTTTATGAGAAACTTGTATTTACAATAAAGTGAGTGAGAGCACTATAGAATTTCTGATAAGTATATGTGGATGACATATTGTTGATCGGAAATGATGTAGAATTTCTGGAAATCATAAAGGGTTGTTTGAAAGGAGTTTTTCAAAGAAAAACCTGGAATGAAGCTACTTAAATATTGGGCATCAGGATCTATAGAGATAGATCAAGACGTCTGATAAGACTTTCAATGAGTACATACCTTGACAAGATTTTGAAAGAGTTCAAAATGGATCAGTCAAAGAAAGAGTTCTTGCCTGATTTGTAAGGTGTGGAGTTGAGTGAGACTCAAAGCTCGACCACGGCAGAAGAAAGAGAAAGGACGAAGGTCGTCCCCTATGCCTTATCCATAGGCTCTGTATAGTATGCCATGCTGTGTACCGCACCTGGTGTGTGCCTTGCCATGAGTCTGTCAAGGGGTACAAGAGTGGTCAAGGAGTGGATCACTGGACAGCGGTCAAGATTATCCTTAGTTACTAGAGGACTAAGGAAATATTTCTCGATTATGGAGGTGATAAAGAGTTCGTCGTAAAGGGTTACGTCGATGCAAGCTTTGACACCTATCCGGACGACTCTGAGTAGCAGTCAGGATACATATAGTGGAGCAACCATTTGGAATAGCTCCAAGCGGAGCGTGGTAGCATCTGCAGTATGACGTATAGATTTGCAAAGAACACACGGATCTAAATGTTGCAGACTGTTGATTAAAGACCTCTCTCACATGCAAAGCATGATTGAACCCCAGAACTCATTGGGTGTTAGATTCATAACAATGTAAATCACATGGTGATGTGAACTAGATTATTGACTCTAGTGCAAGTGGGAGACTGTTGGAAATATGCCCTAGAGGCAATAATAATTTAGTTATTATCATATTTCCTTGTTCATGATAATCGTTTATTATCCATGCTATAATTGTATTGATTGGAAACTCAAATACATGTGTGGGTACATAGACAACACCGTGTCCCTAGTATGCCTCTAATAGACTAGCTCGTTGATCAAAGATGGTCAAGGTTTCCTAGCCATAGACATGAGATGTCATTTGATAACGGGATCACATCATTAGGAGAATGATGTGATGGACAAGACCCAAACTATAAACATAGCATATGATCATGTCAGTTTATTGCTATTGTTTTCTGCATGTCAAGTATCTGTTCCTATGACCATGAGATCATGCAACTCGCTGACACCGGAGGAATACGTTGTGTGTATAAAACGTCGCAACGTAACTGGGTGACTATAAAGATGCTCTACAGGTATCTCCGAGGGTGTCTGTTGAGTTGGCATGGATCAAGACTGGGATTTGTTACTCCGTGTGACGGAGAGGTATCTCAGGGCCCACTCGGTAATACAACATCACAATGAGCCGTGCAAGCAATGTGACTAAAGTGTTAGCCATGGGATCTTGTATTACGGAACGAGTAAAGAGACTTGCCGGTAACGAGATTGAACTAGGTATAGAGATACCGACGATCGAACCTCGGACAAGTAACATACCGAAGAACAAAGGGAACAGCATACGGGATTAACTGAATCCTTGACATAGAGGTTCAACCGATAAAGATCTTCGTAGAATATGTAGGAACCAATATGGGCATCTAGGTCCCGCTATTGGTTATTGACCGTAGAGGTGTCTCGGTCATGTCTACATAGTTCTCGAACCCGCAGGGTTTGCACACTTAAGGTTCGGTGACGTTTCGGTATAGTAGAGTTATGTATGGTGGTGACCGAAGGTTGTTCGGAGTCCCGGATGAGATCCTGGACGTCACGAGGAGCTCCGGAATGGTCCGGAGGTAAAGATTGATATTTAGGAAGTCCCATTTTGGTCACCGGAAAAGTTTCGGGTATTTCGGTAGTGTACCGGGAGTGCCGGGAGGGGTACCGGGGACCATCGGGAGGGGTGTCTCGACCCAAAGGACCTCATGGGCTGTGGGAGGAGTTAAACCAGCCCCTAGTGGGCTGGCCTAACCCCCCCACTAAGGCCCAGGTGGCTTTGGGTGGAAAAAATCCAAAGGAGGAAAGGTGGAAAGGGTTTCCAAGTGGAGAGGAGGAATCCTACTCCTAATAGGATTGGAGTAGGACTCCTCCACCTCCAATTTCGGCCAAACCTTGAGGGTTTGAGGCTGCCTCCTCCCCTCCCTCCCTCCTATATATACTAGAGGATTTAGAGGGAAGAGCTAACCCTAATTGCCACGTGCTCCCTCTACTTCATCTAGATCGGTTTCTCCTCTAGTCTAGTTTCAGCGGTGCTTAGGCGAAGCCCTGCCGGAATTGTTCCACCACCATCGCCGCCGCGCCGTCGCGCCGCCGGAAGAACTCTTCTACCTCTCCGCTCCCTCTTGCTGGATCAAGAAGGCGGAGATCGTCATCGAGCTGTACGTGTGCTGAACGCGGAGGTGCCGTCCGTTCGGCGCTAGATCGGGACGGATCGTGATTGGATCGCGGGACGCTCGGCGATTTGGATCGCGAAGACGTTCGACTACATCAACCGCGTTTCTTAACGCTTCCCGCTTAGCGATCTACAAGGGTATGTAGATCCACTCTCCCCCTCGTAGATGCTCATCACCATAGATAGATCTTGCGTGTGCGTAGGAAATTTTTTGTTTCCCATGCAACGTTCCCCAACAGACACCGTATGAATTATGGTTTGGGAAGAAACCTAAGCTGTCGTTTCTGAAAGTTTGGGGATGCGATGCTTATGTCAAGAAACTTCAACCTGAAAAGCTTGAACCCAAATCGGAAAAGTGCGTCTTCATAGGATACCCTAAGGAAACTATTGGGTATACCTTCTACCTCAGATCCGAAGGCAAGATCTTTGTTGCCAAGAATGGATCCTTTCTAGAGAAAGAGTTTCTCTCGAAAGAAGTAAGTGGGAGGAAAGTAGAACTTGATGAGGTAATTGTACCCCCTCTCGAACCGGAGAGTAGCGCAGCGCAGGAAAATGTTTCTGTCGTGCCTGCACCGACTAGAGAGGAAGTTAATGATGATGATCATGAAACTTCGGATCAAGTTACTACTGAACTTTGTAGGTCCATGAGGACACGTTCCGCACCAGAGTGGTACGGCAACCTTGTCCTGGAAATCATGTTGTTAGACAATGGTGAACCTTCGAACTATGAAGAAGCCATGGCGGGCCCGGATTCCAACAAATGGCTTGAAGCCATGAAATTCGAGATAGGATCCATGTATGAGAACAAAGTATGGACTTTGGTGGACTTGCCCGATGATCGGCAAGCCATAGAAAATAAATGGATCTTTAAGAAGAAGACTGACGCGGATGGTAATGTGACCGTCTATAAGGCTCGGCTTGTCGCTAAGGGTTATCGACAAGTTCAAGGAGTTGACTACGATGAGACTTTCTCACCCGTGGCGATGCTGAAGTCCGTTCGAATCATGTTAGCAGTTGCCACATTTTAGGATTATGAGATCTAGCAAATGGACGTCAAAACGGCATTCCTTAACGGTTTCCTTAAGGAAAAATTGTATATGATGCAGCCGGAAGGTTTTGTCGATACTAAGAATGCTGACAAGGTATGCAAGCTCCAGCGCTCCATCTATGGGCTGGTGCAAGCATCTCGGAGTTGGAACATTCGCTTTGATGAGGTGATCAAAGCGTTTGGGTTTATACAGACTTATGGAGAAGCTTGTATTTACAAGAAAGTGAGTGGGAGCTCTGTAGCATTTCTCATTTTATATGTGGATGACATATTGTTGATGGGAAATGATATAGAACTTTTGGAAAGCATAAAGGCCTACTTGAATAAGTGTTTTTCAATGAAGGACCTTGGAGAAGCTGCTTACATATTAGGCATCAAGATCTATAGAGATAGATCGAGACGCCTCATTGGTCTTTCACAAAGCACATACCTTGACAAGATATTGAAGAAGTTCAATATGGATCAGTCCAAGAAGGGGTTCTTGCCTGTATTGCAAGGTGTGAGATTGAGCACAACTCAATGCCCGACCTCGGCAGAAGATAGAGAAAAGATGAGTGTCATCCCCTATGCCTCAGCCATAGGCTCTATTATGTATGCCATGCTGTGTACCAGACCTGATGTGAACCTTGCCATAAGTTCGGTAGGGAGGTACCAAAGTGATCCCGGAATGGAACACTGGACAGCGGTCAAGAATATCCTTAAGTACCTGAAAAGGACTAAGGATATGTTTCTCGTTTATGGAGGTGCCGAAGAGCTCGTCGTAAAGGGTTACGTCGATGCTAGCTTCGACACAGATCCGGATGACTCCAAGTCACAAACCGGATACGTGTATATTTTGAATGGTGGGGCAGTCAGCTGGTGCAGTTGCAAGCAAAGCGTCGTGGCAGCATCTACATGTGAAGCGGAGTACATAGCTGCTTCGGAAGCAGCGCAGGAAGGAGTCTGGATGAAGGAGTTCATCACCGACCTAGGAGTGATTCCCAATGCGTCGGGCCCGATGACTCTCTTCAATGACAACACTGGAGCTATTGCCATTGCCAAGGAGCCCAGGTTTCACAAGAAGACCAAGCACATCAAGCGCCGCTTCAACTCCATTCGTGGTTACATTCAGGATGGAGATATAGATATTTGCAAAGTACATACGGATCTGAATGTCGTAGATCCGTTGACTAAACCTCTTCCACGAGCGAAACATGATCAGCACCAGAACTCTATGGGTGTTCGATTCATCACAATGTAACTAGATTATTGACTCTAGTGCAAGTGGGAGACTGTTGGAAATATGCCCTAGAGGCAATAATAAAATGGTTATTATTATATTTCCTTGTTCATGATAATTGTCTATTGTTCATGCTATAATTGTATTAACCGGAAACCGTAATACATGTGTGAATACATAGACCACAGCATGTCCCTAGTGAGCCTCTAGTTGACTAGCTCGTTGATCAATAGATGGTCATGGTTTCCTGACTATGGGCATTGGATGTCGTTGATAGCGGGATCACATCATTAGGAGAATGATGTGATGGGAAAGACCCAATCCTAAGCATAGCACAAGATCGTGTAGTTCGTCTGCTAGAGCTTTTCTAATGTCAAGTATCATTTCCTTAGACCATGAGATTGTGCAACTCCCGGATACCGTAGGAATGCTTTGGGTGTATCAAACGTCACAACATAACTAGGTGACTATAAAGGTGCACTACAGGTATCTCCAAAAGTGTCTGTTGGGTTGGCACGAATCGAGACTGGGATTTGTCACTCCGTGTGATGGAGAGGTATCTCTGGGCCCACTCGGTAATACATCATCATAATGAGCTCAATGTGACTAAGGAGTTAGTCACGGGATCATTTGTTACGGAACGAGTAAAGAGCTTGCCGGTAACGAGATTGAACAAGGTATAGGGATACCGACGATCGAATCTCGGGCAAGTAACATACCGATGGACAAAGGGAATTGTATACGGGATTAATTGAATCCCCGACATCGTGGTTCATCCGATGAGATCATCATGGAATATGTCGGAGCCAATATGGGTATCCAGATCCCGCTATTGGTTATTGGCCGGAGAGGTGTCTCGGTCATGTCTGCATGGTTCCCGAACCCGTAGGGTCTACACACTTAAGGTTCGGTGACGCTAGAGTTGTAATGGGAATTGTATGTGGTTACCGAAAGTTGTTCGGAGTCCTGGATGAGATCCCGGACGTCACGAGGAGTTCCGGAATGGTCCGGAGGTGAAGATTTATATATGGGAAGTCCAGTTTCAGTTACCGGAAAAGTTTCGGGGTTTATCGGTATTGTACCGGGACCACCGAAAGGGTTTCGGGGGTCCACCAGGAGGGGCCACCTGCCCCGGAGGACCACGTGGGCTGAATATGGGTGGGAACCAGCCCCCTAGTGGGCTGGTGTGCCCTCCCAAGGGCCCAAGGCGCCTAGGGTTGGGAACCCTAGGGGGTGGGGGCGCCTCCCACCAACTTGGGGGGCAAGCTCCCCCCCTTGGCCGCCGCCCCCCCTCTAGATGGATCTAGGGGGGCCAGCCGCCTCTTGAAAGCACATTTGCTCCCTTGGTGGTTTTGGTAATTAATAACAACATATAAGTCATTGAACTAATGTTTCCACTAAGTATATTTCAGGAAATGTTCAATGATAGGATTGGCAAAAGGACTGTGGAGATTGTGGAATACCCCAAGATGCAAGGAAATAGGTTGGCAAAGCTTCAAGGAAGAGGACTCTACATTTTACATTTGTGAGAAATCACTTTGAGTCCATAGGAAAGCCAATACTATTAAAAGGGGGTAAGGTTTTGTTGGTGAACAAAATGCTCATACGTGCACAAGTGATAGTCACCAAAAACACCCACAAGCTCTCCCACCAAAGTCTGTCCAAAGCCATATACTCAAAATCGGTGCAACCAACATTTCCATCCCGGTGCCACCGATTCTCAACCACAGACAGACTCAGCCAAACCCTAGCCACTTCGGTGCAACCGATTCAATCCCGGTGCCACCGAGTTTACGTTGCCAACTTTCTGTTACGCAAATTCACAATATCGGTACCACCAAGATTGTTGGATCGGCGTCACTGAGAATGTCAATCTGACTGTTGGTCACCTTATCGGTGCAACCGAGTTTCCTATATCGGTCTCACCGAGATTCAAAAGTTGCCACCTTTTGGTCACTTCGGTACCACCGAGATTTACACATCGGTGTCACCGAGTTGGTCATTTTGTGTGTAACGGTTGGATTTTTGGGGATGCCTATATATACCCCTCCACCACCACCTACTCGAAAGAGAAGCACTCAGAACTATTCCATACTTGCCCCATCCAGTTTTCTGAGAGAGAACCACCTATCCTTGTGTTGAGGTCAAGATCTTCCACTCCAACCATATGGATCTTGATTTCTAGCCTCCCCAAGTTGCTTTCCACCAATCCCATCTCTTCCACCAAGCCAAATCTGTGAGAGAGTGATTGTGTGTTGAGGAGTCTATCATCTTGAAGCACAAGAGCAAGGAGTTCATCGACATTACCGAGCCTATTACCTTTTGGAGGGTGGTGCCTCCTAGATTGGTTAGGTGTCGCTTGGGAGCCTCCTACTTCGTGTTGTGGAGTTGAACCAAGAAGTTTGTAAGGGCAAGGAGATCGCCTACTTCGTGAAGATCTACCCATAGTGAGGCTAGTCCTTCGTGGACGGAAGCCGTTATGGAATAGTCAAGGTTGCTACTTCGTGGACCCTTATGGGTGGAGCCCTCCGTGGACTCTCGCGACCGTTACCCTCCGTGGGTTGAAAACTCCATAAACGTGGATGTACGATATCACCACCTATCGGAACCACGGGAAAAAATCATCGTGTCTACAATTGCGTTTGATCTTCCTACCCTATCCTTTACTACTCATGCTTGTTGTTACTTTCCGCTGCTATACTCTTAGACATGCATGTGTAGGGTGTACTTGACTTGCCATGAAATGCTAAAATTGCCAACTCTAAAATTTGGGAAAAGGCAAAAATTTTATTTGGTCAAGTAGTCTAATCACCCCCCCTCTAGACATACTTTCGGTCCTACAAGTGGTATCAGAGCTTTGGTCTCCATTGCATTGGTCTCACAACCTAGGAGAGTATGGCGTCTAGTGAGGGTAATTATCACCGTAGAGGTCCGTACTTTGATGGCACTAATTTTGCTAGTTGGAAGCACAAAATGAAAATGCATATTCTTGGTCATAACCCCGCCGTTTGGGCTGTTGTTCGTGTTGGCTTGCAAGGTGAATTCTTTGGAGATGGAAACGAACCGGATCGTGAAGCGACCGCGGAAGAATTGAAGATGTTGCAATACAACGCTCAAGCATGCGACATTCTATTCAACTGCCTATGCCCAGAAGAATTCAACAAAATCAGTCGTCTTGAGAATGCAAAAGAGATTTGGGATACTTTGGTTGATATGCACGAAGGAACCGAGTCCGTGAGAGAATCCAAGTTGGATGTTCTTCAAGGTCAGCTTGACAAGTTCAAGATGAAGGATGGTGAAGGAGTCGCAGAAATGTACTCTAGGCTAGCTCTCATCACCAATGAGATTGCCGGCTTAGGAAGCGAAGAAATGACCGACAAATTCATCATCAAGAAGATACTCAGAGCTTTGGATGAGAGATGCGACACCGTGTGCACATTGATCCAAATGATGCCCAACTACAAAGATCTCAAGCCTACGGAAGTCATTGGAAGGATTGTTGCTCATGAGATGACACTCAAAGACAAGGAAGAGCTTCATCACAAGTCTAGCGGTGCTTACAAAGCCACAAGTGATGCTCCCGCAACCTCAAGCAACAACCTTGTCACCAATGAAGAGATAAGCCTCATGGTCAAGAAATTCAACAAGTTCTACAAGAATAGAGGCAAAGAAAGAAGCTCCAACTCAAGATATGATGAGAAGCGTTCGTCAAGTTGTGACCGCAATTGCTACAATTGTGGGAAGCCCGGACACTACTCCAATGAGTACACGGCTCCCTACAAACGAAGAGAAGAGTCACCAAGAAGACGAAGCTCAAGGAATGAATCACCTCAAAGAGAGAGAAGGAGTAGAGATGATCGTTATGAACGAAGACACTCAAGGAGAAGTAGGGATTCGGAGAAGAAGGACAAGTACACCAAGAGCTACACAAGAAGGAAACATCAAGCTCATGTTGGTGAATGGGTTTCCGGCTCCGACTCCGACGACAACTCCGAGAGAAGCTATCACTCCGACTCCGACTATAGTCAAGATGATGGTGTTGCCGGAATTGCTCTAGTGACTACCAACTCCCATGATCTATTTGACTCACCAAACGAAGGGAGTGGAAGTTGCTTCATGGCTAAAGGCCCCAAGGTATCACACCCCGAGTATCTTGATTTCGATAGTGATGAAGATGATTTGCTTTGTGATGATGACTTGCTCTTTGATAAAACTAGTGATGTTAGTCAAAATGAACTTGATAATTCTCATGCTAGTCAAGATAAGTCAATTGATGTTGATAAGATGAAAAATAGAAGAACTAACTAAAGAACTAAACACTCTTAAGTTAGCTCATGAATCTACTCTTGAAGATCATAGAGAGCTTGTAAGAACTCATGAGAAGCTACGCTTCGAGAAGCTCAACTTGGAGCAAGAGCATGAGTTTATTAAAGCTATCAATGACGATCTCCGAAAGAAGACTTCATCTTATCTAGCCAAACGACTACTCTTGTCTACTTTCATGCCACAAGTTAAATCTAAACAAACTAGTAACAAAGGCAAGAAAGGTTCTTCATCTAGTAGCAACAATAAAAATGCTAAACCCAATGATGTTGCTTCTAGTAGTTCTATTAATTCCACTAATGATGATTCTCTTAGCCAAGTTACACTTGAGCAAGAAAATGCTTTATTGAAAGGAATTATAGAAAAAGGTATCTACAAGAGTCTTGCCGGGTGTAAGCAATTTGAGGAAATTGTACGCAAGCACAGAGGATACCGGAAGAATCGTGGTGTTGGCTACTTCAACGCAAATGGAGTTGAATGGGAAGAAGGTCAATATCCCGAGCCCAAGTTTGTTCCTCAAAAGGAGAAATATGAAAATACTCTTCCCAAGGGGACAAGCACTCAAGATAACCTTCCACCACAAGACCACAAGCTCAAGGGCAAGAACAAGCTTCAAGAGGACATTGACTCATATGAAGATGGATCCCTAGCTATGGTGGAGTGGGTTCCCAAGGCTACTTCAAGCTCAACTTCTACAAAAGCTACTACAACACCAAGGATCCCCATCAACTTGATGTGGGTCCCCAAGAAGAAGAACTAGAGAGTTCTTGAGGGGTGACTTCGCCAATGAAATTCACTCACATTCATTATTGGCAAGAATTATTTGCAATCAACATCAACTCTATGCAATAGTTCAAGGAGTCACACATTCCCTTAAAGGTAAGCAAGGGACAATGTAATCAACAAATCAATGGACGTCATTACACATGCTTTGCACTCCATGTCCATAGATATCCTTGTATTTGTCTCTTGTGTGTTGGGACTAACCCATGTAGGTGAGAAGAGTAAGGAAACAACAAGGATGCTCCCAACTCTTGGTGATCTTCATCAACCTTGAGCATCCACCACTACCTCACCAACATGAAGTCTTCATCGACAAAACCCAAGGTTAGTCTATCCCTCTTATGGGGGGATGTCACATCAAGGAGGAGCTTTACTCCAAGACTTGAGTCAAAGCATCTCTTAGTATGTGACAACATTAAATGCTTTATGTAAAAGTGGTAACCCTACTTGTGCTTAAACGATGAGTATGACCTATGATCAAGTATTCTTACTTGGCTCCTAAGTCAAATACTCATATATAGATGACTTCGTCATCGCCCTAGTGCTTGTTAGATGCTAGTGTGTATGTGCATGTTTGTCATGATTTCATTTGACATCTTATTGTGTGAGCATGTTGGTCTGCATTTATTTTCTCATTCGAGGACATCCAATTGTTGCTATTTGGCTTTTGTTTTATCTTTTGCCAATTGGATGGACAAGAATGCCTAGGACCACTCTTTAGCTATCTATGCTTTCTCACCTCATATTCTATTCATGCTGCATCACAAAATTTGAACAAGTACTTTTCGATCCCTCTGTGTGTGGAGCACTCGGAGTTCCGTATCGACAAGGACTGACCATTAAAACCTCCCAAGTGCATCTCGGTGGAACCAACCCCAAAATCTCGGTCTCACCGAATGCCTAGGGTTGATCTGGTTTTCAATCTCGGTACTACCAATTTCATATTCTCGGTTACACCGAGTTTCCCTGTCAGCTGACAGTTGTGGAACTCGGTGACACCGAAAATTTAAAATCGGTATCACCGACAGTGAAGGGTATATAGTCTATGGTCCCGACGGTTCGAAATTTCAATCTTCAAATCGTCGCGCCTCAAACCCTAAGCTGCCGCAGAAGGACCCCCTGGTCATCGCCTTGCCTTCCCGAGCCTCTCCGCCGCTGGGAATTCTCGCCGTCGACGGGCATCTTCGCCGCCGTCGCCGCCGTAGCGGATCCGTCACCGAGCTAGGGTACGGATTCGATCTTTCTTGCGCTCCCTGTCTGATTCTTGCGCAATAAAGTTGTTTTTCTCTATAAGCCACAGTTTGCTCATCGTTCTATCCACGAGAAAACTCCGTAGATTAGCGAACCATCGATTTTCTAGGGTTTGCCTTCCGCCCGATGGAACTCGGTAGAACCAAAGTGAACAAATCGGTCTCACCGATTTGTCTGTCTGTGTTGCTGAGAACTGTCTCGGTGAAACCGAGTACTTCTTTTCGGTCCCACCGAAAAGAGTGCGAAGTTTCTGTTAATGAGATAGTCAGTCTCGGTGGCACCGACAATTTTACTTCGGCTGTACCGATTTGCATGTGACATAATGCAAAACTTTGAAAATCTTTTGTTCAATCTTTCAAAAACCAGCCACATTTTGTGATGACTTATCCTTTTCTGCTCCTCTATACTCTATTCACAGGGTCAGTATGTCAAGTGCTGAGGACAGTGAGAACAACTTCAGAGAGAAGAGTGTTGAATTGGATTGCCCCCAGCTCTCATGGGTTGCCCAAGGCTGCTACAAGGGCCAGGAAGAAGCTGAATTCAGATGATGAGGATTCAGACTTCGTTCCAAAAGAGATTCTTGCTAATAAGCAAGAAAAGGCTGCCAAGAAAGCTGCAAATGAGGCTACCTCTTCAAGGAGAGCTGTCAGGAAAGAGTATGCTAGCTCTGAGGCTATGAGAGCACCTGAAGGTGCTAGGACAAAGATGGCTCTTAACCTTGAGTCACCCCCTAAGAAGTCTATACCTAAGAAGGCAGGGGAGAAGAAGGGTGCTAGGAAGAGGATAGTCTATGTCACTGGCAGGCAGACCTCCATGTTTGAGGACCTTGAAGAGGCTGCTGCTGCTGCTGAGGAGGAGGAGGAAGAACATGTTGAGAAAGCCCATCCCAAGAAGAAAAAGAAGCTTATGGCTGATGCTATGCCAAAGACTGGCACATCCAAGAGCACTAAATCTTCACCCAAGAAGCCTGCTGCTGAGAAGCCCAAGAGATTGTTCAGGCAAATTCCAGCATCTGAGAAGAACAAAGGGACTGCCTCCAGAGTTGAGGATGAAGATGCTATGTATGCCCTAATGAAGCTTAGGCCACACCTTCCAGTACATAATGCCAGCTACCCACTTGCTGAGGATATGAAGAAGAGGAAGGACTCTGGCTTGAGGGCATGGAGAGCTGCTGATCCATATGCCCAAAGGAAAAAGACAGCTGTGGACTACAGATTCTTCACCAGAGAGCAACAGGATTTGTATGAAACTGTGCTGTTTGACAAGAGTCCAGCTGTGAGCGATATGCGGTATGTGGACTGGAAATTCATCAAGGAGAATGAGGACTATTTTCCAAATGTCCAAGATAATTTCCACTGCATTGGTTTGGATGAGTTTGTTGGCAAAGAGTTCACTGCTTGGAATGATGAGATGATCATGCAATTCTACTCCACTGCACATTTCTATGGAGATGGTAGGATTGTATGGATGACTGAAGGTGCAAGTTATGAGTCTACTGTTGAGGAGTGGGCTGAAATCTTAGGAGTCCCACAGGTACAGGATGGTGACCTGGATGTCTACTCAGAATCCAAGGCAAACCACAATGCTATGGCCAACATGTACAATGAGATTCCTGCTGCTAATGTGAAGTTTCACAGGCTAGGATCTATCTACTTTCTTCAGGCTGGCCTCCGCACCATGAACACCATTCTGAGGCATACCTTGATGCCCAAGTCAGGAGATGACAAGATGATCTGAGGCTACTCCATTAACATGTTGATCCACCTCGACAAACACACCAGGATCAGAGTCATGGACTTGATTGTTGAGACAATGAAGAGGGTTGCTGCTGATCAGAAGCGCTCTTGCTGTTATGCACCCTACATCCAGATGCTCATCAACTCAAAGTTGGAGAAGCACATATTTGCTCTAGATCGTCCCCACTTTCCCCTACAGCCAGATCTCGAGGACAACGTTGTGGTGATGAACCCAGATCATCCCACTTCAGCTGCAGCTCAGGCAGAGGCAGAGGCAGCTAGAGCCACTAGTGCTCAGGTTCCTAGATCCAGGAACGAGCAAATGGATCTTTTGATCTCATCAGTACAGGGCATGAATAAGGACATTAAGGGGATTCTGGACAACCGGAACAGTCTTGTGAGGATCTTCGAGAACAGGATCAAGACCCTTAATGATAAGGTGGATGGGCTGACTAAGACAGTCAATGAGCTCAAGAAGGAAGTTGACTCAGTGCCTCTTCCTCAGACTTCTTCTTCAGATGATGATGATGAGGATGGATCACCTCTCAGGCCAGGCACACAGTTTACTACTCAGGCCAGATCAGCCACTGTGCCAGCTCCAGACTTGTGGCCCTCTTCATCAGCTCCTGCTACTGTCACCTCAGCTCCTGCTCCATCAGTTTCAGTTCCTCCAGTTGCCACAGCAACTCCATCCACGACATCTGCAGAGATCTTCGCCGACGCTGTTCTCTCGACTCCTTCATCAACAACCGGAGGAGATCAGTCCAAGAACGCTTAGATATATGTCTTTGAACTTTTTGGTAACTTGTTGCCAAAGGGGGAGAAGTGTATATAGATCTTTAGGCTTCGAGTGAGAGAGCGTTTGGTGTTTATTGCTTTTTCAAAACATTTGATCTTTTGGTTGCTTGTGATACATGTTTGTGGTGTTTGATCATACGCGTTATGTGTGATGCTACTATTTCCTATCATCTTAATGCTTATGAGATGATCATTCACCTTTGCTTGATTGTGTTGTGCTATGATGTTCATTCTAATTACTCTCGCACACCACCAAGATGTATGTGACATGGAAGAAGTGCCCCATGTACCTAATCAATTGTGCATTTGCATTCAAACGCAAATTTAAAATAATGCACAAATTTAGGGGGAGCTCTTTCTTATCACATACTTCTCAAAGCGACGATTATATTCATTGATTATATCATATGTCGAAGCTTTGATCTATATGTTGTCATCAATTACCAAAAAGGGGGAGATTGAAAGCACATTTGCTCCCTTGGTGGTTTTGGTAATTAATAACAACATATAAGTCATTGAACTAATGTTTCCACTAAGTATATTTCAGGAAATGTTCAATGATAGGATTGGCAAAAGGACTGTGGAGATTGTGGAATACCCCAAGATGCAAGGAAATAGGTTGGCAAAGCTTCAAGGAAGAGGACTCTACATTTTACATTTGTGAGAAATCACTTTGAGTCCATAGGAAAGCCAATACTATTAAAAGGGGGTAAGGTTTTGTTGGTGAACAAAATGCTCATACGTGCACAAGTGATAGTCACCAAAGTCTGTCCAAAGCCATCTACTCAAAATCGGTGCAACCAACATTTCCATCCCGGTGCCACCGATTCTCAACCACAGACAGACTCAGCCAAACCCTAGCCACTTCGGTGCAACCGATTCAATCCGGGTGCCATCGAGTTTAGGTTGCCAACTTTCTGTTACGCAAATTCACAATATCGGTACCACCGAGATTGTTGGATCGGCGTCACCGAGAATGTCAATCTGACCGTTGGTCACCTTATCGGTGCAACCGAGTTTCCTATATCGGTCTCACCGAGATTCAAAAGTTGCCACCTTTTGGTCACTTCGGTACCACCGAGATTTACACATCGGTGTCACCGAGTTGGTCATTTTGTGTGTAACGGTTGGATTTTTGGGGATGCCTATATATACCCCTCCACCACCACCTACTCGAAAGAGAAGCACTCAGAACTATTCCATACTTACCCCATCCAGTTTTCTGAGAGAGAACCACCTATCCTTGTGTTGAGGTCAAGATCTTCCACTCCAACCATATGGATCTTGATTTCTAGCCTCCCCAAGTTGCTTTCCACCAATCCCATCTCTTCCACCAAACCAAATCTGTGAGAGAGTGATTGTGTGTTGAGGAGTCTATCATCTTGAAGCACAAGAGCAAGGAGTTCATCGACATTACCGAGCCTATTACCTTTTGGAGGGTGGTGCCTCCTAGATTGGTTAGGTGTCGCTTGGGAGCCTCCTACTTCGTGTTGTGGAGTTGAACCAAGAAGTTTGTAAGGGCAAGGAGATCGCCTACTTCGTGAAGATCTACCCATAGTGAGGCTAGTCCTTCGTGGACGGAAGCCGTTATGGAATAGTCAAGGTTGCTACTTCGTGGACCCTTATGGGTGGAGCCCTCCATGGACTCTCGCGACCGTTACCCTCCGTGGGTTGAAGACTCCATAAACGTGGATGTACGATAGCACCACCTATCGGAACCACGGAAAAAAATCATCGTGTCTACAATTGCGTTTGATCTTCCTACCCTATCCTTTACTACTCATGCCTGTTGTTACTTTCCGCTGCTATACTCTTCGACATGCATGTGTAGGGTGTACTTGACTTGCCATGAAATGCTAAAATTGCCAACTCTAAAATTTGGGAAAAGGCAAAACTTTTATTTGGTCAAGTAGTCTAATCACCCCCCCTCTAGACATACTTTCGGTCCTACACCTCTCCCCTTCAGCCTATAAATAGAGGGGTGGTGGGAGGGCAGCCGCACCCCCTTGCCCCTGGCGCAGCCCTTCCCCCTCCTACACCTCCTCCTCCTCCGTAGTGCTTAGCAAAGCTCTGCCGGAGAACCACGAGCTCCACCGCCACCACGCCCTCTTGCTGCCGGAGCTCTCCCTCAACTTCTCCTCCCCCCTTGCTGGATCAAGAAGGAGGAGACGTCCCCAGACTGTACGTGTGTTGAACGCAGAGGCGCCGTCCGTTCGGCACTTGGATCGGATCTTCCGCGATTTGAATCGCCGCGAGTACGACTCCATCAACCGCGTTCTTTGCAACGCTTCCGCTTAGCGATCTTCGAGGGTATGAAGATGCACTCCCTCTCTCTCGTTGCTAGCATCTCCTAGATTGATCTTGGTGACACATAGGAAATTTTTGAATTATTACTACGTTCCCCAACACTTTGTTAATAGTAGCTTTCCCTTGTTCATATGTTTGTCGTATATATTTATTGAATTTGGAGACTGTATTTTCTTATGAAAATGATCTTTTAAGTATTTGTGTTTCTGAATGGTCTCTTACATGCCATTATTTGTAACATTCAGGGCCATGAGCTCTAACTAAACATAATTCATACCAAAATAATTAGGAAAGTTCGTAACTGATTTACTTCATTATTTGATACCATAAGTGAGTGGGTAAATATATAACCATAATATATTTTGCTAAACATGTAAATTCCTTGTTGACCATAGTTGTCTAGTAGCATATATAAGTGTCTGGGCAAATATATAACTATAATTATTTGATATTAATATCATGTACCATGTATTTTGTTGTAAGTGTCACCCCTAGCTGATACCTTGTGGGATTGTGCCACTTGATGCACTAATATCTGTTATCATATACAATTGTTGTTGGTTAAGATGGCAATGTTATGTAGGGTGAAGCATGATGAGAACAAAACATCGATGTAGCCAGATGGGGAGTTGAGAGACACAGAGTGATGATGAAAAGGACAACATCTTAGTTATTTATGAGAACAAAGTCCATATAGCAAAGGGTGTACTAGCAAGAATGTGCTTCAAGGTGATATGTATCACAATAGTCATAGGTCGCATGTGACATACAAGTTGTTTGATCATTCTTTTTAATGTTTAAGTTTCTTGTTGCGTGGCGATGCATGGGCATTAACCCATTACTATAAGAGGACTACAAATGATTCCTCACTTTGTCATAAGTGGAGGTTTACTATATATGGTCTAGGTTTCAAGTGATCCGATTCTTTCCCTTTGTGCATGGGGAATTTAGGCCTTCTTGTGGTTACTTCAGATAGTTTCTTGTTTGTTGTACTCATGGATGAAATACAAGATTCTTTTGTAAATATGACATTTGTCAATAGATCATGTCCATCTTTTTGCTATCCGATGACCGAGATGCATATGCATGTTTGATACATTTTCATGCCCCCCATGGTTTGCCTCGTGCAAGTTGTAAGAGCACATTTCTCCATGTGTGGTTTTTGTAATTGATGACAATCCCTATGGACTAATGGTTGCCTTGAGTTATATTCGAAGGATTTGTCCATAGGCACTTCTTGAAGTCCATCTGTTGGTTTCAAGGAGTTTCCATGGTGACCAAGGTGGTATTCAAGGTTTTATCCAAAGATTGGTCATAGAGAAGATATGATACAAGGTTGATCAAGACTAAGTCAAAGAGTGAATCAAGTTAATCAACACACAAAGTGTACAAGATGTACCAAGAGGAATCAAGTGATCTCATGGTACGGTAAGTATTGTCCATTACGCTTTGCGTACTAACCCATGGCCTACGTGAGAGTTCTATGTGGGGTTAGGTATGTTTCCATGGGCTTGCGTCAAGAGGAAGATCTCATACAACCCATGGAGGATGACATCAAGTGTTGATCGTCATCAAGATTGCGCTGTGCAAGTTCAAGTGGAGCATCATGAAGAAATCATGCTTGAAGCTTGCCGTTCATTGTGGTGACAATGGACTTGTGAAGATGTGCCGAAGAGTGGCTCACCCATAGTGGAGTATGGGGGAGCAATCAACTAGTCTTCATCGAGCCAACGCAATCAAGAAAGGTGGTCCATCTTGAGGAGGACAAGATCGTCATCATCTAGCTCAAGTGGACTATGTGCAAGGTATAGGTTTGACCTTGATAGGATTTTCTATTTTATCGGTCTCATGGTGGTAGTTGGGAGACCGGGTTATAGGATCGATAGCCGTACTATCAAGGGGGGCTCTCAAGTGAGTGCTTGATCGCATCGTTCGTTGAGAGCTCAAACCATTGCATTCTTGGCATCATTATCTTTCTTGGTTCTTGGTTGGCTTTTCTCTTTTTGGGTTTTAGAGCTTATGGTCATCTTCATGACAAGCTCGAGTTCATCGAAAACGGAGTCCATATGCATCTTCTATGATGTTTTCGATGTTGGAGTTTTTGTCGGTTTCTTCATTGATAGAGGTTTTACATCTCTATATCATTGGCATTGTTCATACTGCCTCTTCTTAAGATAACTGTTGTTGGATAGCTCTTGTCGCCTTGAATCCAACAAGCTTGAGTTTGCTCAATTCGGAGCTCGTATGCGAAAGTTATGGCAGTTTTAGTGCCAGAGCAGTTTTGTCTAATTAGGCGGTAGTACCGCTCGGTACCATGACCGCTTGGGCGGTACTTCCAATGTGTACTACCTGTAACGCCCAAGATGCGATCCTATCCTTATTTTGGCTCGAAGGCCTCGACAGGGATAGAAGCGCATCTCGTCGTTTCGCAAGAATGGATATCATTACAAGTACATGTAAAAAAAGGATGAGTATATGGAATTGGCTTACACTCCCCACAAGCTACATCAATATCACATCAATACAACAACATATCCAAACATCATACAGAAGAGCAGGGTCCGACTACGGACGAAACCAAATGATAAAATGACATCCATCCTCGCTATCCCAGGCCGCCGGACTGGAACCCATCCTATGATCGATGAAGAAGTAGAAGAAGAACTACAAATCAAGCAAGCATCGCGCTCACATCAAATCATCGCATTACCTGTACCTGCAACTGTTGTTGTAGTAATCTGTGAGCCACGGGGACTCAATAATCTCATTTCCAAGGGTATCAAGACTATTAAAGCTTAATGGGTGAGTTATGGTTAAGTGGTGAGGCTGCAGCAAGCACTAAGCATTTATTTGAGTGGCTAACTTACGAGTACAAGAATAAGGGGGGGGGGGTGATTGTCGTATAAACAGACGTGATCTAGTAATGATCACTAAGTGATCCTGAACACCTACTTACGAGTCAAACATAACCCCACCATGTTCTCTCTCGGATCAGAAATTCACGAGAAGAGACAGTCACGGTTACGCACACAGTTGGTGTATTTTATTTGAGTTTACTTCAAGTTTGCTATCACCGGGTGTTAAACAAAGTTTCCAAGTTGCCACGTAACCGCGGGCACGGCTTTCCAAAAGATTTAACCCTGCAGGGGTGCTCCAACTCATCCATCACAAACTAACCACACGCCGCGTTGGAATTCCTCAACCGCGGAATCACCCATAGTATTCGCGGAATCTCGATGGAAAATTTCAACTTCGAGATAGCCTGAAGTGTCGTCGAAATCCCGCGCACAAGACGTTCAAGAAAGGTAAAACAAATCCAGCAAGGCCGCCCGACGTGCCGACAATCCCGATAGGAGCCGCGTATCTCGTTCTCAGGTCACGACGGATAAGCTACGTGTACGGTGGCCTGATAGAAATCACCTGAGTTGCCCTGGGGTGGCCCCGCATAGTGCTCTGTTTTGGACCAGCACCATCAGCACTGGCCCCCCTGTATTATGTTGAATAATGAACCTTGGGTAGCGCTAACTCCCTATGCGTCAAATTAATTATTAGGATTATTATTGTGGGCAAATGTAGTACCAAAGTTGGGCCTTGCCAGACAAGTTTTATCCTAAAACGAAAATCAAGGGGGTCCCCATAACAACCCCGAGCATGTTAGGAGCGCTCAATATGGAACATAACACCGGTACACAAGTAACTAGGGCGGCAAGAGTGGAACAAAACACCGAGCAAAAGGCCAAGCCTTCCACCCTTTACCAAGTATATATGTGCATTAAATTAAATAGCATTAATATTGTGATATATCAAAAATATCCATGTTGCACATGGAAAGAACTTGCACCTGCAACTAGCAACGCTATAAAAAGGGCTGAGCAAGCGGTAACATAGCCAAAAAATGGTTTGCTGGGATGTGGAGGGTTAGAGGCATATCATGGCATTTGGGAGGCTTGACAAACAAGTGGTAGGTAGCGAGACAAGCGATAGAAATGAGACACCTAGCATGGCAATGATAGTAATGGTATCCAGGGAAATGATCATCTTGTATGAGACCCTGCTTGGAAGAAGATCGAGTCCATGAAGAAGACGAGCCAACGTAGTCGAAGGAATCCTCACACTCCGAACGCTTTCGGAACTCTATCGAGAAGAAGAAATCCGGAAACAAGAATCAAAACATAATAAACACCACAAGATATGCATGACAAGATGCGCAAACAAATGTGATGCATGTCCGGTTTAATTATGCAAGGCAAGACAAAGCACAACAATCAATTACTACACATTAAGTGAAGCTCACGAAACTCCACATTTGAATTACTTAGGTCACTCCCGTTTAGGAACACGGCAATATTAAATGTTGTTAAACATGGCAAGAGGTGAAGCATAAAGAAACTACACTATCTAGGCATCTTAAATGAGGTCGGAAACAACATATAGCAATTCCGAAACGACCCCATGTGTTAATTTCGACATTGGTCCAGATCTGAACTAATCATGTTTTACGTTTATTAAACAGCAAAATAAACATGACCATGCGATTCTGCACGTTCTTCTAGTCGATTTACATATATAGATCATTTAAAACGGAGCTACGGCCTAAAAGATATGACAATCACAAGATGCATATGTCATGAATGCAAAATGCATGAAAATGACAACCACAAGCACTTCAAAACATGGATGCAACGTGATAATATGATACTACATGCAATTCTAGGCAAGATTCATATATGGCATGTCCAAAACGGAGCTACGGTTCGACCACAATCACCAATACAAGTATAGTTCAAATCTGTCCAAAACAGCAACATATCATATTGCACACATGAAAACAACAAGCTACAATATTCTAAAATGCACAAACTAAGCATGGGGCAGTAGCATATAACACACACTTCATTTCATCTTCATAAATCATACTCAAAAGAGTCATGAAACACATGGTAGGATGCTCACAACATGGCAATAAAATATAGCAGATTAGGACTTAGTGAAAATAACAGTTTTTAACAGAGCAGATTTTCGTGAAGGCATATTGGCAGCAGTAAAACTATATGCTATAGGTCATATATTGGCATGATGCACTACAATTCATATCATGGTGGCAAGGTCTAATTATGCATAGAATCATGGCTAGCATCAACACAACATGGCATTTTGAAGAAAACAGATTCTCAGACTTAATGAAAATTAGAGTATACATGTGCAACAGTTTTTAACAGATTGACATGATGGGCAATGAATATAATTATGATGCAAATCCTATACATGGCATCAAAAGACACAACCTGGTAGACAACAACATGCTTAACAAAAGACTACTTGGGAGCAACCACAAAAGACTCCTAGATCAATAGCAAATCACATGACAACATGGCAACAAAATAACAGTTTTCAGACTTAGAAATATTTTGGACCCTCAAAACAGCAGTATTTTATAGCATGTTGGCAACAAGAAAATAACACCTAAACATGCATTTCTATAGCAATCAAAAATATCAGGGCCTAGCACACATGTCCAAGGGCATATCTCATGTTAGCAACTATTCCAAAATATGCATGGATTAAATAACACGAAATAAACAAAAGGGCATCATAGCAAAAATGACATGCACACAAAATTGCTCCAATGACAAAACTAATTGCACAAATAAATTCTTTGGATTTTTCTACCCCATAATCATATATAATATGCGGGTTTTTATTTTAAAACAAATGACACCACATATATGCGAGATTAGGACATAAACTGTTTTAGCAAGCCATGCATGCAAAATAAATGCAACCAACACATCTAATATTTTTAGCATGCATGAAAAAGGCATATAACAATGCTACACATTTTACATATTAGGTTTGTTTAATTCGGATGCACGCTTAAATATTGATGCGCAATGCGATATGACATATAAGCAAATTATCAAAAAAATGGCATTTAAACATTTTAAACATTTATGAAAGTGGGATATTGTTACTCTACACAAAATTCTAGTCATTTTTCGTATACAAAACATTTGGATCCGGTGCACGGTTATTTAATTATCAACATTTTAAAAACATGCGTTTTCTGCAATTTAAAAAATGTTCAGGATAATTAGCGAAATTCGCAGATCTAAAAAAAACGTCATCGGGCCCAATCTGGACATACTGTGCCAACAACAACTAAGCGCAACATGCTATGCTTCGCACAGGGCGGGGTTTAGAGCAGGGCAGGTCGTCACCTTAGTGGGCCTCGAGCCCATGCGGTGGAGGAGGCCAGCCTGGGCCAGTTCGCGCTTGGGCCGGCGCTGGAGGAGGCTGCTGGGCCGCTGGGCGCACGGGGCCCACGCGGAGGGAGGCCGAGCCAGGTGAGGCAGTCAATGGGGCTCTCCTCCCCGTCCCCGATCTGCCGAGCGGGAGGCACTGGGCGGCGGCGCCATGGTTTGCGGCGGCCGGGGGCGACGCCGGGCGGTCGGGGATGGCTGGAACCGGCGCGGGCCATCCGATCTGGGAGCTCTCCGGTGTCCGGCGGGCGGCGGAACGGCGAGGAGCTCGACTCGGCGCTGGAGGTCGCAGGCGGGCTCGAGAGGCGTGGCGGCGCTTGATCGGGCAGGGACCAGAGGCGCGGCGAGCTACGGACTGCGGCGACGATGGGGAAGCAGTGCTGCCGGCGGCGGCTGTCTTCGGCGAGGACCACGGGCGGAGGAGCAGCGAAGCACGGCAGGGCGAGGCACAGGAGGTGCTCGGGTGCGGCGGTGGTTGCGGGCGACCTGGGCTCAGATGGGCTCGGGCGGGCCACGGATGGGCTTCCCAGGGCCGGCGCGAGGTGGAGGGAGGCTGGGTGGACAAGTGGCGGCGGTGGAGGGGCTGTGCACGGAAATTGAGGAGGGCTAGGGTTCCAATTAGGCAGGTAGGGGGTCTATTTATAGAAGGGGGCTAGGGTTAGCTGTTTTTGTCCGTTTTCGGACCGTAGGATCGCGATCGGGCGGTTCGAAACGGAGGGGTAGGCTAGGTGGGTTTAGGTGGGCTGTGGAGAGGTGGTTGGGCTGAGATGAGAGGGAAGGTAGTGGCCCGACAACGAGTTTTAAAACACCAAAACGTCTGACGATTTATCCGATGATGAGGTCGCTATGGTCGACCGTTCGGGAACCAAACGAGCTCCAGTTGCGACGAAATTTGGCAGGCGGTCTACCTACAATATAACAAGACCGCACGCCAAGTCTCGACCCAATCCAAGAATACTTTTCGCGCACTTTAAAGACAATATTTTCTTAACCGATGCCGCGGGCGCGTGCGTGTGTGGTTGGTCTCGACATGGTCAACGACAAGAACGGAGAGAACCGGCGACTACGAACGGATGTGGTTTTGAAAAATGACGGCAACGGAGTGCTGATGCAATGCGTATGATGCGAATGATGCGATGATGAGTGCGACAAACGAAAGAATCGCACGATGACAGTGGAATAAAAGGGGAATCTTCTGGAGCGTCGGTCTCGGGATGTTACACTACCGCTGCTACTTCCGCTTATATTTTGCTCTCTGGATAGGTTAGTTTTCTGGGTGGTTCTCGAGCGGTAGTAGAGGATGGTAGTACCGCCCACACGGTACTACCGCTCCCGAGTACCGCTGCTACTACCGCTTATTTTTCAGTTCTGGAGTCTTACTGCATCCCCAGTGGAAGTACCGCTGGGTAGGCCGGTAGTACCGCTCCGGCGGCACTACCGCCTCGAGGTTTCTACCGTTTTGCACACTTTTCCTGATACTACCGCGCTAAGCGGTAGTACCGCTCAGCCGAGCGGTAGTACCGCTTGTGCACGACCTGTGCACATAATGGTTGGATTTGGGGAGGCCTATAAAAGGGGGTCTTCTTCCCCATTGCTCTTTAATCCTTTGAGCTCGTGTTCTTCCCCCATTGTTGACCTTCTTAGAGCTTGCTAACTCTCAATCCCTCCAATGATCCTTACTAGTTCTTGAGGGAAAAGAGAGAGGAGATCTAGATCCACATTTCCACCAATCACTTTCTCCTCTATGTGAGGGGAACCCCTTGGATCTAGATCTTGGAGTTCTTCGTGTTCTTCTTCGTTCTTCCTCTCATTTTCCTCCATAGCATTAGTTGTTGTGGTGGGATTTGGGAGAGAAGGACTTGGGCACTCTGTGTGCCCTTGCCATTGCATTTGGTGCATAGGTTTGAGTTCTCCACGGTGATACGTGGAAGTGAGAAGTTGAGAAGCTTATTACTCTTGGGTGTTTGAGCACCCTAGAGCTTGTTCCTCTTGGGTGCCTTGGCGCCCTAGACGGTTGGTGGTGCCTCGGAGCTCAATCATTGTGGTGTAAAGCTCCGGGCAAGCGTCAGGGTCTCCAATTAGGTTGTGGAGATTGCCCCGAGCATTTGAGGTCACCTCGGAGCCACAATCCATTGTGGTGATGCTTCGTGGTGTTGTTGGCAACCTCCAATTAAGTTGTGGAGTTTGCCCCAACCTTGTTTGTACGTGTTCGGTGACCGCCCTCAAGGGTCCCTTAGTGGAATCACGGCATCTTGCATTGTGCGAGGGCGTGAGGAGATTACGGTGGCCTTAGTGGCATCTTGGGGAGCATTGTGCCTCCACACCGCTCCGAACGGAGATTAGCATCTGCAAGGGTGTGAACTTCAGGATACATCATCGTCTTTGATGACCCACAAGTATAGGGGATCAATCGTAGTCCTTTCGATAAGTAAGAGCATCGAACCCAAGGAGGAGCAGAAGGAAATGACAAGCGGTTTTCAGCAAGGTAATTTCTGCAAGCACTGAAATTGTAGGTAATAGATAGTTTGATAGCAAGATAATTGGTAACGAGCAAGTAAAGGTAATGGTAAATAAGGTGCAGCAAGGTAGCCCAATCCTTTCGAGGCAAAGGATAGGCCAGGACAATCACTAGTAATAGGCAAAGTGTTCTTGAGGGTACACGGGAATTTCGTCTAGTCACTTTTATCATGTTGGTTTGATTCGTGTTCGCTACTTTGATAATTTGATATGTGGGTGGACCGGTGCTTGGGTGCTGTTCTTACTTGAACAACCTCCCACTTATGATTAACCCCCTCGCAAGCATCCGGAACTACGAGAAAATTAGTATTAAGATAAAATCTAACCATAGCATGAAACATTTGGATCCAAATCAACCCCTTACGAAGCAGCGCATAAACTAGGGTTTAAGCTTCTGTCACTCTAGCAACCCATCATCTAATAACTACTCCACAATGCATTCCCTTAGGCCCATGAATGGTTAAGTGTCATGTAGTCGATGTTCACATGACACCACTAAGGGAATCACAACATACATATCATCAAAATATCGAACACATATCAAATTCACATGATTACTTGCAACATGATTTCTCCCGTGACCTCAAGAACAAAGGTAACTACTCACAAATAATATTCATGATCAATATCAGAGGGGTATTGAATAGCATAATGGATCTGAACATATAATCTTCCACCAAATAAACCATATAGTAATCAACTACGCAAGGTAATCAACACTACTAGTCACCCATAGGTACCAATCTGAGGTTCCGGTACAAAGATTGAACACAAGAGATGAACTAGGGTTTGAGAGGAGTTGGTGTTGTTGAAGATGTTGATGAAGATTGGCCTCCCAAAGATGAGAGGGGTGTTGGTGATGACGATAGCTTCGATTTCCCCCTCCGGAAGGGAAGTTCCCCCGGCGGAATCGCTTCGCCGGAGGGCAAAATTGCTCCTGCCCAAGTTCTGCCTCGAGGCGGCGGTGCTTCGTCCCGAAAGTCCTACTCTGATTTTTTTCTAGGTCAAATGTGACTATATACCAGAAGATGGGCACCGGAGGTGGGCCGAGGAGGCCACAACCCATCAGGGCGTGCCCAGGGGGGTCTGGCGCGTCCTGGTGGGTTGTGCGCACCAGGCTGGCCCCCGCTGGTAGTTTTCTGCTCCAGTATTTTTTATTTAATACAAAAATAATCTCCATAAAATTTCAGCTTCATTGGAGTTGTGCAGAATAGGTATCTCTGATGTGCTTTTCTTGGGTCCAGAATTCCAGCTGCCGGTATTCTCCCTCTTTGTGTAAACCTTGCATATTATAAGAGAAAAGGCATTAGAATCACTCCCCAAAGCATTATTATTCAACAAAACATAATAAATAACAGTAGGAAATCATGATGCAAAATGGACGTATCAACTCCACCAAGCTTAGACCTCGCTTGTCCTCAAGCGAAAGCCGATAACAGATGATTTGAGAGAGATAGTAGCATCATGCTTATTACCATAACAGCAAAAAACTCTTATCATAAAACTTATTCAATACACTTTTATCATATAACTTCTCATGAACAAGTAACAATTCATCACAACATAGAAGTATGAAGCATAAACCTTATTGAAAACCAACAAACTATGTTCCCAGTCAACTTTGCAACTACAATTCATCATATTTTCAGGAAGGGTCTCATGTAGGAGCCTTTTGGCAAGTCCACATACTCAACCATCATTTAGTCTTCTATGATTGCTAACACTCACGGCATACCCATGAACAAAAAGTTTCAACCGGACACATAGGAAGATAGGGGCTTACAGTTTCGCCTCCCAACGTATTCACCTCAAAGGTGATGTCAACAATAATAACTCATGCCCACCCATATCCAACTGGATATATGTGCCTAGATCTTTCCTCACCACATGATGCTTGCAAAAGGAAAAAGAAAAAAGGAATAGGGAAGAATACTTTGACTCTTGCATAAAAGTAAATAGATAAAAGTAAAAGATAGTCCCTTCGCAGAGGGAAGCAGAGGTTGTCATGCGCTTTTTGGTTTGTATGCCCAATTCCTTAATGTAAAAGAACGTCACGCTATATTCCCCCTATGATAGCAACCTTTATTATGCAGTCCGTCGCCTTTATTACTTTGCCATCATAAGTTCGTATAACGCACAATTTTCTCTTACACTAATTGATCAAAACACTTTTAGAAGAAATTTTTATTGCCTTTCTGCACCGATGACAACTTACTTGAGGGATCTTTCTCGATCCATAGGTAGGTATGGTGGACTCTCAAAGAATGAGTTTGGTTTTGGTTTTTGGATGTACAAGTAGTATCTCTACTTAGTGCGGAATTTTTGGCTAGCAAAGATATTGGGCAAGCACCACATGTTGACGGATCTATGACAATATAACGTCTATGTGAATATGAACAAACCTAAATCATTACGTTGTCTTCCTTGTCCAACGTCAACAATTTTGACATATAATATTTAATGGGGGCTCACAATCATAAAAGATGTCCAAGATAGTATATTTGCATGTGAATCTTCTCTTCCCTTATTAATTCCTTCATGAATTGCATCATCGACCAATGCTATGTTTGTCAATCTCCAATAAATTTTACTACTTATACTTTTCCTTATGTGATGTCATTACTCACCATAAGATTAGCATATGATTCTTTTCATTTATTTTTCTTTCCTTTTATTTTGATTGCAACAAGAAAGTAGAGAGACAAAAACTCAAACTAAACTTTATTATATAACTTTCACTCGATTAAATAGATAGATAGGCCACAAAACTAACACATGAAAATAGATCATGCTAAACTTTTATTCAACTAAAGCAAAGGGAAACTAAAGATTGAACTAAAATAGGTAAAGGTGAATAAAAGTGATGGTGATACGATACCGGGGCACCTCCCCCAAGCTTGGCTCAAGCCAAGGGGAGTGCCCATACCCGTGTGCTCAAGTTTCCTTTGGTGGTGGTGATGAAGAAGGTGGTGGTGATGAAGCCTTCTTCTTCAACTTATATTTAAGCATAAAATTTTCCTACCTTAGATCATCGTTCTCCAACTCGAGCTTTAATATCTTTTTGCATAATGCAGCCTTGCTCTCCTGCAGAAAATGAGATGGGATAAATTGGACCTCAGGTTTGTATCTTTTAGGGAGGCTTGACTTCTTGAATTCCACATGCATGTCTCCCGGCTGAGGTAGAGGGACATCCTCTTCCTCAGAGTTGGCGTCCGGACAAGCATCCACTATCTCCTCCAAATCGGTATCTCCTTCTTCTTCAGATGCCCAAAGGTAGGGATAAATTTCTCTAAAGATCTTTGGGTCTGAAACATAATGATCCCCCTCTGAACCTTGAGATGACATATTTTCAGATCTGCCAGGAAAACAACACGAAACAAGAACAGAGGATTTTTCTGCGATGCGGTCGTCAAAACAGTCGGGGGTATATATAGAGAATTTTTATTCTTGGAAAACAAGCATATGGAAGGAAAACGGAGTCGGGAAGGCATCCGAGGTGGGCACAACCCACCAGGGCGCGCCCAGGGGTGCCTGGCGTGCCCTGGTGTATCGTGCTCACCTCGATCACCTTCCGGTTTATTTCTTTATTTCCAAAATTTTATAATATTCTAAAACTGACAAAAAATATTTTTTGCGGATTTTTCGGAGTCCGTTTACTTACCGTATCATGTACCTCCTATTTTTAAGAATTCTGGAGTGTTCCGGAAGGTTTCTTTTATGTGTTCCTCCGGTGTCATGGTTTGGATAACATTGCTTTCAACATTAATAGGCGTACCTGAGATATAATGCTTAATTCTTTGTCCATTGACCACCTTCGGGTTAGTACCTTCGGAGTTATTAATCTTGATAGCTTCAGAATGATAAACCTCTTCGATAACATATGGTCCCTCCCATTTGGAGAGAAGCTTGCCTGCAAAAAATCTTAAACGAGAGTTGAACAAAAGAACATAGTCTCCTATTTTAAATTCCTGCTTTGGATTCTTTTGTCATGCCATCTTTTTTACTTTTTCTTTAAATAGCTTGGCATTTTCATAGGCTTGGGTTCTCCATTCATCAAGTGAGCTAATATCAAATAGCCTCTTCTCACCAGCAAGTTTGAAATCATAGTTAAGTTCTTTAATTGCTCAAAATGGTTTACGTTCTAATTCTAGAGGCAAATGACAAGCTTTACCATATACCATTTTGTATGGAGACATACCCATAGGATTTTTATAAGCTGTTCTATAGGCCCAAAGTGCATCATCTAATTTCTTAGACCAATTCTTACGAGACCTATTGACAATTTTTTGTAATATTAATTTTATTTCTCTATTGCTAAGTTCAACTTGACCACTAGATTGAGGATGATAGGGTGATGCAATTCTATGGTTAACATCATATTTAGCAAGCATCTTACGGAAAGCACCATGAATAAAGTGTGAACCACCATCAGTCATTAAATATCTAGGGACTCCAAACCTCGAAAAGATAACCTCTTTAAGCATTTTAATGGAGGTGTGGTGATCAGCACTACTAGTTGGAATAGCTTCTACCCACTTAGTGACATAATCAACAACAACCAAGATATGAGTGTACCCATTAGAGGAAGGAACAAGTCCCATATAATCAAAACCCCAAACATCAAATGGTTCAACAACAAGTGAATAATTCATCGGCATTTCATGATGCTTACCGATATTACCAATTCTTTGACATTCATCACAAGACAAGGCAAACTTACGGGCATCTTTGAAGAGAGTAGGCCAATAAAAATCAGATTGCAATATCTTGTGAGCAGTTCTATCTCCCGCATGATGTCCTCCATAAGCTTCGGAATGACATTTCCGTAGGATTTGTTCCTGTTCATGCTCAGGTACACAACTTCTAATAATACCATCTATTCCTTCTTTATAAAGATGTGGGTCATCCCAAAAGTAATGTCTTAAGTCATAGAAGATTTTTTTTCTTTTGTTGGTATGTGAAGCTAGGTGGCATATATTTAGCGACAATGTAATTAGCATAATCAGCATACCAAGGAGTGTTGTGAGAAACATTTATTGCAGCTAACTATTCGTCAGGGAAACTATCACCAATAGGTAGTGGGTCATCAAGAATATTTTCTAACCTAGACAAGTTATCAGCTACAGGGTTCTCAGCTCCCTTCCTGTCAACAATATGCAAGTCAAATTCTTGGAGCAAGAGAACCCACCTAATAAGTCTAGATTTAGCATCTTTCTTTTCCATAAGATATTTTATAGCAACATGGTTGGTGTGAACAATTACTTTTGAGTCAACAATATAGGATCTAAATTTATCACAAGCAAACACGACCGCTAAAAATTATTTTTCAGTTGTAGCATAATTTCGTTGAGCACTGTCTAGAGTTTTACTAGCATAATGGATAACATTCAATTTCTTATCAACTCTTTGTCCTAGAACAACACCAACAGCATAATCACTAGCATCACACATAATTTCAAAAGGCAAGTTCCAATCAAGTGGTTGAACGATAGGTGCAGAGGTTAAGGCTTTCTTGAGTGTTTCAAAGGCTTCCGCACAATCATCATCAAAAACAAAAGGAATATCCTTTTGCAAAAGATTAGTAAGAGGCCTAGAAATTTTAGAGAAGTCTTTAATGAACCTCCTATAGAAACCAACATGACCAAGGAAACTGCGAATACCTTTAATATCTTTAGGACCTGGCATTTTCTCAATTGCGTCAACATTAGCTTTATCCACTTCAATACCTTGTTCAGATATTTTGTGCCCCAAGAAAATGCCTTCATTAACCATAAAGTGGCACTTCTCCCAATTCAAGACAAGATTAGTTTGTTCACATCTCTGCAAAACTCGATCAAGGTTGCTTAAGCAATCATCAAAAGAAATTCCGTAAACGGAAAAATCATCCATGAAAACCTCCACAATATTTTCACAAAAATCAGAGAATATAGCAGTCATACATCTTTGAAAGGTAGCAGGTGCATTGCATAAACCAAAAGGCATACGTCTATAAGCATAGGTTCCAAAAGGGCAAGTAAAGGTGGTTTCTTGTTGATCGGATTGTGACACAGATATTTGAGAGAAATCAGAATATCCATCTAGGAAGCAAAAGTGTGTGTGCTTAGATAATCTTTCTAACATTTGATCAATGAAAGGCAGAGGATAATGATCCTTCCTAGTAGCTGTAGGACCGAAAGTATGTCTAGAGGGGGGGGGTGATTAGACTACTTGACCAAATAAAAGTTTTGCCTTTTCCCAAAATTAGAGTTGGCAATTTTAGCATTTCATGGCAAGTCAAGTACACCCTACACATGCATGTCTAAGAGTATAGCAGCGGAAAGTAACAACAAGCATGAGTAGTAAAGGATAGGGTAGGAAGATCAAACGCAATTGTAGACACGATGATTTTTTCCCGTGGTTCCGATAGGTGGTGCTATCGTACATCCACGTTTATGGAGTCTTCAACCCACGGAGGGTAACGATCGCGAGAGTCCACGAAGGGCTCCACCCATAAGGGTCCACGAAGTAGCAACCTTGACTATTCCATAACGGCTTCCATCCACGAAGGACTAGCCTCACTATGGGTAGATCTTCACGAAGTAGGCGATCTCCTTGCCCTTACAAACTTCTTAGTTCAACTCCACAACACGAAGTAGGAGGCTCCCAAGCGACACCTAACCAATCTAGGAGGCACCACCCTCCAAAAGATAATAGGCTCGGTAATGTCGATGAACTCCTTGCTCTTGTGCTTCAAGATGATAGACTCCTCAACACACAATCACTCTCTCACAGATTTGGCTTGGTGGAAGAGATGGGATTGGTGGAAAGCAACTTGGGGAGGCTAGAAATCAAGATTCATATGGTTGGAGTGGAAGATCTTGACCTCAACACAAGGGTAGGTGGCTCTCTCTCAGAAAACTGGATGGGGCAAGTATGGAATAGTTCTGAGTGCTTCTCTTTCGAGTAGGTGGTGGTGGAGGGGTATATATAGGCATCCCCAAAAATCCAACCGTTACACACAAAATGACCAACTCGGTGACACCGATCTGTAAATCTCGGTGGTACCGAAGTGACCAAAAGGTGGCAACTTTTGAATCTCGGTGAGACCGATATAGGAAACTCGGTTGCACCGATAAGTGTTGGAAATATGCCGTAGAGGCAATAATAAATTGGTTATTATTATATTTCCTTGTTCATGATAATCGTTTATTATCCATGCTATAATTGTATTGATTGGAAACTCAAATACATGTGTGGGTACATAGACAACACTGTGTCCCTAGTAAGCCTCTAGTTGACTAGCTCGTTGATCAAAGATGGTTAAGGTTTCCCAGCCATTGACATGAGATGTCATTTGATAACGAGATCACATCATTAGGAGAATGATGTGATGGACAAGACCCAAACTAAGAACGTAGCATTTGATCGTGTCAGTTTATTGCTATTGTTTTCTGCATGTCAAGTATCTGTTCCTATGACCATGAGATCATGCAACTCCCTGACATCGGAGGAGTACCTTGTGTGTATCAAACGTCGCAACGTAACTGGGTGACTATAAAGGTGCTCTACAGGTATCTCCGAGGGTGTCTGTTGGGTTGGCATGGATCAAGACTGGGATTTGTTACTCTGTGTGACGGAGAGGTATCTCAGGGCCCACTCGGTAATACAACATCACAATAAGCCTTGCAAGCAATGTGACTAAAGTGTTAGCCACGAGATCTTGTATTACGGAACGAGTAAAGAGACTTGCCGGTAACGAGATTGAACTAGGTATAGAGATACCGACGATCGAATCTCGGGCAAGTAACATACCGAAGAACAAAGGGAATAGCATACGGGATTAACTGAATCCTTGACATAGAGGTTCGACCGATAAAAGATCTTCGTAGAATATGTAGGAGCCAATATGGGCATCCAGGTCCCGCTATTGGTTATTGGCCGTAGAGGTGTCTCGGTCATGTCTACATAGTTCTCGAACCCGCAGGGTCTACACACTTAAACGTTTGGTGACGATTAGTATAGTTGAGTTATTTTGTTGGTGACCGAAAGTTGTTCGGAGTCCCGGATAAGATCCCGGACATGACGAGGATCTCCGGAATAGTCCGGAGGTAAAGATTGATATATGTGATAATAGTGTTTTGATCTCCGGAAGAGTTCCGGAGTTCACCGGAATGGGTTCCGGATGTTTACCGAAGTGTTCGGGTGCAGCAACACTTTATATGGGCCAAAGGGATAAAGCCCACGAGGTATTGGAAAGTGCAAAAAGTAGTTTTGCTACCGCCCAAGCGGTACTACCGTTTTGTGAAGCGGTACTACCGCCCAAGCGGTACTACCGCTTGTGTTAAGCGGTACTACCGCTTGTGCGCGGTACTGCAGGGATCCGAGTTGGACTCTTTCCCTGCGGGCCAAACCGACCTTGTGCGGGCAAAACCGACCTGGAGGAGGCTTTTACTCCAAGTTTAGACCCCAAGGCTCAACATATAAATAGAGGGGCAGGGCTAGCACACGGGACACATCAAGATTTCCCCAAGCCGTGTGCGGCAACCCTAACCCTCTAGTTCCTCCGTCATAATCTCCATAGCGCTTGGCGAAGCCCTGCAGAGATTGTTCCTCACCACCATCACCACGCCGTCGTGCTGCTGGAACTCAACCACTACTTCACCATCGCTCGCTGGATCGAGGAGGTGAAGGCGTCATCAAGCCGTACGTGTGTTGAACGCGGAGGTGCCGTCCGTTCGGCGCTAGTTCGTGATCGGATCGAGGGACGACTTGCGATTTGGATCGCGGAGACGTTCGACTACATCAACCGCGTTTCTTAAACGCTTCCGCTTAGCGATCTACAAGGGTATGTAGATTTACTCTCCCTCTCGTAGATGCTCATCACCATGGATAGATCTTGTGTGTGCGTAGGAAAATTTTTGTTTCCCATGCAACGTTCCCCAACAGTGGCATCATGAGCCAGGTCTATGCGTAGATGAGATCTCGAATAGAACACAAACGAGTTGTGGGCGTGGGTGTATACATATTGCTTGCCGTTACTAGTTGATATTTGATTCGGCAGTACTGTGAGATGAAGCGGCCCGGACCGACATTACGCGTACACTTACGCGAGACAGGTTCCTTCAACTGACATGTAACTTCGTTGCATAAAGATGGCTAGCGGGTGTCTGTCTCTCTCACTTTAGTTGAATCGATTTCAATGAAGAGGGTTCTTTTAGAAGATCAAAAAGCAATCACTACACCACGTTGTGGTTTTGCGTAGGTAAGAACGGTTCTTGCAAACCCGTAGCAGCCACGTAAAATTTGCAACAACAATTAGAGGACGTGTAACTTGTTTTTGCAGGGTATGATGTGATATGATATGGCCAATTACATGATGAGATATATGTGATGTATGAGATGATCATGTGTTGTATAGAATATCACGACTTGCATGTCGATGAGTACGGCAACTGGCAGGAGCCATAGAGTTGTCTTTAATTATTGTATGACCTGCGTGTCAATCATTAAGCGCTATGTAATGCTTTACTTTATCGCTAAACGTTAGCAATAGTCGTGGAAGCAACAGTCGGCGCGACAACCTTATGGCGACACGTTGATGGAGATCAAGATGATGGAGATCATGGTGTCATGCCGGTGACGATGGAGATCATGCCGGTGCTTTGGAGATGGAGATCAAAAGCACAAGTTCATGGCCATATCATGTCACTTATGATTTGCATGTGATGTTAATCCTTTTATGCATCTTATTTTGCTTAGACGACGGTAGCATTATAAGGTGATCCCTCACTTAAATTTCAAGATAAATTGTGTTCTCCCCGAGTGTGCACCGTTGCGAAAGTTCGTCGTTTCGAGACACGCCGTGATGATCGGGTGTGATAGACTCCACGTTCACATACAACGGGTGCAAGCCATGTTGCACACGCGGAACACTCGGGTTAAACTTGACGAGCCTAGCATGTACAGACATGGCCTCGGAACACAAGAGACCGAAAGGTCGAACATGAGTCATATAGTAGATATGATCAACATGAAGATGTTCACCATTGAAACCACCTCGACTCACGTGATGATCGGACTTGAGTTGGTGGATTTGGATCATGTTACACTCGAATGACCGGAGGGATGTCAATTTGAGTGGGAGTTTTTAAGTAATATGATTAATTAAACTCATTATCTTGAACAATAGTCTAAGTTGTCTTTGCTATATTTATGTTGTAGATCATGGCTTGCGCAGTAGCACCCCTGAATTTTAATGCGTTCCTAGAGAAAGCTAAGTTGAAAGATGATGGAAGTAACTTTGTGGACTGGGCCCGTAATCTAAGGATTATCCTTACGGCTTCCCAGAAGGCTTATGTCCTTGATGCACCGCTTGGTGATCCACCCGCTCCAGTTGAGTCTCTAGACGTTGTGAACGCCTGGCAGGCTCGTTCTGATGATTACTCAATAGTTCAATGTGCAATGTTGTATGGCTTAGAACCGGGACTTCAAAGACGTTTTGAACGTCATGGAGCATATGAGATGTTCCAGGAGTTGAAGTTTATCTTTCAGAAGAATGCCCGGATCGAGAGATATGAGATCTCCGATAAGTTCTATACTTGCAAGATGGAGGAGAACGGGTCTATCAGTGATCACGTGCTCAGAATGTCTGGGTACTCCACCCGTCTGGCTGAATTGGGGATGCCCCTTCTGCCAGAGGCTATCACTGACAGAGTTCTTCAATCATTGCCACCTAGCTACAAGAGCTTCGTGTTGAACTATAACATGCACGGGATGAACAAGTCAGTCGCCGAGCTGTTTGCGATGCTGAAAGCCGCTGAGTCTGAAATTCAGAAGGAGCATCAAGTGTTGATGGTCAATAAAACCACTAGTTTCAAGAAAAATGGCAAGGGTAAGAAGGGTAAATCTAAGAAGGGTGGCAAAGCAGTTGCTGCTCCTGTGAAGAAACCCAAGGCTGGACCCAAACCAGAAACTGAGTGCTTTCATTGCAAGGGAACTGGACACTGGAAGCGGAACTGCCCCAAGTATTTGGCTGACAAGAAGGCGGCCAACAACAAACAAGGTATATATGATATACATGTTATTGATATGTTCCTTACCAACCCTCGTTGTAGTGCCTGGGTATTTGATACCGGTGCGGTTGCTCATATTTGCAACTCTAAACAGGAACTGCGGAATAGACGGAGGCTGGCGAAGGACGAAGTGACGATACGCGTGGGAAATGGTTCCAAGGTTGATGTGATCGCCGTCGGCACGCTCGCTCTTCGATTACCGTCGGGATTAGTGATGAACCTAAATAAGTGTTATTTGGTGCCTGCGTTAAGCATGAACATTATATCTGGATCTTGTTTATTGCGAGACGGTTACTCATTTAAATCAGAGAATAATGGTTGTTCTATTTATATGGGTAATATCTTTTATGGTCATGCACCCAATGTAAGCGGTTTATTCTTATTGAATCTCGATAGTAATGATACACATGTTCATAACATTGATGCCAAAAGATGTAGGATTGATAATGATAATACCACTTTCTTGTGGCACTGCCGTTTAGGTCATATTGGCGTAAAACGCATGAGGAAGCTCCATGCTGATGGACTTTTGGAGTCACTTGATTTTGAATCACTTGACACATGTGAGCCATGCCTCTTGGGCAAGATGACTAAAACGCCGTTCTCTGGAACAATGGAACGGGCAAGTGACTTATTGGAAATCATACATACTGATGTGTGCGGTCCGATGAGTATTGAAGCGCGCGGTGGTTATCGTTACTTTCTCACCTTCACTGATGACTTAAGTAGATATGGGTATATTTACTTAATGAAACACAAGTTTGAAACATTTGAAAAGTTCAAACAATTTCAGAGTGAAGTTGAGAATCATCGTAACAAGAAGATTAAATTCCTACGATCTGATCGAGGAGGAGAATATCTGAGTTATGAGTTTGGCAGTCACTTAAGACAATGTGGAATTATTTCACAACTGACACCGCCTGGAACACCACAGCGTAATGGTGTGTCCGAACGTCGTAATCGAACTTTATTGGATATGGTGCGATCTATGATGTCTCTTGCCGATTTGCCACTATCGTTTTGGGGTTATGCATTAGAGACAGCTGCATTCACTTTAAATAGGGCACCATCGAAATCCGTTGAGACAACGCCATATGAACTTTGGTTTGGCAAGAAGCCAAAGCTGTCGTTTCTTAAAATTTGGGGATGTGATGCTTATGTCAAAAAGCTTCTGCCTGAAAAGCTGGAACCCAAAGCGGAGAAGTGCGTCTTCATAGGATACCCAAAAGAGACAGTTGGGTATACCTTCTATCTCAGATCCGAAGGCAAAGTGTTTGTCGCTAAAAACGGAACATTTCTTGAGAAAGAGTTTCTCTCGAAAGAATTGAGTGGGAGGAAGATAGAACTTGATGAGGTTGTTGAACCTTTACTTCAACCTGAGAGTAGCGCAGTGCAGAAAGTTGTTTCTGTGGAGCCTACATTAGCTGAAGAGGAAGTTAATGATGATGATCATGAAGCTTTGGATCAAGTTGCTATCGAACCTCGTAGGTCGACAAGGACGCGTACTGCTCCCGAGTGGTACGGCAACCCTGTCTTAGAGGTCATGTTGTTAGACAACGATGAACCTACGAGCTATGGAGAAGCGATGATGGGCCCGGATTCCGAGAAGTGGTTAGAGGCCATGAAATCCGAGATGGGATCCATGTATGAAAACAAAGTATGGACTTTGGAAGTATTACCTGAAGGGCGTAAGGCCATTCAGAACAAATGGATCTTTAAGAGGAAGACGGACGCGGACGGTAATGTCACTGTCTATAAAGCTCGACTTGTGGCAAAGGGTTTTTCACAAGTTCAAGGAGTTGACTACGATGAGACCTTCTCACCCGTAGCGATGCTTAAGTCCGTCAGAATCATGTTAGCAATAGCTGCCTTTTTCGATTATGAAATTTGGCAGATGGATGTCAAAACAGCGTTCCTTAACGGTTACCTTAAGGAAGAGTTGTATATGATGCAACCAGAAGGTTTTGTCGATCCAGAGAATGCTGACAAAGTTTGCAAACTCCAGCGATCCATTTATGGACTGGTGCAAGCATCTCGGAGTTGGAATCTTCGTTTTGATGAGGTGATCAAAGCGTTCGAGTTTATACAAGTTTACGGAGAAGCTTGTATTTACAAGAAAAGTGAGTGGGAGCTCTATAGCGTTTCTAATATTATATGTGGATGACATATTGCTGATTGGAAACAATATAGAAATGCTGGAAAGCATAAAGGAATATTTGAACAAGAGTTTTTCAATGAAGGACCTAGGAGAAGCTGCTTTCATATTAGGCATCAAGATCTATAGAGATAGATCGAGACGTTTGATAGGACTTTCACAAAGCACATACCTTGACAAAGTTTTGAAGAAGTTCAAAATGGATCAGTCCAAGAAGGGGTTCTTGCCTGTTTTGCAAGGTGTAAAGTTGAGTAAGACTCAATGCCCAGTGACTGCAGAAGATAGAGAAAAGATGAGTGTCATCCCCTATGCTTCGGCCATAGGCTCTATCATGTATGCAATGCTGTGCACAAGACCCGATGTCAGCCTTGCCATAAGTATGGTCGGAAGGTTTCAAAGTGATCCAGGAATGGAACACTGGACGGCGGTCAAGAATATCCTGAAGTACCTGAAAAGGACTAAGGACATGTTTCTCGTTTATGGAGGTGATCAAGAGCTCGTCGTAAAGGGTTACGTCGATGCAAGCTTTGACACTGATCCGGATGACTCTAAGTCGCAAACCGGATACGTATTTATTCTTAATGGGGGTGCGGTTAGCTGGTGCAGTTCCAAGCAAAGCGTGGTAGCAGATTCTACATGCGAAGCAGAGTACATCGCTGCCTCGGAGGCGGCGAAGGAAGGTGTCTGGATGAAGGAGTTCATAACAGATCTTGGAGTAGTGCCTAGTGCGCTTAACCCAATGACTCTGTTTTGTGATAATACTGGTGCCATTGCTCTAGCCAAGGAACCAAGATTTCACAAGAGGACCAGACACATAAAGCGACGTTTCAATTCCATCCGCGATTACATCAAGGAGGACGACATAAATATTTGCAAAGTACACACGGATCTAAATGTTGCAGATCCGATGACTAAACCTCTTCCAAGGGCTAAACATGAACAACACCAGAACTGCATGGGTGTTCGATTCATTACAATGTAAATCACATAGTGATGTGAACTAGATTATTGACTCTAGTGCAAGTGGGAGACTGTTGGAAATATGCCCTAGAGGCAATAATAAATTGGTTATTATTATATTTCCTTGTTCATGATAATCGTTTATTATCCATGCTATAATTGTATTGATTGGAAACTCAAATACATGTGTGGGTACATAGACAACACTGTGTCCCTAGTAAGCCTCTAGTTGACTAGCTCGTTGATCAAAGATGGTTAAGGTTTCCTAGCCATTGACATGAGATGTCATTTGATAACGAGATCACATCATTAGGAGAATGATGTGATGGACAAGACCCAAACTAAGAACGTAGCATTTGATCGTGTCAGTTTATTGCTATTGTTTTCTGCATGTCAAGTATCTGTTCCTATGACCATGAGATCATGCAACTCCCTGACATCGGAGGAGTACCTTGTGTGTATCAAACGTCGCAACGTAACTGGGTGACTATAAAGGTGCTCTACAGGTATCTCCGAGGGTGTCTGTTGGGTTGGCATGGATCAAGACTGGGATTTGTTACTCTGTGTGACGGAGAGGTATCTCAGGGCCCACTCGGTAATACAACATCACAATAAGCCTTGCAAGCAATGTGACTAAAGTGTTAGCCACGAGATCTTGTATTACGGAACGAGTAAAGAGACTTGCCGGTAACGAGATTGAACTAGGTATAGAGATACCGACGATCGAATCTCGGGCAAGTAACATACCGAAGAACAAAGGGAATAGCATACGGGATTAACTGAATCCTTGACATAGAGGTTCGACCGATAAAAGATCTTCGTAGAATATGTAGGAGCCAATATGGGCATCCAGGTCCCGCTATTGGTTATTGGCCGTAGAGGTGTCTCGGTCATGTCTACATAGTTCTCGAACCCGCAGGGTCTACACACTTAAACGTTTGGTGACGATTAGTATAGTTGAGTTATTTTGTTGGTGACCGAAAGTTGTTCGGAGTCCCGGATAAGATCCCGGACATGACGAGGATCTCCGGAATAGTCCGGAGGTAAAGATTGATATATGTGATAATAGTGTTTTGATCTCCGGAAGAGTTCCGGAGTTCACCGGAATGGGTTCCGGATGTTTACCGAAGTGTTCGGGTGCAACAACACTTTATATGGGCCAAAGGGATAAAGCCCACGAGGTATTGGAAAGTGCAAAAAGTAGTTTTGCTGCCGCGTAAGCGGTACTACCGTTTTGTGAAGCGGTACTACCGCCCAAGCGGTACTACCGCTTGTGTGAAGCGGTACTACCGCCCAAGCGGTACTACCGCTTGTGTTAAGCGGTACTACCGCTTGTGCGCGGTACTGCAGGGATCCGAGTTGGACTCTTTCCCTGCGGGCCAAACCGACCTTGTGCGGGCAAAACCGACCTGGAGGAGGCTTTTACTCCAAGTTTAGACCCCAAGGCTCAACATATAAATAGAGGGGCATGGCTAGCACACGGGACACATCAAGATTTCCCCAAGCCGTGTGCGGCAACCCTAACCCTCTAGTTCCTCTGTCATAATCTCCGTAGCGCTTGGCGAAGCCCTGCAGAGATTGTTCCTCACCACCATCACCACGCCGTCGTGCTGCTGGAACTCAACCACTACTTCACCATCGCTCGCTGGATCGAGGAGGTGAAGGCGTCATCAAGCCGTACGTGTGTTGAACGCGGAGGTGCCGTCCGTTCGGCGCTAGTTCGTGATCGGATCGAGGGACGACTTGCGATTTGGATCGCGGAGACGTTCGACTACATCAACCGCGTTTCTTAAACGCTTCCGCTTAGCGATCTACAAGGGTATGTAGATTTACTCTCCCTCTCGTAGATGCTCATCACCATGGATAGATCTTGTGTGTGCGTAGGAAAATTTTTGTTTCCCATGCAACGTTCCCCAACAATAAGGTGACCAACGGTCAGGCCAGAACAATCACTAGTAATAGGCAAAGTGTTCTTGAGGGTACACAGGAATTTCGTCTAGTCACTTTTATCATGTTGGTTTGATTCGTGTTTGCTACTTTGATAATTTGATATGTGGGTGGACCGGTGCTTGGGTTCTGTTCTTACTTGAACAACCTCCCACTTATGATTAACCCCCTCGCAAGCATCCACAGCTACGAGAAAAGTATTAATATAAAATCTAACCATAACATTAAACGTTTGGATCCAAATCAGCCCCTTACGAAGTAGCGCATAAACTAGGGTTTAAGCTTCTGTCACTCTAGCAACCCATCATCTAATAACTACTCCACAATGCATTCCCTTAGGCCCATGAACGGTGAAGTGTCATGTAGTCGACGTTCACATGACACCACTAAGGGAATCACAACATACATATCATTAAAATATCGAACACATATCAAATTCACATGATTACTTGCAACATGACTTCTCCCGTGACCTCAAGAACAAATGTAACTACTCACAAATAATATTCATGCTGAAGATCAAAGGGGTATTGAATAGCATAATGGATCTGAACATATAATCTTCCACCAAATAAACCATATAGTAATCAACTACGCAAGGTAATCAACACTACTAGTCACCCACAGGTACCAATCTGAGGTTCCGGTACAAAGATTGAACACAAGAGATGAACTAGGGTTTGAGAGGAGTTGGTGCTGTTGAAGATGTTGATGAAGATTGGCCTCCCAAAGATGACAGGGGTGTTCGTGATGACGATAGCTTTGATTTCCCCCTCCGGGAGGGAAGTTCCCCCGGCGGAATCGCTCCGCCGGAGGGCAAAAGTGCTCCTGCCCAAGTTCCGCCTCGAGGCGGTGGCGCTTCGTCCCGAAAGTCCTCCTCTGATTTTTTCTAGGTCAAATGTGACTATATACCAGAAGATGGGCACCGAAGGTGGGCCGAGGAGGCCACAACCCATCAAGGCGCGCCCAGGGGGGTCTGGTGCGCCCTGGTGGGTTGTGCCCACCAAGCTGGCCCGTAGTTTTCTGCTCCAGTATTTTTTATTTAATACAAAAATAATCTCCGTAAAATTTCAGCTTCATTGGAGTTGTGCATAATAGGTATCTCTGATGTGCTTTTCTTGGGTCCAGAATTCCAGCTGCCGGTATACTCCCTCTTTGTGTAAACCTTGCATATTATAAGAGAAAAGACATTAGAATCACTCCGCAAAGCATTATTATTCAACAAAACATAATAAATAACAGTAGGAAATCATGATGCAAAATGGACGTATCAGTCTCCGCGTGCCTCTATTATCTCTTACTCGAGCCCTTTACTTATGCACTTTACTTTGTGATAGCCATATCGTTTCATGCTATCACTTAGTTGTTTATCTTGCTTAGCATAAGTTGTTGGTGCACATAGGTGAGCCTAGTTGTTTTAGGTTTTGTGCTTGACATATTAAACGCTAGTTTTATTCCGCATTTGTTCAAGCCTAAACCGTAATTATTTTAAAGCGCCTATTCACCGCCCCCTCTAGGCGACATCCACGTCCTTTCACAAGTGGAGGCACCATAGCTCTCAGATGTTGCGTGAAGAGATGTTGTTGGATCGATGGTGGTAGAGGATAACGGCTGGAGGAGAAAACACAAGCGTATTTGGAGCAAGGTGAAAACATAGGCGGATTTTGAAGCAGGGTGATAACATAGCAGAATGCCGACGCAATGACACAAGAACTTAAGTGGGAAGGCTCGTGGAATAGGAACTGCACGCAACATTGGTGTGCGATTGTTGTATGTATATTTGAGATCCATAAGAAGTCTTAGTGAGGTAAAGTGATGAAGACACCTCTTTGGCTTCTGATTGAACATATGGTGGAAATAATGTTTTTATATCCATATATGCCCCTTTTCCTTATATCTCATCAGTGGGGTGTTTCATGTTGCATGGCATACAAAGTATAATGAGGCAATAAAATAAGGACATAGAAGCTAGATGCAGAGTCAAGGGGCAATAAATTAAGAGGTCAAATATAGACAGAGAAGGCGATGATCAAAAAGTTGGATGGAAAGTACCACCCTTTTTTTAACTGTGTGCATTGAGGTTAGTTACATAGGTGTAGGGTGTAGGCCTTTTAACTGTGTGCATTGAAGTTAACTATTTGAAGGTATTTTTATGGCGGCTCGCCTGGCACTCGCTCCCGACGATGGACGTCCTACATAACATGAGCATGTCCCTTATCAATGCACTCCCATTGTGTGGTGGCAAGGACTTATGGTGACATGCACTAGTGAGTTGCACCATGGTGAGGTGCACTTGGCCTTGTCGGAAGAGGAATTAGTGGAGATGATGTCTGAAAACACTAAACATAGCGCCAAGAGTTGGATTTTTTAGACACAAGATTGCTTAAGCCATGAAAAGTTTACAAGGATCGCTATAACCTTATGGTCTATTTGGTATGCTCGAAAAAAGCGATCCACGAATCCATCTTCCAAAGTCTGCAGCACACAAACTCACTCATCAATTCATACTTGCTGGACTTGGGTTTGCTTCCATCAGAATCTGGCCATCTCCAGCCAATTCGCCAGGTCATGGATAATTGGGAACACTGACAGTCACTGCCAGGAGGACATGCAAAATTCAATGTGGACGGGGTTGTGGCAAGCGTTGGCCAAAAAGGAGTTGTCGCGGCATTGTATATGGAGGCCACTAGGTAGCTTCGGCGATAGTTCTTAGTGGCATCATTGACCCTACAATTCTTGATACACTAGCCTAGCCAGTCAGGAGGCACTGTCACTTGCTGAAGATTTGGGCATGCAAAAACTTTGGATCGCCTCGGATTGTCAAGGTGTGGTGAAGGATATCGAACAACGCACCGGGGGAAGACATGGTGCAATCTTGCATGAAATATTAGAGCGTAGGCAGGCTTTTGAATCTTATAATTTTATTTTATTTTATGTAGGAAATTTAATTTTGAAGCTCACAATCTTGCCAAGATTGCAAGTAATTTTGATATAGGTCGTCATGTTTGGTTGTCAAATCCGTATGACCCAAACCTTGTACCTATGAACATTTTGCTGCATCAATAAAGTTGGGCGAGAATTCTAAAAAAAAATGGTGTAGGGTTCTCTCATGTCCTCAAGAACATAATCAAGTACTCGTAAATCACAAACATAAGCATGATTAGAGGCATAAAGATATGGTCTACAATCTAAGAAAATAAATGCCTCACTTATAAAACAATGGGTATGCATAAAAATGACAAAGAAAGTGATTACAATCTTTGATCTGTAGTGATTGTGTGTGGGGGATACAGAAGATGCAAATGGAGATGGGTCTTTGTATGAATATGATGCTCCCATTGTTTCCTTAGTGTTTATGATGATAAATTCAACAAGTGGAAACTCCAAAAGAGGAAAAATCCATCTTCCCTCAATGAAGGAAGGGATCCTCTGTTATGCCACAACATCGCAAAGTTTGCACCCCCATGGAAATTAAATACAACGTAGCAATCGAAGAGACCTCAACGCTTCAATCAAGCCGGCCTCAAAACAAGCCTTATAAAACAGAAATCTGAAAATTTTGAGTTGAGCCCTCTAAACCGGAAAGGAAGGAGCATATTCTCCACTTTATTATAGATATTTAGTAAAAGTTGTACTGGGACATAGAACAAAAATGTAATACCACATTCTGGCAAAATACTACTTGCGACGTCCATCTATGTGTTCTATAGTGTATGTCATGATTTCATGTATGAACTCGTTTTCCACTAGCCAGCCTCACGTTTGTTTAATTTGCAGACCTATCATTTCTTCTCTTTGCCCTTATGTTTTTCATGCTCAATTTGATGATCTCTTCCATTTGTGTCTCTGCCAGTTTGCTTAGCTACTTTGGATGGCCTCCCTCTTGGATGCTTGATAGTTTTGGAGGAGTTTGTTTGTTTCCTTGTCATCTTCATGCTTTTCCTTTTTAATTCTTTGAGCTCATTTGGTGAAACCAAGACTGTAGAGGTGTCGATGCTCTCAGCTGTACAAAGAAACATATTAATAGGAAGGAAATACAAATACAATATGAAGATAGGCAACACCTATCATAGCCTTGTGCAGCGGATAATTTCCCAAAGGAATCGTGTTGATCTTTGTTTTCATGTATTTCTAAGAATGCAAGCAATGCACACTATGGGCGGAAGGGTATAGCCCGACCTATATCTTAATATGTTCTGACAGTATTAAAGATGCAACAAATATGTTTTAACTAGAAAATCCTGCAAACTCTATTACTACAGAAATCTAAATGCCAAATAGATCGAAAGACCCACATTTCATTCCAGAGCTGATTGTACAAGTTGTAAACTTAACATGAACATAACCTATTTATATTATTTTTTTAAATATAAAAATTGGAGGACCTTGAGTGCACTATTCAAATTTCATGAGAATTTCATACCTACAAAGCTATCGAGCAAACTGAAAAAAATGGATTTTATTACATAAAGTTTAGCGAAAAGTGGACATGTATCAGACTAACGGACATCCATAGAGAAGGATAAACCAAACCTGGTAACTGACAGTCATCCAGAAAACAGAGGATTAAATATAAGTGTACAGCCAAATTTATTTGCCCACAAGATTATGTAGTATGCATGAAGTTCCTCAGTAATAGATATTGAACAGTTTTTTTACTAGCTAGTACAGGTTATTTTCATATACGTCCTCAATAACAAGAGAGAAGTATTTTCGGTAACTAAGAGTGTAGACTGGATGCATGGCAGAACCTGAAGAAATAAATATATGTAACACATGCATGGTTAAATAACCATAGCACCAATAAAAGGAAGAACTTACATCCATGTAAATTTTTCTCATGGTAATTTATTTTCACCCCTCGTGATGATAGTTTAGATTTTGATGAACTCGCAGTTGTCATATCAGCCTTCCCATCTTTTGGCAGTAGTCTTTTGCGCAAACTCTCATGCTGCAAAAATAAATAGTGAAATATAAGTAGCAAATTATCTATAAAGAAAACTATTTTTTATTAAAATTCAGAAGTTTAATAATGTTTAAGCAATCCTTTGTTGCTAAAGCTGACTACCCAACAGCTGGACAAGTTTATCAGTTAATCACACACTATACTCGTATGTATAACTACAAACCGCATCAGAAACATATATATTGTGTGTATCTTTTGTGTTATTTTGAGGCAGCACATTTTGAATATTGAATTAATGCCGGATCTGAGTGGCAAAACATGGAATCTCAGTAGCCTCGGAGACACCGGTCTTATAAGGCCTCCTTTGGTTTGGAAGAATTTCACAAGAATTCTATAGGATAGGATTTTTGTAGGAATTTTTCCTTTAGAGCCCTTTGGTTAATAGGAATGCATTCCTATTCCTACATAGGATTGGTTCCTATCCTCCACATTTCAAAGGAAAATAAAAAAGAGCCTAGACTCAATGGAAAAATTCCTATGATGTGAACCAAATGACATCTCCTTTTCTAATCCTACTCATAGGATTTGAGATGCATGTCATCTCATTTCCTACAAATTTCCTATTCCTATGATAATCCTATCCTATGAACCAAAGAAGGCCTAAAAAGTTCTCTATGATGTTGAAAGTTACCTCCAAAAAAGTTGGGACAGAAATCAAGAAAATGAACAGTTCCAAGTTCGGTCTAATGTAGGTTGAACAAAGTCATGTCTTTTATGATAAAACTTGTTTCTTGTCCTATGCTATAATACTAAAATTACATTATATTGGCACTGGAAAACTCTGTTGTCCCTCATGTATAGAACAAAGTTTAGTTCAGCTGCACACAAAAGGAAAGAATATTTTCTATTCTATTCAAACCTATGGTGAAGTTTTTCTTGCGGAAAAAAGAAGGTATACTCAAGGGCGCAATATAGTAGAACATTCTTTTCTTGCTGAGGTACGGACATGTAAATTTCATGGGAATGCCAGAACGAAATAGTGGACCAATAAATAAATAAATGAATAAAATTTGAGGATAGTCATATAGACATGGATTACGCGGAATATGAAAACTACATCAATCTTTTTTTTGGCTGGTAAAATTACATCAATCATACTGTACATGAGTTCTACAGGAAAAACCAAAGATGACATTAGACCGAATGATTAAATGCCTCCAGAATGTGAAGCCAAAGAGTGTAACCCATAAGAATTATGTAGCATCATCCCTATGACCTTATTTTCTATAAGAAAATCACACGATCAGAATCCTATAAAAATCCCGCAATTCAAGCTGGTCTAACTTGTCTTCTGATTTCAAGAATGACAATTGTTTTTGGATGAAAACAATGTAAAAAAGATTTACCATTCACAACTTTTGGGATACCATTTTATTCGATGTATGAAGTGTATAGTACTCAACACTTTAAAGAGTATAATAGCAAATAGGTCAACAGTTCACGTGCATATAAGAAAAGTGAAGTCCTAGACTAAAAGAATAATTAACTTTGAGAAGAGATAACATTTCAAGGACATTTACTATGATGATAGATAACATTGGAAGCTCAGTTACCAGATCTGCAAACTTCTCAAAATTGTAGACTTCGTGGACACTTGAGTTCTGAATAAATGCCAGTTTTGGACGTTCTTTGGTTTCAAGGTAGCGAACTGCAGACTTCAAAGTCCGAAATGTATAATGGCTAATAGGATCCGTATAGTACTGCATAATTAATCATGGTTAGAAATTTGAAAACATTTCAACAAGGAACAATGGAAGTTAATTTATTCCAGAAAAGATCATGAGCAGAATTATTTGTATATACCGGATCTTTCCTCATTCCTGCCTTGTTGGTTCCTTCCTTTGTTTTTCTGAAAACTACTTCTTTGACCCATCCTGGTGGCAGCCCAGATGGGTTGAAATCCACTTCTGCTAAAATCTACAAAATGAGGCAACATGTTAGCTTTGGTCAGTCAAATCATTGCACACACAAAATTTAATTTAATGTAGTGACAGAAACAAACAGACATTTTCTCTAGAGCTTGTGTCGCATTGTCCATCTGTATCACATTCGGAGATCTTCATTTCCTTAAGATAGAGTAGCACATCTTCTTTTGAAAATAACCGGACTGCTAGCGGCGGGTAAACATAAAACTGTGAAAGAATGATAATGGAAAATGTTATGATCAAATCAAAATTATTTCCTGGCGTGAATAAATTATAATATTGCCATTTAAAATTTTCATTTTCCGGGGCACATGAAGGCTACCTCTACTTGTGATAAATAATTGTTGAAGGAACTTGTCGGAAGTAACCAAATATATATTGCAACTCACCATCAATCTTTAATGAATTATTCACTGATGAACATAACTATATTTACTCCCAATATTTTATTGAACTCCATTTCTCTCAAGGGACAAATAACTTGTTAATGACAGAAAAATTGCTTAGGGAACTTATTAGTGGTAAGAAGACGAACATACTATGTATAATATTCTTCTCAAAGTTACTGTAGAATGTTTTGACTAGACACTGTTGGGTTTCGCCCAAAAATACATCACATCAAATAAATCATGAACACTCAAACACGAAACGTGTGGCCGAGGTCGTGACCCTCTTTTTTGTATTGCTTCTCAGTGTCGCGGTATGGAAAGCATACAGGACTGCATGTGTACACAGCCACGACCACCTACACTACCCGGAGTTGAAATCCTAGCACAACTCTATCCTAACAGAACTACTAGAACATAACTCTACAATTTCCGCATGTATTCTGTATGAGAAAGATTATGATAATCACAGTTGTCTGACCATTAGCTTCAATGTTGTACGAATGTCGTATCTTTCGTCTGCCTAAGAGCCCAGTCGCCCATTGCTCATGTGATCAATCAGATGTAAGCCATACACGCTACATGCTACATGGATCATATATACGGCTGAACACTCTAGCCATGGACAGTTAGACACTTAGACTTCCAGTGCTTAGATCGATCACTGTTGGTCGCCCCACTAGTTGCTAGGCTATTGCATGTAGGGTGCAGCCAAGCGCTTTGCACACCGCCGCTTCTTTTTGAGAGGCCCTAGCTTCTAAAGTATCAAGCTACATCGGCAGTTTAATTTATATATAGGAGGATTACTTGATTGATTGGACAAGATAAAAACAACTACCTTGTACATCTTGTCCATGTTTTCCCCCCCTGCTCTGATCTCAAGCATCCACCCCTTTGGAAGCCAGTCGTGTGCTTTCTGCATACCATGATTTATATAGATTGATAAATAATCAATAATCGATATTGTAAAAAAATAAAATTAATAATGACCTCGCCGTGCTAAGGAAAACATACGTGGAGCATCCCATGAGCAGCAGCAGCTTCCATGGATTCTACATATTGCTCATCCATCTCGGAGAAAAGGTAGTTCAGGACATCTGCCTTCATCCTGAATTCGGCCCCTGACACTGGACATATGTAGTACTGGACAAAAAGAAAAGTAGCGAGAAAACGAATCACAAATCTCCAATAATAAAACGGGAACTAAAAAAAAAGCATATATACAAACATGTCTAGAGAATGAACATGTGTTTTAAGTCTATCTAATCTAAGCTAGGTATGGGTAATTGGGTATCGCCGTATCGGGGTCCTAGCTAGGGGATAGGCTGCATGGACACAAATTCTCCCATCTCCTAGTCCTATGCAACGGCACATCCACGCGGCGGTGGTCGCCGAGCAGCCTCCAACTCCGGCGACGGCGAGCGACTAAGCGGGGAGCAATCCGGAACTAGAAGGAGCGACCGATTCTTTTTGATATTTTATTTTTCGATTGATTGAAGTGAGAGACAAGGGAAAATTACGTTAAAAAAAACAAGAGGATGGGCGCGACAGGAGCAGCAATGGTAGCAGGCAAGCTGCGTTCGACGAGTGCGACGTAGCATTACATACCTCGTAGTGCTCACCGTCGTCGCCACGCCGGACCTCCCAGATCCAGCCATCTGGGAGCCAATCTGGTGGCTCCCTCACACCACCATACTCCACCATCTGCCGGGCATCTTCCACCTTCTTCTGGGCATCCTTTCCCACTCCCTCACGGTCTGAGAAAAATGGATCTTCCATTGAAAACTCTCGCCCTTCTCCTCTTGTTTTCATGGATTCAAAAGTCCAAAACTTTGTGCAATGGGAGGGGAGGGGATGTCTACCTATTTAACCTCGCTGCCTGACGTTTTCTTGTGTGTGCTAGCTGGCGTTCTTTATTGTGGTTCACAACCTGTGGTGATATCTTCTACAGTATTCGGAAAGAAACTAAACCAATTCATTTAATGTGGTGGAGTACTAGTCATTTGAGAGTGTCAAAATTGGAGGTTGGGTCAAGATATTGTGCTGTATCCAGGCACGCGTTGTCTTGATGAGAAGCTTTTGCTTCCAAGCTTCCAGCCCAAGTTTATTAGGAGAGACAGCAACACTTTAGCTGAGCTTTCCTAGCTTTTGTATAAAATCCATGGTGAGCTAGCTCTGGTTGGTGCAGTGTACCATACCAGGACGGATTGCCCCAGTATTGTGTACAAAAATTAGTAATGACTCTACTGAGTCGATCTGTTAGCTCTAATAGTATAAAGTTCCCTTCCCCCTCAGAAAAAAAAAAACATATGGTAACACATCAAGATCAAGAGATACCTATCCTCTTTTTCCTTCCTAAAAGGGACATAGATTTGTTCATTACTAAAAAGGAATCACGCGCTGGTTGTTTTCGTTACTAAAAATGAATCAAGCTGTAATAGAGTATATATTCATTACTGAAAATGAAATATGTTCATACGGTATTTATTCACAGCATTAATTGTTGTAGCCAAAGAATCATGCATGCTATACAATCCTGGTGCAGATCGATACTGTTTTTCTACATCGTGCATTTGCCACATCATTTATAACAAGCTTTACAAAGCATCATATCAACCGTGGGCCTATAAGATATCCACAGATGTTCTCTTCCTTGGTCGCACTCCTCCTCTTTTTTTTTTCCTTTATCATATGTTCTAACTATGATTGTAGTAGGTCAAAGATGTCGTGTGTTATTGCAAGAGCTCTACATTCAACTAGTAGTATGTTAATTTAGGTATGAGCGATCATATGCTTTAACTATGATTGTAGTAGGTCAAAGATGTCATGTGTTATTGCAAGAACTTGGGTGTCTACATTCAACTAGTAGTAACTCGCAAAAAAAAAAACATTCAACTAGTAGTATGTTAATTTAGGTATGAGCGATCATATGTTCTAACTATGATTGTAGTGGTCAAAGATGTTGTGTGTTATTGTATTATACTTATTTACATAGAATAAGTGGTGTGCTGATGTACAAATTCATGGTAATTATGTAGAAATATGTGATTGTATCTTTGTTAACTTCTACAAATGTTTTTCATGAATAGTGTGAGCACTTTCAGAAATATTTGCAAGGGCCTTTAAAATATGCATGACCAGTCTTCAAAAACAATATGAGCGATTCCACAATACACCGCGCGTTGAAAAGAAAGCAATGCATTGATTGTTTTCTTTCATCAATGAAGAGATTGACAAGAGAAACCCTGCAAAGGAATACAAGAGCAAAAATGAGAATCATGCCTCTATTCAAGCATCTAAACCCGCCACACTCAAATAAAATTAACTCCCAAAAACAAACGTTAGTAGAAAGGGTGCAAGTCCAGTACAACTTACTTTCGTAATTGAATTAAAAGCATATACCTAGCCTAAGCGTCATCCCGAGACATGGACTCGAGCGTGGGTCTCATAACCTAGATGAACACACATGAACAAATTCAGCACACATACTATCAAGGAGCCACAGGCCAAGCGGCAATCATGGTAGCATGCAAGGTCGCTAAAATATAGACTCAAGAGCTTTATATACATAAAATGATTGTTTTGATTCCATAACTATTGTTAATAGAATCTTGAAATCTTGCATTGTAATTCCAATCCGATTCAAAATCTTAAACTATGATACCTTGCTAAGAAATCCAAGTGAGCAACTTGTTTGGAGATGCACCAGGACCTTCTGACGATAAGTGATACAAACGTCGTGGTAGCAAGCTAGGACGGCAATGGGACATGTAAGCTCAAGGAGGAGACGGCGGCATGACTGCGGTAGCGGAAGGCATGAGGCCACGATGCTGGCGCGCATGGGGGCGAGAATATCCTAGTACAAATTATTAACTAGAAGATGTTCCCAACATGTCCACATATGCTCGTCGCATGCTTAAAGTTTAGCGACATTTAACGAATGATGTGCGATCAGTGAGCACATACAACGTGCACGTCAGTCGATCAAGATGCATCATCGAAAGTTGAGTAAAATGCATGAAAACTTTAGCATCACAACTCTCGGAAAACCACCACTTTACAAAACGTGACACTTTGCACCACACCGAAAATTTGACAGTGGCAAAAAACACTGAACGAAACAATGAGCACGGTTTAACGTGTCAAAGCGGCCACGCGGCTAGTGGTGGACAGCGCAAGGGATAACAGCCGTTAACGGCCCCGACCGACCGAGTCGGTCGGGAGATGCCCACAAAGGCAACAGTGGCCCACTCCTGTCCCTCACTCTCACTCACTCACTCTCCCTCCGTCTCGCTCCCTTCTGCGCCGCCTTCGCTGCCGCCGCCGCCGCAATGCCTTCTTGGGCAGACTCGAAGGAGAGCACTGACGACAACATGGTCCACTTCGACGACGAGGTAATGCCCTTCCCTACTCTAGCTGATATGGGGATTTTAGAATGGGGATTTTAGATTATGTATGAATTGGACTGGATCCAGGGTATTTCACCACTCCTCCCAATTCTTTTTGAACGCAATCCAGCCCCTCCTAACCATAGACGACTCAGACTTCGAAGGCGATGTGGAGATGACAGAGAAAGGCCCTGTTGAGTGCTACCACCGGAAAATAGCCAAAAAATTCATAGCATTCCAAGGTGGCATAACTAGAAGGATGTTTTATGGATGTGGTGATGATGTAAGTTGCAATCCCTGTGCTGCTTTATATTTCAAGTCCCATGTAAACTAGTGTTTTAGTGTAATTGTTAGTAATGCAGTTTCTGTTGTAGCATTGTAATTGTTAATGGTCACATTGGTTTGGAAATTTATTTGAGAATTGATCAGAAGTTGCTAGACCAGAAGCAGAATGTCATAGAGGATATGAAAGCCATTCAGAAATCCCAAGGAGAAGTGATCAGGAACCTGAGGTCTGAGTTGCATGAGTTGAAGAAGGATAGGGATATCAATGGACTCAAGAAGGAGATGTATGTGATGAAGACTGAACTGCAAGACCACAAGAAGGATCAGAAACATCTTATGAAGGACAAGATTGAGGTCATGCAGGAGAGGGATGGGCTGAAGATGGAGAAAAAGAAGCTGTAGATAGCCATTTCTGAGCTCACTAAAGTTGGGGAAATTCACAAGGGCAAGCTACAGAAGATCAAGGGGATTTGTGATGAAGATTCTGTTATTGAGCTTAGTGGCTGGGACTTAGTCTAATCTAATCTAGTGTCGTTGTATGCACTATGCTATCTATCTACTTTTATTTCTGTTGTTGTAAGCATTATGCTGCCTAACTATTTGTGAGAATTGTGGTAAGCACTATGATACCTATCTATTTGTGAATTGTTGTAAGCACTATGATACCTATCTATCCGGTATTGCAATGGTATGAACTATGTAGCAGGTTTATTTTGGGTCCTATATAGATTTGTAGCTACTTATGGTTAAGTAACTTATTTGTCTTGCAGATTGTTTGTGTGTACTCCACTTATTTGTCATCATGATGACAAATAGAACTAGCACAACACTGCACATCACTTGTGATATACAAATTGAACTCACACAACGTTGCACTTATCTGTCATGATGTTGCCAAATAGAACTAGCACAACACAACACATCACTTATGATATAAAAATTGAAACAAACAGCACAACATAGACCCATAACATGCACCTGGAGTATAACAGGTTGCATACTCTTGCTTAAGTGGGCATAATAACTACAATTCATACAACTGGTTCATAACACAGGTAGGTAGCATCGTAGGTAACATTAAGGATCACATCAAGGACCCATATGATTGCTTGCGCTAGCAAGCCTAACAGCTGAACACATTGTTTGCATTAGGCATTACAAACTAAGATCAGTAGATAGATCTACAAAGTATACCACCAACATAATTAGCTTCATGGTGTTCCATGGCATATTATATATATTGGCCTAATATAGACTTAGTCTCCAAGCAACCAGCTCACTCCTCTAGGATTGACTTGATCTTCTGAAGCTTCTCCTTGCTACCATGCCTACCTTTAAGCAATTCAGCAATCACACTCTCTTTCTTCTTCTCCTCTTGAAGAAAATCCTTGTCTTCCTTGACCTTGATACGTCTCCAACGTATCTATAATTTTTGATTGTTCCATGTTATTATATTATCATTCTAGGATACTTTTTGGGTGTTTATTTACCAATTAATATTATTTTTGAGCACTAACCTATTGACCTAGTGCCCAGTGCCAGTTGCTGTTTTCTGCATGTTTTTTGCTTTTCAGGTTTACCATACCAAACGAAGTCCAATTGCCACGAAACTTTAATATGATTTTTCTGGACCAAAAGAAAACCTGGAAGCTTCTGGAGGAGGCGAGAGGCTGCACGAAGCAGCCACGACCCAACAGGGCGTGCCAGGGGGGGGGGCAGGTCGCGCCCTGGTGGGCTGTGGCTCCCTCGGCCTCCCTCTCGTGCCCCTCTCTGGCCTATGTATCCTCAAATATTCCAAAAACCCTAGGAGAGCTCCCGAAACACTTTTTCCGTTGCCGCAAGTCTCTGTTCCACCGCGTACCCATCTAGTGACCTTTTCCGGCGATCTGCCGGAGGGGGAATCGATCACAGAGGGGCTCTACGTCATCCTTGCTGCCTCCGTGATGAGTTGTGAGTAGTTCACTAGAGAACACTATGGCCCCCGGGTCTATCCTCTTATAAATTTGCAAACACATTCAATACCTTGCTGCCTTTTATTTTGTTTTATTTTATTTTCCAATTTGCAATTATCTATTATCATCTACACATCTCATTTACTTGCAAATAACAAGACCAAGGGGATTGACAACCCTCTTGCCGCGTTGGGTGCAAGTGTGTGCTCTTTCGTGTGCAGCCGATGAAGACGGTTGATGACCGATATTCCTATTGGTTCGATAAAACTTGGTTCTTAACTGAGGGAAATACTTACCCGCATTGTGTTACATCACCCGTTCCTCTTCACGGAAAACCCAACGCAGATCACAAGCATCAGAAAGGATTTCTGGTGACCTTTTCCGGCGATCTGCCAGAGGGGGAATCGATCAGGAAGCATTTCTGGCGCCGTATATCATCATCAACTATCAAGTAACTTCACACAAATTATCACTCACTTGTTCTTCTTTTTATTTGCTGTTATATTTAGTTTGCATTATAAAAATCAAAACTACAAAAATATTTATCTTTGCTTGTCACTAGTTTTCTTGTCGCTTGTCGCTATGGCTAGTTCTTCTTTTGTTCCCTTTACTCCCGATAAAGAGGTACTCAATTTTAAACAAAGGGGAGGAGAATGTTTGAAAGATGCATGTTATAGGATTTGCAATGCTCAAAATAAATCAATTCATAAGCAACCTCCTAGCATCTTGCTTCGTAATTTCTATGTTGGTATTACTACTTGGTATAGATTTGTACTTGATAGGATCACAGGTGGTAATTTCTTAATGAGTCATACTTCGGATGCTTACAAAACCATGGAAAATTTGGTAGGGTCACCTCCTCCTATTATTAACGAAACTATTTTGACCTTGGAACATGTTATGCAAAGGCTTGATGTTATTGAAGAGAAAATGACTACTAATGAACAAATTGAGAAGTTGGATAAAAAGCTTCATAATCATATCACTCAATTTGGGTCACGGGTAGGAATGACTTTGAAAAGTTTAAAGGAGAAGGATACAATTATTGATGAGAGGGTAGAACAAAACTTGAATAGGATTGATAAAATGGAGGAAGTCATTGATAAAGTAGGTTCCGCTTTCACACCCTCAAAAGCTAATGCTAGTATGATGACCCACAAGTATAGGGGATCAATTGTAGTCCTTTCGATAAGTAAGAGTGTCGAACCCAACGAGGAGCAGAAGGAAATGACATGCGGTTTTCAGCAAGGTAATTTCTGCAAGCACTGAAATTGTAGGTAATAGATAGTTTGATAGCAAGATAATTGGTAACAAGCAAGTAACGGTAACGGTAAATAAAGTGCAGCAAGGTTGCCCAATCCTTTTGTGGAAAAGGACAGGCCAGAACAGTCTCTTATAATAAGCAAAGTGTTCTTGAGGGTACACGGGAATTTCATCTAGTCACTTTTATCATGTTGGTTTGATTTGTGTTCGCTACTTTGATAATTTGATATGTGGGTGGACCGATGCTTGGGTGTTGTTCTTACTTGAACAACCACCCACTTATGATTAACCCCCTCGCAAGCATCCGCAACTACGAGAAAAGTATTAAGATAAAATCTAACCATAGCATTAAACATTTGGATCCAAATCAGCCCCTTACGAAGTAGCGCATAAACTAGGGTTTAAGCTTCTGTCACTCTAGCAACCGATCATCTAATAACTACTCCACAATGCATTCCCTTAGGCCCAAGGATGGTGAAGTGTCATGTAGTCGACGTTCACATGACACCACCAAGGGAATCACAACATACATATCATCAAAATATTGAACACATATCAAATTCACATGATTACTTGCAACATGACTTCTCCCGTGACCTCAAGAACAAAGGTAACTACTCACAAATAATATTCATGCTCAAGATCAGAGGGGTATTTGATGTCTACTACGCAACTTTATTCTTGTAGACTTTATTGGGCCTCCAAGCGCAGAGTTTTGTAGGACAGTAGAAATTTTCCCTCAAGTGGATGACCTAAGGTTTATCAATCCGTGGGAGGTGTAGGATGAAGATGGTCTCTCTCAAACAACCCTGCAATCAAATACAAGAAATCTCTTGTGTCCCCAACACACCCAATACAATGGAAAATTGTATAGGTGCACTAGTTCGGCGAAGAGATGGTGATACAAGTGCAATATGGAAGATAGATATAGGTTTTTGTAATCTGAAAATATAAAAACAGCAAGGTAGCAAGTAACAAAAGTGAGCACAAACGGTATTGCAATGCTTGAAAACAAGGCCTAGGGTCTGTACTTTTGCTAGTGCAATCTCTCAAGAATGCTAATATAATTGGATCACATAACCATCCCTCAACGTGCAACGAAAAATCACTCCAAAGTTCTTATCTAGCGGAGAACATAAGAAGAAATTGTTTGTAGGGTACGAAACCACCTTAAAGTTATTCTTTCCGATCGATCTATCCAAGAGTTTGTACTAAGATAACACCAAGTTATCCTTTCCGATCGATCTATCTAAGAGTTCGTACTAGAATAACACCATATGATACGCATCAACCAACTCTAATGTCACCTAGATACTCCAATGTCACCACAAGTATCCATGAGTTAATTATACGATGCGCATCAAACAATTTCAGATTCATAATACTCATTCCAATACAAAGAACCTCAAAGAGTACCCCTAAGTTTCTTTTGCTTCTTCTTGGGAGGGGCCTTGACAACTTGCTCTTCCTCCTCCTTAGCAGCAGCACCAGCAGCTTCCTCAGGGTCCTCAAACATGGAGGTCTGCCTACCAGTGACATAGACAATCCTTTTCCTGGCTCTCTTCTTCTCCCCTGCCTTCTTAGGCATAGACTTCTTTGGGGGAGACTCAAGGTGAAGAGCCATTTTTGCCCTAGCACCCTCAGGTGCTCTCATAGCTTCTGAGCTGGCATACTCCTTCCTGACAGCTCTCCTTGAAGAGGTAGCTTCATTTGCGGATTTCTTGGCAGCCTTCTCTTGCTTCGTAGCAAGAACCTCCTCTGGAACAAAGTCTGAATCCTCCTCATCAGAATTCAGCTTCTTCCTGGTCCTTGTTGCAGCCTTGGGCAACCCATGGGAACTGGGAGTGCCTGGATCTGAAGATGAACTAGACTCAGGACTAGTTCCTGAACTCATCACAATGTTCTCCTCTTGGAAATTGTTCTCACTGTCCTCAGCACTTGACATACTGACCCTGTGAATAGAGTATAGAGGAGCAGAAGAAGATGAGTCATCACAAAATTTCCAGCTGGTTTTTGAAAGTTTGAACAAAAGATTCTCAAGGTTTACATTCTGTCACATGAAAATCGATACAGCCGAAGAAAAAGTTTCGGTGCTACCGAGACTGACTTTCTTCTTAACAGAAACTTGGCACTCTTTTCGGTAAGACCGAAAAGAAGTACTCGATTTCACCGAGAAAGTTCTCAGCAGCACAGACAGGCAAATCGGTGACACCGATTTGTTTGCTTCGGTTCCACCGAGTTCCATCGGGCGGACGGCAAACCCTAGAGAATCGATCATTCTCTAACTACAGGACGTTTTAGGGGATTGAGAGGATTGCAAATGGTGGCTTATAGATAATATTGAATCCAATGCGCGAGAATCAGACGGGGAGCGCAAGGAAAGACGAATCTGTACCCTAACTCGGTGACGGACTTGCTACGGCGGCGACGGCGGCGAAGATGCCCGTCGACGGCGAGGATTCCCAGCGGCGGAGGCGCTCGGGGAGGCAAGGCGACGACCAGGGGGTCCTTCTGCGGCAGTTTAGGGTTTGGGGCGCGACGATTGAAGATTGAAATTTCAAATCGTCGGGGCCACAAGCTATATACCCTTCACTGTCGGTGACACCGATTCTAAATTTTCGGTGTCACCGAGTTTCTCAACTGTCAGCTGACAGGGAAACTCGGTGTAACCGAGAATATGGAATCGGTAGTACCGAGATAGAAAACTAGATCAACCCTAGGCATTCGGTGAGACCGAGAGTTGTGGGTTGGTTCCATCGAGATGCACTTGGGAGGTTTTAATGGTCAGTCCTTGTCGATACGGAACTCCGAGTGCTCCACACACAGAGGGATCGAAAAGTACTTGTTCAAATTTTGTGATGCAGCATGAATGGAATATGAGGTGAGAAAGCATAGATAGCTAAAGAGTGGTCCTAGGCATTCTTGTCCATCCAATTGGCAAAAGATAAATCAAAAACCAAATAGCAACAATTGGATGTCCTTGAATGAGAAAATAAATGCAGACGAACATGCTCACACAATAAGATGTCAAAAGAAATCATGACAAACATGCACATACACACTAGCATCTAACAAGCACTTGGGCGATGACGAAGTCATCTATATATGAGTATATTGACTTAGGAGCCAAGTAAGAATACTTGATCATAGGTCATACTCATCGTTTAAGCACAAGTGGGGTTACCACTTTTACATAAAGCATTTAATGTTGTCACATACTAAGAGATGCTTTGACTCAAGTCTTAGAGTAAAGCTCCCCCTTGATGTGACATCCCCCCATAAGAGGGAGAAACTAACCTTGGGTTTTGTCGATGAAGACTTCATGTTGGTGAGGTAGTGGTGGATGCTCAAGGTTGATGAAGATCACCAAGAATTGGGAGCATCCTTGTTGTTTCCTTACTCTTCTCACCTACATGGGTTAGTCCCAACACACAAGAGACAAATACAAGGATATCTATGGACATGGAGTGCAAAGCATGTGTTATGATGTCCATCGATTTGTTGATTACCTTGTCCCTTGCTTACCTTTGAGGGAATGTGTGACTCCTTGAACTATTGCATAGAGTTGATGTTGATTGCAAATAGTTCTTGCCAATAATGAATGTGAGTGAATTTCATTGGCGGAGTCACCCCTCAAGAACTCTCTAGTTCTTCTTCTTGGGGACCCACATCAAGTTGATGGGGATCCTTGGTGTTGTAGTAGCCTTTGTAGAAGTTGAGCTTGACATAGCCCTGGGAACCCACTCCACCATAGCTAGGGATTCATCTTCACATGAGTCAATGTCCTCTTGAAGCTTGTTCTTGCCCTTGAGCTTGTGGTCTTGTGGTGGAAGGTCATCTTGAGTGCTTGTTCTCTTGGGAAGAGTATTTTCATACTTCTCCTTTTGAGGAACAAACTTTAGTTCTTTAGTTAGTTCTTCTATTTTCATCTTATCATCATCAATTGACTTATCTTGACTATCATGAGAATTATCAAGTTCATTTTGACTAACATCACTAGTTTTATCAAATAGCAAGTCATCATCACAAAGCAAGTCATCTTCATCACTATTGAAATCAAGATACTCGGGGTGTGATACCTTGGGGCCTTTAGCCATGAAGCAACTTCCACTCCCTTCGTTTGGTGAATCAAATAAATCATGGGAGTTGGTAGTCACTAGAGCAATCCCGGCAACACCATCATCTTGACTATAGTCGGAGTCGGAGTGATAGCTTCTCTCGGAGTTGTTGTCGGAGTCGGAGCCGGAAACCCATTCACCAACATGAGCTTGATGTTTTCTTCTTGTGTAGCTCTTGGTGTACTTGTCCTTCTTCTCCGAATCTCTACTTCTCCTTGAGGGTCTTCGTTCATAATGATCATCTCTACTCCTTCTCTCTCTTTGAGGTGATTCATTCCTTGAGCTTCGTCTTCGAGGTGACTCTTCTCTTCGTTTATAGGGAGCCGTGCACTCATTGGAATAGTGTCCGGGCTTCCCACAATTGTAGCAATTGCGGTCACGACTTGACGAACGCTTCTCATCATATCTTGAGTTGGAGCTTCTTTCTTTGCCTCTATTCTTGTAGAACTTGTTGAATTTCTTGACCATGAGGCTTATCTCTTCATTGGTGACAAGGTTGTCGCTTGAAGTTGCAGGAGCATCACTTGTGGCTTTGTAAGCACCGCTAGACTTGTGGTGAAGCTCTTCTTTGTCTTTGAGTGTCATCTCATGAGCAACAATCCTTCCAATGACTTCCGTAGGCTTGAGATCTTTGTAGTTGGGCATCTTTTGGATCAATGTGCACACGGTGTCATATCTCTCATCCAAAGCTCTAAGTATCTTCTTGATGATGAATTTGTCGGTCATCTCTTCGCTTCCTAAGCCGGCAATCTCATTGGTGATGAGAGCTAGCCTAGAGTACATCTCTGCGACTCTTTCACCATCCTTGATCTTGAACTTGTCAAGCTGACTTTGAAGAACATCTAACTTGGATTCTCTCACTGACTCGGTTCCTTCGTGCATATCAACCAAAGTATCCCAAATCTCTTTTGCATTCTCAAGACGGCTGATTTTGTTGAATTCTTCGGGGCATAGGCAGTTGAAGAGAATGTCACATGCTTGAGCATTGTATTGTAACATCTTCAATTCTTCCGCGGTCGCTTCACGATCCGGTTCCTTTCCATCACCAAAGAATTCACCTTGCAAGCCAACACGAACAACAGCCCAAACGGCGGGGTTATGACCAAGAATATGCATTTTCATTTTGTGCTTCCAACTAGCAAAATTAGTGCCATCAAAGTACGGACCTCTACGGTGATAATTACCCTCACTAGACGCCATACTCTCCTAGGTTGTGAGACCAATGCAATGGAGACCAAAGCTCTGATACCACTTGTAGGACCGAAAGTATGTCTAGAGGGGGGGTGATTAGACTACTTGACCAAATAAAAGTTTTGCCTATACCAAATTTTAGAGTTGGCAGTTTTTAGCATTTCATGGCAAGTCAAGTACACCCTACACATGCAAGTCTAAGAGTATAGCAGCGGAAAGTAACAACAAGCATGAGTAGAAAGGATAGGGTAGGAAGATCAAACGCAATTGTAGACACGATGATTTTTCCCGTGGTTCCGATAGGTGGTGCTATCGTACATCCACGTTTATGGAGTCTTCAACCCACGGAGGGTAACGGTCGCGAGAGTCCACGGAGGGCTCCACCCATAAGGGTCCACGAAGTAGCAACCTTGACTATTCCATAACGGCTTCCGTCCACGAAGGACTAGCCTCACTATGGGTAGATCTTCACGAAGTAGGTGATCTCCTTCCCCTTACAAACTTCTTGGTTCAACTCCACAACACGAAGTAGGAGGCTCCCAAGCGACACCTTACCAATCTAGGAGGCACCACCCTCCAAAAGGTAATAGGCTCGGTAATGACGATGAACTCCTTGCTCTTGTGCTTCAAGATGATAGACTCCTCAACACACAATCACTCTCTCACAGATTTGGCTTGGTGGAAGAGATGGGATTGGTGGAAAGCAACTTGGGGAGGCTAGAAATCAAGATCCATATGGTTGGAGTGGAAGATCTTGACCTCAACACAAGGGTAGGTGGCTCTCTCTCAGAAAACTGGATGGGGCAAGTATGGAATAGTTCTGAGTGCTTCTCTTTCGAGTAGGTGGTGGTGAAGGGGTATATATAGGCATCCCCAAAAATCCAACCGTTACACACAAAATGACCAACTCGGTGACACCGATGTGTTAATCTCGGTGGTACCGAAGTGACCAAAAGGTGGCAACTTTTGAATCTCGGTGAGACCGATATAGGAAACTCAGTTGCACCGATAAGGTGACCAACGTTCAGATTGACATTCTCGGTGACGCCGATCCAACAATCTCAGTTGTACCGATATTGTGAATTTGCGTAACAGAAAGTTGGCAACCTAAACTCGGTGGCACCGGAATGGAATCGGTTGCACCGAAGTGGCTAGGGTTTGGCTGAGTCTCTCTGAGTTTGGGAATCGGTGGCACCGAGTGGAAATTGTTGGTTGCACCGATTTTGAATATTTGGCTATGGACAGACTTTGTGGAAGAGCTTGTGGGTGTTTTTGGTGACTATCAGTTGTGCACGTATGAGCATTTTGTTCACCAATCAAAACCTTACCCCCTTTTAATAGTATTGGCTTTCCTATGGACTCAAAGTGATTTCTCAGAAATGTAAAAATTAGAGTCCTCTTGCTTGAAGCTTTGCCAATCCATTTCCTTGCATCTTGGGGTATTTCCACAATCTTCATAATCCTTTTGCCATCTCTATCATTGAACTTTTCCTGAAATATACTTAGTGGAAACATTAGTTCAATGACTTATATGTTGTTATTAATTACCAAAACCACCAAGGGAGCAAATGTGCTTTCAGTATCCACATGCAAGACATATATCAAGTGTTCTCAAATCCAATATTCAATCCAACATAACGATATCTCAAAGGGAAAGATTCAATTCATCACAACATGATAGCAAGGGAATAACATCATATGATCCAACTATATTAACAAAGCCCGCGATACATCAAGATCGTGACATCTCAAGAACACGAGAGAGAGATTGAACACATAGCTACTGGTACATACCCTCAGCCCCGAGGGTGGACTACTCCCTCCTCGTCATGGCCTTCGCCGAGATGATGAAGATGGCCACCGGAGATGATCAACCCTCTCCGGCAGGGTACTGGAACGCCTCCAGATTGGTTTTTCGTCGATACAGAGAGTTGCAGCGGCGGAGCGGAGAGTCTAGGGTTATTTCTGATGGTTTCTATATTTATAGGATTTTTGGGTGTCGGTTTCATGCCAAGATGGGCCACGAGGAGGGCACGATACACCAGGGCGCGCCTGGGCCCTCTGGCGCGCCCTGGTGGGTTGTGCCCACCTCGTGGCTCTTCTTCGGTGGTTCTTCGCTCCAATATTGCTTATTTGGTCCAGAAAAAATCAACAAAAAGTTTTGGGCGATTCCGAGAACTTTCATTTTCTGCACAAAAACAACACCACGGTAATTCTGCTGAAAACAGCGTCTGTCCGGGTTAGTTCTAAATAAATCATATAAAGTGCATCAAAACCATATAAAAGTATTGTAAACATAGATGAATATGGCATGAATACTTCATAAATTATCGATACGTTGGAGACGTATCAGCATCCCCAAGCTTAATTCCTACTCGTCCTCGAGTAGGTAAATGATAAAAGAAATAATTTATGAAGTGTGAATGCTAGCATAGTGCATAAGTTTGATCAATGATAATTTCAACCACTTTTCCTAGCATCATAACAGCAACTCTTTCTCATAAAACTCATCATGATAAAGTAGCAACCAATTCACATGTTATGGTTCAAACAATGAATTCTCTTAAAACTTAACAACCTATGTTCTTAGTCACCAAACAATTCAATTCAACTTATTCTCAACAAAGTCTAAGTAAGAGCTCCACATACTCAATCATCATATAGTATTCTATGATTGCTAGTACTCAAAGCATATTTTTAGAACAAATGGCATCCATCGAACACATAGAAAGATAGGGGCTTAATGTTTTGCCTCCCAACTCATTTATCATAAAGATAATTGTCAACAATAATAAGTCATGATCAAATATATTTGACTAGCCATATGTGCCTAGATCTTTCCTCACGACATGATGCTTGCCAACTAATAGAAGTAGGTTGGAATAAGAAGTTGACTCAACATGAAAAATAAATAACATGAAAGTAAATAGATTGTCCCTTCGCAGAGGGAAGCAGGGATTTGCATATGTGCCAGAGCTCATTGTTTAAAACAGAGATAAATGTAATTTTGGGAGGTGCACCCTTCCTATCAACGTTATGACCAAGAGTTATCAATATTTTCCATGTTAAACACATTAGCGGCGGTTCCCAAGCGGTAAAAGTAAAGGGCTACTCCCCGTCCACCAACAAACACACTCCACGGCTAGCCGAATCCACTGGTACCGTCCATACCAACAACATTCCTGGGGGAGTTTTGTTTAATTATTTGCATTTTTTTATTTCGGGACTGGGAATCCCTATTACCGCCCCTCTCGTGCAAGGACGAGGGAATAAACACTCATCATGAGAATAACCCACTTAACATGGAAGATACTGACCGCCCCCTGTCGCTCCATGAGCGGTCCAGGCACACAAAACATATGCTCATTTGAAATTTTAGAGGTGGCACATGCAAATTTACTTGGAACGGCAGGGTAATACCGCATATAGGTAGATATAGTGTACTCTCATGTCAAGAAGCTGGGTTTAAGGGTTTTTGGATGCACAAGTAGTATCTCTACTTAGTACGAATTTTTGGCTAGCAAAAGATCCTAAGCAAACACCACATATTGGAGAATCCATAACAATATAACTTTTATGCAAATATACACAACCATAACTCATTACGTTGTCTTCCTTGTCCAACTTCAACTAATTTGCTCAAGTTTGAAAATCTCTACTCCTAAAGGGGGACTTGGTAGCTTCTTTCTCGATTTTATTTTGTCTTCCCTTCCACGGTTTTTTAGTCCGGTTTTGTTTTTCTCCCGATCCCACCACCCACCGGTTTTCCGACGCGAAAGCAAAATCCAATCCCCAAACACCTCATCCCTCGCAGCCCCAAACCCTCGACCTACCATCTCCCTCCCTTCCCCCCAACCCTCCATCAGGCCGGAGCCCTCCACCACCGCGCCCTCCCCCCCTCCAGCGCCGCCTCCCTCGTCCCCGGCGCCGGCACTCATCCCTCCATTGCCGGATCCACGGCAGCGGCATCGCGGTGTCTCCCCCCACCGCGCGCAAGACCTGGCCTGCTCAGATCCGATCTGGAGACGCTCCCCCACCCCCTCCCTCCGGCTGTTGCGTCCTCCGGCCCGGCGCAGCTGCATGAGCTTGATCTGCTCCTCCCCAGGCCACCTCCTCCCTCGGCTACACGCTCTCCTCTCGTGCTGCTGCTGATGGTGTGGGTGTGGCTCTGGGTGGTGGAGGAGTTAGGCGAGCCGAGGCTCCAGGCCTGCCATGTTCTTTTCTGTTGAATTAGATTTGTTTTAGAATTGTCTTAGAATTGTTAGCATAAATGATGACTTGTTTTAGAATTGTTAGCATAAGGTTGCCCTCGTTCTTTTCTGTTGAATTAGATTTGTTTGTTCCGAAATTTGCAGGCATGTGGTGTGATGCATTGATCTTGGTCTTTTCTGTTTGCAGAGACACCTGATTATGTATCAAAATCTGTTTTGATCAAGTGGTTTTTGACATTTATATGGTGTTACTATTTTCGGAAGATGGAGTGAGACGGATGTTGATATTCCGCTCCAGCAGCTGAAGTGAAATTAAGCATGCTCTGCTGATACAAAGAGCACAAGACCCTCCAGCTACATATGTTGCAACATTCACAACTTATGCCCTCCAATCATAATTTCTTATGTTATGTGCTACTACTGAGAATTTGCAGAGGCAATCAGTAAATCGTTACAGTAAATCCTTACAAGAACCTCCGATCAGTAAATCCTTACAGTACACAACATTCATATCGATGATCCCCATTGAAGGGATAACATCGTTGCTGCCGAGTCTAGTAAATCCTTACAGTACACTGAATTTGCTGAATATGAAGTTCTGGGGGAAGAACAAGGGCGTGCCTAAACCAGTTCAATATGAAGTTCTGGGGGCAATATGGGTACTGCTCTTAGGTATCTTGAAGAAGTACTTAAGAAAATGAGCGCCTTTTAGGCCCAGGTCATATTCAAACAACACTTTGATATCATGCTCTCACCATTACATTCTGCTGTATGGGTGCATACAAGCTTTCAGTTCAGGTTAGTTCTGACAAAAAATTGGCAGAATAACATTTTGACACATTTGACTAATTTCTTGATTTTGGTGGCATGATGGAACTAACACACATGATATACTGGTAAAACAATTAGGGAGTAATGATTCATGAACAAAAGTTTCAGAAAATTGGTTGGATACATTTCAGGGGCGAGAACAGCAAGTATGTGTTGAAAAATTATTTCCCATGGTTGCTTCACTACAAGCTTTCAGTTCAGGTTAGTTCTGACAAAAAATTGGCAGAATAACATTTTGACACATTTGACTGATTTGTTGATTTTGGTGGCAGGATGGAACTAACACACATGATATACTGGGAAAACAGTTAGGGAGTAATGATCAATGTTTTAAATAGCCGGCTATAGCTCCGCTAGCTATAGCCTCGCTATAGCCTTTGAGAGCTCTCCCGCTAAAGCTATGCACGTTTAGTGCTAAATTGAAAATGAGGCTAATAGCTCGCTATTTCCCGCTATAGCGCTAAATTTGGAGTCATTTAGCCCGCTAAGCCGCTATACAAAACCATACTTCTACATTATCTTGTGTTCTTATTTATGATATATATGATGCATTGATGTGAAGCTTGGTTATTGAATTATGATGCCTCTTGGTACTCGCGTTTTGATGTGCGAACATGTGTATATGTAAAGTATTTTCAATATATCATATATGATACCTGATTATATACTTACTGTTTCAATTTTTCATGATTTAAGAGAAACGCTAAATGAGGCTTAGCTCCGCTATAGCTCCGCTATAGCCTTTCATAGCTTCCGGTCGAGCCGCCGCTAAATGGCATAGCCCGCTATTTAAAACATTGGTAATGATTCATGAACAAAAGTTTCAGAAAATTGGTTGAATACATTTCAGGGGCGAGAACAACATGTGTTGAAAATTTATTTCCCATGGTTGCTTCACTCGTGGTTCAGGGATTCTTGCACATTCCCAAAGTAGTAACTTGTCACGAGAAGAAACATTTGCATTCGCATGGTAATTTTATGTACAATAATTTCCTTCTTTTCCCATAATACTAACATTTGCAATTATATGTGGTACAAACTTGTACAATTTACAATTTAAACACGGTTACTCAGCTTGTCTATAGATTGACATATCACCTGTATGTCCTTTGACACTCTTTAATGGATGAAAATGTTTACGTACTATAGTGTTTGGTTGAAAATTGTATCATTACTGTTTAGCAGCCTTCGTGGCTAATACACCCCTCCGGTCGAGTTCACCCACTCGCAGCCACACCGCTGATGCCCTCTAGGTGTTGTACTCCCTGCCCGTCGTGTATGACGATGCTCGGCTCTTGAATCCAATGGAGGTCGCCCAAATCCCAGTGTAAGCTCATCACGCCACCACCGCTGTTGCACGCGAGGTGATCGACACAATATCCGTGGTGTATGAGGATTGCCAGATCGTGGTTCTGGTGGTGGTCGCCCCAATCCCAGCATCGACTCTTCCTGTTGTTGCATCGAGCTCAACCAGAGGCCGCCGCCACCACCGCTCTAACTATGAGTCGCTCATTTGGCCCACACACAGGGACTATCGGCACAGAAACCTGGTCGCCTTGGTTGTCATGGCGCGAAAACTCTGGTATGCTGAACTGTTAACAGTGATGTGCCTTTTGCTTAAACTTATTTCTATGTATAATTTATGTTTTTTCTTCTGTGACACGCATATATGTGTAGTCTGCACACATGCTCATTCCGCCAATTGGTAATCCCCTCAAGCAAATGGTAATGCAGCAACATTTTTTTCCAACTAAGTTTTTCTTTGATTTATGATAAGACGACCAGCTTTTGTTGTAAATCAGTTGTATCAGGCGCAAACCTTCTTCGTGTAGACATTTATTGGGTAACAAAAGGTGCTTCAAAATGTACTTGAGCGACTGATGAGAGGTATTATTATTATATGGAGAATATAGCCAAAGCTGATAGTAGTGTTTCTAGGAACAATGGTAAAACCCTATGATAGAACACCTTGAACACAAACATGATTTAGTCCATAGATATTGCATTCGATCTTCTCTTTCTCAAAGTTTATGCTCTGACCGAGCACTTGCATGTTCAGTTACATATGATGGGATGTGTGAAGTACTTTTTAGTCTCTGCTTTTGTAGATCATGTGACTTCTTAATTGCCAACGTACTGAGACAAGCGAAGGAAGAAGCTCAGAAGTGCGATTCAATGGATATATTGATGTTCCTACAGAGAAGGTAAGCCATCATCATACACAAAAGTTTGTATCAGCATATTTTGATGTATTCAATGACAGTCCTTGCTATTCTACGGCCTAATAGGTTATATAATAGAAAATGTAGATCATTAGACCATATGAACAATATCTTCATAGGTATGACGGAGCTTCCGAAATTTAAGCAGAATTTCTTCAGCAACATGCTTGTATCGTGTCGTCAAATTTGTTTGCATGCCTGTATTAGTCTGAACTAGAATCAAGGTTGAATTTGGAAACACTAAAAATACACATTTCCAAAGGTCTGATTTTGCTATAATATACGAGCTCTTCTCCAATAAAATTTTCTGTTTTTTTTCCTGGTGCCAAATTTTGAGGATTTCAATCTGGTGCATATTTCGGTGAAGTAATCAACATGTTGATTTGGCGCTTAACATACCTCTGTTTTGTAGGAGTGTTGGAAGATTGTGAGTCGGATGTATCATTAACGGTGGTGGTGGGCATGCATTGGGTAGATGAAGAAGTGACTGATGTACATGAAGATCGTAATTGCATATATAAACCTATATAGCTTTGTTTCTGGTCCTTGCATATATGTGAAAAAAGCACATGTCAGTCCATCTGATTGCAGTTATGTTTTTTTGTTTGAAATGATAAGTTTTAAAACGTAAGTCTTTTGGTATATACTTTTTTATGGAGAGAAACCAAACCAGATGGTGGTTGCAACTAATCCTACATTCCTACTATTATGTTTGTGATGAGAGCATATTGATAATTTTGTCCTATATGTTTCTCTTGTTTGCATAAGTGTTTCGAGCACCAGCACCTTCTGTCTTGTTTCAATAAGTGTTTTGAGCACTGGTCCTTTTTTTAGTGTTCGAGAGGGAGAGGGTGGGGGAGGAAGGGAGGGAGTGAGGGTGTTTCTATGTGGGTGAGAGCTGGGTGTGCCATTGACAGAGGTGTTGAGTTTGGATTTATATGGCTGAGATTGTGGGGCGAGAAGTAAGAAGAGGAGGAGGAGAAGAAGAGACGTTAGACGTGATTATTATTGAGCGATTAAAATATGTGTGCCCCCATTGCAACACACAGATAATTAATTAGGGACACATAATTTTAGGTGCACAAATAAGTTGTAAAATTGCAATTGATGTTTTAAAATTGTATGCAATTGCTCACTAAGAACTACGAGTTTACTTGAAGTATGTTAAGTGTTACTTGAAGTGTCCAACATCCTTTTTGTTATACATCAGTTTAGCTGAGTATCATTGACGTGAGATTATTTGGGCGAGAACAGCAAGGTAAAAGGTCCACTTGTCCTGTCAAAAATTATGTGGACACGTGTGCGCCTCCCACTTATATGGTTGTGGATCAGGGTTGGGGTTGGTACGACTGTGGGAGCGGAATAATTTCCCTATTTTATAAAATATGGTAAAAGTTGCATTTCATTAGAGATGACATTGCAGCAAATTGCATGAGCGAGTGGTTCATATATATTGTTCATCAAGTGGTGCAATTTTTTGGTTAGGATAGAAGGGTAAATGCATTGGTTGGCTGCTTCAAGTGTTAATAACGGACACGATGGCGTATCAGTTGCATATTTAACAAAGGAAAATATATATTTGTTTCGTGGTAATGCAACACATTACACTGGATGTTACAACCTGACCATGGATCAGGATATATCAAATCTACCTTCTTGGCTAGGGTGCCATCATGGGCGGCGCATGCATCCTTCCCCTTGATGGTGGTGGAAGATCAGTAGGAACACTGGGGGATGGGGATCAGGGTGGAGAGTGTGGTGGCTGACAGGGGACTCCTCCTTGGCGGTCCATAGGAAAGTACAATGTAAAAGGAGAGTGGGTGTCATGGTGAAGGTGAGGTGGACGTCATCCGGTATTAAAGGAGAGGGCTTCAACGAGAAATATCACACTATGAACACTGACTGTCGAGACGGTTGAATTTTAGGGAGCCCACTGGGCAATGATGTCCGAACACGCCGATGCATACGAGGGAGAAATGAGTTTCGACCTTGTAGCCGATCGTAATCATTTGTTTGATTCATTTGTATGCATCGTAGCCCGTAGCAACGCACGGGCGTTCTACTAGTAATTAATGGGTATTCACAATCATAGAAGATGTCCAAGATAGTATATTTGTATGTGAAAGTTCTCTTCCTTATACTAATCATTCACGAATTGCTTGTATGACCAATATTGTGATTGTAAAACTTCAATAGCTTTTACTTTCTAAACCAGACGTGAAGCTACTACTAAGCATAAAGCACATTGATAATTTCAGATTTATGATATTCAATTCATTCACGATTTACTCTTAGGATATAAGTGAAGCACATGAGTAAACATCAAACTACTCTCAAAAGATATAAGTGAAGATCAATGAGTAGTCAAACAATTAAGTAGCTATGTGAGGACTCTCTCTCTCAATAAATATTTTCAGATCTGAGTATTTTATTCAAACAGCAAACTAAACAAAAGTAGCACTGCAAGAATAGCACAAATCGTGTGGACAAATAAAAATTTAGGCTCAACATAGGCTAACCGATAGTTGTCGAAGAGAGGTGAGATGCATAGCATCCCCAAGCTTAGATGCTTGAGACTTCTTGAGATATTTACTTGGGGTGCCTTGGGCATCCCCAAGCTTGAGATTTTGTATCTCGTTCAATCCTCTCATATCATGGTTTCACCTATTCTCAAAAACTTCATCCACACAAAACTCGAAAAGAACTCGTGAGATAGGTTAGTACGCATAAGAATAAATCAACTCTTTATGTACTGCCAAGACAAGTTGCATAATAATTTTCAAACATCATCTAATGTATACTAACATTTCCACAATTTATATCTACCAATATAGGCTATGGAAACTATAGGATAAGTAGATAACAAAACTATGACAGCAATCTGTCCAAACAGAACAGTCTGTAGCAATCTATTAAACCAGTGTACTTATGTAACTCAAAAAATTATAAAAATTTAGGACAGGCTAAAGAATTTATATGAAAACACTGTGTAAAAATTTCAGAAACTTTCCACATTCCAGTAAAATATGAAAATTCAAACACTACAGAGAAAGTTTCTGTTTTTACACAGCACACATCAAACATGCAATGCAAGCATCCTAAGGCAATTCTTGGAACTTTTTATTGAAGAACAAGATTATAAATAACACCTAACAGAAAATATAAAAAAATGATGATCCAAGCAAAGCACATATTATGTGACGAATAAAAATATAGCTCTAAGTAAGATATACCGATAATGTTGAAGACGAAAGAGGGGATGCCTTCCGGGGCATCCCCAAGCTTAGGCACTTGAGTCTTCCTTGGATATTACCTTGGGGGTGCCTTGGGCATCCCCAAGCTTAGGTTCTTGTCACTCCTTATTCTCCTCATATCGGTGTCTCACCAAAAACTTGAAACTTCAATCACACAAAACTTAACAAAACTTCGTGAGATGGGTTAGTATAATAAATAAAGATCATTCACTTAGGTACTGTCAAGACAAGATTCATAATTGTTCTCACATAATACCTACTGTATTCTATCATTCCCATAATTTATATCACTGAATATAAGCTATGGGAACACTAAAACAAGCAAACTATGCATGCAAAACAGAATCTGTCAAAAACAGAACAGTCTGTGAATATCTGTAGTATAACCATACTTACCTGTCTCTAAAAATTCTTAAAAATTAGTACAACCTGAAGAATTTATATGTGAAGACTGTGTAAAAATTTCAGATCATTATCACGCTCCAGTAAAAAATGAAAATTCCTGTACTGGAGTCAAAAGTTTCTGTTTTGGTTCAGCATCAATTCTACTCATCTTGTGAGTCATCCCAAAGGCTTTGCTTGGCACTTTATTGAAATAAAAGACACAAAACATGATTAATACAGTAGATTAATCATGTGAACATGCAAAAACAGAAAGGAAAAGTGTTGGGTTGTCTCCCAACAAGCGCTTTTCTTTAAAGCCTTTTAGCTAGGCATGATGATTTCAATGATGCTCACATAGGAATGGTATTTGAAACATATATGAGAGCATTATGAATCTCATGACAAGCACATTTAAGTGTAACCCACTTCCTATGCATAGGGATTTTGTGAGCAAATAATTTTTCGGAGCAAGAATCAACTAGCATAGGAAGGCAAAACAAGCATAACTTCAAAACTTTGAACACATAGAGAGGAAACTTGATATTATTGCAATTCCTACAAGCATATGTTCCTCCCTCATAATAATTTTCAGTAGCAACATGAAGGAATTTCACAATATAAATATCACATAAATCATTATTTTCATGATGCACAAGCATAGAATTTTTATTACTACCCACACAAGCAAAATTCTTCTCATTCATTGTAGTGGGAGCAAACTCAACAAAATAACTATCATGAGACACTTGATTGACATAACCACATCCTATATTAAAATCATGATGACAAGTTTCATGGTTACTATCACTTTTTATAGCATACATGTCATCATCATAATCATCATAGATAGGAGGCATGCCATCATAATAAATTTTCTCATCAAAACTTGGGGGACTAAAAATATCATCTTCATCAAACATAGCATCCCCAAGCTTGTGGCTTTGCATATCATTAGCATCATGGATATTCAGAGAATTCATACTAGCAACATTGCAATCATGCTCATCATTCAAGGAATTCTCATTCAGTATTTTTATAATTTCTTCCTCTACCAATTGAGCACAATTTTCTGAATCCTTATTTTCACGAAAGACATTATAAAGACTAACCAAATTATGCAACCTAAACTCCATTTTTTGTAGTTTTCTTTTATAAAACCCAACTAGTGAAAAACAAGAAACTAAAAGATTTAATTGCAAGATCTAAAGATATACCTTCAAGCACTCACCTCCCCGGCAACGGCGCCAGAAAAGAGCTTGATGTCTACTACGCAACTTTATTCTTGTAGACTTTGTTGGGCCTCCAAGCGTAGAGTTTTGTAGGACAGTAGCAATTTTCCCTCAAGTGGATGACCTAAGGTTTATCAATCCGTGGGAGGTGTAGGATGAAGATGGTCTCTCTCAAACAACCCTGCAATCAAATACAAGAAATCTCTTGTGTCCCCAACACACCCAATACAATGGAAAATTGTATAGGTGCACTAGTTCGGCGAAGAGATGGTGATACAAGTGCAATATGGAAGATATATATAGGTTTTTGTAATCTGAAAATATAAAAACAGCAAGGTAGCAAGTAACAAAAGTGAGCACAAATGGTATTGCAATGCTTGAAAACAAGGCCTAGGGTCCGTACTTTCGCTAGTGCAATCTCTCAACAATGCTAATATAATTGGATCACATAACCATCCCTCAACGTGCAACGAAGAATCACTCCAAAGTTCTTATCTAGCGGAGAACATAAGAAGAAATTGTTTGTAGGGTACGAAACCACCCTAAAGTTATTCTTTCCGATCGATCTATCCAAGAGTTTGTACTAAGATAACACCAAGTTATCCTTTCCGATCGATCTATCTAAGAGTTCGTACTAGAATAACACCATATGATACGCATCAACCAACTCTAATGTCACCTAGATACTCCAATGTCACCACAAGTATCCATGAGTTAATTATACGATACGCATCAAACAATTTCAGATTCATAATACTCAATCCAACACAAAGAACCTCAAAGAGTACCCCAAGATTTCTATCGGAGAAAGTAGGACAAGGACGTGTATCAACCCCTATGCATAGATTACCCCAATGTCACCGCGGGAATCCGCAAGTTGAGTACCAAAACATATATCAAGTGAATCAATAGAACACCCCATTGTCACCACGGGTATCCACATGCTCGGCCCCTCCGATGGAGGTTGGTCGGAATCGAGAGACACGAGTTTACCCAGGTTTGGCCCCTCCGATGGAGGTAAAAGCCTATGTCCTGCTTTGTGTGTATTGATGATGATGACGATCTCGATTACAAGGGTGCGGAATCGCTACCTCTAGTCTCGAGAACCTCTAATCTGTCTATCTCTAATGACTTGTCTGTCTAAGACCTGTCTATTGAGACGTCTAAAAAACTTCCCCTCTTGGGGTGCCCCGCCCCTCCTTATATAAGTTGAAGGGGCGGGTTACATGTAGAGTCCTAGTAGGATTAGGACTTAACCTATTCTGACTTCCCATCGCGGGTTTCTTATTACGGGCTTCTCCCCATGGGCTTCTGAGTCCCGGGCTTCTTATCTCCAGACGGCGGCTTACACCCGGGCGGCTTACAAGACTCGTCTTCAGGGACTCATCTCCGGGACTCATCTCCGGGACTTATCTCCGGGACTTATCTTCAGGGACTCATCTCCGGGACTCATCTCCGGGACTTATCTTCAGGGACTCATCTTCAGGGACTCATCTTCAGGGACTCAACTGTCTGCCGGGTCATAACTGTCTGCCGGGTCATAACTGTCTGCCGACTTACAATCTGCCGGCTTACAATTTGCCGGGTCACAATCTGCCGGCTTACAATCTGCCGGGTTAAGATCTGAGATGACTTAACAGGGCTGCTTAAGCCCAGAGATGACTTAACGTCCGTGCGACTTAAACCCAGAAATGACTTAAGCCTTAGGGCGACTTATCCTTATGAGCCGGGTCTTGGTCGTGGGGAATATCCCCAACATTAGCCCCCAGTTTAGCTTTGAATTTATTCATGCTAAACTCTTGAAATAAGAATATGTAAAGGGACCGGCTCACTCGAAAAGACCAGTTGACCAGCTCCTGAAAATTCTGAAACTCTGTCATATCAAAACACTGACGCTGGCTCCTTGGAGAAAAAATAACCCTTATTATCAAATGCCTTGGTTTGATAAATTCGTCTGGTTCCCTCATAACTGAGAATTTGATGGCATACCCTCCTCATATCCATATTACCTGTAGCCCCCAAGTCTTTAAGAGGGGAACGTAGTGATAGCTTTAAGACTTGCTTCAATATAAATATTGCAACTCTAGAGAAAATCTGGATTGTTCGTCTGAGTCACCAGTCATAAGTTGAATGTTCCACATATGTAGCCCCCAAGTACCGGGTTGTCTTGCCTGCAACAACCTGGGACTTGTAATTGCATTACGCTCATAATACTTCAGCCAGTGTAGCCCTCAAGGACCGGGTCATTATGCAATAATGAGCAGAGACTTCTACAGAGCTGATTATGTAGACTTGATGAGCAATGTGTAGCCCCCAAGGGCCGGCTCAGTAAAATAATACTGGGCTGAGATTTAGAAAATGATTGAAGGCCGGCTCATCTCCCTGAGATAACCGGGTTCGTTGATAATGTGATGAGTTGAAAAGCAACTTGCATTAGCCCCCCAAGTGCCGTGGTGCATGCTTGCAGCGACATGGGACTTGCATACTTGATATAATCTTGATTTGGATAATGTAGCCCCCAAGTGTTGGGTCGTATGCCTGCAGCGACTCGGGACTATTCTTTTCATTGCAGAATAAATCATATCCATTATATGGACGATATTGCTGAATGCTTGGCATATCAATGTTGAACCATGCTCCCTGTTGTGAGATGGTATTTTTGGATGAGGGAATAACAGCCATTACTCCGAAGGGGCTTTGAAAACCTCAATCATCCAATATAGGTTATGATAACCATGATAAAAATCCAGCCACATTGGCTATTTAAGATTTGAATAATATAACCCGGATTGAAAACCGGCTCCTGCAACATAAACCAGGATATCCATGCATATATGATGCCTGGTATGATGATGCAATGATGATGCAATGTAGGATGCAATGTATGATGATGTATGTGTATGATAACAGAGTATAAAAATGTCAGCTTTCAAGGCTCGACAAAAAGAGACTAGCTCTGTTTCGTTTTTTGAAAAACTCAAGTTTTACTTCAAAGAAGCTTGGCATGAAAGCCTTTCATCCCGTAAGCTGGCTCTCACATGACATAAATCCGTTGTTTTAACCTTAACTAGTTCAGGGTCTTATTGAAAAGATTGACTGTTAAGAGTACGAACGGGCCACATAGCAGAGAGACTACAACAGACAGGTGAGTTTATCCTAGCTCTCTGTAAGCCGGCCCTCACGTGACAAAGGCCGCCGTTTTAACCTTGACAAATTCAGGGTCTTAAAAAAGATTGACTGTCAAGAGTACGGCGGGTCACCTGGTGGAGTGGCAAGTTGCAAACAGGCAGGTTTAACCCAGATATGGCATGGAAGTCGGTCAAGAGGGTATGAAAGCTATACTCGTTGAGTAGGAAGCCCCCAAGTGACCCATAACATGGCGTGGAAGCCGATCAAGAGGGTAAGATAGCTATACTCATTGAGTAGGAAGCCCCCGAATGACCCATAATATGATAAGCCAATAAGGCAGGATACCCATGTTTGAACCACGCATGATAGCAGCTAGTTCTCTTTGGCAACCTTTAATTTTTTGAAAACTCGAACTTGCAAGAGATGAATTCCTTTTGAACCGAATGTTGAGCCGGATATCGAGATCTCAAAAATTTGTGAGATACAGACTTCTCTTGAGCCGAGTTTTAAACCGGAACCTTTTCTGATAATCTGGAATCCTTCTTTTGAGCCGAAACTCTCAGATTGCTTGGCACTTTTTCAGCTGGAAATTTTCTGACAGCCTTTAAGCTTTCACCAATGTGGCAGTAGCCCCCGAGATCGGGTTATTTCTTCTCCAATGACCCGGGGTTCTTGAATTTGTTGGCCGTGGCATAAACCGGCATATAGTTGACAGCAGAAACGCTAGAATGTGTTGAAGCTGGAGGCAAGGTGGCGAGTTCGATGATCTTCGCAACACTCATTGTATACCCTCGGTGTTGATAACGCGATGTGAATCCATGGAAGGTTGAGGTTGACCGCAGCATGTTATAAATGATCCCGTATGAGCTATGTGATACGTCTCCAACGTATCTATAATTTTTTATTGTTCCATGCTATTATATTATCTGTTTTGGATGTTTTATATGCATTAATATGCTATTGTATATTATTTTTGGGACTAACCTATTAATCTAGAGCCTAGTGCCAGTTTCTGTTTTTTCCTTGTTTTTGAGTATTGCAGATAAGGAATATTAAACGGAGTCCAAACGGAATAAAATCATCGAAATAATTTTTCTTGGACCAGAAGCAACCCAGAAGACTTGGAGATGAAGGCAGGGGAGCCGCCGTGTGGCGACAAGCCATAGGGGCGCACCCTAGGGGGCGCCCCCCTGGCTTGTGGCCCCACGGCAGCCCTCCTAACCCTATTCTTTGGCCTATAAATTCCCAAATATTCCCTGGATACCAAAAAGAGCCACGAAAATACTTTTCCGCCGCCGGAAGCCTCTGTTCCCGTGAGATCCAATCTTGGAGCCTTTTTCGGTAATCTGCCAGAGGGGGATTCGATCACGGAGGGCATCTACATCAACTCCATTGCCCCTCCGATGATGCGTGAGTAGTTTACCACAGACCTTCGGGTCCATAGCTAGTAGCTAGATGGCTTCTTCTCTCTCTTTGTTCTTCAATACCATGTTCTTCATGATCTTCATGGAGATCTATCCGATGTAATACTCTTTTGCGGTGTGTTTGTCGAGATCCGATGAATTGTGGGTTTATGTTCAGATTATCTATGAATATTATTTGAATCTTCTCTGAATTCTTATATGCATGATTTCATATCTTTGCAAGTCTCTTCGAGTTATTGGTTTGGTTTGGCCAACTAGATTGGTAATTCTTGCAATGGGAGAAGTGCTTAGTTTTGGGTTCAATCTTGCGGTGTCCTCACCCAGTGACAAAGTAGGGGTAGCGAGGCACGTATTGTATTGTTGCCATCGAGGATAAAAAGATGGGGTTTTCATCATATTGCTTGAGTTTATCCCTCTACATCATGTCATCTTACCTAATGCGTTACTCTGTTCTTCATGAACTTAATACTCTAGATGCAGGCAGGAGTCGGTCGATGTGTGGAGTAATAGTAGTTGATGCGGAATCGTTTTGGTCTACTTGACACGGACGTGATGCCTATATGCATAATCATTGCCTTGGATATCTTCATAATTATTCACTTTTCTATCAATTGCTCGACAGTAATTTGTTCACCCACCGTATTATTTTCCTTCATGAGAGAAGCCTCTAGTGAAACCTATGGCCCCCGGGTCTATTTTCCATCTTATACTTTCAGATCTAAAACCAAAAATACCAAAAATACCTCGCTGCCTTGTTTTTACTTTTGTTTTACTTTCCGTTCAAGCAATCTATCATACCTATCTCTCTCAGATCTCATCCTTGCAAATAACCGTGAAGGGATTGACAACCCCTTTATTGCGTTGGGTGCAAGTGTTTGATTATTTGTGTAGGTACATCTATTGGGGACTTGCTTGTTTCTCCTACTGGATTGATACCTTGGTTCTCAACAACTGAGGGAAATACTTATCTACTTTGCTGCATCACCCTTTCCTCTTCAAGGGAAAACCAACGCATGCTCAAGAAGTAGCACTGTGTCAATAACCCGACCAATGGTTCATCCCAGCTGGTTGTTGTAGTTAACTAAACCGCAGTGGCGGCGACTTGTGCACCTGCCCATTGAGCCATTCATTGGAGGCTGATAATTTTGCTCCAGAGTTATTGGAATATACTGGGCCGCAAGAGTGGCGACTTGCGTGTGCTCACTAAGCAGCTCGTGCAGACGGGTGCGGCTCCGGTGTGTTGATGTAGACCAAACCGCGAGGGCGGACGGTAGAGACGGCCGCGGCATCAGAGGCGGCCCGGACGTGGGCGAGTCGGACGCGGGCACGGACAGATGAGTCAGCCATGACATTGTAAGCTGGTGCGGACGGTCGAGTCAATCGCAGGCGCGGTAAGCCGCGCGGACGGGCGAGTCAGCCACGTCATGCTGATGTAGATTAGGCCGCAGAGGCGGCGGCTTGCACATACATTCGTTGAGCATTATGGCATGGCCAGATGCCAGCGCATGATAATGGTGGCGCGAGCTATATACCCATGACACAACCATCGCTCTTTGCAGTGAACAATTGTCCTGCATTAAAAAATACCGCAAGCCAGAGTAATTGTTTCTCGAAAGAAAAAATGCATCAATAAAAATAGACCGGATGGATTTCACCTGATATGTCGTGGGGTTGATGATTGAGGTGGAGCTGAAGTCAACCGCGGGTGAATCGAAGGTACTTGCAGTAATTAACGTATGTATTTGACGAATTTTTTGAGCTGACCACACCTTTTTTTAGTGGGGCAGTTTCCCCTTTCTTCTCAGTCCTTCTTTGCATCGGACAAAAAAGCTCGGGGGAGGGGGGCAGCCAACGCCAGGGGCCGGCGGCTCGTCACGACCCGGACGCGAGGGGAGTGGAAGCCGGAGCGGAGCCGGCCGGGGCACGCGTGGGCGGGTGGAGCAGCGTGGGCGAGGTCGAGGCGAGCGGTAACGTCTCAAGGCGCGGCGGCGAGGCGGCCGATGTGGCGCAGCGTGTCGGCCGCCCGGAGGCGCGGCGAGGCCGAGGCGAGCCATGGTGCAGAAGCGGGGGTGATTTGGGGTGAGGCCAGCTCGGTGGTGGAGGCGAGGCGGCCCGAGGCGCAACGGCGACTCAAGGCGAGGTGCGGCGGGCGCGGCGGCTCGAAGCGTGGCGGATGGCCGGCGCCACGGCGGATCGAGACGCAACGGCGACTCAAGGCGCGGTGGATTCGACGCCACGGCGGCTCCGGACGCGCCGCGAGCCCAAGGAGGCAGGCCTCGGTGGCGGCTCGAGGCAGAGCCAACAGCAGCGGAAGAAGCCGTGGCGACGGAGGGCCGTCTCAAGGCTCGGCGGATGTGGTGCCGGCGGGCTGTTTCTAGGCAAGGTGAGCGGCAAGGTCCGCCAGGCACGTGGGCGAGACCGCGGCGGCTGAGGCACGGTCCGCTCGGTCGGCAAGAGCCCATGGAAACTCCAAGGCGGAGATTGTGCGAGGTCGAGTCCATGCCTGGGTCCACCTCCGGGTCGTTGTTGGTTTGTCTCTGTTCGGGTCTTCCTCCAGGTCATAGCGCTGTTGCGGCGGGTACCTTTGGCAAATTGTTATTGCACATGCGTGCTTGAACGGGCCAAGCGAGCGCAGGATTCTCTGCTCCACCTCGAGTTGTGTTGCTATAGTTTTTCTTTTCCCCGGGGGTAGCAGCGACCATGAGCACAACTTGCGCCTAATAGATTGATACGTAGGACACATGCAAAGATCCTGATTGCTCTGACCTCTGACCCCGGACTCGACCACTTGGATAGAACGGCTTTGCGACGGCCAGATTTATGAGGCGACGGCTGCGCATAATTTTTCCTTCAAAAAATTGGTCTTTAGCCATGATGAACAATGTGTGACAAATACTGCCGACAAAGCTTTTTCTGATCTGCGACTCAGGAAAACATAGTTAATGCAGATCCTTTCGTGCCGGCGAAACATGAGCTTCTCGATCCCTGGAAGTATTCCCTCCAAGAACACAACATCACCGTGTGTGGCCTCACGGTGGGCGCCAACTGTCGTGGTTTTGTCACGGCAAGATGTCCTCGTGAGAGAACTTAGGTGTGAGGCCATCGCAACTATGTGGCGGCTTGAGAGGGGTTGGTCAGAATCGAGAGACACGAGTTTACCCAGGTTCGGCCCCTCCGATGGAGGTAAAAGCCTACGTCCTGCTTTGTGTGTATTGATGATGATGACGATCTCGATTACAAGGGTGCGGAATCGCTACTTCTAGTCTCGAGAACCTCTAATCTGTCTATCTCTAATGACTTGTCTGTCTAAGACCTGTCTATTGAGACGTCTAAAAAACTTCCCCTCTTGGGGTGCCCCGCCCCTCCTTATATAAGTTGAAGGGGCGGGTTACATGTAGAGTCCTAGTAGGATTAGGACATAACCTATTCTGACTTCCCATCACGGGTTTCTTATTACGGGCTTCTCCCTATGGGCTTCTGAGTCCCGGGCTTCTTATCTCCAGCCGGGTGGCTTACAGCCGGGCAGCTTACAACCGGGCGGCTTACAGCCGGGCTTATCTTCAAGACTCGTCTTCTGGGACTCATCTCCGGGACTTATCTCCGGGACTTATCTTCAGGGACTCATCTTCAGGGACTCATCTCCGGGACTCATCTCCGGAACTTATCTTCACGGACTCATCTTCAGGGACTCAACTGTCTGCCGGGTCATAACTGTCTGCCGGCTTACAATTTGCCGGGTCACAATCTGCCGGCTTACAATCTGCCGGGTTAAGATCTGAGATGACTTAACATGGCTGCTTAAGCCCAGAGATGACTTAACGTCCGGGCGACTTAAACCCAGAAATGACTTAAGCCTTAGGGTGACTTATCCTTATGAGCCGGGTCTTGGTCGTGGGGAATATCCCTGATAACGGGTATCCACATGCAAGACATATATCAAGTGTTCTCAAATCCAATATTCAATCCAACATAACGATATCTCAAAGGGAAAGATTCAATTCATCACAACATGATAGCAACGGAATAACATCATATGATCCGACTATATTAACAAAGCCCGCGATACATCAAGATCATGACATCTCAAGAACACGAGAGAGAGATTGAACACATAGCTACTGGTACATACCCTCAGCCCCGAGGGTGGACTACTCCCTCCTCGTCATGGCCTCCGCCGAGATGATGAAGATGGCCACCGGAGATAATCTACCCTCTCCGGCAGGCTACTGGAACGCCCCCAGATTGGTTTTTTGTCGATACAGAGAGTTGCAGCAGCGGAGTGGAGAGTCTAGGGTTATTTCTGATGGTTTCTATATTTATAGGATTTTTGGGCATCGGTTTCACGCCAAGATGGGCCACGAGGAGGGCACGATACACTAGGGCGCGCCTGGGCCCTCTGGCGCGCCCTGGTGGGTTGTGCCCACCTCGTGGCTCTTCTCCGGTGGTTCTTCGCTCCAATATTGCTTATTTGGTCCAGAAAAAATCACTAAAAAGTTTCGGGCGATTCCGAGAACTTTCATTTTCTGCACAAAAACAACAACACCGTAATTCTGCTGAAAACAGCGTCAGTCCGGGTTAGTTCTAAATAAATCATATAAAGTGCATCAAAACCATATAAAAGTATTATAAACATAGATGAATATGGCATGAATACTTCATAAATTATCGATACGTTGGAGGCGTATCAGTATTGAATAGCATAATGGATCTGAACATATAATCTTCCACCAAATAAACCAAATAGTAATCAACTACAAGATGTAATCAACACTACTAGTCACCCACAGGTACAAATCTGAGGTTCCGGTACAAAGATTGAACACAAGAGATGAACTAGGGTTTGCGAGGAGATGGTGCTATTGAATATGTTGATGAAGATTGGCCTCCCAAAGATGAGAGGGGTGTTGGTGATGACGATGGCTTCGATTTCCCCCTCCGGGAGGGAAGTTCCCCCGACGGAATCGCTCCGCCGGAGGGCAAAAGTGCTCCTGCCCAAGTTCCGCCTCGAGACGGCGGCTTTCCGTCCCGAAAGTCTTCCCCTTATTTTTTCTAGGACAAAAGACCCTATATACCAGAAGATGGGCACTGGAGGTGGGCCGTGTTAGGCACAACCCATGAGGGCGCGCCTGGGGGCCTGGCGCGCCCTGGTGTCTTGTGCTTACCAAGGTGGCCCCCTCCGGTAGTTATTTGCTCCAGTATTTTTTTTATATTGCAAAATAATTCTCCGTAAAATTTCAGCTTATTTGGAGATGCGCAGAATAGGTATCTCTGATGTGCTTTTTCAGGTCCAGAATTCCAGCTGTCGGTATTCTCCCTCTTTGTGTAAACCTTGCATGTTATGAGAGAAAAGGCATTAGAATCACTCCCTAAAGCATTATTATTCGTCAAAACATTATAAATAATAGTAAGAAATCATGATGCAAAATGGACATATCAACTCCCCCAAGCTTAGGCCTCGCTTGTCCTCAAGCGAAAGCCGATATTGAAAAGCATGTCCACATGGTTTGAGAGAGAGGTGTCGATAAAAACAAAATACGGACATAGTAGCATCATGCTTATTATCATAACAGCAACAAGCTTTATTATAAAACGTATTCATATAACTTCTGATGAACAAGTAACAATTCATCACAACATAGAAGTATAAAGCATAAACCTTATTGAAAATCAACAAACTATGTTCTCAGTCAACTTTGCAACTACAATTTATCATATTTTCAGGAAGGGTCTCGTGTCGGAGCCTTTTGGCAAGTCCACATACTCAACCATCATTTAGTCTTCTATGATTGCTGATACGTCTCCAACGTATCTACTTTTCCAAACTCTTTTGCCCTTGTTTTGGACTCTAATTTGCATGATTTGAATGGAACTAACCCGGACTGACGCTGTTTTCAGCAGAATTGCCTTGGTGTTATTTTTGTGCAGAAATAAAAGTTCTCGGATTAACCTGAAAATTTACGGAGAATATTTTTGGAATTAATAAAAAATACTGGCGAAAGAATCAACTGCAGGGGCCCCACCAACTGGCCAGAACCCGGGGGGGCGCGCCCACCCCCTTAGGGCGCGCCCCTGTGGCTTGTGGGCCCCCTGTGGCTCCTCCGACCTCGTTTCCACTCCTATATATTCCTATTTATGGAGGAAAAAATCAGAGAGAAGAGTTCATCGCGTATTAAGATACGGAGCCGCCGCCACCTCCTGTTCTTCCTCGGGAGGGCAGATCTGGAGCCTGATTTGGGCTTCGGAGAGGGGAAATCGACGCCGTCGTCATCACCAACCATCCTTCATCACCAATTTCATGATGCTCTCCGCCGTTCATGAGTAATTCCATCGTAGGCGTGCTAGACGGTGATGGGTTGGATGAGATTTACCATGTAATCGAGTTAGTTTGGTTAGGGTTTGATCCCTAGTATCCACTATGTTCTGAGATTGATGTTGCTATGACTTTGCTATGCTTAATGCTTGTCACTAGGGCCCGAGTGCCATGATTTCAGATCTGAACCTATTATGTATTCATGAATATATGTGTGTTCTTGATCCTATCTTGCAAGTTGTAGACACCTATTACGAGTTATGATCCGCATCCCCCAGGGTGACAATAACTGGGATTCTTTCCGGTGATTACCGTAGTTTGAGGAGTTCATGTATTCACTAAGTGCTAATGCTTTGGTTCGGTTCTCTATTAAAAGGAGGCCTTAATATCCCTTAGTTTCCATTAGGACCCCGCTGCCACGGGAGGGTAGGACAAAAGATGTCATGCAAGTTCTTTTCCATAAGCACGTATGACTATATATGGAATACATGCCTACATTACATTGATGAATTGGAGCTAGTTCTGTATCACCCTATATTATAACTGTTGCATGATGAATGCCATCTGACATAATTAGCCATCGCTGATCCATTGCCTACGAGCTTTCCGCATATTGATCTTTGCTAAGTTACTTTTCCGTTGCTACTGTTACAATCACTACAGCACTGCTACTGTCACTTTGCCATTGTTACCGTTACTTACATACTACTTTGCTACTAAATACTTTGCTGCAGATATTAAGTCTTTCAGGTGTGGTTGAATTGACAACTCAGCTACTAATACTCGAGAATATTCTTTGGCTCCCCTTGTGTCGAATCAATAAATTTGGGTTGAATACTCTACCCTCGAAAACTGTTGCGATCCCCTATACTTGTGGGTTATCAAGACCTTTTTCTGGCGCCGTTGCCGGGGAGCATAGCTCTATTCTCTGAGTCACTTGGGAAATATATCTGTTGATCACTATGAAGAATCTGAAAGATGCTAAAACTAAGATCTACCCCTCAACTACGAGGACAGGTAAGGAACTGCCATCTAGCTCTGCACTTGATTCACCTTCTGTTATGAGTAAGCTTGCGACACCACCACCTGCTAGTAATTCTGATATGTTGCAAGTAATTGATGATGCTACTTCTGCTATGCATGATGCTAATGATGACACTTTGCTTGATAGTACTGTGCCACTGGGTGAATTTCTTGATGAACAAATTGCTAGAGTGAATGCTGAAACTGATGATATCTCTGAATCTGATGAAATTATTGAAACTGAACACTATGATACACCTGCTAGACCTAGCGCTCCTAGATATGAATTGCCTGATATCCCTGAAGGTTATGTTATGGAAGGAGAGGTAGCTAGGGACTTTCTTCCTTGTAAGGATAGAGATGATCTTAAGAAATTGCTATGCAAGTGGAAAGAAAAATCTTTGAATGCTAGAATGCAATATGATCCTAAGTTTGCTACTTCACCTATCTTTGTTACTGATAAAGATTATGAATTCTCTGTCGATCCTGAGTTAATTACTTTGGTTGAATCTGATCCTTTCCATGGTTATGAATCTGAAACTGTTGTGGCACATCTTACTAAATTGAATGATATAGCCACCCTATTTACTCATGAGGAAAAAATTCGCTATTACTATATTCTTAAGTTGTTTCCTTTCTCATTAAAGGGTGATGCTAAGATATGGTTTAATTCTCTTGCTCCTGGTTGTGTGCGTAGTCCCCAGGATATGATATATTACTTCTCTGAAAAATATTTTCCTGCCCATAAGAAACAAGCTGCCTTGCAGGAAATATTTAACTTTGTGCAAATTGAAGAAGAGAGTCTCCCACAAGCTTGGGGGAGGCTTCTCCAATTACTTAATGCTTTGCCCGATCATCCTCTCAAGAAAAACTAAATACTTGATATCTTTTATAATGGACTAACCGATGCTTCTAGGGACCACCTAGATAGTTGTGCTGGCTGTGTTTTCAGGGAACGAACTGTGGAACAAGCTGAACTACTACTGAATAATATATTGAGCAATGATAATGATTGGACTATTCCCGAACCACCTCCAAAGCCAACTCCGAAGAAAAGAGGTATTCTATTTCTCAGTCCTGAAGATATGCAAGAGGCAAAGAAATCTATGAAAGAAAAAGGTATTAAAGCTGAAGATGTTAAGAATCTACCACCTATTGAAGAAATACATGGTCTTGATAACCCAACACAGGTAGTAGAGGTAAATTCTCTCCGTAGATTTGATCAAGGAGATATTCCTTATAATAAGTTTGCTAGCCAATGCTTGGATGAATTTGATAATTTTGTTGTGAAGCAAGAAAATTTCAATGCTTATGTTAGTAGACAATTGAAACATAATGCTTACATGCTTGATCGCTTGGGTGATTATTTGAGTAGAACTGTCAATGATCTTAAGCTTATTAGTAAACATGCTTCCATGGTAACTACCCAAGTAGAACAAGTACTTAAGGCTCAAAATGATTTGCTTAATGAAATGAATAATAAGAACAATGATCATGTTGTTAAAGTTGTGACTAGAGGTGGTAGAATGACTCATGAACCTTTGTATCCTGAGGGCCATCCTAAGAGAATTGAGCAAGATTCTCAGAGAGTTAATACTGATGCACCTAGTCGTCCCAGTAAGAGTAGGAAAAAGAATGACGATAGGACTTTGTATGCTGCTAGTGAACCTGTTATAGATACACCCGAGAATCCAAATGATATTTCTATTTCTGATGCTGAGACACAATCTGGTAATGAACATGAGCCTAGTGATAATATTAATGATGATGTTCATGTTGATGCTCAACCTAGTAATGATAATGATGTGGAGATTGAACCTGTTGTTGATCTTGATAACCCACAACCTAAGAATAAGAGATATGATAAAAGAGACTTTATTGCTAGGAAGCATGGTAGAGAAAGAGAACCATGGGTTCAAAAACCCATGACCTTTCCTCCTAAGCCTTCCAAGAAAAAGGATGATGAAGATTTTGAGCGCTTTGTTGAAATGCTTAGACCTGTCTTTTTGCGTATGCGTTTGACTGATATTCTGAAAATGTCTCCTTATGCTAAGTATATGAAAGATATTGTGACAAATAGAAGAAAGATACCGGAAGCCTTGATTTCCACCATGCTTGCTAATTATACTTTTAAGGGTGGAACACCAAAGAAACTAGGAGATCCCGGGGTACCTACTATACCATGCTCTATTAAAGGAAATTATGTTAAAACTGCTTTATGTGATCTTGGAGCTGGTGTTAGTGTTATGCCTTTCTCTTTATATCGTAGACTTGATTTGAATAAGTTGACACCTACTGAAATCTCTTTGCAAATGGCTGATAAATCAACTGCTTTACCCATCGGTATTTGCGAGGATGTGCCTGTTGTGGTTGCGAATGTTACTATCTTAACGGACTTTGTTATTCTTGATATTCCCGAGGACGACAGTATGTCGATTATCCTTGGTAGACCCTTTTTGAATACTGCAGGGGCTGTTATTGATTGCAACAAGGGCAATGTCACTTTTCATGTTAATGGTAATGAGCATACGGTACATTTTTCGAAGAAACAACCTCAAGCTCATAGTATCAACTCAATTGAAAAGGTTTCAACGATTATTATTGGAGGCTTTGAATTCCCTCTTCCTACTGCCAAAAAGAAATATGATATACTTATTATTGGGGACATGCATATCCCCATTGAGGTAACCTAGTGTTATTCGAAAATTCTCCGGTTTCATGTCATTCGAAAAAGGTTTGTCAATAAGACTTGATCAACCTTATTGATGGATTCTTTTTGAGGAGCATGAGATGGATGAATTTAGAAGGCACAACCTTCTGTACCCAACTTTTATTCCCTGTTCCTTAGTTTCAATTTAGTAAAAATGCTATTATTTTCCTGTTTTTCGTTTTATCCGTGCAATAGAAAAATGACCTGACAATAAAAGTCCTCAGAATGCCCTGAAATTTTAGTATGAATTTTTCTGGAATATTTAAGAATTTTTGGCATTGAGTATGCATCAGGGGGCTGCACCAGTGGGCCACAAGCCTGCAGGGCGCGCCCACCCCCCCTGGGCGCGCCCCCCTGGCTTGTGGGTCCCACGTGGGGCCCCCTCACTTATTCCAGCCACCATCCACTTCGTCTTCGCCCAGAAAAAATCCCACCATTGCTCAAACCCGTGTTCTAGCTCATTTTGCTGCCATTTTCGATCTCCTTGCTAAAAGCTCCATTTGCAAAACTATTTTAGGGGATTGCTCATCGCAAAAGAGATGATGAGGAGATTGTTAAGAGGCTCTTCGAGCAGGGGTTTTAAAGAAAAAGAAAGTGAGAAGCCTAAATACAATATCCCTCGTACCGCGGAGGTTCGTCCATATGAATGGCCAAGTGAAGCATTCTTGAGGGCGGCCGGAATTTATGAAGATTTTTATTATCTGGCAGAAAATGCAGGCATCACCGACTTCCTCAACGATAAGTGTGAACAGTATCTCCTACTTACTAATACTTTCGTGCAAAATTTTCATTTTTATCCTAGGAAGAATCCTCCCATGGTAGAATTTCATTTATATGATGCACCTAAGGAAATGTCGCTTTACGATTTTTGCAATGTTTGCAAAATACCTCATGAGGGCAGCATCAGTGAACCACGTCCTAGACACATGGAGGATTTTATTGCCGCAATCACTGTAGGGGAAGAGAGAGGGGTGTCAAAGGCAAGAGCGGCTAGTGTACATTTTCCTGTTTTACGCTATTATTCACTATTTGCGGGGAGATGTTTAGTTGGTCGCGGTGAGAGTGGAAGCCTTAGTGCCCCCGACCTCGCTATTCTGCGCCACGCTTTACTTGCTGATAGAACTTTCAGTCTGGGAGCTATAGTGGCTCAACGGTTGAACTTAAACCGTTCGAAGGGCCCTATATTCGGAGGTATCTATGCGTCTCGTTTAGCTAGACACTTTGAGATACCTATTAGGCTTGATGAAGAAGATGAAATGCTGCTTCCTACAAGACATTTAGATTATGATAGTATGGTAGCACATGATTTTATTATGAAAGATAATGATAAAAGGCTGCTTTACAACCTAGTATTTAGTGAGGGTACTTGTGAGATTATTACTTTGCCTGCTTCATCTTTGTTCGATATCCATTCATGCAGGTACACTATTATGCCCGGTGACATCTACCGCTATTGGGGCTTGTCGCAACCCCCAGCACCTGAGCCGGCACCAGCCCTTGATCCATATCAGGCTCCAGTTTTTCAGTGGGAGCCACAGGAGGTCGCTAATCAGTGGAACCCTCAGTATCCTCCGGAGTATACAGGAGAGGGTTATTTCCAGCCGTGGCCCTAGACCAACTTAGGCCAAAAGCCTAAGCTTGGGGGAGTACGTATTTCTCACCGACATTACATCCATGTTCACACACTCATTCCAGTTGTCGGTGTTCATACTTTTTCATTGTACCATCCATGGTAGTTTTTTTTCTTCTTTTTGCTTTCTTCTTGTGTGTTTAATTAACCTTGAGAAAATCCAAAAAAAAATAGTTCTAGCTTACCTTCTAGTTTGTTTAGTTGTAGTATTAAAAGAAAACCCAAAAAGATTTCTCGTTCTTCTTTTGCTTGTTGGGAGCTTTCCCGTGTAAATAGTTTTCCTTTCTTCTTTGGGTCGTAAGGAGAAGACCACGATGACATATTGAGTGGCTCTCATATGCATTATTGTTTATCTATCAGAGAGCCCATATTACCTTGCCTTCTCCTTTGAGTTATTGCTTGCAGATTCCAGCTTAGTCCAATGCACGTGCACTCTTATTATTATTCACACCGTTCGGTCGTGCAAGTGAAAGGCAATAATGACGATATATGATGAAATGATTGAGATGGAGAAAAGCTGGTATGAACTCGACCTATTTTTTTTTGTAACTATGATTAGCTCATCGTCCGGGATTCAGCTCATTATGGGTTGAACATGTTTGCAATGACAATTAGAGATTATAGTTACTCATACCATGCTTAATTAGCTGAGAGTTAATAATGGTTTGTTTTGAGTGCCAACATGCATATTAAAATGGTTGTGATGTAGTATGATAGAATGGTATCCTCCTCTGAATGATTAGAGTGGCTTGACTTGGCACATGTTCACGCATGTAGTTGAAACAAAACCAACATAGCCTCCACGATGTTTATGTTCATGGTGATTTATATCCTACTCATGCTTGCATTCAATGTTGGTTAATCTCAAAGCATGTTTATGACTATTGTCGCTCTATAGTTGGTCGCTTCCCAGTCTTCTGCTAGCCTTCACTTGTACTAAGTGGGAATACTGCTTGTACATCCATCTCCATAAACCCAAAGTTGTTCCATATGAGTCCACCATACATACCTATATGCGGTATTTACCTGCCGTTCCAAGTAAATTTGCATGTGCCACTCTCCAAACCTTCAAATAAATATTCCGTTTTGTATGCCCATATCGCTCATGTAGTGACTGGGGGCTGTCAGTATCTTCCATGCTAGGTGGGTTATTCTCACGAGATGTGTTTATTCACTATCATTCACGAGAAAGTGGCTGGTATTCGGGATGCCCAGTCCCACGCTCAAAATTCAAATCAATATATAATAAACAAAACTCCCCCAAGATTGTGTTTGTATGGACGGTACCCGTGGATTCGGCCCGCCGTGGAGTGTGACTGATTTGGTGGAGGGGGAGTAAAAACTTTACTATTCTGTTTGGGAACCGCCTATAATGTATCTAGCATGGAAGATATCGAGATCTCTTAGTTGTTATGTTGGCAATGAAAGCATACCGCTCAAAATTATTATTCATCCCTGTTTTAAAAATTCGAGCTCTGGCACCTCTGCAAATCAATGCTTCCCTCTGTGAAGGGCCTATCTATTTTATTTTACTGTTGAGTCATCATCCTCTCATAAAAGGCACCAGTTAGAGAGCACTCCCGTCATTTGTATGCTTTGCTATTAATTGATTTTGAGTATGAGTATGACTGGATCTCTTTTACCATGAATTACAATGTCTAGTCAGTCCTTGTTCTCCAGAGGTGTTCTGCATTTATGTTTTGCGGTCTCAGAAAGGGCTAGCGAGATACCATTATGTCATATTGTATCATGATTGTTTTGATAAAATTGTTGTCATCCGAGACTTATTATTATTGCTCGCTAGTTGATTATGCCATTGATATGAGTAAATGTGAGACCTAAATGTTATTGTGAATGTGGTTAGTTCATAATCTTTGCTGAAAATCTGCACATCAGTTAGACATATTTACAACAGCAAGATCAAACAGAGTTTGTAAAAGTTTTTCTTTATCACTTTCAGTTTATCAACCGAATTGCTTGAGGACAAGCAAAGGTTTAAGCTTGGGGGAGTTGATACGTCTCCAATGTATCTACTTTTCCAAACTCTTTTGCCCTTGTTTTGGACTCTAATTTGCATGATTTGAATGGAACTAACCCGGACTGACGCTGTTTTCAGCAGAATTGCCTTGGTGTTATTTTTGTGCAGAAATAAAAGTTCTCGGATTGACCTGAAAATTTACGGAGAATATTTTTGGAATTAATAAAAAATACTGGCGAAAGAATCAACTGCAGGGGGGCCACCACCTGGCCACAAGCCAGGGGGCGCACCCACCCCCCTAGGGCGCGCCCCTGTGGCTTGTGGGCCCCCTGTGGCTCCTACGACCTCGTTTCCACTCCTATATATTCCTATTTACGGAGGAAAAAATCAGAGAGAAGAGTTCATCGCGTTTTACGATACGGAGCCGCCGCCACCTCCTGTTCTTCCTCGGGAGGGCAGATCTGGAGCCTGATTTGGGCTCCGGAGAGGGGAAATCGACGCCGTCGTCATCACCAACCATCCTTCATCACCAATTTCATGATGCTCTCCGCCGTTCGTGAGTAATTCCATTGTAGGCTTTCTGGACGGTGATGGGTTGGATGAGATTTACCATGTAATCGAGTTAGTTTGGTTAGGGTTTGATCCCTATTATCCACTATGTTCTGAGATTGATGTTGCTATGATTTTGCTATGCTTAATGCTTGTCACTAGGGCCCGAGTGCCATGATTTCAGATCTGAACCTATTATGTTTTCATGAATATATGTGTGTTCTTGATCCTATCTTGCAAGTTGTAGACACCTATTACGAGTTATGATCCGCATCCCCCAGGGTGACAATAACTGGGATTCTTTCTGGTGATTACCGTAGTTTGAGGAGTTCATGTATTCACTAAGTGCTAATGCTTTGGTCCGGTTCTCTATTAAAAGGAGGCCTTAATATCCCTTAGTTTCCATTAGGACCCCGCTGCCACGGGAGGGTAGGACAAAAGATGGCATGCAAGTTCTTTTCCATAAGCACGGATGACTATATATGGAATACATGCCTACATTACATTGATGAATTGGAGCTAGTTCTGTATCACCCTATGTTATAACTGTTGCATGATGAATGCCATCTGACATAATTATCCATCGCTGATCCATTGCCTACGAGCTTTTCGCATATTGATCTTTGCTAAGTTACTTTTCCGTTGCTACTGTTACAATCACTATAGCACTGCTACTGTCACTTTGCCATTGTTACCGTTACTTACATACTACTTATGAAGTATTCATGCCATGTTTACAATAATTTTATATGATTTTGGTATGATTTTATTAGAACTAACCCGGACTGGCGCTGTTTTCAGCAGAACTACCATGGTGTTGTTTTTGTGCAGAAATAAAAGTTCTCGGAATGGGCTAAAAATTTACGGAGAATATTTTTGGAAAATATAAAAAATACTGGATCAAAAATATACCGGAGAGGAGTCCCGAGGTCACAAGCCTAGGGGCGCCCCCCTAGGGCACGCCCCCCTGGCTTGTGGGTCCCTCGAGCACTCCCCTGACGTGATTCCAACGCAAAATATTCTTATAAATACAGAAACCCCCGAAAACAAACCTAGATCGGGAGTACCGCCGCCGCAAGCCTCTGTAGCCATGAAAAACCAATCGGGAGCCCGTTCCGGCACCCTGCCGGAGGGGGAAACCATCACCGAAGGCCATCTTCATCATCCCGGCGGTCTCCATGACGAGTAGGGAGTAGTTCACCCTCGGGGCTGAGGGTATGTACCAGTAACTATGTGTTTGATCTCTCTCTCTCGTGTTCTTGAGATGACACGATCTTGATGTACTGCGAGCTTTATTAATATAGATGAATCATATGGAGTTTCCCCCTCTCTATCTTCTTGTGATGAATTGAGTTTTCCCTTTGAAGTTTTCTTATCGGATTGAGTCTTTAAAGGATTTGAGAACACTTGATGTATGTCTTGCGATGGGATATCCGTGGTGACAATGGGATGTTCTATTGATCCACTTGATGTATGTTTTGGTGATCAACTTGCGGGTTCCGTGACCTTGGGAATCTATGCATAGGGGTTCGCACATGTTTTCGTCTTGACTCTCCGGTAGAAACTTTGGGGCACTCTTTGAAGTTCTTTGTGTTGGATTGAACATGATGAATCTGAAATTGTGTGATGCATATCGTATAATCAAGAGCATGGGTACTCATGGTGACATTGGAGTATCTAGGTGACATTAGGGTTTTGGTTGATGTGTATCTTAAGGTGTTATTTTAGTATGAACTCTAGGGCTGTTCGTGACACTTATAGGGATAGCTCATAAGATTGATCGGAAAAGATAACTTTGAGGTGGTTTCGTACCCTACAATAATTTCTTCGTTTGTTCTCCGCTATTTGTGACTTTGGAGTGAACTCTTTGTCGCACGTGAGGGATTTACATATGATTCAACTATGTCATTGTGGAGAGAACTTGCACTAGTGAAAGTATGAACCCTAGGCCTTGTTTCCAAGCATTGCAATACCGTTTTTGCTCACTTTTGTTACTTGCTACCTTGCTGTTTTTATATTTTCAGATTACAAAAACATATATCTACCATCCATATTACACTTGTATCACCATCTCTTCGCCGAACTAGTGCACCTATACAAATTACCATTGTATTGGGTGTGTTGGGGATAGAAGAGACTCTTTGTGATTTGGTTGCAGGGTTGTTTGAGAGAGACCATCTTCATCCTACGCCTCCCACGGATTGATAAACCTTAGGTCATCCACTTGAGGGAAATTTGCTACTGTCCTACAAAACTCTGCGCTTGGAGGCCCAACACGAGTCTACAAGAAGAAGGTTGCGTAGTAGACATCAATATTTAATGGGGGCTCACAATCATAAAAGATGTCCAAGATAGTGTATTTGCATGTGAATCTTCTCTTCCCTTATTAATTCTTTCATGAATTGCTTCATTGACCAATGCTATGTTTGTCAATCTCCAATAATTTTTATCACTTATACTTTTCCTTATGTGATGTCATTACTTACCATAAGATTAGCATATGATTCTTTTCATTTATCTCTCTTTCCCTTTATTTTGATTGCAGCAAGAAAATAAAGAAGCAAAAGCTCAAACTAAACTTTATTATATAACTCTCACTCGATTACATAGATAGATAGATCACGAAACTGACACTCGAAAATAGATCATACTAAAATTTTATTCAACTAGATCAAGATAAAGCTAAAGATCGAAATAAAATAGGTAAAGGTGAATAAAAGTGATGGTGATACGATACCGGGGCACCTCCCCCAAGCTTGGCTCAAGCCAAGGGGAGTGCCCATACCCATGTGCTCAAGTCTCCTTTGGTGGTGGTGATGAAGTGTCAGGCTTGTCCTCCAACTTCCAGGGCAAGGGCTCACCATCAAAAGTTGACGCACGAGTCCCCTGAGTCCTGCAACTGGCAGCTAAACTCATACCTTTAAATCTTGCCTCATATTCAAAAACTTGGTTTTGAAGATAATAAATTTGACTTTGCAGAAAATTGATTTGCTCATTGAGGGTGAAGATGGTGTCCTTCACAGACCAGTCATCCACCATGTGATCACGGGTGAATTCCGTGATCATGGAGTGATTGGCACTAAGTCCACGCACCACCATCCTTTGGCACTTGAAGATATCTTGTTCCACTGCCTCGAGCCTAGCTTCCACGCTTCCGGTCCTCTTGGGTCCCTGAACATCGCAGATGTGGAGCACCCCCTCACGCATCTCAATGGCTTGAGGGTCCTTCATCACCTCCGACAAGTACGGGTTGATGACCTTCTCGAAGAACTTGTCCTTGGAGGAGCTTGGTGGAGACATGGAGATCTAGATCTGACGAGAAAACATCACGTAACAAGAACAGAGGATTTTTCTGCGATGCGGTGGTCGAAACAGCCGGGGGTATGTATAGAGAATTTTTATTCTTGGGAAACAAGCATATGGAAGGAAAACGGAGTCGGGAAGGTGTTCGAGGTGGGCACAACCCACCAAGGCGCGCCTGGCAGGGCTGGCGCGCCCTGGTGTATCGTGCTCACCTCGGTTGCTTTCCTGTTTATTTCTTATTTTCTTAATTTTTGTAATATTCCAAAACTGACAGAAAATATTTTTGCGGATTTTTTGGAGTCCGTTTACTTACCGTATCACGTAGCTCCTCTTTTTCAGAATTCTGGAGTGTTCCGAAAGGTTTCTTTTATGTGTTCCTCCGGTGTCATTGTTTGGATAACATTGCTTTCAACATTAATAGGCGTACCTGAGATATAGTGTTTAATTCTTTGTCCATTGACCACCTTCGGTTTAGTACCTTCGGCATTATTAATCTTGATAGCTCCAGAACGATAAACCTCTTCGATAATATACGGTCCTTCCCATTTGGAGAGAAGCTTACCTGCAAAAAATCTTAAACGGGAGTTGTACAAAAGAACATAGTCTCCTATTTTGAATTCCCGCTTTTGGATTCTTTTGTCATGCCATCTTTTTACCTTTTCTTTGATAGTTTGGCATTTTCACAAGCTTGGGTTCTCCATTCATCTAGTGAGCTAATATCAAATAGCCTCTTCTCACCGGCAAGTTTGAAATCATAATTGAGTTCTTTAATTGCCCAAAATGCTTTATGTTCTAATTCTAGAGGCAAATGACAAGCTTTTCCATATACCATTTTGTATGGAGACGTACCCATAGGATTTTTATAAGCTGTTCTGTAGGCCCAAAGTGCATCATCTAGTTTCTTAGACCAATTCTTTCGAGACCTACTGACAGTTTTTTGTAATATCAATTTTATTTCTCTATTGCTAAGTTGAACTTGACCACTAGACTGAGGATGATAGGGTGATGCAATTCTATGGTTAACATCATATTTAGCAAGCATCTTACGGAAAGCACCATGAATAAAGTGTGAACCACCATCAGTCATTAAATACCTAGGGACTCCAAACCTCGGGAAGATAACTTCTTTAAGCATTTTAATGGAGGTGTTGTGATCAGCACTACTAGTTGGAATATCTTCTACCCATTTAGTGACATAATCAACAGCAACCAAAATATGAGTGTACCCGTTAGAGGAAGGAAAAGGTCCCATATAATCAAAACCCCAAACATCAAATGGTTCAACAACAAGTGAATAATTCATAGGCATTTCCTGACGCTCCGATATTACCAATTCTTTGACATTCATCACAAGACAAGACAAACTTACGGGCATCCTTGAAGAGAGTAGGCCAATAAAAACCAGATTGCAATACCATATGAGCAGTTATGTCTCCCGCATGATGTCCTCCATAAGCTTCGGAATGACATTTCCGTAGGATTTGTTCATGTTCATGCTCAGGTACACAACGTCTAATAATACCATCTACTCCTTCTTTATAAAGATGTGGGTCATCTCAAAAGTAATGTCTTAAATCATAGAAGAATTTTTTCTTTTGCTGGTATGTGAAACTAGGTGGTATATATTTAGCGACAATGTAATTAGCATAATCAGCATACCAAGGAGTGTTTTGAGAAATATTTATTGCAGCTAGTTGTTCATCAGGGAAGCTATCATCAATAGGTAGTGGGTCATCAAGAGCATTTTCCAACCTAGACAAATTATCAGCTACGGGTTCTCAGCTCCCTTCCTATCAACGATATGTAAGTCAAATTCTTGAAGCAAGAGAACCCACCTAATGAGTCTAGGTTTAGCATCTTTCTTTTCCATAAGATATTTTATAGCAGCATGATCAGTGTGAACAATAACTTTGGAATCAACAATGTAGGATCTAAATTTATCACAAGCAAACACAATTGCTAAAAATTCATTTTCAGTAGTAGCATAATTTCGTTGGGCACTGTCTAGAGTTTTGCTAGCATAATGGATAACATTTAATTTCTTATCAACTCTTTGTCCTAAATAGCACCAACAGCATAATCACTAGCATCACACATAATTTCAAAAGGCAAGTTCCAATCAGGTGGTTGAACGATAGGTGCAGAAGTTAAGGCTTTCTTGAGTGTTTCAAAGGCTTCTACACAATCATCATCAAAAACAAATGGAATATCCTTTTGTAAAAGATTAGTAAGAGGCCTAGAAATTTTAGAGAAGTCTTTAATGAACCTCCTATAGAAACCAGGATGACCAAGGAAACTCCGAATACCTTTAAAATCTTTAGGACATGGCATTTTCTCAATTGCATCAACCTTAGCTTTATCCACCTCAATACCTCGTTCAGATATTTTATGCCCCAACACAATACCTTCATTAACCATAAAGTGGCACTTCTCCCAATTTAAGACAAGATTAGTTTGTTCACATCTCTGCAAAATTCGATCAAGGTTGCTTAAGCAATCATCAAAAGAAGTTCCGTAAACGGAAAAATCATCCATGAAAACCTCCACAATCTTTTCACAAAAATCGGAGAATATAGCAGTCATATATCTTTGAAAGGTAGCAGGTGCATTGCATAAACCAAAAGGCTTACGTCTATAAGCATAGGTTCCAAAAGGACAAGTTGTAAGTGCATATTTCTCCCTAAGTAGTTTTGGTGGTTGATGACTGATGTCTACTACGCAACTTTATTCTTGTAGACTTTGTTGGGCCTCCAAGCGCAGAGTTTTGTAGGACAGTAGCAATTTTCCCTCAAGTGGATGACCTAAGGTTTATCAATCCGTGGGAGGCGTAGGATGAAGATGGTCTCTCTCAAACAACCCTGCAACCAAATAACAAAGAGTCTCTTGTGTCCCCAACACACCCAATACAATGGCAAATTGTATAGGTGCACTAGTTCGGCGAAGAGATGGTGATACAAGTGCAATATGGATGGTAGATATAAGTTTTTGTAATCTGAAAATATAAAAACAGCAAGGTAGCAAGTAACAAAAGTGAGCACAAACGGTATTGCAATGCTTGAAAACAAGGCCTAGGGTTCATACTTTCACTAGTGCAAGTTCTCTCAACAATACTAACATAGTTGAATCATATGTAAATCCCTCACGTGCGACAAAGAGTTCACTCCAAAGTCACAAATAGCGGAGAACAAACGAAGAAATTATTGTAGGGTACGAAACCACCTCAAAGTTATCTTTTCCGATCAATCTTATGAGCTATCCCTATAAGTGTCACGAACAGCCCTAGAGTTCGTACTAAAATAACACCTTAAGATACACATCAACCAAAACCCTAATGTCACCTAGATACTCCAATGTCACCACGAGTACCCATGGGCTTGATTATACGATATGCATCACACAATTTCAGATTCATCATGTTCAATCCAACACAAAGAACTTCAAAGAGTGCCCCAAAGTTTCTACCGGAGAGTCAAGACGAAAACATGTGCCAACCCCTATGCATAGATTCCCAAGGTCACGGAACCCGCAAGTTGATCACCAAAACATACATCAAGTGGATCAATAGAACATCCCATTGTCACCACAGATATCCCATCGCAAGACATACATCAAGTGTTCTCAAATCCTTAAAGACTCAATCCGATAAGAAAACTTCAAAGGGAAAACTCAATTCATCACAAGAAGATAGAGAGGGGAAAACTCCATATGATTTATCTATATCAATAAAGCTCGCGATACATCAAGATCGTGCCATCTCAAGAACACGAGAGAGAGAGAGAGATCAAACACATAGCTACTGGTACATACCCTCAGCCCCGAGGGTGAACTACTCCCTCCTCGTCATGGAGACCGCCGGGATGATGAAGATGGCCTCCGGTGATGGTTTCCCCCTTCGACAGGGTGCCGGAACGGGCTCCCGATTGGTTTTTCGTGGCTATAGAGGCTTGCGGCGGCGGAACTCCCGATCTAGGTTTATTTCTGGAGGTTTCTCGATTTATAGGAGTACTTGGCATTGGAATCAAGTCAGGGGGACTCCCGAGGGGCCCACAAGCCAGGTGGCGCGCCCTAGGGGGGACGCCCCCTAGGCTTGTGGCTGCCTCAGGACTCCTCTCCGATATCTTTTTGCTCCAGTATTTTTTATATTTTCCAAAAATATTCTCCGTAAATTTTCAGCCCATTCCGAGAACTTTTATTTCTGCACAAAAACAACACCACGGTAGCTCTGCTGAAAACAGCGTCAGTCCGGGTTAGTTCTAATCAAATCATACCAAAATAATATAAACTATTATAAACATGGCATGAATACTGCTCGTCCTCGAGTAGGTAAATGATAAAAGAAATAATTTATGAAGTGTGAATGCTAGCAAGTGCACAAGTTTGAACAATGATAATTCCAATCACTTTTTCTAGCATCAATATAAACCATAAACAGTAGCTCATCTCATAAAACTTCTCATGATCAAGCTATTCACATGTTAAAGTATAGACCAGAAAGTTTCTTGAAAACTAACAAACCATATTCCTCGTCATCGAACAATTGCAATTCATCTTATTTTCAGGAAGGGTCTATGTAAGAGCTTTGATTTAGCAAATTCCACATACTCAACTATCATATAGTCTTCCATGATTATTGACACTCAAAGCATATTTTTAGAACAAATAGCATCCATTAAACACAGAGGAAGATAGGGGCTTAATGTTTCGCCTCCCAACTTATTTATCATATAGATAATTGTCAACAATAATAATTCATGATCAAATATATTTGTTTGGATATATATGTCTAGATCATTCCCCAACACATGACGCTTGCCAAGAGAAAAAGGCAAAATATAGGAAGTGGTGAAGATCACCATGACTCTTGCATAAAGGTCAGTACTAGAAAGTAAAAGATAGACCCTTCGCAGAGGGAAGCATTGATTTGCAAAGGTGCCAGAGCTCGAGCTTTTAAAACAGATATGAATAATAATTTTAAGCGATATGCTTTCATTGTCAACATAACAACCGAGAGATCTCGGTATCTTCCATGCTAGATACATTATAGGCGGTTCCCAAACAGAATGGTAAAGTTTTTACTCCCCCTCCACCAATCAATCACACTCCACGGCGAGCCGAATCCACGGGTACCGTCCATACAAACAACAATCTTGGGGGAGTTTTGTTTCATTATATTTTGATTTGATTTTTGAGCATGGAACTGGGCATCCCGAATACCAGCCACTTTCTCGTGAATGATAGTGAATCAACACATATCGTGAGAATAACCCACCTAGCATGGAAGATACTGACAGCCCCTAGTCACTATATGAGCGATTCGGGCATACAAAACAGAATATTATTTGAAGGTTTAGAGTTTGGCACATGCAAATTTACTTGGAACGGCAGGTAAATACCGCATATAGGTAGGTATGGTGGACTCATATGGAACAACTTTGGGTTTAAGGGTGTTTGGATGCACACGTAGTATTTCTACTTGGTGCGGAAGTTTTGGCTAGTATGAGGTGGAAGCAAGCACCACATGTTGGAGGATCCATAACAATATAACTTCTATACAAATATACCCAAACATAACTCATTAAGTTGTCTTCCTTGTCCAATTTTAACTAATTTGCTCGAGTTTGAAAATAATTAATGAGCTCACAATCATAGAAGATGTCCAAGATAGTATATTTATATGTGGAATCTCTCTTCCTTCAATATTCTTTCATGAATTGTTCAAGTGACCAATGCGGTGTTTGCTAACTTTCAATAAATTTTACCACCTATACTTGTTATGTGTGAAGTCTTTACTCCCCATGGGATAAGTATATGAAGCATATTTAATTTCATATTTATGATATTCAATTCATTCAACCATTTACTCATAGGATATAAGTGAAGCACGAGAGTGAATGACAAACTACTCCAAAAAGATATAAGTGAAGATCAATGAGTAGCCAACAATTAAATAACTATGTGAAGACTCTCTCATCTAAGAATTTCAGATCTTAAGTATTTTATTAAACAGCAAGCAAAAGAAAAATATCACTCCAAGAATAGCACGCATCATGTGAACGAATAAAAATTTAGGCTCAACATAGGCTAACCGATAATTGTTGATGAAGAGAGGTGGGATGCGTAGCATCCCCAAGCTTAGATGCTTGAGACTTCTTGAAATATTTACTTGGGGTGCCTTGGTCATCCCCAAGCTTGAGCTTTTGTATCTCGTTCAATCCTCTCATATCATGGTTTCACCTATTCTCAAAAACATCTTCCACACAAAACTTGAAAAGAACTCGTGAGATAGGTTAGTACACATAAGAACAAATCAACACTTCATGTACTGCCAAGACATGTTGCACAATAATTTTCAAACATCATTTACTGTTTACTATCGTTTCTACAATTTATATCTACCAATATAGGCTATGAAAACCATAGGATAAGTAGATAACAAAACTATGACAGCAATCTGTCCAAACAGAACAGTCTGTAGCAATCTATTAAACCAGTGTACTTATGTAACTAAAAACATTATGAAAATTTAGGACATGCTATAAAATTTATATGAAAATGCTGTGTAAAAATTTCAGAAACGTTCCACGTTCCAGTAAAATATGAAAATTCAAACACTACAGCAAAAGTTTCTGTTCTTACACAGCACACATCAAAACATGCAATGCAAGCATCCTAATACAATTCTTGGAACTTTTTATTGAAAAACAAGATTATAAATAACACCTAACAGAGAACAACAAAATAAAATGACGCTCTAAGCAAAACTCATATTATGTGACGAATAAAAATATAGCTCCAAGTAAGATATACCGATAGTGTTGAAGATGAAAGAGGGGATGCCTTCCGGGGCATCCCCAAGCTTAGGCGCTTGAGTCTTCCTTGGATATTACCTTGGGGGTGCCTTGGGCATCCCCAAGCTTAGGTTCTTTTCACTCCTTATTCTCCTCATATCGGTGTCTCACCCAAAACTTGAAAACTTCAATCACACAAAACTTAACGGAACTTCGTGAGAAGGGTTAGTGTAGTAAAGATAAATCATTCACTTAGGTACTGTCAAGACAAGATTCATAATTGTTCCCACGTCATACCTACTGTATTATATCATTCCCATAATTTATATCACTCAATATAAGCTATAGAAACACTAAAACAAGTAAACTATGCATGCAAAACAGAACAGTCTGTGAAGATCTGTAGCGTAACCATACTTCCCTGTCTCTAAAAATTCTGAAAAATTAGGACAATCTAGGTAATTTGTATATCAATCATTTGTAAAAAATTCAGATCAAAATCACGTTCCAGTGAATTTACAAAATTCCTGGACTGAGAGCAAAAGTTTCTGTTTTTGCACAGAATCAAGTCAACTATCATCCAAACTATCCCAAAGGCTTTACTTGGCACTTTATTGAAACAAAAGCTATAAAACATGATTATACAGTAGCTTAATCATGTGGACACACAAAAACAGTAGGTATAAATATTGGTTTGTCTCCCAACAAGCGCTTTTCTTTAATGCCTTTTTAGCTAGGCATGATGATTTCAATGATGCTCACAAAAAAGATAAGAATTGAAACACTAAGAGAGCATCATGAAGCATATGACTAGCACATTTAAGCCTAAGCCACTTCCTATGCATAGGGATTTTGTGAACAAACAATTTATGGGAGCAAGAATCAACTAGCATAGGAAGGGAAAAGAAGCATAACTTCAAAACTTTGAACACATAGGGAGGAAACTTGATATTATTGCAATTCCTACAAGCATATGTTCCTCCCTCATAATAATTTTCAGTAGCATCATGAAGGAATTTCACAACATAACTATCACATAAAGCATTATCTTCATGATCCACAAGCATAGAAAATTTGTCACTCTCCACATAAGCAATTTTCTTCTCATTCATAATAGTGGGAGCAAACTCAACAAAATAACTATCATGAGGTACTTGATTGACATAACCACTTTGAATATTAAAATCATGATGAAAAGTTTCATGGTTACTATCACTCTTTATGGCATACATGTCATCATCATAATCATCATAGATAGTAGGCATGTCATTATCATAACAAATTTGCTCATCAAAACTTGGGGGACTAAAAATATCATCTTCATCAAACATAGCATCCCCAAGCTTGTGGGTTTGCATATCATTAGCATCATGGATATTCAGAGAATTCATACTAGCAATATTGCAATCATGTTCATCATTCAAGGAATTCTCATTAAGTATTTTCATAAATTCTTCCTCTACCAATTGAGCACAATTTTCCAAACCATCATTTTCACGAAAGACATTAAAAAGACGAACCAATTGATGCAACCTAAACTCCATTTTTTTGTAGTTTTCTTTTATAAAACCAAACTAGTGAAAAACAAGAAACTAAAAGATTTAATTGCAAGATCTAAATATATACCTTCAAGCACTCACCTCCCCGGCAACGGCGCCAAAAAAGAGCTTGATGTCTACTACGCAACTTTATTCTTGTAGACTTTGTTGGGCCTCCAAGCGCAGAGTTTTGTAGGACAGTAGCAATTTTCCCTCAAGTGGATGACCTAAGGTTTATCAATCCGTGGGAGGCGTAGGATGAAGATGGTCTCTCTCAAACAACCCTGCAACCAAATAACAAAGAGTCTCTTGTGTCCCCAACACACCCAATACAATGGCAAATTGTATAGGTGCACTAGTTCGGCGAAGAGATGGTGATACAAGTGCAATATGGATGGTAGATATAAGTTTTTGTAATATGAAAATATAAAAACAGCAAGGTAGCAAGTAACAAAAGTGAGCACAAACGGTATTGCAATGCTTGAAAACAAGGCCTAGGGTTCATACTTTCACTAGTGCAAGTTCTCTCAACAATACTAACATAGTTGAATCATATGTAAATCCCTCACGTGCGACAAAGAGTTCACTCCAAAGTCACAAATAGCGGAGAACAAACGAAGAAATTATTGTAGGGTACGAAACCACCTCAAAGTTATCTTTTCCGATCAATCTTATGAGCTATCCCTATAAGTGTCACGAACAGCCCTAGAGTTCGTACTAAAATAACACCTTAAGATACACATCAACCAAAACCCTAATGTCACCTAGATACTCCAATGTCACCACGAGTACCCATGGGCTTGATTATACGATATGCATCACACAATTTCAGATTCATCATGTTCAATCCAACACAAAGAACTTCAAAGAGTGCCCCAAAGTTTCTACCGGAGAGTCAAGACGAAAACATGTGCCAACCCCTATGCATAGATTCCCAAGGTCACGGAACCCGCAAGTTGATCACCAAAACATACATCAAGTGGATCAATAGAACATCCCATTGTCACCACAGATATCCCATCGCAAGACATACATCAAGTGTTCTCAAATCCTTAAAGACTCAATCCGATAAGAAAACTTCAAAGGGAAAACTCAATTCATCACAAGAAGATAGAGAGGGGAAAACTCCATATGATTTATCTATATCAATAAAGCTCGCGATACATCAAGATCGTGCCATCTCAAGAACACGAGAGAGAGAGAGAGATCAAACACATAGCTACTGGTACATACCCTCAGCCCCGAGGGTGAACTACTCCCTCCTCGTCATGGAGACCGCCGGGATGATGAAGATGGCCTCCGGTGATGGTTTCCCCCTCCGGCAGGGTGTCGGAACGGGCTCCCGATTGGTTTTTCGTGGCTACACTTCCACCAAGAGAAATTTGATTCCCCCACTAATCCCTTGCGGATCTTGTTACTCTTGGGTGTTTGAGCACCCTAGACGGAAGAGGTCACCGTGAAGCCATACTCCATTGTGGTGAAGCTTCGTGGTGGTGTTGGGAGCCTCCAATTAAGTTGTGGAGATTGCCCCAACCTTGTTTGTAAAGGCCCGGTTGCAGCCTTCAAGGGCACCACTAGTGGAATCACGGTATCTCGCATTGTGTGAGGGCGTGAGGAGAATACGGTGGCCCTAGTGGCTTCTTGGGGAGCATTGTGCCTCCACACCGCTCCAACGGAGACGTACTTCCCTTTACCGGGAAGGAACTTCGGTAACACTTCCTCATCTCCATTGGTTCCACTTGTGGTTACTTCTTACCCTTACTTTGTGCAAGCTATTTGTATTGTTTATCTCCTTGCTTGTATGGTTATTGTTGTTAGCATCATATAGGTTACTCACCTAGTTGCATATCTAGCCAACCAATTTGTTGCTAAGCCTAACTTGTTAAAGAAAAGTTAAAAAGTGGTAGTTGTCTATTCACCCCCCCCCCCCTCTAGTCAACCATATCGATCCTTTCACAAGTAAAGGTGGTTTTCTCTTGATCAGATTGTGATACAGGTATTTGAGAGAAACCAGAATATCCATCCAGAAAACAAAAGTGTGTGTGCTTAGATAGTCGTTCTAGCATTTGATCAATGAAGGGTAGAGGGTAATGATATTTTCTAGTAGCTTTATTTAATTTTCTAAAATCAATTACCATTCTATAGCTTGTGACAATTCTTTGTGGAATGAGTTCATTTTTATCATTAGGAACAACGGTAATACCTCGTTTCTTAGGGACACAATGAACGGAACTTACCCATCTACTATTAGCTATGGGATAGATTATACCTGCTTCTAGAAGCTTTAATATTTCAGTTCTTACCACTTCTTTCATCTTAGGATTCAATCGCCGTTGATGATCAACAATGGGTTTAGCATCAGGTTCCATATTAATCTTGTGCTGACATAGAGTGGGACTAATGCCCTTAAGATCATCAAGAGTATATCCAATAGCAGCCCGGTGCTTCCTCAAAAAAATTAATAATCTTTCTTCTTCATGTTCTGAAAGGTTAGCACTAATAATAACAGGATATATCTTTTTCTCATCGAGATAAGCATACTTCAAAGTATCAGGCAATTGTTTTAATTCAAACACAGGATCACCTTTGGGTGGAGGAGGACCTCCTAGAGTTTCAATAGGCAAATTGTGTTTTAGGAGAGGTTGTTGTTCAAAGAAAATTTTATCTATTTCATTTCTTTCACGCAAGTGCATATCATTTTCATGGTCTAGCAAATATTGTTCTAAAGGATCGGTAGGAGGTACGGCAATAGAAGCAAGACCAATTATTTCATCCTTACTAGATAATTATCTATCATGAGGTTGTCTACTAAACTTGGAAAAATTAAATTCGTCAGACACATCACCAAAACTAACACCGACAGTTTGTTTTTCGCAATCTATCTTAGCATTGACGGTGCTCAAGAAAGGTCTACCAAGGATAATGGGACAAAAGTCATCTTGTGGGGAACAAAGAACTAGAAAATCAGTAGGATATTTTATTTTCCCACACAGGACTTCAACATCTCTAACAATCCCAAGTGGTGTGATAGTGTCTCTATTAGCAAGTTTAATAGTAACATCAATGTCTTCTATTTCAGCGGGTGCTATGTCGTTCATAATTTCTTGGTATAAGGTAAAAGGAATAGAACGCACGCTAGCACCCAAATCACATAAACCATGATAGCAATGATCTCCTATTTTGACTGAGACAACAGGCATGCCCACTACGGGTCTATGTTTATCTTTTTCATCAGGTTTGGCAATTCTAGCAGCTTCATCGCAGAAGTAAATAACATGTCCATCAATATTTTCTACCAAGAGATCTTTAACCATAGCAACACTGGGTTCTACTTGAATTTGCTCAGAGGGCTTAGGTGCTCTAATATTACTCTTGCGAACCATAGTTGATACCTTAGCATGTTCCTTTATCCTAACAGGGAAAGGTGGTTTTTCAATATAAGCAGTAGGCTCAACTAGATCAACATTGTAAATAATGGTTTCATCTTCAGCTATGACCGGTTCTTTAATTTCTTTTTTAATAGGGGGATGATATTTAAACCACTTCTCCTTAGGGAGATCAACATGAGTAGCAAATGATTCACAGAAAGAGGCTACTATCTCAGAGTCAAGGCCATATTTAGTGCTAAACTTATGAAAAGCATCGGTATTCATAAAAGATTTAACACAATCAAACTTAAGCTTTATAACTGACTCATTTCCTTCATCGAGTTCCCAATCTTCAGAGTTGCGTTTAATTCTTTCTAAGAGATCCCACTTGAATTCAATAGTCTTCTTCATAAAAGAACCAGTACAAGAAGTATCGAGCATGGATTGATCATTATGAGAAAGCCGAGCATAACAATTCTGAATAATAACTTCTCTCGGGATGTCATGATTGGGGCATGAATATAACATTGACTTAAGCCTCCCCCAAGCTAGAGCGATGCTTTCTCCTTCACGAGGCCAAAAATTATATATATAATTCCGATCACGATGAACTAGATGCATGGGATAAAACTTTTGATGGAATTCCAATTGCAATCGATTCCAGTTCCATGATCCAATATCATCACATAGCCTATACCATGTCAATGATTTTCCCTTCAAAGATAAAGGGAAAACCTTCTTCTTAGCTTCATCTCCGGGTAAACCTGCAAGCTTAAATAATCCACAAATTTCATTCACATATAATAAGTGCATATCAGGATGTTCAGTTCAATCTCCTGCATAAGGTTTAGCAAGCAGTTGTTCTACCATACCCGAAGGAAATTCATAACCAATATTTTCAGTAGGTGCAGTAGGTTGAGGGCAACTAATTTTGGTTCCGGTCGAGGTGAAGATACCCCAAACAAACCCCTCAAAGGATTGTTTTCCATAGTAGCAAGTGACAATAAATTTCAGCATGTAGTATAAGTTTTTCCTTACCGATTTCCACTTACCAAGAGCGCTTCACTCCCCGGCAACGGCGCCAGAAAAGAGTCTTGATGACCCACAAGTATAGGGGATCAATCTTAGTCCTTTCGATAAGTAAGAGTGTCGAACCCAACATGGAGCCGAAGGAAATGACAAGCGGTTTTCAGCAAGATAATTTCTGCAAGCACCGAAATTGTAGGTAATAGATAGTTTGATAGCAAGATAATTGGTAACAAGCAAGTAACGGTAACGGTAAATAAAGTGCAGAAAGGTAGCCCAATCCTTTTGTGGCAAAGGACAGGCCAGGACAGTCTCTTATAATAAGCAAAGTGTTCTTGAGGGTACACGGGAATTTCATCTAGTCACTTTAATCATGTTGGTTTGATTTGTGTTCGCTACTTTGATAATTTGATATGTGGGTGGACCGGTGCTTGGGTGCTGTTCTTACTTGAACAACCTCCCACTTATGATTAACCCCCTCGCAAGCATCCGCAACTACGAGAAAAGTATTAAGATAAAATCTAACCATAGCATTAAACATTTGGATCCCAATCAGCCCCTTACGAAGTAGCGCATAAACTAGGGTTTAAGCTTTTGTCACTCTACAAACCCATCATCTAATAACTACTCCACAATGCATTCCCTTAGGCCCAAGGATGATGAAGTGTCATGTAGTCGACGTTCACATGACACCACTAAGGGAATCACAACATACATATCATCAAAATATCGAACACATATCAAATTCACATGATTACTTGCAACATGACTTCTCCCGTGACCTCAAGAACAAAGGTAACTACTCACAAATAATATTCATGCTCAAGATCAGAGGGGTATTGAATAGCATAATGGATCTGAACATATAATCTTCCACCAAATAAACCATATAGTAATCAACTACAAGATGTAATCAACACTACTAGTCACCCACAGGTACCAATCTGAGGTTCCGGTACAAAGATTGAACACAAGAGATGAACTAGGGTTTGAGAGGAGATGGTGCTATTGAAGATGTTGATGAAGATTGGCCTCCCAAAGATGAGAGGGGTGTTGGTGATGACGATGGCTTCGACTTCCCCCTCCGGGAGAGAAGTTCCCCCGGCGGAATCGCTCCGTCGGAGGGCAAAAGTGCTCCTGCCCAAGTTCCACCTCGAGACGGCGGCGTTCCATCCCGAAAGTCCTCCCCTTATTTTTTCTAGGTCAAAAGACCTTATATACCAGAAGATGGGCACCGGAGGTGGGCCGTGCTGGGCACAACCCACCATGGCGCGCCTGGGGGGCCTGGCGCGCCCTCGTGTCTTGTGCTCACCAGGGTGGCCCCCCTCCGGTAGTTATTTGCTCTAGTATTTTTTTTATTCCAAAATAATTCTCCGTAAAGTTTCAGCTTATTTGGAGATGTGCAGAATAGGTATCTCTGATGTGCTTTTTCAGGTCCAGAATTCCAGCTGCCGGTATTCTCCCTCCTTGTGTAAACCTTGCATGTTATGAGAGAAAAGCATTAGAATCACTCCCTAAAGCATTATTATTCATCAAAACATTATAAATAACAATAATAAATCATGATGCAAGATGGACGTATCATAGTACTTCACGAAGTAAAAGTCCCAAGATCATATATGTTCCCAAAAGCATTAGTACCCCTCCTACCAAAAGAAACGAAGATCTCAAAATGATCAGTGTGCATCCCAACTTTATAAACCTGATAAAGGAACCTATTTTCAAGATTCCTATTGTTCCTAAGGATCATGGTTGTGTCATTGAGGAGCTTGATGTCAAAGATGACAACACTTGATCATACGCGTTATGCCTAGCTAGGGGCGTAAAACAATAGCGCTAGTTGGGAGGCAACCCAATAGTTATCTTTATTTTTGCTTTTTACTTTATGTTTGTGTATCATAACATGATTGTTGCCTCTGTAATGATTGTGTTTTTATGTTTTAATTAGTGTTTGTGCCAAGAAAAACCTTTGGGATGACTCACATGATGAGTACAATTGATACAGTGCAAAAACAGAAACTTTTGCGTCCAGTACATGAATTTTCATTTTTTTACTGGAGAGTGATAATGATCTGAAATTTTTACACAGTATTTCTATACAAATTCTTGAGGTTTTCCTAATTGTTTAGAATTTTTAGAGATACATAAGTATAGTTTCTCTACAGATCTTTACAGACTGTTCTGTTTTAGACAAATTCTGTTTTTGCTTGCATGTTTGCTTGTTTTGATGATGCCATGGATTATTTTGGGAAAAATAAATCATGGAGAAGTTAGAATACAGTGCCTTATGCAATAATAAAATAGGAACAAATTTACAACAGTACCTAATGTATTTGATATGTTTATTATAATAACGGATCTCACGAGTTTTCTGTTGAGTTTTGTGTGCTGAAGTTTTCAAGTTTTGGGTGCTATCACGATGGATGAAGGAATAAGGAGTGGCAAGAGCCTAAGCTTAGGGATGCCCAAGGTACCCCAAGGTAATATTCTAGGAAGACTCAAGCGTCTAAGCTTGGGGATGCCCCGGAAGGCATCCCCTCTTTCGTCTCAATCCATCGGTATGTCACTTGGAGCTATATTTTTATTCATCACATGATATGAGTTTTGCCTTGAGCGCCATTTGCTTTAGTTTGCTTTTTTTTAGTTTCCCACAATCATTGTTTGCTGCACACACCCACTTGATAGAGACTCAATATCATCATAATTTATTAGAATACTCTATGTGCTTCACTTATATCTTTTGAGCTTGGCAGTTGCTCTAGTACTTCACTTATATCTTTTAGAGCACGATGGCGTATAGATTTTATGGAAATAATTACACTCTCGTTCTTCACTTATATTTGTTTTAGAGTTAATAAAATAGCGACGGTAATTTGCATGGGTCATAAGACTAGTCCAAAAATACTAGGTATTCCATGAGTGCATAATCAAAACCACATGTAGCACATAAAAGAGAAATCATGGTTAATGATATTAATGTGGTAATATGAAAAAGCATGAGTGCGTGATCATTGGTTAATATAGGTATCGTGAATTAGAGGTTGTTAACTTTCTATTCATCTAAATATTTTTATAGTATGGTGATGATGTGTGAGCATACTTATTGCTCGGTGAAATCCTAGTGTTGTTTAGGTCGGGGGCGCGCGATGATTAACTCCTACCAACCTCCTCCCTAGGGGCATGCGTGTAGTGCTTTGCTTCGAGAGAGCTAATAAAATCTTGCAATAAGTATGTGAGTTCTTCATGACTAATGTCAATCCATGGATATACGCACACTCACCTCCACATATTTGCTAGCCTCTTCGGTACCGTGCATTGCCCATTCTCACCTTGAGGATTGGTGCAGCTTTCGCGGGTGCATCCAAACCCCGTGACATGATACGCTCTATTGCACATAAGCCTCATTATATCTTCCTCAAAACAGCCACCATACATACCTATCATGGCATTTCCATAGCCATTTCGAGATATATTGCCATGCAACTTCCACCGTTACATCATATGACTAGTACTTCCATTGTCATATTGCTTTGCATGATCATATAAGCTGACATAGTATTTGTAGCAAAGCCACCGTTCATCATTAATATCATACATGTTACGCTTGATCATTGCACATCCTGGTACACTGCCAGAGGCATTCATCTAGAGTCATCCAGTTTCTCATGATGAGTTCTAAGTAAATAAAAGTGTGATGATCATCATTATTAGGGCACTGTCTCGGTGAGGAAAGGATGATGGAGACAATGATTCCCCCACAAGTGGGGATGAGACTCTGGACGAAAAAAAGAAAGAAAAAGAAAAAAAGGAGAAAGAAAAAGAAAAGAAAAAAGGGAGAAAAAGAAAAAAAATGAGAGAAAAGAGAGAAGGGACAGTGCTACTACCTCTTATACCACACTTGTGCCTCAAAGTGGCACCTTGTTCTTCATATAGAGAGTCTCATGTGTGACGCCCCCAATTTCGACCGTACGCTAATCATACACGCAAATGCGTACGACCAAGATTAGGGACTCACTAATCAATATCACAACACAACACTAGGCACAAATTAAAGTCATACAGCTTCATATTACAAGCCAGGGGCCTCGAGGGCTCGAATACAAAGCTCGACAAGCACGAGTCAGCGGAAGCAAATAATATCTGAGTACAGACATAAGTTAAACAAGTTTTGCCTTAAGAAGGCTAGCACAAACATAAGCAGCGGATCAAAAGAGGCGAGGCCTCCTACCTGGGAGCCAACCTAACTACTCCTGAGCGTCGGCACTCTCCACGTAGTAGTAGGCTCCAGCGGTGGTGTAGTAGTCATCTCCAACGTACTCCATCTCCTGGGCTCCGTCATCTGGACGCGGTAATCGTATAGAGGGGGAAAGAGAATGCAAAGCAGCGGTGAGTACTCATCCAAAGTACTCGCAAGACTGACATCAGAACTATGCTAAGTATGCATGAGTATCAAGGAATGGGGTTATATCTGGGCTGACTGCAAAAAGCAAGAATAGGGGGAAGGCCTAGTCCTATCGAAGACTAGCATCTTCAACATCTTGCAGCATTAGAACAGAGTAGATTGGTATCTCATATATAGTCATATTATTGTAGCAATTTTATTAAGTAACCACGCCAGAGATTCTTCCTCGACTCCCTGCGAGGAAGCAATCTCGGAGCCAACATTCATTTCAATTTAAAGTCACAATTTTAGTTGTAGTAGATCAAGGTACAACTCCAAGTCGTCCTGTTACCGTGGACACGGCTATTCGAATAGATGAATTCATCCCTGCAGGGGTGCGCCGCATTTCCAACAAGCTTGATCACCTCCGGCCGGACACACTTTCCTGGGTCATGCCCGGCCTCGGGATATCAACACGTCGTTGCCCCACCTAGGCTCAACAGAGAGGCCATCCCGCCGGTCTAAATCCTAAGCACACAGGGGTCGTGGGCCCACTTGCCCTACGCGCTCCTACACGATGCGTACGCGGCCGAGGTCAGCCCTAGCACACTCTAGTCCAAGAGCTGTACCGTCCAGGCCACTCGGGCGCGCGCCGCTCCATTGCTGACGTCCGAAGAGCTTCGGCTGATACAACGACGCTGAGTACCCATAACTTCTCCCACGTGAAGGTTTGGTGCGTATAAGGTCAAACGACCAACTCAGATCAAATACCCAACCCATTAGCATTTTATTAATGCGGGGCAAGCACGACCCATGAAGTGCGGTCCCGTCGCCCCGTCTCGAGGATGTGTGGCAAGGGCCTCTCCTGCCCGTCCACGCCTCATCATCATCAAACCGTGGGTACCCCTCAGGGCCGACCCATCACCAACATGTTTCTGTAACCAGGTCATAGTAACCGTGTGTATAAAACATCAAGACGGAACCTGAGGAATCACCCTCAAAGGGTCCCGCTCGATGAAACCGTCAAGGTGGACTTAGAGGAATCACCCTCAAGGGTCCCACACTTGAGGGGTTGCATGACAGAGTCATCGTCGGGAGTGGTGAAGGAGGAATCACCCTCGATAACCACGACCGACTAGCTGCACTACAGAGTTAGCATCATGAGTACTTCACGAGGTGTCACCCTCGGTACTCGATAGTAGCTCTGTAGAGTCGTACAACTAAGGGGTGTGCGGTGAATGTGAGGCATGGGTTGTCGGTCGGTTGACCGAGTCTTCGAGTCGTCGATGAAGAAGCAGGGGCAACTGGGACTAAGGGGGGTCACTGGTGTCGGTGTCAAAACCGGCGGATCTCGGGTAGGGGGTCCCGAGCTGTGAGACTAGGAACGATGGTAACAGGAGACGGAGGGGACAAGGTTTTACCCAGGTTCGGGCCCTCCTACGGAGGTAATACCCTACGTCCTGCTTGATTATATTGATGATATGAGGATTACAGAGTTGATCTACCACAAGATCAAGTAGCTAAAACCCTAGATGAGTTATGTTGTGGTACAACCTAAAACCCTTCGGCTTATATAGACGCCGAGGGTACCTAGGGTTTACACATGGTCGGTTACACGTCGAAGGGATAAACATGCCTATTCACTACTCAAAACGTGGAGGACAAGCCACGATCCTCGAAGCTTCCTTCCTGGAGACAGAGTCTTCAATCCATCTAGTATTCGGCAAGTGGCCCATATAGTCCGGCCCATAAGCAACAGGTCGACCTCCCGATGACCCCTTAAACCAGGACTCCCTCAGTAGCCTCCGAACTAGCCTCCAACGCCAAGGGTCCAAGCTCCAGCTGCTTCAAATGATCAGAGTCTTCGGCTTGCGAGGCAAGTTCCTTTCTCCGAATAATGATCGGCCGGGATAGTTCGGCCTCCGACGACGTGTAGTTTTTCCGATCATAGATCGTCCGAACACCATGAGTACCCGGCCTTGAAGGCCAAACGTCAGGGAGTAAATAATGATTTCTGACAACCTTTCAGACGAAAGGTCACGGCCCACCACGACCACTGAACCAGTCATAAAGACTCGATTCGCGGTTCGAGGCCGTTTCCACTAGCACGATCCATCAATGCACAGATCGTGCCCCGTTTCACACGGGATATGTTTAATCACGCGTGTATAACGGCACACACGTCTTGGGAAGCAGAGAGATTCACGGCGCCGTGAAGGGAGGCTAACTGGCAACAAGCGCGATAAAAGGGGAAGAAAACCCCAAGACTTAACCGCACTTCCCATTCGCATCCCTGCTTCCCCAATCTTCCGAGCTTCCAGAGCCCAGATCTAGGTTTTCCATTCCTCCTCCTCCGAGCTCAGCCATGGCCAGCTCCGGCTCCAACGGCAAGTGGGAGGCATCCACGGTTACAGACCAGGACATCCGGGACCTCAAGGACGCCGGCTACCTCCCTGCCAATGTCTTCCACCGCGCTGCGGAGGAGGGCCAGGTGATCCCCACCCCCAAACCAGGTGAGAGGGTGGTCTTCCTCCCTCACTTCATCCGAGGATTGAGCTTCCCGCTCCACCCCTTTGTGAGGGGCCTCATGTTCTTCTACGGGCTCGACTTCCACGACCTCCCGCCGAACTCTTTTATGCATATATCGGCCTTCATCATCGTCTGCGAGGCTTTCTTGCGGGTCGAACCACACTTCGGACTATGGCTCAAGATCTTTAACATCAAGCCGAAGTGTGTCGCAGGCGCCCATGCGGACTGCGGCGGGGCGGTCATCGGCAAGCTTCCGCGCGCGGTATGGCCTTCCGGCACCTTCATCGACACCATCAAGATTTGGCAAAAAGAGTGGTTTTACATCACCGAGCCGAGGGAGGAGGGCAGAACTGTTCCTGTCGAATTCAGATCCGGCCCCCCGGCCAGATTGACCTCATGGGTCCGAAAGGGCCTTGACTGGGGGTCGGACACAGAGGTGGATGACCTGCAGAGGGGCATCGCTTCCATAATCAAGGAGGGAGTCGGGCTGACCAACGTGGTCCAGGTTATGCTTCGGCGGCGCATCCTCCCCTGCCAGCGCCGAAGCTCCCCCATGTGGAATTACCGGACTGACGACGAGCCTATGATTCGTCAACTCTTCCGCACCACACGCAAGAAGCTGTGGAAGGCGTTGTTCAAGGCGCAGGAGAACTGGCCGGCCAAGAAGGAGGACCAGGGCTTACGCACCGATAAGCTCCCTTCCGAGGTATGACATAGTCTTATTAGATCGGCTTTTATCTTCCCGAAGAAAATCTAAGTGCTTTCCGATCACTTCCGCAGGAATGGCTAAGCAAGGCCACGGGCATCAAGTGTCCGGCTCCACAGCCCGAAGACACCAGGTCTCCGCTGCTGTTGGAGATGCTCGTCGTGGCGCCTTACAAGGCGCCGGAGAAGAAGGAGAAGAAGAAACTAGGCCCAGCTGGCCTGCGCATCAGGGACCAGCCGGAGGCTGTGTCCGAAGAAACCCATGCCTCCTCGAATCAAGAAGAGGAGCATGAGGGTGAGGGCGAGGGCGAGGGCGGAGGCGATTCTCCCCTCACAAGAAAGAGGGCAGCGTCATCAGACACCACAGAGGACATACCTCCCCCCGCCCCGAAGAAAGCACGCCGGGCACAGGTGGTCCTGTCCGACGATAGTTCGGACTCGGATACCGAGTCCGAGGAGTTCGAGAGGGTTCCGCGAAGGAACCTCAGGGTCAAGCCCCGACCTCGAAGGTATGGATCTGAGGGCCTCCCGAGCTATTAGCACCAAGTTTTGAATATGATTAATCATGTGAGAGCCTTTGTGACTTGCAGCCCACCACAAGTTCTCCCCACCGATCAGGCTTCGGATGGGGAGACCCCGCCCGCCGAGCAAGCGGAGAGCGGGACCGCGTCGCACCCCTCTCCTCCGGGCGCCGCGAAGGATGCCACGGAGGTGTCCTCCCAACAGGCTCCTTTGGAGCCGGACACTGGAGGCGGGGGCGACGGCGTTATGGCCGAGGCAAACACCTCGGCCGCCGAAGACCCGGGAGAGAGGCCCCTCCCAGATACTGAGGAGACCGGACGAGAAGATGTCCAGTCACCTCCAAGGCGGTCTCCGGAGCGCACCATGCCTCCGGAGGCACCGATTCAATCTCCGGTCGGAGATCGGATCAACCGATCCCCACCGGCGCCACCGACCAACGGGTGGCCGGCTATGGGGGAGGCTCTATCAAGCGCCTCCATCTCCAGTGAGCACCGCACCCTTATGGGTGCGGTATTGCAGAGCATTCAGTCCATAGATCACGGACTGAAGGAGGCCTTCAACGGTCTCCTGACGGGTTTCCAGGTAAGCCATGTAATGCTCTGTTTTTTGAAATATTATTTTCTGTGAGTTATGATTATATACACGGCAGCCCCCGAGCCCTAGGTGAGTTTGAAAAAACTTACCTGGGGGTCAAACACAGATCCTAACCCGAACTGTAATATGTGTTCGGATTGTTCTATCAGCCTGTAAGAGGACCGGACACAGGATCATTTTAGTGACAGTTCGAAGATTGTAAACCCCTATAACGTTATATGATTTTGTTTGTTACAAGCTTCGTCGACGGCAGCGGCTACTAACGCTGCCAAGCTAGAGGAGCTAAATTGGAAGCTCAAGAGCTCCGAAGACGAGCTTGACGCTCTAAACAAGAGATTTGACGAGGCGCAAGGTAAGCCGAATTAGAGTATTCAAAACTCTCCATTACCGTACTGTCAACGCAGTCTTTTTTGATATGTCTAATGCTTGCGCAGCCTCGGCGAAGGAGATTGAGAAGCTCAAGGCCGAGCTAGAGAAGGCAAAGTAGGAGGCTGCGGTGGAGAAGGCGGCGGCCAAAGAAGCGGCTACCGCGCTCTCCGCCCTAAGAGCCACCAGCGATAAGCACGAGGCTCGGGTGGAGGAAATCCAACAGGAGCTCAAGGACGCCGGCCAAAAGTGCAAGGACCTAGAGCGGAAGGGCAAGGAGCAGGCCGCCGAACTATCCACCCTGAAAACCAATCTCCAAAAGGAGCGGGTGGATAGGCGGTCTTTTGAAGAGGAGGTCGGCGAGGCCAAAGCTATCATGGACGGTAAGCCGTATTCATTGCAGTGTATCTTCGGGGATAGCAAGTTCGAGTTGCTTACCCAAGTATGGCGTTCCTCAGGTGCCTGCTCGGACCTCCAGAAGAGCACAGCGGACGCGAAGCAGTTCTATGTTTCGCGGGGAGAAGGAGATGAAGCTCGGCTGTTTTGGGCGCAGTTTGAAGCCCCCGAGCGCTCTCCTCTCCTTATCGAGCAACTGAAACAGTTGATGGAGCTACACCGGATGGCGGAGCCGGCTATAAAGGATCTCTGCATCCGGCTATGGCCCGACGAGCCACTGCCAGGCAGCTACTTCGGCCTGGTGCAGAAGCTGAGCGACGCCTCGCCCCGGATCGACGCGCTAAGGCGATCTTCCTGCATCGAGGGAGCTCGGATGACCTTTGCGAAGGCCAAGGTGCACTGGCCGGGGCTGGATCCAATGACGATAGCCACCGCTCCTCCGCCTACCGGAAAAGAACATAGGCGCCCCGAGCTGTACTTCTACGGCATAATGGAGGGTGCTCGGGCAATAGAGGCGCAATGTTCGAGAGAAAGTGTGTATGAGTAACGTGTTGTAATATGTCCGAAGACCTTTGAACGCGTATATATTGAAAATGCATGGTTTATCATGTCTTGTATGTTTTGCATCCTTTATAACTCCTTTGTGGCCGTTAAACCTGAAAGCTGCGAGTCGTCGGCTTCAGCCCCATGTAGATACTACGCGGGGTGTCTCTGCCAATGCACTGTGACCCTTAGCCGAACTATCGGTACCCGAAGGCGGTAGTGTGGGGCGGACAAGGCAATCGGACCATAATGCTTTATTGCTTTCACTTAGCCGTAGGGGCGCGAGAAGGAGTGCGGGAGGCTGATGACTAGCCCCCAGGGTTCGTGATGTTCGGAATAACCGTGGCCGAAGCCTATATCACATGGTTTGTACGAATACAAAACCCATCGTATGACACGGAGTAACCTCTGACGAGATTTATTTAAGCTCGGATTCGCAGACCAGTTCTCGCATACCATGACAGTCAGTTTTCGGCTTTCTCCGCTGAGGTGCTTGACCAGGCTAGCCGGAAACACAATCGCAGCGGTTCTCCCTTTGCCCCTTTAGCCGAACAAGCGGAACGTAAAGGGGCAAGCACAGGAGCCGGGCAACCCAACTATTGACCCAAGACATAGTTCGGAACCAATGCATATAAAGCGGAATTCCAAGACGCCAAACGTAAAAATCAGTTGTGCTTAAGGCGATTTTCTTTAGTTCGAGCCCCCGGTCTATTAGCCGGTTGCATCGCATAGTATAACAAACAGGTTCCCAATAAGAGAGGGAAAATAGAGAAGGCGCCAAAAAAACAGCGAAACGGATCATGCATGATACATCTGTATTTTGCTCCACAACTCTTATTATTCAAATTGGCGATACAACTATTTTACAGGTATTAGAAATAAAATATAAATCTTACAGGAGGGGGATTGTACCAAGGGTCTTCAATAGGTGACCTGACGTCCTCGATATGCCCTGTTGCTTGTCCGCTCCTGCGTCTCCCGAAGAGTCGTACACCGTTATTGGTGTAATGTTCGGCGAGCGGACTCCGGAGAAAAAGTCTTGAGAAGTCGCCGAAATGTGAATGAGCTTTACGCCGTAGCAGGTACTCTATGGTACCCATAGTGTGTCCGAAGACATGTTGACGGTGATAGTTCGGTCCAGCCGAACACTTACCCTTTGATACTTTTCCCCACCGCTGCCCATGGAATTTTGAGCGCGAAGTTGTGCCTCCTCGGCACGTACTTTGCCGGTACTAGGGCCGTGCGATGGGGGGCGAATCCCTATTTATGGGGAGGGGAAGGTTCTGGTACTTCGGATTGAGATCGAGCTCGCTTTCCATCCTTGGATGCCTTTACGGCGGATGTCGGCGCTTGCCAATCATCGGTGTAATGGAATTCGGCCGCCAGGGCCAACGCTTGTTCCTTAGTTCGGAGGGAGCGCTCTATGTTGCCATTGACAGTAATGACCCCCCTAGGGCCGGGCATCTTGAGCTTGAGGTATGCGTAGTGCGGGACGACGTTAAAGCGAGCGAACGCTATATGGCCGAGCAGGGCATGGTAGCCGCTGCGGAAGGGTACGATGTCGAAGATCAAGTCCTCGCTTCGAAAGTTATCGGGCGAGCCGAATACAACTTCCAGGCTTACAGAGCCTGTGCACCGGGCTTCGACGCCTGGGATCACTCCCTTGAAGGTAGTGTTACTGGGCTTGATCCTTGATGGATCTATGCCCATCTTTTTCACCATATCTGAGTAAATCAGATTGAGGCTACTTCCACCGTCCATGAGGACTTTAGTGAGGTGGTACCCATCTATGATCGGGTCTAGGACGAGTGCGGCCAAACCCCCATGACGGATACTGGTCGGATGGTCACGTCGATCGAAGGTGATTGGGTATGCCGACCATGGGTTATACTTCGGGGCTACAGGCTCTATGGCGTAGACATCCCGAAGGGCGCGCTTCCTCTCCTTTTTGGGTATATGGGTGGCGTATATCATGTTTACTGTTTTCACCTCTGGAGGGAATTTCTTTTGTCCGCCACCAATCGGACCACGAGGCTCATCCTCGTCCTCGCTGCGTGGGCTCTTGCCTTGGCCCTCGGTTGCGAGCTTGCCGGCCTGTTTGAAGACCCAACAGTTACGGTTGGTGTGATTGGCGGGCTTCTCTTGAGTGCTGTGGATCTGGCAAGGCCTCTCCAGGATCTTGTCCAGCGGGGTGGGTCCGTCGTGTTTGCCTTTAGGAGGCTTCTTCCGCTGCCCAGGCCAGGAATTGCGGAAGCCGGCGTCAACAGCCGTGTCATCGACATCACTATTATTGTGCCGGCGCTTGTTCTTATTGCACTTCGGTTTCCCGTTTCCATCCCGAACTTCAGAGGTTCCGGGGTCTTCGGGGTTGTGGCTACGTCTAGCTAGCCAGTTATCCTCGCCCGCGCAAAAGCGGGTCATGAGTGATGTGAGGGCGGACATTGTCCTTGGTTTATCCTGGCCGAGCTGACGAGCCAGCCATTCATCCCGAATATTGTGCCTGAAAGAGGCTATTGCTTCGGCGTCCGGGCAGTCCACGATCTGGTTTTTCTTAGTCAAGAAACGATTCCAGAATAGCCGCGCGGACTCTCCTGGCTTCTGAACGACGTTGCTTAGATCGGAGGAGTCCGGCGGCCGGACATAAGTGCCCTGGAAGTTAGATCGGAATGCCTCTTCTAGATCCTCCCAACACCCAATGGAGTTTTCGGGGAGGCTGTTTAACCAGTGTCGAGCTGGTCCCTTGAGCTTCAGGGGTAAGTACTTGATGGCGTGGAGGTCATCTCCTCGTGCCATGTGGATGTGGAGGAGGAAATCCTCGATCCATACGGTTGGGTCAGTGGTCCCATCGTATTGCTCTATGTTTACGGGCTTAAACCCTTCCGGGAACTGATGCCGCATCACCTCGTCCGTGAAGCACAGTGGGTGGGCGGCGCTGTAGCAGATATGCCCTAGAGGCAATAATAAATGTTATTGATTATCTCCCTATTCATAATTATGTTTATGTTCCATGCTATAACTGCTATGGTTCTCGAGTCTACAATAACCACGAGGCTCGAAGGAAGACTCATATGCACGTGTGGAATAATAAACGGTAAAATGTATTCCTAGTCTGGCCTCTAAGACTGGCTCAAGTATTGCATGATGATCCTGTTTTCTTGATCATGGGCATGGCTTTGCCGGCAATTTTGTGGGCACAATGTTAGAAGAACATTTGTGTTGAATCGACCCGAATTGATGTTATGCTATGAGATACATTCGTCACAAGTTAATGGTTAATAACACAGAGATGGTTAATGTTTGAATGATTCCTTAGACCATGAGAGTATCGAGTTTCTTCATGCTTGCTTCATGAACTTTGGGGTTTGTTAAACGTCATCTGTAAATGGGTGGCTATTACGGTGGCTTACGGGTTCATGGAAAAGTATGTCAAGTAACTCGATAGCTCAAGATTGGGATTTGCTCCTCCGACGATGGAGAGATATCTCTGGGCCCTCTCGGTGTTACGGTATCCATCATCGTCTGGCCAGACACTTTGTGATTTGATCACGGGGATGCCGGAACACGGGAACGAGAAAAGAGAATAATACCGGTAACGAGGTAACTGGCATAGTGGACAAGTTGTTGATCCACGGGGATGCCAACATGTCTCACCTCGGGTATTTGTAACATATCGCGAAGCAACAGGAATAGCACACGGCAACTGGAGGTTCACTCGAATATTCATTCGTGTGAGTATAGGGGTCAATATGGGTGTCCACGGCTCCGATGTTGATCATTGATCGAAAAGGGTTCCGGTCATGTCTATACTTCACCGAACCTATAGGGTCACACGCTTAAGGGTCATCTATCTGCTGAATACTAGACGGGGAGTCTGAGAGAAAATCACCGAAAAAGTTTCGGACGAAACGGAAACGTTCCGGAGAGAACACCGGAATAGTTCCGGTGAAACTGAAAAGTTGTTTCAGGGTATTCCATTAAGTCAAATTGGTTCTGGCACACGCCTAGAAATTCTTGGAGGATGCCAGAAGTGTTCTGGAAACTTCTGGGAATTTTCCGGGACAAAAACCGGAAATGTTCTGGAGCAGCCGGAACCGCTTTGGTTGCTTTTCGCTGAAGAAACATTGTTCCGAAATTGTTTCGGAATGCGTTCAAAATTGTTTTGGTGGGTGCTAGAATTATTCTAGGCACACAGAAATAATTTGGGTTTTAACGGACGCAGAAAAATGTGTTCGTGAATAGTGAAAAGCACTTTTTGGGCTGATTTGCAAATGGGGTTTTTCTTCTAGAAGAAAACCACTTTTGGTGTGTGAAAGGGAGGTGGAGCTCCCCAAGGGGGCTGCAAATTTCGGCCATGGCATGGGGGGGCCCTCCTCGAGGTGTCCTTCCACCTCATGGTGGATATCTTCTACACACCCTTATGTGGCATGTGGTGGAAAGATCCTAGGAAGGTCCTTTTGGTCTTTCCTCTACCCCTTGCTCCTCCTATAAATAGAGGTGGAGATTTCTCTCCAAAATCAGATCATGCTTGCTCTCATACACATGCCATTTGACTTGTCTGGCTTCTCTCTCCCTCCCAGCGAAATAGTTTCGTAGAGTCGAAAGGTTGTCTGGGTTCCGGTGGGAACTAGTTCTGGACGGCGAAGCCCTGCCGGATAGATGACACCGTATGTGTGCAACTCTGTAGAGAGATCGTAGTTTCGGTCTTAGTTCGAGAGTGCCTCCCGAAGGGCTGTCCAAGTGATCGTCTGAGTTTCGAGGGTCCTCCCAAAGGGCTGTCCGAGTGACCGTCCGGTTTTCGAAGGTCCTCCCGAAGGGCTGTCCGCGACACCGTCCGAGGGACTGTCCAACCGCCTCCCGGAGGGCTGTCCAAGGGGCAGATGAGGGAGTACATCCTCGCGGTTGGGAGGTTGTAAATCCTAGCTGCGGGGATCTGCACCGCCGATCGTCATCGACTCTACTTCCGCTGCGCTACGAGTCGGTACCGAAAAAGATCAAACCTTGTATGCAGTCTCCATAGTGGTCCTGGGCTGGTGTGTAGGTCGGAAATTTTTTGTTTTCTGCTGCGTTACCCTACAGTGGCATCAAGAGCCATGCTATGCGTAGATGCAGGTTGCGATCTAGAATACATAGAGATGTATGGGTGTTGCACAATATAATTAGGTAGTAGATGAGATCTATTGCTGTAAATTATTTGTGCGGGTAGCAGATGAAATCTGTTACCCGATGTTCTTGTTGCTTCCCCTGAATTTGCGTAGTCCTGATCTTGACGGCATGGTGGAATCTCACAAAGTTCTGGCAATCCGCGATCCTTTCATGCTGCTCCTGAGTATGCTGATTGACAGATCAACGAAGTGCTAACAGTTCTTTGGGTTCCACCATAGTTAAAGAAAGATGGATGTTTCGCAGACGAAAGGGCAATGCAGATATGATCTGCACGGGGGTCACGCGTATGACGAAGTTTAGTATGGGGCTTGAGATTTTATTATCTCGTGTTTCATACACCCTGGAAAGTTAATCTAGCAACTTGAATTATCATACTTGATGATGGATGTTGGTAGCTTCGGTTTGTTTCGAAACCTTAGAAGCCACGAAAAATAAAATTTTGCATGAACCGATTAGAGGCGTCTAACTTGGTTTTGCAGGATGGTTTGCATGTGCATATGATGTGGTATAGCAGTGCTCATAATAATTTGATTATGTATGAGATGACTATATGATGTAATTTGATTAACATGACCTGCGTGTCATGATTCGGCATGATGGCTGGAGCCATATGATTGTCACTTTAATGACCTGCGTGTCAACCTTAAGTAATGCACTTATTTTATTATCTATAGAGATAGCAATATTATCTGGTGCATCGACAAGGTGGTGGCAATCTTCGCGAAGGTGAACACCGATGCGAATGCCGGAGACGAAGAAATGAAAGACTTCTCCGTCAGAAAGGGCTATACCATATCATGCTATTATGAATTGCCTGAGATGTTTATCCCTTATGATGCACCCTTTTTGATTGCGCGGTAGTCGCTTTTTATTAGGGTGATCTCTCACTTAAAATATCAAGTAGTTAGTGTTCTCCCAAGTGTAGCACCGTCACGGCACCTATCTCTTCGGGGCATCACATGATCTCCATGGGTGCGAACGATTAGAGAAGTGTGAGGCGGATGAGTTGAGACCTCGTAGCGAGATCACTTGGTTGTCTTGACGTTCAGGCAGGACAGTCCTGAGCTCGGAACACACGCATCGAAAGATGAACAAGAATCACATAGAGATGTGATCGGCAAGTTTGCCTACCGATTGAAGTTCGCGCCATTTGAGTTCATCTCGAACCGTGGCGTTGAATTGAAATGTGGATCTTGTATCACTCACAATCAATTATGAGAGATATTGATTTGAGTGGGAGCGCACTGTAGAATTAACTTGTTTAATTCTCAGTGCAATTAATTTTGAACACTGTCTAAATGTGGTTTGCATAATAGTTGTAGAATAATGGCTCGCGTTTCCACCTTCCCTATTAAAATTGAATAGCTGTTAAATATCTGGTTAAAACTTTACGGTTGGTAACGTAATGTGAGGATTGTCCTCAAGAGTGCCGAGAAGGACTTTGTCCTATCGCATGCTTTCGGTATTCTCCCGCTAATGCTATGGATCATATGACTCTCGTCCTTCGATCCAAAAGCTAGAATTCCATTTCGGTCAAGTGCAATATGTTTGATTCCATGAAACCCGAACTTCAAAAGTTTGGGATAGCTATGTGATATTCATGGAACTGAAAATCATTTTCAGACACAAACAAAGGCTAAAAGATATTTGATATCCAAAGCAATGTTTGTTTTGCAAACTGTTAGTAAAAGTGTTTACTATGCATTTGACTAATAACAGAGGGATCCAGTAGAACGCCTGTCATATGATGAAGGTGAATAAAACAACAACTTAAAGGAAATGTCCAAAGGGTGTTAGTATGACTTACACGCCTAGGAAGTCCGGGGCTAACGCCACTCTTAAGTTGGATGCTTCTTCTGAGAGTAGAAGAAATACTAAAAGTTAAACTGTTAGAAGTATAAAGGCAAATAGAGAGAAGACTGGAATATCCAGCTCATGTATGAAAGTCATACAAGTTATTGATGTATAGAAGGCTGGTCAAAGAAATAGTTCTTGGGAATTATGATTAAACATGTTAATCACTAATTCTTGGGTATTGTGAGTTAATCACAAAGATACCCGCTCGATTGCATTCTGTTGCAACTCGATGTAAGAACTACTATGGCCTGAAAGACTAGCCAGGAATGAGGTTAGATACACGCAGGGAACATAGTAAATGTTACTATGCCATCCATAGGTGTATTCCCTATGTATTTACTTTCATAATTCATTTTAGAGTTTCACACTCTAGCCCTTTGCATAAGGTATCTTGCAAGAAGGTTGTTCATAAGAGAACTTTTGATGTTCGGTGTTATGAATAACATAAGGGCCATACTTTCATTATGAATGAGACGTATGCTATGAATATTGATAATAATACATAACCTCTGTGTTTACTTTCATAATTCATTTTAGAGTTTCATACACTCTAACCCATTGCACAATGTTTGTTGCAAAAGAGTTGTTCATAAAAACAACAATTGTTGTTCAGTATTATGAATAACATGAAGGGACATGCTTCCATCCTAGATGGGATGTATGTTATGAATATTGATGGAAATATGATACATCCATAACACTGACGCTAAATGTCGCAAGACTAAAAGAATACCACACAAGTGTGGCACTGCATTTGGTCACATTGGAGAAACCCGCATGGAAATTCCATTATGATGGATTTTGAAGTCATTTGATTTTGAATCATCTGACACTTGCAACTTTCCTCTGAAAAGTGAAGTGACTGAAATACCGTTCACAGGCCATAAGGAACGAGCAAAGAACATATTGGTGATCATACATTATGATGTGTGTAGTCCAATAAATGTTGTTGCAAGTAGTGGATTTATCTATCTTCAGAAATGACTCAAGTAGATATATGGATATTTACTTGTTGAGACGTAAGTCTGGATCTTTTGAATTCATTCATAAGGTTTTCAAAAATGAAGTAGAAGTTGTTGTAACAAGAAAATTATGTTTCTACAATTCGATTGCAGAAAGGAATATTTGAGTTACAAGTTTAGCGAATGTCTGATGAGTTGTGAAAGGGGTTTCATAACTTGCACCTCCCGGAACACCAATGCAAGTGGAGAGTCCGTGTATATGTAATCAAACCATTCATGACATGGTAAGATCAAAGATGACATAAATAAATTTGCCATTACCCCTTTTAAGGAGTAATGCTTTAGAGACTGCGGCTTTTACACTGAAAAGAGATCCATCAGGTCTGTTGAAATGACGCCATGGTATGGTACGCCCAACCATGTTATATCTTTTCTTAACATTTGGAATATGGGGCTTGTGTAAAAGGTTACAAACCAATTCCAAATCAGACAAGTGCTATTTTGTAGGTTATCCCAAGTCATTGGGTATTCCCCCACCACTATACCGAGGCAAACGATTTTGCCACAAAACGGTATGCTTTTAAAGAGAATAGTTCTTACAAAAGGTGAGTGGGAGGACAGTGCAACTCGACGAGATAATCAGTATCTTCATCATCAGGTCAAAGGAAAGGAACCTTGGAAGTGATTCCGGAGTTTCCTACTGCGACTGATACGGAAGCCTCTACATGAGATGTATGGACTTCAGTCGAACTTGCAGCTGAACCGCGTAGGAAAAACTCGTGCAAACCTCTCAAGTGCGCATATGAGATATTGTTGTTAGACAACAGTATACCTACGATACACAAGGAAGCGTTGATGGGCCCTGACTCCGGAATTGGCTAAATGCCAATACAATCCGAGATAGTTTCCATATAAGTGATTCGAGATTAAAATCTTGATACACCTTTCGGAAGACTTAGAGTCTAACGAATATTTATGGAACTAAAAACTGATACGGATAAAATGTTTTATCCATAAAGCTCGACTTGTTGCAATAACAAGTTCAAGGAGTTGACTACGATGAGATTGTCTCACCGTAGCGATGCTTGAAGTCGGTTCGGGTTGAACTAGCAATTAATACATATTTCAATCATGAGATATGAAACATGGATGACAAAAGGATTTCCATCTGATGGAAATGAAACCTAGGACTTTTATGTGATACAGTCCAAAGTAATTTGTCGATCCAGAGGATGCTAGTAAGTATGCAAACTTCAGAGTTCCAGCGATGGACAGAAGAGAGCAAAGTGGAGTTGGAATCTTCGTTTTTGATGGAATGGTCAAAGGGTTTAACTTCATCAAATGGGTATCGAAGACGCTTGTGATTCAAGAAAGTAAGTGGGAGCATAATAATATTTCTAAAAACCTTGTGTACTTGACACATTGTTAATTGGAAATAAATTTCTTGACACGAATTAGGACTTCATTTGAAAATAGTTTTTCGGTGAAGTGCTTAGGCTAAATAGCCTCAATATTAGGCATGATGATCTATGGAGATAGATTTACCTAATGGGGCTAAGCTATGAATACATATTGACAAGATGCTAAAACTTTTTAGCATTGAAAAACGTCAAGGAGTGATTCTTGCCGAAGTCACATGGAAAGAGTTTTTGCAAGACTTGGTGTCCCAAAACACTGATGAGCAAAATACATGATGGTGATTCCACACACTCTTGTGTTTGGATTAATCATGTATTCCATGGTATGTAAAAACAACCAGATATGTCCAATACTCCAAAGTTGTTGCGAGTATAGATACCAAAGTGATCAAAGTACTGATCATAGGACAACAGTGAAAGATGTCATTGAGTACTAGAGTAGTAGTGATGACATGTTTTCTCGCAAGCAGAGATTATGAAGTGCTCGTTGTAAGTAATTACATCGATACAGTCTTCATCAATGCTCCATGCGATTTTTGATTTAAGTTAAGGGTTTTTTGTAATACACAATATGGTGGCACGGTAGTTGGAAATTGTTCCAAACAAGATACTGTGGCGAATTCTATAACAAAGGCTAAGTATGTTGACGCTTAAGAAGCGACAAAGAAGTTGTTGAATCATATAGTTCATTCATGAACTTAGTATGGTTCCAAGATGGCTTTGGTCTATGGGACACTATTGCAGATAGTTGCTCCATAGCTCAGTCTGAGGAATCAGGTTTCGACCAATGATTCACACATATGCAAAGCCAAGTCCACACAAAATATGAATTTTGTGAAAGCGTGAAAACACGAGGATATGCAAAGTTACACACGGAGCTGAAGTCGTCAGATCCGTTGGACATCAGGCTATACCACATGCGAAGCATATTTTACACCGGTATGCCACAGGTGTAAAGTGCATTAGCATTGACTAGATTATTGACTCTAGTGCAAGTGGGAGTCTGTAGGAGATATGCCCTAGAGGCAATAATAAATGTTATTGATTATCTCCCTGTTCTTAATTATGTTTATGTTCCATGCTATAACTGCTATGGTTCTCGAGTCTACAATAACCACGAGGCTCGAAGGAAGACTCATATGCACGTGTGGAATAATAAACGGTAAAATGTATTCCTAGTCTGGCCTCTAAGACTGGCTCAAGTATTGCATGATGATCCTGTTTTCCTGATCATGGGCATGGCTATGCCGGCAATTTTGTGGGCACAATGTTAGAAGAAAATTTGTGTTGAATCGACCCGAATTGATGTTATGCTATGAGATACATTCGTTACAAGTTAATGGTTAATAACACAGAGATGGTTAACGTTTGCATGATTCCTTAGACCATGAGAGTATCGAGTTTCTTCATGCTTGCTTCATGAACTTTGGGGTTTGTTAAACGTCATCTGTAAATGGGTGGCTATTACAGCGGCTTACGGGTTCATGGAAAAGTATGTCAAGTAACTCGATAGCTCAAGATTGGGATTTGCTCCTCCGACGATGGAGAGATATCTCTGGGCCCTCTCGGTGTTACGGTATCCATCATCGTCTGGCCAGACACTTTGTGATTTGATCACGGGGATGCCGGAACACGGGAACGAGAAAAGAGAACAATACCGGTAACGAGGTAACTGGCATAGTGGACAAGTTGTTGATCCACGGGGATGCCAACATGTCTCACCTCGGGTATTTGTAACATATCGCGAAGCAACAGGAATAGCACACGGCAACTGGAGGTTCACTCGAATATTCATTCGTGTGGGTATAGGGGTCAATATGGGTGTCCACGGCTCCGTTGTTGATCATTGATCGGAAAGGGTTCCGGTCATGTCTATACTTCACCGAACCTATAGGGTCACACGCTTAAGGGTCATCTATCTGCTGAATACTAGACGGGGAGTCTGAGAGAAAATCACCGAAAAAGTTTCGGACGAAACGGAAACGTTCCGGAGAGAACACCGGAATAGTTCCGGTGAAACTGAAAAGTTGTTTTAGGGTATTCCATTAAGTCAAATTGGTTCTGGCACACGCCAGGAAATTCTTGGAGGATGCCAGAAGTGTTCTGGAAACTTCTGGGAATTTTCCGGGACAAAAACCGGAAATGTTCCGGAGCAGCCGGAACCGCTTTGGTTGCTTTTCGCTGAAGAAACATTGTTCTGAAATTGTTTCGGAATGCGTTCAAAATTGTTTTGGTGGGTGCTAGAATTATTCTAGGCACACAGAAATAATTTGGGTTTTAACGGACGCAGAAAAATGTGTTCGTGAATAGTGAAAAGCACTTTTTGGGCTGATTTGCAAATGGGGTTTTTCTTCTAGAAGAAAACCACTTTTGGTGTGTGAAAGGGAGGTGGAGCTCCCCAAGGGGGCTGCAAATTTCGGCCATGGCATGGGGGGGCCCTCCTTGAGGTGTCCTTCCACCTCATGGTGGATATCTTCTACACACCCTTATGTGGCATGTGGTGGAAAGATCCTAGGAAGGTCCTTTTGGTCTTTCCTCTACCCCTTGCTCCTCCTATAAATAGAGGTGGAGATTGCTCTCCAAAATCAGATCATGCTTGCTCTCATACACATGCCATTTGACTTGTCTGGCTTCTCTCTCCCTCCCAGCGAAATAGTTTCGTAGAGCCGAAAGGCTGTCTGGGTTCTCGTGGGAACTAGTTCTGGACGGCGAAGCCCTGCCGGATAGATGACACCGTATGTCTGCAACTCTGTAGAGAGATCATAGTTTCGGTCTTAGTTCGAGAGTGCCTCCCGAAGGGCTGTCCAAGTGATCGTCTGAGTTTCGAGGGTCCTCCCAAAGGGTTGTCCGAATGACTGTCCGGTTTTCGAAGGTCCTCCCGAAGGGCTGTCCGCGACACTGTCCGAGGGACTGTCCAACCGCCTCCCGGAGGGCTGTCCGAGGGGCAGATGAGGGAGTACATCCTCGCGGTTGGGAGGTTGTAAATCCTACCTGCGGGGATCTGCACCGCCGATCGTCATCGACTCTACTTCCGCTGCGCTACGAGTCAGTACCGAAAAAGATCAAACCTTGTATGCAGTCTCCATAGTGGTCCTGGGCTGGTGCGGAGGTCGGAAATTTTTTGTTTTCTGCTGCGTTACCCTACAGGCGCCTCTGACCCGAGCTATGACGCGCCGGTGATCGGTGTCTGTCCTAGCTCGGGTTCGTTCCCGATCTTCATTGTCGTGGTCGTACCAAGGCCGGTACCCTTCCCGTCTATCGGGTGAGTATCCTCTGGCTCCTTTCCCCGTCTACGGGGTATCGTCGGCCTATAGCCGGTATCGTCAGCCATCCTGTCTCGTCCTCGAGGAGGGCGATCTGGCTTGTCGTATGGGGTATGCTTGGGAGACGGCGTATCAGTGAGCTCATCATCGAATTGTGGCAGCAGCCTTCTGCATGGATAACTCTTAGGTTGGTCCGATAGACCGGTGTCGTATTCTTCCTCAGCTGAGAGGACTCTCGTCCATCGGTCGTTGAGGTCGTCTTGTTCGGCTTTGAGCTGCCGCTCTTTTGCTTTCAGGCTGCGAGCCGTGGATATGAGCTGTTGCCTGAATAGTTCCTGATCTGCAGGATTGTCGGTGATGGCGAAGTCATCGGCTTCCGCATTGTCCTCCCCCTCGATAGAGCGGAGGTAGTCATCGTTTTCGAGATCATCTGGATCATCGGGGTTGCGACGGTCTTCGGGCCTCTCCTGACCCTCTAACGGGTGTTCGGGGTTTTCGGGATCGCCGATGTCTTCTGGGGTATCTCCGTCCCCGGTGCCATCGATGGATTTTCGCCCCTTTTTTCCTTTTGACCGTTTATGCGGCCTTCGGCGTCTTGACGGCGCTTCATCCGATTTGTCGCCGTTGTTTTTCGGAGTGTCCACCATGTAAACGTCGTATGTGGAGGTGGCAGTCCACTGCCCGGTCTTAGCGGGGGTGAGGGCGTGATCCTCCTCATCCATGTACTCTGCTTCGTCGGAAGCATAGTCTAGCATGTCGGTTAAATCCTCGACAGTGGCTATCAAGTGGGTGGTGGGTGGGACGAAAAATCCGTCCTGACCCGTCTGACGCCCGATCTGAGAATAGATCGGGGTTGGGTCGTCGGTAATCTTCATCGACGAGATCCGATCTAGAGCCTTGTCAAGTATCGAGAGCTCGATTGGGCCGGTCTGCCCAGAGCTTCCGGAGTGAACCTCCGATGCGTCCACGCAGGGAGAGTGTTCGGCAAGAACAGATGTCCGGTCGTCGGGTATTATGACCTGATCCGGACTGAAAGTCGGGCCCTCGCCGGGGTAGATCCCATGGGCAGAGCCGAAAGATGGATCTGGGGTTAAAGCCTCGGAGTCTTCGGGCATGGCAGGCGAGACTACGAGCCCGGTTAGTGATAGGTCGCCTCGAGAGTCTACGGAGAACTCTAAGTTCCCGAATGTAACCTCTTGATCAGGGGCGAAGCTTCCGACGCGGCCTAGATGGCCGGTCGGGTCGGCGTGCAGCACAATGCTGCCGAAAGCGAAGATCTGTCCAGGGACAAAAGTGCCCGTATTGCGGACCTCTTCGTTGATGACTAGGCGAGCCATCGATTCCTTCTGGCGATCACAGCGGAACTCTCAATGAAAGCACCAATGTCGGTGTCAAAACCGGCGGATCTCAGGTAGGGGTCCCGAGCTGTGAGACTAGGAATGATGGTAACAGGAGACGAAGGGGACAAGGTTTTACCCAGGTTCGGGCCCTCCTACGGAGGTAATACCCTACGTCCTGCTTGATTATATTGATGATATGAGGATTACAGAGTTGATCTACCACGAGATCAAGTATCTAAAACCCTAGATGAGTTCTGTTGTGGTACAACCTAAAACCCTTCGGCTTATATAGACGCCGAGGGTACCTAGGGTTTACACATGGTCGGTTACACGTCGAAGGGATAAACATGCCTATTCACTACTCAAAACGTGGAGGACAAGCCACGATCCTCGGAGCTTCCTTCCTGGAGACAGAGTCTTCAATCCATCTAGTATTCGGCAAGTGGCCCATATAGTCCGGCCCATAAGCAACAAGTCGACCTCCCGAGGACCCCTTAAACCAGGACTCCCTCAACTGGGGATTCATTGATCAACCAATACTAAGCAGTTGATATGATTGCAGGTATAGTAGCAGTTTATCAAAAATAGGCTATGCATCAGAAATAGGAGCTAGCTAATAAAGTAGCAAAATCTAATGCAAGAGTGAGAGGGAAAGGAATGGGCGATATCGGAAATGCTCAAGGGGGGTTGCTTGCCTTGCTGCTCTGCGGCAAAAGGCTGATCGTCAACGGTGTAGTCGTACCCGGCAGCACCGTCAGTCTCGGGGTCTACCGGAGAGAAGAGGGGGGAGAAACAATAAATAAAAAGCACAGACGCAACACGATGCATGACATGGCAATATGCAGAGCTAGGCATGCACTAACGCAATATTACACATCGCAGACGGGTCGGAAGAATATCTGACGATATTTTCCGAGTCTCGGGCTACTACCGGACAGATGAAAACGAGGGAAATGTTCCACGTTCGCTATGATAGGAGCACGTGACAGACTAACGGACAGCGCATTCGGATTCATGGTATTTTTCTGAGCAACTTTCATGTTCAAAACTTTTTCATTCGGGCTACGGTTTATTTTATATTAATTTTTAAAGTTTTATTATTATTCAGAAATTAAATAGATTATTTTTATTCAATAAACAATTATGACATCAGCATGATGTCATGCTGACATCAGCAGTCAACAGTGGGGTTGACTGGTCAAACTGACCAGTGGGCCCCACCTGTCATTGACTCAGTTTTAATTAAAGTTTAATTAATATTAATCAGGATTAATTAAGGGGGTGGGACCCACCTGTCATACACTGATAAACCTAATTAATTAACAGAATTATTAATTAACCTAATTAATTTCATTAAGTTAATTAACAGATTAATCAATTACTTAATTAGTTTAATTAAGTTAACTAATTAATTAATTAATTATTATTATTATTAATTATTTATTTAATTTTCTATTTTCTATTTTATTATTTTTATTTTTAAAACGTCATTAGGGGGGTGGGCCCCCGTTGTCATTGAGTGGGGGGTGGCCCACATGGCAGTGGCCCATCGCGGCCACTGGTGCGGCCAACGCGCGCACAAGGGGGGGGCGAGGCCGTGGCCACAGCCAGGGCAACCGGCGGCCACCGGGGCTCGCCGGCGTCCAGGCGCGGCGGGAGGCCAGGGGAGCGGGTGCGGCCAGCAGCAGCGGCCGGCGGCAACGCCAGGGGCGGACGGCGGCGAGCGCGCGAGGCTGGTGAGGCGGAGCGCGGGCGCAGGCGCGGCAAGGGGGGTCGCGGGCGGCCGCGGGCGCGCGTGGGCGCGTGCGGGCGCATGCGGGTGGTGGCGAGCGGCGCGAGAGGCGAGCGGGCGCCCGTGGAGCGCGGGAGCGCGCGGAGCTGCGCGAGCGGGGCCGCGGCGGGCGTGACGAGCGCGCGGCCGTGCGCGTGCGGGCGACGGTGAGCGCGGCGATGCGGGAGGGCGGCTGGAGGCCGCAGCGGGCAGGGGCGGACGCGGCGCTGCGTGGTTTGGAGGACGCGGGCGCGCGGGGCCACAGTGGGCGGCACCGGCGGCCGGATCCGGTCGGCGAGGGGGAGAGGGAGGAGAGGGAGGAGCCCAGTGGGCTCACTGGCATTGCGGGGTGGCTAGGGCGGCGAGGCTCGATGGCGGCCGGCGAGGAGGAGGCGGGGAGGGTCCGGCAGTGGCGGGGCGACCAGGCGCCGACGAGGAGGCCAGCGGCGGCGGGGCGGTGCGGGTCGGCCCCCGATCCGATCTGGATCAGGGAGGGGAGGGGAGAGAGCGAGGGGGGCGAGTGGGTGTCAGGGTGGGCTAGGGTTTGCCCCGGGGGGGTGTAGGCGCCGGGGTGGGCCGTTTGGGGCCGGCCAGGCTGCGGGTGGGCCGGCCGGTTGGGCCGGGACCCAGTTGGGCCGGTCCGGGGGGGCTTTTGTTTTATTTTTATTTTTTTGTTGTTTTTGTTTGTTTTAGTTTATTTTAATTCAGTGAATTTTAACACTTTCAAAAACGCTGATTTATACAACACAATTACCTATGTAATATTTGACACACTCCGAACATTTTAGTTTGTATGTTTGAAAACCTTTTCCGTTTGACTTAGTTTTGAATTTCGAATTCGCACGGGATTGAATCATCCCGAGATTAACAACATTAATCGTGGTGACGTGGCATCATTAGCGTGGGATTACTGTAGCTTAATTACAGAGATCACTGTAGCACAAATCCAGGGCGTCACATCATGTTTATCACTTTTATATGCCGGTGGGAAATTTTCATTATAGAACTTGGCTTGTATATCCTAATGATGGGCTTCCTCAAATGCTCGAGGTCTTCATGAGCAAGCAAGTTGGATGCACACCCACTTAGCTTCCATTGAGCTTTCATACACTTATAGCTCTAGTGCATCTGTTGCATGGCAATCCCTACTCATCGCATTGATATCTATTGATGGGCATCTCCATAGCACGTTGATACGCCTAGTTGATTCGAGACTTTCTTCTCCACTTTCACCCCTTTGAAACCTACCACCATATTCTATTCCACCTTTATGTTATATCCATGGTTCACGCTTATATATTGCGCAAGTAATAAAAATCTGAAGCGCGTTAAAAAGTACAATCCAATTGCCTGACTTGACACCATGGTGCTTGACATTTGTATTTATGTGGTGAAGACGTAGCCATGCTATTCTTATATGATAAAATGAATAGAGGGTGAACATTCTTTTTGGATCATATACTTTGAAACTTGATGATTATGTTTCTTATGTTTATAATATTACTATGTTGATGTTTATTAATTCATCGTTTCTCAATGAACAAACCTGCAATAGATTACATGTTGGGTAGCATGTCATATCAAAAATTCTTGTTTTTATCATTTACCTACTCGAGGACGAGCAGGAATTAAGCTTGGAGATGCTGATACGTCTCCAACGTATCTATAATTTTTGATTGTTCCATGCTATTATATTATCATTCTAGGATACTTTTTGGGTGTTTATTTACCAATTGATATTATTTTTGAGCACTAACCTATTGACCTAGTGCCCAGTGCCAGTTGCTGTTTTCTGCATGTTTTTTGCTTTTCAGGTTTACCATACGAAACGAAGTCCAATTGCCACGAAACTTTAATATGATTTTTTCTGGACCAAAAGAAGACCTGGAAGCTTTGGGAGGAGGCGAGAGGCTGCACGAGGCAGCCACGACCCAACATGGTGCGCTGGGGGGGCAGGCCGCGCCCTGATGGGTCGTGGCTCCCTCGGCCGCCCTCTCGTGCCCCTCTGGCCTATATATCCTCAAATATTCCAAAAACCATAGGAGAGATCCTGAAACACCTTTTTCGCCGCCGCAAGTCTCTGTTCCGCCGTGTGCCCATCTGGCGACCTTTTCTGGCGATCTTCCGGAGGGGGAATCGATCACGGAGGGGCTCTACATCATCCTTGCTGCCTCCGTGATGAGTTGCGAGTAGTTCACTAGAGAACACTACGGCCCCCGTGTCTATCCTCTTATAAATTTGCAAACACATTCAATACCTTGTTGCCTTTTATTTTGTTTTATTTTATTTTCCAATTTACAATTATCTATTATCATCTACACATCTCATTTACTTGCAAATAACGAGACCAAGGGGATTGACAACCCTCTTGCCGCGTTGGGTGCAAGTGTGTGCTCTTTTGTGTGCAGCTGCTGAAGACGGTTGATGACCGATATTCATATTGGTTTGATAAACCTTGGTTCTTAACTGAGGGAAATACTTACCCGCATTGTGCTGCATCACCCGTTCTTTTCATGGAAAACCCAACGCAGATCACAAGCATCAGACCTCCTTCATGGCCTTCCTAGTGTTCCTGATGATATCTACCTGAGAAGCCAGGATGCACCTCTGTTCCTTGGCCAGCCTCATCTTCTCCATCTTCAGCTCAATCTTGCACTGCTCCTCTAAATCTGCAAGCTTTGTCTTGACATCTTCAGTATTCTTTGTTGCATTCTCATGTTCCATATGTTGCACCGTTACATCTTGCCAATCAAAAAGTTGGCCAACTTCCTCAACCATGTCACTGAATTGCTTGGCCATGAATTCATTCTAGTTCTCCAGTTTGGCTATTTTTTGTCATAAGCATGTCTATCCATCACCCTGCCATAATTCTGGTCATGAAACATCTCCCACAGTTTTGTTAGGCACCTCCGAAGTATGACGGGCCAGGGACCATCGACCCACTGAATCACTCCATAGTTAATACCTCCCTGCAAATTCAGTTAACACAAGCAATTCAGTAATCAGTATAAAATTCAGTTTTCACTATCAAATTCAGTTAACACTAGCACATTCAGTTAACACTAATAATCCAGTTAACCAAACACCGGTGAGGCTAGGAGCAAGGGGACCGTGAAGTGTTATACCAAACACCGGTGACAGTAAGGTTTAGTATGGTAACAGGGATCATATACTTGGGCATTCATGAGGTGTAGTCATTAAACACCCAATGCTTTTGTCTGATTTGATTATCTTAATTATCGGGGCAACCCCATGAGATGGATAGGGCATTCGGTAGAACAACTGATTCTTGATACAGGACTCGTGCCAGTCAAGATGTAATTTGGACACGTCTCCCACTCTGATATGAAACAAGCACATCTCGATGGTTGACTTCCCAAGCACAAATTAATATCCTATTTGATCCCAACACAAATACATGGTTGTAAGCGTTAAGACCTCATACCCGTACCTCTTTTTATTATAAGTGTTTGAATCACTATTTGCTTGCTGATCCGGTCAAAAGGTTGATTTGACACTTTGGCAAATTAAAGCTTGCTAGAGACCATTGCTTCAAGGGAATCTTCCTCTTGTGGGTTCGATACCTAGGGTCACCTCTGGGGAAATAGGTGTGGGATACCCTTTTATGTTACAACACTGGATAAATAAAAAGGAGATATCAAAGTCTCAGCCAAATGCCTCTAAAGTTGGAGCGATGAGTGGATCGTGAATATTAATCTAAAATTGATATTGCCCTTTAGCTCATATTCCGGCTAGACATGGCTATGGATCAAAGATAGCTAACTGTGGATGAGGTGGCTCTCGGGAAACTTCTAAAGAAGAATCTGCTTGGCCTTTGCTCTTTGCAAAGAACCATTGCGTGACAACGATCTAGGCTTCTGTTTCTGTGGGAGGGGGACACTAATACAAAGTCTTTTCACTGCAAGCAAAGCACCGGAAGCATAAGAACATCATCACGATGCCGAGCCACAACAATAATATATACACAGGCCAGGAACACATTGCAAGGGCAGTTGACGAGTACTACACCTCCCTTTTTGGTTCATCTCCGCAATGAGAGCACTGAATCAACTTGGATTCTCTAGACATTCCTTCTCGTGATTTGTCCCACCTTGAGTTTCCTTTCTCTGAGGAGGAAGTAGAGAAGGTAGTCATGGCAATGCCATTGGATAAGGTGCCCGGGCCCGACGGCTTCATCGATAGGTTTTCTGCCACGTGTTTGGACATTATCAAGCATGACTTCTTGAGGGCAATCCATGTGTTCTACACCGGTGATATGAGAGGGTTGTCGGTTACCAACCAAGCCTTTGTCTCCCTATTGCTGAAGGTGGATGGGGCCTCGGACATCAAGGGTTTTAGGCCGCTCAGCCTGGTGCATGGGGCAACATTTTTTTGACAAGGTCCTTTCAAACAGACTTGCGGATGACTTGCCCAACCTTGTGGGATACAACAGAGTGCATTTGTACGTGGAAGGTCCCTACTTGCTAATTTCATGCTTGCTTAGTGCATTGCCAAACGATTGCACGCTCTCAAGGATGCAACCGTTATGGTGAAACTCGATATTACAAAAGCTTTTCATTCCGTCCAATGGCCATTCTTATTGGAGGTTTTGCAAAAGATGGGGCTTACCATGGGAGAATGTGGATCTCGGAACTGCTTGCTACATCTTCGACGCGGATATTGGTGAATGGTGTGCCCGGGGAAACTATCTCCAGTTGCCAAGGGCTCCGGCAGGGAGACCCATTATCGTCGATGCTCTCCATCCTAGTTATGGAACCATTGCAACATTTGTTTGACCTAGCTTCAATAAGAGGATCGCTTGCCCCGTTGGCGAGAGTGGGAATGAATCAGAGGATTTTGATATTTGCGGATGATGTCATGATCTTTATGAAGCCACTCGGTTTGGACTTGACTACATGCTCGACCCTTCTGGAGGTGTTTGGACCTACGTCCGGTCTAAGGGTGAACAAATCAAAGAGTGTAGCTATCCCCATCAGATGCACTGAAGACCAGGCGAGGCTTGTTAGTGACGTCTTAAACACTTATGTAGTCTGGTTTCCTTGCAAGTAACTAGGTTTCCTCTCACCATCAGAAAACAATCGGCGGCCCAGCTACAAGGATTGGTGGACCAGCTTGCAAACAGTCTACCACGATGAAAGGGCTGATGATTGATACTTGTGATCTGCGTTGGATTTTTCCCCGAAGAGGAGGGGATGATGCAGCACAATATATATAAGTATTTCCCTCGGTGAGAACCAAGGTTATCGAACCAATAGGAGGATCACACAACTTCCCGTCTTCAGCGCCTACACACAAAAGAGCAAACACTTGCACCCAACGCGGGCAAGAGGGTTGTCAATCCCCTTATACTCGTTACTTGCAAGCCATAAGTAGTGTAGATGATAGTTGGATAAATATTAATTCCAAAATAAATAAAAAGTAAATAATGGCAGCAAGGAAATAATAGTGTTTATACATTTATATGTGAATAGACCCGGGGCCATAGTGTTAGCTAGAGGCTTCTCTCTCGAAGAAGGCATACGGTGGGTAAATAAATTACTGTTGGGCAATTGGTAGAAAAGCGCATAGTTATGCAATATTTATTCACGACAATGATCATGTATATAGGAATCACGTCCATAAACAAGTAGACCGACTCCTGCCTGCATCTACTACTATTACTCCACCCATCGACCGCTATCTAGCATGCATCTATAGTATTAAGTGAAACGGAGTAATGCTTGGAGAATGATGACATGATGTAGACAAAGTAAACTCAATTAATATGAATAAACCCCATCGTTTTACCCTTAGTGTCTTGTCTCCTACTTTGTCACTGGGATATAGAGCACCACAAGATTGAACCCACTACAATGCACCTCTCCCACTGAAGATAAACCAATCTAGTTGGCCAAACTAAACCGATAGATCGAAGAGAATTACGAAGTTATAACAATCATGCAAATAAAATACCAGCAAGTATTCAATATCTTTTCATGAATAATCTGAACATAAACCCACAATTCATCGGATCCCAACAAACACACCGCAAATAGTGATTACATAAGATAGATCACCGCGGGAATCGCGATGATCTTGGCAATGAAGAACATAGAGAGAGAGAGCCATCTAGGTACTAACTACGGACCCGTAGGTCTGTAGTGAACTACTCACGCATCACCATGGGAGCAGCAAGGTTGATGTAGAGGCCCTCTGTGATCGACCCCCCCGGGAAGGGCACCGGAACAGGGCTACAGATGGGCACACGGCGGAACAGAGACTTGCGGCGGCGGAAAAAGTGTTTCGGGAGGGTCTCTAGGGTTTTGGGGGAATAATGAGAATTCATAGGCCAGAGAACAACGCCAGAGGGCTGGGGAGGTGGTCCCAGGCCATCAGGGCACGACCACCCCCCTGGCACGCCCTGTTGGCTTGGTGTCACCTCATGTGGCCCCCGGTCTCCCTCTGAAGCTTCCAGGTCCTTATTTTGTCCAGAAAAAATTGTCAAAAAGTTTCGGGGTATTTGGACTTCGTTTGGTATGGCATTCCTGAAAAACCAAAAACATGCAGAAAACAACAACCAACACTTGGCACTGGGTTAATAGGATGGTGCTAAAAAATAATATGAATCAGCAAATATATGACCAAAAAGTATCCTAGAATGGTAATATTATAGCATGGAACAATCAAAAATTATAGATACGTTGGAGACGTATCAATGATGCCCAAAAGTGATCGGTTGTTGCTTATTCATTTGGTACTTTGTGCGATTCCGATTCACTCAATGATGTCTATCGATCTACCACCCAAAACGCTGACAACGATGAACAGAATCTGTAGAAGCTTCCTGTGGTGCACAAGTTCAGAAGCAAACGGGGGCAACTACAATTGCTTGGGAAACAGTTTGTTCCCCAAAATGGGCTGGTGGCTTAGGCGTTCCAAACTTGCACTAGTTGAACACCACGATGCAGGTAAGATGGCCATGGCTCAGTAAGTAAGACGATTCCCGACCGTGGAGTGAATTTGAGATCACAGTATCGAATGAGGCAGTGGCACTATTTAGAGGGGCGACAGTGACCATGGTGGGCGATGGGTTGACATGCCTGTTTTGGGAAGATATATGGCTCCACAAAGTCAGAGTTGCGTAGATTGCACCATGGGTCTATAGCAGAGTGTCGAAGCGAATCAGGAGGTCTAGAAATGTGAGGACCGCCATGCAGGATGGGGCGTGGGCTTTGGAGGTCGGAGCTGACATGGACTTCCAAACTATCGGGGAGTTCTTGTCCCTGTGGGACCGAGTGCAGCAAGTACAACTAACGTAGTACCGCGCGGACGCCCTTAGGTGATCTTGGGAACCAAATGGGTAGTTCTCGGTTCGCTCGTGTTATGCAACAAAATTTGTGGGACGAGAGGTAGCTCCTACGGCGGAGTTTACATGGAAATCAAGAGCCCCCTGCAATGTCGTTTTTTCGCATGGCTAGCGTTGAAGAATAGGTGCTGGACGTCTAACAAGTTTTGGCTAGAAGAGGATTGTTGCATCAAGATTCCCGCCCCTTCTGCAACCCAGACGACCGAACGATGCATCACCTATTGATTGGGTGTGTGTTTGCAAGAACATTATGGCATCTGATATGTCATGCGATAGACAAATCGGGATGGGAGCCGGCCCCAGATGAGTCACTTGTTGAATGGTGTGCTAGCAAGACCACGGTGGATGGGCAGTAGAAGGACCTAAGATCTATCATAATCCTTGGCCTTTGGGAACTTTGGAAACATACGAGCACAATTGTGTTCGATGGGGTGTCACCCCCAACAAATTTTGTGGGATCTAGGATCACGAGCGAGTCGAAGGCGTGGAAGCAAGCAAGCATAATCGAGGGAGACATAGAGCATCTTAGTGGAGGGTTAGCTCCATGGGTCATGAGTGAGGAGTAGGCTTTACCCGTAGAGTGTGGAACACACAGTCTTGTTCACTGATACGTCTGTTGTAAAAGACTAAGTGGAGGGGCTCTTCCACCCCATCTCCCTCTTTCAATATATACGCATGTTTTTCAATATATATGCCTGTTTGTGCGTATTCGAGAAAAATACCAAGTAAATCTATACACCGAGTATCTGATACCTGTATTTCATGGTGTCCACTGACGCAGTTAGACACACCAGGAGGTGCCCGTTTCGAGAGGCTTGCCTGCTCCATGCTCCATGGGCACGTGACGAGCGAACAACGAGTCTGTGTATTTTATGCGTTGCAGGTGTTTTCTTCTCGTGGGAAACAACTACATATATGATCATCGTGATATTCGCACGAGATTATAACAGAGCATAAATTAAGGGGAGCAAATTTTTCTCCTTCCTAGGTCAACACTTGTAGAAATTATTCTTCACCAAAAAAATACTTATAAAAATAGAGGCAACACACCAAATTGTTACCGCAATTAGAGGGAGCGAGTCAATATGCATGATGAAGACTATGGATCAATAAGATCTTGTCGATGGATTGGTCCAATAGTAGTTTGTGGCCTGTTTTTAGTACACATACACCCTACACCCTACATGAAACAAATTCAAAAAAATACGAACATTATGCCAAGTCTATATAATTTAAACCCTGCCGAGTTGATCCATCACAAGAAACCTAACCATTTAGCTAACCTGGGCTGAAGTGCTTCAAGCTCAGTATTGTTGTTGTTGTGTAACACGTACGATGTATTTGTGGAATTATTAAATTTTTGGCAAGAGAAACGGAGATGTAGGAAGAAAAAAGCCGGGTTTTCCTCTCTTCCCCGCCGCCATGAGAGGACGAACTTCCAGCGCCGTCCTCCGGCGGCTCTCCTCCGCCGGCGCTTCGGTCGTCGGTGGTGAGGGGGGGTCGCCGGATCCATGCGTGTGGATCGTTCGTTTTTAGTCCGCGTAGTCTAGGTTTTTAGGTTGTCCACCGTCTTGGCTTCGGCAGCGGCGATGGCGGCGCTGAATAAAGATTATTCGGATCCTTCCCTGACGAGGCCATCGGTTCTATGGTTGGGGATGGATTTGCAAACTAGTCTGTTCAAGTAAGGATGGCGTGGCAGCGGCATCCTCGTGGTGGACCTATGTTCTCGGGCTCCGCCGTTGCGACGACGTTTGCTCCAGCGTCGGCGTGGAGCTTGGGAGGTAGTCCAAGAGCAGATGCAGATTGTGGTCTGCATCAACGGCATCTGGAAGACGAAACGTGTGCTGGGTTCGTGGTTCGTGGATGGCAGGTATGGTTTCCTCCTTCGACGTCTTAGTCGTGGTGGGGTGCCAGATCTGGAGTTTGATGGCGTGTCCGGGGTGTTGCCCCGGTCTGATTAGTTCAACGGCAAGGGCTTCACTTTTGGCGAGCCACCTTGGAGGTCCGTAAAGCTGCATATCAGCGACGGAGCGGCGTCGAGCTCGGGCGGGGAGGTGATTCGTCATTCTTTTCTTCGGTGGCTGCTGTGGTGGTGTCGGAGGCAGGTGACGGACGTTGGTGTCAAACTCAGAGATGTTATTCTATCTTTTCAGTTTTGTCATGTCGGTCTTTACGTGACTTGTACTTTGATCTTTATGATATATGAATGAGACACATATTACCAATATTACCAAGGAAAAAAAGAAAAAAGCCGGGGCTCGACTTACCGATGCTTGCCACGTATCGCTGGGAGCACGTCCTGTTCCCTCAAGCGAACGGACGTCCCCAAGAGCTCCCGACTCCCGAGCCAACCACCAGACCAGAGAGGGCCTCCTCCCCGAGCGCGACAGCTAGGGTTACTAGCCGCCGCCGACCCACCGCCACTGCCGCCGGCCCTCCGCCGCGGCGCGCCCAGCCGGTCCAAGCGTCCGCTGCCCCGCCGCCGGTACAGGATCCCAGGCAACGCCTCCCTCCGCCGAGCAGCCGCTCCCGCCAGCAGCGCCTCCCTCAATCCCTCCCTCCCTGCAGCCGCCGCCGCCCCGGAGCTACCCCGGCGACCAGTCCATAGGCAGGTAGCCACCACTTCTCCCTCCTTCCTCCATCTTCCCTCTCCCCTCAACCCCCCTCCCCCCATCCTTCGCATCCTCTGTTCGTTCAATTTTTTTTCCTGATTTTTGCATTGGATGAGCACTCATGCCTTCACTGCATCGCACTCCTCAACTGCAGTTGAAATTAGTCCCGATTTAGAGGTGACCATGTTCGTCTAGTGCACGTATTATGCTGATTAGTCTGTCTGACACAAGACGCCCTTTCCTCTTATTAGGTGTCAGTTCCAAATGGTTATCTAGAGACAAATTCATTGAAGGCTCCTCAATGGATTTGAATGCATCACCGTTGCCCGAAGATGATGACCAGGGTTATGAAGAGCCAGTTGAGCTTGATTTCGGACAGGATGAAGATCATGTTGAGTCTGCTGTTGAGATAATGAGAAGGGTAAATAAAATCATCCATTCTGGCCATAAAATGTATCATGCGGTTGATTGCTTTTGTACTTCGGTTGTGATAATGGTGAACTGCAAGACATGCATATGTTATACTTGATGCTGTATTTAGCAGCATTTGCTGAATTTCCTCCTTGAGTAGAGGGCATGCTTTTGAACTTTGTCGATTGTAACCATGGTAGTACATCTGACTTTACCTTTTAAGCGGTATGTTAGGCTACAATAACTCTCAATATAAGGACCATGGTATTGTCTCTTTTGGAGATAACCATGTCTTCATGTTACTTTTATTGCTAGCCACGCGGCATTGGTTTTCATGCTTTCAGTTTACGATTCTTTCAGCTTATGTAGTTCTTGGATCTGGTTGTGGCCTATGGCAAGAGCGAAGGTGTTCTTTCCACCACCTGTATTTGGTCTCTAGGGCACAGCCTGTCATATTTAATCTGACTACACATTCATGATTCATGCATGTTAAGTGGGACAGCGTGTGGTCACGTCAAGTGGGGTGTCCAGTATTTTCTTGTTGTGTGTACAAGATGTCAACGTGTGTGTGTGTGTGTGTGTGTGCGCGCGCGTGTGCGTGTGATGATCAGATGGTCTGAGTGGTGGTTGTGGGTTGTGTCGTATGTGTCCCTCTTTGTATTTTTCCCTCAAAAAGCTCATGTGGCTCTTTTGTTACTCCCTCCGTTCACAAATATAAGTTGTTCTAACTTTTTTCAGAATCGAATGTATATAGACACATTTTAGTGTGTTTGTTCACTCATTTCAGTCCGTATGTAGTCCATATTGAAATATCCAAAACATTTTATATTTGTGAACAAGAGGGAGTATTAAATTAAGTTGTTTGGCGTTCTATAAAACAGCAAAGGTGCAAAGTGGAATATAAATAATTCTGGTCTTCCGTTGGTACCCTTTTTTATGTTGCACTTACCGTCATAGGAACGAGAAGAACGACGCAGAAAGTTAAAGAGAGATCAACCAGATGAGGGATCAAGGCCACGACCACAACAACAACAGGTTAGGAATGATCATGTGAACCAAAACAAGATTGGCGGATACAAACGAGTTAAAGAGACACCTCAGGGTATGTGTTGTATCTGAAAAGCCATATTCTTGTGCATCATGTCGAATTTTCCTATGGTTACGTCTTGTCGTTGTATTCTTGTTTGTCGATTCTTAAATAAATCATTACTATCCTATAGGATTCTCCGAAGTTCATTGCAAAAGATACTTATGCTTAGCCTAAAAAAACACTTATGCTAAGTAGATTTTTGATATTTTTCACCCTTGCCTCTGACATTGTCCTTATTGTCAGGTTGGTTGGATTGCCCTGCATCTGGTCAACCAATAGACAAAATCATACCTTCTAAAGTTCCGTTGGATGAAACATTCAACGAGTCGGTTCTTCCTGGAAAAAGATATTCTTCCAAACAAGTTGTTAATAAACAAAGAAAGGCTGGCAGAGATGTAAGTACTGTTTTCTACTCACATGACACGGACGCACATGCCATTACTTATTACTCCCTCCGTTCCTAAATATAGGGTGTATAGTTTTTGACACGGAAATTAAAGAACGCACGTGGAGGGAAAATTTCACAAGTTTTGGGCGAGATTACACCTGCTAATTGACATCAGAAAATAGAGGAGCTTGCCTGATATAAGGAAATGTAATCAAATCCCTAAAACAAATATCCAAACGAGTGGTGCAACGCAATACACCTTGTATTTTGGATTTTTTCTCAAAAATCTATACACCTTATATCAAGGAACAGAGGGAGTATGTTATAGGCTGGATATTGTGCTTCTTTCCTGTTATCTGGCCCTACTTTGAAACGTTCATATTTGAACCAAGTTTTTTCTGACATAGAATACATGCATTTCTTTATCCATGCTCAGTTTGTACTCATGATGATTGTCGTTATTCCTGCCCGTTCTCTTGTATGGGCATATGATGTTTGTGCTACTTCCCCTACTTACACACTGATGGTCACATGTCATCTATTGCTCAAGTGAATATTATATCTCAGTTCCATATTCATTTAGTTTGATTTGTGTTACAAACTTCCACTGCATTGATAACAATGCTTAAAATACGGTGGTTTGCTACGATTCATGATTAGCTGACTTATATTAGTCCAGAGGGATCGCTAACTTGTTTCTCAAATATGCCGACTCCTCAACCACACTTGAGGAGGTGATAGAAAGTATGGACGCTTTGAAATATTTGTTGAAGCAAAGAAGTCTTCTGAAAAGAGCATAGCATATGACAAGGAACGAAGATACTATTGACATGCATCTTGCATGTCTTGGTTGCCTAGTTATCAAGTACTGGGGCAAGAGAAAATACATTAAGCTATGTTATTCCGCTACCACTAGTTAGTTGGCATTTGCAATCATAACTGAACAGAGGTAAATTTATTTTCTTGTTCTTAAAAATTGGAGATACATTAATTTTAAACTTCAGTCCTTATCATTTGTGCCGAAAGACCTGTCTTTCTAGCCATAATAAAGGTAAACTTACTAGATCATAGATGCAATTTACTGTACACTTGGACATGTGGAGCTGTAACAGTTGCTTGAAGTATCTCAATTCTCAATTGACATACTCTCTGCTAATTGTCTCATTTCCTATCTTCTAGCTATTTGTTATTGAAGAGAGCTCTACAATCCGTAATGTGTACTTGATTTTATAAATTTGGAACACATTATAGCTTGTTGCCCGTATTAACTATTCCCCCCCCTGTTTTTTATCAGATAGGTTTAGTGATTGACTTGACAAATACTTCTCGGTACTATTCACCAGCAGAGTGGACGAGACAAGGTACTAAACATGTCAAGGTGAGAGTGAGACCTCAGTTTAGATAATAAAATATGTATATTCCAGCATTAATAAAAACTAATTCCCGTGACATTTCTGTTCATTTCAGATTGCTTGCAGGGGGAGAGATGCTGTACCAGAAAATGAAGCTGTTAACACGTTTGTGTATGAGGTAACCCAGATTCCTAGTTTGATGACCTTGCAACTATGCCCTTTAGATGTATTTTTGGTTAGACATGAATATGTAAACTTCAAATCTTCTTTTAACGGTCTGGGCGTCGATTTATTATTATTATTGTGGGTTATTGAAATGGACTGCTGAAGAAAATGGTGAACACCTGTCGTGAAGGTTTTAAAACAGATATTTGCTGCGTTTTCTTACCGGGACTAGTTAAACATGGTGCTCTATACTGTAGTTGCCTACATAACATATGTTGCTTATGTGTCGAATTCAGTGTTCAAGAAAGTGTTTTCTTGCTTAAGCGCTTAGCAATGGCAAACCACTTCGCTTTTGCCCTAAGCGGTAGATTAAGCTTTTTTTCTTAAATTTGACCAGAATTTGACTGTTTTTGAACCACTTTTGCTTGTCTGCTTGCGCAATAGTGGCAATATGCCATTTATCTTATTATTAGGCTCTGTTTGGGAACTATTTCCTTCATATTCTGGCAAAATTCTGGCACATGATCTCTATTAGGTTATGACTATTTGAACTGAACTGCATTTTAGTTGTTATTTTGCTTGCTATGTAAACCTGACGTGTATTTGCTATGGTGTGAACTGTATTTTAGATGCTATATCAATTACCCATGTGCCATGTTTCCTATTTACTGTGTATATTATTCAAAATCTGTCAAATTCTAGCCAATTTCAAAAAACACTTAAGCGCCCATTGCTCTAAGCTGTGGCCTTCCGCTTTGCTTACGCTTTCCGCTTTTTTGAACATTGGTCGCATTGATAGTTAGGTAAACTGGCTAAGTATAAAAGAATGGAAGTCTAATAAAATAATAATGATGCCAGATCAAGTGCATGCATGTGTCTGCTGTTTCTCATTCATTTCAGCCATCTACAAATTATTGAAATACTAGTAACCATACACGTGCGAAGCATGACTTAACATAATAAACATGAAAACAATATACTTATCTTAATATCTATAAGTATATTGCCTTGTTTTTTTGGATGTTTTCTTGCATTCAATATTGTTGATGTGGAAGAAAACTAAAAAAACATGTAGTTCGGAAAACTGGTTTAGAAATGCTAGTAGATATTAGATGGCAACATATTACAGGCACAAAAGAAAATAAGTCCACATATATTGATCATTGTAATTATGTTGAATCAAGAAACATTTTTCAGAATTTTCTTCAGAGCAGAAAAATAAAACTCATTTTGGTAAAGAAATATCTCATAAAGAACCAGTAAGCAAAAGTTCTTGTCCACAACCATTGGATCATTGTACTCGGAGGGCCATAAGTACAATCTATATCCATACAAATATACACGAGTTGGTTGGGATACTTTTGATTTGTGCTATCCAAAAACTTTAATCTAATTTCACAATTACCCATCCAATGTTGTCTCTGAACGTATCAATGTTCTTTTATGTAGTCTGTAGAAATACTGAATCTATATGTGAAATTTCTTAAGTGCTGTATTGTGTTCCCTAGGAAAGAATGTGGCTGTCACTCGTGTCTGGGGAACAAGTTAGGTTTTTAACGGTTTAAAAGTTCTAAAAAATCATGAAATAATACTGGAGCATCACGACAATGATGTAAGGTGATCCATCCCTCAAAAAAAATGATGTAAGATGATCCATGAGTTATTTTATTCTTTATATTTTGAGTGTTCATACCGAAACAACTTTGCCTGGCTACACGTGGGTATTGTAGTCTCCCCACTTGGAAAACACATAGACCAGAATATTGATAACCTAATTGCAGCAAGTTTCCTTTAAACAATCTAGCTGATGAATCTCTATCCATGCTAAATTTTAGGTGTTGGCGTTTCATGAGCGCCAGAAGCCATCAAGGAATCCCAAATACGTACTTGTTCACTGTACTCATGGGCATAACCGTACTGGCTTTATGATTGTTCATTATCTAATGCGCACACAACTGTCTAGTGTTACTGAGGTGAGACAACTTATGCTTCAATTGTAATTTATTCATTTATTGTCATATTTTTCCCCTTGGCTAAATCTTTTGTTTGCTAGGCGTTAAATATATTTGCTCAAAGACGACCTCCAGGAATATATAAAACCGACTACATTCAAGCACTGTATTCGTTTTATCATGAAGTTCCTGAAAGTATCACATGCCCACCGACACCAGAATGGAAGAGGCCTTCTGATCTTGATCTGAATGGTGAAGCTAAGCAGGATGACGATGACGACAATGGCGAGCCTGCACCGTCACCAGTAGGTGTTTCTTCCAGTACATGTTTTGAAAATTCTCTGTTAATGCCACACCCAGGTCAACATTATGACTTATAAGATGATTTGACAACCTCCAGCTAATAGATCTGTTTTAAACGAACATGTGGGGCGCATGCAGTGTAAAATGTAAACTAGCATTTGTATTCCTGTGAACTTTGCATGCAAAATTTAGAAAATGATCAAAACCGTTGGTTAGATATTTTCTATATGCCAGCAACATTTTAAGGAAATTTGATTATATTTCGGAGAAAGTAAGATCCTTTCATGTACTTCTGTCTTTGACACGAAATCTTACCGTCTGACATAATACCTTTCCCCCTACATCCCACCAATACAACAATAACAAATCTATTAGCCAAGGCAACAGTATTTTAGGATATTTTTGGAAGCTTACAAAGTTTGCATGGGTCGCATTGAATTTGGATCAACACCTACATGCCATCTCATATGCTGTTTCCTTGTGAATCTATTATCCTTTTTACTAGATAGGTCCAGGGTTCTACTCAAGTATTAATAGTTCCGTACAACACTTTCTTATATTGTTAATGTTTCACAAAACATTCCTGCTTATTGTAGGAACCTGCAGATGATAAGACCATTACTAATGATGATGTTCTAGGGGATGCTGTACCTTTTGACCAGCAAGATATCTTGCGTGGCATATGTTTCAAGTTGCTTGATTTTGTGCCCAATGTAAGTTATAAATCTGTCTTTTGCTCTTATTCACATCTTTCACATACTCCTCAGTCTTCCCCACCCCTAAAGTTGATTCCTTCGTTGTATGCCGACGGAAAAATATTGTCACATTTTCGTTTGCGTAGTTTGGTCTTGTCACTATGCCACTATGTATGTACTCATAGTTATGTTCATTATACGATCACTAGTTCCATTTTCTCAGACCAGTTTACAAAATTCCGCTTTATTTGGATTAGTATGGTACTGCCGTACTGGTTTCAAGAATCTTATTTGATCAAAATCTGAACACAGTTAACTTGTTGCAAACACAGATGGTTAACTCATCTCGTATCAAGTAATGTTTGAAGTTTGACGCAGATTATACATAATGATACCTTTGTATTCTCTAGAATCTATGGCCATCCATTTAATTTATTAGTGGATGTAGCTTCGATGAATAGGTGTGACGATGAGAACTTCTTTTTGCTGGTGTTGGAGATCATTACATTGAAGTTTGTGCATATTACACTGTCTTGGTTTTTTAGGTATCCTTTTTTAACTGTAGCTATCCCTTTATTTTGAACTTACCACACTATCCCTGTATAATCATTGTGCGCACAAAGGCAAGCTTCTTACAGTGTCCTGCTACCCTTTTGCTTACCAGGGTAGAGCTAATGCTCAATTTCCAGGATCTCATCCAGTTTCCCTTAACAGGTATCACTTAATCCAATTTAGCTGCTGTTTTTGCGAAGTGGTCTTGGTGTACAAATGCGTGTTCTCTTAGGCAATTTCCCACCAAATAACCCCACTATATGCTAAATCATGTAGTACTAGAGATGAGCACAATTAAGGGCAACAAGTTACCCCCTATTAAGGCATTAGCTCCTTGTTATGTATGCAATTATGCATACATTGGAGGCTACATTTTAGATAATTTGTTCTACTTTGTTGTGGTCACTAATATTTCTTTGCACTTTGTAGAAGCCAATATGGCATATGCATATATTGACATTGTATACTAAGTAACGGAGTTGCATGTTTACCCCTAAAATAATTCTTATAAGTAAAGCGAGAAATGACTGCCATATAAGGAAGAAATGTGTCTTGGTGATAGCTGTAGATTTTTTTTAGCATCAGTGGTTATCTTGCTTAGATGGAATATGGGTGCAAGACTCTATCCCAGTGCAGATGCTGTTTGTTCATTTTGTCAAGCAATAAAAGTCAGGATTACACCCTTCTGTGTACTATTTATATAAGTAAACCTGTAGATTGACACCATTTGTCTTTTTAAGGTTCGTAGGACAAGATTTTTATGTCTGGAATAATCGTGATGCTCATTTTGATCCTTGAGATGTATCTTTTGTTTAGATGTATCTCTCTGTCTCTTACCTCTCAACTATCAAATTTGATTCGGGAATCGGAATTAGTTGACCGTCTATAATTTGATGACACAAGCATTGTTTGAGGAAATGTTTCTGCAGTCAGGAATGGTTGATGTGCCAAATACTCCCTCTGGAACTTAATATAAGACGTTTCTTTGACACTACAGAGGGAGTGGATAGTAGAGAATAGAGAATGCAATTCTTTGTTTATACACAGAGCGTGTTCCAACTAGGGCATGCAGATCATAAAGTATGGCACATGCAAGTATCATTTGACCATAATGTAGCTCTAATTTATAAGCTTCTAATGCCTTGTTGAACAAAAAACAGTTGAATGAAGCTAGAGGAAAGGATAAACATAATTAGAGTTGGGAACCAAGTTCAACCTTTCATTGGGACTGGAGTATGGATAGTCCAGTACTATAGCCTCATATCCTTGGGTAAAACTTGCATAAACCCCCTACCTTTCTCATCAATTCCTCCTACTCCCCATTTTAGTTCTTGCTATCTTATCTCATATTTGCCGCTTTGTCGCCTATCAACCCAATGATGAGTTGATGACATGACACCCTTCTTCAGTTCCTCCTCCTGGTCCAAGGTCATGTTGCTTCATCCTTTTGTGCCGTGCACTCCTAAAAAAATCTTAATTCCTAGCCACCTCCTTTTGCTGCTCTGACTGGTACTTTCTCCATGGCAAAGACTATTTCTCTTGTGGTATAGTTGACGCATTCTACTGCGTGTTGTATTGTTTGATGTTGCCATTTTGGTGCACATCCTTATATAGCATGTGGCAACATTCAAGAGAGTGCCTGTGTCATCGAAATACATAGTCACCATGCATGCTTAATGTAATACTCTCCCTAAGCACTGAACGTTAGGTCTTACAGCTGTCTTCTGCCGTTCCATGCTATACTGTTATGGCCAACTAGTTTGCCATAATTGCAGTTTTTTTTCCGATTGAAAGTGAAATATCGAGAAAAGAAAAATGTTATGCGTGGAATTATAATAAAAAGAAAGGCTGGTCCGCCATCAACTAGTTTTGGCTAGGTTGAATTGAAGCAGTTATTCTTTAATTAGACAATAATGCGAGTCTCGTCCTCTTAAGAAATAATAGCAGTTATAGTGTTCTTATTCCGTTTTGGCCTTTTGAACTTTCCATTAACTCATGTTATTTTGTGTCTCAATATGAAGCGAGAACCTGCAACTTCTGAGACAAAGATATTATTATGCTACGTGGAAAGCTGATGGAACACGATACATGATGCTTATGATGCGGGATGGCTGTTTCTTAATAGACCGAAACTTCTGCTTTAGAAGAGTTCAGATGCGTTTTCCTATTAGGAATGTTAATGATGTAAGGCCTCATTTTTTTGGTTTGGATAACAGGCGTAGTGCATTTTCTTTTCTTTCGTTATATTGCAGAATTTTACTTTACCTCTGTTTTCCGAACTCAAGGGTTTCCACAACTTTACATTGATCGATGGAGAAATGGTTGTAGACACCATACCAGGTGGTGCATTGAAGCGGAGGTACTTAGCGTATGATCTAATGGCAATTAATTTCTCCTCCAAAGTCAAGGTAGAAACTTCTTATCTGTTATCGCTAACTTAGTTGCCATTTTATCACCTTCTCAATTGCTGATTTGTATACGCCTGGTTGTTTTTGGTATTTCATCTGTTTTGGGGGTGTAGCATGAGTACCAGAGATCTCATTGACCTTTCACGGGAACTCATTGTTGTGAGATAATAATACAGTATAGAGCACTACAAGTTTATCAGAAGTGTTTGACAAAAATATAGCTATACTATTTTGATTGATAGAGAAGTAACCTCTTAATTTTAGATATCACTGATGAAATATTTGTGTGTAAATGATTTTAATCTACGTGGATATATGAATATATGGTGATTCTGAAGTTTAATTATCTGCACTACTCTGTACTGTAGTGACCACATTTTATTTAATCTCTGGATGCAGTTGCCCTTTTCTGACAGGTGGAAGCTACTTGAGGATGAAATAATTCGTCCACGCATCTATGAGAGAAAGCAGTTTGAAACTGGTCTTAAAGGCAATCCATCATACAGATATGACCTGGAACTTTTTTCGGTACCTAAATCTAGATGTATTATTTTATTTATTTTATTGTGGTACGATGTTCAGTGGATGACTATAAACAGTTCTCTGATATTTGGCTTTTATCAGGTAAGGAGAAAGGATTTTTGGCTGCTTTCAACGGTGAAGAAATTGCTCAAGGAGTTTATTCCAGCACTTTCACATGAATCTGATGGACTTATATTTCAGGTAGGGTGGTCTTGTCCTTTCTGGCTTGGATACATGATGGTAATCGTCCATGGAAATTGGAGAGTACCAATAATATATCTTATAAGGCAGTCGAGAAAAAGTTATAGACAGATCAGTGTACTTATCTTTGTATTGTAGATTAAGAACATTTTTTTACACTGTTTCTGGCTTCATTTTTATCATGCTATCTCCTCTTTTTCTGAAAATTAGTAATAAAAAATGTTAATCTGAAGTGGTCATCCGGCTCTTATCGCTGAACTGGTTCTAGAAGTGGTTGTGTTTCAAGGTTAGCTTCCTGCATACTAATAACAATGTTTTCCGTGACATGGAAGTAACAATGAGCTTGATTTCTTGTGAGAGCAATCATCCTTTATCATCCATATAAATCTGAGCAATCATCCTTTATCATCCATATAAATCTTGCCCTAGAGCATGCTAATGTCATGCAGTTAGGAACACTTGTGCATTGAAAATAGCTGCAGTTCATTCAAGGGCATACCCTGCCCTAGCTCTGATTTCCTTAACAAGGCACTATGTTTGACTTTTTGATGAGTCACTAGTGACATATTGGCTAGAATGAAATTTTGTGTCACTTTAGAAAACCTAGCTAAAGATGCTTCCATGCAGCTATTGTTTTCAGTTCATGTATTTCTTCATGCATTTCAAGTTATACGCTTAACAGATTTTTGTTTTTCTTCAATTTTCTATGTGTTTAAGTGTTTCTGTTATTCTTAATAGGGCTGGGATGATCCATACGTGAATCGTACCCATGAAGGTCTTTTAAAATGGAAGTACCCAGAGATGAATTCAGTTGACTTTTTGTTTGAGGTTTGTATGCTTGTCATATTCTTGAATGTTAAATTGAGTATCAAACATGACTACTTTTGGTGCGGAATCTGTGTATGTGGATGTGTCTTGCTGAATTTTGTTTCAAATTTATTATTGTTCTAATTTCTTAATGCTGCAGACTGGTAGTGAAAACCGTCAGCTGATTTTTCTGTACGATAGAGGCAAAAAGAAACTTATGGATGGTACCCGGGTGGTATTTGCTGGTAAGGATGTGTTTGTAATACTTTTTTCAACCATTCCCTAGCACAATCATGCAGCGTTGCTATATTTGTAATACACTGATTAAGTGTTTCAGAATCTTGACATACCTGGTAACTTTGAAGTCTTCAACTATGGCTCTTGTATGATGTTGTCTTTAAATAGAATCTGCCACTACTTCAGTGTTTTCATGAGGCATCATGTCTCAATTCTTGGAGCAGACAATTTTGCTGTGATGTGATTTCATTTTGGACTTAATATTGGTGGTGTGCTGGAACTTCTGCAGATGATGTAGAGCAGTCTTCGATATCAGGGAAAATTGTTGAGTGCTCTTGGAATAAACAGGCGGACTGCTGGTTCTGCATGCGCATCCGAGCAGATAAATCAACTCCTAATGATATCAATACTTACAGAAAGGCATTTCCCTCTCTCTCTCTCTCTCTCTCTCTCTCTCTCTGACCGTGCTCGATTTCCTGAACCAAATCATGCTGAAAACTAGTGTCGGTATCAAGGTCATCCAATACATGTTATACACACACCTACAAAGTTCGGTATCTTGGTGATCCACGTTATAGAGAAATTGGACATGTGGCGCAGGCCACAGGCCCTGTAATGCATGTGAATCATAATTTTGTACTCCCTCTAGCAAAGTAGTGATCTAAAAGATCGTATATTAGTTTACGGAGGGAGTAGTACATTGTCTTCATAATTCAACATGACCTCTTCTGCTCTTAACGTCCCTTTCCTAAACTGGCTAGTGACCATTCCCAGTCTTGATTGTTGCTGACTACACCCAAATGGCAGATGATTGTCATTTTGCATTTGTGAGAATCATGTCATTACTAAATTAATCAAGACATACAGTTTTGTTTGATGAGTTAACCTTTCATGTTTCATTCATGGTTAGGTTGTCAATTAGCAGTCTGGTACACAATTCATAATGTTTTACTAATGATAGTCAAATGATGGTTGATAAATTTTGAGCTCTCCAATTTAATATATTTATTGTGATTGCCTTTTGCCTTCTTCCTATTGCAGACCATTGCTATTCTTCATAAATTATAGAATCCACTGTGCAATTTTACTTCATCTCCTGCTATGTAGACATCAAGAGTATGAGAAACAGAATCGGCATATACAGTCTTACAATTTCCATTGTCATATATATGGACAGGTGATGAGAAGCATCACGGATAACATTACTGAAGAGAAGCTCCTGGGCGAGATGAATGAGATCAGTAGCCTTCCAATGTACGCCGATAGGAAGGCTCACGCCGATAGGAAGGCCCATGCTGAGAAGATGGCTCACCAGCACAGAAGGAGGTGATAAGGCGAATAATCTTGGTCTTCTAAACTAGAGTCATCAATGCCGGCTGGCCTCTGTAGCCTGTGTATTTAGCAATAATCAATTTTTGACTTCAATTAAACAACAGCGGTCACTACACAAAGTTTTTCAATGCCTTATTATATTGGCCATTGTATATGTATCAATCCAGAGTCGTGTATATGTTTTATTGTGTGTCCTCACTCCTCAATGCTTGATATCATTGTCATTTGGTCTGTGCTTCGAAATAGCTTTATCAGCACTTCTTTTAACGGGCTGTGTTTTGTTTGCCCTATCCTTATGACCGTCTTGTTCTTTAATAAAGTTAAGAACGCACACAATAGTTGCATTGCCTATGACAAGTATGAGCAGTGGTGGGGAATGTGTCAAAGAAAGTACGCAGTGGTGGGAAATGTTTTTAGAATAGTGACAAATAATGTATTTTGGCGTCCTACGACATAGACATGTCCAACCATTAATAATAGAGAAATTGTAGTACAGTGGCATGGTGTGCCCATGCTCTTTATATTGTTATTAAATATCTCAACCTAGAAGACATGTACTATTAAAAGAATATGAATGAGGATCAACCCCTTGGCCGTTTTCAGGTGGTTGTAGGGGATGCGGTCGTATGCTGGAGTTGTACATTGGTGTGTTGCTTGTTTTGACTCATGTACATCAACATTGCTTTGTGTTAGCAAGGCGAGATCAATGTCAACTTTATGTCAAGGAAAAAAAAAATGTGGACCCTGTAATGGAAATACACACAACCAGTGCTTGTCCACGCAAAACAAAAAACCTAGATCATCTACAACCGGACTTGTATAATATGAGCCCTTATATGTCTGTGGACGTCCACCCCTCAAATGTCCACGTCTATAACCGTCCCAATCATATGCAAATCCTTAAATCCGTATGATATCAATGCAATGTAGATCAACACACGTACTTCATAGTTCATATAGGACATAGCAAACTAGACTAGCAATAGGGGAGTTCATCATGCATGCCATCGGACTATCAAAATTTAACATGTTCTACTAATTAAATAGGTCTATGTTTGCGGGCAGGCCAGTGAGGGCACACATGGTCCGAGTTTGCTCCACCGTGTGGTATGCACCGCTCGGACTTGTCGCTTCGCCATGATCCGGGCACGCGCGTCATCCACAACCTTGTACGATGCGACGCGGTGGGAATCGCCCTCTCTGGCGCGGTGCCATCGCCCTCTCTCGACGGGCATGCCGGGCCTCCATCTCAGCTTTGCCATCACAGGGCATCCAGAGCATCCGAGGCCATGCACATTGGCGGTGTTGACCCTGGACACAGAGCCCGACGTCGGAGGGACAAGGACCCAATGCTAGGGTTGCTCAGATGACACGACGCCATCCTTGGGAGCATGTCTGTACTTTTAGCCATGTCCAGATCCAGAGCGAGTACACGCCTCGAGCCTTCAGCGGACGCATTGTCTCCGCTGGATCCAAGCCCCACTGGCTCATACACCATGGAGGCATGTGCGAGGGCACGCCTATGCCCCCCCCCCCCCCCCCTCCCAGTCGAAGCGCACCTGCTGCATATGTCCCGGACTTTCAACAATGGATTCAAGCCGGACCGACACTAACACCGGAGTTTGGGTATCCTCCTGAGATCGACGGAGAGCTAGCCGGACAACTATCTCCTCCTTGTCCAAGAAGGAGACGAGGTCCCAGTCGACAGATATGGAGTTGTCGAACTTAGATCCGTTGCCTGCCATGCCGAAAATGACCGGAGATCATCGGAGATGAGTTGGATCGCACAGACTGAAAGTGAAGTGGAGTGACAAATAGCTAGGGTTTGGTTTGGGGTGCGGATAGGGACGGGATATTCGTGGGCTCAGGGTGGATCGGTCCGACGTGGTGGATCCGTGCTTCTTCATATTCGCCCCAAATATGGGCTGGATATGATGAGTGTCGGACAACCTGGACGCATGAGCTGAATTTGAGGGTTTTGATTGGGAAGTGGGGTGCTCAATTGTAGATGCTCTAACACTGTCCATTTCTACATAGTTTTTCTCCCCTGAGAACGACATCGACATGTCCCCGACCGTGAACGAACGTACGTCCTCCCTCCATGTCTTGTGTGTACAAAATCACTTGCTTTATCCAGGGTTTGGTGGTGCTAAATAAAGTTGAAGTGCAGTGTAGGTGCACCTTCTCCAACGGGGATCTCCCAACACACTCCGATAGTGGCAAGTAGCAACCACCCTCACCAACAAAGCGTCCTCCTCACCAGCCACCTGACCCGCGACCTAAGACCCCATTACATATGACCTCCTCTACCCAACCCCAGCTCGATCGATCTCACTCTCGCATCATCGATCATGAGCTACCTCCTCTCCTACATCTCCAAGATGCTCTGCATCAAGACGCCGCCGTCGTCGGAGGAGGCGAAGCACCCGGCGGCCGGCGAGGAGTGCTGCGTCTGCCTGTCGAGGATCCGCGCCGGCGAGGCCACGCGGCGGCTGCCCTGCGAGCACGCCTTCCACCGGGACTGCGTCGACCGGTGGCTCGCGCTCTGCAAGCGGACGTGCCCGCTCTGCCGGGTGTACGTCGCCGACGGCAACGGCAGACATGCCGCGGCCAAGCACGCCGGCGAGGGGGCCCTGGCCGACGACCTCGTGATCTGGTTCTCCACCATGCTCGTCCCGGGATTCTGAGACGATCGCCGATGATGTTTCTTTTTTGCTCCTCCCTCCTCGTGTTTTCTCCTTCGAAATGAACGATGACGACGCATGGCACATGCATGTAGCTAGGGTTGTAGGTAGCAAACGTTTTCGCATATGGATCGTCGGCGAATGGGTTCTTGCAAGTTTTGTATGTGACGTTTATCCCTCTACGAATGTGGGTGTAAATAAGAAGCATGATCGACCTTCTACTAACCTTAATTTTGGATACATTTGCGTGCTATATATGTGTATTACTGCATAGAAGATTGGCAAATATTTCAAACTGCATTTCTCGCTGTAGAGCTCAATGCCGCGACTAACGCGTTGTGTTGGGAGATAAAGAAACAGAAACTTTTGCATGTTCTTAATTTTTAGTCCCGCCTTTTGGAGCACAAAAATATATTAGCTAGCGGTGGTTGGGCCATGGCCGATCGACCATCCTTTAATCTTTCCGACATTCATGAAATAATTTATTTTTCATATCGAACACTTTTTTTTTGCGAGTGAACACTTTAGTTAACATCAAGGAAAAAGAAACCATTTTTGTGACGGGTTGAAATAGGAATACATAGTTGTGTTAGCAAAAGAGGATAAAAAGAAGCGAAAAATAGATTTACTTTTTCAATAGTTTAGACCGGGGGAGGGGATGAACATATATAATTTTTTCCCTCATAAAGACCGTACAAAGAGGAACACAAAGATTTATTTTGCAATTAGAAAAAGGTAATTTTTACATTAAGTTGAATGTGCCTCTTACGCTAAAACACATAAAACAAAGTCGATCATCTTATATGGTGCGCTTTCGATTCTAGCTTGTCGTGTAAATTTTACTTGTGACATGATATTTGATTGGTAGTTTTTATATCAACTAATTTCATATATAAGCTATCATGTATAAAAACTAGTATATGTAGATTTCTAATCAGCATGAAATACAAACTCAGATGATAGAATCAGTCCATGGGTAAATTTACAGTATCTATTTTTTAGAAAAAGACAAGAAATTGCTACCCTAATTAATTCCATCTAAACCAACAAGTTTCTGATCTTCTGGAGCCATAAGCCGATCAATTCATCTGTATTGCATTGTATAAAGCAAGAATCAAGGAGACTCACGACGGTATTATTTTTCCATTCATGCCTATGCTGATGCGTTGTGCGGATGCCCTTGTCTAACTTCCCGACGGCTACGCGCAACAGTGCCATGTATTAGAAAAATGTTGTCGACATATACAAAAAATGTAGAACGAAAATCCCCTACTACTAGCCACGAACGCGAAGTGGTTAGCAGCGCCATACTTCTCACTGGAGGTACGCACATGCTCCCTTTTCTCCTCCTTTTATTTTAAAAGTGAGCTGATGGGCCGACCTAGTTGCTTGTGCGAGGAGCGATTCCCTTCAGCGAGAGCAGGTTCCATCTCGCTTAATGTGAGACATAGCTCTCGCTGGCCGCGAAGGACATGGCGCGTACCCCCCCCCCCCCCCCCCCCCAGCCCGCACCTAGGTACAGAATTTGGGCCGGGCCAAACTCTTCCCAGACCGGTTTTCCTTTCTTCTTTTGTTTCTCCTTGCATTTTTTTTGTTATTTCCATTATTTTTCAATTTTAATTTTATCTATTTGATTTTCATTTTCCATTTTTTTCGTTTTATTCATTTCCAACTTTAATTTTTGGAAACATTTTTTCAAACCAGGCTGAACATTTTACAAGTTCAAAATTTGTTCACCAAATTAAAGAATGTTTATCCTATTTTTGAAATTGTCAACATTTTTGGAACTCACGAACAATTTTATGCAAATCGGTGAACATTTTTTCAAATTGGGCTGAACATTTTTCGATCATAATTTGTTCTTTAAATTCAAAAACATCAAAATATTTTTAAATTGTGAATATTTTTCGAATTTATGTTTTTTTAAAAAAAATTATGAATATTTTGAATTTCAGTACAGTTTTCAAAATTGTTTACTTTTTTGGAACTTGTTTACAAGTTTTTCGCATAGTCAAATATTTTCTTTAAAATTCGAGCACAACTTTTAAAATCTAGAAACATTTTTTTGTTTTCGATGAAAGTTTTAAATTTATGAATATTAGTTTGAATTGGAGAATATTATTTTTTAGCTATGCAAATATGTTTACAAAAAGTTACAAACCCAAGTCTGAAACTTGTGAACATTTTTTAAATGTAATGTTCATTTTGGTGAATGTACAAAACAATGTTTTTAAATTCACACGCATTTGTTTATTATTTAAACATTTTTTAGAATATCATTTGTTTGAAACGCGTGACACTCTTTAAATATTTCAAACATTTTTTGTTACGCGCATTTAGCATTTCTCAAATGCGTGATAAAGATTTTCTAAAATTTAAGTAAAGTTGTTTTAAATATATATATATATATATATATATATATATATATATATATATATATATATATATATATATATATATATATATTGAAAATATTTTGAAATATAAAAAAATAAAATTATAAATCAGAAAGCAAAAACAATAATGTGAAGAAAATACTTAAGTGAACAGAAAACTCACATGACGTCAGTTTGCCGTTAGCATGACGTGGCACTTGGTTAGGCTCCCTGGATGAGCCGTGGCTAAGGCCTTGTACAATGCTAGGTGCTTAGGGAAGTGCTTAAAAAATAAAACCGGATTTTTCTGAAGCATCAGTGCCTATTTCTATAGGAGAGACGCCTAACTAAGCGTCTATCCTGTACAAATAAGCACCGGTGCTTAAGAAAATAAACCAGACTTTTCTTAAGCACCTCCCCTAAGCACCTTGCATTGTACAAGGCCTAAGACTCGCTTCGGGCGGAACATAGACTCCCTTCAGGCTAAGACTCACTCGGTAGGGGGCATGTACTCTAGATGCCTTTGTCAGAATCAAAGAAACTGCCTATTTGCCAAATATTCATTTGTGAGCCCAGGCTCATCTGTTTTTGGGGAACAGTAAATTAAAAAAAATACTAGAAATTCAGAAAAATATGTTTTTTTGCATGCAAGATGTTCGAGTGCGTGATGACCGGGCAAAATTTCAATGTGTTCGGATGTCGGAGAAGCACGTGGCAAAAAAGACTAAATCGGTCCGAACAGTGTGCAACAAATTTTTTTCACATACCCCAATTTTGCCTTTTTTTATTGAGAGCTATTCAGATGTTCAAATGCGATAAAATTTGGCACAGATATCATGCACTCGAATATCCTTCATGCAAAAAATTGCTGTTTTTTTTTTTCTAGTATTATTTTTGAATTCACTTCCACCCACGGGAGTAGATGCACCCGAGAGTCGAAAAGCCGCATTGCCTATTTCTTCTTCTTCTTTTTACTGTAGAGACTGCCTATTTGCTAGCTCCAACTTCCCGTCTGCCATTCCCTTTCATGTTCCCCGCAGGGGTTATCTACGTCGTCCCTTCCATCTCATTTGTCTACACTGTGGTCAGTACAGAGGACCTCTGGCTCTGTACTGCATTCTTGAGTCAGTTTTAAACACTGTGAGCCAGACGTTTTACAGTTGAAGGGGACAATGATGTCATGCATGTGGGGTGTGCAAAAGTATTCTATCCCCGTAAAATTCGGCCGTTAGCCGCCGGCCATGTTTTAGCATCGATCGGTGCGTCCAACTGCATGGATCAGAGCACCTCGGACGAGCCGATGGAGGGATCATTCAGCTTGATCCAAGAAGAACGATTAATCAGCAAGTTGCCAGCACTAACAATCCTGTATATAAGTAGCCTGCACGGCTCAATGCCAGGCCAGATAAGCAAGCAGAGGAGCAGAGTAACAGGAGTAGAGTGTGTAGTGTACTCAGTAGAGAAGTGCAGCAGCTTGCTAGCGGTTATGGAGGTGGAGGCGCGGAGTGGTGGCAGCAGCGCCAGCGAGGGCAGATGGTCGCAGTCTGGAACGTCGCTCCCCGTAAGGAACGTTCAGGCTCTGGCGGCGTCCGCCGGCGAGGTGGCGGCCGACACCATCCAACGGTACATCCAGCCGGACGTCGACGGGGACACGGTTCTCGCCGAGTACTCCGACGAGGTTCCGATCATCGACCTCGGCAAGCTCCTGGACGCCGAGTCGGTGGAAGCGGAGGCCGCCAAGCTCAAATTTGCCTGTGAAGACTGGGGCTTCTTCCAGGTGCGGATTTATATGTCTTATTTTTTGGAAAAAATATTATCACTGGTAAGGATTCGTTGCGTCATCAAGGAAAGTTAATGTCAAAAATGCTGAACGTCATTGTATCTCGGTAGAGCAAACTGGTTACTAATGGAGTATTGCCTTCATAGTCGAGAGTTGGCTTTCAATTTCAATGCCAGGAAAATTTCAGCACCAACCAAAATCGCCGAAATTCAATGAAGTTCAATGATTTCAGTTTTCATTTCGGCCAAATGACCGAAATATTCAGTTGAATTCAATTAAATATTTGAAATTTTCGAAAGATATTTATTAAATTGAATTCATGTGCACTACTGAAATTGCTGAAATGATTTTGGCCGAAATGTGATTATTTCAGTATCAACTGAAATTACTGAAATTTAGTGAATTTCATCGAAATCTCACTGAAAGTGAAAACCATTCGAGACATATAGCAGAAGCATCACACATACAAGCACAACCTATTATTGATATATTATAAACTTCGTCCCTAAACACAGTTCCCTACAATATGGACTATTCAAATTTAAATCAAAGAAACTTGTTTCTATGTTCTAACCTTAGATAATGGGCTTGGCCGATAGCCGGTGTATTCACACGGTAAACAAGGAGTAATATGCAATGCACCTTGGGTGCTGCACTATGTATTGCTCAAGTATACGTAGCTAGGTATATCGGCAAGGTCAAGCTGGCTCCGGTATGGGAGCAGTGACAACGGAGCGTTGGCGGCTCGCTCCGGTGGCGGCAACATTAGTTGTTCGGTGGTCCAATTTCCTTGATGAAATTTTATTATTTCTGAGATGCTTTCTACTTCTGGTGAACTTTTATGACATATCTAAGTTATGTTTTTTAAAGAAGTGCGTCCAACTACAAGGAGACTCGTAGTGCGTGCGGTGAAGCTAGGACCATGTGGCATGCATGGCAGTTCGAATACGCCGTGTAGCAATGAGATGTTACATGTGTGGTTGCCTAATCATGAAATAACATAAGTAAATAATACAATTATTATAGAAAACAAAATAAGAAAATAAGTCGGTCCAAAATAAAAGATGGTAGAAAATATAAAACAAGGAATTAAACAATGAAAAACTTCCAGAAAAAGGTAAAGTCACACAAATATTCCCCCCCCCCCCCCCCCCCCCCCAAAGAAAATCAACAGGGCTCACAGATAATGCAGTAACAATAATGAAGAATGAAAAAAAAATATGGTGATATGTATGAATGTTTGTAAATTACGAGGAAATATTTATTGAATTCTTGGTTTCTAAACTCTTCCGGTGTTCTAATTTTTCCCTTGTTCCTAGAATTTATCACTATAATGTTTTTGTAATGTTATTATTTATTTAGAATATTTAATTTTATTGTTTCATATTTTTAGATCTTTATTTTCATTATTTTATATTTTTTTACTTTCTTCCCTGGCTGTTTTCTATAACCCATTTTCATTTTTCTAATTATCTTAAGTTTTCTTTGTTTCTATGCTTTGGTTATGGAGTTGTCACGTGCATGAAGTCGCCACCATCTTAGTGATCACACAACTTTGATTGTGTTTGCCGAATTAAACTTGTCAACTTTCAACAATATGCATTATTTTCTAGATATTTATTATTAAACCCGGTCAATCCATTGCTAAACACAGAATTGCATATAAGCAAGACTATTCGTATTGTCTAACGTCAACAATCTATATATAGGTTGTAAACCATGGAATACCAATTGAGGTCATCGTGGGTATGAAGCATGACCTTCAAAAGTTCTTTCAGCTCCCTCTTGAAGTTAAGAATGCATATGCGCAACGAGTAGGAGATCTTCAAGGTTATGGTCAAGCGTTTGTTCTCTCTGATGATCAAAAGCTAGACTGGGCAGACATGTTCGGCCTCTTTGCACAGCCAACTCAAGCCCGTGATATGAGTTACTGGCCAAGCCAACCTCCTACTTTCAGGTTAGCTTGTGTATGCTTGAGACATCTTATATTTCTAACTGGAATACAGGGAAATTAAAACGATTCCCTTCTACTCAAAGAATCAAATTGATAAAATCATTTAAATATGTCCAACACGAGATCTGTATCAAGATTGGGTAACTAAAAGTTCTATTTAGTCACACACAATCCTTTGGTTCCCGAAGAACATGCCAATTCTTTAAATGAAGGGGGCATGTTGCGTTCATTGCCATAATGTGCCATGTTTGTGAGTATGACATTTGGTCGAATTCAACGATTTATTGACGAAACATATATATTGGGCAAATTACTGAAATATGAAAATATAGGATCTAATGCCATTAAGAATTTTCAAAAAATAAAATAAAAAATAAATTTTCCAGGTTAATATTTTTGTATAAATATCCAACAATTGGTTTGTTAGTGTTCATGGTTTGCCCAACAAAGGACAAGCAAGCCAATGGATAAACAAACAACAAAATGTAGTTTGAACTTGCTATTTATACTTTATACTAGCAAATGGTATCCCTAAAAACGAATGCCAGGTGAGTTCATTAAAAGTTCCTAAGTATTTGAATTTTTACTAATATCTAACGGTAGCACATACATTTTCATTTTAATAATTCCAGGAATTCTATTGAAGAGTACTCTTCTGAGTTGATGAAACTTGCTCATTCTCTTGCCACCTTTGTTGCCAAAACACTAGATGTTGATCCTGAATTAATGGCAGACAAACATGTGGGCCAATTTCTGAGAATGAACTACTACCCTCCATGTGAAACCACACCTGAAAAGGTTTTAGGCTTCTCACCACATTCCGATGGATCTTTTCTAACTATCCTCCTAGAAGTAAATGCAGTTCAAGGCCTACAAATTAGAAGGCGTGGTTCCTGGATCCCAGTGAAACCACGTGTTGATGCATTATTGGTGAATGTGGGTGACTTTCTTGAGGTATGGTTTGAACCTAATTTCGCAATCCAAGAATGAAACACAATCAATTTAGTCTTACCAACCCGAGTGATAATTGAGTAGTGTAGATGGAGATGTTTCATAAACAATATGAACATATTACACTACTTTGAAATATTTTCACCTTATATAAGTGAGGAATTTGGTACATTGTTTAATTAAAATGAATTATTGGTTGCAGATTATGACAAATAGGAAGTATAAGAGCATTGAGCACATGGTCACCATAAATGCCCAGAAGGAGCGACTATCCATATAGGCGTTTCAAGTTCCAAAGTACGATGGAATAATTTCACCACTTTTGAGCACTGCTGAAGATAAGGTATTATACAAGACAATGAGAGTAGAAGAATATGCAAGACTTTATTTGTCAAACAAACCAGATGGAAAGAGAACCCTTGATTATGCGAAGTTATCCCAAATATAAGGGCTATGTACTCTTCTTTGTCTTCTAGACAAACAATCGTATTTTGAAGCTTCCTTTACTCTTTTGAGGGAAATTTGACCCTTCAGTGTAATAAGCAAATATATTTTTAATTGGGGCTAATCACTAAGGAGGCGCATTTTCTATCGATAGTTATTGCAGTGTATGTATGTATGTATGTATGTATTCTACATTTCATCTACTGTTTCAGTTCTGCTAGATTTCACTCGTGATATTTCTTTTCAAGACGCATTCATGGTTATTTGCTTGCAAGTGAATCCCTTGACATCAGACTGGGGCTATATGTAAGTCGGCTAGTACTTCTAAACCTGTGTTGGCTAACTGTTTGTTGGCGTGATATTTCAAAGGTAGCAAAAAAAGTCCGAAATAAAACTTAAATCATTGCATAAAAGAGGATTTCTTCCGCTATTATAAACCCGTAATAGGTTATTTACATTTGTTCCGCTTTCCACCTTTGTTTTCCCCCTACTCGAGTCAACTCACACCCTTCCTTGTTCAAGCCAATTACCCTGGTAGTAACATACTGCCATTTTCCTCCCATTTCAGATAAGCTGGTTATTCCTTTTCTTGGTTGATATTTTTATCCTAGCCACATGGGCATTTAGCTATCATAAATGGTTGCATGTTCTAGATATACAAGTCTATTGATGACCCACAAGTATAGGGGGTCAATCGTAGTCCTTTTGATAAGTAAGAGTGTCGAACCCAACGAGGAGCAGAAGGAAATGACAAGCGGTTTTCAGCAAGGTAGTTTCTGCAAGCACTGAAATTGTAGGTAACAGGTAGTTTGATAGCAAGATAATTGGTAACAAGCAAGTAACGGTAACGGTAAATAAAGTGCAGCAAGGTAGCCCAATCCTGTTGTGGCAAAGGACATGCCAGAACAGTCTCTTATAATAGGCAAAGTGTTCTTGAGGGTACACGGGAATTTCATCTAGTCACTTTTATCATGTTGGTTTGATTCACATTCGCTACTTTGATAATTTGATATGTGGGTGGACCGATGCTTGGGTGCTGTTCTTACTTGAACAAACCTCCCACTTATGATTAACCCCCTCGCAAGCATCTGCAACTACGAGAAAAGTATTAAGATAAAATCTAACCATAGCATTAAACGTTTTGGATCCAAATCAGCCCCTTACGAAGTAGCGCATAAACTAGGGTTTAAGCTTCTGTCACTCTAGCAACCCATCATCTAATAACTACTCCACAATGCATTCCCTTAGGCCCAAGGATGGTGAAGTGTCATGTAGTCGACGTTCACATGACACCACTAAGGGAATCACAACATACATATCATCAAAATATCGAACACATATCAAATTCACATGATTACTTGCAACATGACTTCTCCCGTGACCTCAAGAACAAAGGTAACTACTCACAAATAATATTCATGCTCAAGATCAGAGGGGTATTGAATAGCATAATGGATCTAAACATATAATCTTCCACCAAATAAACCATATAGTAATCAACTACAAGATGTAATCAACACTACTAGTCACCCCCAGGTACCAATCTGAGGTTCCGGTACAAAGATTGAACACAAGAGATGAACTAGGGTTTGAGAGGAGATGGTGTTGTTGAAGATGTTGATGAAGATTGGCCAACCAAAGATGAGAGGGGTGTTGGTGATGACGATGGATTCGATTTCCCCCTCCGGGAGGGAAGTTCCCCCGGCGGAATCGCTCCACCCGAGGGCAAAAGTGCTCCCGCCCAAGTTCCGCCTCGAGATGGCAGCGCTCCGTCCCGAAAGTCCTCTCCTTATTTTTTCTAGGTCTAAAGACCTTAAATACCATAAGATGGGCACCGGAGGTGGGCCGTGCTGAGCACAACCCACCAGGGCGTGCCTGGGGGCCTGGCGTGCCCTGGTGTCTTGTGCTCACCAGGTGCCCCCCCTACGGTAGTTATTTGCTCCGGTATTTTTTATATATTCCAAAATAATTCTCCGTGAAGTTCTAGCTTATTTGGAGATGTGCATAATAGGTATCTCTGATGTGCTTTTTCAGGTCCAGAGTTCCAGCTGCCGGTATTCTCCCTCTTTGTGTAAACCTTGCATATTATGAGAGAAAAGGCATTAGAATCACTCCGTAAAGCATTATTATGCATAAAAACATTATAAATAACAGTAGGAAATCATGATGCAAAATGGACGTATCAACTCCCCCAAGCTTAGACCTCGCTTGTCCTCAAGCGAAAGCCGATATTGAAAAGCATGTCCACATGGTTTGAGAGAGAGGTGTCGATAAAAACAAAATATGGACATAGTAACATCATGCTTATTATCATAGCAGCAACAAACTTTATCATAGAACTTATTCATATAACTTTTATTATCTAACTTCATCATATAACTTCTCATGAACAAGTAACAATTCATCACAACATAGAAGTATAAAGCATAATCCTTATTGAAAACCAACAAACTATGTTCTCAGTCAACTTTGCAACTAAAATTCATCATATTTTCAGGAAGGGTCTCGTGTCGGAGCCTTTTGACAAGTCCACATACTCAACCATCATTTAGTCTTCTATGATTGCTAACACTCACAGCATACCCATGAGCAAAAAGTTTCAACCGGACACATAGAAAGATAGGGGCTTATAGTTTTGCCTCCCAACGCACTCACCTCAAGGGTGATGTCAACAATAATATCTCATGCTCACTCACAACCAACTGGATATATGTGCCTAGATCTTTCCTCACCACATGATGCTTGCAAAAAGAAAAAGTAAAAAGGAATAGGGAAGAATACTTTGACTCTTGCATAAAAGTAAATACATAGAAGTAAAAGATAGGCCCTTCGCAGAGGGAAGCAGAGGTTGTCATGTGCTTTTTGGTCTGTACGCCAAATCCCTTAATGTAAAAGAACGTCACGCTATATTGCCCCCTATGATCGCAACCTTTATTATGCAGTCCGTCGCTTTTATTACTTTGCCATCATAAGTTCGTACAACGCTCAATTTTCTCTTACACTAATTTATCAAACATATTTAGAAGCAATTTTTATTGCCTTATTGCACCGATGACAACTTACTTGAAGGATCTTACTCGATCCATAGGTAGGTATGGTGGACTCTCAAAACATGAGTTTGGGTTTAGGGTTTTTGGATGCACAAGTAGTATCTCTACTTAGTGCGGAATTTTTGGCTAGCAAAGATATTGAGCAAGCACCACATGTTGAAGGATCTATGACAATATAACTTCTATGTGAATATGAACAAACATAAATCATTACATTGTCTTCCTTGTCCAACGTCAACAATTTTGACATATAATATTTAATGGGGGCTCACAATCATAAAAGATCTCCAAGATAGTGTATTTGCATGTGAATCTTATCTTCCCTTATTAATTCTTTCATGAATTGCATCATTGACCAATGCTATGTTTGTCAATCTCCAATAAATTTTACCACTTATACTTTTCCTTATGTGATGCCATTACTTACGATAATATTAGCTTATGATTATTTTCATTTATTTCCTTTCTATTTTGATTGGAACAAGAAAGTAAAGAAGCAAAAGCTCAAACTAAATTTTATTATATAACTCTCACTCGATTACGTAGATAGATAGATCACGAAACTAACACTCGAAAATAGATCATACTAAACTTTTATTCGACTAAATCATGAAAGAGCTAAGGATCGAACGAAAATAGGTAAAAGGTAAATAAAAGTGATGGTGATACGATACCGGGGCACCTCCCCCAAGCTTGGCTCAAGCCAAGGGGAGTGCCCATACCCGTGTACTCAAGTCTCCTTTGGTGGTGAAGATGATGAAGGTGGTGGTTGTCGGTTCTTAATCTGGCATATCTCGTAGTAGGGGTCCTAAGCTAGGCGTCTTGGAACGATGGTAACATGGACACAGGATTTTACCTAGGTTCGGGCTCTCTCGAGGAGATAATACCCTACGTCCTGCTTTTGATTATATTCATATGGGGGATAGTACATAGTACATGTATCTACCACGAGATTGTAGTAATGAATATGAGATTGAGGTTGTCTATTTTCTAGCCTGGCCTCGGTTTATATAATGCACCGTAGGCCTAGGGTTTAGAGGAGTCCTTGTCTTGCGCGCCAAGTCTTGTGGAATCTCCCTTGTATGCATCATGGGCTGCCCGAAGTGGCCCATTAGTGAATCACCCTGGGGGTCCTCGGCCTGACCCACTGGTCGGGAGACGACGTGGTGAGTACCCCCTAGTCCAGGACACCATCAGTAGCCCCCTGAACCGGTCTTCAAGTTGGGGACGCTCCTCGGTTCTTCCGAACTGTTCTCCGTCTTCAGACGCCGGTCTTGAAAACTGGTTCAACAAATCTTCCTATTCTCCGATCTTGAGGATCGCTGAGGTGTATCCGAAGAGTTCACATGTCGGGCATCCGAGGAGCCCCTTTAAGTCCTCGGCCTTTATCAATGCCTTGTAATATTTACGCCACATCTCGGGCTCAAAGTGCTTCCTGTGTGGCGGTCTCCTCTCGCATCCGAGCTCCAACGCCGGACTACGTCTGAGGTGTCTTTTTACAGCCGAGCTCCAACGCCGGACTGTGTCCGAGCTCCAATGCCGGACTGTATCCGAGGTATCTTTTTGCAGCCGAGCTCCAACGCCGGTATGCATCCGAGGTGTCATAGATTACCTCGGTCTTGAAAAATTTGAAGGAGTTCATCTGAGCTTAATGCCAGAAATGCCCTTTATGGAGCCAGCCACTTGCATCCAAGCTTTATGCCGGAGTGCTTCCAAGGTGGTGCACCACCTCGGGCTCGGGCTGTTTTTTGCGGAATTTATTTCCGATCGCCGCAATTTATTTACTAACGAGATGTATAGCCAGTAGCCCTCAAAGTGTGTGTCGGTCTATAACCCGAGGTGCACCTGAAGGAAAAAGTCATAATCAAAATAAAACCACTGATCCCAGTAGCCCCTGAGACTTAGGTCGATTTGCAAAATCGTCCTGAGGATCAAGTTCTTGCTCAGCGGCATACGTTAGGGATGGAAACGCGGTACGCAGTAGTTTCCGAGACTCGGGTTGGGTGCGGCCGACCAACTTGAGGATCGAATCTCCTCGGAAACCATATTGCACTTTGGATTTGCTACATTGAATAGGCAATTCAGTAGCCCCCGAGCCTTAATTTAGGCACGGGTGGTCGAATTAAGGATCAAAATTTGTTTGACGCAAACTTTGTTACGTTTGACACAATTTATGTATAATGATTCTATGTATCCAAGTACTTTACATCATTAATGCTCGGATTCGCATTGTACAAGACTTTGTTGACCGACCATCGGCTTCAACCTCCTCGGCCAGTAGCCAAGGAGTGTTTGTCCTACTTTATAAAGCCTTTATAAGGGCAAAGATTTACGGCAAACAAGGCAATCCGGCCATACGGTTTTATAAACAAAGGTACGCGGAGAGATATGTTATATTACTACTTAACGTAAGAAACATCTTCTGGGAAAAATAGTTCATTTATAAGTTCCTTTTCCCAGGATATCATGTTGACCATGATCGTGAAACCTCAACTCCGATCAATGTGGGAGGAAAATATTGAGGATTTAGTTCGGCGAATGTTCCCGAACTTTGTGGTCTTATGAACCAAAATTTTCACTTCCGTCATTGCCGACCAATTATATTCTTAATATGGCTAGCTTTTGGCTTCACCTAGTCTGAGGTACTAACCCGGATGACCCGGAAGTAACAATCGCAGAGGTGCTCCCTTTACCCCCTAGCCGAACAATCGGGAACATAGGGGGTAAGCATAGGAGCCAGGCAACCCAGCTTGGCCATAATCTTAAGTCAAATTGATGCATATTTATGGCTTTATAACGATGATTACAGAAGGAAACACTCGCATATTGAATACAAATGCTTTTATGCTATATGCTATTTTGACTCCTTTGTGATCGTTTATCATTTGAGAGTGGCCCATCTTCGGCTTCTACCCCTTCATAGATGCTACGCAGGGTGTTTCCGCAGTAACAAGACAACCCTTAGCCGGCGTCTCGGTGCTCGGAGGCGATTGTGTTAGCGGAAACGAGCCAATCAAATATCTAGGCTTTATAACTTTCACTTAGTCATAGGAGCTTAAAGTTTGGGAGGCCAGTTACTAGCCCCCGGTTAGTGTTCGGCGTCAGCCGAGGTCAAGCCATCAACACTCCGGCCAAATTTATGAAAGGCCCACGGGGTAACCTCTATCGGTCTATAGTTTGACAGAGTCATCGGATCGCTGACCAGTATGCGCTCATTGTGACAGTCAGTTTTCGTCTTTCTCCACTGAGGTACTTGACCAGTTAAGTCGGAAGCACAATCACAGTGGTTCTTCCTTTGCACACCTAGCCGAACAAAGCGGAATGTAGGAGGCAATCACAGGAGTAGGGCAACCCAACTATTGACCAAAGACACAATTCGAAACTGATGCATATAAAGCAATATCCGAGAACGTTTTGCCGAGGACTGCTCCGAGTACCTTGGCTTTTTGTGGGTTCGACTCTAGTCGAAGTCCCCCGTTGATATTGCCGATACTTTAAAGGCATCCGACGTTGTACTACGAGAGCTATGCTGGAGACACACAATATCCCCCGAGACTCAGGTTGGGTGCGACCGACCAACCTAAGGATCGAATTTCCTCGGGAACTAGTCCAGATGTCATATGTTTTTCCCCAACGCCGAGGTGTAAGTCGGCAGGAAAGATACCGAGTTGTGGGTAGGAAAAGATCTCCCGAGCTGAATTATTACACAGGGCACATCAGTCATGAGGGTGTCCCGTCTCCTAAAAGAAAAACATACAAATAGCTTAAAAGTGCCATAAGGTCAAAAAGCCAAAAAACTTATGCGAAAAACTATGACGTCCGAACTAAATCATGTTTTTTGGTGCCAATCCAAAATTGGTCTTAAAATTAATACGTGCTTCGGTCGTGCTTTAACATGATACCTCCGATCTCCGGACTCCAAGCGGGCCAGCCTTTGGCTTCAACCTCCATATCCCGTAGGCGGAGTGTTTCTCCGATGCTTGTTTAGCGAACTAAACTCGAGCGGCTTTAGAAACAAACCAGGCTACCCGGCTATTGACCACACACTCGCGTCGGAAAAAGGAGTAGTAGAAAAAGATTTTGCAACGACCAAGAAAAAATAAGTTATTATAAAATGGCTCATATAAATTTAAAAGCCCCCAGTTAACATGGGAAAAGGAAGTGTTTTTAATAAACAATGCTTTTAACAAGCTAAGTTTTTAACAAACAATTTTCTTGTTTAACACAAATATAATGTTTGGTTGAACCGAACAAAAAGTAAAATTTCAAAGAGAGCTGAGCATGAAAACGACTTAGCTGGTTAATGTGCTCGGTGTTGATGACATTGGCCGACCTTGCGGTGGATCGAGGTCCCTGCCCCCAAGCCGGTCCATAGGTGCCCGAGCGAAGAGCTCGGCTTGATGAGGTGGCGACGCTGCACGGTCGATGTGGCGAGACGAAGCCCCCGGTCTAGCTAACATGACGAAGTTGGCCGGCTGATGACGCCGAAGTCCCCGGAGCAGATTGATGAAGAGATGGCGAAGCCCCCGGTCCAGCCGAGGTGACGGAGCAAGTCGGCGTATAGGACGTTGATTTAATGAAGTGATGGCACGAGGATGCCAACACAGGGCAGTGCACCAAGGTGACGACACAATTTGGTCGATGGAGGTGGGACAACGACATCGCCGCGCCAAGGTGACCGCGTTACACAGTCAAAGTCAATTACCTGCGCACATAAAATAGTACAAGCCAAAAGTAATAACAAATAATAATAAATTCCCTCTACTTAATTAATTTAATTGAAGTAAATAATTAAATAGATATGGCATGGACGCCAAGGTCGATGTCGACACAGGTTATCGGCGCGGCACGGCGAGAGCGTGACGAAGTCCAACGCAAGGCGGTCCGAATTCCCAATATGGCGTTCGTCAGATCGTGGACAGTAGCTGACTGCACCATTATATAGGCCACACTGGAATCTGTATATATACAATAGTGCAAACTCGCAGAAAATACGGCCACACAAATAATTTATACTACACAAAATTAACAAGAAGAAAAGCACCTGATCCGGATGTAGCCATAGGAGCGAAAAATTACCCCAAAGCGCTTATTTAGTTTCAGACGAGAGGCACTAGGTAGGCTAGCTCGTCGGATCATCAGATCTTTGATAGACGTGCTAGAACTAGTAGTCCTAATTGCATCACACGAAGTGCTTGAAAGAAAGATGATTAGCAAAAAGTGTAGACGACCTTCAAGTTTAATTAAATAATAAAGAAACAGAAAGATCAAATCTCCGTGTGGCTGCGCTGAGCCGAACGCTCCTCGGCCGATGTGCGCTGTTGCACATGGTACTGCGCAATTCCTCGGCTGGTTTGCCGCCACTCGCATGCTTCTTTTTCTTTGGTTGACCTGTGCAGCAAATTGTTCAGCCCTGGGCTGCCTTCTTCATGTGTGCACCTCGTCGGGACTTTCCATAGCGCACGGGAGTAGCACGTCTCCTCGGCCGGTGCGCTGCCGGTGGCCACCACACAACCCAGATCCGATGTGCTACATGGCGGCGTACCCGCCGCTGTTAAAATTTATTGATCTAAAAAACAAGTTGTACGGCGCGGCAGCGATGATTGTGCAAAACAGGTAATTTATGTTGAACAGATCTAGCTGAAAGAATATCACCTGATCGTTGATCTAGATTCCCATCGATCCGTGACGAACACCTAGCGGGCTCTCAATGAAAGCACCAATGTCGGTTCTTAATCCGGCATATCTCGTAGTAGGGGTCCTAAGCTAGTCATCTTGGAATGATGGTAACATGGACACATGATTTTACCCAGGTTCGGGCTCTCTCGAGGAGATAATACCCTACGTCCCGCTTTTGATTATATTCATATGGGGGATAGTACATAGTACATGTATCTACCACGAGATTGTAGTAATGAATATGAGATTGAGGTTGTCTATTTTCTAGCCTGGCCTGGGTTTATATAATGCACCGTAGGCCTAGGGTTTAGAGGAGTCCTTGTCTTGCGCGCCAAGTCTTGTGGAATCTCCCTTGTATGCATCATGGGCTGCCCGAAGTGGCCCATTAGTGAATCACCCTGGGGGTCCTCGGCCCGACCCACTGGTCGGGAGACGACGTGGTGAGTACCCCCTAGTCCAGGACAACATCAGTGGTGATGAAGTAGCCTTCTTCTTCAACTTATATTTGAGCATAAAATTTTCCTCCCTTAGATCATCATTCTCTAACTCGAGCTTTAGTATCTTTTTGCATAGTGCCGCCTTGCTCTCCTGCAGAAAACGAGATGGAATAAATTGAACCTCAAGTTTGTATCCTTTAGGGAGGCTTGACTTCTTGAATTCCACATGCATGTCTCCGGGCTGAGGTAGTGGGTCATCCTCTCCCTCAGAGCTACCATCCTTTGTTTCCTTCATGGCAGTGTCTTCCTCCTCGTCTATGGTCCATCCATAATGCTTCACTTCTCCATAGATCTTAGGGTTCACAATATAGTCAGCAACATAGCTCTCCCCCTCAGAATCTTGAGACGACATATTTTCAGATCTGCCAGGAAAACAACACGAAACAAGAACAGGGGATTTTTCCGCGATGCGGTGGTAAAAAAAATCGGGGGTATATATAGAGATTTTTTTATCTTGGGAAGCAAGAATATGGAAGGAAAACGGAGTCGGGAAGGTGTCCGAGGTGGGCACAACCCACCAGGGCACGCCTGGTAGGACTGGCGTGCCCTGGTGTATCGTGCTCACCTCGGTTGCTTTCCTGTTTATTTCTTATTTTTCTAATTTTTGTAATGTTCCAAAACTGACAGAAAATATTTTTCCGGATTTTTCGGAGTCCGTTTACTTAGCGTATCACGTACCTCCTCTTTTTCAGAATTCTGGAGTGTTCCGGAAGGTTTATTTTATGTGTTCCTCCAGTGTCATGGTTTGGATAACATTGCTTTCAACATTAATAGGCGTACCTGAGATATAGTGTTTAATCCTTTGTCCATTGACCACCTTCGGGTTAGTACCTTCAGCATTATTAATCTTGATAGCTCCAGAACGATAAACCTCTTCGATAACATATGGTCCTTCCCATTTGGAAAGAAGCTTGCCTGCAAAAAATCTCAAACGAGAGTTGTACAAAAGAACATAGTCTCCATTTGAATTCCCGCTTTTGGATTCTTTTGTCATGCCATATTTTGACTTTTTCTTTGAATAGTTTGGCATTTTCATAAGCTTGGGTTCCCCATTCATCTAGCGAGCTAATATCAAATAACCTCATCTCACCGGCAAGTTTGAAATCATAATTGAGTTCTTTAATTGCCCAAAATGCTTTATGATCTAACTCTAGAGGCAAATGACAAGCTTTGCCGTATACCATTTTGTATGGAGACATACCCATAGGATTTTATAAGCTGTTTTGTAGGCCCATAGTGCATCATCTAGTTTCTTAGACCAATTCTTTCGAGACCTATTGATAGTTTTTTGTAATATTAATTTTATTTCTCTATTGCTAAGTTCAACTTGACCACTAGATTGAGGATGATAGGATGATGCAATTCTATGGTTAACATCATATTTAGCAAGCATCTTACGGAAAGCACCATGAATAAAGTGTGAACCACTATCAGTCATTAAATATCTAGGTGAGGGAGTCCGGGACTAAGGGGTCCTTGGGCCGCCGACCTATCTCTATGGGCCGGACTCATGGGCCACTTCGGGCGCCAATGACATATGCAAGGAAGATTCCACAAGACTTGGTGATCAAGACAGGGACTCCTCTCCACCGACGTAGCCGACTAGGACTCTTGTTATCCTAGGCCTCTGGTGTGTTATATAAGCCAATGCCAGGCTAGACATTAGAGATATCATCATGATCATCATCATCATCATCATGGCAAGTCAACTCATATAGAGTTTAGCTCGTTTGATCTCGAGGTAGATCTACTCTGTAACCTTCATACTCATCAATACAATCAAGCAGGACGTAGGGTTTTACCTCCTCACGAGGGCCCGAACCTGGGTAAACACTGTCTCCTTCGTCCCCTGTTACCATCGTTCCTAGATTCACAATTCGGGTCCCCCTACCCGAGATCCACCGGTTTCGACACCGACATTGGTGCTTTCGTTGAGAGTTCTGCTGTGGGATCGCCAGAAGGATCGATGGCTCGTGTGCAGATTGGCAGCTGTTTTTTTTGGACAGCGAATTTGTGTTTGTCGTGCCCGTTTCCTTGAGCTTCGCTTTGACGATTGCTTTGGTGGAATTGTGCGGAATTATATCTACAACAACCCTGCAAAATTTCGTTGCATTCTGATGAAGGAATCTCCGGCAATCTCCAATATACCGGAGCCCTGTCGAATCTGGACGGGAATCTGGATGAGTTTAGGGCGAGGTGTCCAGTATCTAGCTCGGACATCCGTTGGAAAATCCCACCGTTCAACGGCTGCGGAATTCCTATGTCAATCACCCCTCAAAATTTCAGCTCGATCCGACCGTCCAAATTCCGGGAAACATCGGCTGGCATGGAGGCTCTAGCGTCACCTTACCGACCTGCTCCGTCACCTCGGCTAGACTGGGGGCTTCGTCATCTCCTCATCAACCTGCTCCGGGGACTTCGGCGTCACCAGCCGACCAACTTCATCATGTTAGCTGGACTGGAGGCTTCGCCACGCCACATCGACCGTGTTGCATAGCTACTTCATCAAGCCGAGCTCTTCGCTCATTCATCTCGGGATCGTCTTGGGGGCTGGGAGCTTGGCCCACTACAAGCTCGGCCCAGGTCATCAACACCGAGCACATTAACCAGCTAAGTCGCTTTTATGCTCAACTTTTTCCACTTTTTATTTCTGTGCATTTCAACCAAGCATTATATTTGTGTTAAACAAAAAAGTTGTTTGTTAAAAACTTAGCTTGTTATAAGCGTCGTTTGTTAAAAACACTTTCTTTACCCAATTTAACCAGGGGCTCTTAAATTTATATGAGCCGTTTTATAATAAATGTTTTCTTCTTGATCGTTGCAAAGTCTTTTTCTACTACTCCTTTTTCCGACGCGAGTGTTTGGTCAATAGTCGGTTAGCCTGGTTTCTCTCTAAAGCCGCTCGAGTTTAGTTCGCTAAACTGGCCTGAGAAGCACTCCGCCTTCGGGATAGGAGGTTGAAGCCGAAGGCTGACCCGCTTGAAGTCTGAAGATCGGATGTATCATGTTAAAGCACGACCGAAGCACATATTACTTTTCAGACCAATTTTTGGATTGGCACCAAGAAACTTGATTTAGTTTGGACGTAAATTTTTGTTAAAGTTTTTTTGGTTTTCCGAGCTTATGGCACCTTTAACCTATTTTTATGTTTTTCTTTCAGGAGGCATGACATCCTCTTGTTCGAGGTGTTTTGCGTGATGGTTCTGCTCGGAAAATCTTTTCTGACCGACAGTTCGGCATCTTCCCTGCCGAGCTACACCTCAGCGTTGTAAAACAAACTCAATGGATGAACTAGTTGCCGAGGAGATACGATCCTAGGGTCGCCATGTTGTCCAACCCAAGTCTTGGGGGCTACTGCATTGATTGATTCAATGCAGTAAATTTCAAAGTGCAATACAGTTTCCGAGGAGATTACGATCCTCGCGTTGGTCAGCCGCACCCAACCTGAGTCTCGGGGGCTACTGCACAACGCATTTTAAATCCTAAAGTATGCTGCCGAGCAAGGAATTGATCCTCAGGCTGATTTCGCGAATCGACCTGAGTCTCAGGGGCTACTTGGATTAGTGGTTTTGTTTTATCCTTCAGGTGCATCCCAGGTTTTAGACCGACACACACCCTGAGGGCTACTGGCTATATATCTCGGCAGAGAATAAATTGCACCAATCGAAAATATCCACAAAAAATCAGCCCACGGTCATGGTGGTGCACCACCTCAGAAGTAGTCCGGCATAAAGCTCGAATGCGAATGGCTGGCTCCATAAAAGATTATTTCTGGCATTAAGCTCGGATAAACTCCTTCAACTTTTTCAAGACCGAGGTAATCTAAGACACCTCGGATGCAGTTCGGCGTTGGAGTTCGGATGCAAAAGGACACCGCCACACGGGAAACACTTCAAACCCGAGTTGTGGCATAAAAATAATGAGGCATTAATAAAGGCCGATAACTTAAAGGGGCTCCTCGGATGCCCGACTTATGAACTCTTCGGATTCACCTCGGCGATCCTCAAGATCAGTGATGGGAAGATTTATTGAACCAGTTTTCAAGACCGACGGCCGAAGACGAAGAACTGTTCGGTAGAACCGAGGAGCGTCCCTAACTTGAAGACCGGTTCAGGGGGCTACTGAGGGAGTCTGGGACTAAGGGGTCCTCGGGCCGCCGACCTATCTCTACGGGCCGGACTCATGGGCCACTTCGGGCAGCCGATGACATATGCAAGGAAGATTCCACAAGACTTGGTGATCAAGACAGGGACTCCTCTCCACCGACGTAGCCGACTAGGACTCTTGTTATCCTAGGCCTCCGGTGTGTTATATAAGCCGAGGCCAGGCTAGACATTAGAGATATCATCATGATCATCATCATTATGGCAAGTCAACTCATATAGAGTTTAGCTCGTTTGATCTCGAGGTAGATCTACTCTGCAACCTTCATACTCATCAATACAATCAAGCAGGACGTAGGGTTTTACCTCCTCACGAGGTCCCAAACCTGGGTAAACACCGTCTCCTTCGTCCCCTATTACCATCGTTCCTAGATTCACAGTTTGGGACCCCCTACCCGAGATCCACCGGTTTCGACACCGACACTAGGGACTCCAAACCTCGGGAAGACAACTTCTTTAAACATTTTAATGGAGGTGTTATGATCAGCACTACTAGTTGGAATAGCTTCTACCCACTTAGTAACATAATGAACAACAACCAAAATATGAGTGTATCCATTAGAGGAAGGAAAAGGTCCCATATAATCAAAACCCCAAACATCAAATGGTTTAACAACAAGTGAATAGTTCATAGGCATTTCCTGACGCTTACCGATATTACCAATTCTTTGACATTCATCACAAGACAAGACAAACTTACGGGCATCCTTGAAGAGAGTAGGCCAATAAAAACCAGATTGCAATACCTTGTGAGCAGTTCTATCTCCCGAATGATGTCCTCCATAGGCTTCAGAATGACATTTCCGTAGGATTTGTTCCTGTTCATGCTCAGGTACACAGTGTCTAATAATACCATCTACTCCTTCTTTATAAAGATGTGGGTCATCCCAAAAGTAATGTCTTAAATAATAGAAGAACTTTTTCTTTTGTTGGTATGTGAAACTAGGTGGTATATATTTAGCGGCAATGTAGTTAGCATAATCAGCATACCAAGGAGTGTTTTGAGAAATATTTATTGTAGCTAACTGTTCATCAGGAAAACTATCATCAATAGGTAGTGGGTCATCAAGAATATTTTCTAACCTAGACAAGTTATCAGTTACTGGGTTTTCAGCTCCCTTCCTATCAATGATATGTAAATCAAATTCTTGAAGCAAGAGAACCCACCTAATGAGTCTAGGTTTAGCATCTTTCTTTTCCATAAGATATTTTATAGCAGCATGATGAGTGTGAACAATAACTTTGGAATCAACAATGTAGGATCTAAATTTATCACAAGCAAACACAACTGCTAAAAATTCTTTTTCAGTAGTAGCATAGTTTCTTTGGGCACTGTCTAGAGTTTTGCTAGCATAATGGATAACATTTAATTTCTTATCAAATCTTTGTCCTAGAATAGCACCAACAACATAATCATTGGCATCACACATGATTTCAAAAGGCAAGTTCCAATCAGGTGGTTGAACGATAGGTGCAGAAGTTAAGGCTTTCTTGAGTGTTTCAAAGGCTTCTACACAATCATCATCAAAAACAAATGGAATATCTTTTTGTAAAAGATTAGTAAGAGGCCTAGAAATTTTAGAGAAGTCTTTAATGAACCTCCTATCGAAACCAGCATGACCAAGGAAACTCCGAATACCTTTAATATCTTTAGGACATGGCATTTTCTCAATTGCATCAACTTTAGCTTTATCCACCTCATTACCTCGTTCAGATATCTTATGCCCCAAAACAATACCTTCATTAACCATAAAGTGGCACTTTTCCCAATTCAAGACAAAATTAGTTTGTTCACATCTCTGCAAAACTCAATCAAGGTTGCTTAAGCAATCATCAAAAGAAGTTCCGTAAACGGAAAAATCGTCCATGAAAACCTCCACAATCTTTTCACAAAAATCAGAGAATATAGCAGTCATACATCTTTGAAAGGTAGCAGGTGCATTGCATAAACCAAAAGGCATACGCCTATAAGCATAGGTTCCAAAAGGCCAAGTAAAGGTGGTTTTCTCTTGATCAGATTGTGATACAGGTATTTGAGAGAAACCAGAATATCCATCTAGAAAACAAAAGTGTGTGTGCTTAGATAGTCTTTCAAGCATCTGATCAATGAAAGGCAGAGGGTAATGATCTTTTCTAGTAGCTTTATTTAATTTCCTAAAATCAATTACCATTCTATAGCCAGTGACAATTCTTTGGGGGATAATTAAGTTCATTTTTATCATTAGGAACAACAGTAATACCTCCTTTCTTAGGGACACAATGAACGGGACTTACCCATCTACTATCAGCTATGGGATAGATTATACCTGCTTCTGGAAGCTTTAATATTTCAGTTCTTACCACTTCTTTCATCTTAGGATTCAATCGCCGTTGGTGATCAACAACGGGTTTGGCATCAGGTTCCATATTAATCTTGTGCTGACATAGAGTGGGACTAATGCCCTTAAGATCATCAAGAGTATATCCAATAGCAGCCCGGTGCTTCCTCGGAATTTTTAATAATCTTTCTTCTTCTTGTTCTGAAAGGTTAGCACTAATAATAACATGATATATCTTTTTCTCATCAAGATAAGCATACTTCAAAGTGTCAGGCAATTGCTTTAATTCAAACACAGGGTCGCCTTTAGGTGGTGGAGGACCTCCTAGAGTTTCAATAGGCAAATTGTGTTTTAGGAGAGGTTGTTGTTCAAAGAAATTTTTATCTATTTCATTTCTTTCATGCAAGTGCATATCATTTTCATGGTCTAGCAAATATTGTTCTAGTGGATAGGTAGGAGGTACGACAATAGAAGCAAGACCAATTGTTTCATCCTTACTAGATTATTCTTTATCACGTGGTTGTCTACTAAACTTGGAAAAATTAAACTCATGAAACACATGACCAAAACTGACACCGACAGTTTGTTTTTCACAATCTATCTTAGCATTAACGGTGCTCAACAAAGGTCTACCAAAGATAATGGGACAAAAGTCATCTTGTGGGGAACCAAGAACTAGAAAATCAGTAGGATATTTTACTTTCCCACACAAGACTTCAACATCTCTAACAATCCCAAGTGGTGTGATGGTGTCTCTATTAGCAAGTTTAATACTAACATCAATGTCTTCTATTTCAGCAGGTGCTATTTCATTCATAATTTCTTGGTATAAGGTAAAAGGAATAGCACTCACGCTAGCACCCAAATCACAAAAACCATGATAGCAATGATCTCCTATTTTAACTAAGACAACAGGCATGCCAACTACGGGTCTATGTTTATCTTTTTCATCAGGTTTGGCAGTTCTAGCAGCTTCATCACAGAAGTAAATAACATGCCCATCAATATTTTCTACCAAGAGATCTTTAACCATAGCAACACTAGGTTCTACTTTAATCTGTTCAAAGGGCTTAGGTGCTTTAATATTACTTTTGCAAACCATAGTTGATACCTTAGCATGTTCCTTTATCCTAACAGGGAAAGGTGGTTTTTCAATATAAGCAGTAGGCACAACTGGATCAACATTGTAAATGATGGTTTCATCTTTAGCTATGACCGGTTCTTTAATTTATTCTTTAATAGGGGGATGATATTTAAACCACTTATCCTTAGGGAGATCAACATGAGTAGCAAATGATTCACAGAAAGAGGCTACTATCTCAGAGCCGAGGCCATATTTAGTGCTAAACTTGTGAAAAGCATCGGTATTCATAAAAGATTTAACACAATCAAACTTAAGCTCTATACCTGACTCATTACCTTCGTCGAGTTCCCAATCTTCAGAGTTTCCTTTAATTCTTTCTAAGAGATCCCACTTGAATTCAATAGTCTTCTTCATAAAAGAACCAGTGCAAGAAGTATCGAGCATGGATTGATCATTATGAGAAAGCCGAGCATAAAAATTCTGAATAATAATTTCTCTCGGGATATCATGATTGGGGCATGAATATAACATTGACTTAAGCCTCCACCAAGCTAGAGCAATGCTTTCTCCTTCACGAGGCCAAAATTATATATATAATTCTGATCACGATGAACTAGATGCATAGGATAAAACTTTTGGTGGAATTCTAATTGCAATCGATTCCACTTCCATGATCCAATATCATCACATAGCCTATACCATGTCAATGCTTTTCCCTTCAAAGATAAAGGGAAAACCTTCTTATTAACTTCATCTCCGGGTAAACCTGCAAGCTTAAATAATCCACAAACTTCATTCACATGTATTAGGTGCATATCAGGATGTTCAGTTCCATCTCCTGCATTAGGCTTAGCTAGCAGTTGTTCTACCATACCCGAAGGAATTTCATAACCAATATTTGCAGTAGGTGCAGTAGGTTGAGGGGCAACTAATTGTGGTTCCGGTTGAGGTGAATATACCCCGAACAAACCCCTCGAAGGATTGTTTTCCATAGTAGCAAGTGATAATAAATTTCAGCACGTAGTATAAGTTTTTCCTTACCGATTTCCACTTACCAAGAGCGCTTCACTCCCCGGAAACGGCGCCAGAAAAGAGTCTTGATGACCCACAAGTATAGGGGGTCAATCGTAGTCCTTTCGATAAGTAAGAGTGTCGAACCCAACGAGGAGCAGAAGGAAATGACAAGCGGTTTTCAGCAAGGTAGTTTCTGCAAGCACTGAAATTGTAGGTAACAGGTAGTTTGATAGCAAGATAATTGGTAACAAGCAAGTAACGGTAACGGTAAATAAAGTGCAGTAAGGTAGCCCAATCCTTTTGTGGCAAAGGACAGGCCGGAACAGTCTCTTATAATAGGCAAAGTGTTCTTGAGGGTACACGGGAATTTCATCTAGTCACTTTTATCATGTTGGTTTGATTCGCGTTCGCTACTTTGATAATTTGATATGTGGGTGGACCGGTTCTTGGGTGCTATTCTTACTTGAACAAACCTCCCACTTATGATTAACCCCCTCGCAAGCATCCGCAACTACGAGAAAAGTATTAAGATAAAATCTAACCATAGCATTAAACGTTTGGATCCAAATCAGCCCCTTACGAAGTAGCGCATGAACTAGGGTTTAAGCTTCTGTCACTCTAGCAACCCATCATCTAATAACTACTCCACAATGCATTCCCTTAGGCCCAAGGATGGTGAAGTGTCATGTAGTCGACGTTCACATGACACCACTAAGGGAATCACAACATACATATCATCAAAATATCGAACACATATCAAATTCACATGATTACTTGCAACATGACTTCTCCCATGACCTCAAGAACAAATGTAACTACTCACAAATAATATTCATGCTCAAGATCAGAGGGGTATTGAATAGCATAATGGATCTGAACATATAATCTTCCACCAAATAAACCATATAGTAATCAACTACAAGATGTAATCAACACTACTAGTCACGCCCAGGTACCAATCTGAGGTTTCGGTACAAAGATTGAACACAAGAGATGAACTAGGGTTTGAGAGGAGATGGTGCTGTTGAAGATGTTGATGAAGATTGGCCTCCCAAAGATGAGAGGGGTGTTGGTGATGACGATGGCTTCGATTTCCCCCTCCAGGAGGGAAGTTCCCCCGGCGGAATCGCTCCGCCGGAGGGCAAAAGTGCTCCTACCCAAGTTCCGTCTCGAGACAGCGGCGCTCCGTCCCGAAAGTCCTCTCCTTATTTTTTCTAGGTCAAAAGACCTTAAATACCAGAAGATGGGCACCGGAGGTGGGCCTTGCTGAGCACAACCCACCAGGGCGCGCCTCCGGTAGTTATTTGCTCCAGTATTTTTTATATATTCCAAAATAATTCTCCATGAAGTTTCAACTTATTTGGAGATGTGCAGAATAGGTATCTCTGATGTGCTTTTTCAGGTCCAGAGTTCCAGCTGCCGGTATTTTCCCTCTTTGTGTAAACATTGCATATTATGAGAGAAAAGGCATTAGAATCGCTCCCTAAAGCATTATTATGCATAAAAACATTATAAATAACAGTAGGAAATCATGATGCAAAATGGATGTATTATCTATTCACTCATGAACATGATTATTTTATATACTCTAGACATAATAAAAACATTTACTAGGAATGCAGTAACAAAAAAAAACGAGTAATCTAGTAAGTTAGTTGGTCGAAGCGAAAGTTGAGAGACGAGGCCCACGCATCATTGATTACGGGAGCGGCTCAACTCATTTCAATCTCAATTATTATGCCACCTCACCTTTGTTTTTTGAAAAAGTTTGAATTTTTTGTCACCTCACATATTGTTTTTGGAAAGTTCGAATTTTTAATCAAAATTATAAAACTTTAAAATATTCAGTATAGATCTGTGAATATTTTGCCTAGTCATTTGAAAGTTTGGACTGTTTTTGCAACTTTCAGCCAAGTTTGAATAGAAATTTCAAACCAATAAACACTAGAGTTTACATTAACCGATATTTCAACCATTCTCATCTCAACCCCGGTGTTACTCCACTGGGATGTTTTGGGTGATGCCCTAACCAACCCGAGGTTGACACTTCTTTGCCCTCACACCCGCTCCCCGAGAGGGCTTGTGTGGCTCCCGTGGACAGCAAATGACATGGCTCTCTCCTCATGCTACTCGCGAGAGTGTGTTTGTGTGGCACACTCGTGCTTTTCCGTTCGATGCTCTAGATATAGACCTCGACAGCAGGGAGCTATTGGTCCGACAACGTCCCGATGTTGGAAGCAGTACCCTTGTGCTTCATCAAGGTGAATGGCTCGTGGTGGGGAGCTACAGCCAGCCGTGCGTGGTGACTGGTGAGGCAGATGTGAGAGACGAGTGGCTTTGACTAGGGGTCTGGCCCCTTGCCACCAGCCGACGACAATAGTTGGTTTTGGTTATCGATGTGTTCCACTTCTTCTCCTCCCTCCTCTTCTCATGAAATGGTGCCTACACGTCTCAGATACAGTGAATATTCGTCTTGTGCTTGTTCGAAGCTGGTCAGGTTGGGATCTGGATGGACTCCATGACAAGTTAGATCCTACTAGGGATGGGCTTGTTAGCCGGTTTGGAACCCCAGGGCCTTGAAAGGTCTCTTCTTTGCTCGGGCTTGGTGGCACAACGGTGTTCCCTATTTGGTGTGAGCTACGGTGCTTGCGGGCATGGCTCACAGCTCAAGCGAACTCGTTGGAGATCGGCGACTTCAGACCCATCAATCTAATTCATGGGGCAGCCAAGATCTTTGCTAAGGTACTTGCTACTCGTCTGGCTATGTTTCTGCCAAGTCTGATTTCGAAGGCCCAAAGTGCTTTTGTGACAAGCCGCAATATACATGAGAACTTTAAGTTTGTGCGGAACAAAGCGAGACTGCTGCACCGTCGGCGCTGCTCTTCGGTGCTTATGAAAATTGACATATCCAAGGCCTTTGACACACTCTCATGGGAATTCCTGCTTGAGGTCTTGATTGCTAGGGGATTCGGAAGGAGATGGTGCTCCTGGATATGTGGGCTTTTATCCACTGCATCCACCTCCGTTCTTATCAACGGCGAGCTCTGTTCCCCCTTTGCCCTTGGTCAAGGTGTCCGTCAGGGCGACCCCATTTTGCCGGCTTTATTCATTCTGGCCATGGACTCCATTCATGGCATGCTAGAATGGGCAAGACAGCGCAACCTTCTCTCTGATCTTGGCTGCAACAGGGGGCTGCCTCGTGCGTCTATATTCGCTGATGATGCAGTCCTGTTCTTCAAGCCTGAGCGTAATGATCTACTGCTCATATCGACCTTACTGCAGCTTTTCGGAGAGTCATCGGGGCTGCAGATCAATATGCACAAGAGTACTGTCACTTGCATACGCTGTGATGAGGAATAGGCTACAGAGGTAGCAAGTCACTTCCAGTGCAGGCAACAGGCTTTCCCCATCCTCTATCTTGGAATACCCTGATAACCCACAAGTATAGGGGATCAGTTGTAGCCTCTTTCGATAAGTAAGAGTGTCGAACCCAACGAGGAGCTAAAGGTAGAACAAATATTCCCTCAAGTTCTATCGACCACCGATACAACTCTACGCACGCTTAACGTTCGCTTTACCTAGAACAAGTATGAAACTAGAAGTAGTATGTAGGTGATGTAGGATAGGTTTGCAAGATAATAAAGAGTACGTAAATAAAAACTAGGGGCTGTTTAGATAAAGAAACAACTAAGTTAGTTTTAGTAGAGAGCTTTTTGTCACAAGAAAGTTATTTGTCCCTAGGCAATCGATAACTAGGCCGGTAATCATTATTGCAATTTTATATGAGGGAAAGGCATAAGCTAACATACTTTCTCTACTTGGATCATATGCACTTATGATTGGAACTCTAGCAAGCATCCGCAACTACTAAAGATCATTAAGGTAAAACCCAACCATAGCATTAAGTATCAAGTCCTCTTTACTCCCATACATAAACAACCTACTTACTCGGGTCTGTGCTTCCGTCACTCACGCCACCCACCATAAGCGAATCATAAACATATTGCAAACCCTACAGCAGGGATCCCTCACGCTTGCGCGACATGGAGAGCAACATAGGATAGCACCAATAATAAAACAGGTAACTCAAACCAATCATGATCATCAATCAACCCATAGGACAAAACGGATCTACTCAAACATCATAGGATAGCCATACATCATTGGGAAATAATATATAGCGTTGAGCACCATGTTTAAGTAGAGATTACAGCGGGGATAAGGGATGTTACACCGCTGCATAGAGGGAGAGAGAGTTGGTGATGACGGCGGCGAAGTTGTTGGTGTAGATCGCCGTCACGATGATGGCCCCGGCGGCGTTCCGGCGCCACCGGGAGAGAGGGGGAGAGAGCCCCCCTCCTTCTTCTTCTTCCTTGTCCTTCCCCCTAGATGGGAGAAGGGTTTCCCCTCTGGTCCATGGCCTCCATGGCGGCGGAGGGGTGAGAGCCCCTCCGAGATTGGATCTCTCTCTTTGTTTCCTTCTGTTTCTGCCTTCCAGATTCTAGCCTTTCACCGTTTCTTAAATTCCCGGAGATCCGTAACTCCGATTGGGCTGAAATTTAACATGATTTTTATCCGGATATTAGCTTTCTTGCGGCGAAAGAAGGGCACCAACCGCCTTACGAGGTGACCACAAGGGTCCAGGGCGCACCCTACCCCTGGGGCGGGGCCCTATGGCTTGTGGGCCCCTCGGGCATCGTCTCGCGTTGATTCTTTTTCCCAAAAATCACATATATTCCAAAAAAAATCTCCGTAAGTTTTTATCGCGTTTGGACTTCGTTTGGTATGGATATTCTGCGAAACAAAAAACATGCAACAAACAGGAACTGGCACTGGGCACTGGATCAATATGTTAGTCCCAAAAATAGTATAAAAAGTTGCCAAAAGTATATGAAAGTTGTAGAATATTGGCATGAAACAATCAAAAATTATAGATACGACGGAGACGTATCAGCATCCCCAAGCTTAATTCCTGCTCGTCCTCGAGCAGGTAAATGATAAAAAAGATAATTTTTGATGTGGAATGCTACCTAGCATAATCTTGATCATATAATCTAATCATGGCATGAATATTAAGACACGAGCGATTCAAAGCAATAGTCTATCATTTGACATTAAGACAATAATACTTCAAGCATACTAATAAAGTAATCATATCTTCTGAAAATATCATGGCTAAAAGAAAGTTATCGCTACAAAATCATATAGTCTGGCTATGCTCCATCTTCATCACACAAAGTATTAAATCATGCAAAACCCCGGTTTTAGCCAAGCAATTGTTTCATACTTTAGTATTCTCAAACTTTTTTAACTTTCACGCAATACATGAGCATGAGCCATGGATATAGCACTATAGGTGGAATAGAAAATGGTGGAGCTTGTGGAGAAGACAAAAAGAAGGAGATAGTCTCACATCAACTAGGCAAATTAATGGGCTATGGAGATGCCCATCAATCGATATCGATGCAAGTGAGTAGGGATTGCCATGCAACGGATGCGCTAGAGCTATAAGTGTATGAAATCTCAAACTGAAAACTAAGTGGGTGTGCATCCAACTTGCTTGCTCACGAAGACCTAGGGCAATTTGAGGAAGCCCATCATTGGAATATACAAGCCAAGTTCTATAATGAAAAATTGCCACTAGTATATGAAAGTGACAATATAGGAGACTCTCTATCATGAAGATCATGGTGCTACTTTGAAGCACAAGTGTGGAAAAAGGAATAGTAGCATTGCCCCTTCTCTCTTTTCTCTCATTTTTTTGGTGGGCTTCTTTGGCCTCTTTTTTTATTTGGGCTTCTTTGGCCTCTTTTAATTTTTTGTAAAGTCCGGAGACTCATCCCAACTTGTGAGGGAATCATAGCTTCCATCATCCTTTTATCACATGGGACAATGCTCTAATAATGATGATCATCACACTTTTATTTACTTACAACTCAAGAATTACAATTTGATACTAGAACAAAATATGACTCTATATTAATGCCTCCGGTGGTGTACCGGGATGTGCAATGATCTAGCGTAGCAATGGCATCAAAAAACGGACAAGCCATGAAAACATCATGCTAGCTATCTTACGATCATGCAAAGCAATATGACAATGATGGTGCGTGTCATAATAAACGAAACGGTGGAAGTTGCATGGCAATATATCTCGGAATGGCTATGGAAATGCCATAATAGGTAGGTATGGTGGCTGTTTTGAGGAAGGATATATGGTGGGTGTAATGCACCGGCGAAAGTTGCGCGGTACTAGAGAGGCTAGCAATGGTGGAAGGGTGAGAGTGCGTATAATCCATGGACTCAACATTAGTCATAAACAACTCACATACTTATTGCAAAAATTTATTAGTCATCGAAACAAGGTACTACACGCATGCTCTCAGGGGAAGGGTTGGTAGGAGTTAACCATCGCGCGATCCCGACCTCCACACAAAGGATGACAATCAATAAATAAATCATGCTCCGACTTCATCACATAACGGTTCACCATACGTGCATGCTACGGGAATCACAAACTTTAACACAAGTATTTCTACCAATCCACAATTACTCACTAGCATGACTCTAGTATCACCATCTTTATATCACAAAACTATTCCAAGGAATCAAACATATCATATTCAGTGATCTACAAGTTTTATGTAGGATTTTATGACTAACCATGTGAATGACCAATTCCTGTTGACTCTCTAAATAGATATAAGTGAAGCATGAGAGTTTAATTCTTTCTACAAAAGATATGCCCACGCTCTAACAAATATAAGTGAAGCAAAAGAGCATTCTACAAATGGCTGTTTTCTATGTGTAGAGAAACAGGCAATCCAAATTTCAAATGATATAAGTGAAGCACATGAAGCATTCTATAAAGCCATACTCAAAAGATATAAGTGAGGTGCAAAGAGCCTTCTATAAATCAACCAAGAACTTTCTCAGACCAGCATGGTGCATTATTAAAAGAAAAATAAAAAGCACACGACGCTCCAAGATTTACGCATATCATGTGACGAATAAAAATATAGCTCCAAGTAAAATTACCGATGGTCGTTAGAAGAAAGAGGGGATGCCTTCCGGGGCATCCCCAAGCTTAGTTTCTTGGGAGTCCTTTAATATTACCTTGGGGTGCCTCGGGCATCCCCAAGCTTAGTCTCTTTCCACTCCTTATTCCTTCATCCATCGTGATCTCACCCAAAACTTGAAAACTTCAATCACACAAAACTTAACAAAACCCTCGTGAGATTCGTTAGTATAATAAAGTAAATCACCACTTTAAGTACTGTTGTGAACTCATTCCAAATTCATATTAGCATTATATCTACTGTAGTCCAACTTCACCATGGTTCATACCCCCCGATACTACCCATAGATCCATCAAAATAAGAGAACAATGCATAGAAAACAGAATCTGTCAAAAACAGAACAGTCTGTAGTAATCTGAACATCTACCATACTTCTGTAACTCCATAAATTCTGAAAAATTAGGAAAAACTAAAATTTTTTCATAGAAGTACTGTGTTAAAATTTCAGAAACTTTTGACATTCCAGTAAAAAATGTAAATTCACGCACTACAGCCAAAGTTTCTGTTTTTGCACTGCACACACCAAACAAGCAATCTAATCATCCTAAAGGCAAATCTTGGCACATTATTTTTATAATACAAGGGATTTATACAAGGGGATAATTATTTTTGTTGAAAAGTTTCTGTAATTAAGATTCACAAAGTTTCCGTGAGCATGAACAAAGTTCAAGGAGCTCCCCCACTTCAACGGTGCTCGTCTTTCTTACTTTCACTTCCCTTTTTGAAAAGTTTTAGGTTCCCCACTTTATTTTTTTGTTTTTAAACTATATAAAATCACACAACAGAATAAAATGACTCTCTAAAACTTCCGTGTTGTCTCCCTGGCAGCGCTTTCTTTAAAGCCATTAAGCTAGGCATAAAGTGCTCAAGTAATTGATCCACCCGGATCCCAAGGTATATCAAAGCCAATTTTAATTAACAATGATTTGTAATTTAGTAGTGAGCACAAATTAACATATATCATGCAACAACGAAGTCTAACACTCTTCCTATGCATTGGCATATCATGAAAGAACAATTCATGCACATCAAGTAAAGGCCAATACATAGCATAAGCAGTTTCTTGTAATTTTATCATATTGGAAACATGGAGAGGTGGAGATGTAGTTACTCTCTCATAATAATTGCAAGTAGGAGCAGCAAGCACATGCATATTATATCTATCAAAATCATCATGTGTAATAGTAAAAGGCAACCCATCTATATAATCCTTAATAAGTGCAAACTTCTCCGATATAGTGTAGTTGGGAGAATTCAAAAAGATAATAGGACTATCATGTGTGGGTGCAATAGCAACAATTTCACGTTTAACATAAGGAACTATAGCAAGTTCATCTCCATAAGCATCATTCATATTGGCATCATGGCCACAAGCATAGCAAGCATCAAGTTCATCAAAAAGGGATATTTCAAACGAATCCAAGGGATCATACCAATTATCATAGCATTCATCCTTCGGTAAGAACGAAGGAAAATTAAACAATGTATGAGTTGAAGAGTTACTCTCATTAGAAGGTGGACATGGGTAGCTAATCCGCTCTTCCTCCTTTTGTTCTTCGCTCTCCTCCTCATCTTTTTCATCCAATGAGCTCACAGTGTCATCAATTTCTTCTTCCATAGATTCCTGCAAAATATTAGTCTCTTCTTGGATAGCGGAGACTTTCTCAATAAATTGATCAATATTGGCATTATATTCATAATTGGCATAACAATAACGAAGCATAGCCAAATTTTGAGATCGGAAAACAGCATCATCATAATTTTCATACTTTTCAAACAAAGCTTCAATTTCATAAGCACCCTTAAAAGCAACAAACTCTTCTATTTGTTCCACATCATAGTAATCATATATACCATTAGCATAAGAAGCCAATGTTTCATTATCATTAAATTTACATGAAAAGGGAAGGTGTTTAGCCTTCATCCTAGAGCAATAAGTAATATCATATCTCAAGCATAGATTCCAAGTATACCATTTCAACATATGAATTTGATCCCATAACAGTTTCCCTTTTTGAGTCAAGCGATAATCCCTAAAGTATTCACGTTGATCCAACGTGTCTCCCATTATATAATTGAATGGGGTTTTCTCAGGATTATCAAAGTAGTGCATAATATCTTTCACATAATGAGCATCGAGGGTTTTAGGAGGTTCCCCATCTCCATGAGTAGCAAGTACACCTAATTTTTTTGGTATTTCGTGCTCCATATCCATAACTAAAGATAGAGAACAACTTAGAACAGCAAATAAAATCTACTTAGTGATAAACCAAACAAGCACACACACGAGAATATTCAACCCACGCTATTGCTCCCCGGCAACGGCACCAGAAAAAGGTCTTGATAACCCACAAGTATAGGGGATCAGTTGTAGCCTCTTTTGATAAGTAAGAGTGTCGAACCCAACGAGGAGCTAAAGGTAGAACAAATATTCCCTCAAGTTCTATCGACCACCGATACAACTCTACGCACGCTTAACGTTCGCTTTACCTAGAACAAGTATGAAACTAGAAGTAGTATGTAGGTGATGTAGGATAGGTTTGCAAGATAATAAAGAGTACGTAAATAAAAACTAGGGGCTGTTTAGATAAAGAAACAACTAAGTTAGTTTTAGTAGAGAGCTTTTTGTCACAAGAAAGTTATTTGTCCCTAGGCAATCGATAACTAGGCCGGTAATCATTATTGCAATTTTATATGAGGGAAAGGCATAAGCTAACATACTTTCTCTACTTGGATCATATGCACTTATGATTGGAACTCTAGCAAGCATCCGCAACTACTAAAGATCATTAAGGTAAAACCCAACCATAGCATTAAGTATCAAGTCCTCTTTACTCCCATACATAAACAACCTACTTACTCGGGTCTGTGCTTCCGTCACTCACGCCACCCACCATAAGCGAATCATAAACATATTGCAAACCCTACAGCGGGGATCCCTCACGCTTGCGCGACATGGAGAGCAACATAGGACAGCACCAATAATAAAACAGGTAACTCAAACCAATCATGATCATCAATCAACCCATAGGACAAAACGGATCTACTCAAACATCATAGGATAGCCATACATCATTTGGAAATAATATATAGCGTTGAGCACCATGTTTAAGTAGAGATTACAGCGGGGAGAAGGGGTGTTACACCGCTGCATAGAGCGGGGGAGAGAGTTGGTGATGACGGCGGCGAAGTTGTTGGTGTAGATCGCCGTCACGATGATGGCCCCGGCGGCGTTCCGGCGCCACCGGGAGAGAGGGGAAGAGAGCCCCCTCCTTCTTCTTCTTCATTGTCCTTCCCCCTAAATGGGAGAAGGGTTTCCCCTCTGGTCCATGGCCTCCATGGCGGCGGAGTGGTGAGAGCCCCTCCGAGATTGGATCTCTCTCTCTGTTTCCTTCTGTTTCTGCCTTCCAGATTCTGGCCTTTCACCGTTTCTTAAATTCCCGGAGATCCGTAACTCCGATTGGGCTGAAATTTTAACACGATTTTTATCCGGATATTAGCTTTCTTGTGGCGAAAGAAGGGCATCAACCGCCTTACGGGGTGACCACAAGGGTCCATGGCGCGCCCTACCCCTGGGGTGCGTCCCTAGGGCTTGTGGGCCCCTCGGGCATCGTCTCGCGTTGATTCTTTTTCCCAAAAATCACATATATTCCAAAAAAAATCTCCGTAAGTTTTTATCCCGTTTGGACTTCGTTTGGTATGGATATTCTGCGAAACAAAAAACATGCAACAAACAGGAACTGGCACTGGGCACTCGATCAATATGTTAGTCCCAAAAATAGTATAAAAAGTTGCCAAAAGTATATGAAAGTTGTAGAATATTGGCATGAAACAATCAAAAATTATAGATACGACGGAGACGTATCATACCCCTGTCAATCTACAGGCTGAAGCGGCAGGATTTGTTACCCTTTATTGATGAATTCTCCAACAAGATGAAGGGCTGGAAACCGAAGATGTTTGCTGTGACGGGCCACCTCACCCTCAATGCCTCGGTCCTCATGGCGCTCCCCATGCATCTCATGGCAGCGCTTCCAATGCCGGCGTGGGCAATTAAGATTATCAACCGGCGCTGCCGTGGGTTTATCTGGAAGGGGGAGGAGGAGACAAGTGGAGGCCACTGCCTCATGCCTTGGACTCGGGTGTGTATGCCAAGAGAATTCGGAGGTTTGGGTGTCATAAACCTCAAATGGTTTGGGTTTGCACTGCGCTGCCGATGGCCCTGGTTGCGATGGAGTGCGGAGGAGAGGCCGTGGCATGGGTTGCCTGACATCAATGAGAAGGAGGTCGAGGCCTTATTCAGTGCAGCCTGCCGCATCACGCTCGGATCGGGAGAGAAAGCCAGGTTCTGGACGGACAAGTGGTTGGACAACGACTGTTCCATTGCTGAAATTGCACCACAACTCTTCTCCTATGTCAACGACAGGGGGCGGACAGTGAAGGAAGCGCTGACCAGTCAGGCCTGGGTAAGAGACATTGCGGGCGGGCTATCTCTCCCGGCCATTGCCCAGTACCTCAAAGTATGGGATCTTGCGCACGGCATCACGCTTCACACAGAGGTTAGAGACACACCGCGCTCGATCCTGACGGCTGACCAGCAGTTCTCTGTCCGGAGCACCTACCGCATGTTCTTCCTTGGTAATATCCGCTTCGCCTGCCACAAGCCTATCTGGAAGTCCAAGGCCCCGCCTCGCGTCAAATTCTTCATGTGGCTGGCTGTGCACCGTAGATGCCTCACGGCAGACAACCTGGAGAAAAGAGGATGGTCATCCAATGGAGCATGTCCCTTGTGTCTGTCAGTGCCTGAAAATTGTACCCACCTCTGTTTGTCCACTGCAGCTTCACGCAACAACTGTGGGCGCGCTTCAGATCCTGGACCGGCACCGACTTCCTGCTTCCTGATAACACCTTTGCTTCCACGCATGATTGGTGGTTGCAGGCTAGGGCGGCTATACCCAAGCACGCACGAAGGAACTTTGACACGGTGGTTATCTTGCTGCATTGGAGGGTATGGAAAGAGAGAAACGTCAGGATTTTTGATCAGGTTGCAGGCTTGCCGATCAGCGTCTTGGAGCGGATCCAGGAAGATGTGGCCATGTGGAGAGCCGCCGGATGCATCATAGATCTGCCTACCTAGATTTGGTGAGGGTGCCTGATGTATTAGGTGGACGGCTCTACGCCTGGGTTGTACTGTTGTATCGGAATTCAGTCTAAATTTCCTAGACTGTCTCTGCTGTATTTTCTTCCCTATCTAATAAAGATTGGCCTATGGCCCTTCGAGACAACCACTGCCTTTAAGGCGCGTGGTGGCTGGTGATCGGCGTCCGGTGGCGGTGGTGCGGTCGTTATCTTGGTGGCCAAAAGTAGTGGCTGGGTCGGGAGATGGGGAGCTCACGCCGTTATGAAAGTCGTCTTGAATCGGTTGGGCCAACAGTGTGACATCCATCGACGTTGTCCCCTTCTTGAAGGCACTGTCACAACCATTATATGACATCATTCGTGCTCTTGCTGAAAACACCATATCTTTCGGATCGAGAGGTGGTGACGCTCCTACATCATGCATGTCCTGAAGGCACCGCCTCAGAGTTCATGGTTCGTTATTATCCCGAGGGTTCCATGTTGGCAATGGTGGCTTTGTCCGGTTGATGTGAAGCATGATGTGGTAAGGTGTTCTTCTCGACTGATCAGATCGCTCTGCACACTTCGGGATGTGGAGTCGACATCTCTTGCCAGCAGGGGACATGTTCCTCTCCAGTGACAAAGACTGTTGGTAGGATGGTGTGTTTTTGTCAGTTTGGTCGTTTCGTTCTTTGTGTCAGCGACACAACTTCCTCGGACATTGCTACTTCTTCTTTGTATTTTCTTCGGCACAACTTGCCCTTTCTTATGCATCTCTGGTTTAGTTATTTAGGCTTGCTCGAAATAGGGTTTTGTCCCGCTTTATAATGAAGCACCGACCCAAGTTCATACGATAAGTCATCCAAGTGCGGTCGTGGAGTTCTTGTCGCTTCGCCCAGCTATCATAATCTTGTCCGCATGTGTGTGGACCTTTTGGTAAGCTGGTTGCAGCACTTTGTATCCTCCCTTGTTTTAAGTGCCTTAATAATTAATTTGCCCGCAAAATAAATTCATTAATTTAACGCCAGGCCTCGGCCTTCTTTCAAGAAAATAAAGTTCGCCCGCAAGTAACAGGGATTATGACTGCATGTACAAAGGCCTGTTTTAACCACGCCACAGCAGATCTGGAAGTGTATCAGTGCAGAAGTATTCCAAGCCTGTAAAATTCGGCCATTAGCCGCCGGGGCATTCTTTTTAGCATCGATCAGTGCGTCCAAACACATGGATCGGAGGGCCCTCCGGATGAGCCGCCGAGGAATCATCGTTCGCATCTTCTGACCCCTTTCATGTATCATGGCAGCTTAACTATCAGTCTTCTATAATAGCCTGATCGGTGGCTGGATCCCTGTACAAATAAGCTAGCAAAACCAAGTTAACTAGCGAGAGCAGACGTAGTGGAGAACTAGCTAGCTAATAGCTATACTGATGGAGGTAGAGGCAGCGAGAGCGAGTGGCAGCGTCAGTGAGAGCAGGTGGTCGAAGCTGGGAGTGACGCTTCCCGTCAGGAACGTGCAGGCTCTGGCGGCGTCCACCGGCGAGCTGACGGCCGAGACGATCGAGCGGTACATCCAGCCGGACATCGATGCCCTTGCTGTTCTCGACGAGCACTCCGACGAGGTTCCGGCGATCGACATAGGGAAGCTTTTGAGTCCCGAGTCCGTGGATGCAGAGGCCGTGAAGCTCAAGTTTGCCTGCGCGGAGTGGGGATTTTTTCAGGTGCGTCACTCAAGGAATGAACTTGAGGCCATGCATATTAACCAACCAGTTTATTTTTTTAGAAAAGAGTGAAACACCCTCGACCGCCGCATCGAGTGATGCACAGAACCTTCCAAAGGTTCATCGTCTGAGTTCAAAATGGGTCAGCAAATAAGGAGTATAACAAATTTATTTAGTTTTTTTGCAACTCAGTTGCCACACATGGTGGGAATCATCACGACTTTATTTCTTATACTGCTTTGATTGTTCATGTTTCAAAAGTGTAAGGTCCGATATAGTTGGTATTGGAGCTCAAGGACAAAATCTTGAACCAGTCTATAGATACAAAATGTACCAGTTCTCTACAAATTAATGACTAGATTCAATCATTCCATCCTTCAAAAACTATGTTTGATAACGCATGACTACTTGTCCAACTTTTGAGATTTGCAGGTTGTAAATCATGGAATACCAGATGAGGTCATCATGGGTATCAAGCATGATATTCAGAAGTTTTTTCAACTCCCCCTCGATGTTAAGAATGCATATGCTCAGCGGCAAGGGGATCTTCAAGGCTATGGTCAAGCGTTTGTTGTATCTGATGATCAAAAGCTAGAATGGGCTGACATGTTTGCACTATTCGCCCAACCACCCGAAGCCCGTGATATGAGTTACTGGCCATGTGAACCCCGTACTTTCAGGTTAGACTTTGTATGGTCGAGATATGTATATGAGTTAGAAATAAAATAAAAATGCCTTCCCTCTTTTCAATGAATTAAATTTAGCAACTTAATTAATTTGGCCCAACACCCAAGTTCAATGATGATTATATTCCTAAAATTTACAAGACTGGCTTAGTTACATGTAATCTTTTGGTAAAATGGACAAACATGCCAATTTTGAGATAAGAGCATGTTTTTCACTGCTATAGCGTGCCATGTTTGTGAGTGTGACCTTTGAAACATGATTTTGACATATTATGGATTTTCTTATGCATATGAACCGTCTGTTACGTGTTCATAACATTTATTAGCCTCATAACATTAACTCGTAGGCCAAAGAGGAGGAGTACCAAACATTTATATTGGCGTTATTCTATCGGTCTTTTTATTGTTATGCATCTCCTCAATTCAAAAGCAGCACAAAGACAATAGAGAAGAGATTCAATGAGGATCAAGGTTTTCACTTCTTTGACCACGATCACCCTTTTTACAATATATATACACAACACTTTGTACTCCCAACTATGCTAAGGACTCAAAGTAAAATTCGTCATAAATATCTAGCAACTGAGATTTTTATGGTTCATGGTAATGCCTAACACAGAGGGGCGGGTGTATACAAGCAACAAATTTTGTGTGTGTGTGTGGGGGGGGGGGGGGGGGGGGGTGCGCCTTTGGTTTGTATTTGACAGTAACACAAGGTAGCTCCGGTCACATAACACCCGAAGTATTTCAATATCTACCAATATCATGAATAACATAGAAACATTATTATTTGTTTTGCTACCAGGAATTTTATTGATAGGTACTCCTCGGAGGTGATGAAACTTGCTCACTCTCTTGGCATCTTCGTTGCTAAAACACTAGATCTTAATCCCGAACTGGTGGAAGACAAACATGTGGCACAATTTCTCAGGATGGGCTACTACCCTCCATGCACGCCTATGTCAGAAAAGGTTATAGGCTTCTCGCCGCATTCTGATTTATCATTTCTAACTATTCTATTGGAAGTTAATTCAGTCCAAGTCTTACAAATTAAAAGGCATGGTGCATGGATACCCGTGAAACCACGTCATGATGCACTATTGGTGAATGTGGGTGACCTTCTTGAGGTATGCCTCTTAAGACATGTTAAGTTAGTCATATAGCATCTGAAACTAAATGTTATATAAAATAGGGAAATGATGTTTGTAGAATCCTTATTTGTGCCTACTGAAGAGAAAACCTCACGTCCATAAGTTTTTCCACTGAGAAACACTAACACGCCCAGGCACATTGACCAAATGAAAGCAGTTATATTTGGCGTGCCATCCCGTATTAAGTTTTCAGCTACCCGAGTTAGTAAAATTACTTCGCAATTCATTTATCACATCTTACACTATTAATTTTACCACACTATATGCCACTTCAAAAAAATTTACCATGATTTTGGGTAAGAGTTGTTTATAAATAGTTTTGGGAGTTTGAGAGCAAGAAAGTAAAACATCCACCCAACCAAACAAGTGATGCACCGAGTCACCTTTGTACCCCTCACCCAGCATCAAGCCAACTTCGTTGAGAAAGCTCATTATTGGCCAAAGAAAGACTCATTCTAGTTTGTCTATAAACAAGCTACTTGAATATGATTGTTCCTTTTCTCTTATTGTCATTCAGATCATTTTACAATAAATGAAAAATAATTTGCTAATGTTCAACAATTTCCATACTACTTGTTTCTATTTATTAATTCCAAGAAATCTTGATCAAACAAGACCCAAAAAAGGCCTTATAAGTGAATGTACCTTTTTCTAGAGATTAGGGGTGCATTCTAGATAAAACAATAGTTGAATGGTGTATAGAGAAGTTTCTTTTAGACAATATCATGTGTAGTTCTACACCTACATTCAACTTTATGTGGGTAACTATTTTTCAAGGATATAGATGAGAAAATTGATATTTGTTTAATTTAATTTACTTTTTTTTGTAGATTATGACAAATGGGAAGTACAAGAGCATTGAGCACAGGGTCACCATAAATGCCCACAAGGAGCGTCTAACTGTGTCAGCATTTCACCTCCCAAATTATGATGGAATAATTTCACCAATTTTGGAAAGTAGAGGAGAGAAGCTGTTATACAAGACAGTGAAAGTCGAAGAGTATGCAAGCCTTTTTTTCACAAACAAACTTGAAGGAAAGACAGCCCTAGATCATGCGAAGTTATCTGAATATAAGGATTGTCTACCCTAATTTATCATTCTAGATATACATTCATACACTAAATTTTGATGCTTAAGTGCAATGGATATATATTTCTCATTGTGACCAATCAATGAAATATTTGCCAGTTCATTTGAATCTTTGCATTAATTTTTGGGTAAAATTTTCTTCTATTATGTTTTTGATATTTGAAAGATGAAAAATAGTTTACTGTAAACCTTTGTTCCATACCATCCCAGCAAGAAGGGTGGTGCGAAGCGAAAGATGCGATAATGATAGATTTAAAATATGCCCGCCCATAACTTCACTGCAGTTCTACAAGAACATGAACTGATTCCAAGTATCTCAGTACAAAAAGATCCCATCCCTATGAAATTCGTCCTTTGGCCAACCCACCATCCAATTGTTTTTAGCATCTATCGGTACGTTGAAACACATGGATTGAGGAATCATCATTGGCATCTTCTGACTTACATACTAGCCGAGTCAGTGGCTGGATGGCTATACAAATAAGCAAGCTGAAGTAACTTCACTAGCGAGAGCATGTAGCGGAGAACCAACTAACTATATCGATGGAGGTGAAAGCAACGAGTTCCAGCACCACTAAGAGTGAGAGGAGGTGGTCGAAGCTCGGAATGCCGCTTACCGTCAGGAACGTTCATGCTCTGGCGGCGTCCGCCAGTGAGCTGACGGACGACACGATTGAACATTGAGTTACATACAGCCTGACATCGACTGGCCGAGCTCTCCAACGAATTTCCGGTGATAGACCTAGGCAAGATGGAAGCGGAGGCCACGAAGCTCAGGTTTGCCTGCGCGGAGTGGGGCTTCTTTCAGGTAGTGTCACTGAAGGACTAAACTTTAGGCCATATTAACCAAGCAGTTCAATTTATATGTCTTCGTTTTCTGGGAGAAAAATATTTTCGTGTCAAACATGTTGTAATGCCATTGTATCTCGGTGGCTCAACAATCTAGTGACTACCTCTGGCGTCTTTAACTTTGATCATTGAGATAGTTCAAGCACAATAGACATTCTGAAAAATCAAACAATTTTTCTTTAGTCAGCTGTTATTCAGGGTGTGCAAAACCAAACGAAACCAAAAACGAACCAAAAGAACCTAACCGAATCGAAATTTTTGTTTTTATGGTTTTCGATTTCAGTTATGGTTTCCATATCTCAAAACCGTATGCCATTTGGTTTTTTCGGTTAAAAACCGAAAACCATTGGGTTAAAACCAAAATGATGTGAAGTACACGCTCACTAAAATCAATTTACATGGAAATGGAGTCGAACTCCTGAGCTCAGACTGGAAGGCCCAGTGCGCTGAAGCCTACTAGCCAACCAGGCCACCTGTGTTTGCTAATTTATGCTAGGAAGGAAAAAAATATGTATATACCACTATACAAATTCCGCTTAAAGTCACCATGTGCTTGTAGAAAGTTGCCCATCCAGGAGGTATAACACTTGTAAAGCATAACTAAGACGGCAAAAGCACTTCATCATTATTGAATAACTACATTCGTTACATGTGCTTCATCAAGTTATTTCCTTCTCTGAACTTTCAAGGAAGTTATGCGTAGGAAAATAATGTACAACAATGAAACATGATGTGTACTTAAAAAAACCGCGTTAACTCTGGTTAATATGGTTATCACCGAAACCAACCCAAATTCAAATGTTTATTATTGAAACCGAACCATATTTTTGTACGGAACTGTATAAACCAAAGTATAAAAACCGTATAAACCGAACCGAATCAAACCGAAAAAGTCGAACCGAATGAAAAAAAAATATGGTTTCACTTTTTTTATTTATTATTATTTCACCTTAATGTTACTAATATTTTTAGTAACTTTTCAAGAATACTTCTGTTTTTAAAATATATAATTATTTTTCAAATATTCAGGTTTATTTAAATTTTCCAATTTTATGACTTTCTTCCCCTCAATGTTTTTCATGGTATTTTTTTATGTTTGCTTATTTATAATTTATCCTACTTTAAATTTTGTGCAACTCGGTTATCACATGGGGGAAATCATCAGAACTTCATTTGTTATACTGAATTGATTTTGTTCAGGGAACAAATTAGTCATGTTCAAAAGTATACGGTCCGAGATATCTATTATTGGAGTTCAAAGGCAAAATATGGAATCAATATAAAAGACACACAACAAGCTTTTCCATAAATATTTCTCAATTTATTCAATCATTCCACCCCTCAAAAGTTATGTTTCATAAAGCATGGTTGTTTGTCCAACTGTTGAGTTTGAGGTTCTAAATCATGGAATGCCAGATGAGGTCACCGTGGGTATAAAGCATGAATTCAGAAGTTCTTTCAATCCCCTCTAATTTTAAGAATGTGTATGCTCAACGCCGAGGGAGTCTTCAAGGTTATGGCTAAGCGTTTGTTGCCTCTCCTGACCAAAAGTTGGACTGTGCTGACATGTTTGCCCTCTTCGCCCAACCACCCCAGGCTCTTGATATGAGTTATTGGCCAAGTCAACCCCATACTTTCTGGTTTGTATGCTTGAGATATCTAGATATAGCATCATTAGATTAAGGCGGAGAAAAATGCCTTCCTTCTCATCAAAGGATCAGCAGATTAAGAAAATCTATTAATTTAGCCTGATACTTGAGTTGAATTGAGATGGATACTTAAAATGTAAAAGATTGACTTGCTTACATGTATTTTTTTGGAAAAATGGACCACCATGTCAATTTTTGAACTAAGAGCCTGATTTTTGCTACTACAATCTGCCATGTTTGTCAGTGTAGACTTTGAAACATCATTTTTGCATTCTATGCATTTCCTTATGCATATGAAGCATCTGTTGTGCATCCACTGCGTGTAAAAAACATTTATTAGCCTTTTAATATACAATCTTATGCCAAAAACGAGAGTACATAACATTTATGTTAGCCTTATTGTTTCATTCTTTTAAATATTATGCAGCTCTTCGATTCATTGCTAGTACAAAACTATAAAGGAGATAGTTAGTGGAGATTAAGATTTTGCTTCTTTGATTCCAAGCACCCTTTTCTATTTATGTACACAACATTTTTGTACTATATATGATTTTTTTTGAAGTTTACATAGTAGTATAGAAATGACATCAGCATCACAAACAAAATTAGACTTTACCACAAAAGCCTACAAATGATATATCACTCTTATTGCTAGTGTTTTATCTATCCCTAGTCAATTTGGTTGAATTCAATAAAGTTTTCTTTATGAAACTTATATTGAGAACTTCACCAAAATCCAGAAAGAAAATAGAGGAACTAACGAACATTATTTTTCCTAAAAAATAAACTTGATAGAAAGTTTTCACGATAATATTTCACCATAAATATCTAGCAACCGAGTTGTATATGGTTCATGGTAATGCCCAACAAAGTCCGAGCCGAGGGCTATACAAGCAACATAAATTTTATTTGGGCTTATTATTTTTACTTGGTACTAAAACAAGCTAGGTTTGGCCATATAAATACCAAAGTATTTCAGGACCTACAAATGCCCAACATTAAGATAGAAACATTATTGTTTGAGTTTTTTTTAACATGGTCCCTCTTACCTCCTTCTTTCACATGAGAGGTAAGAGTATATAATAGATCTGAGCCGTTGATTTCATTAGGTAGTGGGTCTGATTAAGTCTTACCTTCTTACCTCCCATGTGAAAAGAGGGGTAAGAGAGACCATGTTAAAATTTCTCTTACTATTTTTATGATCCCATGAATTATATTGAAGGGTACTTATCGGAGGTGATGAAACTAACTCATTATCTTGGCATGGTCATTGCCAAAACACTAGATGTCGTTCCTGAATTGGTGGCGGGCAAAAATGTGGTGCAGTTTCTCAGCATGAGCTGCTACCCTCCATTCACGTCAACACCAGAAAAGGTTATAGGCTTCTCACCGCATTCTGATGGATCATTTCTAACTATTCTGCTAGAAGTTAATTCAGTTCAAGACTTACAAATTAGAAGGCATGGTGTGTGGATCCTTGTGAAACCACGGCCTCATGCACTATTGGTGAATGTGGGTGACCTTTCTGAGGTATGCTTCTGATGACATGTTAAGTTAGTTGTATACGTCTCAAACAAAATGTTATATAAAATAGGAAAATATTTCTTTTTACAATCCTTATTTGTGCTGGGGTGAAGAGAAATCGTCAACTACATAATTTTACCCATTTCACTACCAAACTCTAACACACACACGCGTGCGCACACCTCTTGTCGGTACTATCTTCTTTCTATTTCTTCTAAGAAATATTTCTCAATGAAGACAAAAACCTTACAGCCTTATAAGTGAAGGCACCTTTTTTCTAGAGATGGACGGTGCACTCTTGACAAACCAATAGTTGAATAGTGTATTAGGAAGTTTTTCCTAGACAATGTCATGTGTAGTCTCAAACCACTTCCAAACTTGATACTGTCTAATTTAATTTAGTTATTATTGTTTAGTGATTATGATGAATGGGAAGTACAAGAGCATTGAGCACAGGGTCACCATAAATGCCCACAAGGAGCTACTATCCATATTAGCTTTTCACGTCCCAAACTATGATGAAATAATTTCACCAATTTTGGGAAATACACAAGAGAAGATGTTGTACAAGACAGTGAAAGTAGAAGAGTATTCGACTTTATTTATCAAACAAAATAGAAGGAAAGGGAGCTCTGGATTATGCGAAGTTATAAGAAATATAAGGAGTCCTTTGTGGACAAGAACCTTTGGTATATGGGTGTATATACACCCTATATGGAGAAAAAGAATATATTTTTGAGATAAACTTGACTTTCCATTGTAATTGTTTTAAAAAAATCCACAAAATGAAAAAAACTCCGCTGACTTCTTTTCGAAAAAATGGGTCAAAATAGTGAATAGTGACCTATAATAGCAAATATTTTTTCCCTGAAGTCAAAAATGGTTTTTTATTCGTGAAAATTTATATACTAGTGCAAAAGAAAGTCAAGTTCATTCTAAAAAAACTTCTAAACTTTTTTGACTTTTTAAAATTTATTGAAAAATGAATCCTATATCAGGTGTGTATACACCCAAGAACCAAAGGGTATTTCCCGTCCTTTTGTACCATACTTTGTCTTTCTGGGCACTCTTAAACCAATGTTTGATGCTTCGTTGTAATGGATATGTACTTCTCAATATGACCAATCAGTGTGTTGTTTGTCACTTCATTTGAATCTTTGCATCTATTTTCACATGTACATATGCTAAAATTGTTCTTCTGTTACTGTTATGATACTTGAAAGATGAAAATAGGTTCTAAAATATCCCAGCAAGAAGGGTGGCATCAAAGAGAAGATGTCTCGTTGGTTAAACGTATGGTCAAATTTAGATCTCGAAAAATGTGAACGCACTACATTATGAAATGAAGAGAGTACTGACAAATTGGGAAACAACAGCCCCACTAGCCACCCAAACAATTGTCGGTACTTATTTTTGTTAACCGGGGCTACGACCATCTCATTTATGATCTGCTCTGACCTGTAGTCTCTACTACTATTAAACAAGCAAACAATAACTTTCTTATGTGCACACAGCTATTAGTCCCACAAAACGCACAAACCAATCAGCACCACACAATTATCCACAAATATCAATCTAACAGCCATCCACCATCCATCCACCACCACGGTGTACACTTAGCAAATTCCTATGACTGACCGTGCTCCACCTCCACCATCCATCCACCAACACGGAAATACAAGCCCAGCGTTCGTCCCCTACAATCACGCCTACAATCACGCGGTTCTCATCCCAAACCAAGGAAAGTAAAACTAAATTGATTCCCATCGCCCTTAACCTTGGCGCCGCCCACCAACACCGTATCAGCTTGCACGCCGACCTCGCGGCACTGCATCGCGTCGTCGCCGTCGCCATCGCCATCGCCAGTTGTTGCCGCGAGCAGCGTGGAGTCCGTCCGCGAGGTAGCCAGACCAGGGAGGCCAGACGACGGAACACCCAGGACCCTGCCCTCGCAGCGTCGCATCCGTCCGCGAGATCCCCAGTGCCAGGAGCCCGGCCTGCACGTCCCTTGAACCAGTCGATACACCCAGCTGTAGTTCTTCTCTGCACTTCTTTAGGTTAAACTTCTTCCTTTAACCTGTTGCAGCATTACTCGGAATTATATTTTTCAGAATAGAGTTCTAAATTATATTTTTCAGAATAGAGTTCTAAACTATAAACGGTTGCACATCAGAATGCTAGAACCCGTTTGATTACATCTGTAATTCATGGTTACTGTTTTGGCTATTGCAATTTTGTAACTAAATGAATCATGCGTCCTATCTCATAGGTCTGGTGTGAAAAATATTTGGCGTTCATAATTTACAAAGGTGGCTTGAGTTGCATCCATAGGAAGATACATAAAATCTAAAGATACGTGATGATAATAAAATGATAAATAATAGAAGTTCATTGCCCCATCAGAATTATATTACCCCCGTCTAAAAAATGCCATGGGAAGATACATAAAATCACAAAGTCCTCTTGACAAATTTAATTCTATACCTGTCAAAACAACAATCTATGTTTGTAGCTCAACAGCAGGACCAATATCATCATCCGCGTGGGCAGGGCCAACAATTGACTGATGTCCACAAAGGGGATATGTCATTCCAAATTCGTATTAATGTCAATAAAGCTCTGATGAAACACAATATCAAGAGAAATGACAGTGTACTATGTTTGCATCTGCTGGTGGTGTTTATGATTTATTTCCACAATTTTCATGCTTCTCACAATTCTATGACATGAATATTCATATGAAGGCTAAGGTATGTCAGATCCCAACGGTGCGGGGGCGCGCACCCCATTTCAGGATATAAGTAACAACCAAATATTGGGTAACTATCATCAACCTTTCCCTAAATTCTGATAATGTTTTTGTTGTTGCTTATATCCCAACTTGCGGTATGTACTTATGCAGACCCTAAAGAATTAAAGAGGCAGAGGAACATAGAGTATTATGCACGCAATAAAGATGACATTCTTAAAAGACGTCGTGAGGCCCGTGAGAAGAAACAGGCTTCAACACCACTGCTTAATGACGAGCAAAATGTAACACCTACACCCCTGGCCATGTCCCGAGGTAAAAATGCCCTCATATTGCATGCTTATGTATTGTTCAGATTTCTGTTATTGTTCGCTTGTCATGTGAATACTTTGACATTTTTTTCTGGAACAGCTGGAAGGACTGCAAAATATATTCCAATATGCATCGCTTCAAATGGAACTAAAATCTGATAAGTGGAAAGACCTAAACATCACAACATGGCCATGGGAAGAGTGTATTACGAGCAGACTGCAGAAAGATGGGTATACTCTTCGATTCAGACTTGTTGCTCCAATCCCCTTTCAGCACCTCCTTCTTCTCCTTCAGGAAATCTGAACAATTAAGGACTGCATCATCAACACAGGCACCAACTACTAGGATAGAAAGAAAATCATAGGCTTCGAAGAAAGCTTACTCTTTTTTGACTGAACCATTAACAACCACCTGCAAGTTGGCGAGCAGGGACAACCAGCCTCGGACCTTCCCGGCCCCAATGGCCGCTGCGACGCATGATACACAACCAGGCGGCGGCGAAGGCAGCGCCGCGCGGAGCATGCCATGGCCCCTGAGCAGCTAACCCTAGGGGACAAAAATTGCACACAGTGAGGCTATGCATCGATTTGACGGGGAGGAGCAGGCGGCGGGGTCAGAGAGACTAACCTGGACCCGGACGAGCGAGGAGAAGCACATGGAGGGTCCTGGGCAGCAGCACATCACGCGCAGGTCTTCGTGGTCATCCAAATCATGGACGTCGCGAGCAGCAGCTGGTCCTGCTCCCCCGCGTCTCACGGAGGAGGGAGGGCCTTGGCGTCGCCGGCGACCATGCCGAGATCGAGTGCCCCCGCGTCGCAGGGAGAAGGGAGGGACCTAGCGTCGCCGGCAAGCACCGAGCTCGAGCGCCGCCGAGGCGCAAGGAGGAGGGAGGGCCCCGGCGGCTCCGGCTCGAGCGTCGCCGTTGCGGTAGCAAGGAGGAGGGAGGGCCCCGCCGGCCCTATGCCGAGATCGAGCACCACCGCGGTAGCAAGAAGGAGGGAGGGCCCCGGCGAGCACCGAGATCGAGCGCCGCCGAGTCGCAAGGAGGAGAGAGCGTCGTCGTCGCTGGCCGGGGATCTCCTCGATGGGGATCGGGTGGGGGCAGGGGTGAGGTGAGTGGATGAGTGGTTGTGAGTGAGAGCATCTAGAGCCGGACTTGGCAAATCCGACCCCTCAAACGCCCGCGGACGCGCCCGACCGGTCACCCCTCATAAAACGCATTCCACATCCGGACATCTCAAATTAGAAACCTCAATCCATATTATTACATGCAACGTGATCCCCTCCCAGCTCGCCCCTCCGCCGTGGCCATGTCCGGCGGCCGGCTACACTCCCCAGAGTGTTGGTCCGGTCGCCGGCAAGGTAGAGTAGGGCATGGGACACGAGCTGGCTCACAGGACTCGTGGCCCCGCCGTCTCCCATGCCCTACTCTTCCTCGTCGGAGACCGGAACCCGAACGGTGCCGGTGGACGTCAGATCGATGATGGATCCGTCCGGGGAAGATCCCCCGACGTCCACCACGATGCGGTTGCGGCGCCCGGACTGATGCGCCATACGGGGCGCCGGAGAATGCGACTCCGCCTCGCCGACGTCCGCCGCCGTGAGGGCATCCGCCGCCTCCCGCGCCCGCTGCCTTGCACGGCGTCGACGCCGAGCCATGCCTTCTTCGGAAGCGTCACGAAAATCGGCGCGCCACCAGAGGGGTTGCGCGTCCGCCACCGCGTTCGGACACCAGGCGGACCGCACGGCCTCCGGCGAGGCTGCTACGGCCTGCCTAACGCCGGATCCATGCGCCATTTGGGCGGACACAATGGATTCCCGACGGAGGGAGTCCGAGCCGCGCCGTCCACGGGCATCCTCCCGGGCGCGGCGGAGCGCAAGCCGGACGGCCATCTCCTCCTCGGGGCCGCGCGGGATGAGCTCGGGGTCGACGGATCTGGAGTTGAAGGACTCGGATCCACTGCCCGCCATGCCGGAGACGACCGAAAGGAGCCAGAGGAGAGCTCGGGTGGCGGAGGGGAGTGGAGGGGAGGGAGTGAAGTGGCTAGGGTTTGGTCCGGCGAGCGGATGGGGACGAATATATGTGGGGGTAAGGGTGGGCCAGCATGGGCCGGCTCCGACGTGGCGGGCGTGCCCGGGCGCCCCCATATCCGCCCCATATTTGGGCTGGATATGGGGGGTGCCGGTCAGCCCGGACGTTTGAGGGCCGTTTGAGGGGTCCGTTTGGGTCAAAAAAAAGTGACCGGGCAGTGACCGGGCGGCCCGCCCGGGCGTTTGAGGCGGGTTTGAGAGGTCCGGGGTTGTAGATGCTCTGAGTGGCTGAGTGCGGCTGTCCAAAGTCCAAGCCATTTATCTTCATCTACTTTGGCAAGCAGATATTTTTCATCTACAGCAGCTACTCTTTGTCTTCATCTGCTTCTCGGTTTTGTGGCTTGTAGTGTATTTTAGTCACGCTTATATTGCTCTCCAGGCCACAGCTGCTATCTGGTCATGTGGTTCATCAGTTTGGGATTTCCTCCCTAACTGCTATCTAGGACGTGTATTCAACATCTTTGTCTCTGCTCTTTTCATCTTCTTCTACTTCCTGACAGATCATGTAAACTTACATTCTTCTGTTCAAAAAAAAGAGTCCAAGCCATGTATCTTCTATACAAAAAAATATTTTTATAGCAACACTGACTATTTTTAATATGGTTGTACGGGTACTAGCGCGCCACGAAGTCCAGCTTCTCAGAGACATTCCATCTCAATACATGGATCTAAACTTTCGTGTAAGTTACCATATTCACGTATTACATTTTTCTCATAACGCTAATGTTTTCTTATTCTTATTTTAGTCAATGTTCCACTATGCACGAGACTCAAGTCATCATGAAAATATGGACATTGCTACGATCAAACGGTTGTTTCATAGCTGGCCTGACATCAATGAGTATCATATATCACAATGTGATATGGTAAGATTTTAATATATTTTTATAACACTGGTTTATTTGGTCTTAATTAATATTTCATGTATTTCTAAGCGTATGCATCATTGCAGATTTTATTGCCTTGGGATATTTTTGGGCTATTTCTATTGTTTGTCTTGGATCAAGATAAAAAAGTTGTCTCAATTTTTTATCCGATACCAATACCTACTTTGGGGAAGAATATACTTAAAACCGTGGTCGATAACCTAAACCTCGCGCTTCAAGTTGCAAACCCTGCATTTAAGGATGATATCTCTAAATGGGAATGCATAGTTCATGTTGTTCCAACAAACTCACACTGGTATGAATCTTTTTAATGCATTATAATATTTATTAATTCATTCAACACACATTATGCCTTTATTTCATACATGCAGTGCCTTGTCGGGTTGTTTGGTTTTCAATTACATGCATTCATTGTGCAATGGAAATCTACATTTTCCCATACCCCATGTGACTATCTACACCATGATTATTTGTATACATATTGCACATACAAACTTTTTATAACAACGTTGTATAATGCATATGTAGGATGGTTTTGAACTGATGAAGCAATTTTTGCTGCATATTTTAAAGTATCAAGAGAATGAAGCTCAAAACAATATCCCATCCATTGAACGAAGCATCACAGATCGCATCTATAGATGGACCTTCATTGCTTCAAAAGATGGACCTTCAGGACATGCTTAGTTCTGGTTTTTAAAATATATTTTTGTAACCATTATAATGCAATTATTATGTGAACCTGAATTTTATGTGGAGACATGTTTCTAGATCGTGTGTTACACGCGTTCTCATTTCGTTGGGCAACAGACACATTTAAATGGCTCGGTAAAAAAACTCATTAAAATTAGATTCATAATAGATGTTTTTATTATAGATATGATACGTGTGTTGGATCCCAAATATATCACACTTTTGAACAATATTTTGTAGCCATCTGAATTTTTTGTTAAAAAATATTTTTATTATGATGCCATGTGAACTCATTTTGTTTGAGACGTGCGTTGCACATGCATGCTTACTAGTAGTATAAAAGTGTAAAACAGACCGGCCGGCAGGTGGGCTCAGCAGGCGTTCTTGTTTCCGAGCGTGTCAACGCAAAATTATTCTATCCCCATAAATTTCGGACACCAGCCGCCAGGAATTTCGGACACTAGCATTGCTACGTCAATCCTACGCAGGGACCAGAGGAGCTTCCGGTCGAGCCGATCGAAGAATCATCATCATTGCCATCTTTTATTGTGAGATCGCAGTTTAACTAACAATTCGGTTCAGTTGGATCGAATCCTACAGAAAAAAGATTAGCAAGTTGCAACCTAAACTAACAGTTATAATAGCTAGTCAACGGCTGAATCCCTGAACAAATATGCAGAGCACGTCGTGGAGAGCTAACTAGCTGGATGGAGGTGGAGGCGCTGAATGGCAGCGCCAGCGAGAGCACAGAGCAGGTGGTCGAAGGCGGGGACGACGCTGAGTCGCTGATGGGTGACACGATCGAACGGTACATCCAGCCGTATGTCGATAAGCAGTCCTCCCCGCGCACTCCAGCGACGCTGCAAAGCTCAGGTTTGCCTACGAGGACTGGGGCTTCTTTCAGCTAGTGTCTTTTTCTCTTTGAGAATTTCAGCTAGTGTCACTGAACTGGCCAGATGCTATATGATGTTTTTTTTTTTTTTTTGGCGACGAAGATGCTATATGATGTTACCAAGTGATTCTGAAAATTATTTTTCTTGAATGAATGTTCGCTCGCTGGTTATATCATCAAGGAAAATAAAATGCAAGCCATGCATGTTTAAGTGCCATCGTATATTGTAGCTGAAACTAGCTACTATTTTGTGACTTTTATTCGTAGATTAGATACTGGAAGAGCCATCAATACAATAAGCACGATGAAGTTTAGAGTAAATCAATTTCGAATAGAGTAAATGCACACTGGCGCCAGGGAAAGAGCGCTCGTACCCAGCAGTTGCCATGGAGGCATGGTGTATCTCTGTCCTTGCCAATGGGAGCCTTCGTTTCTAGATGTTTTTTTGAGTTTTCTTAAGATTTGTGTTCTGCTCAGAGAGATGAGGCGTCGACGGCTCTTTGAAGATGTAATAAGGTTCTTTTCGCCTAGCCCCCGTCCCGGTGATGCTTCTAGCATCATCAGAGGGCCCATGAAGGTTTGTCTCCGGCGGATCTCGTGATATTTAGTTGGCATTTGTTTTCGGTGGATTCGCGTTGGTCCGATCTGTGTTCATGTGTCTACAGGTTGGATCCTTTCAATTTAAACTTCTCTTCAATGATGGCGTTTGATGTTCTGCTGCGCTGGTCCTATAGGGCCTTAACACGACGACTTTCCGACTGTCTACTACAATAACTTTTGCCCGGCTCCAAGGAGGGAGGAGTGATGACGGTGGCGCGCCTTCGGCTAGCTTCAGTGCTTGTAGTCGTCGTTAGGTGGTCTACGGATCTGGATGTAATTATTATTATTTCTGGTATTCGTTGTACTATCATGATTGATGATGAATAGATTGAAAGTTTTCCTGTAAAAACACTCATTTCGAATAGGAAATTTTACAGTGAAAGTTATTTAGCACATTGGCATCTCGAATCAGCTGGCTATTCCTTTTCTAGGTGGATATTTTTATCATACCTACGTGGGACATTTGGGCAATCATACTGTGCATCTTCAAGAATATAAACAAGGACTTCACAGATAAGTTATTTTCATGAAAGAATTTGCCTAATTACTCATATAGGGGCAATATGCAATCTTACTCTCAGTTCCAATCATGGATTGAAAATCTACTGTGAATGTAGCATGTTCATATTTTCTGTAAATACTCTAATTAAACATATAGTAAAAATATGTATTAGAACCAAGAACTCAAGGGCTAAATAGTAAAAACAGTAACACATTGGATTAGTTGGTTGAATCAATCTGACAGGTGGAGCCCACATGTCATTGATTACAGAGTGTTTGGCTCATTTCCGGTTTGACCCGTTTGTTCAGCTCGGCTCAAGCCGGGCTGGCCCACTATTATTTCAAAAAAATTGATTTCTCTAATCTAAATTTGGATCAAAATATAGAACATTTCAAAAATCTAAAATCTTTGAGTAATTCAGTATAAATTCTTATGAATACTCTAGGAAAAAATTCGGACCATTTGAAAGTTTGTATAGATACTCTCATCCAAACCTAGATTAAAACTTCTGAATATTTTCAAAATGAAAGTACCACGGTAATTCAATTCAGCTTATCTAGGTATTCTGAGAAATTTTTGCATTTTTGAGAAAAAATTAAATCACTTTCCCAGGCATGAAATCTTGGACCGGTTTTACAACTTTCATTCAAGTTTGGATAAAAGTATTCTAAAATTTCTTTAAAAAACTAGTGAGTTGTTGAGCTCGGTTTGAGTCAAGCCCAACGAATGGCTCAAGCCAAAATGATTCGAGCCACTCCCATAATCAACGGTATGAAGGTCTGTCTGTCATTTATTTTTCAACTGACTAATATGCTTGAGTATGTTTTTTTATTTACTATTTACCCCTAAAACTATGGGTATCAGTTAAAATCCTTTAGAGTTGTGGTTTACTATTTACCCCTAAAGCCATACTTATGTATCTTGCTGTAATTCCTTGAGGTTGTGGCCGGGTTTTATTTCAGATACCACAGAAGTCACAAGGTTTGTGACTTCGTATACAAAGGCATGTAAACCACGCCACCGCAGATCTGCAAGTATGTTGGCGTAAAAGTGTTTATATCTCATTTATATTCGAACACACATACTAACAGGTGGTTAGATGATTAGCAGGACAGTTATATCCCCAGCCAATGCGAATTCAAGTCTTAGAATTCATATTCCTGGATTTATTTCAGGTCTTTTAACGATGTGCGTTCAGTAAGAGAAGACTTTCGCATTGACTACGAAGACGTTTGTGACGACTCCATCAATCCCTAGATGTTGTGTCGGCTCAGTCGCTCAAAAGTTTTTATATGGGTAAGGTATGTATGTTTGCGTTCATAGAGATGAGTGTATCGATGTATGTACGAACATCTGTATCTGTTAAAAAACACAAATTCGGCCACTAGGCGGAAAAAAATTCAGCCACTAGCCGCGGGCATTTGTTTAGCATCGGCCGCTGCGTCAAAGCACATGGATTGGAGGCGCCTCCCGGACGACCCGCTCGAGGAATCATTTGCATTTTCTGACTCAGTCCATATACATTTCGTTCTCTATATAATAGCCTGATCGATGGCTTGATCCCTAACTTCACAAACGAGACCCGTAGCGGCCGGAGAACCAGCTCAGTAGCTACACCAATGGAGGCGGAGGCAGCGAGTGGTAGCGCCAGCGAGGGCACGTGGTCGAAGGTGGGAACATCGCTTCCCGTCACGAGCGTGCAGGCTCTGGTGGCCTCCGCCGGCGAGCTGACGGTCGACAAGATCGGACGGTACATCCAGCCGGACATCGACGCACACGCCGTTCTCCCCGAGCTGTCCGACGAAGTTCCGGTGATCGACCTCAGCAAGCTCTTGAGCGCCGAGTCCGCTGAAGCTGAGGCCGCCAAGCTCAGATTTGCCTGCGCGGAGTGGGGCTTCTTTCAGGTCCGTCACTAAGGATTATTAAACTACTACATAATGTCATCGTTGCTCACCTTCGATCGTTGAGATAGTTTTTTTGTTGATTAGGATCGTTGAGATAGTTGAAGAAGCACGACAGATATCAAACAAATAATTTTGTTCAACCGGCTTGTGTTTTTCTTTTTTACCAATTTACTCAGCTGTTGGTTGATTCTAGACTCTGCCTCTAACCTTCTCCCTCTCAAAAAAGTTATCAGATTTAGGAAATCGTAACGTCTATAATGTGGTACTCATTGAGGTTGATTCTAGACTCAGGTCTTAAATCCGACAAATTTTGATTTTTTTAGGGTGACTAATCCTATGTAAACCTGATCATTGGTTATTTATGGTTTCATTTTCTATGTTTATTAATTGTTTCAACATAATATTCCTAATATTTTTAGTAACTTTTCTAGAATAGTTATTTAAAAAATATCAGTTCATTTAGTTATTTTTTTTTTAAAAGATTTATTCACACCTTCCAATTTTTTTTTACTTTCTTCCCTTGAATATTTTTCCTGGTATATTTTTCTTCACAATTTATCATATTTTTGTGCAACTTAGTCGTCATATGGGGGAAATAATCACAACTTCAATTGTTATACTGCTCTGATTGTGGTCAGGGACCAAATTAGTCATCTTTCAAAAGTATAAGGTCAAAGATATCTAGTATTGGAGTTCGAAGACAAAATCTGGAATTAGTCTAAAGATGCAAACCATACTTTTCCCTAAATGTCAATTGATAGATCCATTCATTCCGTTCATCGAAATTGTATTTGGTAAGGCATTATTGTTTGTCCAACTATTGAATTTTCAGGTTGTAAATCATGGAATACCGGATGAAGCCATAATGGGTATAAAGCAGGACATTCAAAAGTTCTTTCAACTCCCCCTCGAAGTTAAGAATGCATATGCGCAGGACCCAGGGGGTCTTCAAGGGTATGGGCAAGTGTTTGTTGTCTCCGATGATCAAAAGCTAGAATGGGGTGACAGGTTTGCCCTCTTCACCCAACCACCCCAAGCTCGCGATATGAGTTACTGGCCAAGTCAACCTCATACTTTCAGGTTAGACTTTTTATGCTTGAGATATCTGGATATATATAAGAAAGGAGAAGGAAAAGGCCATCCTTCCGTTCTAAACATCAGATTAAGAAAAAAATATTAATTTATGTTGGCCTTGTTATTTCATTACTTTGCAATGTTACACATCTCTCAAAGTAAACTACTATGATTTATTTATTTTATTTATGCATTGATACATATATGACACCAACCTCAACAAAAAAATTAGACCTTATGACAACGACCTAGAAAACATTATTGTCCTTATTGCTGATGTTCTACCTATCCCAAGACTATTTGGTTGGATTCGACAAATTGTTCTTTATGAAACTTAGATGTTGCAAATTTTACTAAAATCTGCCATAGAAACTAATGAATATTAAGTTTTCTAGAAAAGTAAAATTTATATCAAGTCTTCTGGATGAAATTTCAGCATAAATATCTAGCAACCGAATTTGTATGGTTCATGGCAATGGCCAACAAAGGGCCAAGCAGGGAACTATACAAGCAATGTTTTTTACTGGGCTTATTATTTGTACCTGGTACAAAAACAAGCAAGGACTAGTCATATAAAGACCAAAGTATTTCAATATCTACCAAAACACAACATTAACAAGGAAACATTACTATTCTTATGATTCCAGGAATTGTATTGAACAATACTCTTCAGAGGTGATGAAATTCACCCATTCTCTTGCCATCTTCATTGCAAAAACACTAGATGTTGATCCGGAATTGGTGGCAGACAAACATGTGTCTCAAATTCTCAGGATGAACTACTATCCTCCATGCACTTCAACCCCGGAAAAGGTTCTAGGCTTGTCACCGCATTCTGATGGATCTTTTCTAACTATTCTGCTAGAAGTTAATTCAGTTCAAGGCTTACAAATTAGAAGGCATGGTGCATGGATTCCCGTGAAACCACATTGTGATGCACTATTGGTGAATGTGGGCGATCTTTTTGAGGTATGCTTCTAGATATGTTAAGCTAGCTGTATAGCATCTTAAACTAGATGCTATAAAAAGTAGTAAAAAAACTACAATCCTTATTTGTGCTTCGGTGATGAGAAATCCTCAGATCCATTACTTACTATTTCCACTACGAAACTCTAACGCGCGCGCGCACACACACACATGTGCTTACAAGCTCACACGCCCATCCCACCGCCACCAAAGGGAAGTGCTTATGTCTGACATGTCATCTTTTGTTAAATAGTTCCCATACCTGGTTTTGTAAAAGCACTACTCAGTTGATACACTCCCTCCGATTCATATTACTTGTTGCTCAAACGGATGTATCTAACATTGAAATATGTCTAGATACATCTGTTTGAGCGACAAGTAGTATGAATCGGAGGGAGTATCACATATTAAATCATTAATTTTACCACGTCATATGTTGGTTCAAAAAAATAAGCAAGATTTTTTGTTTGCAATTTTTTTTCTAAATATTTTGGAGTTTGAGGGCAAAATAAGTACAAGGTCCACCTAACAAAACAAGCCTGTCATCGAGCCACCTTTGTAGGCCTCACACAACACCTAGGAAACTTAACTGAGAAAGCTCATTCTTGGTCAATGGAAAGACTCATTATTTTCTCTTTATAAAAGGTATTTGGTTACTATTGTTCATATTCTTTGGTTGTCAATAGGATTATGTTGCAATAAACGAATATGGGTTGTTAATGTTGAATTTTCAATAGGATTATGTTGCAATAAACTAAAATTAGCTTGTTAATGTTCAACGATTTTCCAGCTATCTTCTTCTATTTGTTTATATAAGTTATTTATCTAAGAAGACAAAAACAATTAAGTCCTTACAAGCAAAGGCGGCTTTTTCTAGGGATGGCCGGTACACTCTAGACAAACCAATAGTTGAATGGTGTATATGGAACATTTCCCTAGACAATGTCATGTGTAGTTCCAAACTAGTTCCAATTTTATATGACTGAGAAACTACTCTTTTCAAAGCTATAGATGAGGAACTTGATATTTGTTGAATATATTTATTATGTATAGATTATGACAAATGGGAAGTACAAGAGCATTGAGCACAGGGTCACCATCAATGCCCACAAGGAGCGACTATCCATATCAGCATTTCACATCCCAAACTATGATGGAATTATTTCACCAATTTTGGAAACTACAGAAGAGAAGATATTATACAAGACAATGAAAGTAGAAGAGTATTTAAGACTTTATTTCTCAAACAAACTTGAAGGAAAGAGAGCCCTGGATTATGCGAAGTTATCCGAAATATAAGGATTTTCTACTGTAATTGATCGTTCTAGTAAACACTCTTAAATTAATATTTTATGCTTCATTGTAATGGATATATATTTCTCACCGGGACTAATGGGAGAGACGTTTGTCACTTTATTTGAACCTTTGCATTTTTTAGATATACATGTCCTGAAATTCTTCTTCAGTTACACTTGTGATACTTGAAAGATGAAAATAAGTTTATTTAAATTCTCTGTTCCAAACCAACCCATCAAGAAAAGTAGCGCCAAGGGGAAGATTGCAACACTCTGGATTTTTTTGCCTTTTTTTGCTTCCCCCCCGAGAACAACTTATTGGACTTATTTGGAGTTTACCTTGGATCTTCACTTGAATGGCTCTTTGGAAATTGGGATCCTATTTACTTCTCTTTGCACAAGCTGACCCAATCCTCCAACACTAACATTTCTTCCCAAGCTCATCCGTAAACATTTTATCAAAATATTCTTTTTCTATAAAAAAATATACACTCAAGCACATAGGTTTGTAGCAACCTATGGTTTGCCGTCCCAAAAATTCCCAAACAATGCTCATAAATTCTAAAGGTTAGCTAAACCCTAGAAATGCTCCCAAACACTTGTACAAAGTTTAGAAAGCAACTACCTCTTACCTTTTTCCAAACAAGCAAAAATTTGGCCAGACACTCACCCAAGTACCCAGGAACTACAAACCAAAGATCAGCCAAAGCGCCTCACCATTTCTCCCTGGCACGGTACAAACAATCACTACACCACGTACCAGATTTCCCTACTGCTGTGTGTTGGGAAAAGTCAGTTTCGCGAATAAACTGTTGGTCGGGAAAACTTTTATCGGACTGTTGGTCGGTAATATTTATGTACCACGACCAACAGTTGGACGGGAATACTTGGATATTTGACGTCAGATTGTCGGTCGGGAAAGCTTCTATCTCCATCCGACCGTGGGTCGGCGATAAATGCCGACCGGCTATTGGTTGCCAATTGGGCCGGACCGTCTCGGCGCGCGCGGGGGCTGAAAACTAGCGCCAAGCCGCCCTCGTATTTTTTCATTCGGCTCTCCCAGATCCAAATTCCCCAAACCTTATCCTCTCACGCACTCCCTCCGCCGCCGGCGCACCCATGTTCCCTAAACCTAATCCTCTCACTTGCTCCCTCCGCCGTCGGCTGCTAGCAGCCCGCACGCCGTCACCGCGGCAGCGAGGTTGCGGCCCTGTTCCATTCATCCTCCTGCACCCCCACTGCTAGCCACCCTAGCTTGTGCCCTGTCACCTTCATCCGCCAAGGCCCGATGGTGGATGCCGCCGTTCCTCTCAGATCCAGGGATGAGAGAGACGTGGGTCACCTGGGATTCAGAGCACTCACACCCTCGCTCGTGACCCAGGCGTCGCACCGCCGCCGCCACGCCTTGGGCGTCCTCCGATATGCACTCCCGGTTCATTTGAAGGAGGATCTGGCCGTTGACTGTTGGTGCTTCCCCTCCCCCGGGAGTTAAGTGTTCTTTTCCCTCTCCTCTCCCTCTCCACCCATCCACAGTCGGTGCTGCCATTAGTTGATTTGTTTGCTTTTCTCTTTTTGTTCATAAGAAGATCAGCCATGACTTGTGTGGTAGTACTTCTATCCAGCAAGCAGTGCCTCGGTTGGGAGCTCGCGCTCGAGCAGAATGTCAAGAACAGGGGCTCTATCTGCTAATTGGGTGGCCAGAAATGCAGTCTAAGAGCTGGCTATTGCTCGTTTGATTCCTGGAGATGAGAGGATGAGGATGAGAACTACAGGTATTCCTTTCAGTGTTGCAAGGAAACCTTAATTAGCTAAAAAAATATGAACTAGTTGTGATTGAATTGAACTTTAGAGCTTGTGAGTTGTGAATTTGTGATCTTCGAACTATTGCCAGACTATCATATTATGCTATGTGTGCTTGAAGGTCAATACAAGGGTATTCATCCTGTGAAAATTCATTATATATATATAAATGTATCCCTGGATCTCTGCGCTTTGATAAGAGGAACAACCCTGAGAACTAGCTTCAGTTTCCACAAAAAGTCGAAATAATCGTACTAATGTTCCAGACTTTTAGTTAAGCATTGTAGAATTCTTGCAAACATAGGAGTATATTCAATCTTCATGCTCTGAACCAGGTGAGAGTTGACGCACACCATACACAGGCCCTGCAAGCGGTCGGAAATAGACCTCTTCGTCAATGACTTCTACCAGGACGATATTAACCTAGAGGCTGGAGCTTTGCTACTCTTTCCTGCCAACAGCAAGGTATCGTTTACTTTTTCTCTCCCCCCAACCAATCCTTCCTTGTTCCTATGCCTCCTGCTTATTTCTTGCTGTAGGCTGCAAGTGTTTGTTAAATTGTTAGTCTCAATGCTCCAATTTAGAAGAAGGATTTTTGGTAGGATGATATAGCATCACTCATGGTTGTATAGATATATGTTGTATTTCTGTATTTTGCAAAGTTAGTTCTGTAAAACATGCAGATTGGTTCAGTTCTTAAGTGGTTTTACACTTAGTCTTGTATTAACTTGCAACTTTTTTTCTCTGTAATTTTCTATGCTAATATATGTTGTACGAGTAATATGACATAGGAGCCATTGGGTGTGACATTTGGTTCAGAACTTCGGCGCGAGGACCTAGCTTTACATTGTAAGCTGGCCGTGTAGTACATGCCAGTACGGAGTAGAAGTATCTATAGAAGTGTCCATTTAGTCGCTAGCTAGCAGCCAATAGTACCACAGTAGCAGTTTACTGTTGAATGCATAGAAGCAATCATTTTTTATTTTTTCAAAAGAAGAAGTACACCGTAGAAAATAGTAGCACATGACAATATTGTTGGCACATTTCATAGTTGTATTTTCTCTATAAATTTGCTTCAGTAGTTGTGTAACTTCCAGAATAGTACAGTTGTTAAGTAGTTTTACTATTAGGCTTATATAAACTTACAACTTTTTTTATCTGTAATTTTGGCACATTAGTTCTGTAAAACTTTAGTTCAGTTTCTAGAAACAAGATTAGATACGTATCTTAGGAGTTTCTAATTTACAGTCATGCTTCTACAGATTTTACAGTTGTATAGTTTTGCATATATGTATATATATTACGTTTCTATAGATTACATTTTTTTTCTATCTAATTTTGCATGAGCTGTATAGGTGAATGATACTATTTTCCCATATCATTTTAGCCGTTGTATACATGAATGTTTTCTATATAATACTTAAGTATTTTTCTGAATTATACATTATTTGCTTTTATATACTACTGAAGTGAGTTTTAGTTACAGATGTGAAGAGAAGAATAAGGGATCGGACAGATGTAAAAGAGATGAAGTGATTCTGTGAGAAACTTACCAGGTTTTCTCTATGTTCAGGTGCAAAGGGCCTCAGGTGCAACGTTCAGGTTTAGTGCACTTATTATGCTGTCACATTTTGTTACGTAAAACTATTTTGGTTCTGTCGTTTTTCGTCTGGTGGTTAGTTTACACCATGGCGGCTGCTAATATTTATTTTCTTTGTTTAGATGATATCTGCTGATTCTTTTACTTGCAGGAATTGTTAGACTTGTGCCCGTGTAGACATGCTCATGTGCCTCCATGTGCGTCTCTCTAATTAGATTCAGGCGCTGCCCCCCCTATGCAGCAGGGGCCAAACTATGTGCTACCCTAGCATAGTCTGATCTCTAATCAGATGAGCTCCCTCCACTATTGTATGCATGTTAAGCTGGGACGATTTAATTACATCTGGTAACTGGTTGACCATCTAATGATTTATTTTTCAGACCAGTGCATGCATGTATAGCAATCTGGGTGGCTAAATATGTTATAGTGGCCTCTATGATTTAGGATGTTTTCTTTTTTGGGTAATGATTCAGAGCATCTGAAACATGTGGAAAAAACATATACATATATAGCTTAAAGAAATATCATGTTCTCTAGTTGTGGTGTGGAATATTAACCAGGGATTTTGACTTGTAGATGTTCAAGCCGGATGATGTTCTCCAATGAGATAAAGAATGAATGGCTTTGATGTCAAGTATGAGAACGATCTTGGTGGAAGGCTGGGTATGTAGTTACCCACTACAAGGAGCCAAGGCAGATGATGTATTGCAGAAAAAATCGAGGAATTTTTGCTCTCGGACAATGAACTATAATGTTTCCTCTGTTTAATTAGTTACATTAGTTCATGGAAAACTTTGTTGGTCATTAGTGCATAACAGATGAACTATTTATATGTGAAAATTAATGAATGTGTGTGACTATTGTTTGGTTATGGTTTAATATTGTTGGACGATGCACATTAATGTCATATATTATGTAACTCGATTGCCATTTTGTTGGTAACGTGAAACCCAGCTACGGAAGGTCTAATGGTTGTTGTTTGGGAATGGCTAATACTAGGCCCAACCGAATGTTGGTCGGGAAAGTAGACCCTGTCAGATAGTTGGTCGTCGGGAAAGCCCATGGCTGCCCCCAACGGATTGTTGGTTGGGAAATATTGTCGTGTCTGAATGCCGGTCGGGAAAGCCCCATGGCAATCCCAACGGACTGTTGTACGGGAAAGGCCCATGGCAGGCCCAACAGAATGTTGGTCGGGAAAGCTACTGCATAGCTGACAAGCAGTCGGTCGGGAAAGGCAGGTCGGTCGGCAAAGGGCTTTCCCGTCTGGACTTTCCCCAACAGACAGTGTCGGTCGGCAATAGTCTTTCCCAACCGACTTTCTGTCAGTGGAACTTGTATTCCCGACCAACTTGGTTGTTAGGAATGTAGTGTTGTGGTGTAGTGAATTCACCGACAGTAGAAGTTTTGGACCTACATGTTCGGTTCACTTAGCACAAATTAGTTGCCACCTGCTAGATGACCTACACTACATGCTTAGCCTACCGGACGCGGTGCTAGCCACAAAAAGACACCCAGACCCCTTAGTGCTTCAGTGACCATGGGACTGACATGCCAAAGGTGTGCTTTGTGCGCTAGCCGGCCCCTCGCTAGCCAGCCCCGACGCTACCGCCCGACGCAGGCTCACCACTCCGCACAGGCAGCATTGCACGATCTCCCCATAGCCTCGGCGTCACCCCTTATCACGACAGCGGCCTCGACACTCTGTCGTCGGTGAGCCACCATCGTTGTCTACCTCGGCAACACAAACGCCCCCTCCCCCATCCAGGCAGATGCTGCCGCAGGGCCAGCTCACTACGAGCTCACCCATGGCGGCACGGTAAGCCATGCCACCCAGTTGCGGTTATGAAAGTCCACTTCCCATCCCCTCTTGCACCCGCACCACCTCTCCCACCCGCTCACATGTCCCCTAGCTCGAGGGCACGACCAGGAGGGCATGCCTCCTCCGAATCAAGCTAAGCACCACCGCCATCCCGTTTTGCTCCATCCCATCCCAAATTACTTCCACCACAGGCTCCCCTAGCCCTTTAAGGGATGATGCCCCACCCAACCACTTCATTCAATGTTGAATCACCCGATACCGACAAGTAGGACGCCGTCACCGGAGACGAGTCATCATCCGTCCACCTCTCGGGAAGCCACAAGTACGGACGTGACCGTCGTCATTGCATCATTCTATCCTGACCCTCCCCAAGAACTGTCGTGTCCCCTACGCCAACGAACAATCGTTGGTGAGCCGCCGCGATGACCCCCTCCCCCCTCTCATTTAAAAAAGAGAATTGTCCACCACCTGCCAGTGACTCCACGCACACCCGACGTGGTACATAAGTGGAGGCACATTTCCCTGATATGCCATCAACATGGCCGTTTCTAGGTTTTTGATTTAATCATTTAAATCCATTTTAAACTTTCTATTGACCCAACTTTGACCATGCACAACTCCTAAATGATAAGTCCAAATGAGTTTATTCTTTTTGCACTATTTCTCTTTTGGAATTCTTTATCTACTGATTTAATCTTAAAATTTTATGACTTGTATATAATTTATGGACACGTTTTTGGCTTTAGGTGATATTTACATTTGTTTTTTAAATTATTTCCAGAACGAAATAATTCGGTAGGTGGAGACTAGGAGTACTTCGACACTCCCTGTGAGCAAGGCAAGCCACACCACCTCCATTTACTTGATGACATTGCAAGGCCATGAATTAAAACTTGCATTTTCAAGTACAATTGAATTATTTTGCATAGTGGTTTAATTATGATTTTTTGGAATTATTGTTATGCTACTGTTTTATATTTTTCTTGTTAATTAGTTGGATGAGTAGCATTTATTTCAAAGCATGTTAAGTAGTGAAACTAGATACTCACTTTAACTGCTAGTTGATAGTATGAAGGATATTATAATATTGGTTAAGTTCTTTACGTAATTGACATGGCTATGATTTGATCTTGAACCTATTGAATTATGTGGAGGATTAATTGTAGCAAAAATAAAACTTATTAAATTAAATCCTTCATGGTTGATCGAGTCATATTGCCACTGAATCAAGCCTTTCCATAAAATCACATTTGCCTTTGTGAGAAGGCCCTAGCCCGAGTTATAGTTATGTATCTTAGGTGTATCACCAAAGAGGGATGATTGGGCTATCAATATCTCCTTGGCCGGGACATTGTCGTTCAGCTACAAGAGCCTGCATTGGTAAGCTTGTGTGCGGAGAAAGTTTATGGCATCCAATAGCGGCTGAGTTGTGCCACGGGGTGGCAGGGACCCAATTTATCTCTCCCAGGACTAGCCTGTTGGATGTCGGTGGTATGGTAAGAGGGCCATTCTATAGACGGGATTTGTTGGACTGTTGTCCATAGTGTGGGAAAAGTGTACAACCCGTGCAGAGTGTCGAATCTATTCGAATAGCCAAGTCCCTGGTATTAAACACCGTTTGTAGTAAGTCACACTATCTGATCAAGGCCATCAATGAAGGAACACAAGAGACACAATCAGTGGAAAGGCATGTAGGGGGACTGTATCTGCCCAGTGATCTACTAGCTTCAAAGACAAGGTTCGATCCAAAGAGAAGGTTTAGTTCTTTGTCTAATTTTATTTAGTGTCGGTTTTTGATTTATTATAAACCAAAATTATATTCGTGTGCTCTCATTATATTTGTCATTGTTTTCTGATATTTGGTTATTCATCGATCGCCGTCACCCTTAACCTTTTGAACATCATAATGAGTGTTACCTGGTCATTGCTAATTTACTTATCCTTGATTTTCATATTTATTATCCCTTTCAAAATTAGGACAAAATTCTTCTAATATTTCAGTTCTGCCAGATGTCATTAATGATTTTTCTTCCGAGATGCGCTGCTGATTATTTCCTTGCAATTGGACCCCCTCTGTTTTTGTGATATACTCCCTCCGTCCCACAATACAAGACGTTCTTGTAAACTAACAAAGCTTGCAAAAATGTCTTACGTTATGCTCCCTCCGTCCCAAAATAAATATCTTTAGTATGATATTTATTTTGGGACGGAGGAAGTAGGAGGGAGGCAGCACATTTCTGGGCCTTTACATACCTTTTTTAGGGGTGGGCCTGTACATACGTACTAGTAATAAATCTGAATCTGTGCGACCGTGCAGGTGCAAGATGGGCAAACCGTCTCCCGGTTTCAATTCAGAAAACAGAAGTAACCAGGTTTATGACTTCATGTACAAAGGCATGATGTTTCTTTTTGGAAAAATGTACAAAGGCATGTTTGAACCACGCCACGGCAGATCTACAAGTGTGTCGGTTCAAACGTATTTATATCCCAGTTAAATTTGGCCATTAGCCGCCGGGCAATTTTTTAACATCAGTCGGTGCATCCAAGCACATGGATCGGAGGGCCTCCCAGACGAGCCGGTCGAGGAATCATTCGCATTTTCTAACTCATTTCATCATGTTAGTAACATCACAGTTCAGTTAACAGTCTATATAATAGCCTGATCCCTGTAACTTCACTAGCGAGACCCGTAGTAGAGAACTAGGCAGCTTACTGATGGAGGTGGAGGCAGCGAGTGGTGGCGCCAGCGAGAGCAGGTGGTCGAAGCTGGGAACATCGCTTCCCGTCACGAACGTCCAGGCTATGGTGGCATCCGCCGGCGAGCTGACTGTCGACAAGATCGAACGGTACATCCAGCCGGACATCGACGCACACGCCGTTCTCCCCGAGCTGTCCGACCAGGTCCCGGTGATCGACATCAGCAAACTCCTGAACCCCCAGTCCGCTGAAGCAGAAACCTCCAAGCTCAGTTTTGCCTGCGCGGAGTGGGGCTTCTTGCAGGTACGTCACTCGAGGGCCAATATTAACCAACCGGTACAATTTATTTGTCTTCACAATGTTATTGCATATCCGTGGAGAAACCTGACATTTGGGGTATTTACATTCGATCGTTGTGATAGTTGAAGCATGACAGATATTATGAAAAAATAAATGATGTATTTTCATTTACTTCGCTTGTGTGTTTTCCTTTACCAATTTGCAGCTGTTGGCTGATTCTAAAATCAGCCAATTTTTTTACCAATTTCCTTTACCATTTTTTTTGGCAGACAAGGTTGGATTATAGAATCATCCAACAGCTGAGTAAAGAAATAAAGAGCAGCTTTAGCACGTTCCCTCTTACCCCCCCCCCCCCCCCCCCCCCTTTCACATGAGAGGTAAGAGTATATAATTGATCTGAACCGTTGATCTCATTAATTAGTGGTCTGATTAACTCTTACCTTCTTACCTCACATGTAGAAAGAGGGGGCTAAGCGGAATCATGCTAAAATTTGCCACAAATAATTGTCAGATTTTAGAAATCGTGACATCTGTAGTGTCAAGTAATGGAGATCTATAGTGTCGAGTAGTGGAGGTTAATTCTAGACTTGGTCTCTAACAACCATTACTGGAAATTATAGACCTTAAAAGTTCTTAAATCTTTCTCGCAAAAACGAAGTTCTTAGGGGTTGTTTGGATGTTGCCCGTGATAGCCCTGCCAATTCGTGGGCTAGCCAAAAATATGGGAACCTTTTGCCCACCCGTCAATGGCCAAGAGTTGGCGTAAAATTGAACTGTAAGAGTGCATGCACCCGGGGCGAGGCAAATAATTGGCACCAATCTAAACAGGTGTTCTTGACGTGGTCAACACCATTTTTTTGACTGGGCAACTTCTGGCTCAAATCCAAACAACTACTTAAATCCGACAAGTTTTTGGTACAAAACAGGGAGACTAATCCTATAGGCAAATTTTAACATGCTCTCTCTTACCCCCTCTTTTTACATGTAAGGTAAGAAGGTAAGAGTTAATCAGACCACTAATTAATGACATCAACGGCTCAGATTTGTTATATACTCTTACCTCTCATCTGAAAACAGGTGGTAAGAGGAAGCATATTAAAATTGCTCAATCCTATATACTCAAATAGTTGATTTCCACTATCTCTATTTAACACAACATGCACAAATGTCGTCTCATTGGATTGGATTATCACTTTTATTTATCTCCACATACACACGTCCAACCTCACGATACTTACGACCTCATCAAAGGTCCACCTTAACATGCATGGACAAAAGTTTTTCATTATACAATGCTAGTTATCAACTATTACCACTGTTCAATAATTCGTTCGATTAATCAGTTAATTGGCCAGTTAATCGCTACTCATCGGGTGTCCGAATTGAATAACACCTATTCATCGCGTTAACTTGCCAGGCCGATTAAATGGTCTGTCAGACCGATTAAATGGTCTGTTAGACCGATGAACTAGTTGTCCGGCCGATTAATCATTGAAGTCAGCAAAAAAGTGTTGTGGTATAAATATTTGTTGATGATTTTTATGCCCACATAGATGATTGTTGTTGTATACATGTTTGTGATATATTGAGAAACAAAAATTGTGTCATTTCCTTCATATTTGCAATGTAGATTTTTTTCTCTCCATACAAAATTTGCTTCTATTGAGTTTTAAATTACATCGATTAATGGTCGACCAATTAATCCAGATAATAGGCCGATTCATCAATTAATTACTACTCCCAAACCGAACGAGCAGCTACCAGTTAACGATTTCCTCGACAATGACTATTACACTAATCAAATACAATATATGGTATTTATTTTCAGTTTTAGTTCATATTATGATCAATCAAATCATTTTTTACACAATCATATTTGATTGAAATAATTTTCAACCGTTTCCCGCAGCAATGCAAGGGGTATTATCTAGTATAGGTTGTTGATTCTTAACCACAACTCGTATGACCAGTGATGCTGTGTTGCACATGGTTGAGTCAACACAAAAGATTAAAAAACAATTTAACAAAATTAGTAGTAAATGAACGGTTACGAAAGCAAAGAGAACACATATTTCTTAATAACTAGTTTTATAATCAGGAAAAGTACTAAAAATAAAGTATGTCAAAAATAGAAACCATAGAATTTTCTAAAAATATGATTAAAAAAGGAAAGTCATAACTATTCCCCAAATAATTTAAATTCTAGAATACTCACAAATAGTATAGTAATAATAGTAAATACTAAAAACGTCGAGATAGTTTTCATAAAGTAGCCGTGAGATTTCTCAAATTATGTTGTTATTTTAACAAAATATTTATGGTTTCATTTTCTATATACATTATTTTTCACCTTTATATTCCTAATATTTTAAGTTACTTTTCTAGAATATTTATTTTTAAAGGTGTCCTTTCGTATATTTACTTTTCAAAATTTCAGATTTGTTCACACTTTCCAATTTTATTACTTTCTTCCCTTGAATGTTTTCCTAGTTCATTACTGTTTTTTCGTCACATGGGGAGATTTTCACAACTTGATTTTTCATACTGCTTTGATTGTGGTTAGGCACCAAATTAGTCATCTTTCAAAAGTATAAGGTCGGAGATATCTTCTATTGGATTTCAAAGACAAAATCCCAAAATATTCCAAAGATACAAACCATATTTTATCTGAATATTAATTGATAGATTCATTCACTTTGTCCCTCGAGAACTATGTTTGATAAAGCATTATTGTATGTCCAACTATTGAGATTTGAGGTTGTAAATCATGGAATATCAGATGAAGTCATAATGGGGATAAAGCAGGATATTCAGAAGTTCTTTCGACTCCCCCTCGAAGTTAAGCATGCATATGCTCAACAACCAGGGGATCTTCAAGGTTATGGCCAAGCGTTTGTTGTCTCTGAGGATCAAAAGCTAGATTGGGCTGACATGTTGGCTCTCTTCTCCCAACCACCCCAAGCTCGCAATATGAGTTACTGGCCAAGTCAACCTCATACTTTCAGGTTAGACTTTGTGTGCTTGAGATATCTGGATGTATATGAAAGGCGAAGAAAAATGAATTCCTTCTATTCAAAGCATCTAACTAAGCAATTTTTATTAATTTGGCAATGAAACTCAATTTGGTTTGAGATTGGATAATTGAAACTTAGAAGATCGACTCGGTTGCATGTGATCTTTTGGTAAATCAATCAACAATGTAAAATTTTGAACTAAGAGGCTTTCCACCGCTATAGTGTGCCATGTTTGCGAGTGTGGCCTTTGAAGCATCATTTTGACATTTATTCATTTTTTTAAGCATACAAACCATCTGTTGTGTTTTTATACATGTAAAACATGTATTATTCTTTTAATATGCACTTATCGGCCAAAGAGGAGAGTACCAAACATTTATTTTGGCGTTATTATTTCGTTACTTTCAATGTGTTATGCATCTCTTTGATTCAGTACTAGTGTAGAAACTATAGAGGAGAGACTTATTGGAGATTAAGATCTTGCTTCTTTGATTACAGACAACCTTTTCTGTTTATATACACAACATTTTTGTGCCGAGAGACTCAGTGGATAATAAGACCTTGTTTATTTCATTTCATTGAGTCTTTTCTATTTTAGTTATAGTACATTTTGTATTCACAGCTAGCTAGGTCAGGTAGTCAAAGCAAACCAGTATAATCTATTTTTTACGTTGCGCATTGGTATATATATGACACAAACCTCACCAGCAAATTAGACATTAGCAAAATAGCCTACAAAATATTGTTGCCTTTATTGTTGATGGTCTTCCTATCCCTAGTCTATTTGGTTGAATTTAACAAAGTATTCTTTCTGAAACTTAGGTGTTGAAAATTTTACTGAAATCAGCCATCGGAACAAATGAATATTATCTTTTTTTGGGACAATAAATTTGATATTAAGTCTTTTGGGTAATATTTTCATCATAAATATCTAGCAAACTTTTTTTATGGTTCACGGTAATGACCAACAAACGGCCGAGTCGAGACTATATAAGAAATATTTTTTATTGGGCTTGTTATTTGTACTTGGTACAAAAACAAGCTAGGTTCGGTCATATAAAGGTCGGAGTATTTTAATATCAACCAAAACCCAACATTAACATAGAAACATTGTTATTGTTATTGTCCCAGGAATTGTATTGAACGATACTCTTCGGAGGTGATGAAATTCACACCTTCTCTTGCCATCTTCATTGCAAAAGCACTAGATGTTGATCCCGAGTTGGTAGCAGACAAACATGTGTCGCAATTTGTCAGGATGAGCTACTACCCTCCATGCATGTCAACACCAGAAAAGGTCCTAGGCTTCTCACCACATTCTGATGGATCTTTTCTAACTATTCTGCTGGAAGTTAATTCAGTCCAAGGCTTACAAATTAGAAGGCATGGTGCAGGCTTCTCACCACATTCTGATGGATCTTTTCTAACTATTCTGCTGGAAGTTAATTCAGTCCAAGGCTTACAAATTAGAAGGCATGGTGCATGGGTTCCCGTGAAACCACATTCCGATGCATTGTTGGTGAATGTGGGCGACCTTCTTGAGGTATGCTTCTAAAGATGTGTTAAGCTAGTGGGACATGTCATCGTGTGTTAAATGTTTCTGATACTTGAGTTTATAAATGGACTTCTCAATTCATGTATCACATATTAAATCGTTAATTTTCCCACACCATAATTTCTTCTAAATATGTTAGGAGTTTGAGGGCAGAAAAAGTATAAGGTCCACCTAACCCAACAAGCAAGTCATCGAGCCACCTTTATATCCCCCAAACAACATCTAGGCAACTCAGCCGAGCAAGTTCATTCTTAATCGAAGATAATGACTCATTGTTTTCTCTTTGGACAAACTATTTGGTTACTATCGCTCCTATTCCCTGGTTGTCAGTAAAATCATGTTGCAACAAATGAAACATTAGCTTGTTAACGTTCAATATTTTCTCTGCTATCTTTTTTGTATTTTCTCTAAAAGTTCATCATCAAAGAAGATAGAACAAGTAAGGCCTTATAAGCGAAGGCAATTTTTGGGAGATGGATGGTACACTCCAGACAAAGCAATAGTTGAATGGTGTATAGGGATTAAGTTTTCCCCAAACAATGTCATGTGTAGTCTCAAACTACTTCCGGTTTTATATGATTGAGGAATGACTCTTTTCAAGGATATAGACGAGAAACGTGATATTTATTGAATCTAGTCTCTTTATTATGTATAGATCATGACGAATGGGAAGTACAAGAGCATTGAGCATAGGGTCACCATCAACGCCCACAAGGAGCGACTATCCATATCAGCATTTCACATCCCAAAGTATGACGGAATTATTTCACCAATTTTGGGAACTACAGAAGAGAAGATGTTATACAAGACGGTGAAAGTAGAAGAGTATGCAAGACTTTATTTCTCAAACAAACTAGAAGGAAAGAGAGCCTTGGATTATGCGAAGTTATGATTTTTTTACTGTACTTTGTCGTTCTAGTTAAACACTCTTAAATTAATATTTGACACTTCATCGTAATGGATGTCTATTTCTCACTGGGACCAATCGGCAAGTTGTTTATCAATTTATTTGAATCTCTGCATTTATTTTCAGATATACATGTGCTGAGATTCTTCTTTCGTTAGAGTAAATCTCTGTTCCAAACCATCCCAGCAAGAAAGGTGGCACCAAGGGAAAGATAAGAATAATAGATTGAGAATACAACCGCCCCACAAGCCTCCCACCAATTATTCTACGATAAGTAGATGAGAAGAGTGTCACCATCGTGCATGTCAGGGATCCCAACTCTCTGGATCTTAATGCTAGTGTTTCAGGCTTTTGTACAGGAAAAAAAAACAACTGTTCTTCATTTGGTTGAAGCATCCCAGCCCGGTCTGTTGTCCAAGTAACTGAACCTAGTATGAAACGTAATTGCCAGTGGTTCTGCGATTACTTGATTGGAAGGATTAGTCTGTCAGCCAAAGCTTCAGAGAGACTATTTGGTAGGGTAACGGCTTCTGCTGAAATTGTGTTTAACAGTGGACTGCTAATTAGGTAAGGCAATAGTGTACCGCATCACTTCAAAGTAAAAACTGACGCTTTCCTTTATATGTTCGTTAAAAGGTTTATGTGGTGAATCTTAACAAAATGAGTTGTACTGGAGCTGACATATTATCTTTTTTTTTAAACGAGGCAAAATACTTGCCATTTTCATTGATTAAGAAGAAGAGAATTGCCCGGTTAATTGACGGAAAACCAGGCTAAAACCGATACAAACTCAACCCACATGACATGGGCACCACCGGCCAACCTGGCCACCGACATGGGACACGACGCTGCAAAGAAGAAAGACGTCCATCGCGGAGTCGCAAGCGTCATCGTCATCACCGGTTGCCTCGGACAAGCGACTCCGACTTCACCCTAGAGCTCCAATATCGAAGCCATCCCGCAAACAGCTGCATAGAAACCACAACGGCACATGCCACCGGACAGCCACACGCGCAAGCAGCCGACAGCTCCGACTTTGACGACGAGCATCACAAGGGAAATATGCAGGACTTGCGCCGACCGCGCCCTTCGCAAATGACCACCGAGCGCCCGTCATCGTCACCACCTGGACCCGCTCCACCGCAGCTCCGACTTCAAAGCAACCAACCAACCCACGGAAGACCACCTTGGACACGCCGAAGAAGAACCGACTACCAAAGTCCACGCCGTGACCCGAGCTCCTCTCAACGCCATCATCGTTGCCAAAGAGAAACTAGCGCCCCGCCTCAGCAAACCACGCGACGAAGATGCCGCCATCCACGAAGAAGATGCCACAATTCACTAGTCTCCCAGTCGTAACCGACTCCGAGACGATGCCCCCAAGGAGGAGAAAGACGCGAAGACGCCTCCATCGCCCGATCCAACGGATCTAAGGTTTCCCTCCGGAGCCCAAGCCGTGGGGAGGAGTAGCACACCTCCACGACGACGCTTCCAAGAAAGATAACAACACCCACGGGCGCCGCCGTCGTCGGCTCTGATGGAGACCGAAGCAAAGATTTATCCCGGAGCTGCGCCGAACACCCGCCGCCACCGACCACCGCCCACCAACCACCAACTGTCGAGGCCGACCTCATTCTGGCCACGGGATAGCCCTTAAAATTTGCAAGGAGCGTACCCTTTCTCTCTTTCTTCAGAACCTGTCAAGCTTGGGTTAGCAGCTATTGTATTCAGGGAAAGTTTTGGTTGTAGCTCAATATCAGTGTACCGTCTATGCCCACCGTGCATTCTTAGTTTCTTACATCAAAATTCATGCAACAAACTTCTCTTTTCTGTTTCTCCAACATAAACGAACATTTGAACTCGAAACTTTGTAGATCAACATCACACAAGTACTACCATGTGTAGAAAAGATTTTGGATTTTTTGGAGCAACATGTTTTTTTAATGATACAATTCATTCAAAATTTATGTTTCATAAAAAAAACGAAAACAGTAAGTGACACTTGTGTATAGTTGATCTACAAAGTTTTAAGGTCAAATGTTCTTTTGTTTGGAAGAAACAAGAAAGATTTTTTTTTTGCGAGATCAATAGATGTTTATTCCATCAAGGTAGAGTTACAATTCTTTGGCAAGAGTTCCTCAATGCAAGGAGGTCCTCTGCCGAGCCACACAGCCGTAGCCCGCTTAGAGCGACTATAGTTTGCCAAACAATCACAACACTATTCTGAGACCTATGAATTTTCTGGGGAATAAATACCCTATCAACCAAAAGGAACTTAACTTCAGCAAATAAATGACCAAAAAGTGATCAATCTAAACTAGAATTAGAAAGACAAGATAAAGCAACCGAAGAATCAGACTGAACCATAACCGACAGCTTAGTATGTTGTCGAGCAAGCGCCATACCGATCATCAACGCATGAATCTCAGTTTACAAAGCCTCATTGCAATTGAAAAAGAACCGATATGCCGAAAAGATAACTGAGCCGTCATGTCTTTGTAGAATCATCCCAACCGCCGCTGCGCTATCTTCCTCCAAGAAAGACCCATCAATGGACAAAGCTGTCATATTAGGAGGAGGTGCAGGCCACTATAGCACTTGAGGCGAACGGTCAGTCCTCGGTCTTTCCCATGATTCTACCACCACCATTTTTCTTCTTAACATTTCTTCCGTAGTGTACTTTTGAGCATCCAGAATCGATCTCATGTAGCTGAGTAGGAAGTCCACCAAAACGTGAGTAAGAAAGATAAATTTATATATAAGGATAGCATGAATCTTGACGCAAACTGAATGGTCTAGATAGAGGGTACACTGGTATTGGGGTACAAAAAAATTACACTTATTCTATTCATCAACCGAATGTGATGTTATTACCTTTATATTGCAGGATAGGAAGGATCTTGCCCACTACTCTTTAATTTGACTTAAATTATTACTTTTATAGGCCGCACTTCTATGTTTAATGCAAGTTAATTTAGAAATTAGTTTTCTGTGGACTTCATAATGAGTCTTATGGAAACCAAATTGTTAATTCCTTTTAAATTTTTATTCTGAATTTCATGCATATATTATATTAGTTGCCCACCTAATAAGATTTTCTTTCATAAACTTCTATATGTGTGTGATAAATTTCCATGTATATTTGTTTCCAGATTAGTAATTAATGGATTTCATATGTAGGTTGTGAGGAGAAATGAATTCCCAATGTTTGTCAAGCCGCTGCCGCGAGCCTCCTCGATGCGCTCGACAATGCGTCCATATGGAAGTCACTACCGCCGATCTTGAAGCGACCGCACCACTGCTGCTTCTCGGTGGGCTGATCTAAAAGTCTTCAATTTTTCAACATTGCTAAAGTGGACTTTTCAAGCAGGTAGGGGTATTGTGCCCTCTAGACTTTTCCTAATTGTTGGAAGGTTATGTTCTGTTCCATTCTATATGATGCCTTTTGTGGGTATTATCCCTATTAGGAGCTACATAACATTACTTCCGTTTCTATTGTTTCATTCCCAGAATGAACTTTAGTAATGATCTGCAGATTGAGGACCTTATGCTTGATGTTTAGAAATAAGAAAATATCATATCATTTATCATCCTTTTATACTGGATGAGTTTGACCTACGTCAACTTCTGAATCATATTAAGTTTGTGATTTTGTAGGCCTTTATGTAGAACATTTTATTGTCCCTTTCTTTTTTTTTAGAAAAGGAGAATGACCCCCGGCCTTATTGTCCCTTTCTTGGATGATTTAGATTTCAGAAAGTTCGGGAGCACGACAACAGTCGAATTCAGTCAGAATAAACACATCAACAATCCAGAGTTGCGTTCAACCACATGCCAACCTAGTACAGTCGACTATGAAATCCACACAAAATAGTACTCCCTCTGTTTATAAATATAACAAAAACAGAACTGAACACCGTCACACTTGCATTTCCTGACCTTCTCAAGCAAAACGTCGACGGCCAAGCAAAATGTCGATGGCGTTCGTCCCTGCAACGTACACTCTACTACCAGGCTGTGGATAAGCGTGCGACCGTGGGTGGACATGGACCCGAACCCAAAGCCTGGTGGAACTCCCTGGACACACCAACCACCTTCAGTTATGGCCCACGGAGCATGCATGCACGTACTGTAGCTACGTACCCCCTCCCTCTTGGTTTATAGGATGTGCGCGTAGCTGTAGATCATTGATTTGACTAGCTAAATATGAGTTATATGTCATCAAAAATATATCATTGAATTTTTAAGCAGATGTAGTTTCTAAATATATATTTTTCATCAAATATAATACATACTCCTATTTAGATAGTTAAATTGCCAACCCAAAATGACGCGCATGCCTTGTAAAGCGAGATGGAGGACGTACTACTACTTCTCCTGCTATGTGTTTGTTGATTAGGACACCATTAACCCGCTACCTCTCTTAATCAATCCCAGAAGCAATCATTAGCACTGCACACCATTCCAAGCCACCAGAAGGCGCACATTATTAAAGAAAGTATCACGCATGATAGATAAACATGGTTGCGTGGCAGACAAAGACAAGCTATGCATACACTGACAAGGATAGCCAGCAGAGCACTGCTCAGCTCAATCAAACACGCATGCATCACACAATAAATTAATTCATGTCCCAAATTGCGGCAGTTGTCACTCACAGCGGTTTTACAGGTTCATCATCCATCCAACACCAACACTACTAACAGTAGTAACTAATATAATTCGACAACATTAACGGCGACAAGGAGTAATAATTGAAGAGTGAAAACAGCGATGATCCATGGTGGTCTTTCTCTCACTCACATGCATGCACAGACACTGAACGAGGAGCAGTACTGCCAACACGAAGCCAGTTTGTGTGGCTAGCTAGCGCCGGATGGACACGAGGAGCAGTACTGCCACCGTTGCATTAAATTATTGGCCGGCCGGCCGGCGTGCTCAGTTGCTCCGGCTGCTCCGGAAGGAGCCCAGCGCCTTGATGGCCGCCGCCCGGAGGATGTACTGGTGGTACGCCGCCGCCGCCAGCGCTCCGACGAACGGGCCGACCCAGAAGATCCACTGCATGCCATGCATACTTGTTAGATTCTTCTTGTTTGCAAGACAAGACGTAGAAGAAGAAAACAGATCGAGACGGAAGGTAGAGGACGCTTACGTGGTTGTCCCATGCGGCCTTCTTGTTGTAGATGACTGCGGCGCCGAGGCTCCTGGCGGGGTTGATTCCGGTGCCGGTGATGGGGATGGTGGCGAGGTGCACCATGAAGACGGCGAAGCCGATGGGGAGCGGGGCGAGGACGGGGACGTGGGAGTCGCGGGCGCTGCGCTTGGGGTCGGTGGCGGAGAAGACGGTGTAGACGAGCACGAAGGTGCCGACGATCTCCGCCCCGAGCGCGGTGCCGCGGGAGAACCCTGAGGCGACCATGTTGGCGCCGCCGCCGTTGGCCTGGTACGCGTCCTTCATGATGCCCTTGACGATGCCGGCGCCGACGATGCCGCCCGCGCACTGCGCCACGATGTAGAGCACGGCGCGCAGCAGCGACACCTTCCGCGCCAGGAGGAGGCCGAAGGTGACGGCCGGGTTGATGTGCCCGCCGGAGATGCCGGCGGTGCAGTAGACGAGGACAAAGATCATGCCGCCGAAGGCCCAGGCGATGCCGAGGACCCCCACGCCCCCGCACGGGTCTGCCGCCGACTGCACCTTGTAGCCGATGACGGTGGCGACGGTGATGTAGAGGAAGAGCAGCGTGGCGACGAACTCGGCGATGAGCGCCCGGTAGAAGGACCACATCCGGAGCTCCCCCATGTCGAACAGCGGCGCCGGCGGCGGGTCCGCGTAGTCCTTGTGCGCCGGCGCGGCGTGCTCCGGCTCCTCGCTCACCTCCTTCGCCATGGCTGCTGCAGAGTGCAGACGCTCTCCCCTCTCTCTCTATTCTCTGATGGATGGGGGTGGTGGAGTGTGATGAGTGAGTGTGAGGACAGGACAGGACAGGGCCGGTTTTATTGAAGGAGCTGCGTGCGGTGCGGCGCTGTCTTCAATGGCAAAAGGTCGCTGTAATAAAAGTGCGAAAAAAAAAGCTGCGTGTAGGGTAATGTATAGTGCTGGTTGTTGTGCATCGGTGTCAAGCTGCGACAGCCGTGCTCGCTTGCTTCCGGCTCCAGCTGTCTCGATTACTATGTTGCTTAGCTTGTCTACTAGTATAGAATGGATGGATGGATGGATGGATAATGCGAGTCGTGGATAAGCTACTTTATTGCGAACTGATTAAGTGATTGCAACACAGATTAAGTGTTCGGGAATATGCTTTGGTCAGGGGCATGAGATAAGTGATAGTGCTGGCTTTGCGGTTGTGGGTGGGTGCATCATTGGGGTTTCCAGCCTTACAATCGAAGTTGTTGTCATTATCACCAAATGCTTGCCCTTTAATATGCCGCCTCTCACTCTATCAAGGGTCACAAAGAAGTCTCAGTGAATTGTTTTTGTTTATAAATTATATTACTTACCACAGATTTATGATGTCCCATGCAAAATTTTCACGTATCCTCTGAAATTATTGCAGGGCCAACTCGGCCACCTTTCTTTCCAAAGGTGCAACTAGGGCTACGCGAGGCAGCGCAAGCAATGATTCACCTCCCACTCCCACCTCTCACTCACCACCCCTATCCCCTAGGATCACGGATGGGATTCCTTCCGGTAGGTAGGTACCGGTAGCATCATCACACAGGAGCAAGACACCGTGGACCAGGCGTACAGCGAGGCCATGTGAGCCAGCCAGCGACGCTAGCCGGAGCCGGAGTCGGAGCCGGAGCGGGCGGATATGATCGTCGCTGGGCTGGACCCGCCTGCGCCTGCGTGAGAGGAGTGGGCGCGGCTGCATGCAGATGCAGTGCAGCACGGCGGTACGTACGAACGGCAGCACGTGTGCCGGTGCCGTGGTCCGGTGGCGCACGCAAGTAAAAAGCGTGTGTAAAACACGGCGGAGTTCAGCCAGATCCACGGCCGCCGCTCCCGCTCCCCGGTGAAAACTTTTATCCAACTTTGGCGCGCAGGTTCTCGGGTAAACGCTGGGAGGAAGGAAAGGAAGGCGTGCACGGCGGAGGGTAAGTACAGGCTGCCACAGAGGGAGCGGCCGCGATCGATCCAGATGGGCCGGACCGGCGGCAGACAGGGCGAGGGAGTCGGGCTGGCGCGCCCGTCTTTTCTGTCGCCTTTACAACCGCCGCGGCGGGCCCGGCGGCGCGAGCAACGGCTACTGCTGGAGGCTGGAGCGTGAGCCGCGCGCATCCAAGGCCGGCCGGCCGTTTTGGATCGTTGCGGGGGGTCCGTCGTCCCGCCCAGGCTGTTCGAGAAATTTCGCCGCCGGGGCTTTGGCGTGAGGAAAGCATGAACGGCGACAGCAGACGGAGCGTACACATTTCGTCGTTGTGCAAGCGCAAGTGCAACTTCCCGTTGGAGTTGCAGGCCCTGCCTGCCTGACAGCCGGGCCGGGCCTGGATCGATAGTGTCCTGTAGTACTACTGTACTGCTCTTCCGTGCTGTTTGAAGTGAGCTTTGCTACACTTACGTAACTCTTTTACGTAAACACCTTACGTAATCCCTCGTGGCATCTGGTAAGTGGTTCATAGAAAATCAAGGGGACAGGGCCCACAGTTAAAATCAGGGGGCGGTGGAAGATTGGTGAAGGGATTACGAACGTACACCGTAGGTGTACCTAGGTGTAGAATTATTGGTTTGAAGTTGTACTAAGGCTCCACCACACCTACCACGCGGCCTGGCTGTCTGGGTGAGGATACAAACGGTGGCCAAATTCGCTGCTTTCATCCTTTTACAAAAGTTGAACAAGATATGACCTTGATCTCATAAAGTTTCAGGATTGACCTTTTTTTCCTACCGTCGAGGTCGATGACGGTAGGGGGCACTGGTGGTAGGAAACTTATCCACGTCAACGCAGCTAAACGCGCGCCGCCTCTGCCGTCACCCCTACCGTTGATGATCCTAGTGGTAGGATGTTATACCCTGCGGCCATCGACTTCGGTGGTAGGATTTGTACAATTTAAAAGTCATGGATGACGGTAGAGTATAACAACCTACCGCCATTATGTCTGGCGGCAGTGGCGGCGCCAGGATCAGGCAAAGCCCGAGGCCGTGCCAGGCAGCCTTGGGGCACTGTAGCGCTGTAGCTACAGTGATCGCTACAGTGCATGAAGGAAAGTGGCCTCCCGCCCCAGGCAGCGGCCCGGGCTACCTGGGGCCTGTCTCCGCTGCTGTCTGGCGGTAGACTCTTTATCCACGTCAACAACAGCCAACGACCGGCTGTCTCTATCGTCAACGATAGGAAAAGGGTCATCGACCTCAGTGGTAGGAAAATGGTCAGAATAAATTTTTTTACAAAGCAGGGTCAGATCCTGCTGAACTTTTGAAAAGGATCAAAACACTGAATTTGACCACATACGGTATATTATTTTTCTCGACTGAAAACAAATCCAGCCGTCAGAAGGCCGTGTATACGGAAGGGGCGGATGTACACGAGCTAACTTTTGTTTTTGACGTTTATGTACATGGGCTAAACGTGAGAGTATCTTCCCCGCAAAGAAAAATAAATAAATAAATAAAAGTATCTGGCCGGGCTCACCAAACCCCCCCTAAATACCGGACAGATGGCCCAGTCCCTGACATTACAGAATTTATTTCTTTTTAAGATTAAGAAACATCTGAATTTACATAGAATAGGATTTCTGTTTTAATTGCTATGCACCAAAAATGTCAAATGATGTCCGAGCTTCATGAAGGACTTAATTCGAAAAAATTCAAAACTTAAATTTCTAGATTAAAAAATTTCTATAAAAATACACATACACCAACAGACAAAATGCACATGTGTGTAAATTTTGAGATGGGAATATGTTAAAATGGGAGCTACACAAAAACAAATCTAGAGCTTTCTGGCATATGTACTGTTCACTGTGCATACTCAAAGTTCATGATATTTTATTTTTTGCAGCTCGCAATTCAAGGTATTTCATTCTAAAGTTTTACACGCGTGAACATCACATCCTTGTAAACATTTGTATTTTTTCAGAATTCTTTTAAACTGGAATGTTTGAATTTTGAAATTTTAAAAATTAAGACATCCATGGGGCTCGATCTCCAAAATACACTTCTCGCTATGTACTTATTACATTATTTAGTCATGCATGTGCTTCACGTTCACTTTATAAAATAGTCTTGTGCATCAACCACACAAAAAGAGACATATTGTAGTCTTCTATACGTAAAATATAATGGCTTAATGTCAACACAAACGGAATTTTGTTTTCTGAAATTTTATGCAACGCGTGCTATTAACGAATTTGTCAGTAGACAAGAGGATAAACCAAAATTGTTCTGAAAGCGTGACAATGCGATCTCATCATGTCATCGGCTTAATCATTTGTGCAAAGAGTATTCAACATATCGATTATTGGGACATGGACAGGTTGAGTGCCCTCGAAGGAATTTATCCACCATGTCCATCTATTGTAGGGGGCAGCCTGTCAATCTATCGTTCAATGCTCCCAAGGTCTTTTTTGGAATACTCACTCTCTAGAAAAAAGGTCTTTTTGGAACACATGGATTTTCACATCATTTTACAGGGCAGTGCATGCTAACCGCATCTCTAATGCTGACCCTCGTAACGGTTTGTCTCTGAACTGGTCTGGACTGGTGTGTGGACACGGATACAGAAGCTGGTCATCCAACTCTGTCCTCTAAACGTCCGTTTCTATCTTTTTAACCTCAACACTCAAAATAATTATAAAAATAGCACAATTCATACATAAATATGTTAGAGCATATTTCTCCATGTGTGGTTTTGATAATTGATGACAATCCTTATGGACTAATAATTGCTTTGAGTTTTTACTTCAGGGATTTGTCCATAGACATTTCTTGAAGTCCATTTGTTGGTTTCAAGGAGTTTACATGGTGACCAAGGTGGTATTCAATGATTTATTCAAAGATTGGTCATATGAGAGTTGACCTTATTACAAGCATGTCTTGAAAAAGAAGATTGTGTGAACATTCATGGTTACCTTCAAGATATCATCTTTATGAAGAGAGAAGATAAGATACAAGGTTGATCAAGACTAAGACACAGAGTGATTCAAGTTGATCAACGCACAAAGCGTAGAAGATGTACCAAGTGAGATCAAGTGATCTCATGATATGGTAAGTATTGTCCATTACACATTGTGTACTAACCCATGATCTTCGTGAGTGTTTGTTTTTTGCGGTTACGTATGTTTCTATGGGCATGCATCAACGGGAAGATCCCATACATCCCATGGAGGATGACATCAAGTGGTAATCGTCATCAAGGTTGCGGTGTGCAAGTTCAAGTGAAGCATCACGAAGAGATCACATGCTTGAAGCTTGCCGTCCATTATGGTGGTAATAGACATGTGAAGATGTGTCGAAAAGAGGCTCACCCATAGTGGAGTATGGGGGGGGGTCTACTAGTCTTCATCGAGCCGGCGCAATCAAGAAAGGTGGTCCATCTTGAGGAGGACAAGATCGTCATCATCTAGCTCAAGTGGACTATGCGCAAGGCAAAGGTTTGTCCTTGATATGTTTTTCTATTTTACCGGTCTCATGGTGGTAGTTGGGAGACCTGGTTATAGGATCGATGGCCGTACTATCAAGGGTGGGCTCTCGAGTGAGTAGCTTGATCGTATCGTTCGTTGAGAGCTCAAACCATTGCATTCTTGACATCATCATCTTTCTTGGTTCTTGTTTGGCTTTTTGCTTTGGGAGTTTTGGAGCTTATGGTCTTCATCGTCACAAGCTCAGGTTCATCAAAAATGGATTTTGTATGCATCATCATTGTGTTTTCGGTGTTGGAGATTTTGCCGGATAATATTTGGGAAGGTCATCTTCCTTATCCTAGTGGCATTTATTCTCCATTGCTTGTTCTTAATATAACCATCGTTGTTGGATTGCTCTTGTCATCCTCTATCCAACAAGCTTCAGTTTGATCAATTCGGAGTTCGTATGCGAAAGTTATGGCAATTCAGGTTTTACTATATCCATTTGTTTTGCTTGGGGTTCTTTGTAGCACTCCCACGGTAGTACCGCTCTTGGAAGCAGTAGTACCACTTATAAGCGGTACTTCCGCTGACCAGTACCTCGACTACTACCGCTGCTGCTTGGGACTCAACTTTTCGTGCCGGGTTGCGCGACAGTTGAACGGTAGTGCGAGCAGTAGTACCGCCCGCTCACTACCGTTCCACTTCCGTTTATAAGCGGTAGTACCGCTAGGGCAAACGGTAGTACCGCTCCGGCAGCACTGCCGCCTCGTGGCTTCTCGCCATTGCACTGCTCTGTGGATACTACTATCCGAGCAGTAGTACCACTTATGTGCGGGTTGTGGGCATAACGGTTGGATTTGGGAGGGCATATTTAAGGGGGTCTTCTTCCCCAATAGTTCTTATCTTTTGAGCGTGTTTACCCCCGTTGTTGTCCTTTATTCGAGCTTGATATCTCTGTTGGGGAACGTTGCATGGGAAACAAAAAATTTCCTACGCAACCGTAAGATCTATCCATGGTGATGAGCATCTACGAGAGGGAGAGTGGATCTACATACCCTTGTAGATCGCTAAGCGGGAAGCGTTAAGAAACGCGGTTGATGTAGTCGAACGTCTTCGCGATCCAAATCGCCGAGCGTCCCACGATCCAATCACTATCCGTCCCGATCTAGCGCCGAACGAACGACACCTCCGCGTTCGGCACACGTACAGCTCGATGACGATCTCTGCCTTCTTGATCCAGCAAGAGGGAGTGGAGAGGTAGATGAATTCTCCGGCAGCACGACCGCGCGGCGGCGGTGGTGGTGAACCTATTCCAGCAGGGCTTCGCCTAAGCGCCGCTGAAACTAGAGGATTTGATCTATCGGGGAGAGAGAGGGCTGCACCGTGGCTAGGGTTTCTTGTGCTGCTGCCCTCTCTCCCCTCTAGTATATATAGGAGGGAGGGGAGGGGCTGGCCGACCTAGGGATCCTCCTAGGAGTCGGCCAAAGGAGGTGGAGGTGGAGGAGTCCACCTCCAATCCTACTCCTAGTAGGATTCCTTCCCTTCCCCACTTGGACTTTCCTTTCCCCAAAATTCCAGCCGCATAGGGCCACTTGGGCTGGCCGCCCAGCCCACCAGGGGCTGGTGCGCCACCGTAAGGCCCATGTGACCCTCTTGGGGTGTGGTGGGTCCACTTGGTGGACCCCCGGAACCCATTCGTCACTCCCGATACACTGTCGGAAATGCACGAAACTTTTCCGGAGTTCAAACTCCACTTTCCTATATATCAATCTTTACCTCCGGACCATTCCGGAGCTCCTCATGACGTCCGGGATCTCATCCGGGACTCCGAACAACCTTCGGTCACCAACATACATAACTCAACTATACCGAAATGTCACCGAACCTTAAGTGTGCAGACCCTGCGGGTTCGAGAACTATGTAGACATGACCGAGACATCTCTACGGTCAATAACCAATAGCGGGACCTGGATGCCCATATTGGTTCCTACATATTCTACGAAGATCTTTATCGGTTGAACCTCTATGTCAAGGATTCAGTTAATCCCGTATGTTGTTCCCTTTGTTCTTCGGTATGTTACTTGCCCGAGATTCGATCGTCGATATCTCTATACCTAGTTCAATCTCGTTACCGGCAAGTCTCTTTACTCGTTCCGTAATACAAGATCCCGTGGCTAACACTTTAGTCACATTGCTTGCAAGGCTTATTGTGATGTTGTATTACCGAGTGGGCCCTGAGATACCTCTCCGTCATACGGAGTAACAAATCCCAGTCTCGATCCATGCCAACTCAACAGACACCTTCGGAGATACCCGTAGAGCATCTTTATAGTCACCCAGTTACGTTGTGACGTTTGATACACACAAGGTATTCCTCCGGTGTCAGTGAGTTGCATGATCTCATGGTCATAGGAACAGATACTTGACATGCAATAAACTGACACGATCATATGCTACGTTCATAGTTTGGGTCTTGTCCATCACATCATTCTCCTAATGATGTGATCCCGTTATCAAATGATATCTCATGTCTATGGCCAGGAAACCTTGACCATCTTTGATCAACAAGCTAGTCTACTAGAGGCTTACTAGGGACACAATGTTGTCTATGTATCCACACATGCATTTAAGTTTCCAATCAATACAATTATAGCATGGATAATAAATGATTATCATGAACAAGGAAATATAATAACAACCAATTTATTATTGCCTCTAGGGCATATTTCCAACAGTATCCCACTTGCACTAGAGTCAATAATCTAGCTCACATCACCATGTGATTAACATTACAGTGAATCTAACACCCAATGAGTTCTGGGGTTCGATCATGTTTTGCATGTGAGAGAGGTTCCAGTCAACGGTCTGCAACATTCAGATCCGTGTGTTCTTTGCAAATCTATATGTCCTACTGCAGATGCTACCACGCTCCACTTGGAGCTATTCCAAATGACTGCTCCACTATACGTATCCGGACTACTACTCAGAGTCGTCCGGATAGGTGTCAAAGCTTGCATCGACGTAACCCTTTACGACGAACTCTTTATCACCTCCATAATCGAGAAACATTTCCTTAGTCCTCTAGTTACTAAGGATAATTTTGACCGCTGTCCAGTGGTCCACTCCTGGATCACTCTTGTACCCCTTGACAGAATCATGGCAAGGCACACACCAGGTGCGGTACACAGCATGGCATACTATACAAAGCCTATGGATAAGGCATAGGGGACGACCTTCGTCCTTTCTCTTTCTTCTGCCGTGGTCGAGCTTTTAGTCTCACTCAACTCCACACCTTACAAATCAGGCAAGAACTCTTTCTTTGACTGATCCATTTTGATCTCTTTCAAAATCTTGTCAAGGTATGTACACATTGAAAGTCTCATCAGACGTCTTGATCTATCTCTATAGATCCTGATGCCCAACATTTAAGTAGCTTCATTCCAGGTCTTCCTTTGAAAGACTCCTTTCAAACAACCCTTTATGCTTTCCAGAAATTCTACATCATTTCTGATCAACAATATGTCATCCACATATATTTATCAGAAATTCTATAGTGCTCCCACCCACTTTATTGTAAATACAAGTTTCTCATAAACTTTGTATAGACCCGAAAACTTTGATCACCTCATCAAAGCGTATATTTCAACTCCGAGATGCTTGCTCCAGTCCATAGAAGGATCGCTGGAGCTTGCATACATTTTAGCATCCTTAGGACTGACAAAACCTTCTGGTTGTATCACATACAACCTTTCCTCAAGAAAACCGTTAAGGAAACGATGTTTTGACATCCATCTGCCAGATTTCATAATCGAAAAATGCAGCAACTGCTAACATAATTCTAACAGACTTTAGCATCGCTACGGGTGAGAAAATCTCATCGTAGTCAACTCCTTGAACTTGTCGGAAACTTCTTTGCGACAAGTCGAGCTTTATAAATGGTGACATTTACCATCAGCGTCTGTCTTCTTCTTAAAGGTCCATTTGTACTCAACGGCCTGCCGTTTAACGGGCAAGTCTACCAAAGTCCATACTTTGTTTTCATACATGGATCCTTTCTCGAATTTCATGGCTCCTAGCCATTTGTTGGAATCCGGGCCCACCATCGCTTCTTCATAGCTCGTAGGTTCACTGTTGTCTAATAACATGACCTCTAAGACAGGATTGACGTACCACTCAGAGGCGGTACGATTTCTTGTCGGCCTACGAGGTTCGGTAGTAACTTGATCCGAAGCTTCATGATCATCATCATTTGCTTCCTCTTCACTTGGTGTAGGCGTCGCAGAAACATCTTTCTGCATCGTGCTACTATCCAACTGAAGTGACGGTTCAATAACCTCATCAAGTTCTTCCTTCCTCCCACTCAATTCTTTCGAGAGAAACTCTTTCTCGAGAAAGGACCCCTTTTAGCAACAAACACTTTGCCCTTGGATCTGAGATAGAAGGTATACCCAACTGTTTCCTTAGGGTATCCTATGAAGATGCACTTTTCCGCTTTGGGTTCGAGCTTATCAGTCATAAGCGTCGCATTCCCAAACTCTGAGAAGTGACAGCTTAGGTTTCTGCCAAGCCAAATTCATACGGTGTCATCTCAACGGACTTAGATGGTGCCCTAATTTAAAGTGAATGTAGTTGTCTCTAATGCATAACCCCAAAACGATATTGGCAAATTGATAAGAGACATCATAGTACGTACCATATCCAATAGAGCACGACTACGACGTTCGGACACACCATCACACTATGGTGTTCCAGGCGCCGTGAGTTGTGAACAACTTCCACATTGTCTTAAGTTGCATACCAAACTCGTAACTCAGATATTCACCTCCACGATCATATCGTAGACATTTTATCTTCTTGTCACGATGATCTGAAACTTCACTCTGAATTTGTTTGAACTTTTCAAATGTTTCAGACTTGTGTTTCATTAAGTAAATATACCCATATCTACTCAAATCATCAGTGAAGGTAGGAAAATAATGATATCCACCGCACGCTACAACACTCATTGGACCGAATACATCAACATGTATCATTTCCAATAAGTCACTTGCCCGCTCCATCATACCGGAAAACAGGGTCTTAGTCATCTTGCCCATGAGGCATGGTCCGCATGTCTCAACCGATTCGAAATCGAATGAGGCCAAAGATCCATCAGCATGGAGTTTCTTCATGCGTTTTACACCAATATGACCTAAACGGCAGTGCCACAAGAAAGTGGTATCATCATTATCAATTCTACATCTTTTGGCATCAATGTTATGAACATATGTATCATCACTATCGAGATTCAATAAGAATAAAGCCCTCACATTGGGTGCATGACCATAAAAGATATTACTCATATAAATAGAACAACCATTATTCTCTGATTTAAATGAGTAACCGTCTCGCAATAAACAAGATCCAGATATAATGTTCATGCTTAACGTAGACACCAAATAACATTTATTTAGGTTCATCACTAATCCCGAAGGTAGAGAGAGCGTGCGATGGTGATCACATCAACCTTGGAAACACTTCCAACACTCATCGTCACCTCACCCTTAGCTAGCCTCCGCTTATTCCGTAGCTTTTATTTCGAGTTACTAACATTTAGCAACCGAACCGGTATCCAATACCCAAGTGCTACTAGGAGTACCAGTAAGGTACACATCAATAACACGTATATCAAATATACTTCTGTCGACGTTGCCAGCCTTCTTATCTACCAAGTATCTAGGGTTGTTCCGCTTCAGCGACCGTTCTCCTCATAATAGAAGCACTTAGTCTCGGGTTTGGGTCCAATCTTGGGTTTCTTCACAGGAGCAGCAACTGACTTGCCATCCCTGAAGTTTCCCTCCTTGCCCTTGCCCTTCTCGAAACTAGTGGTTTCACTAACCATCAACACTTGATGCTCCTTCTTGATTTCTACCTTCGCGGTGTCAAACATCACGAATAGCTCAGGGATCATTATTTCCATCCCTGGCATTTTATAGTTCATCACGAAGCTCTAATAGCTTAGTGACAGTGACTTGGAGAACTATATCAATCACTATCTTATCTGGAAGATCAACTCCCACTCGATTCAAGCGATTGTAGCACCCAGACAATCTGAGCACATGCTCACCGATTGAGCTATTCTCCTTCATCTTGCAGGCAAAGAATCTTGTTGGAGGTCTCATACCTCTCAACACGGGCACGAGCCTGAGATCCCAATTTCAGCTCTTAGAACATCTCATATGTTCCGTGACGTTCAAAACGTTTTGGAGCCTCAATTCTAAGTTGTAATGCATGACGCACTGAACTATCAAGTAGTCATCAGAACGTGCCTGTCAGATGTTCACAACATCTACAGACGACGCTTGAGGGGGTGGCACACCGAGCGGTGCATTAAGGACATAAGCCTTCTGTGCAGCAATGAGGACAATCCTCAGATCACGGACCCAGTCCGCATTATTGCTGCCATCATCTTTCAACTCTATTTCTCTAGGAACATATAAAAATTCAAGGGAGCTACATCGCGAGCTAGTAATCTACAACATAATTTGCAAAGACATTTTGACTATGTTCATGATAATGAGTTTAGTTAATCATATTACTTAAAAACTCCCACTCAAATCAACATCCCTCAGGTTGTCTAAGTGTGACATGATCCAAATCCACCAACCCAAGTCCGATCATCACGTGAGATGAGGTGGTTTCAATGGTGAACATCTCCATGTTGATCATATCTACTATATGACTCATGTTCGACCTTTCGGTCTCTTGTGTTCCGAGGCCATGTCTGTACATGCTAGGCTTGTCAAGTTTAACCCGAGTGTTCCGCACGTGCAACACTGGCTTGCACCCGTTGTATGCGAACGTAGAGTCTATCACACCCGATCATCACGTGGTGTCTCGAAACGACGAACTTTCGCAACGGTGCACACTCGGGGAGAACATAATTTTATCTTGAAATTTTAGTGAGGGATCACCTTATAATGCTACCGTCGTCCTAAGCAAAATAAGATGCATAAAAGGATTAACATCACATGCAATCTGAGACCAAGGGAGGAAGCAATCTGAGCATCAACGCCCACAAACACCTTTGTGTTCTACTCATGATCTCATCTACGCATAGACTTAGCTCATGATGCCACTGTTGGGGAACGTTGCATGGGAAAAAAATTCCTATGCACACGCAAGATCTATCCATGGTGATGAGCATCTACGAGAGGGAGAGTGGATCTACATACCCTTGTAGATTGCTAAGCGGGAAGCGTTAAGAAACGCGGTTGATGTAGTCGAACGTCTTCGCGATCCAAATCGCCGAGCGTCCCGCGATCCAATCACGATTCGTCCCGATCTAGCGCCGAACGGACGGCACCTCCGCGTTCAGCACACGTACAGCTCGATGACGATCTCCGCCTTCTTGATCCAGCAAGAGGGAGCGGAGAGGTAGATGAATTCTCCGGCAGCGCGACGGCGCGGCGGCGATGGTGGTGAACCTATTCCAGCAGGGCTTCGCCTAAGTGCCGCTGAAACTAGAGGATTTGATCTATCGGGGAGAGAGGGCTGCACCGTGGCTAGGGTTTCTTGTGTTGCTACCCTCTCTCCCCTCTAGTATATATAGGAGGGAGGGGAGGGGCTGGCCGACCTAGGGATCCTCCTAGGAGTCGGCCGAAGGAGGTGGAGGTGGAGGAGTCCACCTCCAATCCTACTCCTAGTAGGATTCCTTCCCTTCCCCACTTGGACTTTCCTTTCCCCAAAATTCCAGCCGCATAGGGCCACTTGGGCTGGCCGCCCAGCCCACCAGGGGCTGGTGCGCCACCCTAAGGCCCATGTGACCCTCTTGGGGTGTGGTGGGTCCACTTGGTGGACCCCCGGAACTCATTCGTCACTCCCGGTACACTGCCAAAAATGCCCGAAACTTTTCCGGAGTTCAAACACCACTTTCCTATATATCAATCTTTACCTCCGGACCATTCCGGAGCTCCTCGTGACGTCTGGGATCTCATCCGGGACTCCGAACAACCTTCGGTCACCAACATACATAACTCAACTATACCGAAACGTCACCGAACCTTAAGTGTGCAGACCCTGCGGGTTCGAGAACTATGTAGACATGACCGAGACACCTCTACGGTCAATAACCAATAGCGGGACCTGGATGCCCATATTGGTTCCTACATATTCTACGAAGATCTTTATCGGTTGAACCTCTATGTCAAGGATTCAGCTAATCCCGTATGCTGTTCCCTTTGTTCTTCGGTATGTTACTTGCCCGAGATTCGATCGTCGGTATCTCTGTACCTAGTTCAATCTCGTTACCGGCAAGTCTCTTTACTCGTTCCGTAATACAAGATCCCGTGGCCAACACTTTAGTCACATTGCTTGCAAGGCTTATTGTGATGTTGTATTACCGAGTGGGCCCTGAGATACCTCTCCGTCATACGGAGTAACAAATCCCAGTCTCGATCCATGCCAACTCAAGAGACACCTTCGGAGATACCTGTAGAGCATCTTTATAGTCACCCAGTTACGTTGTGATGTTTGATACACACAAGGTATTCCTCCGGTGTCAGTGAGTTGCATGATCTCATGGTCATAGGAACAGATACTTGACATGCAGAAAACTATAGCAATAAACTGACACGATCATATGCTACGTTCATAGTTTGGGTCTTGTCCATCACATCATTCTCCTAATGATGTGATCCCGTTATCAAATGAAATCTCATGTCTATGGCCAGGAAACCTTGACCATCTTTGATCAACAAGCTAGTCTACTAGAGGCTTACTAGGGACACAATGTTGTCTATGTATCCACACATGCATTTAAGTTTCCAATCAATACAATTATAGCATGGATAATAAACGATTATCATGAACAAGGAAATATAATAATAACCAATTTATTATTGCCTCTAGGGAATATTTCTAACAATCTCTCAGTCCCTCCAATGATTCTTGCTAGTTCTTGAGGGAAAAGAGAGAGGAGATCTAGATCCACATTTACACCAAACACTTTCTCCTCTATGTGAGGGGAACCCCTTGGATCTAGATCTTGGAGTTCTTTGTGAGATCCTTGTTCTTCCTCTCATATCCCTCCATAGCTTTTGTTGTTGTGGTGAGATTTGGGAGTGAGGGACTTGACCACTTCGTGTGTTCTTGCTATTGCATTAGTTGCATCAGCTTGAGTTCTCCACGGTGATACCTGGAAGTGAAGTTTGAGAAGCTATTACTCTTTGGTGTTTGGGAACCCTAGAGCTTGTGCCTCTTGGATGCTTTGGCGCCCTAGATGGTTGGTGGTGCCTTGGAGCTCAATCATTATGGTCTCAAGCTTCGGTCTAGTGTCGGGGGTCTCCAATTAGGATGTGGAGATGCCCCCAGCAATTTGTACGGGTTCCGGTGACCATCCCCAATGGTTACCAAACTGTACGGGTTCGGTGACCGCCCCCAAGGGTTGCCATTTGTATGGGTTCGGTGACCGCCCTCAAGGGTCCCTTAGTGAAATCACGGCATCTTGCATGGTGCGAGGGCGTGAGGATATTACGGTGGCCATAGTCGCTTATTGGGGAGATTATCATCCGCAAGGGCGTAAACTTCGAGATACATTGTTGTCTCCACGTGCCTAAGTTATCTCTTACCCGTGCCCTTTACCTGTGCACTTTACTTTGTGATAGTTATATTGTTTCATGTTATATATCTTGCTATCACTTAGTTGTTTGTCTTAATTAGCATAAGTTGTTGGTGCACATAGGTGAGTCTAGGTTTTTTAGGTTTTGTGCTTGACAAATTAAATGCTAATTTTATTCTGCATTTTTTCAAGCCTAAACCGTAATTATTTTAAAGCGTCTTTTCATCCCCCCCTCTAGGCGACATCCACGTTCTTTCAAAATAGCTTACAAATATTCCCAATACAACAATACTCAAATGTAAATATCACATCCACGATAAATAGATGTTCAACAAGTTTTTTGATTCGTCAATTTCAAATTCAACGATAAATGAACCAGAATCGACACCTCTCCCACGCACTATTGCCATTGAGCTTTATTCAACAATGTGTGAATCAAAATAGCCTGCCTTCGGTCATTAATACAATACGACAGCGCGTCCGAGCTATACAACATTACGATTATCAACTTGAAACATTTAAGTGAATCAGTGAACTGACCAATATTTGTAGCAACAAAAGGAACTTATGATCTCCATGGTTGACCAGCCTGATGGCCACATTGTGTCAACTCGTGCATTCGCACCGTGAAACTTCATGACGACCTCGGAGATGGCGTACCACTGATGGGCTAGCAACTTCACGTTGTGATCATGGATCGCGTGCAAGGATGCCTGAGCGACGGCCGGAGTGGTACAACCACGGCGTTGGATAAGGAGGGTGCAGATGCAAAGCAAGTAAGAACAATGACGGAGTGAAAGAAAAATAAACCGAAAGAGGGATTTGAGTGGCCCGAAATTGTCGGAGTCCTACATGACGACGGTCCATAGTCCCACAAATCAGTTTACATCCGATTTGTGAAAATTAGGACAACCGGACCGTTTAGCGGACAAGCTCGGCTCGGACGTGTATGAGTGTTTTAAGAGTTCACGTTGAAGATGCCCTATCGAAACAGTTTAACTCCGGCAAACAAAAAGGAAAAACATCCTAGATACTCCCCCCGTTCCTAAATATAAGTCTTTTTAGAGATTCCACTAGAGACTACATATGGAGCAAAATGAGTAAATCTACACTCTAAGAGCAACTCCCACGCGCCGACCCAAACAGACGGCGCTTTTGTCCGCTTTTTGTCCGTTTGGGTCGGCCGCCCGCTCGACGTTTGCCTTGTTTAACATTTGGGTCGGCAGTGCGCCCAACGCGCCGACCCATATTTACCGGCGTGGCCGGCTGGCCGACCCTTTTTAACAAATATGTATACATTTTGCATTATTTGAGTAAAAAAAATAGCATAGTTTCATACCCAGATAAAGGATAGTTAAACATAGTTTTACAAGCTAAATAAAAATTAAATTGTCTCAAACACATGTGAAAAAAAGATACATCTATTGGTTGCCAACATGAGCCCACATATGCTCAACCAAATCATTTTGCAGCTGCATGTGAGTTTCCCGATCACGCATTTCTTGATGAAATTGGGCGAACTGTTCAAACGTTGCCGCTCCTCCATGCTCAGGCACAAGATTCTCATCCTGAAACTGAAAACCTTGATCGTAGATATGTTCCGGACGCTCACCTTCTACGATCATATTGTGCATAATCACACAAGCTGTCATCACCTCCCATAGCTTCTTGGTGCTTCAAGTCCTAGCAGGATACCGAACGATGCCCCATCGAGATTGCAAAACACCAAAGGCACGCTCGACGTCCTTCCTAGCACTCTCTTGCTCTTGGGCAAATCTTTTCCTCTTCTCTCCGATAGGGTTGGGGATTGTCTTCACAATAGTCGTCCACTGAGGATAGATACCGTCACCTAGGTAGTATCCTTTGTCGTAGTTGTGGCCATTGATGGTAACATTCACCGGCGGGCTGTTGCCTTCCACAAGCCTTGCAAACACCGGCGAGCGTTCAAGCACGTTGATATCATTGTACGATCCGGTCATGCCGAAAAAAGAGTGCCAGATCCAGAGATCTTGTGAGGCCACGGCCTCAAGTATGACAGTACAAGCCCTGACATGGCCCTTATACCGCCCTTGCCAAGCAGAAGGGCAGTTCTTCCACTCCCAGTGCATGCAGTCTATCAGCTGGAGGGCATTGTGGAAGGAGCTGGCCGGCGAAGAGACACGAGCCTCCCTTGGACCAGGTAGCTGGCCTGCAGACATCCGCCGAGCGGGCTGGCGTTAGGACGAAGGAGCTGGCGGGGCGGTGAGGGGCTTCCTGCCCGCGGCGGCGTGGTGGTGGTGGTGGGAAGCTTCGGTGTCCGGCGGCGAGACGGTGGTGGCGGCGAGGTGGCGAGGTGTGGGGGGGGGGGGGGGTCGGCATCGACTGCTGGCAGGGGCACCGGCAAATGGGCGGCGACGACGACGCGGCGGAGGCCGGCGAGGGATTGCCGTCGATGTGGGGTGGGAGAGGATGGCCAATGTGCCACCGACTGGCGGGCCAGGGGTAGTAGTTGGCGCGCGGCGCACGCGTCCGTTTCGTATCCGCGCCGACGCAAATCGGGCTAAAAAATGGGTCGGCAGGCGGACGAAAAGTGGACGCACATCCGTTTGGGTCGGCGCGTTGGGCCGACTTTTCTGTCCACCGCGACCCAAACGGACGCGCGTGGACGAAATGGGTGGGCGCGTTGAAGTTGCTCTAAAATATGTATATATACATCTATATATAATTTATAGTGAAATATTTAAAAAGACTTATATTTAGGAACGGAAAGAGTACATCGTGAGTCCTTTTTCAGCAGATGCGCGGTGGGTCCGTGAGAGAACAAACGGATAGACGAAGAAGATCACGGACCGATACGCCGTGGTCGTGGTATGAATACGCAACCCCGGGCGAGAGCGAAAGCAAATCAAGCCATGATCTGCAGTGTCACCTCGATTGCACAGACAACGGAACAAGTCCCCATCAGGCATCAGTTTTTCCCTCTGGAAAACCGCGAGCGGTTCCCTGAAGTACGCATGCAGGCCTTAACCGAGCAGTTTTCAGAAATTCAATCCGGGAGATAAAAACATGAATACGAGTAGCTGTCGTGGCCCCAAAAAAGTTGTCTCGCCTAAATATAAAATTCAGTGTTTTTCTTTTAGATACAAACAGGTACTTGTTGTAGTGGTTAGCTCCTGCGCTTCCACGGTCGAAAGCTCGAATCTGTCAAGCCCCTTTTTCCCTTAAAAAATAAAATTATCCATCGCCTGCATCACAAGCTGGGTTGAGCCGTTGACCGTGGGCCCGCCGTAGATTTGCCTAACCCGTTGTTAGTATCCCACTAACTAGTGGCCCCACCCCTAAATTACCCAGTTAGACATGTGGGCATATTTATCTGATTAACCTTGAAAAACTTGACATGCTTTTGTTTATAATTAAATAAGTTTTAGTTTGCATTATCAACATCTAACGGCTCTGATGGGATGTATATATTTATTGTTGTTTAACTAGCAGGTTTATGGGTTCGAACCCAGCTGTCCGGCCCCTTTTTTTCTTTATATTTGAGGTATTTTGAGCGTAGTTAAATAAATTATTATGAGGGGTTTTGCTGCAAAAAAGGCTTACTAGGGTCACCCTGCGCTCTGTGCACACTCATCCATTGACAAGTGGGCCTCTGTCAGGCTGGCGCGCCATGTAGGCAGGCCATACGGTTGGATACGAGAGGAAGCACCGTATTTGCACGAGAACGCAAGTTGGATGACCACAAATCCGTATTTTTAAAGTTATAGCACCAAACTGAACATTGAGCATAAGTTCTTTGACTCCTGGTGATATTACCTTTTTCTTTTTCTGGAGGAAACTTCGAGAGCTGAGTGGACGTCGAGGTCTGCAGACCCAAAACCGAAGATTAAGGCCAACTCCAGCGCACGACCCCAAACGGACATCTGATTTGTCCGGATTTTGTCCGTTTGAAAAAAAAAAAAACGGACACGCGTGTCCAGAATAGGCCGTCCGCCAATTTGTGCACCCAACGGGGCTACCCCATCCCAAATTGTCCGGCTCGCCTGCCCGCATGCCGCAGCAGCGCTCGCCCGCCCCCACGCTCGCCAGCCGTGCCCTGCCTCGCCGCCCGCTGCCGCTCGCCGCACTCGCCGCTCGCCGTGCCGCTCGTTGCCTGCACACATCGGCAGCGACTGGCTAGCTAGCAAGCCCGCACGCGCACGCGGCGGCTGGCTAGCTAGCACACACGCCTAAAGCTAGCTAGCTTGCCCGCCGTCATGCACGCACGCTCGCATGCCCAAAGCTAGCAAGCTCTCCCGTCCGAACACACACACACACGCTCGCCCACGTCTGCCGTGCTCGCTCGTCGTCGCTCGCCCGCGCGCCCGCGCCTACCTCGCTCGCGCGTCGCCCAGCAGCCCGTGCCCCCTCGAAACAGCTGCCCGCCGCGCGGGCCGCAGCAGCGCTTGCCGGTCGCGCCCAGCAGCCCGTGCCCCCGTGAGCCAGCTGCCCGCCCGCACGCGCTTGCCTGCGCACTCTCCCGCGCCCGCGTGCGCTCGCCTGCGCGCTCTCCGGTCCTGCCGCCAAGCCCGCGCGCGCTCGCTCCCGAGCCGTCCCGCCCCGCTGCTGCGCCATGCTGCTGCTTCTGCGCCGCTCGCCTGCCGCCGCGCCGTCCCTGCCTCACGCTACGCCCGCCCGCGCAGCCGCGCCCCTGCTACCGCCCGCGCTGCCGCGCAGCCGCGCCCCTGCTGCGCCCTCTCGCCTGCTCGCGCAGCCGCCACGTCCCTGCTGCGCGCGCACGATTGCTCGCCACGGCCGGGCTCTATGCCGAGCTGGACGCGCCCGCCTAGCCCACACCGTCGTGCCCGCGCCCTGCTGCGGGAGGTGGTGGCGTTCATGTCGCCGGGGCAGCAGTCGGGCTCGCCGCGTTCGCCCGCGCCCCGTGCTGCCGTCGTGGAGGAGCTCCATGGAGGCCATCGCGGCACGTGTGCTCCGGCGAGGAGACGCGGTGGACGGCGGCGCGAGGGCAACCATGACGATGCGGATCCGGCGTACTGCAATGGTGGCAGCGGCATTCGTGCACGCAGAGAGGAGAGAGAAAGGATGGAGAGAAAAGTGGGGTTGGTGGCTGCCATGCGGGCCATGGGCGGACATGAGGACGCGGAGGCACGTCCGTTTGCTGTCCGCTTTGCCTCAAATCCATCCCAAATTTGCTTCGAAAATAGGGTCGAACGGGCAGAAAACAGACAAAAAATGCGGATGGGTCTGCGCGTTGGGTCGTGTTTTTTGTCCGTTTTATTTCAAACGAACACGGACGGACGATTTGGGGTCATGCGCTGGAGTTGGCCTAAGATACTCCGCCCACCAAACCAGATGATGGAGGCAGTCGCTTGCTAGCGTTTCCAGCTTTGCGCGTCACGTAAGCAATTCTATTTACTTTTCGGGGAATGTCACGTAAGTAATTCAGTTTGAGCGGACTTGGCTGGGGAGATAGATGTTAGGCCAACTCTAGCGCACGATCTCAAACGGACGACCGCTTCGGCCTGCTTTTTGTCCGTTTGGGGCGGCAATGGGGTAGCCCATGTCCGGATCGGGCCGCTGCCGTGTGGGTGCGCCCAGCGCGCGGCCGCACCTCAAATCATGTCCGGGGTGGACATGATATAAAAAAAATGCAAACCCAAATAAAATGGCGAAAAAAATCAAATAAAACGCAAACATAATGATAAAATATAATTAAACATATAAAACTTAATAAAACATAGTCTTCACGGCCTCCACAATACTTAATATAATTAACATAAAAACTTAAAAAGAAAACAAGCGCCGCCCGCGCGCTGCTACCGTGCCCGTCGCCGTCTCACGCGCCACCGTTGGCGTCCTCGTCGCTGGTGAGGTCGATGTAGGGCGGCGGCGTCCAGAGGTGGGACGGTGGCCCCTGGAAGGTGGGAGGCGCCTGCACCACCTCCTCCCATGGCGACGGCTGGCGCTCCGGTGACTGCGGCGGCGTGGGCCACCAAGACCCAGCCCCCACGGCCTCGGCCATGTCCGTGGCCGTGCACTCCCAGCTCCACCGCTGGCCCACCATGCCCGGGTGGAACGCGGCGACGGGCTGCTCGTCCAGCACCTCCTCCTTCACCTCCATCATGTCCAGCTCGGGCACGGCCACGTCGCCGGCCGCAGAGAGGGCGAGCATGGTGTCCAGACCCACCCATTGCCGCTCATCGTGCGTGTTCTTGGAGTCTTCCAAGACACGTTGGATGAGACGGGCCTCCTCCTCCTCTGTCATGGGAGGAGGTGGTGGTGGCGACGGAGAGGGCGAAGGCGACGGCGTCGGCGTGATGCCGCGCAGCCGCGTACGCCCGCGCACCTGGGGAGGGCTTGGAGCACGCGCTCGGCGCTCTGGACGTGCACGCCGCGGGCTACCTGGGCGACCAGCAAAGTACGACGCGCGCCGCACGTCGTGCTCGTCCTGGAACCAGGTGTCCCACAGTGGGAAATCGACGGCGTACCTGTGGTCGTAGTAGAGGTCGTCAGGCAGACGGCGGCGGCGGCGGTGGATCTCCTCGCGGCGGGCACGGCCGCTCAACGGGACCGGCGGGATCGGCACTCGATCCGCGGAGAGATGCCAGTTATTGGGCAGGGGAACGTCCGCCCAGGGGAGCGGCGTCCCTGTTTCCCAATAACGCCGGCAAACATCCGAGGGGACGTACTGCTGGATGCGCGCCGGGGCGGCCGGAGGGGCGATGGCGAACGCGGGCGGTGCGGGGGCCCTTCGTGGGGGTGGTGTGGAGCTGGCGGCGCGGCTGCGGCTGGAGGACGAACCAGCCTCGTGGTCGTGCGCCCCCTTGCGGCCGGTGCTCCACCACCCCATTGCTGCTGGCGGCCGGCGAGCTCGTCGATGGGGAGAGGAGAACTAGGGTTTGGGTGTCGGTTTCGAGGAGGCAGCACGACTGGAGTGGGAAGCGTGGACTGACCGGTCCACGGCTTCACAATTAAGAAGGACGGCGACCGCTCGCCTGGGCGGATGACATGTGGAACCGACCGCGCGTGCGCATTCAAATTGGGCGGTGGGAGGTAGGTGGCCACCTGCCACGCGACCCCGGTGCGGACGAGAGACGCGTCCGTTCGCTGTCCGCCTGGACCCAAACCGGGCGCATGTTTGCGCTGGAAATGGGTCGGTCCGGACACAAAACGGACAAGATGGGTCCAGACTCCAGCGCGCTGGGCCGTGGGGTTTGTCCTTTTTGCCCCAAACGAACAGGGCCGGACGGTTTGGGGTCGTGCGCTGGAGTTGGCCTTATGCAGTGTTGCTCATCGTGTTTTGTATTTGATTGATGCTACATTCTAAGTTAATATTTTCTCTGTCTCAGAATAAGTGTCTCAATTTTTACTAGTTTTAGTACGAAATTATACTAAGCTTGAGACAGAGACACTTATTTTGAAATGAAGGGAGTATAAAAATGACTTTTGTTGGAAAAAAAAAAGTGTGGGGACTGTACCCTGTTTTCGAAGGATGCGTGCTTTCCAAGAGAAGATCGATGGTAGAAGAGCACCGTTGGGTGGGCATCACGGAAATCAAGATCACAACGCAGAGTGTTATCAGCGAAACACTACACTTGCGTCTCTGTACATAAGGTAACTCCACCACTGTACATAAGTGAAGCACTACACTTGCATCTCTGCTCGTCACTGAGTTCATGTAAAGTTTTCGTCCAGCAAGGCGCTGGACCGGCAGGACTGGACAGCCTAGCAGCGGGACCCAATTGTGAGGCGTCAGATTGGACCATGGAACAAGCAGCCAAACAGCCAGGCAGCTCAGCATCCAGATCGCGCATCTTATTTCATTTCATTCGCTTCATGCTTATCTTGAGTGTTCTTCAATGCCACGTCAAGAAACTGTAAGCCACATGGGTTCATAAGTGTACAAGTACCAATGAAAAAAATAGCGCGCTACAAAAAATAATGCCGCTCCTGAAAATACGCTAATAGCGTGCTATTAGCGAGGCATTGTACATTGATTTATTTAGCGAGACAACTCTCTAAACGCTATAGCGTGCTATTAGCGGCGCTATAGCGCGCTATTTTTTTCAGTGACAAGTACGCGTGCGCGGGTTCAGAAATGTTGTAGCATATACCAAGATTTTTGAGATTCCTCCGGCCATATAGCTCTCGCAGAATGGCAATAGTATACAAGAATTTCGGCATACGAATCATCAGAAAGTGGATGCATCCATCTTGAAACAAAAGGCAAACTAATGCAGAGGCTGGGGACGATCCATCTTTCAGAGAAAAAAGAGAGAGGAAATGCAGTTATGCAGAGACTCGGATGAAGTAGCAAACATCACACAGATTGGTCCCGATGCTGAAGCATCAAAAGCTATTTTAAGAACGTATATCTAGAATGTCAAAGTAGAGTAGACAAGTCTTATGTCTGGGATAGCTTCGCATGATCCAGGGCCCTCTTTCCGTCTAGTTTCTTTGACAAGTATAGTCTTGAATACTCTTCCACTTTTGTTGTCTTGTATAACACCTTCTCATCTGTGACTCCCAAAAGTGGCGAAACTATTCCATCATACTTTGGGACATGAAATGCTGATATGGATAGTCGTTCCTTATGGGCATTTATAGTGACCCTATGCTCAATGCTCTTGTACTTTCCGTTCGTCATAATCTATTAAAAAATGGCTTAATTAAACTACAATTGTATTGAGTTCCTCATTCATATAAAGGTGGAAAGAGCTAAAGAAGTGCATATTTTGATGACATAATTGAAGAATCGGTACAATTATGTTGGTGAGCGCTTCTCTTGACCCGAGCACGAATAAGAATCATAGAAATGTTTATTTTCCTATTTTATACAACCTATGTGTCAGATGCTATATGTACAAAGTTGACTTAGACAAGATCATACCTCAAGAAGGTCACCCGCATTCACCAACAATGCATCGGCACGTGGATTCACTGGGATCCATGCACCATGTCTCCTAATTTGTAGACCTTGAACTGAATTAACTTCTAGTAGGATAGTTAGGAAAGACACATCAGAATGTGGTGAGAAGCCTAAAACCTTTTCGGGTGTCAACGTGCATGGAGGGTAGTAGTTCATCCTAACAAATTGCACCACGTTTTTGTCTGCCACCAATTCAGGATCAACATCTAGTGTTTTTGCTATGAAGTTGGCAACCGAATGAACGAGTTTCATCAATTTAGAAGAGTATTCTTCAATGGAATTCCTAGGATCAAAATAAATAAATAATGTTCTTGTTAATGTTAAATACAGTTACACGTACTATCAACCTTTTAAACCCAATTGCAGAAATATTTATTGTAGATATATTACCATGAATTTATTTGTTATTTTCTCTATTTTTGGATGGATTTGAATATTTTTCTCAATATATGTGTGATCCACAAACGTCACTGAATTCAAAAAAAGAGACTATCTCTGATTAAATCATAAATAGAAAAGTCAATGAACCATGTGTAATTCGATGACAATATCTACTCTGTTTTTTCGAGTTCTGCGCCTTTTCTATACCAATTATAGACGTAAATCAGAAAGTTTGGTAGTTGTTTATTGGGAGTGCCAACCCTAGTTAGGAGTACAACAATGTTGGGTATGGAAATAGCAACCATGTGCCATAGTTCTCTTGAATTAAGGAAGCATAATCACAATGTCCATATGGTCTATTAGTTCTTTTCTACACATATAATAGAGTCGGACCACAACACTTATAAAAAGTAGCATAGTAATAGTTGGTTAAAAAGTAAATATAACAGCTATAGATGTACATAGATATGGTGTTTTTCTTTCGAGAAATGTGTGTATTTTCATAGCATGTCAGTCCAATTATGCTCTGTCAAGAAAATATGTCCAATTTAGAAGAGGGAATGGACAACCTAACCTGAATGTCGGAGGTTGACTTGGCCAATAACTCATATCACGGGCTTGAGGTGGCTGGGTGTAGAGCCCAAACATATCAGCCCAATCAAGCTTTTGATCATCCGAAAGAACAAAGGCTTGGCCATAACCTTGAAGATCTCCTAGGCGTTGCGCGTAAGCATTCTTCACATCCAGGGGAAGTCGGAAAAACTTTTCAATGTCACTCTTTATACCCACGATGACCTCGTCTGGCACTCCGTGATTTACAAGCTGCAGCCACAAGTTGGACAAATAGTTATTCTTTATATTATTCATTTTTGTTGTCGACTGATCAAATCTGGTAAGTATAGTTCCCGTATTTGTTTTTGGTAATTATGCTATATAGTAAACTTCGCTTCAAACTAGACATTTATCTGATAATTATAATAAGCGATAAACTGTAAACTTCACATTAAACCAGGTATTATCATATCCCTATTAAAAAATATGACACATTGAACACACACATGTACAAAAATGAACATTAGATGCGTCCGACTCAAATGGTTTTGTTTGTTACACACACAATTGACAAAATGAACCCGTCTCTAGAAGTTCACAGAGGCGGGCCAAAAAACAAACTGCCTCCAATATTTATAGCCTGGAGGCGGTTTTGCTGTGGGAATCGCTTCCAAGCCTAACCCAAACTCCTAGACGTGGCCGCAACTCAACTCCCAGCATTCCCCCCTCTATCTCACGAGCGCGCCTATGTTTCGCTTCAAGCGAGACAGTAGGACGTCCCACTGAAGGCAACCGCCCGATTGGACTGGCCCAGCGCTGACACATGCATTTGACACTTTTTTCTTTCATTTGTTTTCCACATTTTTTGCTTTTTTTTACCTTTGTTTGTATTTCGAGACATTCTTAATATATCAATTATAAAAAACATTTTATATACAAAAGTTAAAAAATGTTTATCAATCATGTATTTAAAAATATTAAATGTGTATAGAATAAATATATCCGATGTATACAAAAAATGTATAGAAAAAATGTACAATACGCAAGGAAAAAGTAGAAAAATGTTTTCATATTTAAAAATATATATTAATCAAGCATTTTTTAAATATGTATAGGAAAAAATTCCGATGGAAATGAAATGTATACAAAAATGTATTATTTGTATAGAAAATAAATATGTTTAAAAAATGGTAATCATGTATTTGTACAATATTAAATGTGTTTATAAAAAATATTCTTGATGTATACGAAAAATGTAGAATGTGTATGGAAAAAGTAGACGTCAAAAAAATATATCTAGAAAAATGTTAATCATGCTTTGTAAAATGCTAAACGTGTGTATATAAAATGTTCCTGATGTATAAAAAATGTACAATATTTATGGAAAAAGTAGACATAAAAAAATATGTTCAAAAATAGTGTTAATCATGTATTTACAAAATATTAAACATATATATAGAAAGTATTCCTGTTGTATATAAAAAATGTACTGTGTTTATAGAAAAAATAGACATGAAAAATTATAAGTTGGCTAAACAAATTAATCACATATTTGGAAAATATTCAACATGTATATAATTTGTTGTCCTGGTGTATACACAAAATTTATAAACACGAATAAAACCAATAAAAACTTAAAGAAACAAAGAAAAACAAAGAAAGAAAAGCAAAAACATACTGTAAAACCGAAGAAACAAAAAGTAATGAAAGAAAAGAAAAAAAACTGATAAAAATGTGAAAGAAATGAAGAAACATGCTGCTTCCACTATTTGAAGTACCTTGAACTAGAAGTACTGAATAAAAATATCAAAAGTAGTCACTAGTTTCAGCTACCTAGATAAGATGCAGCTCCGGGTACCATTGCTAAATTTTTAGCAGACGATGTAAGCATTATTTGATTTTAATAAAGCTAGCCATGAAAGTCTTTCCATTAAAAAAAACTAGATACGATGGCACTTAAACATGCACGGCTTGCCTATTAGTTTCCTTATGATACAACCCCCAACCCCTTGGTAACAGAATATATCATCTAGCCAGTTCAGTGACACTACCTGAAAAAAGCCCCACTCCTCGCAGGCAAATCTGAGCTTGGCGGTCTCCGTCTCCACGGACTCAGCCTTCGTGAGCTTGCCGAGGTCAATAACTGGAACCTCGTCGGAGAGCCCGGGGAGGACCGCATCGGCGTCGATGTCCGGCTGGATGTACCGTTCGATCGTGTCACCCATCAGCTCGCCGGCACGGACCGCTGCCAGGGCCTGGACGTTCCTGACGGGAAGCGTCGCTCCCAGCTTCGACCACCTGGTGTCGCCGTCGCTGCCATCCAACGCCTCCACCTCCATTCAGCTAGTTAGATCTCAGCTCTCCACAACGTGCTCTGCTTCTGCTTAGTTGTTGAGGGATTCAGCAATTCATCAGGCTAGCTATTATATAGGTGGTCAAGGTTGCAACTTGCTAATCTTTTTCTGTTGGATTCGATCCAACGGAATAGTTAAACAGCAATTTTAATTACAAGAAAAGATGCGAATGATGATTCCTCGATCGGCTCGGCGGAAGGTCCTCTGATCCCTGCGTTTGGACGTAGCGATGCAAAACAATGCCCGGTGGCTAGTGTCTGAAATTTACAGGGATAGAATATTTTTGCACCGACACACTTGGAATCAAGAACGCCCGCTGGGGTTGAGCCCCCTCTGCAGGCCGGTCTGTTCTACACTCTTGTATACTACAGGCAGAAATGCACAGTTAATCCCAGTTCTAAAGTCTAATGAAATAAGTACCAACAATTTGTTGGGTAGCGGTTGCATTCTTAATTTGTTATTATCGTCTTCCTCTGGTGCCATCCTGTCTTTTGGGATGGTTCGAAACAGGGGGCGTCGATGAAACTCTTTTCATTTTTCAGATGTTAAACTATAACAGATGAATTTTGTTGTTGTTGGTGAAAACAGAAGAAGAATTTCAGAATACCTTTACTGGGAAATTAATACAAAGATTCAGATGAAGTGACAATAACGTCACTCATTGGTCCCAAATGAAAAATATATATCCATTACACTGAAGGAAACGAAAATAGTTTATGTACATTTATTTGAGCGATAAAGTCAAGTAGACAGCCCTTATATTTGGTAGTATAACTTTGCGTGATCCAGGACTCTCTTTCCTTCTAGTTTGTTTGTGAAAAAAAGTATTGCATACTCTTCTACTTTGACTCTCTTGTATAACAACTTCTCTTAGTTATTTCCCAAAACTGGTGAAATAATTTCATCATACTTTGGGACATGAAATGCAGATACAGATAGTCGCTCCTTCTGAGCATTTATTGTGACCCTATGCTCAATGCTTTTGTACTTCCCATTCGTCACAATCTGCATATAATAAGTAAACTAAATTAGACAAATATCAAGTTTCTCATCAATATCATTGAAAACTTAGTTCTGATTTAAAGTTGGAGGTAGTTTGGAAACCACAAAGGACATTGTCGAGGAAAAACTTCTCTATACACCATTCAACTATTGCTTTATCAAGAATGCACCCCTATCTCAAGAAAAAGGCGCCTTCGCTTATAAGGCCGTAATTCTATTTTTTTTTCTTATTTGATCAAGATTTCTTCGAACAAATAGAAATAGGATAGTAGGGAAAATTTTGAACATTAGACTACTATTTATCATTTATTCCAACCTGGTCCTATTGACAATTAGAGAATAGGAACAATAGTACGAGAGTAGCTTGTCTAATGATAAATTACAATGTCGTCTATTCGGCCAATAGTGAGCTTTCTCAACATAGTTGGCTAGATGCTGGGCGAGGGATACAAAGCTGGCTCGATGCCTCGCTTGTTTGGTCAGTTGCCTCAAACTCGCAAAATATTTAGAAAAAACCCTAACCCAAAATCATGGTTATTTTTTCGGAGGCGACATATGGAGTAGTAAACTTAATGACGTAACATGTGATGAATTGAGAAGCACATCTACCAACTCAATTAACATAAAACTTTGACACACGATGACACGTCATACACCACCGCTTTCATTTGGTGAGCACGTGTGGGCGCACATGTGCGTATTAAAGTTTCCAGTAAAGTTATATGGAGTTGATAATTTCTCTTTTCCCAAGCATGAATACAGATTTTAGAAAGAAAATATTTTCCTATTTTATAACATTTAGTTTGAGATGCTATATCATTAACTTAAATGTATCAAGAAGCATACCTCAAGAAAGTCACCCAGATTCATCAATAGGGCATCACGATGTGGTTTCACGGGAATCCATGCACCACACCTTCTAATTTGTAAGCCTTGAACTGAATTAACTTCCAACAGAATAGTTAGAAAAGATAAATCAGAGTGCGGTGAGAAACCCTAGCCGCCGGGGGCTCTCCTTCCTTCCCTCCCTCCCTCCGCTGCCGCCAAAGGACGCCGCCGGCGGTGGCGGGGGCCTCCCTCTCTCCCGTGCCATGGGGATGGTGCGGAGCCCCGCGGCGTGAGGAGGCACGACCGATCTGGCCTTGGCGGCGCGACAGGCGTTCCTGCCTTGACCAGCGGCAGCGTGTCGGCTGGCTCTGCCTCGGGCAGAGATGGCTACGGGCGATGCTGCCGGCTTTGCTTCAGGCAACAGTTGGCTGCGTTGCAGCGGCGACTGGATCTGCGACGTCGGGCCATCTGACCTTGGACCGGCAGGGATGGCATGGAGGGCCTGGTGGACGGGTCGGCGCCATGAGTGGTCTGGCCTCCGGACAGATCTGATCTGGCCGGTGCGGTTTGCTCGCTGCACGACAGCTCGGATCGGTGGCGACCCATGCGCACGATGCTTGATGGAGGTTCGTCGAGCGAATCCGGGTGAAAACCTCGCTCTCGGCTTGTTGCCAAGACCGGCGATGGTGGCTCTCTTTTGTGTCGTTACCTTCTTGAAGGCATCGTTGTGGAGAAGCTCCAGACCTCTATTCGCTACCTCCGAGGGAAACCCTAGATCAATAGATCGAATGACGGCGTCACTCTGGTGTCGTTTCCCCCCTTGGGGGCATCATTCTTGGAGGAGTACATGGGCTCGAGGGACCAGTGGACGACTTCTTTGGTGGAGCGATGCTTCATCTTACACATTGATGGCGGCGGATCTCGGCGGTGTGGCGCAGTGGAGACTCGGCGTCCGATGCATGGAGATGGACTCGCGCAGGAGGAGGACGCTGTCTGGCGTCATGGTGGCGTCGATGGCAGAGAGGCCTGACAAGGTCGGTGCGTTAGTTTCTGCTCTGAAGATGGATTGGTGGAAGACGGCGACGACGACGCAAGAGAGTGGGTCGGACCGGTTTGTACCCCAAACCCATGATGTGGCTTGGTTGGGGCCTCCGGCTTTAGATGTTAGGCTTTGATGAGATGTCTGTTTGGTACAAGGCTCAGATTATCGGCACCCCTTCATCAAGTGTATAGGAGTAGCGACAATTGTTGCTAAGATGGTGGCTTCAGACTATGTAATGTACTACTTTGTAAGGTCTTTGTGAATAATTAATAAAATGGCTGCATGCATCGCCCAGATGCAGAGGCCGGGGGTAATCCTCCTATTCTAAAAAAAAGAGTGCGGTAAGAAGCCTAGAACCCTTTTTGGCATTGACATGCATGGAGGGTAGTAACTCATCCTGAGAAATTGTGTCACATTTTTGTCTTCCATGGTTCCACCAATTCAGGATCAATACCTAGGGTTTTGACAATGAAGATAGCAAGAGAATGAGCGAGTTTCATTACTTCCGAAGAGTACTCTTCAATAGAATTCCTGTGATCATAATGTTTTTATGTTAATAGTAGGTATTGAAAAACACTAAAATACTTCAGTCCTTATATGACTAGAGCTATTATGTATTAGTATCAAGTGCAAAGCAAAAAACCACCCAAATAAAACAAGATTATTGCTTGTATACTCCCCGACCAGGCCCTTGTTGAGCATTACCATGAACCATAAAATAACTCAGTTGCTAGATATTTATGATGGAAGTATTAACGTAAAAAATTAGTAAAATTTTATTTTGGCTGGTAACTTAATTTTTATAGTGATCATCCTCACCTTTCATGATTTATTTAAGTTTCTCAATATAAAAGTTTCATAAAGAACATTTTGTTGAATTCAACTAAATTGACTAGGGCTATGTCAAACATCAACAATAAAGGAAACAACTCATTTGTGTGCTATGGTGAGATTGTGTCATTTCTATACCAATGTGTAAACATAAAATATACAATAGTTGTTTACTTTGAGTCCCTGGCCTAGTTAGGAGTACAAAAGTTGTGTATACAAATAGTAAACGGGTGCTTGGAATCAAAGTACAAAATCTTAATCTTGAAGAACTCAGTCCTCTATAGTTATTGTATTGGTGTTGAATCAAGAAGATTAAAAAACATCACAATAAAATTGTAATGAAACAATAATATGAACATAAATGTTTCGTACTCCTCTTCTTTGGCCCAAGAGTTCTTATTACTACACAAAATGAACACATAATAGACGGTTCATATGCATAAGAAAGTACATAAATGTCAAAATCATGTTTCAAATATTACATTGACAAAAATGGTACACTATGGCATTGAAACGTATGCTCTAAATTTAAAATTTGGAGTGTTCGTCCATTTAAGTAATAGATTACTTGTAATCGAGGCACTCTTGTAAGTTTTAGGAACCCAATCATGATTCAACTTGAGTGCTCAGCCAAATTGAGAAATTTCCTATTTTTATTAATATGATGCTCTAAACAGATGGAAGGCAATTATGTCCCTTTCTTATCCATCTAGATATCCCAAGGATACAAATAATAACCTGAAAGTTTGAGGCTCACATGGCCAGTAACTCATATCACAGGCTTGGGCTGGTTGGGTGAACAGGGCCAACATATTAGCCCAATCTAGTTTTTGAACATCGACCCCCTTGGCGCTGAGCATATGCACTCTTAACATCAGGGGGGGGGGGGGGGGGGGGGGGGGGGGGGGTTGAAAGAACTTCTGAATGTCATGCTTCATACCCATGATGACTTCATATGATATTCCATGATTTACAACCTACAAATGTCAAAAGGTTGGACAGACAGTCATGCTTTATATCAACCAAAACATTAGAGTGGTGGAATGATTGAATCTAGTAACTAATATTTAGATAAAAAATGTATAGTTTGTATCTCTAGAATGATTGCAGATTTTGTCTTTGAACTCAAACGCTAAATATCTCAGACCATGAACTTCTGAAACATGACCAACAAAGAAAGTTATGATGATTTGCCCCTTGTGGCAACGGAGTTGCACAAAATAGGGATAAATTAGAAAAAAAACAAAATACAGGGAAAATATTCAATGGAAAGAAGTAATAAAAGAAAATAGCAAATAAAACTTAAAAAAATCACACAATAAAAAAAACTAAAATATTCCTGAAAAGATACTCAAAGTATTAGAAGTATTAAAGTGAACATAATAAACTTTAGAAAAATAGAACTATCTTATTTTGTAAAAATACTCAAAGAAAGTGAAAATCTGTCGACCCCTTTTATGACATTCATGAAGTATCTCAACATTTTTCCAAGCCATTACTATTTTTTGCTATTTCCTCCGATCCATATAAATGAGTGAGCACATCATCTGTAGGTTGTCTAGAATGTTCATTATCTGGGGAATATATGGCTTTCCGTTTTTACAACATTATAATGTTTTTGATTTTTAATATATACTTTTATATTTTTGACAAATATTACATATAATTTTAGTATTCCTAAATTTCAAATTAGTTGTGAGAAACATGGTTGTTGTTTTAAACTATTTTATTAATTATTGGTGACATTGGTAAACTTTTTTGGTACTTTTGTATAGACTCAACCCCGCCTTAAGAACCATAATGACATGGTCATACGCCTCTATAATGTAGGATCAATGTTACACCTACGTAATGCATCATACGGGATCTACGGATGGGCTTAGGTGGGATTTTTTGGTTGGATGGAATTGGGAGGAGGGGCCCACCCAATTGAATTCAGGGGGGTGGACTGTGAAGAGATTAGTTAGGAAACTTACATGAGGAGACTTTTGATAATGGGAAACACTTTCCCTCATACGTCTAATGCAGTTAGGAGCGAAGTTTGTTACTACATTTTAAGAAACATATGGTCTATAATGTCGAGTAATGGAGTTTAGCAACCAAATCTAGATTCAACCAACAATTGAGTAAAGGAAGATTCTTTCTTTTTCGCGGCAAAAAGAAGAAGAAGATTGTTTCTTTTTCATGCTTGTCTTGGTGCTTCAACATCAAGTTTGACATAGAATGAGATGATACTTTTTCACAGAAAGCAAATGTGTCTATTGAACTGGTTGGTTAATATGGCCTTCTTCTTTGCCAAAAGAAAAGAAGTTCAGTCCTTCGATCCAGTGACGCACCTGAAAGAAGCCACACTCCTCGCAAGCAAATCTGAACTTTGCGGCCTCTGCCTCAACAGACTCGGAGCTCAAGAGCCTGCTGAGGTCGTTCACCGGAACATCATCGGAGTGCTCGTGGAGAACGGCGAGGGCGTCGATGTCCGGCTGGATGTACCGCTCGATCGTGTCGGCCGTGAGCTTGCCGGTGAACTCCGCCAGAGCCTGGATGTTCCTGGCGGGAAGCGCCACTCCCAGCTTCGACTACCTGCTCTCGCCGGCGCTGCCACTCGCTGCCTCCACCTCCACCTCCATCAGTACATCTAGCTAGTTCTCTACTACGTGCTCTAGCCTGCGTTTTGATTTTTGGTTTGTGGAATTTTTCGCCCCAGGCTGAGATGGCCGAATTTCGGCCATTTTCAAAAATTTCGGACGAAATTTGACCAAAGTTTGACTAAAATTTGGTTGAAATTTGACCAAATTTGACCAAAATCTATTTTTTTCGCTCAAAAGTATTTCTCGCCCCAGGCCAAGATGGCCGAAATTCGGCCGAAATCCACGTTTTGCGGCCTAAATTCAAACTTTGGGCTCTAGCTAGCGAAGTTACTTTTGGTTGTTAATGTGTGCGGAGATCCAGCCACCGATCAGACTATCATGTAAGACTGTCAATACTCCACACCACGTGGTACACGCATGGTAAGCTACTCAAACTTGATTGGCTGAAAAAATGACGCGCGCGGTGAGAGTGCCGTCTGAAATGATCTCCTATGCGTGGTCGGGAGGGCTCGGCACTTTCCCGACAAGCGGGTTAGTCAGTAGTCACTGATCATTTCCTTTTCAAACTCTAAGGTACACTCTAGTAATTAATTCCCTTCTATGGCCGGCCGCGGTTGGCTGATTGAAAAGAATAATTTCAGAACCACGTGGTAAAACAACATACAGCATCTGGCGAGTTCAGTGAGGTGCCAGGGCCTCAACATGCAGCATCTGGCGAGTTCTAGCTCGTGTGTAAAGACGAAGCATGTAACTCTTAAACAAACACCAACATCACAGATGGGTGTCCAGCCAATCTTGGCATCTGGCATTCTTAACCGTTAATATGTGTCTCAAAAGTATCCAGTCTTGTTTAACTAAGTATCTCCAGGTCACTACACTAGGAACTTCATTTGTGAAAAATTTGCCATTTCGAACAGTCCAAATATTCCAGCATCCTAGAACATTTATATCCAATCTGCTTGGGGAGTTCTCCATATGAAATACTTATATAATCGAAGGCTGGAATTCCCCTTCTTTTGCTTGGCATCAGTGTCATCTAACGATCTTGAGAAACTTTGCAGTCCAAAAAAGATGCGTTGATGTTTCTTCAACTTGATTATTGCGGTAATGTTTACAATATCTTATACTACAGGCAGGCAACAGAAGCGCGCCGGACAGGTCAAAACCTATCAAGTCCACGTACATGATCGGATGATCCAAGTGTGAACATAATGAGATGGCCGTAGTCTCAGTTAAACAAAATAAGTGCCAATAATTGGTTGGGTGGTTAATAGGACGATTGTATTCTCAGTCTATTATTCTCTTCTTCCACTTGGTGCCACCCTTCTTGCTTGGATGGTAAATGCATATATTCAAATGAAGTGACAAACATCTCGCTGATTGGTCCCGATGAGAAATAAATATCCATTACAATGAAGCATCAAATATTAGTTTAAGAGTTTATGTAGAACGACAAAGTTCAGTAGGGTATCCTCATATTCCGGATAACTTCGCATAATCCAGGGCTCTCTTTCCTTCTAGTTTATTTGCGAAATAAAGTCTTGCATACTCTTCTACTCCCACTGTCTTGTATAACATCTTCTCTTCTGTAGTTCCCAAAATTGGTGAAATTATTCCATTATAGTTTGGGACGTGAAATGCTGATATAGATAATCGCTCCTTGTGGGCATTTATGGTGACCCGATGCTCAATGCTCTTGTACTTCCCGTTCGACAAAATCTATAATAATAGAAAAATTAATTTAGACAAATATCAAGCTTCTCATCTATATCCTTGAAAAAATAGTCCATGATTTATATAAAGTAGGAGTAGTTTGAGAAGTACACACGGCATTGTACATGAAAAGCTTCCATACACACCATTCAAGTATTGCTTTGTCAATAATCCAACCCTTGTCTCTATAAAAAGGTGCCTTCACTTATAGGGCCTTTTTTTTTTTGCTTTACTTGATTAAGGTTTCTCGAAGGAATTTAAAGAACATAACTGGTAAACAGTTGTACATTACCAAAATATTTTTTGTTTATCGTAACCTGATCCCATTGGCAAATGGAGAATAGGAAAAATAGCAACCAAGTAGCTTGTCCAAAGAGAAATTGCAATGAGTGTTTACTTCGACCACTAATGAAGCTTCTTAGCAGAGTTGGCTAGATGTAGGGCGAGGGCTACAAAGGTGGCTTGATGCCTCACCTGTTTTATTAGTTGGACCTTTTACCCTTTAACATATTTAGAAATAACACTAACGCTAACCCAAAGTCAGGATTATTTTTTGAACCTACGATGTGATAAAAATAATGACGTGCCATTTGATAAATTGAGATGTACTTTCACCATCTCAGGTAGCAGAAAATTGTAACACATGATGACACATCATAGATAAGCACTTTCATTTGGTGTTGTGTGTGCGCGCGCGGGGGGGGGGGGGGGGGGGGGGTAACACATGATTTCACATCTCAGGTAGAACAAGTAAGGATCATTAAAAAAACATTTTCCCTATTTAAATGACAATTAGTTTGAGAGAAATCCATGCACCAGATCTTCTAATTTGTAAGCCTTGAACTGATTGTCAATTGACTAACTTAACATGTCTTATGAAGCATACCTCAAGAAGGTCACCCACATTCACCAGTAGTGCATCATGACGTGGTTTCACAGGAATCCATGCACCAGATCTTCTAATTTGCAAGCCTTGAACTGAATTAATTTCTAGCAGAATAGTCAGAAAAGATCCATCAGAATGCGGTGAGAAGCCTAGAACCTTTTCTGGCATTGACATGCATGGAGGGTAGTAGCTCATCCTAAGAAATTGTGCCACATGTTTGTCTGCCAATAGCTCAGGGGCAACATCTAGTGTTTTGGCAATGAAGAAATTGAGGGAATGAGCGAGTTTCATCACCTCCATTGAGTACTCTTCAATAGAATTCCTGGGATCATAACCATAATAGTGTTGGTATGTTAATGCTAGGTAGTGGTACATATTCAAATACTATGAGCTTTGTATGACCGTACCCAGCTTGTGTTAGTATCAAATACAAATAACAAGCCCAACAATTTTGTTGCTTATACGATACCCGGTCTGGCCCTTTGTTGGGCAAAAAACTTAGTTGCTCGATACTTATGATGAAAAATATTACCTTCATTTTATTTTGTCAGAAAACTCAATGTCATTAGTTCCTTTGTTTTCTGGATTTCAGTAAATTTTCAATAGATAAGCTTCGTAAAGAACATTTTGTTGAATTAACCAAATTGCCAAGGGCTAGGTAGAACTCAACAATAAAGGCAACAAATCGTTTGTAGGATGTTGGGGTGAGGTTGTTGTCATTCTATACCCATGTGTAAACATAAAAGAATCATAGTAGTTTAATTTGAGTCCCTAGCCTAGTTAGGAGTAAAAAAAGTTTGTGGATGAATAATAAACGGGTGCCTTGAATCAAATAAATAAAATCTTAATCTCCACTAAGTCTAGTTTGTATTGGTGTTGAATAATCAAATGCTTGCATAACATTAAAAATACAATAAGGCCAACATAAATGTTTGTTACTCCTCATCTTTTACCTAAGAGCTTATATTATAAGCTAATAAACATTTTGCACGAAATGAACACACACTAAATAGTTCATATGCATAAGGAAATCCATAAATGTCAAAATCATGCTTCAAATGGCACACTATAGCAGTGAAAAATAATGCCCTTAGTTCAAAATTCCATCCATTTTACCAAAAGATTATGTATCCAATCTGGATTCACCTTGAGTTTTGGGCCAAATTAACATTTTTTTTATTAATCTAATGCTTTGAACAAAAGGGATACATTCTTCTGTCATTTCTTACCCATCTACATATTTGAAGCATACATATGTGTCTTACCTGAAAGTATGGGGCTGACTTGGCCAATAACTCATATCACGGCCTTGAGTTGGTTGGGCGAAGAGGGCAAGCAAGTCAGACCAGTCTAGCTTTTGATCATCAGAGACAACAAACGCTTGGCCATAACCTTGAAGATCCCCTGGGCGCTGAGCATAGGCATTCTTAACTTCTAAGGGGAGTTGAAAGAACTTTTGAATATCATGCTTGATACCCATAATGACCTCATCTGGTATTCCATGATTTACAACCTACAAATTTCAAATGTTGGACAATCAGTCATGCTTATTCAAACATAATTTTTGAGCGATGGAATGACTGAATCTAGTAATTAATAAAGGTTTTCTAATCTCTAGGCCAATTCCAAATATTGTCCTTGAATTCCAGTATGAGATATCCGAGGCCTTAAACTTTTGAAACATGGCTAATTTGGTCCCTAACCATGATCAAAGCAACATGAGAAATGAAGTTGTGATGATTTTCCCCATGTGGAACCGAGTTGCAAATAAGTGAAAAACTTACTACTAGTCAATAGTAAAAATACTAAGGAAAAAAATCAAGGGAAGAAAGTCATATAATTATAAAATATGAACAAATCTAAAAGTTTGAGAACTGAAGTAAGTACAAAATAGTTTGAAGTGGAAATATTCCAGAAAAAATACTGAGAATATTAAAAATATGAAGTAAAAAATAATAAAATATAGAAAAATAAAACAATAAGTAATTGGTAATAAGACCAAAACAATTTAAGAAATTTCATGACTATTTTATGAAGAATATTGAAGTATCTACGTTATTTTGAGTTTTCATTATTGTTACTACATCATTTGTGAGTTTTCTAGAATTTCTATTACTAGGGGAATACTTATGAGTTTATATTTTTGAAACTAAGAATTATTGTTTTTTTAATATTTACATGTTTTCTATTTTTTGACATAACTTTTGTTTGCTAATTTGAAAATAGTGTTTAAGATAGATGTTTTTCTTTGTCTTGGGGATTTTTTTTTATTTACTGATACTTTTGTAAAATTGGTATAAGTTTCTAATTCTTTCATGCTGATTCAACTATGTGACTAAAATCATAATATTATTAGCCATACAGCTCTATATTGTGGTTAGGAACAAAGGTTCTTGTATTTAAGGAACATAAGGTCCATAATATCAAGTAACAGAGGCTGTAGACCAAGTCTAGAATCAACCAACAACTGAGCAAACCAAATATGTTTGTTTTTTTGTAGTATAGTATGGACCTGTGACATAATATTTGCCTCGGCTCTTTGATTAAGAAGATAATATAATATACATGTTTGTGTTACAACAGAGCCTTGAGTACAAAAGTTGTTACACTCGTGTCATGATTTACATCCAACTTCTTTGCGCCCGTTGCCACCCAAAGTGGACGCCCTTTTGGGACTCTACTCGAATGCATGATAGAAAATCTAAGGACATAGCGCCCCTCCTTTATGAGGCATCTGCAAGGAAGAAGTGCAAAGTTTGGGAGGTCTTGAAGGATGTGGCGTGGGTTTCCAAGATCGCATCGGATTTTTTGTGTGCTTTGGACCACTTTGCTAGAATTCATAATTCTTGAGAAGGTCGAGGATGACAGTACTTGGAAGCACACCAACAACGGAGTCCACTGGGCAAAATCCGCCTACAATGCTCAATTCCTTGGCACCGTCTCGAAAGTTTGGGCCCCGCCTAAAGTCATGTTTTTTTGCTTGGTTGGCCTCCCAAAATAGGATTTGGACCGTGGATAGGCGGCCAAACCCGGATGGATAATTTGTGGTCTTTGCCCTCTATGTATAAGCAAACTCAAGAATCGACAGACCACCTCTTCTTCAAGTGTTGCTTCACGCCCGGGCTTTGGGGCATGATTAACGGATGGCTACAATTGGAATATATCGATACTTTGAACTGGCATTTCTTGCAATCCATCAAGGAGTGCTGGGTTGGCTTATCTAATGAGACAATTCGTAACAGGAAGGCAGTGGCCTCTCTATCTATGCTCATCTCTTGAGCAATTTGAAACGAAAGAAACGCACGGGTCTTTCGGAACAAAAGTTTTTCGTAGTATTCGTTGTGCTTGTGTTGGTGCTTCAACGACAGCATGTTTAACATGCAATTAGACGGTATTTTCGCCTCTAGAAAGTGAAGACATAAAGAACTGGCTGGGTAATATGGCCTCAAGTTGAGTGCGTGGCGTGTAATTCTGCATGTAAATGGTTAGCAATTTACAGTAGTGACGCACCTGAAAGAAGCCCCACTCCGCGCAGGCAAACCTGAGCTTGGCGGCCTCTGCCTCAACGGACTCGGGGCTCAAGAGGTTACTGAGGTCGATCACCGGAACCTCGCCGGAGTGCTCGGGGAGAACGGCGTGCGCGTCGATGTCCGGCTGGATGTACCGTTCGATCTGGTCGGCCGTCAGCTCGCCGGCGGACGCCACCAGAGCCTGGACGTTCGCGACGGGAAGCGACGTTCCCAGCTTCGACCACCTGATCTCGCCGGCGCTACCACTCGCTGCCTCCACCTCCATCGTAGCTAGCTAGTGCTTCTCCCTAGTGAAGTTACAGGGATCCAGCCATCGATCAGGCTATTATATAGGAGTAAGTATGATATAATAGATTGTTAATTGAACTGTGATGTTTGTTACAACATGAAACGAGTCAGAAAATGCGAATGATTCCTCGACCGGCTCGCCCGGAAGGCCGTCCGATCCATGTGTTTGGACTTACCGATCGATGCTAACAAAACGGCCGGCCGCTAATGGCCGAGGTTTAACTGGGATATAAGAGCATATAGAGCCGCATATAGGTAATCCCGCCTCTCACGTCCAATGACAGTCATGGCGCATCCCTCAAAAAATCTTCCACGACCAGATACCTCACTTAGCAAACTCCAAATCTGTACAACCACATACATCGTAAACTATCTCTACGATCTCACACATAGCGTGTGACAACTACATCAATACATGTCATTGGAGTAACAACAACTGGCAATTCTACATGCATAGTAAGTTATGGATAAAAATCATCTACGGTTGCTCTTGCCCTTGTTGGCGTCCTTGACGTCTTTGTCACGGAAGTGAAACTCGAAGAAGCAAAAGGGATCAAGTCCGATCTGCTCATCATCGGAGTTGTCCGATCAGTCACGGTCCTGCTTCTCCTTCTTGGGGGGCAGTCTGGCAATGGCATGGACCGCCCGGTTTATTCACGGACGCGGGTGCGTGTGTTCCTTCTCTGCCGCTTCTGAAGAATGCGGGCATGGACGGCTTCCTCGTCCAAGACAATGCACGATGCCGCATCCGCAGCCTCGGCCTCCACTATGTTGGCGGTGGAGCGGGCTTCGGCCTCCCGCGCCCCGTGCTTCGCAAGGAGGGCGCACCTGTCCCTGTAACACTCATACGCCTCTGCACCGAAAATGGGGCGGCAGACAGAACACGAGCCTTCAACTCCGGCAAATCCGAGCGCTAGTTGCGTCAATGCAATGGATTCCCACCGGATCGAATCTGACCTCGGTAGGGCCCATTCCTCCCGGGAGCGGCAGAGGGCCATGCGAACGGCCATAACCTCCTCCTCTCTGCATGGGATGATGCCCCAGTCAAAGTATCGGGAGTGGTCGGAGTTGAATCCGCTGCCTGCCATGCTGGATAAGGCTGGAGAATGCCGGAAGGGAGTTTGAGGACAGAGTGAAGTGGCTAGGGTTTGATTCGGGATGCAGATGGTGATGCATATATGTGGGGTCAGGATGGGGCATCATACTTGAGTATCTACCGTCTCGATGAAGCTTTTCCTTGCATGCTACTATACTAGGCCGCCCGTTCTTTTGCTCGCACACTGCGCCCACTACGTTGGATGCATACCCTTTGTTTTTTTCTAGTTTTTTTTCCTTTATCTTTCCGTTTTCTCTATTTCTTCAATGGTTTTCTATGATTTTCTGTTTTCATTTATTTTTCTTTGATTTTGTTGCTTTTCATCGATTTTCTTCATTTCTCTATTGGTTACTCGGTCTTTTCTTTTCTTTGTTTTTCTTTGTTTCTTTCCTTTCTTTTCTTTTATTCATTTTTGGTTCTTTCCTCTATATTCTTTCGTTTTTTTCTTTTCTTTTCTTCTGCACTAGTTTTTCTCCGGTTTTTTGTTTTTTTCTTTGGTTTTCTTTTGTTTCTTTCCTTGGCTTTCCTGTTTTTCCCTTCATTATTTTGGTTTCCTCTGCCTGTTTCTAGTTTTTCTTTTGTTTCTTTATGTTTCTTTGTCGCTTTTCATAATTTTTTCTTTTCCAACAAACACATATCTTATTTTTTCAGTGCACGGCATACATTTTTGGTGTACACGTGAAACATTTTCTTGATACATGTTCTACATTTCATAGGTATACAATGTGTATTTTTCTTAAAAAACAAGTTTTGAACACTTTGTCAAATACCCGTCGAACATTTTTTTACTGTTTTTCATATGAACAAGCACAAATAATTTTTAAATACATGATTAACATTTTTCCAGAATATTGTTTTGATGTCTACTTTTTCCATTCACATTTCTACATTTCTCAAAAACGTAGGAACATTTTTTATATACATGTTTAACATTCCATAAATACTTCTTTAACATTTTTTACAACTTATATTTTTGGTGTCTGCTTTTCCTATACATATTGAACATTTTTATATAAACCAGGAATTTTTATATACATATTTAACATTTTTAAAACAAGATTAATATTTTTAAAACATATATTTTTCATCTGTATTTTTCTCATACACATTTACATTTTTTGGACACATCATGGACATTTTTATATACACTTTTAACAATGCAAAATGCAAGATTAACCTTTAAAAACATATTTTTTGATGTCTAATTTTTTCCATGCATATGGTACATTTTTTTATACATTTTTCAGGTACATCGGAACATTTTTTGTACACATTTAAGATGTTTTTGAAATGTATGATTAACATTTTTCAAAACAAAATAAAACTTATATCTTTTTATTTCTACATTTTTTTATCCATAAGCATTGTACAATTTTTGTATTTGTATACATCAGCAACATTTCCCCTATACACAATTAACATCTTATAAATGCATGATTAACAATTTTTAACTTTTGTATATAAACTGATTTTTAGAATAAACATATTCAGAATATTTAGAAATACAACGAAAGTAAGAAAAATAAAAAAATGAATGCAAAAAATGTGAAAATCAATGAAAGAAAATAGCGCTAAAGGCCTTTTGTTCGCAACGGGCAAGCCCAATCGGGTAGTTGCCTTCAACGAGACACCCTACAGAGCAGGGGTGTGCGCTACGTACGAATGTGCCTTAAGCGTCATATACCATTTTTCTTCGGTTTGAGCTGAGCTCAACAAACGGGTCAAACCGGAAATGAGCCGACCCACTCTTGTAGACAATGATGTTTGGGCTCTGTCTATCAGATTGCTTCAACCACCTAATCCAACCGTTTTTTTTTACTGCTTAGCTCTAGAGTACATGGTACTAATACACATCTTCATTATATGTTTAGAGTGTTTACAGAAAAATATGAGCATGTTAGCCTTACGACAGACTTTTAGTCCATGATTGGAATGGGAAGTAAGCATATTCCCATAAATACATCTATCTGTAGAAGCTTGGTTCATATACTTGAAGGTGATATATGTAGGTAGGGTTGAAATATGCACCAAGAAAAGGAATAGCTTACCCTACAATGGAGAGGCTTGCGGCAGTAGGTCATGATCCCCTTTGAGAGGGAGAATAAGGTTGACCCCCACGGACTTTGGTGTAATTTTATTTTATTTCTGGGTGTGTTTGTATTTCTACAGCCGGTTTGGTTAATAGATCACCTGGGTGCTTTTCCACGAAAAAAAAGAAATCTGTCCGGTTATTATGATACTCAGTAAAGTTCACTTTAAAGTTTAAACTAGATATTTTCACATCATGATTTAAACGTCTTATGACACATTATTGAACAACATTAAAACACAAATACCAGCTTGATGACATGAGGCGGAGGAGCTGGTTGGAAATGCCAATATGGTAAATAAAATTAGGACACTAATATCTGGGGGAAGCAGCTCCAGCGAACGATCTGGCCTCCCTCGATCGACCGCCAGGAGGAGCCACTATTGGGCCAGAGGTCCGTTTTCCCCCCGAAAAACTGCCTTCAACATAAAAAAGACCCCCTAACCTACCATGATCTAACTTGTGAAAAATGCCATGCACTTTATTAAAAATGTCATCTCTCTAATTGTATAAAAATATAATGAGTATGATTAAAAAAGGTTGTATGAACTAAAAGTGCTGCCATCCTTGGGATAAAAATATCATGAACAAAGAAAAGTCCGCTCTCTTAATAAAAAAAATGGGATCTAAAAAGATAAATAAAAAAATAAAAATTTCATCTCTTAATAAACAAAAGAAATAAAAAATTCCATGATGAAAAAGTGCCATCTCTTAATGAACAAAAAATGCCATCTCTTAATAATAAAAATTCCATCTCTTAATAACTTAAAATACCATCTCTTAATAATAAAAATGACATATCTTAATAATTAAAAGCCATCTATTCATAAATAAAAATGCTGTATCTTAATATATAAAAGTTTCATCTCGTAATATTTAAAATGCCATCTCTTAAATATAAAAATGCCATCTTCTAAAAAATAAAATGGCGTCTCTTAATATAAAAAATGTCATCTCTTAAATATAACAAATGACATATATTATTATTAAATTTCGTATTACTAATTTTTTAAAATTCCATTCTCATATTAGAAAATATCATGTAAAACATGGAAAAATGCCATGGTACATATAATAAAAATGCACATTGCTTTGAAAAAGCACCTCCAAAAAATTAGTTCTTTCGAACAATGGAAAAAATCGGGATTTGTTGATTTTCTTTAAATGAAAAAACGAAATTTAAAACACACAAAAAAACGGGAATACATAAAAGATGTTTGAGTGCGAAAGTATTCAGACAAAGTAGACTAGCCCAACTGGCGAGTGTGCTCGGTGCGAGTTCGACCCCCCAGTGCTTATTTTGAGAAAAATGGAAAACAAAAGGATGTTCACCAGGAGATCCCCTGCAGCGAACTCATCCAAAAATTTGACGTGGCGTCGGATTGTGCCAAGATCGGGCGGGCCAGATCAGACGGTAGGAATGGCGTTCGCTGGCTCTTGGCTCCTGGGTAACATTCCCCAGCTAACATTTCCGTAAAATGAACACTAATTTTTTTATTCGAAGTGGAATTTACTTTAATAATTATTGGGTTTGTTGTATTGGACTATTGGTGGTGCTTGAACTACCGAGTGAAAGTCCCAAAAATAATCACTAGTTTCAGCTACCTACATAGGACCGTACTTAAGCCTTAAACACGCATGGCTTGCGTACTATTTCCCTTTATGATATAACCAGTGATTGAATATTCGTTTAAACATATAGTTTGAGATCCACTTGGTAACAACATATAACATCTGCCTAGTTCAGTGACACTAACTGAAAGAAGCTCAACTCATCACCGTCTTTGCGCCTCCACTTCCAGGGTGTCTCGGGAACTGGAGCTTACCGAGGTTCATCACCAGAACCTCGCCGGACTGCGCGGGGAGAAATGCATGGACATCTATGTTTGGCTGGATGTACAATTGTACAGTTCGATCATGTCACCCTTCAGCCCGCCGCCTCGCCGGCAGCTGTGCTCGCTGGCGCCTCCAACCTCCATCACTGCTAATGAAGTTTCTTTTCCTTACTTATTTGTTGTGGGATTCTGACATGAGATTGTTCTGTGCCTTACACGCATAGCAATAGAATATGAAGCTTATTCTATGTTTATTTGAGCAGTTGTCTGGGTTAAAGATAAATTTTAACAAAAGCGAATTGTTCTGTTTTGGGAGAGCAAAGGAGGAACAAGAAGCTTACAGACAACTGTTCGGATGTGAGATGGAATCACTGTTGGAAATATGCCCTAGAGGCAATAATAAATTGGTTATTATTATATTTCCTTGTTCATGATAATCGTTTATTATCCATGCTATAATTGTATTGATTGAAAACTCAAATACATGTGTGGGTACATAGACAACACTGTGTCCCTAGTAAGCCTCTAGTTAACTAGCTTGTTGATCAAAAGATGATGAAGGTTTCCTAGCCATGGACATGAGATGTCATTTGATAACAGGATCACATCATTAGGAGAATGATGTGATGGACAAGATCCAAACTACGAACATAGCATATGATCGTGTCAGTTTATTGCTATTGTTTTCTGCATGTCAAGTATTTGTTCCTATGACCATGAGATCATGCAACTCACTGACACCGGAGGAATACCTTGTGTATATCAAACGTCACAACGTAACTGGGTGACTATAAAGGTGCTTTACAGGTATCTCCGAGGGTGTCTGTTGGGTTGGCATGGATCAAGACTGAGATTTGTTACTCCGTGTGACGGAGAGGTATCTCAGGGCCCACTCGGTAATACAACATCACAATGAGCCTTGCAAGCAAAGTGACTAAAGAGTTAGCCACATGATCTTGTATTACGGAACGAGTAAAGAGACTTGCCGGTAACGAGATTGAACTAGGTATAGAGATACCGACGATCGAATCTCGGGCAAGTAACATACCGAAGAACAAAGGGAACAGTATACGGGATTAACTGAATCCTTGACATAGAGGTTCAACCGATGAAGATCTTCGTAGAATATGTAGGAACCAATATGGGCATCCAGGTCCCGCTATTGGTTATTGGCCGTAGAGGTGTCCCGGTCATGTCTGCATAGTTCTCGAACCCGCAGGCTCTACACACTTAACGTTTGGTGGCGATATAAGTATAGTTGAGTTATTGTGTTGGTGACCGAAGGTTGTTCGGAGTCCCGGATGAGATCCCGGACATGACGAGGATCTCCGGAATAGTCCGGAGGTAAAGTTTGATATATGTGATAATAGTGTTTTGATCTCCGGAAGGGTTCCGGAATTCACCGGAAGGGGTTCCGCATGTTTACCGAAGTGTTCGGGTGCAGCAACACTTTATATGGGCCAAAGGGGTAAAGCCCACGAGGTATTGGAAAGTGCAAAAGGAAGTTTTGATGCTGCCTTAAGCGGTACTACCGCTTGTAAGGTAGTACTACCGCGTAAGCAGTACTACCGCTTGTGTGAAGCGGTACTACCGCTCAAGCGGTACTACCGCTTGTACGTGGTACTGCTGGAATCCGAGTGGGACTCTTTCCGTGCGGGCCAAACCGACCTTGTGCGGGCAAAACTGACCTTGTGGAGGCTTTCTCTCCAAGTTTAGACCCCAGGGCTCAACATATAAATAGAGGGGCAGGGCTAGCACACGGGATACATCAAGATTTCCCAAGTCGTGTGCCGGCAACCCTAACCCTCTAGTTCCTCCTGTCATAATCTCCGTAGTGCTTGGCGAAGCCCTGCAGAGATTGTTCCTCACCACCATCACCACGCCGTCGTGCTGCCGGAACTCATCCACTACTTCACCATCGCTCGCTGGATCGAGGAGGTGAAGGCGTCATCAAGCCGTACGTGTGTTGAACGCGGAGGTGCCGTCCGTTCGGCGCTAGATCGTGTTTGGATCGAGGGACGACTTGCGATTTGGATCGCGAAGACGTTCGACTACATCAACCGCGTTTCTTAACGCTTCCGCTTAGCGATCTACAAGGGTATGTAGATTCACTCTCCCTCTCGTAGATGCTCATCACCATGGATAGATCTTGCGTGTGCGTAGGAAAATTTTTGTTTCCCATGCGACGTTCCCCAACAATCACTACCATTTAGTGACCTAGGGATCCCAATTCACCATAGACGTTTAACGAATAAGGAATGGAAATGTATCGAAGATAGATTCGAAAAAAGACTAAGTTGCTGGAAGGGCAAGCTTTTGTCTTATGGGGGTAGGCTCGTTTTGATAAATTCGGTTCTAACTAGCCTGCCGATGTTCCTTTTATCCTTCTTTGAAGTACCGATAGGTGTACGGAGTAGACGGAACTATAGCGAATCATATACGGATTGGAATATGTGCATTATTTTGGGCCATATGGAACACTAGAAATGACATGATTTTTAATGGGAAGATCTTCAATAATTTTCTGCAGGTTATATACAGAGCCACGGCTTGGATCCGTACATGGTCGTTACTCACCCATACGGACTACATAGAGCTTATGGGTACTGGGTGCAACCGGTGGGAGACGGTCGCATGGGCTATCTTCAACCGATTTGGATGGCGAGCTAATAATAGGCTAGGTGTATAGACATCGTAGTCTGATTTTGGTCTCGCCGGATGTGGCAGTTTTTTATTTCACGTGTTTGCTTTTGTGTTGCTCAGATTGTGAGCCCGTTGAGGACATATGAATTTGTTTTCATACTTTTTTAATAATATGGCTGCATGCATCAATTGATGCAGGGGCCAGGGGCTTCGTTCCTCCTTTTCCAAAAAAAAAAAGCAATAGCATGTTTCAAGCTCAATACAACCGAAGAAAGGAACGGTTCTCATAGCGGGTAACCAGTGGCTCTCATTTTTTAGGGAAATGTGTATCAAGAAGCATACAAAATCATCAAACTACAATGCACAGACTGGTATCCGATAAATTTGTTGATTCGATAAAAGTTCTCTATATCTAAATAGCTAGGTATCACTAACCTATTTCTCTCAACATTTAAGCATGCCACCTCAACATGAAACATGCATTCTTGGGTGTGTGTGATGTCGTGTTGTATGTTGGTTTTGTATGTTGGTTGTGGCTTCATATATAAAGCGGGGAGAAAGCCTTTTTTGATAATAGGCCCACCTCAACATGCAACCATGCATATGAAATATAAACCCGCTTCAACATGCAAATATGCTGTCCAGATGCAGAGGCCGGGGGTATATCCTCCTTTTCCAAAAAAAAAACATGCAAATATGCATGAAAATTCCCATTCTTATGTTTCATAAACATTTCAAAACCATAAATAATAAAACACTATAAATTATATATTTTTTAAATTTTAGCTCTCATATTATTACATCAAATATCACTGAACTATATTGCAAAGTACTCCCGCAACAAGTGTGGGCCGATAGGCCTGAATTTCTAATCTTTTCACCAAGGTGAAAAAACACACAAACAGTAATAAAACATTCAGTTACACCTTGTTCACTGAATGGTACAATACTTGGCTGTAACATTGAAGGGCAATTCAATCCATGAATGATTCAACATTCGACGGAACAGTATATACCAATGGGGTTCCATACCCACCAACTAATTAATTTACTTCAAACCAAAACATGAACATTTTTATTCTGCACGCAAAATACACCAAGAGCTTAAGATAATAGGAACCCCGCAATTATGTCATATTGTTCATGCATCAATACTGGAAAGGCTTGTCGAGGCATTTAACAAGTGGCTGTATGAAGGATACTGCAGCCAAGACTTACGGAAGGATGGTGTTCTGCTTGAGGAGACCAGGTTTATCCTGAAAAGAAGAATTGTAAATACTCTCATACACTCATCATAAAAGTAAATGGATAACCACTGAATTTTTCCTCTGCACATTTCACGGGAAGGATTTACATATACATTGGGAAGTTTCTCTTAAGTTTATCACACATATCTGTTGCAAGAAGTATCAGTATCGCTAATGTATTTTTATTGAATGGAGGACCAATATGGACATACTGAGCGGAAGGTTCTAGTCAAGTTTCAATTAATGATTGTTAGTATTTTCCTCACCATGAAGGAAGCAATTTAGTGTGTGGATATTCTCTAGCTTTAAGATAATCATAGATCCTAAGCTACTTGATTTATTTACAAGATTTGATGTTATCAGATAAAAATAAAATGTGCAGTCAAAAACTGTAGACACTAACTAGTTGATGAGTGACTTACATTTCCTTGTCAGCGGCTAATCTTTTGTAGAATACTGCCAACGGATGTGCTGAATCCTAGAACATTCATTCAGCAACACATGGTACTCTTCAGTGATCTGGAGAAAACTTAGACGTTGGAGGGATGCAAGAAACTCAAGGCCAGGTGGAACAACCGTCAATTTTCTGAGGTTTACTAGAGTCAAAATATGGATGCTTGCAAGGGCACTTTCTTCTATCACTAGCTCATTTAGATGAGGCAAGTCCCGCAGTGCTAGAGACTTCAACTTAGGGAACCATTCCCTGCTGAATACTAATTTTTCCCCGTTGTATGCACTTGTAAGATGCATTTCTGTCAGGTTACACAATCGCGAGATGGATGGGAGAGGATCTTCTCGGAGACACGACCAAACAAGATATAGTCCATGTAGCTTCTGCCCTCCTTCCTGGAAAAGAGGAGACTTTAATGTCCCTTCTGCCAATCTCCCTCTTAGAATGAGTTTCTGAAGGCTGTGGAGTGTCTTCAGCTTATTCAACTTAAGAACTTCATCCTCATCACTCATGCTAATATGTAACTGATTCAAGAGTTGCATCTCTAAGAGGGAGCTGCAAAACTGTTCACAGTGGATTTCCTTCATGTTACATATCCTCAAACTCCTTAGTTGCCTCAGCTCCCCCAGCTCTTTAATAGAATCATCTTGTGCTTCAATTGTATTTAGCGTCTGCAAATTTGTCAAATTTGATATACCCTTCCGGATGCGCATACCATGGCGACATATAAAAGCTCGATGTGACGGATCAACAATTCTCTCAACAAGTAAGTGCCTCAAGTTTTTCAGCTTGACAATCCCATGTGGCAGTTCTTGTATCATATTGTTGAAAATATCCAATGTCAATAATTTGGAGAGCTTCTCGATAGACTTTGGGAGGATCTTCACCTTTGAATCGCGCAATCCTAAATAGCACAGATTAAAAAGGTATCCAACAGCACTTGGCACTTTCTCAACGGACAAGCCTCGTAGTTCCAGGACTACGATGTACTTAGACTTATCTGCTACAGAATCAAGTATTCTGGATGATGGCATGGCCTCATCAAATATGATGCAAGATCTAAGACGAGGTAGTTGTAAATGTAACCAAATATCATTGCGGCATTTAGATACAGCCAAGCGACGAGTGTTTGTGTCAAGAATACCATGATTCCCATACTCATATGCAAGACCAAAACTTTCTTTCCGGGATAAATCAATTGCCAACTGACGAACAATGTCATGCATTTTGCAAGATCTTATTCTACGAAATGAGTTGCATTCCTCAGGCTGCAGCATATTTCTGTGGACAAGCTCATTCAAATAGCCTTCTGCCACTTCTTCCAATGTACTATCACCCCTTTCCTCGATGAACCCCTCTGCGATCCATAGTCTGATGAGCACCTTCCTGTGAAGAATGTAGTCCTCTGGAAACAAGGCACAGTACAGAAAACAACTCTTCAGGTACGTCGGAAGGTATATGAAGCTCAAATGCAAAATATTCCTCACATGATCAAGTCCTGGGTTATACCCCAGCTCCCAACCTAGCTGGTCGTGGATTCGTTTCCATTCTGTTGGATTCTTCTCACGCACAAACAAGAGACTTCCAACCGACACAATAGCAAGAGGCAAGCCTTTACACTTCGCCACTATCTGCTCTGAGTGGTACTTCAGCTCTGTAGGGCATTTATAATCTTCCTCCCTCCGAAACGCTTTCCTACGGAAGAGTTCCCATGCCTTGTCATCTGGCAAACATTCAATTTTAAGTTCACGTCCTTCGGAAGCCAGCCTAGCTACATCCGCACTGCGTGTCGTAATCACTATTCTGCCTCCTTTAGTATATGGGGCAAATGCTCCTAACAAATCATTGAATGCTTCCTGTTTCCAGACATCGTCCAGCACAATCAGGTACTTCTTTTGCGCTAGAAACTTCCTTAGTTCATCTTGAATTCCGGGAATATCCATTGTATCGATGTCGACCGGAGCAGTTGCCTCACCATGAAGAAGGTCCATAAATAGTTTCCTCAAGAGATCTTTTTGCGAATATGTTTGTGAGACAGAGATCCATGCATGGCAGTCATAATTTTTTCTCTCCCCTTTATACACATTTGCAGCTAGAGCAGTTTTGCCAAGGCCTCCCATGCCACTCAGTACTACTATAGAGCAGTCCTTCACATGATCACCTAGCCAGTCCTGTAGTTTTTTTATGTTTTCGTCGACCCCCACAAGATCCTCACTGATAGAACGAGAAGTGCTTGCAAGATGTTGGGACCTCTCAACAATAAAGGCAGAGTTATCAGCAGAGCCATTGTTTGCCACTGGAACCCATCGGTCTTTTACTTGGAATAGGTGCACAAGACTGGCCTCTGCTTCCTTTATCAGGGAGACTATCCGGTTTAGAGAAAGCAAAGCTTCTGGTTGCTTGAATCCTTTCGTCAGATAAAACCTCCATCCAATGTCATGTTTCGGCCCTACCAGGTGTAGATACTCATCTACTATGTCCTCAATCCGGTGTGCTACTTTCCTCACTTCCTCCATCCAAATTTCATATGCTTGGTCCTTCCGATTGCGTACATCCATTCTACAAAGAAACTCATGCATCAGCCTGAGCTCACAACTAATACGGCTCATTCCACCTTGGAGTTCTGCTAGCTGTGCTTTGAAGTTTCTGAACAGCGAACTAGCTTTGTTTATCACTTCATTTCCCAGAGCAGTGCCAATCTTCGTCACCGTTAAAAGAATCACACCCTCTGCCATTATTCTCTATGGCAGTTAATTCACAGAATTTCACTGCTCAAAAAGGCCACATCCGCACATCAGAATATAGCTTGGAATCTGCAGACAGAGTCGGTTTGTGTTAGTGCCTGTTATTTTGCGCAAGAATTTGTGTGCTTCAAAGAGAAATAGAAAAGCCGTACTGGCTGTCAGTAGAAATCATACACTGAAACGTTAGAATGACTAGCACAATTCCCATGTGTTGCTACCAAGCCATCCCATAAAAAAGACGAGAAATTAGACCATCCGCTTAGGAGATCGTCAAACGATTATGCTGTCTTGGGGCTAGCTGTTGAGTGATTCACAATTAAAAAGAGAGAAAAAATATACTCCCTCCGTCCCGTAATGTAAGATGTTTTCTGATACTAGTGTAGTGTCAAAAAAAGTCTTACATTACGGGACGGAGAGAGTAATAAATATTATGATGCGGCCGCTAGAGAATCTTAAGCGACCATAGTTGACCTGTTCCAAGATTTATAAGTCAGATGAGATTTTAAACTTGGGAAGTTGTGACAACAGCAGAAGTTAGTGGTCGTTCAGCATATCCCGTCGTTCTCTTATTTTTTTTTTTCGACAACGAAAATCTAAGTGATGCAGCGCGCTACATAGGAACTGAACTCGGGACCTAATACTGGGGAATGACAGCTCCTACCACTTCAACCGATAGCTGTTGTTGACGTTCAGGAAACAGAAACGTTTAAGAACATAGCACAACGTCCAGATTAGAAGACATGTTTGAATTATTTTGAAACCTTTTTTACAGATTGATTTTTTTTTGAAATGTCGAATATTTTTCAAAAACAAGCAATTTAATTTTTTTGAAAAGTATTTTAAAATGTGAATAAACTTTATAATTCCTTTTTTAAAAAATAAGAACAAAATTTGGTATTCCGAACAATTTCTTCCCGAACAAATTTTGAAAACATGGAATTTTTTTTAAATCCCTGAACAGTTTTAGAGTGTGGACGCTTTGAAAATTCGAAACATTTTTTGAAAACCCAAATAAATTTATTATATTTTTACCTTAATAAAAAATTTGTCTGCACCACTTAAAAAGTGTTGACATTTTAAAAATGTTCATGCATTTCACAAGAATGTTTGTGATTTTTAGAAAAATGTATTATACAATGGAAAAAAATTGTAACATTAAAAAAATGTTCATGACAATTTTTTAAAAGTAACTTCATGCATTAAAAAAATATCACGACATTTTATAGAAAAAAATTATGCAATGTAAAAAAAAAAGGTTTGCATAATTTACTAAAAAAGTTTCATACCATTTAGAAAAAATTGATCAGTAGGAATTTGAAAAACCTTTACCATGTATTTAAAAAATTCTCGTGCTTGTATTTGGGAAAAAATATTTATCATGTATTTAAAAAAAGGTTCAATGTGTGTTAAAAAATGTTGCCCATGTATACAGAAAATATATAAAGTGGGTGTAATAAAAGTGGACATGTATTTGCAAAAAAAAAATACAAGTATATTGGGATACTGGGTTGAGAACGAGTTGTGTGCCAAGAGTAGACATCCAATTATGTCGGGCATGAGTTGCATGTTTGGCTTGGATATGCAACCGGGTCGGGTGAGTTTACATGTTGGGGTTGGACATGGAACTAGATAGCCGTCGCAGCAAGCTATGTATGGAAAAACAAAGCACAAGCCTGGTTGCGAGTCAAAGGGTGAGCTTGCAACTGTGAGAACTACGAGCTGAGTTGTGAGTTGAGGATGGACTTACAACTGAGACAACTTAAAACTATGAGACCAGTTGTGAATCAAGGGTCGACTTGCAACTGAGACAAAACAAATTACAGTCCCAGTTGAGAGTCAAGGATGAACTTGTAACTGAGATGAAAAACAAAACACATGCCCAGTTACGAGTCAAGGATGAGCTTGCAACTGAGATAAAACAAACTACGGGCCTAGTTATGAGTCGAAGGTGGACTTGTAACTGAGACAGGTATATAAAACTATTAAGCGAGTTGCGAATTGAGGGTGGACTTGCAATTGAGATGAAAAAAAACACATCCCAGTTGCGAGTCGAGGATAGACTTGCAATTGGGACAACAACAAATATGGGCCCAGTTGCGAGTCGAGGGTGGACTTGCAACTGGCACGACAACAAACTATGATTCCAGTTGCGAGTATGGACTTGTAATTAAGACAACTACCAAACAATGAGCCCAGTTGCGAGTCAAGGGTCGACTTGCAACTGAGATGAAACAAACTATGGTCCCAGTTATGAGTCAAGGTGGACTTACATCTGGGATGAAACAAAACACATGCCTAGTTGCGAGTCGAGGATGGGCTTGAAACTAGGATAACTATGAGCCGAGTTGCGAGTCGAAGGTGGACTTGCAAGTAGGACAATTACGAAACTATGGGACCAGTTGCGAGTCAAGGGTCAACTTGCAATTAGGATGAAACAAAGTACATTCTCAGTTGCGAGTCAATGGTGGACTTGCAACTGAGATGAAAGACAAAAGACAAACCCAGTTGCGAGTCAAGGGTGGGCTTGCAACTAGGATAAAACAAACTTCGGGCCTACTTACGAGTCAAGGATGGACTTGTAATCGAGACAACTATATAAAACTATGATACGGGTTCCGAGTTGAGGGTGGACTTGCATCTGAGATGAAAAACAAAACACATCCCGGTTGCAAGTCGAGGGTGGACTTACAACTGGGACAACAAGAAACTATGGGCCTAATTGCAAGTCGAGGGTGGACTTGCAACTAGGACAACAACAAACTATGATCCAAGTTGCGAGTTGAGAATAGACTTGCAATTAGGACAATTACAAAACAATGAGCCTATTGCGGGTCAAGGGTCAACTTGCAACTCGGATGAAACAAACTACGATCCCCGTTGCGAGTCAAGGGTGAACTTGCAACTGTGATGAAAACAAAACACATGCCTAGTTGTGAGTCAAGGATGGGCTTGTAACTAGGAGAACTCTGAGCTAGTTGCGAGTCAAAGGTGGACTTGCAACTGGGACAACTACGAAACTACGAGCCTAGTTGTGAGGCAAGGGTCGACTTGCAACTGGGATGAAACAAACTACAGTCTTAATTGTGAGTCAATGGTGGACTTGCAACCGGGATGAAAGACAAAACACTGACCTAGTCGCGAGTTAAGGGTGGTCTTGACACTAGGATAAACAAACTACGAGCCTAGTTGCGAGTCGAGGGTGGACTTGTAACTGAGCAACCATATAAAACTAGTATGCGAGTTGCAATTCGAGGGTGGACTTGCGATTGAGACGACTACAAGCTATGAGCCGAGTTGCGAGTCAATGATGGACTTGCAACTGGGATGGAAAACAAACCACAGTACCAGTTGTGAGTCAATGACGAGCTTACAATTACGATGAAATAAACTATGAACCTAGTTATGAATCAAATGATTAAATCACACATCTCTTTCACTACTCTCTCCCTTTCATTTGCTTCCACCAACTACCGGAACAAAGCAGACACAAAATGAAAATGGCAGTTCACACAATATATGAAATGCAACCCACGCAAAGGTAAACGCATCCCCACGGAGGAAAAAAGGACAACAACCCAGACACTATAGGGGGACCCTCATGCGATGTGTAACATGGCACACCGTTAAAACACACAAAAACTAGCCGGAACAACACAAATCTTGGTGTCTGAATTGTCCAGTTAGGAAATTAGCTGAGGCTTAAATATTTCACATCTAATGAGAATTAGTAAATCAGATGTTCAAAAAATCACTGTGATCTATATGCCTTATTTTTGGTGTAGAAAAATTACCAAAATATAGGTGAAAAAGTTACCAAAAAAACAAAAACAAAAAGGACAAAAAAAACACATCGAAAAAGAATAATGAGTATGCATTTTCTTCCTTTTTTGTAACAAATGTATTACCTTGAAATGAGCTCAAAATGCAAAGGAAAGCCCCCACGTACAAAAATATACACTGAAAATAAATGAACCAAAAAAGGGCCAAATAGTGGCTGGGCATGCTACAAAAACTACTTCACGCGCAAAAAAATAAATAGGGTTTATCTAGGATGCATCTAGATGTGAAATAATTATGTCACATTTAAGATGACACTATCTATTTGTTGGGCTGGGCCTTTAGTGAATTGAGTTTTTTTGGGGGGATTATTGCTTTGCTAGGAGTGCGGACAACATAGAGAAGTACAAGATGGCAAAGAAGGCTGCAAAGAGAGCTGTGAGTAAAGCAAGGGGTCTGGCGTATGAGGACCTCTACCAGCGGTCAGACACGAAGGAAAGTGAAAGGGACATCTATAAGATGGGCAAGATCCGAGAGAGGAAGACGAGGGATGTTGACCAATCAAATGCATCAAGGATGTAGCAGATCAGCTCTTGGTGAAGAACTAGGAGATTAGGCATAGATGGCGGGAGTACTTTGACAAGTTGTTTACTGGGGAGAGTGAGAGCTCTATCATTGAAGTGGACGACTCCTTTGATGATACTAGCAGGTGTTTTGTGTGGCAAATCCAGGAGTCGGAGGTCAAGGAGGCTTTAAAAAGGATGAAAGGAGGCAAGGCAATGGGCTCTGATTGTATCCCCATTGAGGTATGGAGAGGCCTCGGGGGCATAGCGATAGTATGGCTAACCAAGCTTTTCAACCTCATATTTCGGGCAAACAAGATGCCAATAGAATGGAGGCGGAGTATATTAATACCAATCTTCAAGAACAAGGGGGGTGTTTAGAGTTGTACCAATTACCGTGCAATTAAGCTGATTGGCCATACGATGAAGGTATGGGAGAGAGTCATTGAGGACCGCTTAAGAAGAATGACAAGCGTGACCAAAATTCAGTTTGGTTTCATGCCTGGGAGGTCGATCATGGAAGCCATTTTCTTGGTACGACAACTTATGGAGAGATACATGGAGCAAAAGAAGGACCTGCATATGGTGTTCATTGACTTGAAGAAGGCCTATAATAAGATACTGCGAAATGTCATGTGGTGGGCCTTGGAGAAATACAAAGTCCCAGCAAAGTATATTACCCTCATCAAGGACATGTACGATAATGTTGTGACAAGTGTTCGAACAAGTGATGGCGACACTGATGATTTCCTGATTAAAATAGGACTGCACCAGGGATCAGCTTTGAGCCCTTATCTTTTTGCCTTAGTGATGGACGAGGTCACAAGGGATATACAAGGAGATATCCCATATTGTATCCTCTTTGCGGACGATGTGGTGCTAGTCGATGATAGTCGGACAGGGGTCAACAGGAAGTTAGAGCTATGGAGACAAACCTTGGAATTGAAAGGTTTTAGACTTAGTAGAACTAAAACCGAGCACATGAAGTGTGGTTTCAGTACTACTAGGCGCGAGGAGGTTAGCCTTGATGGGCAGGTGATGCCTCAGAATGACACCTTTCGATATTTGGGATCAATGCTGCAGAAGGATGGGGATATCGATGAGGATGTGAACCATCGAATTAAAGCCGGATGGATGAAGTGGCACCAAGCTTCTGCCATTCTCTGTGACAAGAGAGTGCCACAAAAGCTAAAAGACAAGTTCTAAAGGACGGCGGTTCGACCTGCAATGTTGTATGGCGCTGAGTGTTGGCCGACTAAAAGGCGACATGTGCAGCAGTTAGGAGTGACAGAGATGCGCATGGATGTGTGGCCACACAAGGAAGGACCGAGTCCAGAATGATGACATACGTGATAGAGTTGGGGTAGCACCCATGGATGAGAAGCTTGTTCAACATCGTGTGGGATGGTTTGGGCATATTCAGCGCATGCCTCCTGAAGCTCGAGTGCATAGCGGGCGGTTAAAGCGTGCTAATAATGTCAGAAAAGGCCGTGGTAGACCGAACATGACATGAGAGGAGTCCGTAAATAGAGATTTGAAGGACTGGAATATCACCAGAGAACTAGCCATGGACAGGGGTGCGTAGAACCTTACTATCCATGTGTCAGAACCATAAGTTGGTCGCGAGATCTTATGGGTTTCACCTCTAGCTTACCCCAACTTGTTTGGGCCTAAAGGCTTTGCTGTTGTTGTTGTATTGCTTTGCTGGGAATGTCTAGTCTGACATTTTTCTTCTTTGTATTTGTTGGGTTGTGATGTACATATAAGTGATGGAAAGATGTTGACAAAAAATGAAAATGAAAAAATGCACAAAAACGTACTAACAACATGGTAAGGGCATTTCTGACCGACCGGTTAGTAACTTTTTCACTTATATTTTGGTAATTTTTGTGGACATGCAACTAGCACACAACCCCTATGACTTTGCTACTGATGAATACCAAGTAGGAAATTCATGTCTCCGCCACTACTTGCAGTTTCGTACTTTTAATATTTTTTGCACTTCTTTGTTAAAAAATGCATTGCAGTTCACTCATTTTGTTTTAGATAAAAAGAAAGTACTATGGAATAATTAATCGGCTTTGCTAAAAAATAGTCGACCGAGACTCCGAGACTTCGCGAAGTCTCAGTCGATACTATAATCCGTTGATCTTGCATCGAGATTCGTGCAAACAATTTCTTTTCAGTTTTTTTTTCTTCTTGCATACTATATTACTTGACTGAGACTTCGTGAAGTCTCAGTCCAATGAGACCTAGGCAGTCCCATAAATAATGTTAATTGACGGATAATGCAGACGCCTTATGCATTTATCCATCGAGCATTGACTTGGATAAGAGGCTTGAAAACACTAAAATAGGCGAGCACTCTCCTCTAAGTACACGGTAAGACCTCCCCTAAAAAAAGTACTCCCTCCATAAAAAAACGTTTAGATCATTATTTTAATGGTCTAAACACTTTTATATTATTTTTTCACAGAGGGAATAAGACCCAAGCAAACAAAAACAAGGAAAGGAAAAGGACATGCGACCCTCAACTGGAAGCTAGTTACAACCCTGTATAAATAAGCCACTACGGAACGGTCCAACACACAAAACATAAAATGGCCCATGTAAAAAAATCTGTTGGGGCTGGCTATTTCCTGAGCAACGGACGGAACACGGATACAACTGATGTGAACGGAACAAGGATACAACTGATGTGAGCCTGCTCGGAAAAAGGACTCTTTGATGCGTGAATAACTGGGCGACTTAGAATTTAGTGAGAGAACTTTGTTAATTCTCATCTAGATGAAAAATAGAAAATCCGAAAACAATATACTTAGAGCATCTCCAGCCACGCCCCCAACAGCCCCCCCCCCCCCCCCCCCAAGCCCCTTTTTTTAGCGCCGACGCCGAAAAATCCTTCCAGCCGCGCCCCCAAGACGCCAAATTCCGCCGGTTGGGCCTTTTTTTGGACCGGCGATCCCAGGCCGAACTGGCACTTGGGGGCTCCGGCGGAAGGGAAAGCGGCGCGTGGGACACCACTGTCAGGCGAGAAACGCCTTTTCCCCTCGCGCGGCACAGCACGCCTAGCCACCATGCCGATTTGCGGGGCCGCCCACCTGCCCACAACTGTTGTACCGCTGGTAGAAAAAGGCCATTTCCCCGCCGGATCCGCGGCAGCCTCCATCCCCCGCTCTCCTGGGCGATTCCGGCGCCGCTCCGACGGCCACGCAGGCGGGGTACCGGCGGCTGCCCATCCACCGCGCCCGCCAGGTGTTCGGCGATTTGCCTGTTCGGCCATGGACTCAGACGACGAGGAGGCGTTCGCGGCTCTGATGGAGGAAGAAGCCGAGGCCGACACCGCCGACGAGGAGCACCTCATGATCCTCGCCGCGCTGGCCGGCCTGTTCGCGAACGATGCCAAGCCGCGGCGAGGTGGCTCGGCACCTGGCCGCCGCAAGAGCAAACAGAGGCATCGAATGGAGGGCTATTGCATACTCTGCGCCGACTACTTCGCCGACACTCCTCTGCACAGCGAGAAAGTATTTCGGCGCCGTTAGTGGATGGGCCGGAAACTCTTCCTCAGGATTGTGAATGCCATCCGAGAGTTCGACAGCTATTTCATTTGCAAGAAGGATTGCACCGGCACGGTTGGATTCTCCTCACTCCAGAAGTGCACCACAGCTATGAGGATGCTTGCATACGGAGCTCCCGGTGATATACAGGAAGACTATGGACACATGGCTGAGTCCACCACCATTGAGTGTTTGTACAAGTTCTGCAGGGCAGTGGTGGTAGTGTTTGGACCACAATATTTGCGATCACCCAATGCTAAAGACACTGCTCGGATCCTAGCACAGAATGCAGCAAGAGGATTTCCTGGGATGCTTGGAAGCATCGACTGCATGCATTGGGCATGGAAAAACTGCCCATTGCTTGGCAGGGGATGTACAAAAGCGCCAAAGGAGGTTGCAGTGTGGTACTTGAGGCAGTGGCCACACATGACCTATGGATTTGGCACTCCTTCTTTGGTATGCGAGGAACTCACAATGAAATCAACATCGTGCAGTGCTCGAATGTCTTTTCCAAGCTTGTTGAAGGTCATGCTCCTCCAGTGAACTTCGAGGTCAATGGGCGCCACTACAACAAGGGATACTATCTAGCAGATAGCAACTATCCGAGATGGTCCACATTTGTGAAGACTATCTCAAACTCTGTGCCAGGAGGCAAGAAGTCACACTTTGCTAAGTGCCAGGAGGCAAGAAGTCACATTTGGTGTGCACCAATCTCGATTTGCTGTTGTCCGGTACCCCGCTCTGACCTGGTCGAAATCACAGACGTGGGAGGTGATGAATTGCTGTGTCATCTTGCACAACATGATCATTGAGAGCGAGCAGGAAGAGCCAGTGTATGACACTGAACCATATTTCAGGCAAGGTCCTCTTACAATTGTTGATCACCAGGTACCGGCAACATGGGCTGCCTTCCTCAATATGCGCCAGGAGATCCGAGACCCACAGGTGCATCAAGAACTGCAGGACGATCTGGTGGAGCACCTATGGAGGCTCAAGGGCAATGCCTAGTTCGATTTGTTTTAATTTGTGTTGGAATTATGAGATTGCTTCGTTGAACTATTTTGATTTGTATTGATTTCTGTGATGAACTTTGTCATAAAAATTTAGTTTTTGTTGAATTTGTGCCGAAAGCGCGTCGAATTTGGGTCGAACTTGGGCCCAATTTGCGCCGAAATTGGGCCGAAGTCGCCGGCTGGGGGGCAACCTTGAGGGGGCGGCTGGGAAGCCGAGCCCCCCCCCCTTCCAAGCCGATTATAGCGCCGGTTCACCCCCAAGCGGCGCTATTTCAGGCCCTTGGGGGGCCGAACGGCTGGAGATGCTCTTAGCTATAACTAGAATGTAAGACCACTCTCCTCTAACAACATGGAAAGGGCATTTCTAACTGATCCCCTATCCGTCCATAACGAAGGATAATTTCGGTTTTCCTCCCTTACGACCTACCTAACCGAAGTACTGAAATCTATAAGGGAGTAAAATTTATCCTCCATCGTCCAAAATCCTTCTCAATCTCTCTAAATAGCCCACTCCCGTCGCGACCGAGTAAAATTGGTGCCTATCTTTTCTCCCACCCCTGTGCCGCCCCGTCTCCCGCCGCCGCAGCTACCATGCCCCGCTGCCGCCACCGATGATCGTTTCTCCGGCCGGAATGGATAGCCCAGTCCCTCCCCACACCCCGCCAGCCACCGCCGCTGGAAACAACGCCCATGCCGAAGAAAACTTTGGGGATGAAAAAAAACCACCGGGTCCAAGCTCCTCCTCCAACCACGGCAATAGCCTCCGGGGTGGCGACCGCCTCTCCGGCCACGACTCGCCACCCTCCCGCCTCTCCTCCTGCAGCCAAACGAGCTCGAAAGCCGACCGTGGTGGCGGCGGCCCTCGTCGAGATGGCCGCGAAGAAGAAGAAAGACACAACGACGCCTTGTCCAAGGCCGGGGCCTCGTGTGGCCACTCCAGCACCCCCTGTGGGCACTGCTTCGGCGCGGGCGGCGGCCAAAACTGGCAACAAGGGACGCGGCCGCCAAGTGTTCGATGAAATGCCTACAAGGTAAAAACAAATACCAACTTTTCGGCCGGTCGGTGATTGTTTGTAGCCCATGGTGATGTAGTTTCTTTGTTTCATTGTCGTAGAGCGGAGATGAACACGACCGAGTTCTTAGCGTCTTTGGAGTACTCGGCCACGACAGGACTTGATGAGCTCAACTACGACACCATGTGGCATCATTCGGAGGCGACCCGGGACATGAAGCAAGAGGAGGAGGTGGCCGGGGAAGAGGAGGAGGCCGAGGAGGTGGTGTCCGATGAGGATGACGATGAATAGGAGTTTGTGAAGGTGACCGCAAGAAAGTATTGGGAGCTCACTCGTGGAGAGATCTTGGAAGCCTCTCTTCGAAATGTTGATGGCAGCCGAGGTGGTGGTTGTGGTGATGGTGATGGCCGAGGGGGTGGTGGTGAGGTGATGGAGGTGGCCGAGGTGGTGGTGGTGGTGAACTATGCATGTTTTAATTTGAAAACGCAATAATGAAACTATATGTTATGACGGTTATACTATGCATGTTTTAATTAAAATGTTTTTAAGATATATATTGTGTAGTGTTTTGAAGTTCATGCGAATAGGACACAAAATCTACACAAATTTGTTTTTACTTCACTAAGTATAGGGGATCGGCTAGGTGCGGCCACGAAGTAAAATTTTCCTCCACTAACTAACTCCTCAATGGATGGGATCTACAGGTGGATCTAACCTTTCAATATCATCTTTCCTGGTTGCATCGCTGACATGCCGGATTCCGCACACCAGACAACACCAGCCGAGGCTGCATCGGAGCTCTGCGGCCTGCACCACGCCAGCTTGGTCGATCTTTGCCATGTTCCAGCTCTGGTCAACGCCGTATTGAAGTTCTGGGGTGCGGATCCGTGCATGGATTGCTGCTTCCCGGATTGTCCACCTCCTTTGGCCAGCGGGTTGGTACTGGATTTGGGCATTGGGCTTTCTTTGATCTCTTGGAGCAAGCCGCGATGTCGGCTTGGGGGCGGCGAGGAGACGGCGGCAGAGATGTGGGCTAACTCACTGAGCGGGGAGGAAGACATCTTCTCCCTTTTCCGGTCTGCGCGAATTCTCGGATGTGTCATCTGTTGCTGATCACAGATGTTACATCTGGCCGTCTGGGAGAGAGCTGCTTTGCCATTTTCCTAGAACAAATCCTACTGAATTTGCACACAGAACTTGCAGAAGCTCTGCATGAATACCGAATCGCCCCGTAGAGCACTAGTAGATCTGCACTAAGTACCAGTGAAAAAAATAGCGCGCTATAGCATATTGAAAATCGTCTCGCTAAATTGATATATGTACAATGTCTCGCTAATAGCATATTTTCAGAGGCGCCGCTATTTTGTATAGCGCGCTATTTTTTTCCTTGGTAAATACTACGTAGTACATCTCTAGAAGCACTAGCTCTGTATGAATTTCCCATATTCCTATAACTAAATAGTGCACATAATTTGCACACTTTACAATTGCAGACTAACATCATTCCAGTTGATTAAGACTTGATTGAGTGATTGGATTGTACAATAATTATGCTAAGCTGGAGATATGTACCTGCTGCTGTCTACAAGTTTGATGCATAATCTGGCGTCTAATCAGGAACTCAAAACTTAAGTCGTCGTGAAGACCTCCAAGCTGAAAGAAAACCCCACGAAGCACAATCCAAACAAGACTAAGCACGGAGCCTATTTATACAAAGCGAAGAAAGAATTATAGACAGCTTGGTGGGTAAAAATACCTCCAATAAATTGCATGATAAGACCAAATTATGGAACTGTTCCCATCCTTCATGTGTGTCTCTGGAAGAACTATGGCTGGTTAAGACTTGGGAACTCGCCTTCTCACATGGTTTTGTGGGGCTGCAGGTCCCTGAAGAACATAATTAATCATTTGTTATTATTTAATGGTAGATGCTTTGTTGGTTCCTTCTACCAACTGGCAAGAGCTGACCATCCCCAGTCATTGGGTTTAAGTCTTTAAGATAACTAGTATTTCAATCGTTTGTCAGACCAAGCATGTTAGATAACAACAACGCTCATTCAGACTAATACTTTAAACTAATGTTTAATGTCAAATTGACAAGTGTCTTTCTGACCTCAGTGCAGATGCAATTGGATGCTCTATTTTCTATGTTAATAATAATAGAGTTCCCAAGTGATACAGTGAGGCAAAGAAGACTATGGCAGATCTGGAATCAGATTATACACAGATAGATGCATGCCTCAATGGATGCATCCTATACAGAGATGACTATGCTGAGCGTCCATCTGAACCCAATGCCAGTATCTAAAATGATGCATCTAACATTGCCACACCATCTAAAAGTTAGCTATATAAGAAACAATAAACAAAAAATATTATATGGTATACAAACTCCAATCCATTGTAACTACAAGTGGATCTAACCTTTCAGTAGGATATTTTCGTGGCTCACGCAGCACAAACTTTTCCACGGGGAGATAAGCTTTGCTTCAAATCACCGACATGCCGCCCTGACAGGATTACAAAATGATCAACACATAATTCACTCGAACTAGCTCGATTTACTCATGGATACTCGCTTAAGTTTGGATACAGTCGAGGATCAACCAATTCTAGCAAGTAGTTCTACGGTTCTATGCTAGAGCTAGCTATTACAACTTCGGTAAAGGGTAAGCTAGCGATCGACGAACCACGGGGAAGGTTTAATAGGGAGGGAGGAAAACAAATCACGCCAGCTATCTGAGTTTACTGTAGCTACCAGGAAGATGGTGACATCAGTGTGAAATGAACAGAATAGCTCCCGAGCGTTGCTGCCCGTTTATGTTCACTTAGTACAAGTAATCTTGAACGTCCATCCACGCGCCATACCCCTCTGCTTCTTCTTCAGTTTCCAGTGTTCATTTCTTCAGAGAAGTACATGTTCAGAGCAACAGGGTCCTGCCACGCCCATCGGACAACTCTAGCTGAGGCTGCATCGGAGCTTTACGGCGTGCACTGCGCGAGCTTGGTCGATCTTCCAGCTCCGGTAAACGCCGTATCGAAGTTTTGGGGCGTGAGGCCGTGCATGGCATGCTGCTTCCCCGGTTGTCCACCTCCTTCGGCCGCCGGGTTGGTCCTAGATTTGGTCCTTGGGTTTTCTTTGTTCTCCAGAGGCGACCGGAACCAGTATTGATTGGGGATCTGGTTCTCTTTGTTCTCAATGGGGCCGATTGGATCTAGTTGGGACATGCTTTTGCTACTTCTTCACGTGGAGAATGTGGTGACGTCGGCTTGGGCAGAGATGTGGCTGTGAGGAGACGACTGCAGAGATGTGGAAAACGAGGGCCGTGGAGTGGTGGGATGGGATCGGATTCAACTAGTCTTCTCCTTTTCCGTGTGCGCTGATGTTACGTCTGGCCGTCTGGGATAGAACTGCTTTGGATCTTGCTAGGTGATCCCTTTTTCCTATAACAAACTCTGACTGAATATGCATACAGAACTTGCAGAAGCTCAGTACAAATACCGAATCGCCCCGCAGAGCACTAGATCTGCACTAAATAGTAGTACTATGTACTACTACATCTCTAGAAGAACACAAAGAAACAAGATTCGAACTCTTGTGGTTAAGACTCGATTGAGTGATCGCATTGTACAATAATTATGCTAAGCTGGATATATATATATATACCTGCCGCAGTCTACCAGTTTTGCGGATAATTTGGCGTCCAAGCGGGAACTGATCAGAACTCAAGCCGTCACTAACCTGAATGAAAACCCCACGAAAAGCAATGCAAACAAGACTAAGCAGGAAGCTCATTTGCACAAAGCAAAGAAAGAAACATGAACTGCTTGGCGGGTAACGATACCTCCAATAAATCGTGCGCGATGAGACCAAATTACTGAACCACCATTCCCATCCTTCTTGCGCGTCTCTAGAACTATGGCTGGTTAAGGCTTGGGAGCTCACCTTCTCCCATGGTTCTGTGGGGCTGCAGGCCACTAAAGAACATAATTAATCATTTGTTATTATTTGATGGTAGATGCTTCATTGGTTCCTTTTCCCCATCTGGCAAGAGCTGACCATCCAAAACTATTGGGTTTAAGTCTTTAAGATAACTAGTATTCTATCATGTGTCAGACCATGTTACATAACAACAACGACCATTCAGAGTCACTTAAACAAATGTTTAACGTCAAGTGTCCTTCTGACATCAGTGCAGATGCAATGGATCGATGCTCTATTTTCCAAGTGATACAGCGAGGCAAAGAAGACTATGGAAGATCTGGAATCGGATTATATATAGATAGATGCATGGCTCAATGGCTACATCCTATACAGAGATGAATATGCTACTGCTGAATGTTGCCCTTTGTGTGCTATTCCAATTTCCAAATGGACAAATGAAGGGTAGAATAATGATTCAAAACCATGAACAAGACGAACTAGAAAGGTTTCGCGAAAGAATCTGTGATGTTTCCGCAGATACCAGCTTTGCAACGGATGTACATGTGTTATGTATTTGTATTTTGTAATCCATAATCAGCGAATTCAAAAGAATGAAAAGATCTCTATGAGAACTATTCTTCATACCAGTGGACAGTCTCCAGCCCCGGGTTCTAGTGTGAGAGGGCACGCGGCCATTGGCGCTCTGGCGATTCAAATTTTGAATGCCCGTTGCTCGTGGTAGCTCGCCGGCGGTGAGGGCCGCGCCGGCTGGCCTGGCGCCCGTCCCTCCGGCCGTGGTGCTCGTGCTGCCAACATGGTGCCCCCGCAGGGCCGCGTTCTGCTGGGCTGATGTCGGAGACGCAGACGAGGGGGAAGCGGCAGAGCCGTCTGCCGCCAACCCCGAGCTCCCCGGTCGGCGCATCCTGGGTGCGCGGGTGGTGCCTCGTCGGCGGCCTGCAATGGCACCGCGTGCTGCCGCCGCGCCTAGCTCGCTCCCGAGGGCGACCCTGCACCGTGTGCTTCTCGGGGTGGATGCGCCGCCGGAGCACTCCTTCGGAAGCCTCCCAACGATTATTTCCCGTGTCGTTATTTGGCGCGTTCTCAGCCGCAGTCATGTGTCGCGCTCTGAACACTTTCTTCAGATGCGTTTTTGGCTTTTTAGATTGTTTTTTTTTCGGTATTCACCAGTGTTTCTTAGCTTTTGGATGAAAAAAATTAAAAAAATATTAATGCGACAAAACGGATTTTATGTTTTTTTTTCCGCGAGAGGCATGGCTTTGCTTTCGCGAGAGGCACGGCTGTGCCTCTCGGAAAGGTGAAAAACACGTTTTTTTTTCTCTTCGCGAAAGGCATGGTTTGCTTCTGCGAGAGGCACGGTTTTGCTTTCGCGAGTGGCACGGCCGTGCCTCTCGGAAAGAGTGCCTTTCGGAAAGGGAAAACGTGTTTTTTGTTTTTTTCTATCGCGAGAGGCATGGTTTTTTCGTCCAGTTTTTTTCTGAAAAAATTTCGTCAAAATCTATTAATATGGAATCTAGTTTTAAAGATTTCGACGCGAGGAACCCAACGGTGCAAACGGTTCGAGATTTGGACGCATGGTTTAAAAGCTAAAACATTTTGAAAATACGAATCTACAAAAAAAGCAAAACTCTCAGGTTGCGACAAGTGGCGCACAGGCAGTGCGCCACTTGTCGCAATCTAGGGAGATGGAAGTGGTCTTTAAAAGGTGTACTCGTCAATTAGTGATCTTGCTAGATGGTTCCTTTTCCCCATCTGGCCGTGGTGGACTGGGCTGCTTGTCGGCGCTAGGGCCTAGCCTTAGCCAAGGCGAACCGACCGTCATGTCTCGGGGCGGTTGATCTGAGCCGTTGGCTCTGGATCCGTCGGGGTGGGCATGGCGTGACCTTGTCCTATGGTTCCCGGCCACTTGAGCCGAAGTGGTAGTTTTTTAAAAGAGGGGGGAGCAAGTAGCAGTACACCAGTGAACACAAGTAGTGAACAGGTCTCGCTCCCTCGTGTCCGGTCGTGCTAAGAGCATCTCCAGCCGCGGCCCCAAAGGACCCCCAGGCCTCTTTTTTATCGCCGGCGGGCGAAAAAACTCCCAGTCGCCCTCCCAAGACGCCGATTTTCGCCGGTTGGGCCCTTTTTTGGGCCGGCGAACCCAGGTCGAACCCAGGGCGCTGGGGAGCGCCTGGGGGCGCCGGCTGAAGCGAAAAGCCGGGTGGGGCCGAGCTGTCGGCGAGACCGGCTGCTACTTCCCGCCATTTCCCCCTCCTTTTCCCTCTCTCTCCCGCCGTTTCCCCCCGGTCCTTCTCTCCATTCTCTCCATTTCCCTCCATCTCCCTCCCTTCGCCGCCATGCCGCCGAAGAAGTACGCCGCCCCTCGCCAAGCCACCGCCACCGCCACCGCCCCCGCCGTCGCCAAGCCGCGCAAGGCCCGTGCGCCGATGGCAAGGCCGCCGGGTTTGACAAACGCGGAGTGGAAGACCAACGTCGAGCGAAGGGAGGCGGTGACCACCGATCGCCGCAACAGGCTCCTCATGAAGAAAGCCAAGGATGCGGCGGCGGCGGTGGCGGTTGAGCAGGAGGTGTCGTCTCAGTGGTCGATCTTCCCGGGACGACAGCAGGCGGGCCCGTTCCCACAAGGCGCGTGGGGCAGCCAGCAAAGCGTCGCGTCGCCGGCTAACCCCAACTTCCCTTCGCCGGCGTGGGGCGGTTACGCGCCCTCGCCGGAGTACGTCGACGGCGACGCCCTCGGCGGTTTCAACCCCAACATCACCTTCCCGCGCACGCCTTCCGCCTTCTCCGCCGGCCACCCAAACGCCCAGTACGGCTACGTGCCCTCGCCGGCGTACTCCGGCTCGTCCGCGACGGCTCTGCGGTGCGGTGCTACTTCTTGAGCTTGCGTTGGTTTTCCCTTGAAGAGGAAAGGGTGATGCAGCAGAGTAGATAAGTATTTCCCTCAGTTGTTGAGAACCAAGGTATCAATCCAGTAGGAGACACAAGCAAGTCACCAATAGATGCACCTACACAAATAATCAAACACTTGCACCCAACGCTATAAAGGGGTTGTCAATCCCTTCACGGTTACTTGCAAGGATGAGATCCAATAGAGATAGATGGGAAAGAATACTAAAACGAAAAGTAAAACGGTAAATAGATCTGAAAATATAATATGGAAAATAGACCCGGGGGCCATAGGTTTCACTAGAGGCTTCTCTCTTGAAGGCAAATAATACGGTGGGTGAACAAATTACTGTCGAGCAATTGATAGAAAAGCGCATAGTTATGACGATATCCAAGGCAATGATTATGCATATAGGCATCACGTCCGTGTCAAGTAGACCGAAACGATTCTGCATCTACTACTATTACTCCACACATCGACCGACTCCTGCCTGCATCTAGAGTATTAAGTTTATGAAGAACAGAGTAACGCATTAGGTAAGATGACATGATGTAGAGGGATAAACTCAAGCAATATGATGAAAACCCCATCTTTTTATCCTCGATGGCAACAATACAAATACATGCCTCGCTACCCCTACTTTGTCACTGGGTGAGGACACCGCAAGATTGAACCCAAAACTAAGCACTTCTCCCATTGCAAGAATTACCAATCTAGTTGGCCAAACCAAACCAATAACTCGAAGAGACTTGCAAAGATATGAAATCATGCATATAAGAATTCAGAAAAGACTCAAATAATATTCATAGATAATCTGATCATAAACCCACAATTCATCGGATCTCGACAAACACACCGCAAAAGAGTATTACATCGGATATATCTCCATGAAGATCATGGAGAACATGGTATTGAAGATCATAGAGAGAGAAGAAGCCATCTAGCTACTAGCTATGGACCAGAAGGTCTGTGGTGGACTACTCACGCGTCATCAGAGGGGCAATGGTGTTGATGTAGATGCCCTCCGTGATCGAATCCCCCTCCGGCAGATTACCGGAAAAGGCCCCCTAGATGGGATCTCACAGGGACAGAGGCTTGCGGCGGCGGAAAAGTATTTTTGTGGCTTGTTCTGGTATTGGGGGAATATTTAGGAATTTATAGGCCGAAGAATAGGGTTAGGAGGTCTGCCGTGGGGCCACAAGCCAGGGGGCGCCCCCCCTAGGGCGCGCCCTGGTGGCTTGTCGCCACACGGCAGGTCTCCTGCCTTCATCTCCAAGTCTGGTACATTTCTTCTGGTCCAAGAAAAATCATCCCGAAGATTTTATTCCGTTTGGACTCCGTTTGATATTCCTTATCTGCAATACTCAAAAACAAGGAAAAAACAGAAACTGGCACTGGGCACTAAGTTAATAGGTTAGTCCCAAAAATAATACAAAATAGCATATTAATGCATATAAAACATCCAAAACAGATAATATAATAGCATGGAACAATCAAAAATTATAGATACGTTGGAGACGTATCAAGCATCCCCAAGCTTAATTCCTGCTCGTCCTCGAGTAGGTAAATGATAAAAACAGAATTTTTGATGTGGAATGCTACCTAACATATTTATCCATGTAATATTCTTTATTGTGGCATGAATATTCAGATCCATAAGATTCAAAACATAAGCTTAATATTGACATAAAAACAATAATACTTCAATCATACTAACAAAGCAATTGTGTCTTTTCAAAATAGCATGGCCAAAGAAAGTTATTCCTACAAAATCATATGGTCTGGCTATGCTCCATCTTCCCCACACAAAGTATTTAAATCATGCACAACCCCGATGACAAGTCAAGCAATTGTTTCACACTTTTATGTTCTCAAACTTTTTCAACTCTCACGCAATACATGAGCGTGAGCCATGGATATAGCACTATAGGTGGAATAGAATATGGTGGAGGTTGTGAGGAAAAAGGAGAAGATAGTCTCACATCAACTAGGCGTGTCAACGGGCTATGGAGATGCCCATCAATAGATATCAATGTGAGTGAGTAGGGATTGCCATGCAACGGATGCACTAGAGCTATAAGTGTATGAAAGCTCAAAAAGAAACTAAGTGGGTGTGCATCCAACTCGCTTGCTCACGAAGACCTAGGGCAATTTGAGGAAGCCCATCATTGGAATATACAAGCCAAGTTATATAATGAAAAATTTCCACTAGTATATGAAAGTGACAAAATAGGAGACTCTCTATCATGAAGATCATGGTGCTACTTGAAGCACAAGTGTGGAAAAGGATAGTAGCATTGTCCCTTCTCTCTTTTCTCTCTTTTTTTGGTGGGCATCTATGGCCTCTTTTTTTTATTTGGGCTTCATTGGCCTCTTTTATTATTTGTAAAGTCCGGAGACTCATCCCATCTTGTGAGGGAATCATAGCTTCCATCATCCTTTTCTCTCATGGGACAATGCTCTAATAATGATAATCATCACACTTTTATTTACTTACAAATCAAAACTTAGAACAAAAATATGACTCTATATGAATGCCTCCGGCGGTGTACCGGGATGTGCAACGATCTAGCATAGCAAATGACATCATGAAAACATCATGCTAGCTATCTTACGATCATGCAAAGCAATATGAAAATGATGGTGCATGTCATAATAAACGGAACGGTGGAAGTTGCATGGCAATATATCTCGGAATGGCTATGGAAATGCCATAATAGGTAGGTATGGTGGCTGTTTTGAGGAAGGTATATGGTGGCTGTTTTGAGGAAGGTGGGTTTAATGCACCGGCGAAAGTTGCGCGGTACTAGAGAGGCTAGCAATGGTGGAAGGGTGAGAGTGCGTATAATCCATGGACTCACATTAGTCATAAAGAACTCACATACTTATTGCAAAAGTCTATTAGTTATCGAAGCAAAGTATTAGACGCATGCTCCTAGGGGAGAGGTTGGTAGGAGTTAACCATCGCGCGCTCCCGACCCTCACACAAAGGATGACAATCAATAAATAAATCATGCTCCGACTTCGTTACATAACGGTTCACCATACGTGCATGCTACGGGAATCACAAACTTCAACACAAGTATTTCTACCAATCCACAATTACTTACTAGCATGACTCTTAATATCACCATCTTTATATCTCAAAACTATATGCAAGGAATCAAACTTCTCATAGTATTCAATGCACTTAATATGAAAGTTTTTATTATATCCCTCTTGGATGCCTATTATATTAGGACCAAATTCATAACCTAAGCCAATTACCATGCTGTTTAAAGACTCTCAAAATAATATAAGTGAGGTACGAGAGTTCAATTATTTCTATAAAATAAAACACCACCGTGCTCTAAAAAGATATAAGTGAAGTACTAGAGCAAAATTGCCTAGCTCAAAAGATATAAGTGAAGCACATAGAGTATTCTAATAAATTCACGATTCGGCGTGTCCTTCTCAAAAAGATGTGTGCAGCAAGGATGATTGTGGCAAACTAAAAAGAAAAGACTCATATCATACAAGACGCTCCAAGCAAAACACATATCATGTGGTGAATAAAAATATAGCCTCAAGTAAATTTACCGATGGATTGAAGACGAAAGAGGGGATGCCTTCCGGGGCATCCCCAAGCTTAGGCTCTTTGGCATCCTTGAATATTCCTTGGGGTGCCTTGGGCATCCCCAAGCTTAGGCTCTTGCCACTCTTTATTCCATAGTCCATCAAATCTTTACCCAAACTTGAAAACTTCACAACACAAAACTCAACAGAAAACTCGTGAGATCCGTTAGTATAAGAAAAATAAATCACCACTTTAGGTACTGTTGTGAACTCATTCTTTATTTATATTGGTGTAATATATACTGTATTCCAACTTCTCCATGGTTCATACCCCCCGATACAACCCATAGATACATCAAAATAAGCAAACAACACATAGAAAACAGAATATGTCAAAAACAGAACAGTCTGTAGCAATCTGTAGACTTCGAATACTTATGTAACTCCAAAAATTCTGAAAAATTAGGAAAATCTGAGTAATTTCTATATCAATCTTGTGTAAAAATTTCAGACTCATTCGATGCTCTGGTGAATTTATAAAATTCCTGGACTGAGCGCAAAAGTTTCTGTTTTTCAGCAAAATCAAATCAACAATCACCGTAGACCATCCCAAAGGTCTTACTTGGCTCAAACACTAATTAAAATATAAAAACACAATTACTAAAGAGGTAATAATGTGTAAAACACACAAAAACAGAAACAAAAAACAAAAGCATAAAAATAAAATTGGGTTGCCTCCCAACAAGCGCTATTGTTTAACGCCCCTAGCTAGGCATAACGCAATAGATCTAGGTATTGTCATCTTTGGTATGCAATCCATAAGTAGCTCTCATAATAGATTCATAAGGTAATTTAATTCTCTTTCTAGGAAAGTGTTCCATGCCTTTCCTTAACGGAAATTGGAATCTAATGTTTCCTTCTTTCATATCAATAATTGCACCAATCGTTCTAAGGAAAGGTCTACCAAGAATAATAGGACATGTAGGATTGCAATCTATATCAAGAACAATGAAATCTACGGGCACATAATTCCTATTTGCAACAATAAGAACATCATTAATCCTTCCCATAGGTTTCTTAATAGTGGAATCCGCTAGATGCAAATTTAAAGAGCAATCATCAATTTCATGGAAACCTAGCACATCACATAAGGTTTTCGGAATCGTGGAAACGCTAGCACCCAAATCACACAAAGCATGGCACTCAAAATCTTTAATTTTAATATTTATAGTAGGTTCCCACTCATCATAAAGCTTTCTAGGTATAGAAACTTCCAACTCAAGTTTTTCTTCAAAAGATTTCATCATAGCATCAACGATATGTTTAGTAAAAGCTTTATTTTGATCATAAGCATGCGGAGAATTCAACATGGATTGCAACAAGGAAATACAATCAATCAAAGAACAATTATCATAATTGAAGTCCTTGAAATCCAAAAGAGTGGGTTCATTGCTATTTAAAGTTTTGACCTCTTCAATCCCACTTTTATCAATTTTAGCATTAAGATCTACAAACTCCAAATCATTGGGACGACTTTTAGATAAGGTTGACTTATCTCCAGTCCCATCTTTATCAATATTTATATTGGAAAACAAAGATTCAATAGGAGTCACATCAATCACTTTAAGATCTTCATCATTATTTTCACGAGAACACACTTTTTCAAGCCATTCACGCTTAGCACGCATTCTAGCGGTTCTTTCCTTACACTCATCAATAGAAATTCTCATAGCTTTTAAAGACTCATTAATATCACGCTTGGGTGGAGTAGATCTAATTTTCAAAGAATCAATCTCAAGCGAAATCCTATCAACGTTCCTAGCCAAATCATCAATCTTGAGCAATTTTCCTTCAATCGTAGCATTGAAAACCTTTTGCGAACTAATAAAATCTTTAATATTATTCTCAAGATCAGAGGGCATCTTATTATAATTTCCATAAGAATTGTTGTAAGAATTACCATAATTATTAGATGAATTACTAGGAAACGGCCTAGGATTGAAATTACCTCTATACGCGTTATTACCAAAATTGTTCCTACCAACAAAATTCACATCCATAGATTCATTATTATTTCCAATCAAAGAAGACAAAGGCATATCATTAGGATCAATAGGAGCACTCTTACTAGCAAACAATTTCATTAATTCATCCATCTTTTCACTCAAAGTATTTATTTTTTCAATAGCATGCACCTTTTTACTAGTAGGAGATCTTTCAGTATGCCACTGAGAGTAATTTGCCATAATATTATCTAGGAATTTAGTAGCTTCTCCTAATATGATTTCCATAAAAGTACCACCCGCGGCGGAATCTAAAAGATTTCTAGATGCAAAATTCAATCCCGCATAAAAAATTTGTATAATCATCCATAAACTCAAACCATGTGCGGGGCAATTTCTAATCATTAATTTCATCCTCTCCCAAGATTGTGCAACATGCTCATGATCAAGTTGCTTAAAATTCATTATATCGTTCCTAAGGGAGATGATCTTAGCGGGTGGAAAGTACTTGGAAATAAAAGCATCTTTACACTTATTCCATGAATCAATACTATTTTTAGGCAAAGATGAAAACCAAGTTTTAGCACGATCTCGTAGTGAGAACGGAAAAAGCTTCAATTTAACAATATCATTATCCACATCTTTCTTCTTTTGCATATCACACAACTCAACGAAAGTATTTAGATGGGATGCGGCATCTTCACTAGGAAGGCCGAAAAACTGTTCTTTCATAACAAGATTTAATTTCATAAGATTCCGCACTAGTGGCGGGAGCAATCGGAGTACTAATAAAATCATTATTATTAGTATTGGAGAAGTTGTTGGGGAACATAGTAATAATTCAAAAAAATTCCTACGTGTCACCAAGATCAATCTAGGATATGCTAGCAACGAGAGAGAGGGAGTGCATCTTCATACCCTTGAAGATCGCTAAGCGGAAGCGTTGCAAAGAACGCGGTTGATGGAGTCGTACTCGCGGCGATTCAAATCGCGGAAGATCCGATCCAAGCGCCGAACGGACGGCGCCTCCGCGTTCAACACACGTACAGCCCGGGGACGTCTCCTCCTTCTTGATCCAGCAAGGGGAGAGGAGAAGTTGAGGGAGAGCTCCGGCAGCACGACGGCGTGGTGGCGGTGGAGCTCGTGGTTCTCCGGCAGAGCTTTGCTAAGCACTATGGAGGAGGAGGAGGTGTAGGAGGGGGGAGGGCTGCGCCAGGGAAGGGGTGCAGCTCCCATGCGCCTCCCCACTATATATAGGGGTGGAGGGGGCTGGTTTCTTGCCCTCCAAGTCCATTGGGGCGTTGGCAAAGGTGGGAGGAAAGAAATCCCATCCTTTCCCTCCCCCACCGATTGTTATCCCCCCTTTTTAGGGATCTTGATCTTATCCCTTCGGGATATGATCTTATTCCTTCTAAGGGGGGATCTTGGTGCGCCTTGACCAGGGGTGTGGGGCCTTGCCCCCACTACCCACGTTCATATGGGTCCCCCCATGCAGGTGGGCCCCACTTCGGAACCTTCTAGAACCTTCCCGGTACAATACCCAAAAATCCCGAACATTTTCCGGTGGCCAAAATAGGACTTCCCATATATAAATCTTTACCTCCGGACCATTCCCGAACTCCTTGTGACGTCCGGGATCTCATCCGGGACTCCGAACAACTTTCGGTAACCACATACAATTCCCATTACAACTCTAGCGTCACCGAACCTTAAGTGTGTAGACCCTACGGGTTCGGGAACCATGCAGACATGACCGAGACACCTCTCCGGCCAATAACCGATAGCGGGATCTGGATACCCATATTGGCTCCCACATGTTCCACGATGATCTCGTCGGATGAACCACGATGTCGGGGATTCAATTAATCCCGTATACAATTCCCTTTGTCCATCGGTATGTTACTTGCCCGAGATTCGATCGTCGGTATCCCTATACCTTGTTCAATCTCGTTACCAGCAAGTCTCTTTACTCGTTCCGTAACACATGATCCCGTGACTAACTCCTTAGTCACATTGAGCTCATTATGATGATGTATTACCGAGTGGGCCCAGAGATACCTCTTCGTCACACGGAGTGACAAATCCCAGTCTCGATTCGTGCCAACCCAACAGACACTTTCGGAGATACCTGTAGTGCACCTTTATAGTCATCCAGTTACGTTGTGACGTTTGATACACCCAAAGCATTCCTACGGTATCTGGGAGTTGCACAATCTCATGGTATAAGGAAATGATACTTGACATTAGAAAAGCTCTAGCAGACGAACTACACGATCTTGTGCTATGCTTAGGATTGGGTCTTGTCCATCACATCATTCTCCTAATGATGTGATCCCGTTATCAACGACATCCAATGTCCATGGTCAGGAAACCATGACCATCTATTGATCAACGAGCTAGTCAACTAGAGGCTCACTAGGGACATGGTGTGGTATATGTATTCACACATGTATTACGGTTTCCGGTTAATACAATTATAGCATGAACAATAGACAATTATCATGAACAAGGAAATATAATAATAACCATTTTATTATTGCCTCTAGGGCATATTTCCAACAGTCTCCCACTTGCACTAGAGTCAATAATCTAGTTACATTGTGATGAATCGAACACCCTTAGAGTTCTGGTGCTGATCATGTTTCGCTCGTGGAAGAGGTTTAGTTAACGGATCTGCGACATTCAGATCCGTATGTACTTTACAAATATCTATATCTCCATCCTGAATGTAACCACGAATGGAGTTGAAGTGGCACTTGATGTGCTTGGTCTTCTTGTGAAACCTGGGCTCCTTGGCAATGGCAATAGCTCCAGTGTTGTCACAGAAGAGAGTCATCGGGCCCGACGCATTGGGAATCACTCCTAGGTCGGTGATGAACTCCTTCATCCAGACTCCTTCCTGCGCTGCTTCCGAAGCAGCTATGTACTCCGCTTCACATGTAGATGCCGCCATGACGCTTTGCTTGCAATTGCACCAGCTGACTGCCCCACCATTCAAAATATACACGTATCCGGTTGGTGACTTGGAGTCATCCGGATCTGTGTCGAAGCTAGCATCGACGTAACCCTTTACGACGAGCTCTTCGGCACCTCCATAAACGAGAAACATATCCTTAGTCCTTTTCAGGTACTTAAGGATATTCTTGACCGCTGTCCAGTGTTCCATTCTGGGATCACTTTGGTACCTCCCTACCAAACTTATGGCAAGGTTCACATCAGGTCTGGTACACAGCATGGCATACATAATAGAGCCTATGGCTGAGGCATAGGGGATGACACTCATCTTTTCTCTATCTTCTGCCGATGTTTGGCATTAAGCTGTGCTCAATCTCACACCTTGCAATACAGGCAAGAACCCCTTCTTGGACTGATCCATATTGAACTTCTTCAATATCTTGTCAAGGTATGTGATTTGTGAAAGACCAATGAGGCGTCTCGATCTATCTCTATAGATCTTGATGCCTAATATGTAAGCAGCTTCTCCAAGGTCCTTCATTGAAAAACACTTATTCAAGTAGGCCTTTATGCTTTCCAAAAGTTCTATATCATTTCCCATAAACAATATGTCATCCACATATAAAATGAGAAATGCTACAGAGCTCCCACTCACTTTCTTGTAAATACAGGCTTCTCCATAAGTTTGTATAAACCCAAACGCTTTGATCACCTCATCAAAGCAAATGTTCCAACTCCGAGATGCTTGCACCAACCCATAGATGGAGCGCTGGAGCTTGCATACCTTGTCAGCATTCTTAGGATCGACAAAACCTTCCGGCTGCATCATATACAATTCTTCCTTAAGGAAACCGTTAAGGAATGCCGTTTTGACGTCCATTTGCCAAATCTCATAATCATAAAATGCGGCAACTGCTAACATGATTCGGACGGACTTCAGCATCGCTACGGGTGAGAAAGTCTCATCGTAGTCAACTCCTTGAACTTGTCGATAACCCTTAGCGACAAGCCGAGCCTTATAGACGGTCACATTACCATCCGCGTCAGTCTTCTTCTTAAAGATCCATTTGTTTTCTATGGCTTGCCGATCATCGGGCAAGTCCACCAAAGTCCATACTTTGTTCTCATACATGGATCCTATCTCGGATTTCATGGCTTCAAGCCATTTGTTGGAATCCGGGCACGCCATGGCTTCTTCATAGTTCAAAGGTTCACCGTTGTCTAACAACATGATTTCCAGGACAGGGTTGCCATACCACTCTGGTGCGGAACGTGTCCTCGTGGACCTACGAAGTTCAGTAGTAACTTGATCCGAAGTTTCATGATCATCATCATTAATTTCCTCTCTAGTCGGTGCAGGCACCACAGAAACATTTTCCTGCGCTGCGCTACTCTTCGGTTCGAGAGGGGGTACAATTACCTCATCAAGTTCTACTTTCCTCCCATTTACTTCTTTCGAGAGAAACTCTTTCTCTAGAAAGGATCCATTCTTGGCAACAAAGATCTTGCCTTCGGATCTGAGGTAGAAGATATACCCAATAGTTTCCTTAGGGTATCCTATGAAGACGTACTTTTCTGATTTGGGTTCGAGCTTTTCAGGTTGAAGTTTCTTGACATAAGCATCGCATCCCCAAACTTTCAGAAACGACAGCTTAGGTTTCTTCCCAAACCATAATTCATACGGTGTCGTCTCAACGGATTTAGATGGTGCCCTATTTAAAGTGAATGCGGCAGTTTCTAATGCATATCCCCAAAATGATAGCGGTAAATCAGTAAGAGACATCATAGATCGCACCATATCCAATAGAGTACGATTACGACGTTCGGACACACCATTACACTGAGGTGTGCCAGGCGGCGTGAGTTGTGAAACAATTCCACATTTCCTTAAGTGCGTGCCAAACTCGTGACTCAAATATTCTCCTCCACGATCAGATCGTAAGAACTTTATTTTCTTGTCACGTTGATTCTCTACCTCACTCTGAAATTCCTTGAACTTTTCAAAGGTCTCAGACTTGTGTTTCATTAAGTAGACATACCCATATCTGCTTAAGTCATCAGTGAGGGTGAGAACATAACGATAGCCACCGCGAGCCTCAACGCTCATTGGACCGCATACATCGGTATGTATTATTTCCAACAAGTTGGTTGCTCGCTCCATTGTTCCGGAGAACGGAGTCTTAGTCATCTTGCCCATGAGGCATGGTTCGCACGTGTCAAATGATTCATAATCAAGAGACTCCAAAAGTCCATCTGCATGGAGTTTCTTCATGCGTTTGACACCAATATGACCAAGGCGGCAGTGCCACAAGTATGTGGGACTACCATTATCAACCTTACATCGTTAGGTATTCACACTATGAATATATGTAACATCACGTTCGAGATTCAATAAAAATAAACCATTGATCAGCGGGGCATGACCATAGAACATATCTCTCATATAAATAGAACAACCATTATTCTCGGATTTAAATGAGTAGCCATCTCGCATCAAACGAGATCCAGATACAATGCTCATGCTCAAAGCTGGTACTAAATAACAATTATTGATGTTTAAAACTAATCCCGAAGGTAGATGTAGAGGTAGCGTGCCGACGGCGATCACATCGACCTTGGAACCATTCCCGACGCGCATCGTCACCTCGTCCTTCGCCAGTCTCCGCTTATTCCGCAGCTCCTGTTTTGAGTTACAAATGTGAGCAACCGCACCGGTATCAAATACCCAGGAGCTACTACGAGCGCTGGTAAGGTACACATCAATAACATGTATATCATATATACCTTTGACGTTGCCGGCCTTCTTATCCGCTAAGTACTTGGGGCAGTTCCGCTTCGAGTGACCGGTTCCCTTGCAATAAAAGCACTCAGTCTCAAGCTTGGGTCCATTCTTGGGCTTCTTCCCGGCAACTGATTTACCGGGCGCGGCAACTGCTTTGCCGTCCTTCTTGAAGTTCTTCTTACCCTTGCCTTTCTTGAAACTGGTGGTCTTATTCACCATCAACACTTGATGTTCCTTTTTGATCTCCACCTCCGCTGATTTCAGCATCGAATATAACTCAGGAATGGACTTCTCCATCCCTTGCATATTGAAATTCATCACAAAGCTCTTGTAGCTAGGTGGAAGCAACTGGAGGATTCTGTCAATAACCGAGTCATCCGGAAGATTAACTCCCAGCTGAGACAAGCGGTTGTGCAACCCAGACATTTTGAGTATGTGCTCGCTGACAGAACTATTTTCCTCCATCTTACAACTGAAGAACTTGTCGGAGACTTCATATCTCTCGACCCGGGCATGATCTTGGAAAACCATTCTCAGCTCTTGGAACATCTCATATGCTCCGTGTTGCTCAAAACGCTTTTGGAGCCCCGGTTCTAAGCTGTAAAGCATGCCGCACTGAACCAGGGAGTAATCATCACTACGCGACTGCCAGGCGTTCATAACGTCTTGAGTTGCTAGGAAAATGGGTGCATCACCTAGCGGTGCATCAAGGACATATGCTTTCTTGGAAGCTATGAGGATGATCCTCAAGTTACGGACCCAGTCCGTATAGTTGCTTCCATCATCTTTCAGCTTGTTTTTCTCTAGGAACGCGTTGAAGTTGAGGGCAACATTAGTGTGGGCCATTGGATCTACAAGATAGATTGTAAAGACAATTTTAGACTAAGTTCATGATAATTAAGTTCATCTAATCAAATTATTTAATGAACTCCCACTCAGATAGACATCCCTCTAGTCATCTAAGTGATACATGATCCATATCGACTAGGCCGTGTCCGATCATCACGTGAGACGGACTAGTCATCAATGGTGAACATCTCCATGTTGATCGCATCTACTATACGACTCATGTTCGACCTTTCGGTCTCTCGTGTTCCGAGGCCATGTCTGTACATGCTAGGCTCATCAAGTCAACCTAAGTGTTTCGCGTGTGTAAATCTGGCTTACACACGTTGTATGCGAACGTTAGAATCTATCACACCCGATCATCACGTGGTGCTTCGAAACAACGATCCTTCGCAACGGTGCACACTTAGGGGGAACACATTTCTTGAAATTTTAGTGAGGGATCATCTTATTTATGCTACCGTCGTTCTAAGAAAATAAGATGTAAAAACATGATAAACATCACATGCAAATCATAAAGTAACATGATATGGCCAATATCATCTTGCGCCTTTGATCTCTATCTTCGGGGCGCGGCATGATCACCATCGTCACCGGCACGACACCATGATCTCCATCATCGTGTCTTCATGAAGTTGTCTCGCCAACTATTACTTCTACTACTATGGCTAACGGTTAGCAATAAAGTAAAGTAATTACATGGCGTTTTTGATTGACACGCAGGTTATACAATAAATTAAGACAACTCATATGGCTCCTGTCGGTTGTCATACTCATCGACATGCAAGTCGTGATTCCTATTACAAGAACATGATCAATCTCATACATCACATATATTTCATCACATCCTTTTGGCCATATCACATCACATAGCATACCCTGCAAAAACAAGTTAGACGTCCTCTAATTGTTGTTGCAAGTTTTACGTGGCTGCTATGGGTTTCTAGCAAGAACATTTCTTACCAACGCAAAAGCCACAACGGTGATATGCCAATTGCTATTTACCCTTCATAAGGACCCTCTTCATCGAATCCGATCCGACTAAAGTGGGAGAGACAGACACCCGCTAGCCACCTTATGCAACAAGTGCATGTCAGGCGGTGGAACCAGTCTCACGTAAGCGTACGTGTAAAGTCGGTCCGGGCCACTTCATCCCACAATACCGCCGAATCAAGATAGGACTAGTAACGGCAAGCAAATTGACCAAATCATCGCCCACAACTACTTGTGTTCTACTCGTGCATAGAATCTACGCATAGACCTAGCTCATGATGCCACTGTTGGGAAACGTAGTAATAATTCAAAAAAATTCCTACGTGTCACCAAGATCAATCTAGGAGATGCTAGCAACGAGAAAGAGGGAGTGCATCTTCATACCCTTGAAGATCGCTAAGCGGAAGCGTTGCAAAGAACGCGGTTGATGGAGTCGTACTCGCGGCGATTCAAATCGCGGAAGATCCGATCCAAGCGCCGAACGGACGGCGCCTCCGCGTTCAACACACGTACAGCCCGGGGACGTCTCCTCCTTCTTGATCCAGCAAGGGGAGAGGAGAAGTTGAGGGAGAGCTCCGGCAGCACGACGGCGTGGTGGCGGTGGAGCTCGTGGTTCTCCGGCAGAGCTTCGCTAAGCACTATGGAGGAGGAGGAGGTGTAGGAGGGGGGAGGGCTGCGCCAGGGAAGGGGTGCAGCTCCCATGCGCCTCCCCACTATATATAGGGGTGGAGGGGTCTGGTTTCTTGCCCTCCAAGTCCATTGGGGCGTTGGCAAAGGTGGGAGGAAAGAAATCCCATCCTTTCCCTCCCGCACCGATTGTTATCCCCCCTTTTTAGGGATCTTGATCTTATCCCTGTTGGGAAACGTTGCATGGGAAACAAAAATTTTCCTACGCACACACAAGATCTATCCATGGTGATGAGCATCTACGAGAGGGAGAGTGAATCTACATACCCTTGTAGATCGCTAAGCGGAAGCGTTTAAGAAACGCGGTTGATGTAGTCGAACGTCTCCGCGATCCAAATCGCAAGTCGTCCCTCGATCCGATCACGAACTAGCGCCGAACGGACGGCACCTCCGCGTTCAACACACGTACGGCTTGATGACGCCTTCACCTCCTCGATCCAGCGAGCGATGGTGAAGTAGTGGTTGAGTTCCAGCAGCACGACGGCGTGGTGATGGTGGTGAGGAACAATCTCTGCAGGGCTTCGCCAAGCGCTACGGAGATTATGACGGAGGAACTAGAGGGCTAGGGTTGCCGGCACACGGCTTGGGAAATCTTGATGTATCCCGTGTGCTAGCCCTGCCCCTCTATTTATATGTTGAGCCTTGGGGTCTAAACTTGGAGTAAAAGCCTCCTCCAGGTCGGTTTTGCCCGCACAAGGTCGGTTTGGCCCGCAGGGAAAGAGTCCAACTCGGATCCCTGCCGAACCGTGCACAGCCGCGCACAAGCGGTAGTACCGCTTCACACAAGCGGTAGTACCGCTTGGGCGGTAGTACCACTTCACACAAGCGGTAGTACCGCTCGGGCGGTAGTACCGCTTCACCAAGCGGTAGTACCGCTTACGCGGCAGAAAAACTACTTTTGCACTTTCCAATACCTCGTGGGCTTTATCCCTTTGGCCCATATAAAGTGTTGCTGCACCCGAACACTTCGGTAAACATCCGGAACCCCTTCCGGTGAATTCCGGAACCCTTCCGGAGATCAAAACACTATTATCACATATATCAATCTTTACCTCCGGACTATTCCGGAGATCCTCGTCATGTCCGGGATCTTATCCGGGACTCCGAACAACCTTCGGTCACCAACAAAATAACTCAACTATACTAATCGTCACCAAACGTTAAGTGTGTAGACCCTGCGGGTTCGAGAACTATGTAGACATGACCGAGACACCTCTACGATCAATAACCAATAGCGGGACCTGGATGCCCATATTGGCTCCTACATATTCTACGAAGATCTTTATCGGTCGAACCACTATGTCAAGGATTCAGTTAATCCCGTATGCTGTTCCCTTTGTTCTTCGGTATGTTACTTGCCCGAGATTCGATCGTCGGTATCTCTATACCTAGTTCAATCTCGTTACCGGCAAGTCTCTTTACTCGTTCCGTAATACAAGATCTCGTGGCTAACACTTTAGTCACATTGCTTGCAAGGCTCATTGTGATGTTGTATTACTGAGTGGGCCCTGAGATACCTCTCCGTCATACGGAGTAACAAATCCCAGTCTTGATCCATGCCAACCCAACAGACACCCTCGGAGATACCTGTAGAGCACCTTTATAGTCACCCAGTTACGTTGCGACGTTTGATACACACAAGGTACTCCTCCGATGTCAGGGAGTTGCATGATCTCATGGTCATAGGAACAGATACTTGACATGCAGAAAACAATAGCAATAAACTGACACGATCATATGCTACGTTCGTAGTTTGGGTCTTGTCCATCACATCATTCTCCTAATGATGTGATCCCGTTATCAAATGACATCTCATGTCAATGGCTAGGAAACCTTAACCATCTTTGATCAACGAGCTAGTCAACTAGAGGCTTACTAGGGACACAGTGTTGTCTATGTACCCACACATGTATTTGAGTTTCCAATCAATACAATTATAGCATGGATAATAAACGATTATCATGAACAAGGAAATATAATAATAACTAATTTATTATTGCCTCTAGGGCATATTTCCAACAGTCTCCCACTTGCACTAGAGTCAATAATCCAGTTCACATCACTATGTGATTTACATTGTAATGAATCGAACACCCATGCAGTTCTGGTGTTGTTCATGTTTAGCCCTTGGAAGAGGTTTAGTCATCGGATCTGCAACATTCAGATCCGTGTGTACTTTGCAAATATTTATGTCGTCCTATTTGATGTAATCGCGGATGGAATTGAAACGTCGCTTTATGTGTCTGGTCCTCTTGTGAAATCTTGGTTCCTTGGCTAGAGCAATGGCACCAGTATTATCACAAAACAGAGTCATTGGGTTAAGCGCACTAGGCACTACTCCAAGATCTGTCATGAACTCCTTCATCCAGACACCTTCCTTCGCCGCCTCTGAGGCAGCGATGTACTCCGCTTCGCATGTAGAATCTGCTACCACGCTTTGCTTGGAACTGCACCAGCTAACCGCACCCCCATTAAGAATAAACACGTATCCGGTTTGAGACTTAGAGTCATCCGGATCAGTGTCAAAGCTTGCATCGACGTAACCCTTTACGACGAGCTCTTGATCACCTCCATAAACGAGAAACATATCCTTAGTCCTTTTCAGGTACTTCAGGATATTCTTGACCGCCGTCCAGTGTTCCATTCCTGGATCACTTTGAAACCTTCCGACCATACTTATGGCAAGGCTGACATCGGGTCTTGTGCACAGCATTGCATACATGATAGAGCCTATGGCCGAAGCATAGGGGATGACACTCATCTTTTCTCTATCTTCTGCAGTCACTGGGCATTGAGTCTTACTCAACTTCACACCTTGCAATACAGGCAAGAACCCCTTCTTGGACTGATCCATTTTGAACTTCTTCAAAACTTTGTCAAGGTATGTGCTTTGTGAAAGTCCTATTAAGCGTCTCGATCTATCTCTATAGATCTTGATGCCTAATATGAAAGCAGCTTCTCCTAGGTCCTTCATTGAAAAACTCTTGTTCAAATATTCCTTCACGCTTTCCAGCATTTCTATATTGTTTCCAATCAGTAATATGTCATCCACATATAATATTAGAAACGCTATAGAGCTCCCACTCACTTTCTTGTAAATACAAGCTTCTCCGTAAACTTGTATAAACTCGAACGCTTTGATCACCTCATCAAAACGAAGATTCCAACTCCGAGATGCTTGCACCAGTCCATAAATGGATCGCTGGAGTTTGCAAACTTTGCCAGCATTCTCTGGATCAACAAAACCTTCTGGTTGCATCATATACAACTCTTCCTTAAGGAAACCGTTAAGGAACGCTGTTTTGACATCCATCTGCCAAATTTCATAATCGAAAAAGGTAGCTATTGCTAACATGATTCTGACGGACTTAAGCATCGCTACGGGTGAGAAGGTCTCATCGTAGTCAACTCCTTGAACTTGTGAAAAACCCTTTGCCACAAGTCGAGCTTTATAGACGGTGACATTGCCGTCCGCGTCCGTCTTCCTCTTAAAGATCCATTTGTTCTGAATGGCCTTACGCCCTTCAGGTAATACTTCCAAAGTCCACACTTTGTTTTCATACATGGATCCCATCTCGGATTTCATGGCCTCTAACCACTTCTTGGAATCCGGGCCCATCATCGCTTCTCCATAGCTCGTAGGTTCATCGTTGTCTAACAACATGACCTCTAAGACAGGGTTGCCGTACCACTCAGGAGCAGTACGCGTCCTTGTCGACCTACGAGGTTCGATAGCAACTTGATCCAAAGCTTCATGATCATCATCATTAACTTCCTCTTCAGCTAATGTAGGCTCCACAGAAACAACTTTCTGCGTTGCGCTACTCTCAGGTTGAAGTAAAGGTTCAACAACCTCATCAAGTTCTATCTTCCTCCCACTCAATTCTTTCGAGAGAAACTCTTTCTCAAGAAATGTTCCGTTTTTAGCGACAAACACTTTGCCTTCGGATCTGAGGTAGAAGGTATACCCAACTGTCTCTTTTGGGTATCCTATGAAGACGCATTTCTCCGCTTTGGGTTCCAGCTTTTCAGGCTGAAGCTTTTTGACATAAGCATCACATCCCCAAACTTTAAGAAACGACAGCTTTGGCTTCTTGCCAAACCAAAGTTCATATGGCGTCGTCTCAACGGATTTCGATGGTGCCCTATTTAAAGTGAATGCAGCTGTCTCTAATGCATAACCCCAAAATGATAGTGGCAAATCGGCAAGAGACATCATAGATCGCACCATATCCAATAAGGTTCGATTACGACGTTCGGACACACCATTACGTTGTGGTGTTCCAGGCGGTGTCAATTGTGAAACAATTCCACACTGTCTTAAGTGACTGCCAAACTCATAACTCAGATATTCTCCTCCTCGATCAGATCGTAGGAATTTAATCTTCTTGTTACGATGATTCTCAACTTCACTCTGAAATTGTTTGAACTTTTCAAATGTTTCAGACTTATGTTTCATTAAGTAAATATACCCATATCTACTTAAGTCATCAGTGAAGGTGAGAAAGTAACGATAACCACCGCGCGCCTCAATACTCATCGGACCACACACATCAGTATGTATGATTTCCAATAAGTCACTTGCCCGTTCCATTGTTCCAGAGAACGGCGTTTTAGTCATCTTGCCCATGAGGCATGGCTCACATGTGTCAAGTGATTCAAAATCAAGTGACTCCAAAAGTCCATCAGCATGGAGCTTCTTCATGCGTTTTACACCAATATGACCTAAACGGCAGTGCCACAAGAAAGTGGTATTATCATTATCAATTCTACATCTTTTGGCATCAATGTTATGAACATGTGTATCATTACTATCGAGATTCAATAAGAATAAACCCCTCACATTGGGTGCATGACCATAAAAGATATTACTCATATAAATAGAACAACCATTATTCTCTGATTTAAATGAGTAACCGTCTCGCAATAAACAAGATCCAGATATAATGTTCATGCTTAACGCAGGCACCAAATAACACTTATTTAGGTTCATCACTAATCCCGACGGTAATCGAAGAGCGAGCGTGCCGACGGCGATCACATCAACCTTGGAACCATTTCCCACGCGCATCGTCACTTCGTCCTTTGCCAGCCTCCGTCTATTCCGCAGTTCCTGTTTAGAGTTGCAAATATGAGCAACCGCACCGGTATCAAATACCCAGGCACTACAACGAGGGTTGGTAAGGTACACATCAATAACATGTATATCATATATACCTTGTTTGTTGTTGGCCGCCTTCTTGTCAGCCAAATACTTGGGGCAGTTCCGCTTCCAGTGTCCAGTTCCCTTGCAATGAAAACACACAGTTTCTGGTTTGGGTCCAGCCTTGGGTTTCTTCACGAGAGGAGCAACTGTTTTGCCACTCTTCTTGGAGTTACCCTTCTTACCCTTGCCATTTTTCTTGAAACTAGTGGTTTTATTGACCATCAACACTTGATGCTCCTTCTGAATTTCAGACTCAGCGGCTTTCAGCATCGCAAACAGCTCGGCGACTGACTTGTTCATCCCGTGCATGTTATAGTTCAACACGAAGCTCTTGTAGCTAGGTGGCAATGATTGAAGAACTCTGTCAGTGATAGCCTCTGGCGGAAGGGGCATCCCCAATTCAGCCAGACGGGTGGAGTACCCAGACATTCTGAGCACGTGATCACTGATAGACCCGTTCTCCTCCATCTTGCAAGCATAGAACTTATCGGAGATCTCATATCTCTCGATCCGGGCATTCTTCTGAAAGATAAACTTCAACTCCTGGAACATCTCATATGCTCCATGACGTTCAAAACGTCTTTGAAGTCCCGGTTCTAAGCCATACAACATTGCACATTGAACTATTGAGTAATCATCAGAACGAGCCTGCCAGGCGTTCACAACGTCTAGAGACTCAACTGGAGCGGGTGGATCACCAAGCGGTGCATCAAGGACATAAGCTTTCTGGGAAGCCGTAAGGATAATCCTTAGATTACGGGCCCAGTCCACAAAGTTACTTCCATCATCTTTCAACTTAGCTTTCTCTAGGAACACATTAAAATTCAGGGGTGCTACTGCGCGAGCCATGATCTACAACATAAATATAGCAAAGACAACTTAGACTATTGTTCTAGATAATGAGTTTAGTTAATCATATTACTTAAAAACTCCCACTCAAATTGACATCCCTCCGGTCATTCGAGTGTAACATGATCCAAATTCACCAACTCAAGTCCGATCATCACGTGAGTCGAGGTGGTTTCAATGGTGAACATCTTCATGTTGATCATATCTACTATATGACTCATGTTCGACCTTTCGGTCTCTTGTGTTCCGAGGCCATGTCTGTACATGCTAGGCTCGTCAAGTTTAACCCGAGTGTTCCGCACGTGCAACATGGCTTGCACCCGTTGTATGCGAACGTAGAGTCTATCACACCCGATCATCACGGCGTGTCTCGAAACGATGAACTTTCGCAACGGTGCACACTTGGGGAGAACACAATTTATCTTGAAATTTAAGTGAGGGATCACCTTATAATGCTACCGTCGTCCTAAGCAAAATAAGATGCATAAAAGGATTAACATCACATGCAAATCATAAGTGACATGATATGGCCATGAACTTGTGCTTTTGATCTCCATCTCCAAAGCACCGGCATGATCTCCATCGTCACCGGCATGACACCATGATCTCCATCATCTTGATCTCCATCAACGTGTCGCCATAAGGTTGCCGCGCCGACTGTTGCTTCCACGACTATTGCTAACGTTTAGCGATAAAGTAAAGCATTACATAGCGCTTAATGATTGACACGCAGGTCATACAATAATTAAAGACAACTCTATGGCTCCTGCCAGTTGCCGTACTCATCGACATGCAAGTCGTGATATTCTATACAACACATGATCATCTCATACATCACATATATCTCATCATGTAATTGGCCATATCACATTACAACATACCCTGCAAAAACAAGTTAGACGTCCTCTAATTGTTGTTGCAAATTTTACGTGGCTGCTACGGGTTTGCAAGAACCGTTCTTACCTACGCAAAACCACAACGTGGTGTAGTGATTGCTTTTTGATCTTCTAAAAGAACCCTCTTCATTGAAATCGATTCAACTAAAGTGAGAGAGACAGACACCCGCTAGCCATCTTTATGCAATGAAGTTACATGTTAGTTGAAGGAACCTGTCTCGCGTAAGTGTACGCGTAATGTCGGTCCGGGCCGCTTCATCTCACAGTACCGTCGAATCAAATATCAACTAGTAACGACAAGCAATATGTATACACCCACGCCCACAACTCGTTTGTGTTCTACTCGAGATCTCATCTACGCATAGACCTAGCTCAGATGCCACTGTTGGGAAACGTTGCATGGGAAACAAAAATTTTCCTACGCACACACAAGATCTATCCATGGTGATGAGCATCTACGAGAGGGAGAGTGAATCTACATACCCTTGTAGATCGCTAAGCGGAAGCATTTAAGAAACGCGGTTGATGTAGTCGAACGTCTCCGCGATCCAAATCGCAAGTCGTCCCTCGATCCGATCACGAACTAGCGCCGAACGGATGGCACCTCCGCGTTCAACACACGTACGGCTTGATGACGCCTTCACCTCCTCGATCCAGCGAGCGATGGTGAAGTAGTGGTTGAGTTCCAGCAGCACGACGGCGTGGTGATGGTGGTGAGGAACAATCTCTGCAGGGCTTCGCCAAGCGCTACGGAGATTATGACGGAGGAACTAGAGGGCTAGGGTTGCCGGCACACGGCTTGGGAAATCCTGATGTATCCCGTGTGCTAGCCCTGCCCCTCTATTTATATGTTGAGCCTTGGGGTCTAAACTTGGAGTAAAAGCCTTCTCCAGGTCGGTTTTGCCCGCACAAGGTCGGTTTGGCCCGCAGGGAAAGAGTCCAACTCGGATCCCTGCCGAACCGTGCACAGCCGCGCACAAGCGGTAGTACCGCTTCACACAAGCGGTAGTACCGCTTGGGCGGTAGTACCGCTTCACACAAGCGGTAGTACCGCTCGGGCGGTAGTACCGCTTCACCAAGCGGTAGTACCGCTTACGCGGCAGAAAAACTACTTTTGCACTTTCCAATACCTCGTGGGCTTTATCCCTTTGGCCCATATAAAGTGTTGCTGCACCCGAACACTTCGGTAAACATCCGGAACCCCTTCCGGTGAATTCCGGAACCCTTCCGGAGATCAAAACACTATTATCACATATATCAATCTTTACCTCCGGACTATTCCGGAGATCCTCGTCATGTCCGGGATCTTATCCGGGACTCCGAACAACCTTCGGTCACCAACAAAATAACTCAACTATACTAATCGTCACCAAACGTTAAGTGTGTAGACCCTGCGGGTTCGAGAACTATGTAGACATGACCGAGACACCTCTACGATCAATAACCAATAGCGGGACCTGGATGCCCATATTGGCTCCTACATATTCTACGAAGATCTTTATCGGTCGAACCACTATGTCAAGGATTCAGTTAATCCCGTATGCTGTTCCCTTTGTTCTTCGGTATGTTACTTGCCCGAGATTCGATCGTCGGTATCTCTATACCTAGTTCAATCTCGTTACCGGCAAGTCTCTTTACTCGTTCCGTAATACAAGATCTCGTGGCTAACACTTTAGTCACATTGCTTGCAAGGCTCATTGTGATGTTGTATTACTGAGTGGGCCCTGAGATACCTCTCCGTCATACGGAGTAACAAATCCCAGTCTTGATCCATGCCAACCCAACAGACACCCTCGGAGATACCTGTAGAGCACCTTTAGAGTCACCCAGTTACGTTGCGACGTTTGATATACACAAGGTACTCCTCCGATGTCAGGGAGTTGCATGATCTCATGGTCATAGGAACAGATACTTGACATGCAGAAAACAATAGCAATAAACTGACATGATCATATGCTACGTTCGTAGTTTGGGTCTTGTCCATCACATCATTCTCCTAATGATGTGATCCCGTTATCAAATGACATCTCATGTCAATGGCTAGGAAACCTTAACCATCTGTGATCAACGAGCTAGTCAACTAGAGGCTTACTAGGGACACAGTGTTGTCTATGTACCCACACATGTATTTGAGTTTCCAATCAATACAATTATAGCATGGATAATAAACGATTATCATGAACAAGGAAATATAATAATAACTAATTTATTATTGCCTCTAGGGCATATTTCCAACAATCCCTTCGGGATATGATCTTATTCCTTCTAAGGGGGGATCTTGGTGCGCCTTGACCAGGGGTGTGGGGCCTTGCCCCCACTACCCACGTTCATGTGGGTCCCCCCATGCAGGTGGGCCCCACTTCGGAACCTTCTAGAACCTTCCCGGTACAATACCCAAAAATCCCGAACATTTTCCGGTGGCCAAAATAGGACTTCCCATATATAAATCTTTACCTCCGGACCATTCCCGAACTCCTTGTGACGTCCGGGATCTCATCCGGGACTCCGAACAACTTTCGGTAACCACATACAATTCCCATTACAACTCTAGCGTCACCGAACCTTAAGTGTGTAGACCCTACGGGTTCGGGAACCATGCAGACATGACCGAGACACCTCTCCGGCCAATAACCGATAGCGGGATCTGGATACCCATATTGGCTCCCACATGTTCCACGATGATCTCATCGGATGAACCACGATGTCGGGGATTGAATTAATCCCGTATACAATTCCCTTTGTCCATCGGTATGTTACTTGCCCGAGATTCGATCGTCGGTATCCCTATACCTTGTTCAATCTCGTTACCAGCAAGTCTCTTTACTCGTTCCGTAACACATGATCCCGTGACTAACTCCTTAGTCACATTGAGCTCATTATGATGATGTATTACCGAGTGGGCCCAGAGATACCTCTCCGTCACACGGAGTGACAAATCCCAGTCTTGATTCGTGCCAACCCAACAGACACTTTCGGAGATACCTGTAGTGCACCTTTATAGTCATCCAGTTACGTTGTGACGTTTGATACACCCAAAGCATTCCTACGGTATCTGGGAGTTGCACAATCTCATGGTCTAAGGAAATGATACTTGACATTAGAAAAGCTCTAGCAGACGAACTACACGATCTTGTGCTATGCTTAGGATTGGGTCTTGTCCATCACATCATTCTCCTAATGATGTGATCCCGTTATCAACGACATCCAATGTCCATGGTCAGGAAACCATGACCATCTATTGATCAACGAGCTAGTCAACTAGAGGCTTACTAGGGACATGGTGTGGTCTTTGTATTCACACATGTATTACGGTTTCCGGTTAATACAATTATAGCATGAACAATAGACAATTATCATGAACAAGGAAATATAATAATAACCATTTTATTATTGCCTCTAGGGCATATTTCCAACAGAAGTCACACAACTTGGTATTCTCTTGAGTCATCGTGACAAAGCAAGCAATCAAGCACACAAGCAAGCAAAAAAGCAAACGAAAAGACGAACGGAAGAAGGGCGAATAAAAAGGCAAATCTTTTTGGTTTTTTCTGAAAATCGTTTTAGAAGTGGGGGAGAGGAAAACGAGAGGCAAATGGCAACTAATGTAAATGCAAGAGAAGAGTTTGTGATGGGTACTTGGTAGGCTTGATGTAGATCTCCCCGGCAGCGGCGCCAGAAATCCTTCTTGCTACTTCTTGAGCTTGCGTTGGTTTTCCCTTGAAGAGGAAAGGGTGATGCAGCAGAGTAGATAAGTATTTCCCTCAGTTGTTGAGAACCAAGGTATCAATCCAGTAGGAGACACAAGCAAGTCACCAATAGATGCACCTACACAAATAATCAAACACTTGCACCCAACGCTATAAAGGGGTTGTCAATCCCTTCACGGTTACTTGCAAGGATGAGATCCAATAGAGATAGATGGGAAAGAATACTAAAACGAAAAGTAAAACGGTAAATAGATCTGAAAATATAATATGGAAAATAAACCCGGGGGCCATAGGTTTCACTAGAGGCTTCTCTCTTGAAGGCAAATAATACGGTGGGTGAACAAATTACTGTCGAGCAATTGATAGAAAAGCGCATAGTTATGACGATATCCAAGGCAATGATTATGCATATAGGCATCACGTCCGTGTCAAGTAGACCGAAACGATTCTGCATCTACTACTATTACTCCACACATCGACCGACTCCTGCCTGCATCTAGAGTATTAAGTTCATGAAGAACAGAGTAACGCATTAGGTAAGATGACATGATGTAGAGGGATAAACTCAAGCAATATGATGAAAACCCCATCTTTTTATCCTCGATGGCAACAATACAAATACGTGCCTCGCTACCCCTACTTTGTCACTGGGTGAGGACACCGCAAGATTGAACCCAAAACTAAGCACTTCTCCCATTGCAAGAATTACCAATCTAGTTGGCCAAACCAAACCAATAACTCGAAGAGACTTGCAAAGATATGAAATAATGCATATAAGAATTTAGAAAAGACTCAAATAATATTCATAGATAATCTGATCATAAACCCATAATTCATCGGATCTCGACAAACACACCGCAAAAGAGTATTACATCAGATAGATCTCCATGAAGATCATGGAGAACATGGTATTGAAGATCATAGAGAGAGAAGAAGCCATCTAGCTACTAGCTATGGACCCAAAGGTCTATGGTGGACTACTCACGCGTCATCGGAGGGGCAATGGTGTTGATGTAGATGCCCTCCGTGATCAAATCCCCCTCCGGCAGATTACCGGAAAAGGCTCCCAGATGGGATCTCACGGGAACAGAGGCTTGCGGCGGCGGAAAAGTAATTTTGTGGCTTGTTCTGGTATTGGGGGAATATTTAGGAATTTATAGGCCGAAGAATAGGGTTAGGAGGTCTGCCGTGGGGCCACAAGCCAGGCCCCCCCCCCTAGGGCGCGCCCTGGTGGCTTGTCGCCACACGGCAGGTCTCCTGCCTTCATCTCCAAGTCTGGTACGTTTCTTCTGGTCCAAGAAAAATCATCCCGAAGATTTTATTCCGTTTGGACTCCGTTTGATATTCCTTATCTGCAATACTCAAAAACAAGGAAAAAACAAAAACTGGCACTGGGCACTAAGTTAATAGGTTAGTCCCAAAAATAATATAAAATAGCATATTAATGCATATAAAACATCCAAAACAGATAATATAATAGCATGAAACAATCAAAAATTATAGATACGTTGGAGACATATCACGCGGCCCCCTGCCTTTCGCGCCTGGCGCGGTCCCACAGTACAACAACGCCGAGGCCGAGATGGGGGAGATCATCAACACCGGCTCCGCCGCGGCCGCGTCGTGCCCCGGGTTTGGTGCGCAAGAGGCGGAGGACATCGGCGACATGGACAACGTCGAGGGCGACGAGCCCGAGGAGGAGGAGGAGGAGGAGATGGAGGTGGAAGAGCCGGTGCCGGAACCCACGCCGCCGGCGAAGGGCAAAGGGAAAAAGAAGAAGCCAAGGTGTGCCAATGGGATGCCGGGCGAGCCCCGCATCAAGTGGACGGCAAAGGAGGATGTGTGCCTCGCCGAAGCGTGGAAGCAGGTCAGCCAGGACCCTATCACCGGCGCGAACCAGAACACCGACACGTACTGGACGAGGATCAAGGCGGCCTTCGACGAGCACAAGTTGGTCGATCCCGAGTTCACCGGCACATACATGGAGCGCGGCGCCAAGGCCATGTCCAACCATTGGGCGAGCATTCAAATGGCGTGCAACAAGTGGCATGGCATCCAGGAACAGGTCCATGCTCGCCCGGAAAGCGGCGCGAACGTCGAACAACAGGTATGTTCGAACACCCGACTTCGCCGTCCTTCGTCGTGTTCGCCGACACTTGTCCTTTCCTGCAAATGGTTTGGATGTTCGACTTGTTTCGCCGGGACAGCGACACCGATTCCGACTTCAAGTTCCTCCATGTGTTCACCCAGATCGAGTCCTGCGAGAAATGGGTCGAGGTCCGACTTGCGCTCGCCAACAAGGACGGCGTGTACAACCCAGACGCGCCTGTCGCTGGGGCGACCATATTTTTGTAAACAATCAAGTTAGAGAAATGACCGACATTTTTAATTTTTTGACCAGAAAATCTAATGTCTTACTGTGGCACATTTCGCTGTCAAGGTTTTAAAATCAAAATTTGTTGCTTAGTAATCAACATTTTCTCTCTAATTTTCCTGTGAAAACAGCACATAGTTATCGTCAACTTGGAGAAACTGTTAAATAAATTGTAGATAAACACGTACCTGTACTGCTAGCAGATGGCCTCAAGAACAAAGCGGACACTAACGTATGGCCGGATAATCACATTATTGCCAAGAACCACCCACTAAGGGCATGTACAAAGGGGTTGAGCCAGCTGTCTATAAGCAGGCCCATGTAGGATTTTTTATGACGTGGATGAAAGAGAAGGATGAGAGAGAACCCGTCCGTCGGTATAATTACCGATCGTCTAATCGCTTAACAATCGCTCCTTAAAGACAGCACTCCTCCCGTTGTACGACGGGTGTCTGCAACACCAGCATTTTTTCTTTCAAGGATCGGTTCAAGTTCTCCCGTGGGCCTATACAGACAACTAACTAGACGATGCATTGTACAAGATGTTTGTAGTAATTACTAAATCTGACATGGACAGAGATTATAAATAAGGGCCGTCTAAACTGTTGCACATGCCCTAATTGCCATATTTAATCAGGCGTAAGTCAATTAACACAACCTTTCCAATTTTTACAGCCTGGAAAACACACCGGTGTGTTCCCACAGTGGAACGGGGGGGGGGGGGGGGGGGGGGGGGGCAGGATCCATGATTGCTAGGCTGGTGCACGCGAGAAAGATCTGACAACTGTTTCATTGCCAAAATTGACACTTCCTTCATATTACCCCCGCCCTTCCCGTCTCCTTAGCCGCTCCCACTGCCCAACATTTACTGTTCTTCTTCCCCAAGCTAGTCGCACACTCACTAGAACACTTCCCCACTCCCAAGTTCTTGTTAGAATAAATCCTAGGCACACCGTCGATCATCCAAGGACCAAGCAATCACATGAGCATGACACCGAGATTTGTTAACGAGGTTCACCGATATGGTTACATCCCCGGGGCATGACTACGGGCGCTCCTCCCCGTGACACCGTCACAATACCGCACCCTGGCCGCCCTGGGCACCGGCACATGCCGCCGGCTCCCCCTGCGTTCCTGTGCTATTATATTGGCATAGGTTACATCGTGTGTCTACCCCCGCTATATATGAGAGGCCTAGGATACAAGTGTCCTATTAGGACACGACTCCATATCCTATGTAAACACAAAACAACTACAAGTCCAACTGTAACCTACCTTGTACACAATATTCGACACAACTCTAACAAACTCCACCTTGACGAATATTCTCCACCACCTTGAGTTCGTCCATGCGTCAAACTTCCATGTACATTGGACTTGAGTTTACCCATGAGCACCGCTGCTACTCCAAAGACTCCATATGACTCCACCTGCAACTTGTAGTTCCTTCTTTTCTTGACCACAGTCAACGCTCGAGCGAAATTAAGTTCCACATTACTCTTGTTTGCGCTTCCAACTTCCAGAGTATTCAACACCATCACACACCGATCACTGACCTGCGTGAAAATGAACAACTCACATATTGGGTGTCACACAAAAGAGTTACCTGAACTCAACATCACCGCTCTTTTCTTGACCGCCTGTCTGAAACTTGAAGGAATTTCACCATTGCTTGTAGTCATCCCGAGTCAAATTCGCAGTTGTCTCATCACATGTATGACCACCAGAGCCCTGGCCCGTCTCCATGTCCCGTGCATACCGCACACCTCGCCGCTATTACCGCGTCGAGCCTTCGCTGTCCCGGTCGAGTCTCAAGGGTCGCGAACCCTGATACGGGGCACGCCCGTGTGCGTCGATCTTTCACGAATTGGAGGTGGATTTGTGAATGAACACGAAGAACACGAAGAACACGAGGGGGAAATCACAAGGGAAACACTCAAAACAAGTCCAATCACACATCCACTATGCTCACATCCACACAAGATCCACAAAGATACAATAACAACAAAGGGAAATAGGATACATGGTAGAGTTCATCCCAAATCCCATAGGGAGATGAGGCCTTGGAATCCCGGAGGATCTTCCCTTGCAAAGGGGCCTTGACATCCACTAGGGGTCTTCTCACATAGAGGCATCTACTCCATGGGAGAGGTAGTGGAAGGAGCAAAGGCTCATCTAATCTATGAGCTAAACAAATCCTAACCCTAGAAAGGAGGAGGAGGGGTCCCTTATATAGTGCTAGTGGAGATAGGGGCGAGAGAGAGATGATACATGGGCCTTTGGCCCGCGTCTGCCCGCACAGGGGCCGGGTGTCCGGGGCTTCATGGGGGTGCCGGATGTCCGGGCTGTGGAGGCCGGATGTCCGGGGCTCGGATGCCTGGCTTCGCGCGGTTCTGGTCTCCTCACGCCGGATTTCCGGGCAGGGGCGCCGGATATCCGGCCTGTCTTGTGGCGCCGGATGTCCGGGGGTCGGCCGGATGTCCGGGCCCTGTTGCCTCAGCTGCAACTTGCCCTTGGCGCCAGAGGGATCTCCAGGGGCCGGATGTCCGGGGCCTGGGAAGTTGCTTGGCCTTCTTCCGTCGTCGCTTCCATGCTTCCCTCGCGGATGGTGTAGTTGTACGTAGGTGCCGGCACTCCTCCTCGTCATCCGTGAAGATCCGACAATACCTATGTATGCACACGAGGGGAGTGTCAAGTAGTATACCATCCTCGAAGGGGTCAAGTGAACACATGTAAGGGAGATGATTCACCTTTATGTATGTGAAGTAGTTGTGGCACGTGTCACTTGCCAAACGGACTCTTGTCATGGTGATGTCCGTAGGATGCTCCGTATCATCCCCTACCCCTTGGGAAAGATCCGTCCTCAGATCAAAATCCAAATCACCATGGGAAAGAGATGGCATCGCCGTGTATAAGTGGACGATCAACAAGCACTTATCATCATCAAGTTCTAAAGGGGCACTCTCCAATGTCTCACCGCCTAGGAATTCCTTCAAAAGGAGAAAATACGACAAACACTTGGAAAAACAAATGTGGTTAGCGTTAGTGCAAAACCAAGCATTCGAGTGGTGAATCACCGCACAAGTGTTGTCATCATGCATAACATATGGTGTGACAAGGGATTGTGTCATGGCATGTAAGCATACAAATTGAGCACAAGCAATGCAATCATGGAAAAAAGTTGAGGTAGGGATGCAAATATGTGTGACAATATAACAAGCATCTACCTCATGGTCATAGCACTCATGCACAAAGCAATCAACGAAGGGTCGATGGTGGGCATATGAATCATTCACGACACCAAGTATAATGTAGTGTCTAAACACATGGAGCAATCCAAAGTGCAAGACAATCCAAGCATAATGTGCACATGGTGTAGTGAAGATAGTGAGGCACTCAACACAATAGAAAGAGCAATTGGTCATCATGTGTGAGGCAATGAAGTCAAGCATGTAGTAAGCAATGTGGCATGGCAAATGTGAAGAATGGACATTGTTGCAACCAAGCATATGATAGGAGCAAACAATGCACAAGTTGGATGCAACACACAAGGTATATATGTATAGAGGCATGGAATGATGGCAATCAAGAATGGAAGCATCATCTCTCACATGTGTGCAAGTAAGTGGTCCAAGATGACCAATATGTGTCATGATACAAGCAACACAAGTAGGATGATCCACAATATCCATGCTCAAGAAGGATGTCACCTTGAAAACTTGTCCTTGTGCTTTCTTCACAATGTCGATGTGCAAGCACGTGCGATGTAGAATCGCGTCGGTGTAGCATGGCTCACTCTCAAGAGCTCGAATGGTCAACTCATGTGAAGTGGAAGTTGACATGTAGTCGAAGTATCCTACACATACACACAACAAAGAAAACAATGTATGTGCATGGTAGACGAACACATCATCCATCATGATGGTTCTCAAGTAGAAGAGGTGCGCGTAGTCCTTGCGCGAGGGGAATGGTTGGAGACACATTCCGGTGAATCCCAAAACATCGGTGCTCTCAAGAGCTCTTTTCGTCAACTCATGGGATTGTGAGGTTGACGAGTATTCGTGAGTACCTACACAACAAGGATACACACGAAACAAAGTGTGTGTGTGGTAAATGTACACATCATCCATCATGATGTGTATGTGCATGTGTGAGTTAGCACAAGAAAAACAATGCTCAAAGAAATTTGAGGCATGGTATATGAATACGTCATCCATCATGCAATGATAGTTATTATGCTCAACATGATTGGGACGCAAATTGTAGCAAGTATGTGGCACAAGCATATCATGCATATCAATGGCAAGCATATCGTGCACACAATTATGGGAATCATGCAATGTATGGAATGGAACAAAATCTCCTGATAGGTATGAGGAAACTATGGGGGTCCCCTCATGTGCAATAGCGGAGGCATAATATGGAGAATATGGCCAATATCCAAAACAATGCATATCCGAAGCTAGGTGGTCATGGCATGTCATATGTGAGCAATTGCGCAAATGATGCAAAGGGAGCATGGCAATATCATCACAAGAAAAGCAAATGCCAATAACCATGGGTTTGTCATCTATGCCATATGAGCAAATGGGATTAATTTTTATGGGATAGGCATAGTCGCTACGGTGAGATTGCAAAGATGCAATATGTGAAATTTCACGCATAGCATATGACAAGTTTAGCGATTGTCAAACATGATGTGACCAATAGAATTTTCACAAGATATCCTATGCAATATGGCATCACAACTAATAGACTCCACATGAGAATCGTCAAACTCATCGTAAATGGGCAATTCATCACATGAGGAAATCGCATAATCATAAAGCATGGAAATAGGGTGATCATCATCATGCAAGTAATCAATGTCACGATAGTCCACTAGTGGGACAAGTGAGGAACCATCACCTATGTTACCTTTAAATCTCCGCTCATGAGATGTAGGTGAGGTGGGAAGGACCAACTCGTGGTCATCATCATCGTGATGGAACCATGTGGGGGGTGCATCATATTCCACCATGGCCATCGTCTTGTCCAAAGGGAGGACGAAGTCGTCAATGATCGGCGCGTCATCGTACATGGGACCTAGCACCAAATGGGAAGACACAATAGAGGTAGAGGTTAAGTTGTTAGAAATCGAAATGGCCTCACATGCCTCATCAACTACCTCACACTCTCTATGTGGTGGTGTCTCACTCACTCCCTCTAGGTAGTTGCACTCAAACTCACATATGGTGGAGTCACTCATCTCACTCATGTGGTGGGGGTTGTGGCTCTCCTCACATGGGAATTGGGACAACTCATCATATATGGGGCTAGTGGTGAAGTCACTCTCACTCTCAATATGGTGGCATAAGTCTCTCAACTTATCTCCAAACGCCGCCATGGTCGAAGGGAAGATTCCATGCTCAACCAACTCATCACCGTCGCCGTGGATGAAGGCCGAAAATGGCACATCATCACTCTCGCCTCCAACGATGAAAGCATCATCCTTGCTCGCCACCTTGTCGTTCGCCTCCAAAGCATGTTCCGTGAGTGGCTCCGTAGTCGTGGTCGTCACCGCGCCGTCTTCAAAAAGAGTCGTGGTAGACTCGGCATCGTCAATGCCACAAAGAGGGATGGCGGTGAAGTCGGACTTGGGAGCGTCATCTTGGAGCTTGTCAGGCTTGGACATCTTGGTGGTACCATCCTCATGCTCGTCGTCATGGAGCTTGGTCGTCGCGAAGTGTGCTCGGGGTCGAGTAGCCTTGGACTTGAGTTCTTGTTCCGCCTTGAGAGCACCAACATAGATGTCGTCGAGAGACTCGTAGTTGTTGTGGAAGATAGGCTTGGCGAAGTCGTTGTTCAATCCCATCATAGAGTGGAACTTCATCCAAATGGGGTCGTCCACACCGGCTCGTCGCAAGGCTTTCTTCATCTTCATGAAGTACTCATCGAGAGACATGGATCCTTGTATGGTGTTCTCCAAGTGGCGGTTAAGATGTTCCGTGTATGTAGAAGGCACAAACTCTCGCCGCAACGCTTTCTTCAACTTGGACCAACTCATGTCGAAGCTCGTCGAAGATGTGTGAAGCCACCATGTCGACGCGTCGCCGTGGAAGTTTCTTGTGGCGCACTTCACTTGATCTTCGGAAGGGACGTGAAGTAGCTTGAGGTAGTAGTCCATCTTGCGCTCCCAATCGAGATACTCCTCGGGGTCTTGACTCCCAAAGAAAGGAATCTCGTGGTCGATGTCGAGGTTGTAGTAGCTCGTGGAAGGCACGGACTTGAGCTTGGGGAGCTTCTCTTGAGGTGCTTGTCGGCGAAGATGCCGCATTTCCAAAGGCGAAGATGCCTTGAAGTCGCTTGGCGAAGATGCCAAGGTAAGTGGTGAAGTCATCGAGCGGTGGTTGGTGTCGAGCTCGTGACCTTCACACTTGTTCTTTGTTGGACGCCTTGATGTTGACGTCGTTATTTCTTCATGTCGTAGATGGTGTCGATGCCGAGGTGATATTGCCGAAGATGGTAGCTCGGAAGCATGTGGACTTGAGCGTCTTCTCGAAGATGAGGAAGACCGCTTGCCGGTGTTGATGAGGACCTTGAGCTCCTCCATTTGAGCATCCTGTTGGAAATATGCCCTAGAGGCAATTAATAAAGTGTTTATTATCATATTTCTCCGTTCATGATAATGGTTTATTATTCATGCTAGAATTGTATTGACCGGAAACTTAATACATGTGTGGATAATAGACAAATACTGAGTCCCTAGTAAGCCTCTACTAGACTAGCTCGTTGATCAAAAGATGGTCAAGATTTCCTGACCATGGACATGAGTTGTCATTTGATAACAGGATCACATCATTAGGAGAATGATGTGATGGACATGACCCAACCGTTAGCATAGCAAATGATCGTTCAGTTTATTGCTATTGCTTTCACTATGTCAAATACACGTTCCTCTGACCATGAGATCATGCAACTTCCGGATACCGTAGGAATACTTTGGGTGTATCAAACGTCACAACGTAACTGGGTGATTATAAAGGTGCACTACAGGTATCTCCGAAAGTGTTTGTTGAGTTGGCATGGATCGAGATTGGGATTTGTCACTCCGACTATCGGAGAGGTATCTCTGGGCCCTCTCGGTAATACAGCATCACAGAAGCCTTGCAAGCACCGTGACTAAAGAGTTAGTTGCAAGATGATGTATTACGGAACGAGTAAAGAGACTTGCCGGTAACGAGATTGAACTAGGTATTAGATACCGACGATCGAATCTCGGGCAAGTAACATACCGCCGGACAAAGAGAACAACGTATGTTGACATATGAGGTTCACCGATAAAGATCTTCGTGGAATATGTAGGAACTAATATGAGCATCCAGGTTCCGCTGTTGGTTATTGACCGGAGAGTCGTCTCGGTCATGTCTACATCATTCCCGAACCCGTAGGGTCCGCACACTTAAGGTTCGATGACGATTTAGTATTATATGAGTTATGTGATTGGTGGCCGAAGTTTGTTCGGAGTCCCGGATGAGATCACGGACATGACGAGGAGTCTCGAAATGGTCGAGAGGTAAAGATTCATATATTGGAAGGCTATATTCGGACGTCGGAAAGGTTCCGAGTGATTCGGGTATTTTTCGGAGTACCGGGGAGTTACGGGAATTCACCGGGAGAAGTAATGGGCCTTATTGGGCCATACGGGAAAAGGAGAGGCAGGCCACGTGAGGAGGCGCGCGCCCCCCCTTGCCCAAACCGAATTGGACTAGGGGAGGGGGCGCAGCCCCCTCTTTCCTTTCCCTCTCCCTTCCCCCTTTCCTACTCCGTATGGGAGGTGGAATCCTACTAGGACTAAGGAGTCCTAGTAGGACTCCCCACACTTGGCGCACCCCTAGGGGGCCGGCCTCCTCCCTCTCATCCTTTATATACGGGGGCAAGGGGGCACCCCAAGGTACACAATTGTCCCATAGCCGTGTGCGGTGCCCCGATCTCCGTTTTCCACCTCGGTCATATTTTCGGAGAGCTTAGGCGAAGCCCTGCCGGAATCACTTCACCGTCACCGTCGCCACGCCGTCGTGCTGACGGAACTCATCTACTACCTCGACATCTTGCTGGATCAAGAAGGCGAGGAACGTCACCGAGCTGCACGTGTGTAGAACTCGGAGGTGCCGTACGTTCGGTACTCGATCGGTGGAGCTCGAAGGATTGTTCGACTACATCAACCGCGTTGTGAGACGCTTCCGCTAACAGTCTACGAGGGTACGTAGACACACTCTCCCCTCTCGTAGCGATGCATCTCCATGGATAGATCTTGCGTGAGCGTAGGAATTTTTTTGAAATTCATGCTCCGTTCCCCAACACATCCAACTTGGCGTCGATGAAGTTCTTCATGGCATCGAACTCGTCATTGTTGTTGTAGACCGAAGGAGATGATGTGCTTTGCCTATCCATCACAATACTCGAGCAAAGGTGAGTGGGAAATGAGATAAACAATACCAAAATACCGTTTCCCAAAGTTGAGGATGTATCCCGTTTCACTCAATGTGAAATGCAAGAATAGGGGAATTGGTACCGGACTTGTTCACTCACACTTACAAAGTAAAGCTTATCGAGTGGCTCGGTTAGGACAAGTGGCACAAAATTCAAGCAATTGTCAATTCAAGATATCGAAAATGTTGAGAAAGATTCACAAAATTGCAATGCAAAGCAAATAGATCAATAGCTATGGTGGCACTAGGAACACACACACGGATAGATAAATGGGATCCGCGCAACCAAGTAATGAGCACAAAATTGAGAGACCCGGGAAAAGCTCGTGTTGCACGGATACTAGAAGAGACAATAGCTCGATTGCTCAAATGGGCTAGATACGCGCTTGTGCACCAACCTAAAAGAGTAAACGTGCCGTCTTCAATCCCAAGTATGCTATGTATGTATGATCCAAGTGTATGAACTATGCAACATGTCTCAATGCTATTGCTATTGCTTATAAGCTCTTTTGTATCTCCTCTTTTGCTTAAAAGCTTGTTGCTCTTTTTTTTTCTTTATGCTTGATGCTCGAACCAAGATATGAGACAAGTATGATGGATATGCACGGGAGACTTATGGCACAATGTAGATAGCAAGATATTTGCACGCTAAAACTAGCTATGCGGCATAGGAGTATCACTACGGTGCACAAGTAACGTGGCCCGGCAATTCTCAACTCGCTAGTCTCAATGGGTAAGGTACGCAATAGGCTCGAAGTGATCAATGCAATGGCAAGGAAATGGACAATGATGTCGTCGAGGTTACCGTCCTTGCTTACGGTTGGGGTGCCAAAAGGCAAAGTGGCCGATGTCGATGTCGAGGCCGAGGCGAATGATGAGCGGCGGTGTTGTCGATGTAGAACCGTCCCTAAGTAGCCGAAACACCTTAGGAAACGGAAACGCAACTCAAAATCTCAAACAAAATTGGGTTAGAATGGCGGAAGTGTATGGTGGAAAAACTATGCGGAAGTTATGGTGTAGGCCTAGGCAAACTTGCCAAATTTTCAAAAATATGATGGAGTCAAATGATGGTGGCACTAATTTTGTGGGATGGAGGGTGTCAATAGCTACAAAACGAGCTAAAGAATGTCAAAATCGTACTCCGGATGAATTAGTTATGGACAAAACTGTGAAACAAGAAAGTCTGAATTCCCAGGGGCCGGACATCCGGGGGTTAGGCCGGAAATACGGGACCTGATGTCCAGAGACGCCCGAAAGTTGAGCTCCAGGAGCCGGATGTCCGGCTGGGGGGCTCGGATGTCCGGCCCGACAGATCCAGATCGAGATTTGGGGCTCGGGAACTCAATTTGGGCGGAAATTTCGAGCTTGGGGATCAAAATTGATGGGGGAAAAGAAAAATTGGGGTGGATTTCATGGTGGGAAAGCTAGATCTACTTGCCAGACACGAATCCAATGGATCAAAATCAACAAAATCTCACAAGAACCAAAAAATTTGGTGAGGCTATTTTTTGTGGGGATTTTCGAATTGGGACAAAATAAAGCAAAATTAGGCTAGAAAACGGTGGGGGAGGCTCCAAATTCGTGATCAACGTGGCTCATGATACCAATATGATACGGGGCACGCCCGTGTGCGTCGATCTTTCACGAATTGGAGGTGGATTTGTGAATGAACACGAAGAACACGAGGGGGAAATCACAAGGGAAACACACAAAACAAGTCCAATCACACATCCACTATGCTCACATCCACACAAGATCCACAAAGATACAAGAACAACAAAGGGAAATAGGATACATGGTAAAGTTCATCCCAAATCCCATAGGGAGATGAGGTCTTGGAATCCCGGAGGATCTTCCCTTGCAAAGGGGCCTTGACATCCACTAGGGGTCTTCTCACATAGAGGCATCTACTCCATGGGAGAGGTAGTGGAAGGAGAAAAGGCTCATCTAATCTATGAGCTAAACAAATCCTAACCCTAGAAAGGAGGAGGAGGGGTCCCTTATATAGTGCTAGTGGAGATAGGGGCGAGAGAGAGATGATACATGGGCCTTTGGCCCGCGTCTGCCCGCACAGGGGCCTGATGTCCGGGGCTTCATGGGGGTGCCGGATGTCCGGGCTGTGGAGAACGGATGTCCGGGGCTCGGATGCCTGGCTTCGCGCGGTTCTGGTCTCCTCACGCCGAATTTCCGGGCAGGGGTGCCGGATATCCGGCCTGTCTTGTGGCGCCGGATGTCCGGGGGTCGGCCGGATGTCCGGGCCCTGTTGCCTCAGCTGCAACTTGCCCTTGGCGCCAGAGGGATCTCCAGGGCCCGGATGTCCGGGGTATGGGCCGGATGTCCGGGGCCTGGGAAGTTGCTTGGCCTTCTTCCGTCGTCGCTTCCATGCTTCCCTCGCGGATGGTGTAGTTGTACGTAGGTGCCGGCACTCCTCCTCGTCATCCGTGAAGATCCGACAATACCTATGTATGCACACGAGGGGAGTGTCAAGTAGTATACCATCCTCGAAGGGGTCAAGTGAACACGTGTAAAGGAGATGATTCACCTTTATGTATGTGAAGTAGTTGTGGCACGTGTCACTTGCCAAACGGACTCTTGTCATGGTGATGTCCGTAGGATGCTCCGCATCAAACCCACACCACTCAACCCTCACTGCAGAGTACCACCGATCAACACTGACCGAGGACGAGTTACACGCTTCCATCAGACCACCGGGCTCCAGTCCGAACCACGTGTCACTCGCTTTTTTCCCGCTAAATAGGCTTCGATTCTCTGGATCCTTACACCGTAGCCCCTCAATCCAGCTCCACCTTCAACATGACTCCATGGTAGATGATCAGTCCACCCCCGCGCCCCGTCGACTTCAAGCTCTCTCATGTGCACCGCTTGAATCAACCCCACGCCATAGTCTTGTCGAAGCCACACAAGCCCTTCGGCCTGCGCCGCGTGTTTCCACGCCCAGAAGTCGGCCACCATCAGCATCACGCTCCTATGTCGTCGTCGCCGATCCCACCACCATCTTCTGTACCAACCGACTTGCGTCGATCCATCAGACTTTTCAGTCCGACCCAGCCGAAAATATCCGACTGCAACCATGCTCCACCCTGCACCCTGACCTCTTGCACATCCGTGCATGTCTTAGACGCCATGTATATGCATGATCCTCATGATGCGCTTGTCCGCAGCCTATCCACGTGTTCCAAGCCATCTCCGCAAATCGACCCTGAAAAAACTTCCATGCAAACTGCACATTTTTTTTTTCCTGTCACTATTTGTTGTTGCTTCTCCGTGCATCTCATAGCAGAAAATAGACCAAACTTGACCCAACAAAACTGCTCCATGCACACACGTGGTCTTGGTTGCCCTCTTTTTTTTGTCCAAACAAATCCCACGTAGCTTGTGATTGCACAGCCCTCTCCCGTTCCCGTAGCACACGAGGACTCGGTCATCTGGTCCAAGACGCCGCGACCAGCTGCCCTAGCGAGCCCGCACCCGCGTGTCCGCCTCCGGTACGTGTTCTGCTCGGATCAAGCTGCCACGAACCCAGCAACTACGGATCCCGATCTCGCCGAGTTCCCGAACAGGAGCGCTGCTTCCGATTGCTCTTTTCAACAAACACGATGCCGTCTTCCACGAATCTTATCACAGCAAACTCGATCCACCGACACGACAACTACCGTTGCCATGCCTCCAATCGTACATGCTGTATCTTGAAAGATCTCGCTGACAGCTTCCATGCGTTCGCCTCTAGATCAACACAATACGACCTCCGAACAACCTAGCTTTGATACCACTTGTTAGAATAAATTCGAGGCACACCGTCGATCATCCAAAGACCAAGCAATCACATGAGCTTGACACCGAGATTTGTTAACGAGGTTCACCGATATGGCTACATCCCCGGGGCTTGACTACGGGCGCTCCTCCCCGTGACACCGTCATAATACCGCACCCTGGCCGCCCTAGGCACCGGCACACGCCGTCGGCTCCCCCTGCGTTCCTGTGCTATTATGTTGGCATAGGTTACATCGTGTGTCTATCCCCGCTATATATGAGAGGCCTAGGATACAAGTGTCCTATTAGGACACGACTCCATATCCTATGTAAACACAAAACAACTACAAGTCCAACCGTAACCTACCTTGTACACAATATTCGACACAACTCTAACAGTTCTCACCTGTACCAGCATGCCGCAAGGCCCCCGGCAGATTCTTGGCAGTATGAAAATCACCAGCCCCGTGGCGCCAACCTTGAGAGAAATGCCGACCTCCAACTAGCCATCAGGTTTGTAAATCTCATCCAGCGGACCATTCCAGCCTGACTGCAAGCTCGGTCCAAATTTCCCGTTCTAATTCATCATTAATTTTTGACAGTTAATACAGATGGACCAATTCATCATATAACTTACAACTGACAGCCGACCCAATCTACAATAACTGTAATAAAAAATCAAATGCATGAGACATCATCATTAAAGAAAAAATGAATCATCACATTTTTCCTCTCATAAATCATCAATAATTACCTTTGTAAAAAAATCACAAGTCAATATTACATAGTGGAACCATTGCCTGATTAACACTGTTAATGATCGTTCACAAAAGGAAAATCATGAATTACGAGAACAAAGTACCATCACCATTCACAGTCTACAGATTTTCATGGCCCGAACAAAGCATTCAAAGCCTGTCATATGGGTCAGCACAACACATGCAGATTTATGTTTTGAATCTGCATTGCATCAAGCACTCAAATTACTTTTCGTTGTGCAATTGCCACTAGCAGCATGTCCAAGTGAAAAGGATAACCTGCACAACTGCATACCAAAATATAACAAATATTAGCACTAGATCAAGGACTCGCATATCAAATTTAACAATGCCGATATTTCTTACTAACACATCATCCAAACAGATGTTGCAGGAGTAAGCATTGATAATGACAAAGTTACAACACTTGGAGATTTCTCAAAGATTCATCGCCAAAAATCTATTGTTTTAAAATAATAATCACCAAATTGTTGAACAGAATATACATGAAAATGCCCACCAAATTCTAGAGAAGAGTAGTATAACCATAACATATTGTCTACATCAGCAGACCATATCCTTAAAAAAAATAGACAACATTAACTGAACATGGAACGAAATTTTACAAACAAAAAGTCTTGCATCCAAGCTACTCTTCAGATCGAGAACAGACAAACCAAAAGTCTTGCATCCAAACCATTTTTCAGATCAAGAACAGACAAGCCGAAAGTCTTGCATCTAAAACATCCACAACCAGATAATTACAAAAACACATAGAAACTTGGCATAGAAAAGTTAAGAGGTCTTGTAGTCCTAACGAGATGCATTCACATCAGAAAAACAAAAGTTTTGTTCAGATTTGAACAAAGTAATAACAAGAAGATTGCGTTAAAAAATGCAGAGGTGAACAAAAAAGATTCATACGAACATGAACAAAGCAGGCCCTCGGCTCAACGATTGCACTAAAAAGTGTAAAAAGTATGTACCTGGACAGATCTAATCTTGGCTGACTATTGTTGGGATAGCTTGCAAGGTCCACAGACTTTAAAGAAGACCGAAGACGTGCGTCGGCTGGTACACCTTCCAACCCCGGCAACGCCAGCGGAGAAGAAGAAGATCCGGCCTCTGACCACTAGACCCGGCAGCTGCAACATAAAAGACTCGAGGAACCCCCGGGATGTCTGCAACCTCATTGCTTCTAGATAGAGAGTCACACACACACACACACGCGCGCGCGCGTGCCTCCGTCCGCCCGATCTGGAGGCACCGAGCTAGATGTCGTCGTGGAGCCATGGAGGTGCCATTGTCGATTGGATCTGGCCGGCGACGTGCTTCCCGTGGCCAGATTTCGGCAGCTGAGGCACACACATAAGGGCACCCAGCTAGGACAGGGCCATCAACGAGGATCTCACCCAGCCATGCCCGCTCTCCCGTCGCTGACCATCGATATCGTCATCGGGAGTTGAGCTTTGGTGTGGCTGCTACAGAGAAAGGAGAGAGCATGTGGGGATTAGAATGGTGGATGGGAGAGAGGGAGGAGTGGGACCGCGTGCTTAATTGACTCTTTCTGGTCCGAGGCGTCGCCCTGACCTGGGCCGGAACAAATCGAGGCACATGTAGGAGTATATGCTACTCGTCTAGGACCAGTCTCCTACTTGTATAGTCATTGCAAATCATAGCATAAAACAGCCTGACATATGTTATGGCCATCTCCACGCAGATAACAAGGGCCACGATACTGTGCACCGATGCCGCCGTGCACTGAAAGTGCGTTCCGCTTGGGCCTTTCCTTCTTTCTTTAGCACTAGTTAGTGTGCACGTGCACCGCATGTCTTCCTTAATTAAAAACAAGTCAATGCAATATGTTGTCCACAAGTTTTTCAAATCCAGATTAGACTACATGATCACATACTTTTTTTTCTTTGTCTCTCTCAAGATTGCTCCAAATTCAAAATTATATTTTGCATTCTGAAATTTTAATAAATTCGAAAGACTTTTAGATAAAACCAATTGTGCAATAGCAACGGCTTAGAACAACCGGACCCTAACAAAAAAGATAAACAAAATAACCATGAATGACACTACTTATCTTCTCACCTTTGAGTAACATGAAAAAATAATTATATGTGTATTTGTCATCTCCTTAATATATTTATTTACTACAAAACACGTAAATAATACAAAACACCGTCTTTGACGGAACAAAATAATAAGCACCACATAAAAATATACAAGTACACATAGTCAAAGTGACGAACTTTAGAGGTTTAGATTAAGATTTTACTCACGTTTACACCACCGTGGTGGTAGCTTCATCTTGGTACGCATCACAGAAACAATCGGCTTCAGCTAAAATGACCCTTGTTTTTCTACTCTGAAATCTTTTGATACGCAATGGTTTTGGCAACAATCATCTTACCAATGGGGCTCCTGATAGTCGAATCTTATCAATGTGTGTATATTACACTTGAGGTAAGGACTGGGTAGATGCCGGACGAAAGCATGCAATGGCTCTTGTAGAGCGATCCCTAGAGCCAGACTGATGTACTTCTGATGTATCTCTAACCCCATTCCCCCCTTCTGAAATCTTGTTTTTGTAACTATTTATTTCTCCTACTTGCAATGGAAAGCAGTGGCCCTACCTTTTCGTCAAAAAATACACTTGAGGTTGTGGACATACCTTGATCAACTGGTGAAATAGAACTTCCACCCCAATATAAAGTGCCTTGTTCTCCTTTAGATAATAGCATTCATCTCGGCATACGAACGCAAGTGAATATCCGCACCATCTGATTACCATGTACAATTCAAGTTTCTACAAATTGCATCAAAGGAACCATGCTTGAGTGTTAGAAATACCAGGGGCCTCTAGGACGTGCATGTTGCGTCTAAAGCTAGTTGTCGCTATTTTTATGGCAGCAATTAAAGGGTTTATGTCCTTCTCATAGGCTCAAGAGTGTCTTCTCAATCAGAATACAATGACAACGGAGAGAAATAAGTAACCAATTAAGCATCACGGAGAATTTCTACATAGCTCTTTCCTTTTGTAAAACATTAACGGATGGACTCCATATGAAAAATGTATATTGCAAAGTTCAAAAGCTTAATCTTGTACTGCTTCCTTCTCTCAAACCATACATTAGTGCTGTGAACTACCGGAGAGAAGGAATTAGATGGTTGTGCCCGCACGGGATACCCAAGAAAGAAACAAAAATAGCTAAAGGAATCAGGAATTGGACACATATGCTGTTGTCCCCCTCCACACATGACGTCCAGGGCGCCGTCCTGAGACACTCCCGAGATGAACTCATGCAGGGAGGGCACTGAAGCGTACGGCGTCCATCAACTCAAGGCGAACACCCTTGAGGGCGCCGATGTTATTGTTTTAGATGCTGCACACGCCATAGAGGCCGCCAAAGGTGTGGTAAAGCCGGACGACGGCTGCCGCGAACGCAGGGAAGAAGTCCGAGACGTTGTGCACTAAGGGAGTGCGCCACGGCCACCTGCGTGAAGCTGGGCAACATGTGGGACGTCGGCTCGTTTAGGCCGGCCAAAAACATGACGCGCCATTGCTGGTCCATCATGGACGCGAACGCCGGGTGGCCGACGATGGCCGGCTCGACGGGCAGGCCGGATGCCGCCAACTCCGATATGTGGCGGAGCATGCCAAGGACAGCGTCCCGCAGCTGCGGTTGCAACGCATCCCCGTGAAGCCGCATGGACGACATCAGGTGTTCGGCGTCGATCCCGGGTCATGGCCGTGGCCGCGGAGGAGGCGACGTTCACGACGACCATGCCCAGTGAGGCGCCTCAGCAGTGGGCAGTACCGTAACGGTGCCCTCGCACTGACCGGGATCGGTGCGATAGCTTGCCGATGACCGGAAGCATCCTCGGCCCATGACCCCAGCTGGAAGGCGGCGGCGGGATCTAAAACAAATCTGCGCAATTTTTGGACTGAAGGACTGCATGCATAGCTCCGTTAACGTCTCAAGCTTTAATTGATCCCCTTGCATGCAGGGTCATCTGTTAATCTCCATCAGGAGAAAAAGGAACCATCCGAAATTTGCTCCTGGGATGTAGCGATCGGTGGGTGTTGGGTTGTCTGGCAGGACGTGCGAGGGCACGTCTGCCGGCAGAACATTTCATCTCAACCGTTGAACTTACAGATGTAACATGGGCAGTTGGATGTGATTTAGTCTGCTAGATCGGACGTTCGTGGTTTCCCTGTGTGTACTTTACGGTGTGTCTCTAGGGTAATTTATGTTTGCTCTTTTAATAGTAGTAGAGATTAATTGATCCCCTTGCATGCAGGGTCATCTGTTAATCTCCATCAGGAGAAAAAGGAACCACCCGAAATTTGCTCCTGGGATGTAGCGATCGGTGGGTGTTGGGTTGTCTGGCAGGACGTGCGAGGGCACATCTGCCGGCAGAACATTTCATCTCAACCGTTGAACTTACAGATGTAACATGGGCAGTTGGATGTGATTTAGTCTGCTAGATCGGACGTTCGTGGTTTCCCTGTGTGTACTTTATGGTGTGTCTCTAGGGTAATTTATGTTTGCTCTTTTAATAGTAGTAGAGAAGAGATGACAAACGTGGATGGGTTAGTAATGGTGGGCCACACCAGGCCAGGTGCCTGAAGCGCACCGATTCAGAAATTAGGTGTTTATATTAAAAACTGCTAAAAATGTGTTTATATTAGAAGACCCCTACTTCCCTAAAAAAAGGTCCCTACTACCGCTCAAAAATACATATATTAAAAGGTCCCTACTACCGCTCAAAAATACATATATTAAAAGGTCCCTACTGCTGAACAAAGAAAATTAGAGGTCCCTAAAAGGGTGTGTATTACACCTAAGAAAAGGTGTGTATTAAGAGGAAGATGGAGTTTTATTTTGTGTTTGCTTGCGGAGGAGAAAAATTGTGCCGCAACGGCTCAACCTAGCAAACTAATATCTCATATAAACCCTAGCAAACTACTTTGATCGATTCCATATTATAAATTTATTTGGTAATTTATGATTTTCGATATCCTACTTTGGCCTTGATATGTTCGTATAGGTGGTTGTAGTTTTAACATCAATAGAACTTTCTCTTTGTGCAATTGGTTTGGTCATACAAAAAAATAGTTATCCCTCGACCACTTTGCGCGACCACAATTTGGCTTGATCTTCCATATGACCGCCTCCTTGTTTTGTTGTTAGGAAATAACATTTGGTCTCCTGCTCATCCTAGCCAGAGACACACCATCATCGTCGGTGACTCGTTCTGACGGAGGTAGTGGTCGTTCAGTGGTCTTTGAATATCGATATATATTTTTTTGAACACAGTACAGACGCAGAATATCGATATATTTTAAATTGTGTTTGAGTGTTTGGTGCTTTCGCTGAACTTTGATAATAGATTTGAATCATTTTCACAAAACAAAATCATCATAAATGACTTTGTATCTAAGAACATTTGATTTTTTTAGGGGTGTAACATTTGATTTTTTTAAGGCCCCCTTATTCTAATCTCGCCCTGGGCCCGAAATTTCAGGACCGGCCCTGCCGGTTCTGGGAAGACCGACGGCTTGACGGCTTGATTGTGTAAGACCTGTCTCCGGCGGTTTACGATTTGGTACGACCATCCGCCAAAGCTTTGAAGACAGTTTTTTAGGCACTATCGACAGTGGAGTGGGCACGTGACATGGGACCAGAATTAAACCTGGGAATACCCTGGGCCGGGCCGGGTTTCGGGCCGGGCTTGAGAAAGCCCGAACTGAAAAACTCAGGCTCGAGCCCGGCCCGGTCTGATCACAGGGCCTAATAAATCGGGCCCGAACCCGGAAAAGCTCGACAAAGCCCGGTCGGCCCGGCCCGGCCACGGCTAAAAAATATTTTTGCAAGCCCGAGCCCGGCCCGGTTTGCCCGTCGAGCTCATTTATCAGGCCCGAGCCCGGCCCGATGGCATGATCAGGCCCGGCCCGCCCGGGATTTTCAGGTCGGGTCGGGTCGGGCCGTCCGGGCCGGGCTGCCCATGCCCAGGTCTAACCAGAACTATTAATGCAGGCAATCCACGAATACATGGTCCTTTGGGAGCGGCTGGCACGAGTACGCCTAAACCATGAGGTGGACGCAGTTTCTTGGGCATGGGAGAAGACCGGCGATTTCTCGGCTAGATCGGCCTGTCAAGCTAAGTTCATTGGCCGTGAGGTTAATACCACAAGAAGGACAACATTCAGAGCATATTCATCTTTTTGTTTCTCGAATTTACACGAGTGTGCGTACTATATATTAGAGAAGGGGTGGGGAAAGAACGTCTCCACGTTGGCTAGTACATGTTACAAGTTACATGTGGATCAACTTCACGAAAACAAAGGAAATACCTAAGTTAACTACTCTCATTCGCCCACCGCATAAGCGCTTCAAATAGAGGCTCTACATACCCTCTGAGGATCCCGGCTTTACTCCAAGTTCACCCCTCCTCTTCGATGTGTCGCACGAAACCACGCATGGAGGGAGAGGCGCCGTCGAACACAATGGCGTTTCGGTGCTTCCATAGCTCCTACATTGTAAGAAGGAAGATGGCTCTCGGTCATCCTTTGCTCTTGATCCACTCCCATGAGTGGTGTTGCACCAATCCCCTAAGCTCAAACCCGGCCATGGCACCCAATTAGGCTTGCCCATAGCAGAGCACACGACGGACCAGACCTCCCGCGTGAAGACACATTGACGTAAGATATGCTCAATGGTCTCCTCATGCTGAGCACAAAAGGGCATGTCTCCTAGTGATCCAGCCCGCTCCTGGCGAATCTATCCGAGGTCCAGCAGTTGTTTTGTAAAGCGAGCCATGCGAAGAAGCAACATCTTAGCGGTGCTCTAGACTTCCAGGTAAATTCCGTTGTGGATATGACCTCACGGCCAATGAACTTAGCTTGAAAAATTGAATATATTCACTTCAGTTTTCAATTTGTAATACCACAAGAAGGACAACATTCAGAGCATATTCATATATGGAAAATACATGCTACGACCGGGTGTAGTTACACCCATTCTCTTATACTACCATGTGGTAGTATATATACTGTTTTATCATTTTTAATATATTCATATACTATATTTAAGATATCGTAAAGTGAGTTACATGAAAAAAATTACAAGTTGGTTCATAGTTTTTATTATATTTGTGAAATACATATATATTTGTACGTAAAAAGGAGCACTAGTAGAAAACAGGGCTTTGATCCTGGCCAGATCAGAGCATTAGTCCCGGTTCGTAACCTAATGAAAGCATCAGTCCCGGTTCGAGAGGCTAGGACGCCGGCCGGGCCTCGGCAGGCATCATTCCCGGTTCGGCTGGGACCTTTAGTCCCGGTTCCAGTCACCAACCGGGACTAAAAGGGTTGCTGCCCATTTAGTCCCGGTTGATGTCTGGAACCGAGACTAAAGGTGTGGCCATTAGTCCCGGTTTAGGCACAAACCGAGACTAAAGCTTTTGCCTATATATATCCACGACCCCCCCCCCCCCATTTCCTCTGTTTTTTGGCCGTGGAAGGGTGGAGGTGTGGGCTACTATGTTTTTTGCCTATATATGCACATGAGGTGTTCGATGAAATGCCCGAGCCACACTTAAGTTATCTTCTCTGTTCTTCCTCCAAACTCGACCTCTAAGCTCCATTTTTCCCAAGATTTGTCTAGGTTTGACGGTGCACCAACTATCCAAGTGTTCTAAAAAGGTTAGCAACTTCATCATTTCATCTCTCACTACTAGTTTAGCTCATTTCAAATGCTCTAGAAGTAGTGTGGTTTGTCGGTTTTAGTGGAGGAGTGTATATGTGAGTTTATTTGATCTAGATGCACAATTTGAGCTCAAATTAACTTCTTACTTGTATTATTGTTTGTTATTATATAGTGCCATGGTTTTGGTAGACGCCCCCGTCGGCTCTCGTCCGGTCTATGATTCGGATGTGGTATATTATCTTTTATTACTATTTGTTTCATTCAATGTTTATGACAATTATGCCGACCAACTTGACATAGATGTCTTTATCTAGGAGGTATGTGAACCGGAAATTCCAACCGACCCTATTGTCGATAGGTTAAATTTAGTTGAAAAAGAAAACAATTATTTGAAAGAAAAATTGAAAAGAGTTGAAGAAGAGAAGATGAAATTGGAGTTGCATGTTGCCGATGCCGTCAATGTACACAAGATCCAGATGGATGCAATGCGCTTGAAGATTAGAAAGATTAGAAAATATGCCATTGATAATGAGGCTTGGTATCATTATGCTGTTGGATCAATTGTTACCTTAGTTGCGATTTTGATCGCATTTGTTGTTGCATTTAAATGTTTTACATAGTTGTATGTTAGTTTCAATGTATGTTTTAATTAGATGCTCTAGAGAGCTGTATGTTATTCTATGAGAACTATGTATGAACTTTATGTATTTATTTATATAATGCACGCAGATGAACCGGCAATGGATGTACGGTGACCGACGCACCTCCGACTACATTACGGGTGTGCACAATTTTCTCAAAGTGGCTGAGGCAAACAAGCAGAATGGTTTTATGTATTGTCCATGTATTGTCTGTGGGAATACGAAGGATCACTCTTCCACGAAAACCCTTCACTTCCACCTGCTTGAGAAGGGTTTCTTGCCACACTATAATGTTTGAACCAAGCACGGAGAAAGAGGGGTTATGATGAAAGACAACGAAGAAGAAGAGGATGATGACAACTATCCTATGTTCCCTGAATATGGTGATACTGCAACGGGGGAAGCTGAAGATCAAGAGGCACCAGATGTGCCCGATGATGATCTTCTCCGGGTCATTGTTGATGCGCAAAGAGAATGCGAAAGTGAACAGGAGAAGTTGAAGTTCGATCGCATGTTAGAGGATCACAAAAAACGGTTGTACCCAAATTGCAAAGATGGCAACACAAAGCTCGGTACCACACTGGAATTGCTGAAATGGAAGGCAGAGAATGGTCTATCTGACAAGGGATTTGAGAAGTTACTGAAAATAATGAAGAAGAAGCTTCCAAAGGATAACGAATTGCCTGACAGTACGTACGAAGCAAAGAAGGTTCTCTGCCCTCTAGGATTAGAGGTGCAGAAGATACATCCATGCCCTAATGACTGCATCCTCTACTGCGGTGAGGAGTATGAGAATTTGAATGCATGCCCGGTATGCGGTGCATTGCGGTATAAGATCAGACGAGATGACCCTGGTGATGTTGAGGGCGAGCGCCCCAGGAAGAGGGTTCCTGCCAAGGTGATGTGGTATGCTCCTATAATACCACGGTTGAAACGTCTGTTCAGAAATAAAGAGCATGCCAAGTTGTTGCGATGGCACAAAGAAGACCGTAAGAAAGACGCGATGTTGAGAGTACCCGCTGATGGGTCGCAGTGGAGAAAAATTGAGAGAGAGTGGCCGGACTTTGCAGGTGACCCAAGGAACTTATGGTTTGGTTTAAGTGCAGATGGCGTTAATCCTTTTGGGGAGCAGAGCAGCAAGCATAGCACATGGCCTGTGACTCTATGTATCTATAACCTTCCTCCTTGGTTGTGCATGAAGCGGAAGTTCATTATGATGCCAGTGCTCATCCAAGGCCGTAAGCAACCCGGCAACGACATTGATGTGTACCTAAGGCCATTAGCTGATGAACTTTTATAGCTGTGGACTAAAAAAGGTGTACGTGTGTGGGATGAGAACGAACAGGAGGAATTTGACCTACGAGCGTTGCTGTTTGTAACCATCAATGATTGGCCTGCTCTTAGTAACCTTTCAGGATAGACAAACAAGGGATACCACGCATGCACGCACTGTTTAGATGATACTGAAAGTATATATTTGGACAAATGCAAGAAGAATGTGTAACTGGGACATCGTCAATTTCTTCCGACCAAGCATGCCTTAGGAAAGAAAGGCAAGCATTTCAAAGGTGAGGCAGATCACCGAAAGAAGCCTGTCCTCCGTACTGGTGACGATATACTTGATATGGTCAAGGATTTACAGGTAATCTTTGGAAAAGGTCTTGGCGGACAATCTGTTCCGAATGACGCTGACGGACACGCCCCCATGTGGAAGAAGAAATCTATATTTTGGGAGCTAGAATATTGGAAAGTCCTAGAGGTCCGCCATGCAATCGACGTGATGCACGTGACAAAGAATCTTTGCATGAACCTGCTAGGCTTCCTGGGCGTGTATGGGAAGACAAAAGATACACCGGAGGCACGGCAGGACCAGCAACATATGAACAAAAACATGGCATGCATCCAAAGCAGTATCAAGGTCCTGCCAGCTACGCTCTTACCAAAGCAGAGAAGGAAATCTTTTTTGAATGCCTACTCAGTATCAAGGTCCCGTCTGGCTTCTCGTCGAATATAAAGGGAATAATAAATATGGCAGAGAAAAAAAATTCCAGAACCTAAAATCTCATGACTGCCACGTGATCATGACGCAATTGCTTCCGGTTGCATTGAGGGGTCTTGTACCAGAAAATGTTCGATTAGCCATTGTGAAGCTATGTTCATTCCTCAATGCGATTTCTCATAAGGTAATCGATCTGGAAATCCTACCAAGGTTACAGAATGATTTGGTCCAATGTCTTGTCAGTTTCGAGTTGCTGTTCCCACCATCCTTCTTCAATATTATGACGCACGTCCTAGTTCACCTAGTCGAAGAGATTGCCATTCTGGATCCTGTATTTCTACACAATATGTTCCCCTTTGAGAGGTTCATGGGAGTCTTAAAAAAATATGTTCGTAACCGTGCTAGGCCAGAAGGAAGCATCTCCAAGGGCCATGAAACATAGGAGGTTATTGAGTTTTGTGTTGACTTTATTCCTGACCTTAAGCCGATTGGTATTCCTCAATCGCGGCATGAGGGGAGACTGCGTGGAAAAGGCACGCTAGGACCAAAATCAATAATATGTAGGGACGGGCATTCTTGGGCGCAAGCACACTACACAGTTCTACAAAGTTCTACCTTGGTGACCCCGTATATCGAGAAACACATGGATATTTTACGCTCCAAGAACTTGGAGCAGTCTGACCCCTGGATTAAACGTACACACATTGCGGCTTTCGGTGGTTGGTTGCAGACACATCTCATGAATGACAACATTGTTGAAGATGACCTGTACTTGTTGGCCAAGACACCATCTTCGACTATATTGACTTTCCAAGGGTACGAGATAAATGGGAATACATTTTACACGATCGCCCAAGATAAAAAGATTACCAACCAAAACAGTGGTGTCCGCTTTGATGACGATGCAGCAAACACCAATAGGAAAAGGACACATATTATGGTTACATAGAGAAGATATGGGAACTTGACTATGGACCTGATTTTAAGGTCCCTTTGTTCCGGTGCAAATGGGTCAATATGACAGGAGGCGGGGTAATGGTAGACCCGCGGTATGGAATGACAACAGTGGATCTCAACAATCTTGGGTACACAGACGAACCATTCGTCCTAGCCAATGATGTGGCGCAGGTTTTCTATGTGAAGGACATGTCTACCAAGCCAAGAAAAAGAAAAGATAAGGAAGCGGATACATCATACGATGAGCCAAAGCACCACATAGTTCTTTCAGGGAAAAGAAACATCATGGGAGTGGAGGACAAGACAGACATGTCAGAAGATTATGAAAAGTATCATGAAAGTTCTCCCTTCATAGTGAAGACTGACCCAAGCATCCTGTTAAATGATGAAGATTATCCATGGTTACGGCGCAATAAGCAAGGGACACAAGCGAAGAAATAGTTTTATACCCCAAAAGATCCCACTCTGGGATGTGACCGGCTTCACCGCCATCACTTTCTCTCTAGTGTGAGTTTCCGGACTTATAGCTGGAAAGTGCCACTTCGGACAAACCGGAGGGAATGTTTGTAAGAGCTACCTAGGGCATTTTGTATTACCCATTTTGTATTAGAATTTGATGATGTTATCTTGTTCTCCAAGCCATGAGACTTGGCAAGATAATCAAATATGGCATTTGTGACATGCTAGAATTTTAGTTATGATCAACTAAAACAAAACTATAATATTCTTTAATAGCAAAAAGAATCAACTAAAAAGCTTTTATAAAACTCTAGTTATATGATCAAAATAATATTAACTTAAAACTATATAAAATTTATGCAACAAAAATTCTCCAAGCCATGAGACTTGGCAAGATAATCAAATATGGCATTTGTGACATGCTAGAATTTTAGTTATGATCAACTAAAACAAAACTATAATATTCTTCAATAGCAAAAAGAATCAACTAAAAAGCTTTTATAAAACTCTAGTTATGATCAACTTAAAACTATATAAAATTTATGCAACAAAAATTTTCAGTTGTAGCTCTCCAAATCATGCAAACAATAACAGGAAACTATATAAAAGTGTGTAGAAGTTATTCATATTCAAACTCTTTTCAAAATATAAAATGAAAATAGAAAAAATGTGCAACATCTCAAAAAAAAGGAAAGAAATCAAAAAAATGCCCGCCTACTAAGCAGTGCTCCACGGACTGCATACGACTAGAAGCCCAACAGGGCCAGGATGCAGTCCCGAAGGGCATCCACTAGTGGGCCCAACAGGGCAGAGTAATAGCGACATAGTAGGCACGTGTTCGGTTTGAGAGAGGCTCATGCTGCCTCTCTCACAGAGGGGCTTATAAGCTGGTCGTCGTGCTCCTCAACTAGAGAGGTGGGACTAAACTCCCACTCGCGTTAGCTCCGCGCCCGTGCGAGGGACCTTTAGTCCCGGTTTGTATTAACAACCGGGACTAAAGGTTGGCTTTGCGCACGCACTTTCGCCCACAGCCGAAAATGAGGCCTTTAGTCCCGGGTGGTAATACCAACCGGGACTAAAGGTCCCTTCCCGCGCCTAATTTGGGCCGCCGGTGGGCCAGGCGCCGCACCTTTAGTCCTGGTTGGTTCGGAGAACCGGGACTAAAGACCCTTTAGTCCCGTTTGTTGGAACCAACCGGGACTAAAGGTCCCTGTCATATATAACCTCTGCCGCCTACTCCCCTTCCCAATCGAGCAACATTTTCACGAAGAACAGATCAGGAGCAGAGCCGCCGCCGCCCTCTCCATCGCGACGCCGTCAGGCTGCCCATTTTCGTCGGCCACCCACCGCGCCCGCGCCCTCCCTCGACATCCGTGCGCATCTCCGGCGTTCCCGCGCCCGGCCTCGACGTCCGCGCGCATCTCCGGCGACCCCGTACCGCCGCCCGCGCCCTCGACGTCCAGCAACCAACGCGCGCTAATTTGTAACGAGCAAGTAACGGTAACGGTAAAGAAGGTGCAGCAAGGTAGCCCAATCCTTTTGAGGCAAAGGACAGGCCAGAACAAACTCTAGTAATAGGCAAAGTGTTCTTGAGGGTACACGGGAATTTCGTCCAGTCACTTTTATCATGTTGGTCTGATTCGTGTTCGCTACTTTGATAATTTGATATGTGGGTGGACCGGTGCATGGGTGCTGCTCTTACTTGAACAACCTCCCACCTATGATTAACCGCCTCGCAAGCATCCGCAACTACGAGAAAAGTATTAAGATAAAATCTAACCATAGCATTAAACATTTGGATCCAAATCAGCCCCTTACGAAGTAGCGCATAAACTAGGGTTTAAGCTTCTGTCACTCTAGCAACCCATCATCTAATAACTACTCCACAATGCATTCCCTTAGGCCCATGAATGGTGAAGTGTCATGTAGTCGACGTTCACATGACACCAATAAGGGAATCACAACATACATATCATCAAAATATCGAACACATATCAAATTCACATGATTACTTGCAACATGACTTCTCCCGTGACCTCAAGAACAAAGGTAACTACTCACAAATAATAATCATGCTCAAGATCAGAGAGGTATTAAATAGCATAATGGATCTGAACATATAATCTTCCACCAAATAAACCATATAGTAATCAACTACGCAAGGTAATCAACACTACTAGTCACCCACATGTACCAATCTGAGGTTCCGGTACAAAGATTGAACACAAAAGATGAATTAGGGTTTGAGAGGAGATGGTACTGTTGAAGATGTTGATGAAGATTGGCCTCCCAAAGATGAGAGGGGTGTTGGTGATGACGATAGCTTCGATTTCCCCCTCCGAGAGGGAAGTTCCCCCGGCGGAATCGCTCCGCCGGAGGGCAAAAGTGCTCCTGCCCAAGCTCCGCCTCGACGCGGCGGCGCTTTGCCCCGAAAGTCCTCCTCTGATTTTTTTCTAGGTCAAATGTGACTATATACCAGAAGATGGGCTCCGGAGGTGGGCCGAGGTGGCCACGATACACCAGGGCGCGCCCAGGGGGGTCTGGCGCGCCCTGGTGGGTTGTGCCCACCTGGCTGCCCCCCTCCGGTAGTTTTCTGCTCCAGTATTTTTTATTAAATACAAAAATAATATCCGTAAAATTTCAGCTTCATTGGAGTTGTGCAGAATAGGTATCTCTGACGTGCTTTTCTTAGGTCCAGAATTCCAGCTGCCGGTATTCTCCCTCTTTGTGTAAACCTTGCATATTATGAGAGAAAAGGCATTAGAATCACTCCCCAAAGCATTATTATTCAACAAAACAAAGTAAATAACAGTAGGAAATCATGATGCAAAATGGACGTATCAACTCCCCCAAGCTTAGACCTAGCTTGTCCTCAAGCGAAAGCCGATATTGAAAAGCATGTCCACATGGTTTGAGAGAGAGGTGTCGATAAAAACAAAATACGGATATAGAAGCATCATGCTTATTAATATAACAACAACAAACTCTATCATAGAATTCACTCAATCATAATTTCATCATATAACTTCTTATGCATAAGTAACAATTCATCACAACATATAAGTATGAAGCATAAACCTTATTGAAAACCAACAAACTGTGTTCTCAGTCAACTTTGTAACTACAATTCATCATATTTTCAGGAAGGGTCTCATGTAGGAGCCTTTTGGGCAAGTCCACATACTCAACCATCAATTAGTCTTCTATGATTGCTAACACTCACGGCATACCGATGAACAAAAAGTTTCAACCGGACACATAGGAAGATAGGGGCTTATAGTTTCACCTCCCAACTTACTCACCTCAAGGGTGATGTCAACAATAATAACTCATGCCCACCCATATCCAACTGGATATATGTGCCTAGATCTTTCCTCACCACATGATGCTTGCAAAAAGAAAAAGTAAAAAGGAATAGGGGAGAATACTTTGACTCTTGCATAAAAGTAAATACATGATAGTAAGAGATAGGCCCTTCGCAGAGGGAAGCAGAGGTTGTCATGCGCTTATTGATTTGTATGCCCAATCCCTTAATGTAAAAGAACGTCACGCTATATTGCCCCCTATGATAGCAACCTTTATTATGCAGTCCGTCGCTTTTATTACTTTGCCATCATAAGTTCGTATAGCGCTTAATTTTCTCTTACACTAATGAATCAAAACACTTTTAGGAGCAATTTTTATTGCCTTATTGCACCGATGACAACTTACTTGAAGGATCTTTCTCGATCCATAGGTAGGTATGGTGGACACTTAAAGAATGAATTTGGGTTTGGGTTTTTGGATGCACAAGTAGTATCTCTACTTAGTGCGGAATTTTGGCTAGCAAAGATATTGAGCAAGCACCACATGTTGAAGGATCTATGACAATATAACTTCTATGTGGATATGAACAAACATAAATCATTACGTTGTCTTCCTTGTCCAACGTCAACAATTTTGACATATAATATTTGATGGGGGCTCACAATCACAAAAGATGTCCAAGATAGTGCATTTGCATGTGAATCTTCTCTTTCCTTATTAATTCTTTCATGAATTGCATCATTGACCAATGCTATGTTTGTCAATCTCCAATAAATTTTACTACTTATACTTTTCCTTGTGTGATGTCATTACTCACCATAAGATTAGCATATGATTCTTTTCATTTGTTTCTTCTTTATTTTATTTTGATTGCAACAAGAAAGTAGAGAGGAAAAAACTCAAACTAAACTTTATTATATAACTCTCACTCGATTACATAGATAGATAGGCCACAGAACTAACACACGAAAATAGATCATGCTAAACTTTTATTCAACTAAAGCAAAGGGAAACTAAAGATCGAACTAAAGTAGGTAAAGGTGAATAAAAGTGGTGGAAATACGATACCGGGGCACCTCCCCCAAGCTTGGCTCAAGCCAAGGGGAGTGCCCATACCCGTGTACTCAAGTCTCCTTTGGTGGTGGTGAAGAAGAAGGTGGTGATGATGATGTAGTAGGCTTGTCCTCCAGCTTCCAGGGCAAGGGCTCCCCATCAAAGGTTTACGCGAGAGTCCCCTAAGTCCTGCAACTGGCAGCTAAACTCATACCTTTAAATCTCGCTTCGTATTCGAAGACTTGGTTTTGAAGATCACAAACTTGGCTCTGTAGAAAATTAATTTGCTCGTTGAGGGTGGAGATGATGTCCTTTACAGAACGGCCATCCACCATCTGATCACGGGTGAATTCCGTAATCATGGAGTGATTGGCACTAAGTCCGCGCTCCACCATCTTCTGGCACTTGAAGATTTCCTGTTCCACCGCCTCGAACCTAGCCTCCACGCTTTCGGTCTTCTTGGGTCCCTGAACATCGCGGATGTGGAGCACCCCCTCACGCATCTCAATGGCTTGAAGGTGCATCATCACCTCCGGCAAGTACGGGTTGATGACCTTCTCGAAGAACTTGTCCTTGGAGGAGCTTGGTGGAGCCATGGAGATCTAGATCTGACGAGAAAATAGCAAGAAACAAGAACAGAGGATTTTTTTGCGATGCGGTCATCAAAACAGTCGGGGGTATATATAGAGAATTTTTATTCTTGGGAAACAAGCAAATGGAAGGAAAACGGAGTCGGGAAGGCATCCGAGGTGGGCACAACCCACCAGGGCGTGCCCAGGGGTGGCTGGCGCGCCCTGGTGTATCGTGCTCACCTCGATCACCTTCCGGTTTATCTCTTTATTTCCAAAATTTTAAAATATTCCAAAACTGACAAAAAATATTTTTGCGGATTTTTCGGAGTCCGTTTACTTACCGTATCATGTACCTCCTATTTTTCAGAATTCTGGAGTATTCCGGAAGGTTTCTTTTATGTGTTCCTCCGGTGTCATGGTTTGGATAACATTGCTTTCAACGTTAATAGGTGTACCTGAGATATAATGCTTAATTCTTTGTCCATTGACCACCTTTGGGTTAGTACCTTCGGCGTTATTAATCTTGATAGCTCCAGAACGATAAACCTCTTCGATAATATATGGTCCTTCCCATTTGGAAAGAAGCTTCCCAGCAAAAAAAATTTAAACGAGAGTTGAACAAAAGAACATAGTCCCCTATTTTGAATTCCCGCTTTTGAATTCTTTTGTCATGCCATATTTTTACTTTTTCTTTGAATAGCTTGGCATTTTCATAGACTTGGGTTCTCCATTCATCTAGTGAGCTAATATCAAATAGCCTCTTCTCACCGGCAAGTTTGAAATCATAGTTAAGTTCTTTAATTGCCCAAAATGCTTTGTGTTCTATTCTAGAGGCAAATGACAAGCTTTCCCATATACCATTTTATATGGAGACATACCCATAGGATTTTTATAAGCTGTTCTATAGGCCCAAAGTGCATCATCTAATTTCTTAGACCAATTCTTATGAGACCTATTGACAGTTTTTTGTAATATTAATTTTATTTCTCTATTGCTAAGTTCTACTTGACCACTAGATTGAGGATGATAGGGTGATGCAATTCTGTGGTTAACATCATATTTAGCAAGCATCTTACGGAAAGCACCATGGATAAAGTGTGAACCACCATCGGTCATTAAATATCTAGGGACTCCAAACCTTGGGAAGATAACCTCTTTAAGCATTTTAATGGAGGTATGGTGATCAACACTACTAGTTGGAATAGCTTCTACCCACTTAGTGACATAATCAACCGCAACTAAAATATGAGTATACCCGTTGTAGGAAGGAAAAGGCCCCATATAATCAAAACCCCAGACGTCAAATGGTTCAACAACAAGTGAATAATTCATAGGCATTTCCTGACGCTTACCGATATTACCAATTCTTTGACATTCATCACAAGACAAGACAAACTTACGGGCATCCTTGAAGAGGGTAGGCCAATAAAAACCAGATTGCAATACCTCGTGAGCAGTTCTATCTCCCGCATGATGTCCTCCATAAGCTTCGGAATGACATTTCCGTAGGATTTGTTCCTGTTCATGCTCAGGTACACAACGTCTAATAATACCATCTAGTCCTTCTTTATAAAGATGTGGGTCATCCCAAAAGTAATGTCTCAAGTCATAGAAGAATTTTTTCTTTTGTTGGTATGTGAAGCTAGGTGGTATATATTTAGCGACAATGTAATTAGTGTAATCAGCATACCACGGAGTGTTTTGAGAAACATTTATTGTAGCTAACTGTTCGTCAGGGAAACTATCATCAATAGGTAGTGGGTCATCAAGAATATTTTCTAACCTACACAAGTTATCAGCTACGGGGTTCTCAGCTCCCTTCCTATCAACAATGTGTAATTCAAATTCTTGAAGCAAGAGAACCCACCTAATGAGTCTAGGTTTAGCATCTTTCTTTTCCATAAGGTATTTTATAGCAGCATGATTGGTGCGAACAATAACTTTGGAGTCAACAATATAGGATCTAAATTTATCACAAGCAAACACTACTGCTAAAAATTATTTCTCAGTGGTAGCATAATTTCGTTGGGCGTTGTCTAGAGTTTTACTAGCATAATGGATAACATTCAATTTCTTATCAACTCTTTGTCCTAGGACAGCACCAACAGCATAATCACTAGCATCACACATAATTTCAAAAGGCAAGTTCCAATCAGGTGGTTGTACGATAGGTGCAGAGGTTAAGGCTTTCTTGAGTATTTCAAAGGCTTCCACACAATCATCATTAAAAACAAAAGGGATATCCTTTTGCAAAAGATTAGTAAGAGGCCTAGAAATTTTAGAGAAGTCTTTAATGAACCTCCTATAAAAATCAGCAGGACCAAGGAAACTTCGAATACCTTTAATATCTTTAGGACATGGCATTTTCTCAATTGCATCAACTTTAGCTTTATCCACCTCAATACCTCGTTCAGATATTTTATGCCCCAAGACAATGCCTTCATTAACCATAAAGTGGCACTTCTCCCAATTCAAGACGAGATTAGTTTGTTCACATATCTGCAAAACTTGATCAAGGTTGCTTAAGCAATCAACAAAACAAGTTCCGTAAACGGAAAAATCATCCATGAAAACCTCCACAATCTTTTCACAAAAATCAGAGAATATAGCAGTCATACATCTTTAAAAGGTAGCAGGTGCATTACATAAACCAAAAGGCATACGTCTATAAGCATAGGTTCCAAAAGGGCAAGTAAAGGTGGTTTTCTCTTGATCGGATTGTGACACGGGTATATGAGAGAAACCAGAATATCCATCTAAGAAACAAAAGTGTGTGTGCTTAGATAGTCTTTCAAGCATTTGATCAATGAAAGGCAGAGGGTAATGATCTTTCCTAGTAGCTTTATTTAATTTTCTAAAATCAATTACCATTCTATAGCCAGTAACAATTCTTTGTCGAATGAGTTCATTCTTATCATTGGGAACAACGGTGATACCTCCTTTCTTAGGGACACAATGAACGGGACTTACCCATCTAATATCTGGTATGGGATAGATTATACCTGCTTCCAGAAGCTTTAATATTTCAGTTCTTACCACTTCTTTCATCTTAGGATTCAATCGCCGCTGGCGATCAACAACGGGTTTAGCCTCAGGTTCCATATTAATCTTGTGTTGACATAGAGTGGGACTAATGCCCTTAAGGTCATCAAGAGTATATCCAATAGCAGCCCTGTGCTTCCTCAGAACTTTCAATAATCTTTCTTCTTCATGTTCTGAAAGGTTAGCACTAATAATAACAGGATATATCGTTTTCTCATCAAGATAAGCATACTTCAAAGTGCCAGGCAATTGTTTCAATTCAAACACAGGATCACCTTTAGGTGGAGGAGGACCTCCAAGAGTTTTAATAGGCAAATTGTGTTTCAAGAGAGGTTGTTGTTCAAAGAAAATTTGATATATTTCATTTCTTTCACGCAAGTGCATATCATTTTCATGGTCAAGCAAATATTGTTCTAATGGATCGGTGGGAGGCATAGCAATAGAAGCAAGACCAATTATTTCGTCTTTACTAGATAACGCTTTATCACGAGGTTGTCTACTAAACTTGGAAAAATTAAACTCATGAGACACACTATCAAAACTGACACCGAGAGTTTGTTTTTCACAATCTATCTTAGCATTGACGGTGCTCAAGAAAGGTCTACCAAAGATAATGGGACAAAAGTCATCTTGTGGGGAACCAAGGACTAGAAAATCAGTAGGGTATTTTACTTTCCCACACAAGACTTCAACATCTCTAACAATCCCAAGTGGTGTGATAGTATCTCTATTAGCAAGTTTAATAGTAACATCAATGTCTTCCATTTCAGCAGGTGCTATCTCATCCATAATTTCTTGGTATAAGGTAAAAGGGATAGCACTCACACTAGCACCCAAATCACATAAACCATGATAGCAATGATCTCCTATTTTAACTGAGACAACAGGCAAGCCTACTATGGGTCTATGTTTATCTTTTTCATCAAGTTTTGCAATTCTAGCAGCTTCATCACAAAAGTAGATAACATGCCCATCAATATTTTATACCAAGAGATCTTTAACCATAGCAAAACTAGGTTCTACTTTAATTTGCTCAGGAGGTTTAGGTGCTCTTATATTACTCTTGCGAACCACAGTTGATACCTTAGCATATTCCTTTATCCTAACGGGGAAAGGTGGTTTTTCGATATAAGCAGTAGGCACAACTGGATCAACATTGTAAACGATGGTTTCTTCTTTAGCTATGACCGGTTCTTTAATTTCTTCTTTAATTGGGGGGTGATATTTAAACCACTTCTCCTTAGGGAGGTCAACATGAGTAGCAAATGCTTCGCAGAAAGAGGCTACTATCTCAGAGTCAAGTCCATATTTAGTGTTAAACTTATGAAAAGTATCGGTATTCATAAAAGATTTAACACAATCAAATTCAAGCTTTATACCTGACTCATTACCTTCGTCGAGTTCCCAATCTTTAGAGTTGCGTTTAATTCTTTCCAAGAGACCCCACTTGAATTCAATAGTCTTCTTCATATAAGAACCAGCACAAGAAGTATCGAGCATGGATTGATCATTATGAGAAAGCCGAGCATAAAAATTCTGAATGATAACTTCTCTCGGAATGTCATGATTGGGGCATGAATATAGCATTGACTTAAGCCTCCCCCAAGCTAGAGCGATACTTTCTCCTTCACGAGGCCAAAAATTATATATATAATTCCGATCACGATAAACTAGATGCATGGGATAAAACTTTTGATGGAATTCCAATTGCAAACGATTCCAGTTCCACGATCCAAGATCATCACATAGACTATACCATGTCAATGCTTTTCCCTCCAAAGATAAAGGGAAAACCTTCTTCTTAACTTCATCTCCGGGTAAACCTGCAAGCTTAAATAATCCACAGATTTCGGTCACATATAAGAGGTGCATATCAAGATGCTCAGTACCATCTCCTGCATAAGGTTTAGCAAGCAGTTGTTCTACCATACCCGAAGGAATTTCATAAGTAATATTTTCAGTAGGTGCTGTAGGTTGAGGGGCAACTAATATTTTCAGTAGGTGCTGAAGATAGCCCGAACAAACCCCTCAAAGGATTGTTTTCCATAGTAGCAAGTAGCAATAAATTTCAGCACATAGTATAAGTTTTTTCCTTACTGATTTCCACTTACCAAGAGCGCTTCACTGCCCGACAACGGCGCCAGAAAAGAGTCTTGATGACCCACAAGTATAGGGGATCAATCGTAGTCCTTTCGATAAGTAAGAGTGTCGAACCCAACAAGGAGCAGAAGGAAATGACAAGTGGTTTTCAGCAAGGTAATCTCTGCAAGCACTGAAATTGTAGGTAACAGATAGTCTGATAGCAAGGTAATTTGTAACGAGCAAGTAACGGTAATGGTAAATAAGGTGCAGCAAGGTAGCCCAATCCTTTTGAGGCAAAGGACAGGTCAGAACAAACTCTAGTAATAGGCAAAGTGTTCTTGAGGGTACACGGGAATATCGTCTAGTCACTTTTATCATGTTGGTTTGATTCGTGTTCGCTACTTTGATAATTTGATATGTGTGTGGACCGGTGCTTGGGTGCTGCTCTTACTTGAACAACCTCCCACTTATGATTAACCCCCTCGCAAGCATCCGCAACTACGAGAAAAGTATTAAGATAAAATCTAACCATAGCATTAAACGTTTGGATCCAAATCAGCCCCTTACGAAGTAGCGCATAAACTAGGGTTTAAGCTTCTGTCACTCTAGCAACCCATCATCTAATAACTACTCCACAATGCATTCCCTTAGGCCCATGAATGGTGAAGTGTCATGTAGTCGACGTTCACATGACACCACTAAGGGAATCACAACATACATATCATCAAAATATCGAACACATATCAAATTCACATGATTACTTGCAACATGACTTCTCCCGTGACCTCAAGAACAAAGGTAACTACTCACAAATAATAATCATGCTCAAGATCATAGAGGTATTAAATAGCATAATGGATCTGAACATATAATCTTCCACCAAATAAACCATATAGTAATCAACTACGCAAGGTAATAAACACTACTAGTCACCCACATGTACCAATCTGAGGTTCTGGTACAAAGATTGAACACAAGAGATGAACTAGGGTTTGAGAGGAGATGGTGATGTTGAAGATGTTGATGAAGATTGGCCTCCCAAAGATGAGAGGGGTGTTGGTGATGACGATAGGTTCGATTTCCCCCTCCGGGAGGGAAGTTCCCCCGGCGGAATCACTCCGCCGGAGGGCAAAAATGCTCCTGCCGAAGTTCCGCCTCGAGGCGGCGGCGCTTCGTCCCGAAAGTCCTCCTCTGATTGTTTCTAGGTCAAATGTGACTATATACCAGAAGATGGGCTCTGGAGGTGGGCCGAGGTGGCCACGATACACCAGGGCGCGCCCAGGGGGGTCTGGCGCGCCCTGGTGGGTTGTGCCCACCTGGCTGCCCCCCTCCGGGATTTTTCTGCTCTAGTATTTTTTTATTAAATACAAAAATAATCTTCGTAAAATTTTAGCTTCATTGGAGTTGTGCAGAATAGGTATCTCTGACATGGTTTTCTTAGGTCCAGAATTCCAGCTGCCGGTATTCTCCCTCTTTGTGTAAACCTTGCATATTATGAGAGAAAAGGCATTAGAATCACTCCACAAAGCATTATTATTCAACAAAACAAAGTAAATAACAGTAGGAAATCATGGTGCAAAATGGACGTATCACGCGCCACCGTCCGGCGACCCCGCAACGCCGTCTCCTGTAGTTAGCATCCCCCCTCCAGCGATTCCTCTGCTCATTCCTTGTTTTCTATGATGAAAGAATCCACCATGCATGAAGCCGATGAACACTAGATGGATGAGATAGTATGTATAGATGCTATGAATCAGATGCTCATTTTCAATTTTGTGATAGTATGTATAAACACTAGATGGATGAGATATTTTTGTGATAGTATGTATATTTTTGTGATAGTATGTATAATATGTTATTTTGTGATATTTTTGTGATAGTATGTATAATATGATATTTTGTGATATTTTTGTGATAGTATGTATAATATGATATTTTGTGATATAGTGTTTTATAGCATTATTTCATTTGTGATATTTTTGTTCCGAGCGTATGTAATGAATTTGTGATATGTTCATGTGTAATATAAAATTTTGTTCATTGAGATGAGATGAGATGGATGAGGTGAGATGGGGATGAGATGAGATAGATGTTTTGTGAAGATGAGATTAGATGGAAGATAAAAATTTTAGGTTTTTTTAGATATAGAAACAAATGTTGAAATTTGCATATGATGAGTGGTTACATTTGTTGTATAAATATAACCCGATAACTTGTAACATGTATGTGTTTGATCACCGCGGGCTTATATAGTTGATTGCACTTTGGAGTGCATATTTAGTCGAGTCCAACATCAATATTAGTGAATGATTTCAGATAGTTGGGCACCGCGGAGAGTTGTGAAAGGAGATTTCCATTTGATAACTTCGGTATAACTTCGACATGAGGGGGGGGGGTCGTTAAAACATAACCCCAATAACTTCGGTATAACTTCGACATGAGGGGGGAGGAGTCCTCGACGATCGCCGGAGGAGGCCCCAATCTTGCTCTCAAGTTGTCATTATAATGTTACTGTTTTGCATTCCCAGATTTCATTAAGTCTGAAAAACAGCTTATCTCTCATGGTTGTATATTGCCAAGTTGTTATATTTGCAGAAACTATGGATCCACACGACAGAGACATGGAACAAGAAGAGATTTTGGGGGATATAATCCGCGATGGAGGTGATGATGATATCACCTTGTCGTTTCTCAACGACTCCGGTGGTTAGGGAAGAGAGGATGACGACTCCGGTGATCGAATGGAGGGAGAAAATGACGGCTCCGGTGGTGTTGGAGCCTTAACTATTGCAAAGTCCGGCGATGTATATGTATTAATTAAGCCTATGCTGACTAGATGCATTAAATGTTTTGTATGTACATATATATGAAGGCTTGTTTCTTCTTTTAGCCCTCCAGATCGAGCCAACCTTCTATAAGGAGACGAGGCCCGAAGAAAAAGTTGGGCGAGAATGAAAGGTTCACGATCGAAGAAGTCGCTCCAGATGGCAAACCGACTCTTCCCAAGCGAACCCAAGAATGATTTGTATATCAGTGCGGAGTTGTTGTTAGGGACAACGTCCCGATCAGCATCCAAGAATGGAATAAGACGAAGGACAATCAAGTTTCTTATGTCCACGATAGATGAAAAGATGAGCTTTGGAACTCGCACATGACAAATTTCAGCCTACCGCCAGAGGAGGATCCAAATAACCCAGTTATACAGCGAAAAGTCAAGCCGTGGGCTCTTAAGAAGATGACAGAACAATTCAAGAACTGGAAGAAAAGATTGAACAAAAAAATTGTCGAGAAAGACAAGACTCCAGATTTCGCCGCCGGTACTCAATATGCGAAGATGAAAGATCACTAGACCGCATTTGTGTCGCACAAGAAATCGGATAAAGCTAAGAAAAGATCACAGATAAATAAGGACAATGCTGCAAAGAAGGAATATCACCATGTTATGGGGTCAGGTGGCTACAAGTTTGCCCGGCCTACGTGGGACAAAGCTGAGAACGACCTGCTTGCTAAAGATATCGAACCAGAGACACTACTAGGAGAATGCTTATAGATAGGATTTTAGCAGTAGCGTCTGTTAAACGGACGATGCTACTGCTAATTAGTAGTAGCGAGGTCAGAGAAAGGCGCTACAGGTATTCCTTTAGCGGTAGCGCTGGACTTTGAACCGGCGCTACTGCTAATTGGTCCCATCTCGACCGACGGGGGCGACAGGTAGTAGTAGCGGCTGCCAGAGAGCAACGCTACTGCTAAAGGCGTAGCAGTAGCGCTCTTCCCATCCCCACGCTACTGCTAAGTATCGGTCCCCTCGACTTATCATCTTCCCCCGCGTGCCCCTCACTCCTCACTCTCAGATCTATCCCTCGCGCCGCCGCTCCCACGTCCCCGCGCTGGCGCTCCGACGCGCCGACCCTCCCCACGTGGCGGCTCCTTGATGTCTACTACGCAACTTTATTCTTGTAGACTTTGTTGGGCCTCCAAGCACAGAGTTTTGTAGGACAATAGCAATTTTCCCTCAAGTGGATGACCTAAGGTTTATCAATCCGTGGGAGGTGTAGGATGAAGATGGTCTCTCTCAAACAACCCTGCAATCAAATACAAGAAATCTCTTGTGTCCCCAACACACCCAATACAATGGCAAATTGTATAGGTGCACTAGTTCGGCGAAGATATGGTGATACAAGTGCAATATGGATGGTAGATATAGGTTTTTGTAATCTGAAAATATAAAAACAGCAAGGTAGCAAGTAGCAAAAGTGAGCACAAACGGTATTGCAATGCTTGAAAACAAGGCCTAGGGTCCGTACTTTCGCTACTGCAATCTCTCAACAATGCTAATATAATTGGATCACATAACCATCCCTCAACGTGCAACGAAGAATTACTCCAAAGTTCTTATCTAGCGGAGAACATAAGAAGAAATTGTTTGTAGGGTACGAAACCACCTTAAAGTTATCCTTTCCGATCGATCTATTCAAGAGTTCGTACTAAGATAACATCAAGTTATCCTTTCCGTTCGATCTATCTAAGAGTTCGTACTAGAATAAAACCATATGATACGCATCAACCAACTCTAATGTCACCTAGATACTCCAATGTCACCACAAGTATCCATGAGTTAATTATACGATACACATCAAACAATTTCAGATTCATAATACTCAATCCAACACAAAGATCCTCAAAGAGTACCCCAAGATTTCTATCGGAGAAAGTAGGACAAGAACGTGTATCAACCCCTGTGCATAGATTATCCCAATGTCACCGCGGGAATCTGCAAGTTGAGTACCAAAACATATATCAAGTGAATCAATAGAACACCCCATTGTTACCACGGGTATCCATATGCAAGACATATATCAAGTGTTATCAAATCCAATATTCAATCCAACATAACGATATCTCAAAGGGAAAGATTCAATTCATCACAACATGATAGCAAGGGAATAACATCATACGATCCGACTATATTAACAAAGCCCGTGATACATCAAGATCGTGACATCTCAAGAACATGAGAGAGAGAGAGAGATTGAACACATAGCTACTGGTACATACCCTCAGCCCCGAGGGTGGACTACTCCCTCCTCGTCATGGCTTCCGCCGGAATGATGAAGATGGCCACTGGAGATGGATTCCCCTCTCTGGCAGGGTACTGGAACGTATCCAGATTGGATTTTCGTCGATACAGAGAGTTGCGGCGGTGGAACGGAGAGTCTAGGGTTATTTCTGATGGTTTCTATATTTATAGTATTTTTGGGCGTCGGTTTCACGCCACGATGGGCCACGAGGAGGGCACAATACACCAGGGCGCGCCGGGGGGGCCTGGCACGCCCTGGTGGGTTGTGCCCACCTCGTGGCTCTTCTGACCCTCCCACGAAGCGTCTAGTGCCTCTTTTGTTCCAAAAAAAATCGTCAAAAAGTTTCGGGCGATTCCGAGAACTTTCATTTTCTGCACAAAAACAACACCACGGTAGTTCTACTGAAAACAGCGTCAGTCCGGATTAGTTCTAAATAAATCATATAAAGTGCATCAAAACCATATAAAAGTATTGTAAACATAGGTGAATATGGCATGAATACTTCATAAATTATCGATACGTTGGAGACGTATCAGCATCCGCAAGCTTAATTCCTACTCGTCCTCGAGTAGGTAAATGATAAAAGAACTAATTTATGAAGTGTGAATGCTAGCATAATATATAAGTTTGATCATTGATAATTTCAGTCAACTTTCTAGCATCATAACCAGCAACTTTTTCTCATAAAAATCATCATGATAGAGCAATCAATTCACATGTCATGGTTCAAATAATGAATTCTCTTGAAACTTAACAACCTATGTTCTTAGTCACCAAACAATTGCAATTCAACTTATTCTCAACAAAGTCTAAGTAAGAGCTCCACATACTCAATCATCATATAGTCTTCTATGATTGCTAGTACTCAAAGCATATTTTTAGAACAAATGGCATCCATCAAACACAGAGAAAGATAGGGGCTTAATGTTTCGCCTCCCAACTCATTTATCATAGAGATAATTGTCAACAATAATAAGTCATGATCAAATATATTTGACTAGTCATATGTGCCTAGATCTTTCCCCACCACATGATGCTTGCCAACTAGAGAATAATTGAGGTTGAAATGAGAAGTTGACTCAACATGAATAGTAAATAACATGAAAGTAAATAGATTGTCCCTTCGCAGAGGGAAGCAGGGATTTGCAAAGGTGCCAGAGCTCAAAGCTTAAACAAGAGATAAATATAATTTTGGGAGGTGCATCCTTCCTGTCAACGTTACGACCAAGGGTTATCAATATCTTCCATGTTAAACACATTAGCGGCGGTTCCCAAGTGGTAAAAGTAAAGGTTTACTCCCCCTCCACCAACAAACACACTCCACGGCTAGCCGAATCCACGGGTACCGTCCATACCAACACATTCCTGGGGAAGTTTTGTTTAATTATTTGCATTTTTTTATTTCGGGACTGGGAATCCCTATTACCGCCCCTCTCGTGCAAGGACGAGTGAATAAACACTCATCATGAGAATAACCCGCTTAACATGGAAGATACTGACCGCCCCCTGTCACTCCATGAGCGGTCCAGGCACACAAAACAGATGCTCATTTGAAATTTTAGAGGTGGCACATGCAAATTTACTTGGAACGGCAGGGTAATACCGCATATATGTAGATATAGTGGACTCTCATGGCAAGAAACTGGGTTTAAGGGTTTTTGGATGCACAAGTAGTATCTCTACTTAGTACGAATTTTTGGCTAGCAAAAGATCCTAAGCAAACACCACATGTTGGAGGATCCATAACAATATAACTTCTATGCAAATATACACAACCATAACTCTTTACGTTGTATTCCTTGTCAAACTTCAACTAATTTGCTCAAGTTTGAAAATAATTAATGGATATTCACAATCATAGAGGATGTCCAAGATAATATATTTGTATGTGAAAGTTCTCTTCCTTATACTAATCATTCACGAATTGCTTGTATGACCAATATTGGGATTGTCAAACTTCAATAGATTTTACTTTCTAAACCAGATATGAAGCTACTACTAAGCATAAAGCACATTGATAAATTCAGATTTATGATATTTCATTCATTCACAATTTACTCTTAGGATATAAGTGAAGCACAAGAGTAAACATCAAACTACTCTCAAAAGATATAAGTGAAGATCAATGAATAGGTAAACAATCAAGTAGCTATGTGAGGGCTCTCTCTATCTCTCTCAATAAACATTTTCAGTTCTGAGTATTTTATTCAAACAGAAAACTAAATAAAAATTCACTCCAAGAATAGCACAAATCAAGTGGACAAATAAAAATTTAGGCTCAACATAGGCTAACCGATAATTGTTGATGAAGAGAGGTGGGATGCGTAGCATCCCCAAGCTTAGATGCTTGAGACTTCTTGAAATATTTACTTGGGGTGCCTTGGGCATCCCCAAGCTTGAGCTTTTGTATCTCGTTCAATCCTCTCATATCCCGGTTTCACCTAAGTCTCAAAAACTTCATCCACCCAAAACTCAAAAAGAACTCGTGAGATAGGTTAGTACACATAAGAACAAATCAACACTTCATGTACTGCCAAGACAAGTTGCACAATAATTTTCAAACATCATCTACTGTTTACTATCGTTTCCACAATTTATATCTACCAATATAGGCTATGGAAACTATAGGATAAGTAGATAACAAAACTATGACAGCAATCTGTCCAAACAGAACAGTCTGTAGAAATATATTAAACCAGTGTACTTCTGTAACTCAAAAAATTATGAAAATTTAGGACATGCTAAAGAATTTATATTACAACACTGTGTAAAAATATCAGAAACTTTCTATGTTCCAGTAAAATATGAAAATTCAAACACTATAGCAAAATTTCTGTTTTTACACAGCACACATCAAAACATGCAATGCAAGCATCCTAAGACAATTCGTGGAACTTTTTATTGAAAAACAAGATTATAAATAACACCTAACAGAAAATAACAAAATAAAATGACGCTCCAAGCAAAATTCATATTATGTAACGAATAAAAATATAGCTCTAAGTAAGATATACCAATAGTGTTGAAGACGAAAGAGGGGATGCCTTCCGGGGCATCCCCAAGCTTAGGCGCTTGATTCTTCCATGGATATTACCTTGGGGGTGCCTTGGGCATCCCCATGCTTAGGTTCTTGTCACTCCTTATTCTCCTCATATCGGTATCTCACCCAAAACTTGAAAACTTCAATCACACAAAACTTAACGGAACTTTGTGAGAAGGGTTAGTGTAATAAAGATAAATCATTCACTTAGGTACTGTCAAGACAAGATTCATAATTATTCCCACATGATACCTACTGTATTATATCATTCCCATAATTTACACCACTAAATATAAGCTACGGAAACACTAAAACAAGCAAACTATGCATGCAAAACAGAATCTGTCAGAAACAGAACAGTCTGTAAAGATCTGTAATATATCCATACTTCTCTATCTCTAAAAATTCTGAAAAATTAGGAAAACCTGAATAATTTGTATATGAAGATTGTGTAAAATTTTCAGATCATTATCACTCTCCAGTAAAAAATGAAAATTCCTGTACTGAAGTCAAAAGTTTCTGTTTTGGTTCAGCATCAATTCTACTCATCTTGTGAGTCATCCCAAAAGCTTTACTTGGCACTTTATTGAAATAAAAGACACAAAACATGTTTACTACAGTAGATTAATCATGTGAAAACACAAAAACATAAAGTAAAAGTGTTGGGTTGTCTCCCAACAAGCGCTTTTCTTTAAAGCCTTTTAGCTAGGCATGATGATTTCAATGATGCTCACATAGGAATAGTATTTGAAACATGTAAGAGAGCATCATGAATCTCATGACAAGCACATCGAAGTCTAACCCACTTCCTATGCATAGGGATTTTGTGAGCAAACAATTTATGGGAACAAGAATCAACTAGCATAGAAAGGCAAAACAAGCATAACTTTAAAATTTCCAACACATAGAGAAGAAACTTTATATTATTGCAATATGTAAAAGCATATGTTCCTCTCTCATAATAGTTTTCAGTAGCATCATGAATAAATTCAACAATATAACTATCACATAAATGATTATTTTCAGGATGCACAACCATAGAAATTTTATTACTCTCCTCATAAGCAAATTTCTTTTCATCCATGGTAGTGGGAGCAAACTCAACAAAATAACTACCATGAGACACTTGATTGACATAACCACATTCAATATTAAAATCATGATGAAAATTTTCATGGTTACTATCACTCTTTATAGCATACATGTCATCATCATAATCATCATAGGTAGGAGGCATGCCATCATCATAATAAAAAATTTCTTCAAAACATGGGGGACAAAAAATATCATCTTCATCAAACATAGTATCCCCAAGCTTGTGGCTTTGCATATCATTAGCATCATGGATATTCAGAGAATTCATTCTAGCAATATTACAATCATGCTCATCATTAAAGGACTTCTCATTAAGTATTTTCATAATTTCTTCCTCTACCAATTGAGCACAATTTTCTGAATCCTTATTTTCACGAAAAACATTATAAAGACGATACAAATGAGGCAACCTAAACTCCATTTTTTGTAGTTTTCTTTTATAAAGCCAAACTAGTGAAAAACCAAGAAACTAAAAGATTTAATTGCAAGATCTAAAGATATACCTTCAAGCACTCACCTCCCCGGCAACGGCGCCAGAAAAGAGCTTGATGTCTACTACGGAACTTTATTCTTGTAGACTTTGTTGGGCCTCCAAGCGCAGAGTTTTGTAGGACAGTAGCAATTTTCCCTCAAGTGGATGACCTAAGGTTTATCAATCCGTGGGAGGTGTAGGATGAAGATAGTCTCTCTCAAACAACCCTGCAATCCCATACAAGAAATCTCTTGTGTCCCCAACACACCCAATACAATGGCAAATTGTATAGGTGCACTAGTTCGGCGAAGAGATGGTGATACAAGTGCAATATGGATGGTAGATATAGGTTTTTGTAATCTGAAAATATAAAAACAACAAGGTAGCAAGTAACAAAAGTGAGCACAAACGGTATTGCAATGCTTGAAAACAAGGCCTAGGGTCCGTACTTTCGCTAGTGTAATCTCTCAACAATGCTAATATAATTGGATCACATAACCATCCCTCAACGTGCAACGAAGAATTACTCCAAAGTTCTTATCTAGCGGAGAACATAAGAAGAAATTGTTTGTAGGGTATGACACCACCTTAAAGTTATCCTTTCCGATCGATCTATTCAAGAGTTCGTACTAAGATAACATCAAGTTATCCTTCCGTTCGATCTATCTAAGAGTTCGTACTAGAATAACACCATATGATACGCATCAACCAACTCTAATGTCACCACAAGTATCCATGAGTTAAATATACGATACGCATCAAACAATTTCAGATTCATAATACTCAATCCAACACAAAGAACCACAAAGAGTACCCCAAGATTTCTATCGGAGAAAGTAGGACAAGAACGTGTATCAACCCCTATGCATAGATTACCCCAATGTCACCGCGGGAATCCGCAAGTTGAGTACCAAAACATATATCAAGTGAATAAATAGAACACCCCATTGTCACCACGGGTATCCATATGCAAGACATATATCAAGTTTTCTCAAATCCAATATTCAATCCAACATAACGATATCTCAAAGGGAAAGATTCAATTCATCACAACATGATAGCAAGGGAATAACATCATATGATCCGACTATATTAACAAAGCCCGAGATACATCAAGATCGTGACATCTCAAGAACACGAGAGAGAGAGAGATTGAACACATAGCTACTGGTACATACCCTCAGCCCTGAGGGTGGACTACTCCCTCCTCGTCATGGCCTCCGCCGGGATGATGAAGATGGCCACCGGAGATGGATTCCCCTCTTCGGCAGGGTACTAGAACGTATCCAGATTGGTTTTTCATCGATACAGAGAGTAGCAGCGGCGGAATGGAGAGTCTAGGGTTATTTCTGATGGTTTCTATATTTATAGGATTTTTGGGCATCGGTTTCACGCCAAGATGGGCCACGAGGAGGGCACGATACACCAGGGCGCGCCGGGGGGCCTGGCGCGCCCTGGTGGGTTGTGTCCACCTCGTGGCTTTTCTGGCCCTCCCACGAAGCGTCTAGTGCCTCTTTTGTTCCAAAAAAAATCGTCAAAAAGTTTCGGGCGATTCCGAGAACTTTCATTTTCTGCACAAAACAACACCACGGTAGTTCTGCTGAAAACAGCGGCAGTCCGGGTTAGTTCTAAATAAATCATATAAAGTGCATCAAAACCATATAAAATTATTGTAAACATAGGTGAATATGGCATGAATACTTCATATATTATCGATACGTTGGAGACGTATCACTCCTACGCGGCGGCTCTCCCCGTTCCGGCCGTCCCCACGCGGCGGCTCCCCGTCCTGGTCATCCCCACGCGACGGCTCCCCGTCTCGGCCCTCCCCACGTGGCGGCTCCCCGTCCCGGCTGTAACACCCTTGGATTAAGCTACAGTGATCGTTGTAATTAAGCACAGTGATGACCATGATCAGCACCAAATCATTTTGCTAAATAGGATATGATCAAGTTGAAATTCATATCTCTTTTCAAATTCCACTTCAAAAGGGCATTGAATTTTATTGTGATAAAATAAGTTTGCAAACAGCAAGAATAAAATGTTGCACACTTGTGAAATAATCCAAAACAAATGGTGATAGGGAAAACAACTTTACCAAACCATTGGTGTGGACCCCACCTTCAATAACAGAGCTAAATTGCATTTTAAAGTGATGTTAAATTCATTTGGAAAATGAAAACATATTCCAAAAATGCTCAAAGTGTGTGGGTGCATGCAGAATATTGCAAGATATTATTTGGAGCAAGTCACACATTTTTGCTGAAAGGAATTATTGCCAAAAATAAGTGGAACAGGAGCTGTAAAATAAAACAGAAAAAAAGACAGAAAAGGGAAAAGGCTCCTTTGCACTTGAGCCCAGTGGAACAGTACCAGGCCCAACCCACCATCGAGCCGGCCTAGCCAATCTCCCCCTCGTCTTCCTCCTACTGCTCACGGGGGGAGACGTGGGCGCGGCGATGCTCGCCACCGGCCGCCCCCGTCGCCCTGGCGCCCATCCGCCGGTTCCCCGCCGCCTACAAGGCCCCCCCCCGCGGCGTCCTAGAACCCTAGCTCGCCCCCGCTCCCTCTCTCTCGCTCCCTGCCTCCTCCCTCGCTCAGACCCGCGCCGCCGTCGCGATGGCTGAGCTCGCCTCCGTGGCCACAGCCTCTCCCTCGCCCCCGTAGCCTGCCCAGGAGCTCCGCAGCGACGGCCTCGTCCTCCTCGAGCCCCGGATCGAGCCCCGGGAGCCCCTCCTACCTCGCCCCATTCTTCTTCCTCCTCGGGCCGCCGCCGTTCGCCGCGACGAATCCGGCCGCCCCAAGCCTTCCCCGCGCCCGCTTTGCTCACCTGCAGGACCGTTGTAAGCCCCCCGCTCCTTCCCCCTCTTTCCCCTCGTCGAATCCGTGCCCGGAGCAGCGGATTGCTCCGGAGCCGAAGCCCACCGCCACGGGAGCTCGTCGCCGGCGACCTCCGAGCGACCTTTTGGTCATGCGCCCGGGCCCGTTCGCTTCAGCGCGTTGAGTAGGACCTCCCCGCCCCTTCCTTTTGCTCGCTAGCTCGCTGTAGTGCCGTGCCCGTCGGAGCCCGAGCCGCGTCGCCGCCCCTGCTCGCCGCCGGCGCCGCTCCAGGCCCTCCCAGCTCACCCCGATGGCCGGAATGGAACGGCGGCAGCCCTTGCTCTCGAACGCGCCAAAGAACGCGCGAAATGGCGTCCCCTATGCCATTTCCGAGCGTCCTCGCCGTTTCGGGAGCTCGCCGGAGCTTCTCCGGCGACCCAGCGCCGCCACCGCCAACGTGGCCAGTGTGGGGCCACCCTCAGGGTCACTGACCTGTGGCCCCGGGCCCCCTGTTGACCAGTTGACCGTGGTCAACTGGCTGACTGGGCAGTGCCCAGTCACTGCCAGGTGGGGCCCCACCCCCTGGACCTATGACAAGTGGGCCCAGCCCCATTAGAGTTAATTAAGTTTGCTTAATTAATCATGTTAATTAAATTAAGTTAAATAGACACTGACATGTGGGGCCCACCCGATTAGTTAATTAATTAGATTAAATTAAACTCTGTTTAGGCCCTGAGTCTATGACAGATGGGGCCCACTGGTCAGGCTTGACCAGTCAGCCCCACTGTTGACTGCTGACATCATCCTGATGTCATGATGACGTCATAAATGCTTTTTCGAATTAATATTAATCCTATTAATTTCAGAAATTGATTAAATCTTTGAAAATTAATATAAATTAATCTATTAGTCAGATGAAAATAATTTATATATGAAAGTTGTTCAGAAAAATCCCACGAATCCAAATACGCTGTCCGTTCATCTGTCACATGCCCCTAACATGATGAACATGGACATTTTGCGTTAGGATCATCTGCCCGGTAGTAGCCCGAGACCCGAAAAATATCGTCAGATATTCTTCCGCTCCATCTGCGACGTATAGTACTGCGTTAGTGCATGCCTAGCTCTGCATATTGCCATCTCATGCATCGTGTGCATCTGTCTACCTTATATTTATTGTTTCTCCCCCCTCTTCTTACCGGTAGACCCTGAGACCGACACTGCTGCCGGGAACGACTACGCCGTTGACGATCAGGCCTTTGCAGCAGAGCAGCAAGGCAAGCAACCCCCCCCCCCCCCCCTGAGCATTCCGATATCGCCCATTTCTTTCCCTCTCATTCTTGCATTAGATTTTGCTACCGTATTATCTAGCTCCTATTTCTGATGCATAGCCTGTTTTTGATAAACTGCTGCTATACCTGCTGTTAAATCAACTGCTTAGTATAGGTTGATCAATGAATCCCCTGTGACCCCCCCCTTAGTCCCAGTTGCCCCTGCTTCTTCATCGACGACTCGATGACTCGAAGACTTGAAGACTCAGTCAACCGACCGACCAGCCATGCCCGTCACTTTCACCGCACACCCCCTTAGATGTACGACTCTGCAGAGCTACTATCGAGTACCGAAGGTGACACCTCGTGAAGTACTCATGATGCTAACTCTGTAGTGCAGCTAGTCGGTCGTGGTTATTGAGGGTGATTCCTCCTTCACCACTCCCGACGACGACTCTGTCGTGCAACCCCTCAAGCGTAGACCATCGAGGGTGAATCCTCTCTGGTCACCTTGACGGTTACATTGAGTGGGATCCATCGAGGGTGATTCCTCGGTTTTCCCCTTGGTGTTATAGACACACGGTTACATTTACTTTACTGTTGATACATGATGAGGTCAGGATGACCGGAGGATACATGATGAGGTCAGGATGACCGGAGGATACATGATGAGGTCAGGATGACCGGAGGGTGTTCGTGTAATACGACGGGGGGTGGCCGGGCATTCTTGGCCCTTGCCACAAGACCTCGAGAGGGGAAGATGGGACCACATATCGTGGATCGCGCTCGTCACCGCAATTAATAAAATGCTATTGGTTTGGGTATTTGATCTAAGTTGGTCATTTGACCTTTTTCGCACTAACCTTCACATGGGAGAAGTTATGGGTACTCGGCGTCGTTGTATCAGCCGAAGCTCTTCGGACGTCAGCAAATGGAGCGGCGCGCGCCCGAGTGGTCCGCAACGGCATCGCGCTTGTATTAAGGGGTGCTAGGACTGACCTCGGCCGCCCACGCATCGTGCAGGAGTGCAAAGGGCAAGTGGGCCCATGACCCCTGTGCGCTTAAGATTTAGACCGGCGGGCTGGTCTCTCTGTTGAGTCTAGGTGAGGCGACGACGTGTTGATCTTCGAGGCCGGGCATGACCCAGGAAAGTGTGTCCGGCCAAAGGTGATCAAGCGTGATGGAAAATGTGGTGCACCCCTGCAGGGATGAAATTAACTATTCGAATAGCCGTGTCCACAGTAACAGGACGACTTGGAGTTGTATCCCGAGCTAATATAACTAAAATTGTGACTTAAAATTGAAATGAATGTTGGCTCTGAGATTGCTTCCTCGCAGGGAGTCGATGGAGAATCTCTGGGTGTGGTTACTTAATAAAATTGCTACAAAGATATTGTTACATATGAGTTACCAATCTACACTCTTCTAATGCTGCAAGATGTTGAAGATGCTAGTCTTCGATAGGACTAGGCCTTCCCCCCGTCATTCTTGCTTTCTGCAGTCAGTCCAGATATAACCCCCCTTTCCTTTGATAATGATGCATACTTAACATAGTCCTGATGTCAGTCTTGCGAGTACTTTGGATTAGTACTCACCGCTGCTTTGCATTCTCTTTCCCCCTCGATACAATTACCGTGTTCAGATGATGGAGCCCAGGAGATGGAGTACGCCGGAGACGACTACTACACCACCGCCGGAGCCTACTACTACGTGGAGGCTGCCCCCGACCAGCAGTAGGATAGGAGGTTCCCAGGCAGGAGGCCTCGCCTCTTTCGATCCGTGTTATGTTTGTGCTAGCCTTCTTAAGGCAAAACTTGTTTAACTTATGTCTGTACTCAGATATTATTTGCTTCTACTGACTCGTGCTTGTCGAGCTTTGTATTTGAGCCCTCGAGGCCCCTGGCTTGTAATATGAAGCTGTATGACTTTAATTTGTGTCTAGAGTTGTGTTGTGATATCTTCCAGTGAATCCCTGATCTTGGTCGTACGCATTGCGTGTATGATTAGCGTACGGTCAAAATGGGGGCGTCACACCGGCCATCCACGCAGCGGTATCTCTCCCTCTCCCTCCTCTCTCCCATGGATGGATGAAATTTAGATGGTTAGATGGATGGATGGATGAAATTTAGATGGTTAGATGGATGGATGGATGAAATTTAGATGGTTAGATGGATGGATGATGTGAATGGATGCATTTAGATGGTTGTGAATGGATGCATTTAGATGGTTAGATGGATGGATGGATGCATTTAGATGAATGGATGCATTTAGATGAATGGATGCATGCATTTAGATGGATGGATGGATGCATTTAGATGAATGGATGCATTTAGATGAATGGATGCATATAGATGAATGGATGCATTTAGATGGATGGATGGATGCATTTAAATTGTGTTACAAAGGTGCTTCGTGTCGTAACCGTAAAAAATGTTTAAACATGCACACTTTCGTGGATTGCATCTAAACCATTGCTCCTATGGATCGGATTTCTTTACGAGATTTGTTCTATGTGATGTCTACTTAATATGTCCATTGTTAAGAAAATGTCATGCCAAATTTACAGGGATTCCCATGTCTGCTAAACGTTCTCGTGAACAAGAGTTGGAGTGGCGGAGGCAGTTGCTGGCGCGGGGAAAAAGGATTGATGATGAAGTGTTCGGATGGAGAGATTGTATGCGGGAGCTGAAAGAGGCAGAGAATAAGTTCTGGGAGACTCAGTCTGGTTTCTGGGAGCATGAAGTCAATGCGTGCAAGTCTTATGCCGAAACACAACTAAAAGTTGCGGCAGACGTCATCTTCGCGGAGGCCAACGCTGCAGAGCATGCTCGGATGCCGCCTCAGAGTAGTCCCCACTTGGTTATGGAATGGGCGCTACAACAAGTGACATCTTCGTGCCCGGCTCAGAGAGCCCGATGGGGAAGTGTGGTCGGGTTACTTCTGCCGAGAATGCCCCCACCACCACCAGATTCTACTCATTAATAGTATTGTAGTAAGATTAATAGTATTGTAGTAAGATTATTGGTCTCGATCTAACAGTTCGGTCTGGACTTGTAAGGTTTTTGAAGTCTAGTTATCTGTTTGAACTCAAGTTGTCATCAATTAATATATATATATATATATATATATATATATATATATATATATATATATATATATATAAACCCATCCACTTCTGCTTACTAATGACACTGGTTCTACATGGGACCCACCAGCGATACTGGTAGTTACGTTAGTGATGTCATTATCAGTTAGCAGTAGCGCTGGTTAAGAGGTGCTACTGCTAATATTTAGTTGTAGTGCTGGGAAAACGACGCTACTGCTAAGAGTTAGCTGTAGCGCTGTACTAGTAGCGCGGGAGCCAGCGCTACTACTTGCCCTATTTCCAGTGCTACTACTAGCCTTTCTCCTAGTAGTGAGACATTGTACTGGCTCGAACGGTCAAGGACTTGGTTCTTCGGGCATGGGGGAACTTTGCACCCAGAAACAGGGAAGTGTGTTTACACGAAAGCTCATCTTCAAACACCCCTGGAAAATATTCGGGAAGCAATCAAGGCCGTGCACGAAGGGAGGTTCACTCCCGACAGAGAGAAGGACGAGCTGTCACGCGCCCTCAAGAATCCTGAACACCCTGGACGAACACGAGGCACATCAGGCTCAGTTCTGTGGGTGCATGGGTTTCTCGACAACACTGGTTATAGAAGCCGACAGAGAAAGAAGAAAGAGGAAACAAACCGGCTGCAGAAGTTAGAAGAACAATTAGCGTTGCAGGAGAAGAAACTAGAGACACTTACCAGTCAGCGAGCTATCCGCCCACCATCTCAGCAGCACGAAGATCCTTCATTCGATACTGCCCACGAAGTTGCTACCCCACCATCTCAGCGGAAAAGCAGCATGGCTTCCACGGAGCTTGTTCGGCCCGATATCACGGCTCCTCGCTACCCCGTGGATGATATCACGGAGAGGGAACATTGTCAGCTAATGGAGAAATGCATGAACCTAACCTTGAAGGTGGCGATCAGCTATGTCTTACCTCCTGCACCTGATGGGACTTTCCATTGCAATCCGATTCCAGATGGCTATGCTGTTGTCGGGGTGGATGAAGTTTCCAACGGATTTGAGGATCTGGACCTTGAGTACCCTACAGGTGAAGGGGAGACTCGTCTGATAAATGCCCTAAGGACTACAATTCTATGGAGAAAGGAAAACATCGTGCTTCCACAATGGATGCCGCGTCAGCTTTCTCCACCGCCTGAGTTGTCTCCACCGCGTCAGCGGACTCCGACGGAGGAGGCCCCTCAGCAGAATCCGCCGCCTCAGCTGTCTCCGCCGCGTCAGCAGACTCCGACGGAAGCGGCCCCTCAGCAGAATCCGCCACGTCAGGTGACTCCGCCTCCTCCGTCGCCTCAGCAGCGGCGCCAGAAGAGATCTGCCGCTGCTTCGGCGGCTAGTAGTACAACAGTGAAGAAATACAGAGCAGGTAGCGTCAAGAAGGCTCCTGCCAAGTTAGCATATGACATGACTGACCAGGAATTGGACGAGGCCGTGGATGCTGAGGTGAAACGCCAGCTTGCACCCAAACGTCCAGTTCCAACGGAGAAAATAGATCCGGTAAAAGAGAGGAGCTTACTGAAAAACCTTACGAAACCGCCGCCTACGCTGCTATCAGACTATGACCGCTCTATTGTAAAGTCACATAAAGATCCAGAACAGCGGTCGACAAGTACTAGCAGTAGTGCAAAGGGGAAAACAATTCCCTAGCTGGGCGAACAGAAAAACCAATCATGCCCCCCGCTGAAGGTGTTTGCCGATATCGCTAATGATCCGGAGGTAGCCGCCGCTGCTCCTAGTTTCACTCTTGGTGATTACTTAGGCGATGAGGTACAGTTCGAAATTGCTGAGGTAGCCTATAAATACCAGCACGGGAAGCCTCTCGTTAGACCTGAGCAGCTAGATGATCTACCAACACAAATGCGAAAATTGCATAACTAGTACATTAAAGAATCAAAGGCAGGGACCAACTGGATCATTGTGGGAGTTAATGATGAGCATTACTTCAATGGAAAAGAGGATATTCACATTGAATTTGATGAATTATTTCAGTTATACAATCAAGACGCCATCGACAAATCTATCGTCAGTTGCTATTGTTTGTAAGTATCATTTCTGTAATTAAGTCTCTATAGCTCAGCTCGTTCATTGCATGTATAATTATCCTCTCTATGTTATTTATGCAGGAAGAAGATCCTCGAATGCAAAACAGAATGAATCTATGACATTGGGTTCATTAACCCATATACTGTTAATGAAGTTACGGTACAAAAGCATGCCAAGGACACAGAGAAGATCTTGCTCAGGGCGTTACTTCAACAACAAACCAAAAGGCAAATACAATTTCCTTACAACTTCAAGTGAGTGCTAATTATACTGTCTTGTACACATTCTGTTTCGCTTACTCGATGTTAAGTGTAATTGATGAGTTATATATGTGTGTGCAACTTCTACTTTATTCTGCTAGTCATCCAGTTTGACGCAGGAAAAGTACTTGTCATGAACTCGTTACGTAAAGACCCCGAGATGTGGGCGGACATGAAAAACATGCTCCAGAGGTAATTTCAATCATTACCGCACTATATCGGCAATTTTTGTTCATTTCCTGATATTAAGTAATTAATAACTCCTTTATTCATGTTCTTTGCTGGACAGGGTTTGGAAAAAGTTCACCCAGAAGGCTAAGGGTGAATGGAGAGACGAGCTGCAATTTCAACCAGTCAATGTAAGTAGTACACTAGCTAGGTCCGCGCATCTCTTTGATTCTAGTTTCAATACCATTATCATGCTTGATTTATATTTTGATTGAACTCTATTCTCGTAAAGTGCTCGAGGTAGGGATCTGGGAATAATTTATGTGGATACCACGTTTGCGAGTTCATTCGCCAGACGACCTGTGAGAAGGGCAGAATCTCAGAAGAACTTGAAATACGTAAACAATATTCACAATTTTATTTTATTACCATCAATTGTGTTGAGTTTCTATTTTATTACCATCAATATTGAGCCCCCTTCTTTAAATTAGATCGAATGGAAGCAGGACGAACTCCTACCAAAGAGTCGCATACGAGCAATTCAAGAGGAATTGGCGGGATTCTTACTTAACGATGTCATAGATAAAAACGGAGAATACCATCGGGAATTGCATGCTGATTTTGGTAATTAGATACTAGGGATAGTAAGGAATATTATATTGTATATATATGCATGAACGTGTAATATTGTAGTAGCGTCGAATATATTCATCACTTATCTATGTTATATTCATCACGATGTTGTGTAATGGTTTCTTCATATTGCTAATAGTAGCTAGCGTCGAGTTGAATGGAAAACATAAAATAAAAACAAAAACCCTAAATGTAAAAGAATTAATTGGTAAACACAAAAAGAAAAGGAGGAAACACTATATGAAACCCCAAAAACCTCCAAAACCCAAAACCCCTCCTTTAAAAAAAAACCCAGCACTGGCTGGTGCTGACGCGTGGCTGCCTTTTAGTACCGGTTGGTGTTACCAACCGGGACTAAAGGTCCTCCTGCCTGGGCGCCCGATAGCGGCCACGTGGAGCCCCTTTAGTCCCGGTTCGTAACCCAACCGGGACTAAAAGTGAGGGCTTTAGTCCCGTTTGATTAGTCCCGGTTAAAGAACCGGGACTAAAGGCCCTTCAGAACCGGGACTGGAGGCCCGTTTTCTACTAGTGGAGTATCCATAAAATAGGATACATACTACCTAAAAAGTAGTACATATAGTACCTAAACATTCTCATATATTGCATACTACGCTAGAACCTAGAACATACGAAACAAAAAGTGGGAGTAACTACATCCGGTCGTAGGAAACCGTGTGTAGGAAAAATACATCCTACGACTGGGTGTAGTTACATCCACGTCTCATATACTACCTTGTGGTAGTATATATACTACTCTATCATTTTTAGTATGTTCATATACTGTATCTAAGATACTCCAAAGTGAGTTATCTGAAAAAAAATATGTATGTGCAGTTGTTCTTGTAGTACACAACTTACCACCCTAGATTGCATGAAAGATCCTAACATGGAAATTATTAGAGATATATTAGGTAGTTGGAGATTGCATGGGATTAGATAAGAATTGTTTCCATCTTATATGTAGTAGTATTTTTGCCTTTCAAGTTTTATACTCACGAACATACAATGCATCATGTCAATTCTCTCCTCTCATTCCACTTACATGGTATCAGTTGCAAATTCCTAGACCTCTATATCCAATACAGTTTCCGTAATGTGTTGCTCCTGTGAGCAGTGGCATAGCCAGGATTTTATGGCAGGGTGGTCCAATTGACATAAAAAAATACACCACAAATTCAACACGCGTCTATGTGACGCCCCCGATCTCGACCGTACGCTAAACATACACGCAATGCGTACGACCAAGATTAGGAACTCACTGATTGATATCACAACACAACTCCAGACACCAATTAAAGTCATATAGCTTCATATTACAAGCCAGGGGCCTCGAGGGCTCGAATACAAAGCTCGACAAGCACGAGTCAGCGGAAACAAATAATATCTAAGTACAGACATAAGTTAAACAAGTTTTTCCTTAAGAAGGCTAGCACAAACATAACACGGATAAAAAGAGGCGAGGCCTCCTGCCTGGGAACGTCCTAACTACTCCTGAGCGTCGGGGGCAGCCTCCACGTAGTAGTAGGCTCCAGCGGTGGTGTAGAAGTCGTCTCCGGCGTACTCCATCTCCTGGGCTCCATCGTCTGAACGCAGCATCGTATCGAGGGGGAAAGGGAAAGCAAAGCAGCGGTGAGTACTCATCCAAAGTACTCGCAAGACTGACATCAGAACTATGCTAAGTATGCATCATTATCAAGGGGGTGGGGTTATATCTGGACTGACTGCAGAAAGCAAGAGTAGGGGGAAGGCCTAGTCCTATCGAAGACTAGCATCTTCAGCATCTTGCAGCATTAGAAGAGAGTAGACTGGTATCTCATATATAGCAATATTATTGTAGCAATTTCTTTTTAAGTAACCACGCCCAGAGATTCTTCCTCGACTCCCTGCGAGGAAGCAATCTCAGAGCCAACATTCATTTCAAATTAAGTCACAATTATAGTTGTAGAAGGTCAAAGTACAACTCCAAGTCGTCCTGTTACCGTGGACACGGCTATTCGAATAGTTTATTCATCCCTGCAGGGGTGCACCTCATTTCCAACACGCTTGATCACCTCCGGCCGGACACACTTTCCTGGGTAATGCCCGGCCTCGGGATAGCAACACGTCGTCGCCCCACCTAGACTCAACAGAGAGGCCAGCCCGCCGGTCTAAATCCTAAGCGCGCAGGTTCGTGGGCCCACTTGCCCTTGCACTCCTGCACGATGCGAACGCGGCCGGAAGCAGACCTAGCACACTCCAGTCCAAGAGCTGTACCATCCAGTCCAATCCGGCACGCGCCGCTCCATTGCTGACGTCCGAAGAGCTTCGGCTGATACAACGACGCTAAGTACCCATAACTTCTCCCACGCGAAGGTTTGGTGCGTAAAAGGTCAATCGACCAACTCAGATCAAATACTCAACCCATTAGCATTTTAGTAATGTTGGGCAAGCGCGACCCATAAAGTGCGGTCCCGTCGCCTCGTCTCGAGGATGTGTGGCAAGGGCCTCTCCTGCCCGTCCACGCCTCATCAACATCAAACCGTGGGTACCCCTCAGGGCCGACCCATCACCAACATGTTCCCGTAACCAGGTCATGGTAACTGTGTGTATAAAACATCGAGGCGGAAACTGAGGAATCACCCTCATAGGTTCCCGCTCGATGAAACCGTCAAGGTGGACTTAGAGGAATCACCCTCGAGGGTCCCACACTTGAGGGGTTGCACGACAGAGTCATCATCGGGAGTGGTGAAGGAGGAATCACCCTCGATAACCACGACCGACTAGCTGCACTACAGAGCTAGCATCATGAGTACTTCACGAGGTGTCACCCTCGGTACTCGATAGTAGCGCTGCAGAGTCGTACAACTAAGGGGGGTGCGGTGATGTGAGGAGCCTGGCTTGTCGGTCGGTTGACCGAGTCTTCGAGTCGTCGAGTCGTCGATGAAGAAGCAGGGGCAACTGGGACTAAGGGGTCACTGGGGGTTCATTGATCAACCTATACTAAGCAGTTGATATGATTGCAGGTATAGTAACAGTTTATCGAAAACAGGCTATGCATCAGAATAGGAGCTAACTAATACAGTAGCAAAATCTAATGCAAGAATAAGAGGGAAAGGAATGGGCAATATCGGAATGCTCAAGGGGGGTTGCTTGCCTTGCTGCTCTGCGGCAAAGGCCTGATCGTCAACGGTGTAGTCGTACCCGGCAGCAGCGTCAGTCTCGGGGTCTACCGGTAAGAAGAGGGGGGAGAAACAATAAATATAAAGCAGACAAATGCATCCCGATGCATGACATGGCAATATGCAGAGCTAGGCATGCACTAACGCGGTACTACATGTTGCAGACGGGTCGGAATAATATCTGACGATATTTTCCGGGTCTCGGGCTACTACCGGACAGATGATCCTAATGCAAAATGTCCATGTTCATCATGCTAGGAGCATGTGACAGATGAACGGACAGCGTATTTGGATTCGTGGGATTTTTCTGAACAACTTTCACGTATAAATTATTTTCATCCGAGTTACGGATTAAAAGATTTGATTTTTCAAAGTTTTAAAGAATTTCTGGAATTTAATTATTTATTTAAATTCGAATTATCCAGAATAGTAAATGATGACGTCATCATGACGTAGGTGTGACGTCAGCAGTCAACAGTGCCGCTGACCGAAGTCAAACCTGGCAGTGGGCCCCACTGGTCAGCCTCATAGTAGTTTAATTAGGTTTTATTTAAACTAATTAGGATTAATTTAGGGTGGGGCCCACTGGTCAGTGAGTGATTAACTAACTAATCTAATTAAGAATTTAATTATCAGTTTATTTATTTTTAAAATCATTTTAAACCGTGCGGGACCCACATGTCAGCGGGCGGGGCTGTGCTGACCAAGTCAACTGGGCCCAGTGGGTCCCAGTGGCAGTGGCTGTGCGGTGGGGCCCGCGGTGCCACGTCGGCGCCAGCTGGACGCCGGCCACCGGAGCACTCCGGCGAGCTCGCCCGCGATGGCGAAACTCCGGCGAGCCCGGGTTTTCGCTACACTGCACCGAATCGAGCGCCGCTTCTTGCAATCGATCGAGCACACCAAGCCGTGTCGATCTAGCCTAGCGGCTCAAGCTACGGTGGTCGGAGCCGAGCGCAATGACCTCGCCGGCGGCGAGCATTCCGGGCGAGATGCGGGGTCGACGAAGCTGAGCGCACACGGGTGAACTAAGCAGCTAGCGAGAGTCTACGCGTGCGCGCGAGCAAGATGGGCATGAGCCCGAGACCATTTGGTCATCGGAGCCTTGCCGGCGACGAGGCGGGCGGCGGAGTAGTCAGGCACCTCCAATACGGCGAGCTACGGCGACGATAACGCGCAGGGGAGCGTGGGGAGAGGTGCGGCAGCTCACAGGGGACCCGTAGTTGTGCGAGAGTGAGCCCGGGGAAGTGCGACGGCGGCGAATCGGGGCCGGAGACGAGGATGACCGTGCGGGGACGACGAGCTCGAGGAGGACGATGTAGCGGCGCCGGGCTCCAATGCGCGGCGTCAGGCGACGTACTCGAGGACGGGGAACACGGCGGGCATGGCGGAGCGATGATCGGGGCACGGTGGCCGCGGGATCGAGCGTCGGCGGCGATGGGAGCTTTCGAGCGAGCTCGATGCAGAGTGATGGAGGGAACGAGAGGGGGGGGTCTGGTGAGCTAGGGTTTCGCGGGGAAGGGAGAGCGACCAGGGGCTCGTTCTTATCCTCCCGGTGGAGGGGGGGTCGAAGGCCGCGCGCGAGCGTCGGCGGCTGCCATGGCGCCGGCCTTCTCCTGTTCTGGCGGGAGGTCGGGGAAAGGCTGGCTGGCCTGGGCCGGGCCAGCCTGTAGCAACTGGGCCACAGTGCCCAGTAGCTCCCTTTTTATTTTTTTGTTCTTTTTCTTTTCTGCTTTCTCTTTTAGTTTCTGTTTTATTTATTTTTGGCCATTATTCACTTTAGCAAAATTGTGTGACATAGCCCTTTAAATACTTTGCAATATTTTGAAAGGCCATACCAAGTTTGAGCATTTTTGGTATCTGTTTTAATTATCCATGGAATAAAAGGGCTCTTTTAAATGCTAATTGATTCTGATTTGGATGGTGGGGTCCACACCAGCTTGAGGGTGATGTTGTTTTCCCTAACAATAATTGTTTTGGATTATTCCACAAGTGTGCAACATTTTTCTTATGCTGTTTGGAATTTTATTTTATCACATAAAAATTAAATTGGCTTTTGAAGTGGAATTTGAATTGAGAGATGAATTTCAACTTGATCATATCCTGTTTAGCAAAAATGATTAGGCACTAATCATGGTCATCACTGTGCTTAATTACAATGATCACTGTAGCCAAAAACCCAGGGTGTCACAGTCTAGAATATATCAAACGCACATATCAATAAAGCCTCTCGAACACATATTGAAATTCATGGTTAACTATTAAATTTGCTTAGAAGAAGATAGCAGAGAACGAACGTTTGGAGGCCGAGCTCCATGGAGCTCGAAATTTTTGAAAAATTCAAATTTCAAACTTTTTGGTTTCAAAAAAATCTGAAAAAAACCATGCAAGTAAAGAATGATGTTATGTGTATGTGTGTAAATTTTTAGGATGAATACCTTGAAATACAATCTGCACAAAAAAGACAAATTCATGGCCTGGGACAATGAATAGTATCATGTGTTAAAAAGTCCCAGATTTGTCTTTTTTGTACAGGCCTCATTTCAATGTATTTTTTTTCTGAAAATTTCACACATGTGTGTTACACCCTCACTTATCTCTGTATTTTTTTCAGAATTTTTTGAAATGTAAAAATATGAATTTTCATGAATTTTGAATTTTGCATTTGGAGGCCTCTATAGAGCTTGGCCTCCAAAAGCAATTTCCGAAGATAGCACACCTTATTTGTCGGGATAACACCATCTCATGACCATGAAAAAGCGTCAATTACTGCATGTCATACGAAAAACGAGTAGCAACGAAAAAAGATGCAATAATGGCTCCGGACCACTTCAGTTTGCAACAGTTGTAAAAAAAGGTATTAACTGCGAGCTGGAACAAATCCCTAACAATCAATCAGTTCAATTTACCAATTATCAATTGTAAAAAATTTAATTCTTCTAGTAAGCAAAATTGTTTAGATCTTCACTGCAAAATAAAATTATATTTGAATTGAAATAGACCGAAAATCTTACTTTGGATTAGAGTACGTAGAATAAAAAAAAATTGAACAAGTGTTGCTCAGCCAAATTTGGCTGTGCGTGCGTGCGCGCTTCGCCGGCTGCCTGTCTGCCGCCGTTGGCACGAGCGTCCGTCGCCATCGGCGATGGCGCTCGCCGCTCCTTGATTAGTTCGTACGCTACACCAGGATGGTGATCGAGGAGAGGATGCGGCTGAATCCAGTGGTGCCGCGCGCTGCTGGTTCCCCGCGTGTGTGCCGAGAGACCTGTGACGTGGGCGGGTTCGAGGTCACGAAGGGCATTGGGCAGGGGCTAGGATGGCGTTTTGCCCGTTGACAGTAGAATAAGTGGCTTGCCCTTCCTTGCACGGCGCGGCCTAGGAACAACACGGTCTTCTCACTGTTTCATCCAGGTGCTCTGTAACATCGCGGTCTTGAACGTACCGCAGAAGCCATTTATCCAATCTGGTTAACTGCAGTACAGATACGTACGACTACTTGCTCAGAGGGGAACTCAACTTTGTGATGCTGATCCCACCTGGCAAAACAGGGAGGATGATTCGTTAGCACAGCATAACACGCCAGTGCTGCCGCACTACGTACCGCATGTCCCCTCGACACCACCCTTGCTGCTCGGCCCATTGCCGTGCCCATGTCGGGTGCCATGTAACTTGTTTGTGTCAGTTTTAGTTCTGTTAGTGATGCTTGTGGAGTAGTAGTTGTTGCAGGAGATGTAGAGGTCATCAGATTGTAAGAGTTAGGACATCTCCAACGTTATACCGTAAATCGGACACACTACGTGTCCGCAGATCCAACGACCGCCACATTTCAAATATAAGTTGAACAAAACAGATGAAATTTAAAAAAAATCAATATATTACGGCAAACCTGACGAAAATTGAACAAGTTCAAACTAAATTTAAAGAAACCTAAACTAAACGACACGAGGTACCGGACGGTGACCTCGTACGCATGGCCTCCCTCGCCTATGGCGCCTCCATCAGCGTCCACTCCGTCGTCGATGTCGTTGTCCTTTCAACGGTGGAAGGACGCGTAGGGGCCGTGGGCAACCCCTGATCAGCCGCAGCTTGCCGCTCATGATGCAGCTAATCGGCTTATTCCATAGCTTGGCAAAGGGCAGCGTCTGTCGCGGACGCCGCCCTAATCCGCTCGCCCCAAGCCTAGCCCTACCCCTTGCCCTTGCCGCCAAGGAGACGATGACGCACAAGGACTCGGCCAACCCGATTTTGACGAGTTGGTCGATGAGGTGGCGCTGGGCGGACATTTTAGCGGTGGTCCTAGACTGACCTCGGCTCAGGCCAACGTAAGGTCCGGGTCCGCGAGGACCCAGTCCGGTGTGACGACGGACATGGCGTACACGTTTCGTCGATCCCGATGTGCCTGCTCAGTGGCCGCCTTGTCGGCCACCGGCGTGCACGTGCGCGAGGAAGAGGAGACGTTGCCACATCCGATGTGAAGGATGTGGCCGCACGCGTTTGTGTCGTAATTGTCGGGCTCCTCCATTTTCTTCACTCGGCGCCACCAACTCGTCGATGGTGGCGCCACCTCCTTTCCACGCCGGGAATGGAGTGGTAGGGTCCCCGACTAGAAGTTGTCGAATGTGTTGTGCGGCCGTAACAACGGCTCATCCTTCACCTCCTCCTTGATGTGGCGTCTGATTTGTCCATCGTGATTGCGCAGGAGGGAGGGCACCTCTTCCTTGACGCGGTGTCCGGTTTGTGCAACGCGATTTGCGCAAGAGGGAGGGCACCTCCTTCTTGACGCGCCATCCAAATCGGACGACGCAGTTGCACGCGCCGAGGGGGGGTGTCCTGCTTCACACATTGGTGAGGCTGCGACGGACTGCGGTCGCACAGTGACCGCTCGAGTAGGAGCTCCAGCTGCGCCTGATACTCCTCTTTTGTCGCGGCGGCCTCGGCGAAGAGTGGCGGCTTCTGCTACTCCACATCGTCCAAGGAGAGCACGACCTCCTCCTCTGTCAATGGCATGGTGCAGGATGATGGCCTTGTGGACTGTGGGCGGCGATCCACCGGCCGACGTCAAGAACGAGCCGCTAGCACAGGACTAGCCCATCGCGCGGTATAGGATAGGACAAGAGAGGATCGCCAACGTGACGGTGAGTGCAGTGGAGCGGAGAGGACAAGAGAGCCGGTGGTGTGTGGTGGAGAAAGGCCTTGATGGCGACGAGGTGGAACCAACGCTTGTAGACAAGGATAATGCGGATGAGGGCGGTGGGCAGACCGAGTCAAACAATGATCTCGATGAGGAGGTCGTCGTCATCGAGCACCTTGGAGACGGTGTCCGCTGGTTGCGGTGGCGGCGGCGGGGATTGGAAATGCATCTGCATCTTGCCATCCACACAGGGTGTGTTGGGAATGGGATCGACCCTGAAATTTGCATGACAATCAGTACAATCGAAGTGGACATGTTGATTGTGTGAAATCAATAGGAGGAACTAGAAGAAACTGAATGAACTGAATCTCAAGTACCCTCCCGGATTGTCAGCGGGATCCATCTGCACCTCTCAGCTCCCGCTCACAACATCGTTGTTTCCGCATGCCTTGGTTATCTCTTACCCGAGCCCTTCACTTATGTATTTATTTTGTGATAGTCATCGTGCTTCAAGTTATATATCTTGCTATCACATAGTTGTTTGTCTTGTTTAGCATAAGTTGTTGGTGCACATAGTTGAGCCTAGCTTATTTAGGTTTTGTGCTTAATAAATTAAATGCTAGTTTTATTCCGCAGTTATTCAAAACTAAACCGTAATTGTTTTAAAATGCCTATTCACCCCCCCCCCCCCCCACTCTAGGCGTCAACGCATGGCAAATAGTCACAATTTTGCCATATATTTTTTATTTTATTGAGGAAGTTTGTAAATATAAATTTAAAAGAACTCAGGTTCAAACGTATCTTTTTTATTTTCTTGCATTCTTTAAGTTATGGCAAATTTAGTTTCTTGTGCACGTCATTTTTTGTAAAATTGCTTGTACAACATTTTCAAGCTACAAACATCTTGTGTACTTTTTTGTAATCACTCTACAAATTACATAGAAATTCATGTAGCTAATTCATATGGAATTATTTTAAAATATTGTTTTCTACAATCATGGAAAATTAAAAGTATTGTTTGTTGTGTTTGTACCAGTCATGTGGCAAATTCATATTATATATAATGGTAAATTAGTGTGCTAATTTTCATCCCTTAATGTGTGTTTCTATTTTTTTTACACTACTAGTGTTACACATCATGGTGATTTTTGGCCCATTTTCCATTTATTTCTCATTTTTTGTAAAATTGCTTGTACAACATTTTCAAGCTACAAACATCTTGTGTGCTTTTTTGTAATCACTCTACAAATTACATAGAAATTCATGTAGCTAATTCATATGGAATTATTTTAAAATATTGTTTTCTACAATCATGGAAAATTAAAAGTATTGTTTGTTGTGTTTGTACCAGTCATGTGGCAAATTCATGTTATATATAATGGTAAATTAGTGTGCTAATTTTCATCCCTTAATGTGTGTTTCTGTTTTTTTACACTACTAGTGTTACACATCATGGTGATTTTTGGCCCATTTTCCATTTATTTCACCCATTTTACATGTAAAGCATGATGCTTTTTTGGCACTAGAATCAGTGCCTTTTTTTGCTCGTTTTATTTCCATCGCACGTGACGCCTGAAGTTTTAGGAGAAGGATTCGCTCTTGGGGGTACGTCCCAGCGAACGAATTCGTTCGGTCGATCCCTCCTCCCATGCGGAACAATTCGTTCGTTCGAAGGAGGCTCCAAATATGACGTTTCCCAAATATTGGAGCCCTATTATTATTATTGTATAAACTTTCGAAAACAAGGCTTATCCCTTTCAATCTCTAGATAACTGTTTCATGGTGAGTCCTTATAATTTACCGTTTTCTAAGAAAAAGAAGGTAGCAATAACAGGTCGAAAACAGGTCCTGGCGGTATTACGACATCGTTCTGCTCTTCCTTGATGCCGGTTGCCCTTATTCTTCATAACGCCCTTATTTTCAACATCATTCTGGCCATACAACTCTTCATAACGTCATCGTTCTTCGTATGACAGTTCTTTTAGGACTAGAAAGAAAAAAGAAATTAAATAATCAGGAGAAAGAGAAGATTATCAGGCATGAGAAGGTAGAACCAAATACCAGAGATAAGGATATATGATACATATATGTTCCAGCATATATTATGTGGAAACAGTGCGCAAATGTTATGTGGAAACCACAAGTCAATATGATACATATGTTCCAGCATAGAGATTGTATGACAAGTTACAGAACAGAAATATCTTCCTTCGTAATTTATCAATTAAAACGTTGCTTAACCAGAGTTCCTATATAGCCTATGGAATCAATCATATGGTACCCGACACTGGAATTGCCAAAATAGACTACAGAATCAATCATATAGTATCCGACACATTTAACAGCTCTACGAAACGGTGCAATGGAAGATGAGATGAACCACTTATAAAAGTAATGTAGCATAATCAGTGCAGCCTATTATATCCAGAAACATTTTTTTATGATTACGTATTGATCATAACTATAAATCCCAACCATTAATAAGCATAATGCATATCAGAAACAAAATACTAATAAAATGCACATCGCAAATGTTGGTTATCTCAAGATCTCAACACGTATAGATCACCCAAAGGCTAAAGACAAACCTTGCAGGATCATTCTTGAGCACAGGGAACGCGGGTGGCCATGTCATAATAAAAGGATAAATCCGTTCTAAAGTCCGGTCATCTTCTGTCACCTCATACACCTTACGCAGCTCCCTGCGCGTAATATCCAAGTGAAGTGCACACTGGCCCATCTTCAAGAACACAAACTGGAGATTATCCCCCATTTGGCTTGTGTTGAAAAGAGTTGGCTTCTCACCATCTGCCATCCCCAAAGCATCCAACATGTCACGCAAGCAAATGGTATCCAAAACCAACCAGTTTCTCATGCTGCCACTGTCGTCCCCCTTGTGGAGCCAGATGCGAAGCTGCAGTTTCTCAAGATGTATGAGATAAACCCCTGAATCATTGGCCCGTGACATTATCATATCTTCACAAACATACCACTCCATTCCTTCCGGGAGTGGAATAGTGGAGAAGTTCGAGGTTGTCAAATCCAATGCAGCAATGCTCGTGGAGTGCTCCATATAAATCTTATTGCCAGACAAGAGAGGATTTGGATCCGACCGCGGAGAAGGGAGCACTGCCGCCGCTGAGGAACGCCAGTGCCAAAGACCATCTTGCAGCATATATATGTGCGCCTTGTATTTTATAGAATATTGTGAAACATATTCTTTACCATCAACGAGATAACCCATTGACAACTTTATGAAGGTCAGGCTCTTACCGTCACCTTCTTCCTTCAAGAGGAACTGGGCGCAAGTGCCTGCAGCTGCAGCGCCGTCGAACTGGTCATATGGGATCGTCGGCGGTGCAACAACGCCTTTCGCCGGGCACAGCGGCCAGTGCACTCCAAACAAGATTTTCTTGCCTAGGAAGCCATGGAGAAGGATGGTGTCGTTCTGGCAGTCAAAAATGCATGCGAGTTCTTCGTCGTACGCGTCCAGACTGTAGGTCTCGGCCAGGCGGACAGCAGTGGCGAGCTCCGGGGGCTGAGGCAGCATCGGGACAAAGCGCGGGCGGAGCAGGACCGGCAGGAGCTCGTCGGTGGACCTGGTGGAGACGTAGAAGCCGAGGAGAATGGGCGGGTGGAGGCTGCGGAAGCGGCGGAGAAAGGCCTTGTCGGAGACGAGGCGGAACCAGCGCTTGCAGACAAGGATGGCGCGGACGAGGGCGGTGGGGAGGCCGAGCCGGACGATGATCTCGATGAGCAGGTCGTCGTCGTCGAGCACCCTGGATACGGTGTCGTCCGCTGACTGCAGCGGCGGCGGCGGGGACTGGGAATGCCTCTGCATCTTGCCATCCATAGATGTTGTCTCGGGAAAGGGATCGACCCTGAAATTAGCAGCATCCACAATCAGTACAAACGAACTGAACATGTTGATCGCGTGAAACCATAGGAGGAACTTAAAGAAACTGAATGGACTGGATCCAACGTACCCTCCTGGAGTGTCAGCAGGATCCATCTGCACCTTGCAGCTCCCGCTCACAGCATTCAGGCCACTAGCAGCCTAGCAGAAGAAGAAAATGGAGGATTTAATCTGAATCTGATAGTGCAAGAAAAGAAAATGGGAGTAGCGGGCAGGGAGAAAGGGGCTCAACTCGCGAATCGGGAGTTGGGGGGCGCCGTTCACCGGTGAAATAGGGCTTGATGCAGTGGCGACCTCCTTGTTAATCTCACCACCTCGCTCGGCCGTTGTGGAGGCGCGGGTCAGCAGGGAACTGCCTCCCTGTTTTATCTCAACAGTAAAACAGAACCGATCCAGTCCCCTGTTGGATCAGAAAAGCTATCCTTCCCAAGAGAATGTTCCTCAAGACGCTACCGCGCATCCTTCAGTACATAGGGGGAGTTGGAGATCTTCCTGAAGTGCTGCATCTGTTATCTTTTCATCTTCTTCATTCGAACTGCAGAAACTAATTAAGTTATTAGTCTCCTAATTACGTAGTAAACATGATTTGTACACGGCAGTACGGCGCGGAAGAGAGTTGTGGCCACTCAAGATTCAGTTTCTGCAGAATTAGTTTGAGGAATTCAACATAAGCAACAGAACCTATAATTTTCGTATAAGCAACCATCAAAAGTTACATGACCAAGGTTGCAACTTTACCAACCACACCACGAGACATACATACAGATCAACTTAACAATTAATCACTAGAGAGGTAAAAACGTGAGATTGTCCTCCGCGGGAAGGGCTAGAGAGAAGCGCCCACGGCGGGAGGGGGGGTAGGAAGCAACCTTGGAGAGGTCGAGGAGAGTGTTCTCGCAGAAGCTCCGGATCGCGGAGGTCGATCAGGAGCTGCGCCGCGGACGATCACCTGGATGGGCGGCGGGGCCGGAGAGGGAGGCCGGTAGCGGAGGGAGACGGGGGAGAGATGATGCTCTTTTTTTCCTCGTGCGGCTCGATCGGGGAGAACAGAGAAGATGCCGCAAGGCCGAAACGCTTTTCTCTTTTTTTTTTGTGTGAGTGGCAAAATCGGTGTGATAATGGCAGCATCTGTCTTTCACCCCATGAAAATAGAAAATGTCATTTTTTACACGGTACAGACGTAGACGATCATACATACTTAACCTCTATGAAGACACGCACGCATACTTAGCTCTATGAGTACCTTCGAGAGGCCGAGCCAATACATCATCTTAAGATTGAGAAAATGTCATGTTTTGCGGTCATAATGCTGGAGTATCTATTTAATGCACTGCAGCATCTTTAGTTAAACGCAATAAGAGGGGAAAATGGGGCGAGCAACGAACGATGCCACGTTTCGCTTTTTTACTGTGCCAATTGAAAACTAGTTTTTGTTGGGGGAGGGGGGAGAGACTTTTCCATATAACACATCTGATGGTGTCCTGGACTAGGGGGTACTCATCACGTCATCTCTCGACCAGTGGGTCGGGCCGAGGACCCCCAGGGCGGTTCACTAATGGGTCAGTTCGGACAACCCATGATGCATACGAGGAAGATTCCACAAGACTTGGTGATCAAGACAAGGACTCCTCTCCACCGACGTAGCCGACTAGGACTCTTGTTATCCTAGGCCTCTGGTGTGTTATATAAGCCGAGGCCAGGCTAGTCATTAGAGACAATCAGATCATCAGAGATTACAATCATAGCTCTTAGGGTTTAGACCACTACATACGATCTCGAGGTAGATCAACTCTGTACTCGATACCCCATCATCAATACAAAACAAAGCAGGACGTAGGGTTTTACCTCCATTAAGAGGGCCTGAACCTGGGTAAATATCGTCTCTCTTGTCTCCTGTTAGCCATCGATCCAAGATCCACAATTCGGGACCCCCAACCCGAGATCCGCCGGTTTTGACACCGACATTGGTACTTTCATTGAGAGTTCCGCTGTGGGGTCGTCAGAAGGATCGATGGCTCGTCTGCAGATTGGCAGCAGTTTTTTCTGGGCAACAAATTTGTGTTCGTCGTCCCCGTTTTCTCGAGCGTCGGTTTGACGATTGCTTCGGTGGAATTGTGCGGAATTGTATCCACAACAACCCTGCAAAATTTTGTCGCGTTCCAATAGAGGAATCTCCGACAATCTTCGATATACCGGAGCCCTGTCGAATCTGGACGAGAATCTGGACGAGTTTGGGGCGAGGTGTCCAGTATCTAGCTTGGACATCCATTGGAAAATCCCACCGTTCATCGGCTGCGTAATTCCTATACCGATTACTCCTCAAAATTTCAGCTTGATCCGACCGTTCAAACTCCGGAAAATGTCCGATGAGTGCATCAATTTTCGGATCTGTTTTCTACACGAGAACGAATCCGACCCGGATTCATCTTTCTTCATGAACGGGACATTGGACATCCTTTTTTAAGGAATTTTTTTTCTAGGGTATTGTGTGTTGTTCTCAAACACGTGCCCACAAATTCTGAGTCTTTTCCGAGGCGATCTTCATCGTCGCGCCGGTGTCAAACCGGCCCGACCACGTTGCTCCACGGCCATCGACCTGCGTCGACATCGACTCCGTCGTCGCTCCATCGAGCCAATGACAACCACCACCTCAGATCATCACCTCGGCAAGCTGACCAAGAGTTCGGCATCGTGAAGGACAAATAATCGTTAAGACAAGGTCATCACCCCACGGGTTGCATGGGTCCGGTGTGCCGTTGCTTCATCAAGCCAGCATTGACCGCGTCACAAATTCCGACCTGCGTCGGCATTGTCGCGTCGTCGCTTCTTCAAGCCGACATCCACCATGCTGACCTGCTTCGACACCTCGGCTGACATGATACTTCGGCATCACCAGCCGACCTGCTCCGTCACCTCGGCTAGACCGGAGGCTTCGCCATCTCTTCATCAACCTGCTCCGGAGACATCGGCGTCACCAGCCGACCAGCTTCATCATGTTGGCTGGACCAGGGGCTTCCGAACAGTTCTCGGCAACTGGCTTTGTCAATGCAATTCAGCAGAGTCTGTTCTCGCCCCGCGGCAGCAGACACGAGACGCTCAAGTTACGAGAGATCAGCCAACTTCGACCACTACGAACAATTAGGTGATATTTCTCCTATTAAATTTGTTCGTGTTGTTTAGTACTATCAAAGATCTTTGTACTTGTAATTTGTACAATTTTGTGCACATGTTATCTGTGCTGAGCCGGTGGACTCTAATCCACATTGATGTCCATGTGCTGTCAATTCTACTTATGCTGCACAGATGCTATATTTGTTTTATTATCCATACTCTGCGTAAATTGATTATGCAAAAAATGTTATTATTATGTCCGGCTTGCACTGTTTTATGTGTGCAGGTAAAGGATATAGATCGGATGGCATTGTCACCCCGGCGTACCGACGTCGTTGTCCCGCCTTCGTTGACCAAATTCTGTTGTCACCCTAGCGCGAATTTGGGTGACCCTGCGAATTCAGATTTTGTCACCTCACCGCGCCGACGCCCTATGTCGACATCTGCATCGCGCCAGGCTGCATCTCTTCTAAATAATTTATTTCGCATAAATAATTCTTTAAAGAATTTATATTTTATTATTATCTGGCTTGTGCTACTTCATGCGTGTAGGTAATCGACTTCAGCTGTGTCACGTCGTCACCTCGGCGTGCCGACATCGTCGTCCCGCCTCCATCAACCAAATCGCGTCGTCGACATGGTCGACTGACGTGGGGGCTTCACTGACATGCTGCCGAACTACTCTGTCTCCTCGGCTGGACCGGGGGTTTCACCTCGGCCCTTCGGAAGTGTTGTGTTATCACTTCATCAAGCCGAGCTCTTCGTCGGCTATTTCGTGACCGGCTTGGGGGCTGGGACCTTGTCCCATCGTAACTCGAACCGCGTCATCCACACCGAGCATATTAACCAGCTAAGTCGCTTTCATGCTCAAAATTTTTAAGTTTGTAAATTTTTGTTCGGTTCAAACGAGCGTTATGTTTTTGTTTCAAAACAAGAACTTTCTTTGTTAAAAACGTTGTTTGTTCAAAAAACAACTTCCTTTCCCCAAAGTTAACTGGGGGCTCTTAAATTTATATGAGCCGTTTTATAATGAATGTGTTTTCTTCTTGGTCGTTGCAAAGTTTTTTTTACTACTCCTTTTTCCGACACAAATGCGTGGTCAATAGCCGGATAGCCTGGTTTCTTTCTAAAGCCGCTCGAGTTTAGTTCGCTAAATAGGCCTCGGAGAAACACTCCACCTTCGGGATATGGAGGTTGAAGCCAAAGGCTGGCCCGCTTGAAGTCTAGAGATCGGATGTATCATGTTAAAGCATGACCTAAGCACATATTAATTTTAAGACCAATTTTCAGATTGGCACCAAGAAACTTGATTTAGTTCGAACGTAAAGTTTTTGTTAAATTTTTTTGATTTTCCGAGCTTATGGCACCTTTAACCTATTTTTATGTTTTTCTTTCAGGAGGCAGGACATCCTCTTGTTCGAGGTGTTCTGTGTGATGGTTCTGCTCGGAAAATCTTTTCTGACCATAGATCGACATCTTCCCTGCCGAGCTACGCCTCGAAGTTGTCAAAACCAACTCAATGGATGAACTAGTTCCCGAGGAGATACGATCCTAGGGTCGGCCATGTTGCCCAACCCAAGTCTCGGGGGCTACTGCATTGATTGATTTAATGCGGTAAATTTCAAAGTGCAATACAGTTTCTGAGGAGATTACGTTCCTCAGGTTGGTCGACCGCACCCAACCTGAGTCTCGGTACTTTTTTTCTTTTTTCATTTCGAGACTGGGCATCACTATTACCGCCGTACTCTCGTGCAATGACACGTGAATAAACACTCATCTTGAGAATAACACATCTAGCATGGAAAAATATTGGATACCCCCTACTGTTTCATGAGTGGTACGAGCACACAAAAAGGAAATTTATTTTGAAAAGTAGAGATGGCACATACAAATTTGCTTAGAACGGCATGGAAATACCGCATATAGGTAGGTATGGTGGACTCATATGGCAAAACTGGGTTTAAGGATTTTGGATGCACAAGTAGTATTTCTACTTAGTACAAGTGGAGGCTAGCAAATAGATTGAGAAGCAACCAACCAAGAAACGAAAATTCACATAAGCGAGCATTGAGCATAACTAACACCGAATAATGCACCATAAGTAGGATGTAATTTCATTGCATAACTATTGACTTTCATACTTGCATAGGGAATCACAAACCTTAACACCAATATTCCTACTAAAGCATAATTACTCACTAACATGACTCACATATTATTATCATCGTGTCTCAAAACTATTACAAGGAATCAAGTTTAATTTGTCCAATGATCTTCATGAAAGTTTTTATTACATCCTCCTTGGATATCTATCACTTTGGGACTAGTTTCATATATTGCCATTGCTTTTGACAAGCTCAAACAAATTTAAGTGAAGCACATGAGCATAGAGATTTTATCTCTCAAAATAGTATAAGTGAAGCCTGAGAGGATTTCTTCAAAATTTATTAACTCTCAAAATAATCTAAGTGAAGCATGAGAGGATTTCTTCAAAAGTTTCCAAGCACACCGTGCTCAAAAAGATATAAGTGAAGCACTAGAGCAAATCTATAGCTCAAAAAGTTTAAGTGAAGCATAAAGAGCAATTCTAACAAATCATAGCATAATTTTGGCTCTCTCAAATAGGTGTGTCCAGAAAGGATACAAGTGACAGACTAAAAAGCAAAGCAAGCAAAGACTCAAATGATACAAGACGCTCCAAGCAAAACTCATGATATGTGACGAATAAAAATATAACTCCAAGTAAAATACCGATGGTCGTTAGAAGAAAGAGGGGATGCCACTCGGGGAATCCCCAAGCTTAGTTGCTTGTTTCTCTTTGGATATATCTTGGGGGTGCGGTAGCATCCCCAAGATTAGGCTCTTTTCACTCCTTATTCTTTCATCCATCGTGATCTCACCCAAAACTTGAAAACTTCAATCACACAAAACTCAACAAAATCTTCGTGAGATCCGTTAGTATAATAAAGCAAATCACTACTTTAAGTGCTGTTGCAAACTCATTCATATTTTATTATTGCATTATACCTACTGTATTTTAACTTTACCATGGCTCATACTCTACAATATAACCCATAGATTCATCAAAAGAAGCACACAATGCAACGAAAATAGAATTTGTCTTAAACAGAACAGTCTGTAGTAATCTGTACTCTAACCATACTTCTGTAACTCTAAAAAATATGAACAATTAGGACAATGTAAAGAATTTTTATAGAAATACTGTGTTGAAATTTCAGCTCAATATCCCGTTCCAGTAAAAAATGAAAATTCAAACACTGGAGGCAAAGTTTCTGTGTCAGATTTAGCATTGTTTGTACTCATCTTATGAATCATCCTAAAGGCTTTACTTGGCACAAATACTAAATAAAAAATAAAAACACAATCATAACAGAGGCATAATTGTGTCAACACTCAAAAACAGAAAGAAAAAGATGAAAATAAATTTATTCATTGGGTTGCCTCCCAACAAGCGCTATCGTTTTACGCCCCTAGCTAGGCATGATGATTTCAATGATGCTCACATAAAAAGTAGTAATTGAAATATGCAAGAGAGCATCATGAATCTTATGACAAACACATTTAAGTCTAACCCACTTCCTATGCATATGGATTTTGTGAGCAAACAATTTATGGGAACAAGAATCAACTAGCATAGGAAGGCAAAACAAGCATAACTTCAAAACTTTAAACACATAGAGAGGAAACTTGATATTATTGCAATTCCTACAAGCATATGTTCCTCCCTCATAATAAATTTCAGTAGCATCATGAAGGAATTCAACAATATAACTATCACATAAATCTTTCTTTTCATGATGCACACGCATAGAATTTTCATTACTCTCCACATAGGCAAATTCCTTATCATCCATGGTAGTGGGAGCAAACTTAACAAAATAACTATCATGAGACACTTGATTGACATAACCACATTGCAAATTAAAACCATGATGATAAGTTTCATGGTTATCATTACTCATTATAGCATACGTGTCATCACCATCTTTGTAAATAGGAGGCATGCAATCATCATAATAAATTTGGTCATCAAAACTTGGGGGACTAAAAGTATCATCTTCATCAAACATAGCATCCCCAAGCTTGTGGCTTTGCATATCATTAGCATCATGGATATTTGGAGAATTCATACTATCAACATTGCAATCATTCTCTTCAATCAAGGAGCTATCATGAATCACCTTATAAATTTCTTCTTTCAACACTTCATCAAAATTTTCAGATTCATGATTTTCAAACAAAGCTTCATAGAGATAATCAAGTGCACTCAACTCCCTAGCAATTGGTTCATCATAATTTGGTCTTTTGAAAAGATTAGCAAGTGGATGAAGATCCATATCAATAGATTTTTAGCAAGCGAGGATGCAAGAAAATAGAAGGCACAAAGCAACACAAGCAAACAAAAAGAGATCCGGCGAGAAAAAGGCGAACGAAAAAGAGGGCGAATAAAACAGCAAATTTGGTGAAGTGGAGGAGAGGAAAACGAGAGGCAAATGGTAAATAATGTAATTGCAAGGAGATGAGATTTGTGATTAGGAAGCTGGTAGATGATGATGGTGTCTCCTCGGCGCCAGAGATTGGCACGTAGAAGAGACCGCTTCCTCCCCGGCAACGGCGCCAGAAATTCCTTTGACGTGGCTTGAGACTGAGTCGGTATTTCCCCAAAGAGGAAGGGATGATGCAGCACAGCGATAGTAAGTATTTCCCTCAGTTATGAAACCAAGGTATCGAACCAGTAGGAGGATCACCACCACTACGTAAATAGCACCTGCACACAAAGTACAAATACTTGCAACCCGACGCGAAAGAGAGGTTGTCAATCTCTACGGTAAAAAGATAGATTAGGTAATGATAGATTGGAGAGATAGATCTCTCAAGAACACAAAAAAAAGAGTAAATAAAAAGTGCAACAAGGTATTTTTGGGTTTTTGGAATAATAGATCTGAAAACAAAAGTAGCAAAAAGATAGATCGGAAAGCAATATGTTGGAAAAGTGGACCCGGGGGCCGTAGGTTTCACTAGTGGCTTCTCTCATGAGTATAGCACATGGTGGGTGAACAAATTACTGTTGGGAAATTGATAGAAGATCAAATAATCATGAAAATATCCAAGGCGATGATCATTATATAGGCATCACATCCAAGATTAGTAGACCGAAACGATTCTGCATCTACTACTATTACTCCACGCATCGACCGCTATCCAGCATGCATCTAGTGTATTAAGTTCATGGAAAAACGGAGTAATGCAATAAGAACGGTGACATGATGTAGACAAGATCTATTCATGTAGGAATAGACCCCATCTTGTTATCCTTAATAGCAACGATACATGCGTGCCTCGCTGCCCCTTCTGTCACTGGGAGAGGACACCGCAAGATCGAACCCATCACAAAGCACCTCTTCCCATGGCAAGAAAAATCGATCTAGTTGGCCTAACTAAACCAAAGATTCGAAGAAGAAATTCGAGGCTATAAGTAATCATGCATATAAGAGATCAAAGAAGACTCAAATAATATTCATGGATAGAAACTGATCATGAACTCAAAATTCATCGGATCCCAACAAACACACCGCAAAAGTTTACATCAAATAGATCTCCAAGATACCATTGTATTGAGAATCAAAAGAGAGAGAGAGGAAGCCATCTAGCTACTGCCTACGGACCCGTAGGTCTATGGTGGACTACTCACGCATCATCGGAGAGGCACCAATGAGGATGATGAACCCCTCTGTGATGGTGTTAGATTGGATCTTGAGGTTCTGGAACTTGCGGCAGCTCGATGTGTTTTTCGTCGACTCCTCTAGGGTTTCTGGAATATTTGGGAATTTATAGGCATTAGAGGCGGTGGAGAGGGGTCCCGAGGAGGGCACAACCCATCAGGGCGCGCCCGGGGCCTCTGGCGTGCCCTAGTGGGTTGTGGTCTCCTCGACCCTCCCCTCTGGCACTTCTTTGGCCCACTGGATGTCTTCTGGCCCAAAAAAAATCTCTAAAAAGTTTCGTCGCGATTGAGTCCGTTTGGTACTGATATTCTACGAAGTAAAAAACAAGCAAAAACAGCAACTGGCACTTTGGCACTATGTCAATAGGTTAGTCCCAAAAAATGATATAAAATTGCTATAAAATGATTGTAAAACATCCAAGAATGATAATATAACAGCATGGATCAAGCAAAAATTATAGATACATTGGAGACGTATCAGTGCCCTGTACGACCAGCCGGACCGCCCCCCTCGAGGACGGGACAGGGTGGCTGGAGACGCCGAATACTGGCCCATGTCACCTCGCAGGAGAGCAAAGGGGCCAGCATAGCCTGAGGATCAATACGATCTACGGCAGGACCTGGACTATAGGGTAGGTCACACTAGATCCATTTACGGATCTAGGGGACACTCTCCCGCTAGACGAGATGGCTACCAATCGTGGCTCGACTGCAATCACAGAAACCGGGAACAATACCGAGCCCAGACAACAGCCGACTTCTGGCGTGACATAGCCCAGATCAGAGGCGCCGCGCACCCACTATGTTTTACAGACGAGGTCATGCAGAACCAGTTCCCTGAAGGGTTTAAACCCGTAAACATAGAACCATATGACGGAACGACGAACCCGGCCGTGTGGATCGAGGACTTCCTCCTTCACATACAGATGGCCAGAGGCGACGATCTCCATGCTATCAAATACATACCACTCAAACTTAAAGGACCATCTTGGCACTGGTTAAACAGTCTCCCCGAAAACTCCATTGGGAGTTGGGAGGAGCTCGAGGACGCCTTCCGATCTAACTTCCAAGGCACTTATGTCCGGCCTCCGGACTCTTCGGACTTAAGCAACGTCGTCCAGAAAGCCGGCGAATCAGCCAGGCAAATCTGGAATCGGTTCCTGACTAAGAAGAACCAGATCGTCGACTGTCCGGATGCCGAGGCAATAGCCTCATTCAGACACAACATCCGGGATGAATGGCTAGCCCGTCAGCTCGGCCAGGATAAGCTGAGAACAATGTCCGCCCTCACCTCCCTTATGACCCGCTTTTGCGTGGGCGAAGACAATTGGCTAGCTCGTCGAAGCCACAATCCCGAAGACCCCGGCATCTCTGAAGTGCGGGACGGTAATGGAAAGCCAAAGCGCAATAAAAATAAACGCCGCCATAGCAATGGCGACTCAGAAGACACGGTCGTAAACGCCGGTTTCCGCAATTCCAAATCCGGACAACGGAAGAAGCCCTCTAAAGGGAACAGGGATGGACCAACCGCTTTGGACAAAATCATGGATAGGCCCTGCCAGATCCACGGCACACAAGACAAGCCGGTGATACGTATCCAACGTATCGATAATTTATGAAGTATTCATGCCATATTCACCTATGTTTACAATACTTTTATATGGTTTTGATGCACTTAATCAGCCTCTGCCTCCATCGGATGGCTCAATGGATAGGCGTACAAGTCGCCGCCACTGCGGTTTGTTTAACTTCAACAACCAGCTGGGATGAACCACTGGCCGGATTATTGACACAAATCATACGTGGTCATTTATAACCTGCCACGGTCGACCTCAACCTTCCGTGGATTCATCTCGCGTTATCAACGCCAAGGATATACAATGAGTGTTGCGAAGATCAGTAACTTGCCACTTTGCCTCCAGCTTCAACACTTTCCAAGCGTTTTGCTATTCAACTATATGCCGGTCTATATCACGGTCAAGTATGAAGAATCTCAAGCCAACTCCTCATGTCGTCTTAAGACTCGGGGGCTACACAGACATGACTCGGCAGAATTGGCCTTTGTCATAAATTCAAGAACCCCGGTCATTAAAGGGAAGACACCCGGTCCTGAAGACTACTGCCACATTGGTGAAAGTTTAAAGGATGTCAGAAAATTTCCGGCTCAAAAAGTGTCGGGCAGTCAGAAAGGTCCGGTTCAAAATCCGGCTCAAGGGAAATCTGTTTCTCGCAAAGTTTTGAGCTCTCAATATCCGGCTCAACATCCGGTTCAAGAAGAATCCATATCTCGCAAGTTCAAGTTCTCAGAAAAATTATAAGTCGCCCAAGAGGACGAGCCACCATGATGCGCCGTTCAAATATGGGTGCCCTGCTTTATTGGCAAAAAATTAACAGGTGCCCAAGAGGACGAGCTGCCATGATGCGCTGTTCAAACATGGGTGCCCTGATTTATTGGATCATCATATTATGATCAATGGAATAAAGCCGGCTTATCTGGACCCCAGATGTTTTGCAGTACTAGCATTGTCTCCTGTATATCCTATGGCCAAGCTTTTCCATGACCATAGGTCACTTGGGGGCTTCCAACTCAATGAGTTTAGCTTTCATACCCTCTTGAACGGCTTCCATGCCATATATGGGTTAAACCTGCCTGTTTGCAACTTGCTACGCCGCCAAGTGACCCGCCGTACTCTTGACAGTCAATCTTTCAATAAGACCCTGAACTTGTCAAGGTTAAAACGGCGGCTTATGTCACGAGAGAGCCGGCTTACAGAGAGCTAGGATAAACTCACCTGTCCGCTGTAGTCTCTCCGCTATGTGGCCCGTTCGTACTCTTAACAGTCAATCTTTTTTAGGACCCTAAACTAGTTAAGGTTAAAATGACGGATTTATGTCACGTGAGAGCCGGCTTACGGGATTAAAAGGCGTTCATGCCAAGCTTCTTGGAAGCAAAAACCTTGAGTTTTTTTTAAATAAGAACAAGAGTTGATCTCTGTTGGTTGTGCCTTCAAGGCCGACTTACAAATATTTCAAATATACCCATATATATTCTTTGTTAGTTGTTTTTATCATATACATACATCATCCTGAATTGCATCATGCATCATATATGCATATCAAACCGGTCTTCAAACCGGGTTACATCGTAACCTTTGCAGGAACGAATAGATCTTTGATAGCCAAAATGGCTGGATCTTCATCATGGTTTATCATAACCAGTATTAAATGATTGGGGTTTTTTAAGCCAGCTCGGAAGAGTTGACTATTCTCGAAGAGCCGCCCTATCACATATAATGCCGTGTCATCTAATTGACCGGCTCTTGGATTTTTTCAATTTGTGCTCTGTAGTAAACTACAACACTTATGGATTTCTCAAACATATATTTGCCGGGTTGCACCGCAACCATGAGCAGGGATTTTCATTTCAAGGACAAAGGCATTATTCCAGGATATTCGACAAAATACCGGGTTACAACCACGGTCAAGGAGTCATTCAAAAAATTATGATGAGTTATATTATTCTCACACAGTCTCAAGTCGCTGCAAGCATGCACCACGGCACTTGGGGGCTAATGCAAGTTGTTTTTCAAATCATTACATTGTCAACAGACCCTGTTATCTCAAGGAGATGAGCCGGCCTTTTTCTATCTTTTTCTAAGTCCCAGCCCAGTATTGTCTTACTGAGCCGGTCCTTGGGGGCTACACATTGCTCCTCAAGTCTATATGATCAGATTTACAAAAAGTTCCTGCTCATTATTGCATAATGACCCGACCCTTGGGGGCTACACATTGCTCCTCAAGTCTATATGATCATATTTACAAAAAGTTCCTGCTCATTATTGCATAATGACCCTGCCCTTGGGGGCTACACTGGCTGAAGTTTTATGAGCATAAGACATTTACAAGTCCCAGGTTGCTGCAGGCAAGACAACTCGGTACTTAGGGGCTACATATGTGGAACATTCAACTTATGACTGGTGACTCAGATGAACACTCCGGATTTCTCTAGGGTTGCAATATTCATATTGAAGCAAGTCTTAAAGCTATCATTACGTTCCCCTCTTAAGACTTGGGGGCTACAGTATTCAGCTGTTTAAAACAGATTATAAGGTCTAAATTGAATACTCGGACCCTCACATACTGATGAGTCGGCCCTTGGGGGCTACACATGTGAAATACAAGACACTCAGTCTATATCTGGCGACTCAGATGACAACCCAGATTTCTCAACATTCAACACCAAGTTCAAAGTCCTAGGTTGTTGCAGGCAAGACAACCCGGCACTTGGGGGCTACACAATCAAAGATATTATTGAAAAGCACCAAGTCATCATGGATAAACTCGGAGCTTGGGGGCTACAGGTAATATGGATATAAAAAAAATAGAAGAACACTTTCAAGATGTCAATTGTGAGCGAGACGGGTCTCATTTCTTCATGGAGCTGAAGCATTGAAAGACCGACTCAACGACATATGGATGTTTTATTCCCAATATTTTATTGCAAAGGACAAATACCTGCAAAATGATTGTGAAGACGGCTTGTTAAATTGAAGAAGAAACCCGGATTTTCAAGGAGCTACTTCTTTAAGCCGGCCAGTGGAGCAAGCCGGTCCCTTAACATATTTGTTATTTTTATTTCAGGAGGTTACCATGAATAAATTCAAGCTAACCTGGGGGCTAATGTCGGGGATATTACCCCGCGGTATAACCCGGCCTAAAGTATGACCCGGTCGGGACTTGGCGGCTCATTGCTGACCCGGCAGGCGGGTCAGACAAATGACAAAGACCCAAAGGCCCAGAAGGCGGCTCATGGGAGGGTCGACTCATGTTATGGTGGGCCAGCTCACAGAGAAGGCCCAAGATGAGAAAGGATTCCCTCACAAGAGAAACAAGACTCGGATTAGGACTCAAGATAGACTAGTCCTAGTCCTACTCCTAGTAGGACTCTACATGTAAACCTACCCCTTCAACCTATATAAGGAGGGGTAAGGCGCCCCAAGAGGGACAAGTTCAAGTCATTAGAGATAGACAGATTAGAAACCCTCGAGACTAGAGGTAGTGATTCCGCACCCTTGTAATCGAGATCATCATCGTCATCAATACACACAAAGCAGGACGTAGGCTTTTACCTCCATCGGAGGGGCCGAACCTGGGTAAACTCGCGTCTCTCGATTCCGACCAACCCCTCTCAAGCTGCCACATAGTTGCGATGGCCTCACACCTAAAGTTCTCTCACGAGGAAATCTTGCCGTGATAAAACCACGACAATAAGAGTCCACCATACCTACCTATATATGGTATTTCACTACCATTCCAAGTAATTTGGATGTGCCACCTCTAAACATTCAAATGAACACCTGTTTTGTGTGCCTGGACCGCTCATGGAGCGACAGGGGGCGGTCAGTATCTTCCACGTTAAGCGGGTTATTCTCATGATGAGTGTTTATTCACTCGTCCTTGCACGAGAGGGGCGGTAATTGGGATTCCCAGTGCTGAGATCAAAAATTGCAAATAATTAAACAAAACTCCCCCAGGAATGTTGTTGGTATGGACGGTACCCGTGGATTTGGCTAGCCGTGGAGTGTGTTTGTTGGTGGAGGCGGAGTAAACCTTTACTTTTACCGCTTGGGAACCGCCGCTAATGTGTTTAGCATGGAAGATATTGATAACTCTTGGTCATAACGTTGACAGGAAGGGTGCACCTCCCAAAATTATATTTATCTCTGATTTAAGCTTTGAGCTCTGGCATCTCTGCAAATCCCTGCTTCCCTCTACGAAGGGCCTATCTTTTACCTTTCAATATTTACTTTTATGCAAGAGTTAATAGTTTGCATTCTCATTTCAACCTCAATTATTCTCTAGTTGACAAGCATCATGTGATGGGGAAAGATCTAGGCACATATGGCCAGTCAAATATATTTGATCATGATTCATTATTGTTGACAATTATCTTTATGATAAGTATGTTGGGAGGCGAAACTTTAAGCCCCTATCTTTCTCTGTGTTTGATGGATATTGTTTGTTCTAAAGATATGCTTTGAGTACTAGCAATCATAGAAGACTATATGATGATTGAGTATGTGGAGCTCTTACTTAGACTTTGTTGAGAATAAGCTGAATTGGAATTGTTTGGTGACTAAGAACATAGGTTGCTAAGTTTCAAGAGAATTCATTATTTGAACCATGACATGTGAATTGATTGCTCTATCATGATGATTTTTATGAGAAAAAGTTGCTGGTAATGATGCTAGAAAATTGACTGAAATTATCAATGATCAAACTTATATATTATGCTAGCATTCACACTTCATAAATTAGTTCTTTTATCATTTACCTACTCGAGGACGAGTAGGAATTAAGCTTGGGGATGCTGATACGTCTCCAACGTGTCGATAATTTATGAAGTATTCATGCCATATTCACCTATGTTTACAATACTTTTATATGGTTTTGATGCACTATATATGATTTATGTACAACTAACCCGGACTGACGTTGTTTTCAGCAGAACTACCGTGGTGTTGTTTTTGTGCAGAAAATGAAAGTTCTCGGAATCGCCCGAAACTTTTTGACGATTTTTTTTTTGGAACAAAAGAGGCACTAGATGCTTCGTGGGAGGGCCAGAAGAGCCACGAGGTGGGCACAACCCACCAGGGCGTGGTAGAGGGCCCAGGCGCGCCCAGGTGTCTTATAGTTCACTCGTGGCCCAACTTCGCGTGAAACCGACGCCCAAAAATCCTATATATTGAGAAACCTCCAAAAATAACCCTAGAGTCTCCGTTCCACCGCCGCAACTCTCTGTATCGATGAAAAACCAATCTGGAGGCGTTCCAGTACCCTGCCGGAGAGGGTAGATCATCTCCGGTGACCATCTTCATCATCCTGGAGGAGGCCGTGACGAGGAGGGAGTAGTCCACCCTCGGGGCTGAGGGTATGTACCAGTAGCTATGTGTTCAATCTCTCTCTCTCGTGTTCTTGAGATGTCACGATCTTGATGTATCACGAGCTTTGTTAATATAGTCGGATCATATGATGTTTCCCTTGCTATCTTGTTGTGATGAATTGAATCTTTCCCTTTGAGATCTCGTTATGTTGGATTGAATATTGTATTTGACAACACTTGATATATGTCTTGCATGTGGATACCCGTAGTGACAATGGGGTATTCTATTGATCCACTTGATATATGTTTTGGTACTCAACTTGCGGATTCCCAAGGTGACATTGGCGTAATCTATGCATAGGGGTTGATACACGTTCTTGTCCTACTTTCTCCGGTAGAAATCTTGGGGCACTCTTTGAGGTTCTTTGTGTTGGATTGAGTATTATGAATCTGAAATTGTTTGATGCGTATTGTATAATTAACTCATGGATACTTGTGGTGACATTGGAGTATCTAGGTGACATTAGAGTTGGTTGATGCGTATCATATGGTGTTATTCTAGTACGAACTCTTAGATAGATCGAACGGAAAGGATGACTTGATGTTATCTTAGTACGAACTCTTGAATAGATCGATCAGAAAGGATAACTTTAAGGTGGTTTCGTACCCTACAAACAATTTCGTCTTATCTTCTCCGCTAGATAAGAACTTTGGAGTGATTCTTCGTTGCACGTTGAGGGATGGTTATGTGATCCAATTATATTATCATTGTTGAGAGATTGCACTAGCGAAAGTACGGACCCTAGGCCTTGTTTTCAAGCATTGCAATACCGTTTGTGCTCACTTTTGTTACTTGCTACCTTGATATTTTCATATTTTCAGATTACAAAAACCTATATCTACCATCCATATTGCACTTGTATCACCATCTCTTCGTCGAACTAGTGCACCTATACAATTTGCCATTGTATTGGGTGTGCTGGGGACACAAGAGATTTCTTGTATTTGATTGTAGGGTTGTTTGAGAGAGACCATCTTCATCCTACACCTCCCACGGATTGATAAACCTTAGGTCATCCACTTGAGGGAAAATTTCTACTGTCCTACAAAACTCTGCGCTTGGAGGCCCAACAAAGTCTACAAGAATAAAGTTGCGTAGTAGACATCAGCCGGCCACCCACACCAACAGAAACTGTTGGGTATTCAAACAAGCTGGCAAGCTCGCAGCCGAGGAGCAGAGCAAGGGACCATGCAGTGAGGACGATGAAGAGCCTCGCGGCCCGAGCAATGGCGGGCAGAAGCAATTCGCTCCTGAGGTAAAAACTGTTAACATGATATATGTCACACATATACCAAAAAAGGAGAGGAAACGTGCCCTTTGGGAGGTCTACGCCGTAGAGCCCATAGCCCCGAAGTTTAATCCATGGTCAGCTTGCCCGATCACCTTCGATCGTAGGGATCACCCGACCAGTATCCGTCATTGAGGCTCGGCCGCCCTTGTACTAGACCCCATCATCGATGGGTACCACCTCACTAGAGTCCTTATGGATGGAGGAAGTAGCCTTAACCTGATTTACTCAGACACGGTGAAAAAGATGGGTATCGACCCTTCAAGAATTAAACCCAGCAACACTACCTTCACGGGAGTTATCCCTGGTGTTGAAGCGCGTTGTTCGGGTACCGTGACGCTGGAAGTAGTGTTCGGCTTGCCCGACAACTTTCGCAGCGAAGACTTGATCTTCGACATTGTACCTTTCCGCAGTGGCTATCATGCACTGCTCGGCCGTACAGCGTTCGCCCGCTTTAACGCCATTCCCCACTACGCATACCTGAAGCTCAAGATGCCTGGACCCAAGGGGTTCATCACCGTCAACGGCAATACGGAATGCTCACACCGGACTGAGGAACACACAGCGGCCTTAGCAGCCGAATTCCAGTCCGGCATCGAGGCACCAAGGCACCAACCAGACGACAAGCTGTGACAAGCGAACAAGCGAGCTCGAGCGCGACCCGATATCCCGGAGCAATCCCCTGCTCACCACAAATAGGGATACACCCCCCACAGCACGACCCTGCTACCCGTCAGGTACGTACCTAGAAGGCACAATTTCATGCTTAAAATACCATGGGCAGCTAGGGGGGGGACACACTATCAAAACCGAGTGGTCGGCTCGACCGAACTACTCTCAACACAACAGGCGCCATCTAGGACCTGGCAGGCGTCAAGCTCATGCATGTTATGGCGATCCTATATGTACCTCTCTCAAAGGTCCGTTCGCCGTAACAACCACCTTTAAAGGAGCACGCTACCCTTCAAGAGCAAAGGAGGCGCATCGGGACACGCCAAGGACATCAAGCCACCTAACAAGAACCCCGAGCAAACCTCCCCTTTGTAGAAATTTGTTTGTAAAACAAAATACCTATAACAGTTGTGTCTGCAGTATGAATTGTAAAAATTCATCATATATAAAGATCATCTTTTACGGTCTGTTTATGGCATTTTATAAAGTGTTTTCCAAGTCCCCGCCTCCGGAAACAAAACTGTTCGGTACATGTTTGATGCAATCGGCTAATAGACCGGGGGCTTGACTATAAAGCTCGTCCCAAGCGTCGTCCCGGCATTATCCTTTATATGTCCGGCGCCTCGGATTTTGCGTTATATGCATCGGTTCCGAATTATGTCTTAGCTCAAAGGTTGGGTTGCCCGGCTCCAGTGCTTACCCTATTACGTTCCGCTCATTCGGCTAAAAGGGTAAAGGGAGAACCACTGCGATTGTATTTCCAGCTTGCCTGGTCAAGTACCTCAGTGGAGAAAGCCGAAAATCAACTGTCATAATAAGCAAGAACCGGCCTGCAATCCGAGCACAAGTGTCAAACTAAAGATCGACGGAGGTTATTCCGTCTCATACGAGGGGTTTGTATTTTCGCAAACCATGTGATAATGGTTTTTCACCTCGGTACACCCGAATATCACAAAACACTTGCGGCTAGTAACCACCCCCCGCAGTCAAGCTCCTTCGGCTAAGTGAAAGCACTAAAGCCACATAGTCCGATTGCCTTGTTCCCCCTCTCGCACCACCGCCTCTGGGTTCCGATAATTCGGCTAAGGATAAAACTGCGGAGGACGGAACACCTCTTGTAATAATTACATAGGGGCTAAAGCCGACGACTGGCAACTTTCAGTTTCAAAACGGCCACACAGGAGTCAAAATAATCCAAATATCAAAAGCATGATAAACCGTGCATACGCAAATGAAGTGTTCATCGAACATACAATAATGTGTTCATTCAAAAATTACATCCTTGGGGCATTGGGTCTCTACCGACCGAGCACCCTCCATCGCAGCGGCGAAGTATAGCTCGGGCGCCTATGCTCCTTCCCAGGCGGCAGGGGCGATGTAGCCATCTCGAGCGGCTTCATCCCTGGCCAGTGCATCATAGTCCTCACAAAGGCCATCCGTGCTCCCTCAATGCATACAGAGCGCTTCAGGACCTCAATGCGGGAGGAGGCGTTGCAAAGCTTCTGCACCAGGCCGAAATAACTATTCGGTAGTGGCTCTGCAGGCCACAACCGAATGCAGAGGTCCTTTAAGGCCGGCTCCACCATTCTATGCAGCTCTATTAGCTGCTTCATTTGATAACTAAGAAAGGGACGGGGCTCGGGGGCCTGAAATTGCGCCCAGAACAGTCTCTGTTCCGCATCCCCGTCCCGAGCCGCAAAGTGCTTGGCCGCGTCCACCGCACTCCTCGGAAGATCCGCAAAGGCGCCCGAGGAATGCCACAGCCATGTAAGACGAGCAAACCTGTTACCACCAAAGGCACATTGCAGTAAGTACGGATTACCATCCGCGATCATCCGGACTTGGCGAAGTTCTTCTTCAAAAGACCGCCTATCTACACGCTCTGATTTCAGCTCGGAAGACAACGTGGACAGCTCGGCCGCTTGGTCCTTGATCTTCTGCTCAAGAGCTTCGCACTTAGTGCTTGCATCTTGGAGCTCTTGCTGCACCTTGGCCACCTGAGCTTCGTGCTTGTCGCTGGTAACCTTCAGGGAGCTCAATTCGGCAGTCGCTTGTTCGGCCGCCATCCTATGATCGGCGGCCTCTTGCTTGGCCTTTTTCCAGCTCAGCCTTGAGGTTCTCGACCTCGGAAGTTACGACTGCAAATACAATGGGAAGCCAAATTTCAGGAAATGAAAACTCGAAAACCTCAATCAATGAGGATAAAAAAGGGTCTTCGCGATATAATTCCAACTTACTTTGGATTTCATCAAACCGTTTGTTCAGGCGGTCAAGCTCCTCGTCGGAGCTCTTGAGCTTCCGATTCAGCTCAGCCAATTCCACGCCATTGACAGCCGCCGCCGAAGACGAGGCCTGCAAAGCAAATTTGTGTGAGACACACATCCGAGCTGTTGGTCCTAGACCCTTTTCGCCAGATCATCTCTGGAACCAATCAATTTTCAAGGGACTCGGATTGTTTTGCTCGAGACCTTAGGTTTTTTGATCCCCGGGTAAGTTTTTCAAACTCACCCACAGCTCAGGGGCTGCTATACCTATACGGAATACATAAACCTCATAAATAAATTTCTCTTAGAGAAGAGAGCATTACATGGCTTACCTTGAAGCCCGCCAAGAGACCGCCGAAGGCCTCCTTCAATCCGCTATCAATGGACTGAATGCCTTGCAGAACCGCACCCATAAGGGTGCGGTGATCTTCGGCGATGGAGGAGCTATGCAAGGCCTCCTCCATCATAGCTGGCCACCCGGTTGTAGCCTGCCCCGTCACGGGCGGCACCGGCGGCGGCACTTCGGCTCCCCCTTCCTGAGAAGGTAGAGTCGTCGGCGTCGGAGGCTTGGAGGTCTCCGGAGCCGTCTTCGGAGGGACCTCCGATGAGTCACGGCCCCCCTCTTTGCTTGCCAGGAGGGGCTCAACCTCCTGGTCTTCGGTCACTGAGGTAAGAGCCTCGATCATGACCTCCTCACCCCCAGTGTTCGGCCGGGGAGGGGTCCGTCGGGATATCACCTCGATGGCCTCTTCAGTGGCCTGAGTGGGAGAGGTGCGGGACGCAGTTCCGCTCTCCGCCAGCTCGGCTGGTGGGGGATCTCCCTCTGAGACCTGTTCGGTCGGGAGATCGCGGGCCGGGCTGCAATGCGAAGGACGTTTGTCCGGTCAGTAATGGAAACTTTGTATAAATACAACATAAAGTGTTCTGATTCAGTACCTCTGGGCCGGGGGCTTGACCCTGGGGGTCCTCCGAGGGATCCTCTCGAAGGCCTCGGATTCCTCATCGGAATCTGGGGTGACATCGGGCAGGACCACTTTGGCCCTGCAAGATCTCTTTGGGGAGGGGGAGCTGGGTCCTCCTCGGCATCCACAGATGCCACCCTTTTCCTTGTCTGGGGGGAGTCGACTTCCCCCCTTCCTCCATCTGCTCCTCCTCGTGAGCGGAGGAGGCTTGGGTCTCCCCGAACCTAGCGTCTGGAGGGCCTCTTGGGTGGAGACCTTCTCGGGTCTCCTTCATTTTACCGTTCTTCTTCTTCTCCTTCTTCTCTGGCGCCGAATACGGCGACACGACCAGCATCGCCGACAACAGGGCCTATCTGGGGGCTTCGGGCAGCGGAGCAGGACCATTTATCCACATGGCCTTGGCCAGCCAGCCCTACGGAGACAAAAAGGGAGAAGTTAAAATCTTTGCTAAGAGACTGATCCCAAAGATCAAAATGGAAACTTTACCTTGAGCGGAGGGTTTTCGACATCCAGGCCGGTGTCTTGCTCCCTGGCCGGCCATTCCTCCTGAGGCTTGAACAATGCCTTCTACAGCTTCTCCTGAGTAGTGCGGTAAAGCTTGCGCACGGTAGGAGGTTCGTCGGACTTATAGGCCCACATTGGTGTAGCCCGAAGCTGGCAAGGGAGGAGACGGCGGCGAAGCATGACCTGGATCACGTTGGTCAGTCCGACGTTCGCTTCTAGCATTTGCGCGATGCGATCCTACAACGATTTTACTTCCGTGGCCGACCCCCAGTCCAGGCCCTTCCTGATCCACGAGGTCAGCCTCGCGGGAGGTCCAGATCTGAATTCGGGAGGGGCCGCCCAGTCTGCGGCACGTGGTTCAGTAATGTAGAACCACTCCTTTTGCCAGGCCTTGACGGCATCGATGAAGGTGCCCTCTGGCCACTGGACCCGTGGGAGCTTGCTGATCACCGCCCCTCCATAGTCCGCGTGATGGCTGCTTACGGTCTTCGGCTTGACGTTGAAGACCTTCAGCCATAAGCCGAAATGCGGCTAGACCCACAGAAAGGCCTCGCAGACGATAATGAAAGCCGATATGTGCATGATGGAGTTTGGGGGAAGATCGTGGAAGTCCAACCCGTAAAAGAACATCAAGCCCCTTACAAAGGGGTGCAGCGGGAAGCTCAGTCCCTGGATAAAGTGGGGAATGAACACCACCCGCTCCCCGGGCTTTGGTGTGGGTACTACTTGACCCTCTTCGGGGGTGCGGTGGACAACGTCGACTGGGAGGTAGCCGGCGCGCTTCAGCTCCTGGATGTCGTCCTCGGTGACACACGAAACCTCCCACTTTCCTTGTGAGCCTGAGCCAGCCATGGTCGCGCTTGGGGGAGGGGGAGGGGTGTCTTGGAGGGGTCTAGAAGAAGACTAGATATGTGCGCTTGGAGCAAGGGAGGCTTGAGAGGGTGAATCTGGGGAGCGTGGAGAGGCTTTGGGGATGTTTTTCTCCCTTTTATGGAAGGCCGTAATACCAAGCGTCCTCTTACTGCGTCGCGAGCTGCGCCGTTTCCCGAAGCAACCGCTCCATTATGCGCGCGTGGGATAACCCAAGTCATTGATCATATCCCATAAAAAATGGAGCACGATCTTCACGTTGATTAGACGTGCCAATAAAAGGGCGGCCTCGAACCGCGAATCGAGTTTTGGTAACTGGCTAGGTGGCCGTGGCCTGTCTTAGCCTTTCGTCAGGAAAGTTGTCAGGAAGGGCACTATTCATACTCAGGTGTTTGGCCTTAGAAGCTAAGCAAGGTATGTTCGGAAAGCAGGGTGTCATCGGTGACCGAGCATGAAGGGAAGAAAGGTACTCGCCCCGCAAGCCGGACACTCTGGACGAGTGGAGCAGCTAAATGTTATGAAGACCGGCGTTGGAGGCAAGTTTGGGGGCTACTGAGGGTGTCGGTGCACTAAGACTAGGGTACCCAGTGCCCCTGACTTATGGACAGGCAGTAGTAGCAGAACCCATCGGCATAAGCACGGTAAAAACCAGTCCAAGACAGAGAAACCGCTCTACGTGAGATCAAGGAGCGGATCAAGGGGACGAAACCAGCATTCAAGACCAAGACCCCGGCAGAAGCAACCTACACTGGCCAAGCAACGCCGGCACGGTCAATGCAACGGCCCAGAACAGGCCCGAGCCGCACCAGTCGCGTCCCCGGTGCCTATTGGGGACCGAGGCACACACGTCTTCAGGAAGAACCGGCAAGCCATCCCCCGGCAGGCGCGACCCGATCGGCCACCGCTCCACCGCATCGCAACGCCAGTCAGTTGTCAATGCAATGTCGAGCCCTCAGGTGGCTAAGTGGCTCTCGCTAAGCACGTGGCGACGCGTTGGGAGACAGATTACGCCCGCTGGACACCCGTCCAGAGGCGTGTCAAGATACTAAGCAAGAGTTAGCTAAAGCGGTGGTAGAAGCCTGCCGGGGATGCATCCCCGCACGCCACCTAGGCTAGCATTTATGGCATTTTGTCCTAAGTGCCAGAGTTAGGTATGATAGCACTGTTAGCTATCTAATCACTAGGTAATGTCTGTTTTGCCACTATGGTTGCCCCTTGAGCTATAAAAGGAGGCCCAAGGCAACCTAGCTACAGATTCGGACCTTTGGACACTGGTACTAGTGTAGCAGCTCTCCAGAAGGCAACCTTGCCGGGTTTGAGCGCTGCGTGTGCTTCGTGTTCCCTCGATCAATCCACCAAAGCAGGAGTAGTGTTTTACGTTTCTTAGCGGCCCTAACCTGGGTAAAACACCAGCGTCTCGTCGTCGTGTTGTCTCATTACATCTTCTCTTTGTGCAACGTGACTTCACCCCCGCCGAACCACAAAGGGGCCCATGGCCCCATAGGTGATCGTGTGCATCGTGACCCGACATCCTTGGCGCGCTAGGTAGGGGGGCGTCATTTCCGCGAACCTGAGATCGTGAGCAGCGCGTCGATCTTCATCGCCGTCTTCTTCATCTATGGCTCCCAAGAAGAAGACCGGCGCGACCGCGCATCCCTCCACTTCGAAGGCCCTCTCGCACGCAGCTGCGGACGCCATTAGCACGCAGCTGCGGGCGCCTACGATAGGCACGTAGAAGAGACCGCTTCCTCCCCGGCAACGGCGCTAGAAATTCCTTTGACGTGGCTTGGACTGCGTCGGTATTTCCCCAAAGAGGAAGGGGTGATGCAGCACATCGACGGTAAGTATTTCCCTCAGTTATGAAACCAAGGTTATCGAACCAATAGGAGGATCACCAACACCCAATAAGCAGCACCTGCACACAAACAACAAATACTTGCAACCCGACGCGAAAGAGAGGTTGTCAATCTCTCTACGGTAATAAGATAGATTAGGTAGTGATAGATAGGAGAGATAGATCTCTCAAGAACACAAATAAAAAGAGTAAATATGCAGCAATATATTTTTGGGTTTTTGGTTTTGTAGATCTGAAAATAAAGAGTGCAAAAAACGTAGATCGGAAAGCAATATGATGGAAAAGTAGACCCGGGGGCCGTAGAGTTCACTAGTGGCTTCTCTCATGAGTATAGCGCACGGTGGGTGAACAAATTACTGTTGGGCAATTGATAGAAAATCGAATAGTCATGACGATATCCAAGGCGATGATCATTATATAGGCATCACGTCCAAGATAGATAGACCGACTCCTGCCTGCATCTACCTCTATTACTCCACAGATCGACCGCTATCCAGCATCCATCTAGTGTATTAAGTTCATGGAAAAACGGAGTAATGCAATAAGAACGATGACATGATGTAGACAAGATCTATTCATGTAGGAATAGACCCCATCTTGTTATCCTTAATAGCAACGATACATGCGTGTCTTGCAGCCCCTTCTGTCACTGGGAAAGAACACCGCAAGATCGAACCCATCACAAAGCACCTCTTCCCATGGCAAGAAAAATCGATCTAGTTGGCCTAACTAAACTAAAGATTCGAAGAAGAAATAGGAGGCTATAAGTAATCATGCATATAAGAGATCAAAGAAGACTCAAATAATATTCATGGATAGAAACTGATCATGAACTCAAAATTCATCGGATCCCAACAAACACACCGCAAAAGTTTACATCAAATAGATCTCCAATAGACCATTGTATTGAGAATCATAAGAGAGAGAGAACAAGCCATCTAGCTACTGCCTACGGACCCGTAGGTCTATGGTGGACTACTCACGCATCATCGGAGAGACACCTATGAGGAAGATGAACCCCTCTGTGATGGTGTTTAGATTGGATCTCGCGGTTCTGGAACTTGCGTCGGCTGGAATTGTGTTTCGTCGACTCCTCTAGGGTTTTTGGATTTTCTGGGAATTTATAGGCACGATAGTCGGTTGAGGGGGTGCCCGAGGTGCCCAGCCCCCACCAGGCCGTGCCAGGGGGCCTCTGGCGCGCCCTTGTGGGTGCTAGCCACCCTGGGCCCCCTCTTCTGGTGTTCTTTGGCCCATCTTCTTTCTTCTGGTCCGTGAAAAATCCACAATAATCCCCGCAGCGTTTTATCTCCGTTTGGTACTGATTTTCTACGAAGTAAAAAACAAGCAAAAACAGCAACTGGCACTTTGGCACTATGTCAATAGGTTAGTCCCAAAAAATGATATAAAGTTGTAACAAAATGATTGTAAAACATCCAAGAATGATAATATAACAACATGGAACAAGCAAAACTTATAGATACGTTGGAGACGTATCAGCATCCCCAAGCTTAATTCCTACTCATCCTCGAGTAGGTAAATGATAAAAACAGAATTTTTGATGTGGAATGCTGCCTAACATGTTCATCATATTCTTTTCTTCTTTGTATAGCATGGACGTTTGGACTTATAATGATTCAAAGCAATAGTCTAGTTTTAACATAATGACTTCAATACTCAAGCATATCAACAAGCAACCATGTCTTTCAAAATATCAACACTAAAGAAAGTTATCCCTAGCCCATCATGCTCAATCATTGATCCATTCATGAAACACACTCAAATATTAGCTATGCCCAATGCTCAAGTACGATCATAGTGCCCCCTAATTGGTGCTTATAAGAGAAGATGGCGACTCAAAGCAAAAAATAAAATTGCATAAAGTAAATAGATAGGCCCTTCGCAGAGGGAAGTAGGGATTTGTAGAGGTGCCAGAGCTCAAAGTTTTAAATTGAGAGATAAAAAATATTTTGGGTGGCATGCTTTTCCTGTCAACAAAAACGACAAAGTAGTTCACAATACTTTCCATGCTAGATATATCATAGGCGGTTCCCAAACAAAAAATAAAGTTTATTCCTTTTTCCACCAAACTTTCACTTTCCATAGGCCGTATCCACGGTTGCCTTCCCTACCAACACTTTCTAAGGAATTTATTATTTGACAACATAAAGTAAATATTTTTTTCTTTTTCATTTCGAGAATGGGCATCCCTATTACCACCGCACTCTCGTGCAATGACAAGTGAATAAACACTCATCTTGAGAATAACACATCTAGCATGGAAAAATATTGGACACTCCCCACCGTTTCATGAGCGGTACGGGCACACAAAAGAGAAAATTTATTTTGAAAATTTAGAGATGGCACATACAAATTTGCTTGTAACGGCATGGAAATACCGCATATAGGTAGATATGGTGGACTCATAAGGCAAAACTTGGTTTAAGGATTTTGGATGCACAAGTAGTATTTCTACTTAGTACAAATGAAGGCTAGCAAATAGATTGGGAAGCAACAAACCAAGAAACGAAAAATCACATAAGTGAGCATTGAACATAACTAACACGGAATAATGCAGCACAAGTAGGATGTAACTTCATTGCACAACTATTAACTTTCGTGCATGCATAGGGGATCACAAACCTTAACACCAATATTCCTACTAAGCATAATTACTCATCAACATGACTCACATATTACTATCATCATGTTTCAAAACTATTACAAGGAATCAAGTTTAATTTGTCCAATGATCTTCATGAAAGTTTTTATTATATCCTCCTTGGATATCTATCACTTTGGGACTAGTTTCATATATTGCCATTGCTTTTTGGCAAGCTCAAACAAATTTAAGTGAAGCACATGAGCATAAAGATTTCATCTCTCAAAAAGGTATAAGTGAAGCATGAGAGGATTTCTTCAAAAAAATACTAACTCTCAAATTAATATAAGTGAAGCATGAGAGTATTTCTACAAAAGCTTCCAAGCACACCATGCTCAAAAAGATATAAGTGAAGCACTAGAGCAATTCTATAGCTCAAAAAGTTTAAGTGAAGCACATAGAGCAATTCTAACAAATCATAGCATGATTGTGGATCTCTCAAATAGGTGTGTACAGAAAGGATACAAAGGAAAAACTAACAAACAAAGCAAGCAAAGATACAAGACGCTCCAAGCAAAACTCATGATATGTGACGAATAAAAATATAGCTCCAAGTAACATACCGATGGTCGTTAGAAGAAAGAGGGGATGCCACTCGGGGGCATCCCCAAGCTTAGTTGCTTGTTTCTCTTTGGATATATCTTGGGGGTGCGGTAGCATCCACAAGCTTAGGCTCTTGCTACTCCTTATTCCTTCATCCATCGTGATCTCACCCAAAACTTAAAAACTTCAATCACACAAAACTCAACAAAATCTTCGTGAGATCCGTTAGTATAAGAAAGCAAATCACTACTTTAGGTACTGTTGTAAACCCATTCAAATTTTATAATTGCATTATACCTACTGTATTTTAACTTTACCATGGCTTATACCCTCCAATACAAACCATAGATTCATCAAAACAAGCACACAATGCAACGAAAACAGAATATGTCTCAAACAGAATAGTCTGTAGTAATCTGTACTCTACCCATACTTCTGTAACTCTAAAAATTCTGAAAAATTAGGACAACGTAATGAATTTGTATAGAACACTGTGTTAAAATTTCATCTCAAGATCACGTTCCAGCAAAAAATGAAAATTCATATACTGGACTCAAAGTTTCTGTTTCAGATTCAGCATCGCTTCTACTCATCCTATGAATCAGCCTAAAGGCTTTACTTGGCACAAACACTAAATAAACCATGAAAACACAATCATAACAGAGGCATAATTGTGTCAACACTCAAAAACAGAAAGGAAATAGCAAAAATTTATTTATTCATTGGGTTGCCTCCCAACAAGCGCTATCGTTTTACGCCCCTAGCTAGGCATAATGATTTCAATGATGCTCACATAAAAAGCATTAATTGAAATATGCAAAAGAGCATGTTGAATAGCATGACAAACACATTTAAGTCTAACCCACTTCCTATGCATAGGGGTTTTGTGAGCAAACAATTTATGGGAACAATAATCAACTAGCATAGGAAGGCAACATAAGCATAACTTCAAAACATTGAACACATAGAGAGGAAACTTGATATTATTGAAATTCCTACAAGCATATGTTCCTCCCTCATAATAAATTTAAGTAGCATCATGAAGGAATTCAATAATATAGCTATCACATAAATCATTCTTTTCATGATGCACAAGCATAGAATTTTCATTACTCTCCACATAAGCAAACTCCTTATCATCCATGGTAGTGGGAGCAAACTCAACAAAATAACTATCATGAGACACTTGATTGACATAACCACAAAAACCATGATGATAAGTTTCATGGTTATCATTACTCATTATAACATACGTGTCATCACCATCATTATAAATAGGAGGCATGCAATCTTCATAATAAATTTGCTCATCAAAACTTGGGGGACTAGAAATATCATCTTCATCAAACATAGCATCCCCAAGCTTGTGGCTTTGAATATAATTAGCATCATGGATATTTAGAGAATTCATACTAGAAACATTGCAATCATTCTCATCATTCAAGGAACTATCATGAAACACTTCATCAAAAAATTTAGATTCATGATTTTCAAACAAAACTTCATAGAGATAGTCAAGTGCACTCAACTCACTAGCAATTGGTTCATCATAATTTGGCCTTTTCAAAAGATTAGCTAGTGGATGAGGATCCATATCAATAGATTTTTAGCAAGCGAAGATGCAAGCAAATAGAAGGCACATGGCAACACAAGCAAAGATAGCAAACAAGAGATCTGACGAGAAAAAGGCAAACGAAAAAGAGGGCGAATAAAACGGCAAATTGGTGAAGTGGGGGAGAGGAAAACGAGAGGCAAATGGCAAATAATGTAATTGCAAGGAGATGAGATTTGTGATTAGGAACCTGGTAGATGATGATGGAGTCCCCTCGGCGCCTACGATAGGCACGTAGAAGAGACCGCTTCCTCCCCAGCAACGGCGCCAGAAATTCCTTTGACGTGGCTTGGACTGCGTCAGTATTTCCCCAAAGAGGAAGGGGTGATGCAGCACATCAACGGTAAGTATTTCCCTCAGTTATGAAACCAAGGTTATCGAACCAGTAGGAGGATCACCAACACCCAATAAGCAGCACCTGCACACAAACAACAAATACTTGCAACCCGACGCGAAAGAGAGGTTGTCAATCTCTCTACGGTAATAAGATAGATTAGGTAGTGATAGATAGGAGAGATAGATCTCTCAAGAACACAAATAAAAAGAGTAAATATGCAGCAATATATTTTTGGGTTTTTGGTTTTGTAGATCTGAAAATAAAGAGTGCAAAAAACGTAGATCGGAAAGCAATATGATGGAAAAGTAGACCCGGGGGGCGTAGGGTTCACTAGTGGCTTCTCTCATGAGTATAGCGCACGGTGGGTGAACAAATTACTGTTGGGCAATTGATAGAAAATCGAATAGTCATGACGATATCCAAGGCGATGATCATTATATAGGCATCACGTCCAAGATAGATAGACCGACTCCTGCCTGCATCTACCTCTATTACTCCACACATCAACCGCTATCCAGCATGCGTCTGGTGTATTAAGTTCATGGAAAAACGGAGCAATGCAATAAGAATGATGAGATGATGTAGACAAGATCTATTCATGTAGGAATAGAGCCCATCTTGTTATCCTTAATAGCAACGATACATGCGTGTCTTGCAGCCCCTTCTGTCACTGGGAAATAACACCGCAAGATCGAACCCATCACAAAGCACCTCTTCCCATGGCAAGAAAAATCGATCTAGTTGGCCTAACTAAACCAAAGATTCGAAGAAGAAATACGAGGCTATAAGTAATCATGCATATAAGAGATCAAAGAAGACTCAAATAATATTCATGGATAGAAACTGATCATGAACTCAAAATTCATCGGATCCCAACAAACACACCGCAAAAGTTTACATCAAATAGATCTCCAAGAGACCATTGTATTGAGAATCATAAGAGAGAGAGGAAGCCATCTAGCTACTGCCTACGGACCCGTAGGTCTATGGTGGACTACTCACGCATCATCGGAGAGGCACCTATGAGGAAGATGAACCCCTCCGTGATGGTGTTTAGATTGGATCTCGCGGTTGTGGAACTTGCGGCGGCTGGAATTGTGTTTCGTCGACTCCTCTAGGGTTTTTGGATTTTCTAGGAATTTATAGGCACGATAGTCGGTTGAGGGGGTGCCTGAGGTGCCCAGCCCCCACCAGGCCGCGCCAGGGGGCCTCTGGCGCGCCCTGGTGGGTGATAGCCACCCTGGGCCCCCTCTTCTGGTGTTCGTTGTCCCATCTTCTTTCTTCTGGTCCGTGAAAATCCACAAAAATCCCCGCATCGTTTTATCTCCGTTTGGTACTGATTTTCTGTGAAGTAAAAAACATGCAAAAACAGCAACTGGCACTTTGGCACTATGTCAATAGGTTAGTCCCAAAAAATGATATAAAGTTGTAACAAAATGATTGTAAAACATCCAAGAATGATAATATAACAGCATGGAACAAGCAAAAATTATAGATATGTTGGATACGTATCACGCATCGCCAATCCGACAGGCGCAACGGCCCAGATGCTGGCGACCCCACACCCAGTGCTGGCGGGTACCTGCCTTATGAGGTTGGGTGCCCTGCCTTCCCTCGCGAGCTGCGACAGGTCCGCTGGCCATCGGCCCGAGCTTTCAAGCCTGAACTGATGGAGAAATACGACGGGAAGCTAAACCCGGCGGAATTCCTGGGCATCTATACGATAGTCGTTCAAGCCGCCGGAGGAAGAGATGAGAAGGTGCTCGCCAACTATTTCCCTTTGGCACTCAAGCCAAATGTGAGATCGTGGCTAATGCACCTGCCGGAGAACTCTATTTCATCATGGGCTGACTTGTGCAACGAGTTTTTCGGCGCCTTCACAGGTGGCCACCAGGAGCCAGGACAGCCCAGCGACCTGCAAGTCCTTCCGCAGAAGGAGGGAGAAACCTTGCGGAGATACATCCAGAGATTCATTCGAGTACACCACAATATTCCAGAGATACACCCCGCAGCCGTGATTGCCTCGTTCCAGTCGAACGTGCGCAACAGGAGGATGCGGGCCAAAATGAATGTTAGACTCCCCAAGACCGGCAATGAGTTGTACACATTGGTGGACAAGTGTGCTCGTGCCAAGGAAGGAAGGCGACTCCCCGGAGAGGAGGCTGGCGTCGAGGTCGACTCAGATGACGACGATGATGCCCCTGGCCCGAAGGGGAAAAGCCGAAGGCGCAACAAGAAGCGTAAAGGAAAGGCAGTGTTGGCCCTTGAGAGCTCTGGTAATCTCAAAGCCGGCAAGAAGGCCAAGGCCGAGGCCCCCGGCAAGGGAGCTGCCGCGTGCGCTGATTGCCGGGAGGCCGCAGTGGCAGAGAAAACCAAAAAATCCGACGAGCCATACTGCAAAATCCACCGTACCAAAGGTCATGATCTCCAAGAATGCCGCCAAGTTGAGCAGCTTGCTGAGAAGCAGAAGGCTGAATACGAGACGCGCGACAAGGAGAGAGGCCAATATGGTGCTGCCGGGAAGATCCGTGGTGGTAGAGGAGGCTGTCGCGGCAAGGCCCCGCAGCAGAAGGAAAACCATGCTAGAGGCCGTGAGAAGAAAGAAGGAGATGATATGAGTGATGATGACGATGATGAAGAGTCCGGTGATCGAGAGTTCCAGAAGGCAACTGAAGCTATGTGTGTTGACGGGGGTGCGTCCTTGCATTCCTCTCATCGCCAGCTCAAGCAGTGGACGCGTGAGATCAATGCCATGGAGCCAGCTGCAGAGTCCAGAAGGCCACTCAAATGGTCCCGCACGCCTATCATCTTTGACGAAGAGGATCATCCTGACCGCACCACTGCGGTCGGATGTTTGCCGTTGTTGGTCTCCCCAACAATCCGCAACCTCAAAGTAACCAAGATGTTAGTTGACAGCGGGGTGGGGTTGAACTTAATCTCCCCTAAAGTGGTTGAAAGACTGTAGATCCCTGACGGAGAGCTCAAAGCTACGGGTACGTTCCAAGGAATCAACCCCGGCAGGAGCCGACCCAAGGGAAAGATCACTTTGCCTGTGACGTTTGGCGAGGAGTTGAACTACCGGACTGAGAAGGTGGTGTTTGATGTGGTCGAACTCCCTCTGCCTTACAACGGAATTCTTGGTCGCCCAGCTTTGGCAAAATTCATGGCAGTATCCCACTATGCTCACAACACTTTGAAGATGCCAGGGCCCGTGGGAATCATCTCCATCCCATCTGATAAGAAGGATGCAGTTATATGTGTGGACAAGATGTATCGAGACGCGGCAGCCGAGGAGCCTCACAGAGAGCATGTCGGCCCGAGGCAGAGACGAATCCCTGCCCTTAAGGAGTGCACACAGGCGAAAAGCTCCCACCCATGTGTAGGATACATAGTGCCATGGGTGGGGAGCTCTGCCACGACCCATGATGGACCGCTACTGCGACCACTCACGCGCAGCCGACGGCCGTACGGATGATCTTTCTCCGTCACCTTGAAGAAGGAGCGCAGAGACCGCAGTCGACCACGGCACTGCGTTTCTGCTATGGACTCCAGCGTAGTGTCGTCCGTGCGGCGTTCTGCCAAGACTGAAGCAGCGGGTGACACAGCGACAGGTGCACCACCACAGCCGACCCTGGCGCGGCCGCCGCGCCGCCCGCTCCCCCGTCCAAGGCCCCTCCTGCCAGCTCTCGGCCCAAAACCATCGACCCAAGCCGGGGGCTGAGCACGGACACAAAAAGAAGACTCTACGGCGGCAGGCGAGTTCACCCGGCCCTTCCCCTGATCATCAGGAGGGAAGGGACAGTCCAAAGACGAAGAAGAAGGGCAAGCAATGCGAACTTGAGATTGAGGTGGGCCAGGGTGAGCACCACCCACCAGGCCGCGCCAGGGGGGTGCCTGGCGAGCCCTGGTGGGTGCTCCTCACCCGGTGGCCCCCCTCCGGTAGATTTTTGCTCCAGTATTTTTTATTAATTCCAAAAATAATCTTCGTAAAGTTTCAGCTTCATTGGAGTTGTGCAGAATAGGTATCTCTGACGTGCTTTTCTTGGGTCCGGAATTCCAGCTGCCGGTATTCTCCTTCTTTGTGTAAACCTTGCATATTATGAGAGAAAAGGCATTAGAATCACTCCCCAAAGCATTATTATTCAACAAAACAAAGTAAATAATAGTAGGAAATCATGATGCAAAATGGACGTATCAACTCCCCCAAGCTTAGACCTCACTTGTCCTCAAGCGAAAGCCGATATTGAAAAGCATGTCGACATGGTTTGAGAGAGAGGTGTCGATAAAAACAAAATACGGACATAGAAGCATCATGCTTATTAACATAACAGCAACAAACTCTAACATAAGAACTTATTTCAATATATTTTTATCCTAAAGCTTCTCATGAACAAGTAACAATTCATCACAACATAGAAGTATGAAGCATAAACCTTATTGGAAACCAACAAACTGTGTTCTCAGTCAACTTTGCAACTACAATTCATCATATTTTCAGGAAGGGTCTCATGTCGGAGCCTTTTGGCAAGTCCACATACTCAACCATCATTTAGTCTTCTATGATTTCTAACGCTCACGGCATACCCATGAACAAAAAGTTTCAACCGGACACATAGGAGGATAGGGGCTTATAGTTTTGCCTCCCAACATATTCACCTCAAGGGTGATGTCAACAATAATAACTCATGCCCACCCATATCCAACTGGATATATGTGCCTAGATCTTTCCTCACCACATGATGCTTGCAAAGGAAAAAGTAAAAGGGAATAGAGAGGAATACTTTGACTCTTGCATAAAAGTAAGTGCATAAAAGTAAAAGATAGGCCCTTCGCAGAGGGAAGCAGAGGTTGTCATGCGCTTCTTGGTTTGTATGCCCAATCCCTTAATGTAAAAGACTGTCACACTATATTGCCCCCTATGATAGCAACCTTTATTATGCAGTCCGTCGCTTTTATTACTTTGCCATCATAAGTTCGTTTAACGCTCAATTTTCTCCTACACTAATTGATCAAAACACTTTTAGAAGCAATTTTTATTGCCTTATTGCACCGATGACAACTTACTTGAGGGATCTTTCTCGATCCATAGGTAGGTATGGTGGACACTCATGGAAAGAGTTTGGGTTTGGGTTTTTGGATGCACAAGTAGTATCTCTACTTAGTGCGGAATTTTGGCTAGCAAAGATATTGAGCAAGCACCACATGTTGAGGGATCTATGACAATATAACTTCTATATGGATATGAACAAACATAAATCATTACGTTGTCTTCCTTGTCCAACGTCAACAATTTTGACATATAATATTTGATGGGGGCTCACAATCATAAAAGATGTCCAAGATAGTGTATTTGCATGTGAATCTTCTCTTCCCTAATTAATTCTTTCATGAATTGCATCATTGACCAATGCTATGTTTGTCAATCTCCAACAAATTTTACTACTTATACTTTTGCTTATGTGATGTCATTACTCACCATAAGATTAGCATATGATTCTTTTCATTTATTTCTTTTCCTGTATTTGATTGCAACCAGAAAGTAAAGAAGCAAAAACTCAAACTAAACTTTATTATATAACTTTCACTCGATTACATAGATAGGTAGACCATGAGACTAACACACGAAAATAGATCACGCTAAACTTTTATTCAACTAAAGCAAAGGGAAACTAAAGATAGAGCTAAAATAGGTAAAGGCGAATAAAAGTGGTGGTGATACGATACCGGGGCACCTCCACCAAGCTTGGCTCAAGCCAAGGGGAGTGCCCATACCCATGTACTCAAGTCTCCTTTGGTGGTGGTGATGAAGAAGGTGGAGGTGTTGATGGAGGTGGTGATGATGTGATGTCACACTTTAGCTTCAGAAGATCCTCCAATTTGCGGATGACTCTCCTAAGATTGTTGATGTGTTCTTGCAACAAGATATTATCACGGATGAGAAATTTATTCTGAACACGAACCACTTCGAAGGTTCTAAAGGCTTCGATTTCAATAGGGGTGAGATGATTGTAATAAGGTTGAAGGATATCCTCTTCCTCTCCCTCCTTTGCTGGTGTGAGTTGATCTCCTTCAGGGAGATAATCCACCTTAGCTTCATTGTCCTTCTTCTCCTTGTATGCTTCTTCCGGCTCCTCCCTCTTCAACTCTATCTTCATTAGCCAGGCATCTTCTTCCTATTTGTTAGGAGAGGGAGAAGACATGATGCCTGACTTCACAAATCCAATAGAAAAACAGCAAGAAGCAAGAACAGAGGATTTTTCTGCGATGCGGTCGTCAAAACAGTTGGGGGTATATATAGAGAAGTTTTATTCTTGGGAAACAAGTATTTGGAAGGAAAACGGAGTCGGGAAGGTATCCGAGGTGGGCAGCACCCACCAGGGCGCGCCCAGGGGTGCCTGGCGCGCCCTGGTGTATCGTGCTCACCTCGATCACCTTCCGGTTTATCTTTTTATTCCTAAAATTCTAAAATATTCCAAAACTGACAGAAAATATTTTTGTGGATTTTTCGGAGTCCGTTTACTTACCATATCACGTACCTCCAATTTTTAAGTATTCTGGAGTGTTCCGGAAGGTTTCTTTTATGTGTTCCTCCGGTGTCATGGTTTGGATAACATTACTTTCAACGTTAATAGGCGTACCTGAGATATAATGCTTAATTCTTTGGCCATTAACCACCTTCGGGTTAGTACCTTCGGCATTATTAATCTTGATAGCTCCAGAACGATAAACCTCTTCGATAATATATGGTCCTTCCCATTTGGAGAGAAGCTTTCCTGCAAAGAATCTTAAACGAGAGTTGAATAAAAGACCATAATCTCCTATTTTGAATTCCCGCTTTTGGATTCTTTTGTCATGCCATCTTTTTACCTTTTCTTTGAATAGCTTGGCATTTTCATACGCTTGGGTTCTCCATTCATCTAGTGAGCTAATATCAAATAGCCTCTTCTCACCGGCAAGTTTGAAATCATAATTGAGTTCTTTAATTGCCCAAAATGCTTTGTGTTCTAGTTCTAGAGGCAAATGACAAGCCTTTCCATATACCATTTTGTATGGAGACATACCCATAGGATTTTTATAAGCTGTTCTATAGGCCCAAAGTGCATCATCTAATTTCTTAGACCAATTCTTACGAGACCTATTGACAGTTTTTTGTAATATTAATTTTATTTCTCTATTGCTAAGTTCTACTTTGTTGGGGAATGGAGCATGAATTTCAAAAATTTCCTACGCTCACGCAAGATCTATCCATGGAGATGTATCGCTACGAGAGGGGAGAGTGTGTCTATGTACCCTCGTAGACCGTTAGCGGAAGCGTCTCACAACGCGGTTGATGTAGTCGAACAATCCTTCAAGCTCCACCGATCAAGTACCGAACGTACGGCACCTCCGAGTTCTACACACGTGCAGCTCGGTGACGTTCCTCACCTTCTTGAACCAGCAAGACGTCGAGGTAGTAGATGAGTTCCGTCAGCACGATGGCGTGGCGACGGTGACGGTGAAGTGATTCCGGCAAGGCTTCGCCTAAGCTCTCCGAAAATATGACCGAGGTGGAAAACGGAGATCGGGGCACCGCACACAGCTATGGGACAATTGTGTACTTTGGGGTGCCCCCTTGCCCCCGTATATAAAGGATGAGAGGGAGGAGGCCGGCCCCCTAGGGGTGCACCAAGTGTGGGGAGTCCTACTAGGACTCCTTAGTCCTAGTAGGATTCCACCTCCCATACGGAGTAGGAAAGAGGGAAGGGAGAGGGAAAGGAAAGAGGGGGTTGCGCCCCCTCCCCTAGTCCAATTCGGTTTGAGCAAGGGGGGGCGCGAGCCTCCTCACGTGGCCTGCCTCTCCTTTTCCCGTATGGCCCAATAAGGCCCATTACTTCTCCCGGTGAATTCCCGTAACTCCCCGGTACTCCGAAAAATACCCGAATCACTCGGAACCTTTCCGACGTCCGAATATAGCCTTCCAATATATGAATCTTTACCTCTCGACCATTTCGAGACTCCTCGTCATGTCCGTGATCTCATCCGGGACTCCGAACAAACTTCGGCCACCAATCACATAACTCATATAATACTAAATCGTCATCGAACCTTAAGTGTGCGGACCCTACGGGTTCGGGAATGATGTAGACATGACCGAGACGACTCTCCGGTCAATAACCAACAGCGGAACCTAGATGCTCATATTGGTTCCTACATATTCCACGAAGATCTTTATCGGTGAACCTCATATGTCAACATACGTTGTTCCCTTTGTCTGGCGGTATGTTACTTGCCCGAGATTCGATCGTCGGTATCCAATACCTAGTTCAATCTCGTTACTAGCAAGTCTCTTTACTCGTTCCGTAATACGTCATCTTGTAACTAACTCTTTAGTCACGGTGCTTGCAAGGCTTCTGTGATGCTGTATTACCGAGAGGGCCCAGAGATACCTCTCCGATAGTCGGAGTGACAAATTCCAATCTCGATCCATGCCAACTCAACAAACACTTTCGGAGATACCTGTAGTGCACCTTTATAATCACCCAGTTACGTTGTGACGTTTGATACACCCAAAGTATTCCTACGGTATCCGGGAGTTGCATGATCTCATGGTCAGAGGAACGTGTATTTGACATAGTGAAAGCAATAGCAATAAACTGAATGATCATTTGCTATGCTAACGGTTGGGTCCAGTCCATCACATCATTCTCCTAATGATGTGATCCCATTATCAAATGACAACTCATGTCCATGGTCAGGAAATCTTGACCATCTTTTGATCAACGAGATAGTCTAGTAGAGGCTTACTAGGGACACAGTATTTGTTTATCTATTCACACATTTATTTAGTTTCCGGTCAATACAATTCTAGCATGAATAATAAACTATTATCATGAACGGGGAAATATGATAATAACTAATTTATTATTGCCTCTAGGGCATATTTCCAACAGTCTCCCACTTGCACTAGAGTCAATAATCTAGATTACATCTCCATGTAATTAACACTTAATCAGTTCTAAAGCTGATCATGTTTTGCTTGTGAGAGAGGTTTTAGTCAACGGGTCTGCAATATTCAGATCCGTGTGTTCTTGGCAAATCTCTATGTAGATGCTGCTACCACACTCAGTTTGGATCTACTCCAAAAAATTTCCCCACTATACTTATCCGGTCTGAGACTCATAGTCTTTCGGATCAGTGTTTAAAGCTTGCATCGACGTAACCCCTTACGACGAACTCTTTATCATCTCTATTCCCGAGAAATTCTTCCTTAGTCATCTTAAGGATAATTTGACCGCTGTCCAATGATCTACTCCTGGATCACTTTGGTACCTCTTTTGCCAGACACATGGCAAGGCACACAGCTTGGCATACTTTATAGAACCTATGGCCGAGGCATAGGGGATAACCTTCATCCATTCTATTTATTTTGCCGTGGTCGAGATTTGAGTCTTACTCAACTTCACACCTTTCACCACAGTCAAGAACTCCTTCTTTGACTGATCCATTTTGAACTTCTTCAAAATCTTGTCAAGGTATATGTTTTGTGAAAGTCATATGAGGCGTCTCAATCTATCTCTATAGATTTTGATGCCTAACATGTAAACAACCTTTACCTAGATCTTCAAGTCTTACTCCACTTCACACCAGCCAAGAACTTATTTCTTTTGACTTGATCCATTTTGAACTTCTTCAAAATCTAATCAAGGTGTGTGAAAATCTTTTATCGGGTGTCTTGATCTATCTCTATAGATCTCGATGCCCAAACCGTGGATAACTCAAAAAACAGGTTTTTATTGAAAAACTCCTTTCAATTAATTCTTTATGCTTTCCAGAAATTCTATATCATTTCCAATCACATATACTTATTAGAAATATTATAGAGCTCCCACTCACTTTGTTGTAAATACAAGTTTCTCCATAAACTTGCATAAACCCAAACGCTTTGATCACTTCATCAAAGCGAGTATTCCAGCTCCGAGATGCTTGCACCAGTCCATAGATGGATCGCCGGAGCTTGCATACTTTGTTAGCACCTTTAAGATCGACAAAACCTTCCGGTTGTATCATATACAATTCTTCCTTAAGGAATCCATTAAGGAATGCCGTTTTGACGTCCATTTGCCAGATTTCATAATCATAAAATGCGGCAATTGCTAACATAATTCTGACAGACTTTAGCATCGCTACGGGTGAGAAAGTCTCATCGTAGTCAACTCCTTGAACTTGTCGATAACCTTTAGCAACAAGTCGATCTTTATAGACGGTGACATTACCATCAACGTCCGTCTTCTTCTTAAAGATCCATTTATTTTTAATAGCTCGCCGTTTCATCGGGCAAGTCTACCAAAGTCCACACTTTGTTCTCATACATGGATCTAATCTCGGATTTCATGGCCTCAAGCCATTTGTCGGAATCCGGGCTCGCCATCGCTTCTTCATAGTTCGTAGGTTCACCGTTGTCTAACAACATGACCTCCAAGACAGGATTGCCGTACCAATCTGGTGCGAAGCGTGTCCTGGTTGACCTACGAGGTTCTGTAGCAACTTGATCCGAAGCCTCATGATCATCATCATCAACTTCTTCTCGGGTCTGTGTTGGTGTCATAGAAATTTCTTTCTGTGGCATACTACTATCCAGAGGAGGTACAATTATCTCATCAAGTTCTACTTTCCTCCCACTCACTTCTTTCGAGAGAAACTCCTTCTCTAGAAAGGATCCATTCTTAGCAACGAATACTTTGCCTTCGGATCTGGGGTAGAAGGTGTACCCAACGGTCTCCTTTGGGTATCCTATGAAGACGCACTTATCCGCTTTGGGTTCGAGCTTATCTGGCTGAAGCCTTTTGACATAAGCATTGCATCCCCAAACTTTCAGAAACGACATCTTAGGTTTCTTGCAAACCACAGTTCATACGGTGTCATCTCAACGGATTTAGACGGTGCCCTTGTTTAAAGTGAATGCAGCTGTCTCTAATGCATAACCCCAAAATGATAGTGGCAAATCGGTAAGAGACATCATAGAACGCACCATATCCAATAGAGTACGATTACGACGTTCGGACACACCATTACGCTGTGGTGTTCCATGTGGCGTGAGCTGTGAAACAATTCCACATTGTCTTAAGTGATTGCCAAACTCGTAACTCAAATATTCTCCTCCACGATCAGATCGTAAGAACTTTATTTTCTTGTTACGATGGTTCTCTACTTCACTCTGAAATTCTTTGAACTTTTCAAATGTTTCAGATTTATGCTTCATCAAGTAGACATAACCATATCTACTCAAATCATCAGTGAACGTGAGAATATAACGATATCCACCGCGCGCCCCAACACTCATCGGACCGCATACATCGGTATGTATTATTTCCAATAAGTTGGTTGCTCGCTCCATTGTTCCGGAGAACGGAGTTTTAGTCATCTTGCCAATAAGGCACGGTTCACATGTCTCAAATGATTCATAATCAAGAGATTCCAAAAACCCATCTGCATGGAGTTTCTTCATGTGTTTAACACTGATATGACCTAAGCGGCAGTGCCACAAATATGTGGTACTATCATTATCTTTTGGCATTCGTGTTATGAACATATGTATTACTACGATCAAGATTCTATAAACCTTTCATTTTAAGTGCATGATCATCAATGATATTATCCAAATAGAATAACAATTATTCTCTGAAATTGAATAACCGTCTTGCAATAAACACTATCAGATATAATGTTCATGCTTAACGCAAGCACCAAATAACAATTATTTAGGTTCATCACTAATCCTGAAGGTAGAGAGAGCGTGGCGATGGTGATCACATCAACCTTGGAGACACTTCCAATGCACATCGTCACCTCGTTCTTAGCTAGCCCTCGTTTATTCCGAAGCTCCATGTTTCAAGTTGTAAGCAACTGAACAAGTATCAAATACCCAGGTGCTCCTATGAGTACTAGTAAGGTACATATCAATAACATGTATATCAAATATCTTTGTTGACATTGCCAGTCTTATTATCTGCCAGTTACTTTGGGGAAGTTCCGCTCCCTGTGACATTTCCCTTTGCAATGGGAGCACTAAGTCTCGGGTTTGGTTCAGCCTTGGGTTTCTTTGCGTGAACGGCAACTGTTTTACCGTTCTTCTTGAAGTTCCCTTTTCTTTCCCTTGCCCTTCTTGAAACTAGTGGTCTTATTAACCATCAACATTTGATGCTCCCTTTTTTTGATTTCTACATCCGCAGATTGTAGCATCGCGAATAGCTTAAGGATCTTCTATCCCTTGCATGTTTATAGTTCATCACGAAGATCCAGTAGCTTAGTGATAGTGACTAGAGAACTCTATCAATCACCACTTTATTCGGAAGTCTAACTCCCACTTGATTCAAGTGTTTGAAGTACTCAGACATTCTGAGTACATGCTCACTAATGGAGCTGTTCTCCTCCATCTTGTAGCTATAGAACTTGTCGAAGGTGTCATCCCTCTCGACCCGGGTGTGAGTCTTGAAAAACAAATTTTCAGCTCTTGGAACATCTCATATGCTCCGTGTTGCTCAAAACATATTTGGAGCTCCGGTTCTAAGCCGTAAAGTATGGCGCACTGAACTATCGAGTAGTCATCTTTTCTTGTCTGCCAGACGTTCATAACGTCCTCAGACGAAGCCGTAGGGGTATTTCACTGAGCGGTGCATTAAGGACATAAGCCTTCTGTGCAGCAGTGAGGACAATCCTCAGATCACGGACCTAGTCCGCATAGTTGCTTCCATCAACTTTCAACTTCGTTTTCTCTAGGAACATAATAAAAACAGGGGAACTACAGCGCGGTCTATGGATCTACAACATAAATTTGCTAAGACAAGTAAGACTATGTTCATGACAATTGAAGTTCAATTAATCAAATTACTTAAGAACTCCCACTTAGATTAACATCCCTCAAGTTGTCTAAGTGTAACATGATCCACATCAACTAAACCACGTCTGATCATCACGTGAGGTGGATTAGTTATCAATGGTGAACATCTTTCATGTTGATCATATCTAGTATATGACTCATGTTCGACCTTTCGGTCTCTTGTGTTCCGAGGCCATGTCTGTACATGCTAGGCTCGTCAAGTTTAACCCAAGTATTCCGCGTGTGTAAAACTGGCTTACACCCGTTGTATGCGAACGAAAGAATCCATCACACCCGATCATCACGTGGTGCTTAGAAGCGTCGAACCTTCGCAACGGTGCATACTAGGGGAGAACACTTATCTTGAAATTTAGTGAAGGGATCATCTTATAATGCTACCGTCGTCCTAAGCAAAATAAGATGCATAAAAGGATTAACATCACATGCAATTCAATATATGTGACATGATATGGCCATCATCGTCTTGTGCTTTTGATCTCCATCAGCAAAGCACCGTCATGATCTCCATCGTCACCGGGTTGACACCTTGATCTCCATCGTAGCGTCGTGACACCTTGATCTCCATCGTAGCGTCGTGGTCGTCTCGCCGACTATTGCTACTACTACTACTGCTAACTAATAGCAGTAAAGTAAAGCAATTACATAGCGTTGGCATTGCATACAATAAAGAGACAACCATAAGGCTCCTGCCGGTTGCCTGATAACTTACAAAACATGATCATCTCATACAACAACTTATATCACATCATGTCTTGGCCATATCACATCACCAGCATACCCTGCAAAAACAAGTTAGACGTCCTCTACTTTGTTGTTGCAAGTTTTACGTGGCTGCTACGGGTTTGCAAGAACCGTTCTTACCTACGCAAAACCACAACGTGGTGTAGTGATTGCTTTTTGATCTTCTAAAAGAACCCTCTTCATTGAAACCGATTCAACTAAAGTGAGAGAGACAGACACCCGCCAGTCACCTTTATGCAACGAGTGCACGTAGCGGTGAAACCTGTCTCGCGTAAGCGTACGCGTAATGTCGGTCCGGGCCGCTTCATCTCACAATACCGTCGAATCAAGTAACAACTAGTAACGGCAAGCAATATGTATACACCCACACCCACAACTCACTTGTGTTCTACTCGTGCAAATCACATCTACGCATAGACCTGGCTCGGATGCCACTGTTGGGGAACGGAGCATGAATTTCAAAAATTTCCTACGCTCACGCAAGATCTATCCATGGAGATGTATCGCTACGAGAGGGGAGAGTGTGTCTACGTACCCTCGTAGACCGTTAGCGGAAGCGTCTCACAACGCTGTTGATGTAGTCGAACAATCCTTCGAGCTCCACCGATCAAGTACCGAACGTACGGCACCTCCGAGTTCTACACATGTGCAGCTCGGTGACGTTCCTCGCCTTCTTGATCCAGAAAGACATCGAGGTAGTAGATGAGTTCCGTCAGCACGACGGCGTGGCGATGGTGACGGTGAAGTGATTCCGGCAGGGCTTCGCCTAAGCTCTCCGAAAATATGACCGAGGTGGAAAACGGAGATCGGGGCACCGCACACAGCTATGGGACAATTGTGTACTTTGGGGTGCCCCCTTGCCCCCGTATATAAAGGATGAGAGGGAGGAGGCCGGCCCCCTAGGGGTGCGCCAAGTGTGGGGAGTCCTACTAGGACTCCTTAGTCCTAGTAGGATTCCACCTCCCATACGGAGTAGGAAAGAGGGAAGGGAGAGGGAAAGGAAAGAGGGGGCTGCGCCCCCTCCCCTAGTCCAATTCGGTTTGGGCAAGGGGGGGCGCGAGCCTCCTCACGTGGCCTGCCTCTCCTTTTCCCGTATGGCCCAATAAGGCCCATTACTTCTCCCGGTGAATTCCCGTAACTCCCCGGTACTCCGAAAAATACCCGAATCACTCGGAACCTTTCCGACGTCTGAATATAGCCTTCCAATATATGAATCTTTACCTCTCGACCATTTCGAGACTCCTAGTCATGTCCGTGATCTCATCCGGGACTCCGAACAAACTTAGGCCACCAATCACATAACTCATATAATACTAAATCGTCATCGAACCTTAAGTGTGCGGACCCTACGGGTTCGGGAATGATGTAGACATGACCGAGACGACTCTCCGGTCAATAACCAATAGCGGAACCTAGATGCTCATATTGGTTCCTACATATTCCACGAAGATCTTTATCGGTGAACCTCATATGTCAACATACGTTGTTCCCTTTGTCTGGCGGTATGTTACTTGCCCGAGATTCGATCGTCGGTATCCAATACCTAGTTCAATCTCATTATCGGCAAGTCTCTTTACTCGTTCCGTAATACGTCATCTTGTAACTAACTCTTTAGTCACGGTGCTTGCAAGGCTTCTGTGATGCTGTATTACCGAGAGGGCCCAGAGATACCTCTCCGATAGTCGGAGTGACAAATTCCAATCTCGATCCATGCCAACTCAACAAACACTTTCGGAGATACATGTAGTGCACCTTTATAATCACCCAGTTACGTTGTGACGTTTGATACACCCAAAGTATTCCTACGGTATCCGGGAGTTGCATGATCTCATGGTCAGAGGAACGTGTATTTGACATAGTGAAAGCAATAGCAATAAACTGAACGATCATTTTCTATGCTAACGGTTGGGTCAAGTCCATCACATCATTCTCCTAATGATGTGATCCCATTATCAAATGACAACTCATGTCCATGGTCAGGAAATCTTGACCATCTTTTGATCAACGAGCTAGTCTAGTAGAGGCTTACTAGGGACACAGTATTTGTTTATCTATTCACACATGTATTTAGTTTCCGGTCAATACAATTCTAGCATGAATAATAAACTATTATCATGAACGGGGAAATATGATAATAACTAATTTATTATTGCCTCTAGGGCATATTTCCAACATACTTGACCACTACATTGAGGATGATAAGGTGATGCAATTCTATGGTTAACATCATATTTAGCAAGCATCTTACGGAAAGCACCATGAATAAAGTGTGAACCACCATCGGTCATTAAATATCTAGGGACTCCAAACCTCGGGAAGATAACCTCTTTAAGCATTTTAATGGAGGTGTGGTGATCAGCACTACTAGTTGGAATAGCTTCTACCCACTTAGTGACACAATCAACCGCAACTAAAATATGAGTGTACCTGTTAGAGGATGGAAAAGGCCCCATGTAATCAAAACCCCACACATCCAATGGTTCAACAACAAGTGAATAATTCATAGGCATTTCTTGACGCTTACCGATATTACGAATTCCTTGACATTCATCACAAGACAAGACAAACTTACGAGCATCTTTGAAACGAGTAGGCCAATAAAAACCAGATTGCAATACCTTATGAGCAGTTCTATCTCCCGCATGATGTCCTCCATAAACTTCAGAATGACATTTCCGTAGGATCTGTTCCTGTTCATGCTCAGGTACACAACGCCTAATAATACCATCTACTCCTTCTTTATAAAGATGTGGGTCATCCCAAAAGTAATGTGTCAAGTCATAGAAGAATTTTTTCTTTTGTTGGTATGTGAAACTAGGTGGTATATATTTAGCAACAATGTAATTAGCATAATCAGCATACCAAGGTGTGTTACGTGAGACACTTATTGCAGCTAGCTGTTCGTCAGGGAAACTATCATCAATAGTTAGTGGGTCATCAAGGATATTTTCTAACCTAGACAAGTTATCAGCTACGGGGTTCTCAGCTCCTTTGCTATCAACGATATGTAAGTCAAATTCTTGAAGCAAGAGAACCCACCTAATGAGTCTAGGTTTAGCATCTTTCTTTTCCATAAGATATTTTCTAGCAGCATGATCGGTGTGAACAATAACTTTGGAGTCAACAATATAGGATCTAAATTTATCACAAGCAAACACAACTGCTAAAAATTCTTTTTCAATAGTGGCATAATTTCGTTGGGCACTATCTAGAGTTTTACTAGCATAATGGATAACATTCAATTTCTTATCAACTCTTTGTCCTAGGATAGCACCAACAGCATAATCACTAGCATCACACATAATTTCAAAAGGCAAGTTCCTATCAGGTGGTTGAACAATAGGTGCAGAGGTTAAGGCTTTCTTGAGTGTTTGAAAGGCTTCCACACAATCATCATCAAAAACAAAAGGAATATCCTTTTGCAAAAGATTAGTAAGAGGCCTAGAAATTTTAGAGAAGTCTTTAATGAACCTCCTATAAAAACCAGCATGACCAAGGAAACTTTGAATACCTTTAATATCTTTAGGACATGGCATTTTCTCAATTGCATCAACTTTAGCTTTATCCACCTCGATACCTCGTTCAGATATTTTATGCCCCAAGACAATACCTTCATTAACCATAAAGTGGCACTTCTCCCAATTCAAGACAAGATTAGTTTGTTCACATCTCTGCAAAACTCGATCAAGGTTGCTTAAGCAATCATCAAAAGAAGTTCCGTAAACAGAAAAATCATCCATGAAAACCTCCACAATCTTTTCACAAAAATCAGAGAATATAGCAGTCATACATCTTTGAAAGGTAGCAGGTGCATTGCATAAACCAAAAGGCATACGTCTATAAGCATAAGTTCCAAAAGGGCAAGTAAAGGTGGTTTTCTCTTGATCGGATTGTGACACAGGTATTTGAGAGAAACCAGAATATCCATCTAGGAAACAAAAGTGTGTGTGCTTAGATAGTATCTCTAGCTATTGATCAATGAAAGGCAAAGGGTAATGATCTTTTCTAGTAGCTTTATTTAATTTCCTAAAATCAATTACCATTCTATAGCCAGTGACAACTCTTCGTGGAATGAGTTCATTCTTATCATTAGGAACAACGGTAATACCTCCTTTCTTAGGGACACAATGAACGGGACTTACCCATCTACTATCAGCTATGGGATAGATTATACCTTCTTCCAGAAGCTTTAATATTTCAGTTCTTACCACTTCTTTCATCTTAGGATTCAACCGACGTTGGTGATCAACAACGGGTTTAGCATCAGGTTCCATATTGATCTTGTGCTCACATAGAGTGGGACTAATGCCCTTAAGATCATCAAGAGTATATCCAATAGCAGCCCGGTGCTTCCTTAAAACTTTCAATAATCTTTCTTCTTCATGTTCTGAAAGGTTAGCACTAATAATAACAGGATATATCTTTTTCTCATCAAGATAAACATACTTCAAAGTGTCAGGCAATTGTTTCAATTCAAACACGGGATCACCTTTAGGTGGAGGAGGACCTCCAAGAGTTTCAAAATGCAAATTGTGTTTTAGGAGAGGTTGTTGTTCGAAGAAAATTTGATCTATTTCATTTCTTTCACGCATGTGCATATCATTTTCATGGTCGATCAAATATTGTTCTAAAGGATCAGTAGGAGGCACAGCAATAGAAGCAAGACCAATTATCTCATCTTCACTAGGTAACGCTTTATCACGAGGTTGTCTACTAAACTTGGAAAAATTAAACTCATGAGACACATTACCAAAACTGACACCGACAGTTTGTTTTTCACAATCTATCTTAGCATTGACGGTGCTCAAGAAAGGTCTACCAAAGATAATGGGACAAAAGTCATCTTGTGGGGAACCAAGAACTAGAAAATCAGTAGGCTATTTTACTTTCCCACACAAGATTTCAACATCTCTAACAATCCCAAGTGGTGTGATAGTATCTCTATTAGCAAGTTTAATAGTAACATCAATATCTTCCATTTCAGCAGGTGCTATTTCATTCATAATTTCTTGGTATAAGGTAAAAGGGATAGCACTCACACTAGCACCTAAATCACATAAACCATGGTAGCAATGATCTCCTATTTTAACTGAGACAACGGGCAAGCCTTCTATAGGTCTATGTTTATCTTTCTTATCAGGTTTAGCAATTCTAGCAGCTTCATCACGAAGGTAAATGACATGCCCATCAATATTTTCTTCCAAGAGATCTTTAACCATAGCAACACTAGGTTCTACTTTAATTTGCTCAGGGGGTTTAGGTGCTCTTATATTACTCTTACGAACCACGGTTGATACCTTAGCATGTTCCTTTATCCTAATAGGGAAAGGTGGCTTTTCAATATAAGCAGTAGGCACAACTGGATCAACATTGTAAAAGATGGTTTCTTCTTTAGCTATGACCGGTTCTTTAATTTCTTATTTAATAGGGGGGTGATATTTAAACCACTTCTCCTTAGGGAGGTCAACATGAGTAGCAAATGCTTCACAGAAAGAGGCTACTATCTCAGAGTCAAGTCCATATTTAGTGCTAAACTTATCAAAAGTATCGGTATTCATAAAAGATTTAACACGATCAAATTCAAGCTTTATACCTGACTCATTACCTTCGTCGAGTTCCCAATCTTCAGAGTTGCGTTTAATTTTTTCTAAGAGATCCCACTTGAAATCAATAGTCTTCTTCATATAAGAACCAGCACAAGAAGTATCGAGCATGGATTGATCATTATGAGAAAGCCGAGCATAAAAATTCTGAATGATAACTTCCCTCGGAATGTCATGATTGGGGCATGAATATAACATTGACTTAAGCCTCCCCCAAGCAAGAGCGATACTTTCTCCTTCACGAGGCCAACAATTATATATATAATTCTGATCACGATGAACTAGATGCATAGGATAAAACTTTTGATGGAATTCCAATTGTAAACGATTCCAATTCCAAGATCCAAGGTCATCACATAGCCTATACCATGTCAATGCTTTTCCCTCCAAAGATAAAGGGAAAACCTTCTTCTTAACTTCATCTCCGGGTAAACCTGCAAGCTTAAATAATCCACATATTTCGTTCACATATAAGAGATGCATATCAAGATGTTCAGTTCCATCTCCTGCATAAGGTTTAGCAAGCAAGTGTTCTACCATACCCAAAGGAATTTCATAAGCAACATTTTCAGTAGGTTCTGTAGGTTGAGGGGTAACTAATTGTGGTTCCGGTCAAGGTGAAGATACCCCGAACAAACCCCTCAAAGGATTGTTCTTCATAGTAGCAAGTAGCAATAAATTTCAGCACGTAGTATAAGTTTTTCCTTACCGATTTCCACTTACCAAGAGCGCTTCACTCCCCGGCAACGGCGCCAGAAAAGAGTCTTGATGACCCACAAGTATAGGGGATCAATCGTAGTCCTTTCGATAAGTAAGAGTGTCGAACCCAACGAGGAGCAGAAGGAATTGACAAGCGGTTTTCAGCAAGGTAATTTCTACAAGCACTGAAATTATAGGTAACAGGTAGTTTGATAGCAAGGTAATTTGTAACGAGCAAGTAACGGTAATGGTAAACAAGGTGCAGCAAGGTAGCCCAATCCTTTTGAGGCAAAGGACAGGCCAGAACAATCACTAGTAATAGGCAAAGTGTTCTTGAGGGTACACGGGAATTTCGTCTAGTCACTTTTATCATGTTGGTTTGATTTGTGTTCGCTACTTTGATAATTTGATATGTGGGTGGACCAGTGCTAAGGTGTTGTTCTTACTTGAACTAACATCCTACTTATGATTAACCCCCTCGCAAGCATCTGCAACTACGAGAAAAGTATTAAGACAAAGTATAACCATAGCATTAAACATCTGGATCCAAATCAGCCCCTTACGAAGTAGCGCATAAACTAGGGTTTAAGCTTCTGTCACTCTAGCAACCCATCATCTAATAACTACTTCACAATGCATTCCCTTAGGCCCATGAATGGTGAAGTGTCATGTAGTCGACGTTCACATGACACCACTAAGGGAATCACAACATACGTAGCATCAAAATATCGAACACATATCAAATTCACATGATTACTCGCAACATGACTTATCCCGTGACCTCAAGAACAAAGGTAACTACTCACGAATAATAATCATGCTCAAGATCAGAGGAGTATTGAATAGCATAATGGATCTGAACATATAATCTTCCACCCAATAAACCATATAGTAATCAACTACCCAAGGTAATCAACACAACTAGTCACCCACAGGTACCAATCTGAGGTTCCGGTATAAAGATTGAACACAAGAGATGAACTCGGGTTTGAGAGGAGACGGTGTTGTTGAAGATGTTGATGAAGATTGGCCTCCCAAAGATGAGAGGGGTGTTGGTGATGACGATAGCTTCGATTTCCCCCTCCGGGAGGGAAGTTCCCCCGGCGGAATCGCTCCGCCAGAGGGCAAAAGTGCTCCTGCCCAAGTTCTGCCTCGAGGCGGCCGCGCTTCGTCCCGAAAGTCCTCCTCCTATTTTTTTTAGATTTTTTGGGAATTTATACCAGAAGATGGGCTCCGGAGGTGGGCCAGGGTGAGCACCACCCACCAGGCCACGCCAGGGGGGTGCCTGGCGCGCCCTGGTGGGTGCTCCTCACCCGGTGGCCCCCCTCCGGTAGATTTTTGCTCCAGTATTTTTTTATTAATTCCAAAAATAATCTCCGTAAAGTTTCAACTTCATTGGAGTTGTGCAGAATAGGTATCTCTGACGTCCTTTTCTTGGGTCATGAATTCCAGCTGCCGGTATTCTCCTTCTTTGTGTAAACCTTGCATATTATGAGAGAAAAGGCATTAGAATCACTCCCCAAAGCATTATTATTCAACAAAACAAAGTAAATAACAGTAGGAAATCATGATGCAAAATGGACGTATCAGCGGCCGCCCATCTCCACCAATCCCACTACCCACGATCACGGGCGAACAGGTAACCGCCACGTTGCTCCAATCCCTGGCGCTGCTGTTGCTGCCACTCCCACGCCTGTGAGCCATGCGCATCCACCGCAAACTCCCCGCAATGCATGCGAAGCGCGTGGCGGAAACGGCCTGAGGTAGCGAGTAAGTGCTGGCTTAAAAAGTCAGCAGTTACTCCCTCATATTGCGCGCCTGTGCATAAATTTTGGGCCTGGCCCAACGATGCTGGGCGAGCGCATTTGGGCCAGACCCGGGGGCTCCTGTCGGTGCACTAGGACTGGGGTACCCAGTGCCCCTAACTTATGCACAGGCAGTAGTAGTAGAACCCATCGGCGTAAGCATGGTAAAAAGCAGTCCAAGACAGAGAAACCGCTCTACGTGAGATCAAGGAGCGCATCAAGGAGACGAAACCAGCATTCGAGAACAAGACCCCGGTAGAAGCAACCTACACTAGCCAAGCAACGTCGGCAAGGTCAATGCAACGGCCCAGAACAGGCCCGAGCCGCACCAGTCGCGTCCCCGGTGCCTGCCGGGGACTGAGGCGCACACGTCTTCAGGAAGACCCGGCAAGCCATCCCCCGGCAGGCAAGAGCCGATCGGCCACCGCTCCACCGCATCGCATCGCCAGTCAGTTGTCAATGCGGTGTCGAGCCCTCATGTGGCTAAGTGGCTCTCTCTAAGCATGTGGCGACGCGCTGGGAGACAGATTACGCCCGCTGGACACCCGTCCAGAGGCGTGTCAAGATACTAAGCAAGAGTTAGCTAAAGCGGTGGTAGAAGCCTGCCGGGGATGCATCCCCGCACGCCACCTAGGCTAGCATTTATGGCATTTTGTCCTAAGTGCCAGAGTTAGGTATGATAGCACTGTTAGCTATCTAATCACTAGGTAATGTCTATTTTGCCACTGTGGTTGCCCCTTGAGCTATAAAAGGAGGCCCAAGGCAACCTAGCTACAGATTCAGACCTTTGGACACTGGTACTAGCATAGCAGCTCTCTCGAAGGCAACCTTGCCGGGTTTGAGCGCTGCGTGTGCTTCGTGTTCCCCCGATCAATCCACCAAAGTAGGAGTAGGGTTTTACGCTTCTCAGCGGCCCGAACCTGGGTAAAACACCAGCGTCTCGTCGTTGTGTTGTCTCATTACCTCTACTCTTTGTGCAACGTGACCTCACCCCCGCAGAACCACATAGGGCCCTTGGCCCCATAGGTGATCGTGTGCATCGTGACCCGACAGAGGGAGTCCGGGATTAAGGGGTCCTTGGGCCGTTGACTTATCTTCTGTGGATCAGCCCGGTGGGCCGCCCTGTTGGATCCGTGGAAGGCCGGACTACGGAATGACCCCGTGCTAAGAGGGGAAGGTTCCGAAGACTTGGTGTGCCCTCCAAGTAAGAATGGGCGTATCTATGCCCGGATGGAAACCGACCATGTGTAACCCTAGGTACCCCTGGTGTCTATATAAACCAGGGGGCTTAGTTTGTAGAGGGACAAGTCAACTCATCTAGGGTTTAGCTCATTTGATCTCAAGGTAGATCAACTCTGTAACCATCATACTCATCAATATAATCAAGCAGGGCGTAGGGTTTTACCTCCTCACGAGGGCCCGAACCTGGGTAAACACCGTCTCCTTCGTCCCCTGTTAACCATCGATCCTAGATTCATAGTTCGGGACCCCCTACCTGAGATCCGCTGGTTTTGACACCGATACCCATCGATATATAACAAACTCCACGCATCTTCCAACCAAAACCCTATACCCCACACCCTCAACCTCAAGCAACCACGCCGCCGCCGCCGCTCTGCGGCATTCAGGTTGCTCGCCATCCGCGTGTTCATGCTGCTACTCCACCATGAAGGTACGCGCTGCTCTTGGCATCCCGATGCACGCAGATGTCACCCGTGTCTGTGCGATGCCTGATTCATGTGGCTTTTGTGTTGGTTTCAGTTCAAGATCGCGGAGACAGAAGAAGACCGGGAGCTGTGAGTGTTTCTCATCTTCACATTCGTCTTCTAGACCTGCGTCGCGTAACCACCCTACTTGACATCATTTGATCGGCCAACAGTGTTTGTTTGGACTTTTGGCGGTCTCGTGGATGCTCTTGTCTTGCGCATCTTTCTAATACTTGGTGTGGGGAGAATTTTTCTGTTACTTTGTTAATCTGGACGGTGGGGATCTGTTATTTTTGAATGCGTGTGTTAATAGTTAATACGTTGAAGCTTGAACTGAACTTCCGTGAGCGTTATGGAGGGTATTTTTAAACAATAATGTTGTGTCGCAGAGGCTACTACTTTGCTTCGATGTTCAAATGTAGTTTCAAGTTGCATTTACATTCCGAGTATAGAAAGTACACAGGAATATTAAGTATTGTTCGAGGATTAGGAACATGCAACCCCTCCCACATTCTTAACAAATTGGTTAACAATGAATGGTTTTCGAGAAAACATAGGATACTATGGACCCTGTGATGCCATGAACAGTGTTGAACTGTTTTTGAACTACTTAAAAATATGACAGATGATGCCATGATATAGTGGAATTTGCTGTTTTAACTATTTGGGTGACAAATGTTGTAATAGCTTAAGTAGTTTACTTCCGAATCCACCATAAGATGGCTTTTAGTGTTTAATAATAAATATAATAAAGTTTGTTGCCTGACAAAATATTCTAGTTTGAATTTGCTCTTTTCATTTTTTTTATTCGGATATCTAACATTTTGGTATGAACTACAGGCGAGACCAGTATGGCAAGGTAATCTCTCAAGAGTAATTGTTGGCCCTCTTCTAGGTTGGCAACTTATTTCATGATACATAACCCTTCAGTTGATGTTTTTATAGTTTTGATCAAAGATACCTGTCATTTCCTGTATTTTCAGGAATTCAAGGGTTATGTCCTCACGATCATTGGTGGCTGTGATAAGCAGGGCTTCCCAATGAAGCAAGGAGTGCTAACTTCTCGGCGTGTCTGCGTTCTGCTTCACAGGGGTACAACTTTATTTCCATGGTACCTCTTACCTACATCTTTCCTTCTTGAATTGAACTCTTGGTCTCTTTTGTCTCAATTCTGTAGGTGCATGATACGTCTCCAACTTATTGATAATTTATGAAGTATTCATGCCACATTCACCTATGTTTACAATACTTTTATATGGTTTTGATGCACTTTACATGATTTATTTAGAACTAACCCAGACTGACGCTGTTTTCAGCAGAACTACCGTGGTGTTGTTTTTTGTGCAGAAATCAAAGTCCTCCAAATGCAACGAAACTTTTTGATGATTTTTTTGGGAACAAAACAGGCACTAGAAGCTTCGTTGGAGGGCCATAATAGCCACGAGGTGGGCACAACCCACCAGGGCGCGCCAGGCCTCTCCGGCGCGCCCTGGTGTCTTGTGGTCCACTCGTGGCCCATCTTCGCGTGAAACCGACGCCCAAAAATCCTATGTATTCGGAAACCCCCAAAAATAACCCTAGATGAGAAGTTCCACCGCTGCAACTCTCTGTATCGACGAAAAACCAATTTGGAGGCGTTCTAGTACCCTACCGGAGAGGGTAGATCATCTCCGGTGGCCATCTTCATCATCCCGATGGAGGCCATGACGAGGAGGGAGTAGTCCACCCTCGGGGCTAACGGTTTGTACCAGTAGCTATGTGATGACCCACAAGTATAGGGGATCAATCGTAGTCCTTTTGATAAGTAAGAGTGTCGAACCCAACGAGGAGCAGAAGGAAATGACAAGCGGTTTTCAGCAAGGTAATTTCTGCAAGCACTGAAATTGTAGGTAACAGATAGTTTGATAGCAAGATAATTGGTAATGAGCAAGTAACGGTACCGGTAAATAAGATGCAGCAACGTAGCCCAATCCTTTTGTGGCAAAGGACAGGCCAGAACAATCTCTAGTAATAGGGAAAGTGTTCTTGAGGGTACACGGGAATTTCATATCGTCACTTTTATCATGTTGGTTTGATTTGTGTTCGCTACTTTGATAATTTCATATGTGGGTGGACCGGTGCTTGGGTGCTGTTCTTACTTGAACAACCTCCCACTTATGATTAACCCCCTCGCAAGCATCCGCAACTACGAGAAAAGTATTAAGATAAAATCTAACCATAGCATTAAACGTTTGGATCCAAATCAGCCCCTTACGAAGTAGCGCATAAACTAGGGTTTAAGCTTCTGTCACTCTAGCAACCCATCATCTAATAACTACTCAAAAATGCATTCCCTTAGGCCCAAGGATGGTGAAGTGTCATGTACTCGACGTTCACATGACACCACTAAGGGAATCACAACATACATATCATCAAAATATCGACCACATATCAAATTCACATGATTACTTGCAACATGACTTCTCCCGTGACCTCTAGAACAAAGGTAACTACTCACAAATAATATTCATGCTCAAGATCAGAGGGGTATTGAATAGCATAATGGATCTGAACATATAATCTTCCACCAAATAAACCATAGAGTAATCAACTACAAGATGTAATCAACACTACTAGTCACCCACACGTACCAATCTGAGGTTCCGGTACAAAGATTGAGCACAAGAGATGAACTAGGGTTTGAGAAGAGATGGTGCTGTTGAAGATGTTGATGAAGATTGGCCTCCCAAAGATGAGAGGGGTGTTGGTGATGACGATGGCTTCGATTTCCCCCTCCGGGAAGGAAGTTCCCCCGGCGGAATCGCTCCGTCGGAGGGCAAAAGTGCTCCTGCCCAAGTTCCGCCTAGAGACCGCGGCGTTCCATCCCGAAAGTCCTCTCCTAATTTTTGCTAGGTCAAAAGACCTTATATACCAGAAGATGGGCACCGGAGGTGGGCCGAGGAGGGCACAACCCACCAGGGCGCGCCTGGGGGGCCTGGCGCGCCCTGGTGTCTTGTGCCCACCATGGTGGGCCCCTCCGCTAGTTATTTGCTCCAGCATTTTTAATATAATACAAAATAATTCTCCGTAAAGCTTCAGCTTGTTTGGGGATGTGCAGAATAGGTATCTCTGATGTGCTTTTTTAGGTCCAGAATTTCAGCTGCCGGTATTCTCCCTCTTTGTGTAAACCTTGCATGTTATGAGAGAAAAGGCATTAGAATCACTCCTTAAAGCATTATTATTCAACAAAACATTATAAATAACAGTAGGAAATCATGATGCAAAATGGACGTATCAACTCCCCCAAGCTTAGGCCTTGATTGTCCTGCGCTTTTTGGTTTGTATGCTCAATCCCTGAATGTAAAATAACGTCACGCTATATTGCACCCTATGATAGCAACCTTTATTATGCAATTCGTCGCTTTTATTACTTTGCCATCATAAGTTCGTATAGCGCTCAATTTTTTCTTACACTAATTGATCAAAACACATTTAGAACCAATTTTTATTGCCTTATTGCACCGATGACAACTTACTTGAAGGATCTTACTCTATTCATAGGTAGGTATAGTGGACTCTCAAAGCATGAATTTGGGTTTTGGGTTTTTGGATGCACAAGTCGTATCTCTACTTAGTGCGGAATTTTTGGCTAGCAAAGATATTGAGCAAGCACCACATGTTGAAGGATCTATGACAATATAACTTCTATGTGAATATGAACACGCATAAATCATTACGTTGTCTTCCTTGTCCAACGTCAACAATTTTGACATATAATATTTAAAGGGGGCTCACGATCACAAAAGATGTCCAAGATAGTGTATTTGCATGTGAATCTTCTCTTCCCTTATTAATTCTTTCATGAATTGCATCATTGACCAATGCTATGTTTGTCAATCTCCAATAAATTTTACCACTTATACTTTTCCTTATGTGATGTCATTACTTACCATAAGATTAGCATATGATTCTTTTCATTTATTTCTCTTTCCTTTTATTTTGATTGCGACAAGAAAGTAGAGAAGCAAAAGCTCAAACTAAACTTTATTATATAACTCTCACTCGATTACATAGATAGATAGACCACGAAACTAACACACGAAAATAGATCATACTATACTTTTATTCAACTAAATCAAAAGGAAACTAAAGATCAAACTAACATAGGTAAAAGTGAATAAAAGTGATGGTGATACGATACCGGGGCACCTCCCCCAAGCTTGGCTCAAGCCAAGGGGAGTGACCATACCCGTGTACTCAAGTCTCCTTTGGTGGTGGTGATGAAGATGGTGGTGGTGATGATGTGGTAGGCTTGTCCTCCAGCTTCCAGGGTAAGGGCTCACCATCAAAAGTCAACGCACGAGTCCCCTGAGTCCTGCAACTGGCAGCTAAACTCATACCTTTAAATCTTGCTTCATATTCAAAAACTTGGTTTTGAAGATCATAAATTTGACTTTGCAGAAAATTGATTTGCTCGTTGAGGGTGGAGATGGTGTCCTTCACAGACCGGCCATCCACCATCTGATCACGGGTGAATTCCGTGGTCATGGAGTGATTGGCACTAAGTCCACGCTCCACCATCCTTTGGCACTTGAAGATGTCTTGTTCCACTGCCTCGAGCCTAGCTTCCACGCTTCCAGTCCTCTTGGGTCCCTGAACATCGAGGATGTGGAGCACCCCCTCACGCATCTCAATGGCTTGAGGGTGCTTCATCACCTCCGGCAAGTACCGGTTGATGACCTTCTCAAAGAACTTGTCCTTGGAGGAGCTTGGTGGAGCCGATGAGATCTAGATCTGACGAGAAAACAGCACGAAACAAGAACAGAACATTTTTATGTGATGCCGTGGTCAAAACAGTCGGGGGTATAAATAGAGAATTTTTTTCTTGGGAAGCAAGCATATGGAAGGAAAACGGAGCCGGGAAGGTGTCCGAGGTGGGCACAACCCACCAGGGCGCGCCTGGCAGGGCTGGCGCGCCCTGGTGTATCGTGCTCACCTCGGTTGCCTTCCGGTTTATTTCTTATTTTCCTAATTTTTGCAATATTCCAAAACTGACAGAAAAATATTTTTGCGGAATTTTCGGAGTCCATTTACTTACCGTATCACGTACCTCCTCTTTCGCAGAATTCTGGAGTGTTCCGGAAGGTTTGTTTTATGTGTTCCTCTGGTATCATGGTTTGGATAACATTGCTTTCAACATTAATAGGCATACCTGAGATGTAGTGTTTAATTCTTTGTCCATTGACCACCTTCGGGTTAGTACCTTCGGCATTATTGATCTTGATAGCTCCTGAACGATAAACCTCTTCGATAATATATGGTCCTTCCCATTTGGAGAGAAGCTTACCTGCAAAAAATCTTAAACGAGAGTTGAACAAAAGAACATAGTCTCCTACTTTGAATTCCCGCTTTTGGATTCTTTTGTCATGCCATCTTTTTACTTTTTCTTTGAATAGTTTGGCATTTTCATAGGCTTGGATTCTCCATTCATCTAGTGAGCTAATATCAAATAACCTCTTCTCACCGGCAAGTTTGAAATCATAATTGAGTTCTTTAATTGCCCAAAATGGTTTATGTTCTAACTCTAGAGGTAGATGACAAGCTTTTCCATATACCATCTTGTATGGACACATACCCATAGTATTTTTATAAGCTGTTCTTAGACTAATTCTTTCGAGACCTATTAACAGTTTTTTGTAATATTAATTTTATTTCTCTATTGCTAAGTTCAACTTGACCACTATATTGAGGATGATAGGGTGATGCAATTCTATGGTTAACATCATATTTAGCAAGCATCTTACGGAAAGCACCATGAATAAAGTGTGAACCACCATCAGTCATTAAATATCTAGGGACTCCAAACCTCGGGAATATAAATTCTTTAAGCATTTTAATGGAGGTGTTGTGATCAGCACTACTAGTTGGAATAGCTTCTACCCACTTAGTGACATAATCAACAGCAACAAAAATATGAGTGTACCCGTTAGAGGAAGGAGAAGGTCCCATGTAATCAAAACCCCAAACATCAAATGGTTCAACAACAAGTGAATAATTCATAGGCATTTCCTGACGCTTACCGATATTACCAATTCTTTGACATTCATCACAAGACAAGACAAACTTACGGGCATCCTTGAAGAGAGTAGGCCAATAAAAACCAGATTGCAATACCTTGTGAGCAGTTCTATCTCCCGCATGATGTCCTCCATAAGCTTCGGAATGACATTTCCATAGGATTTGTTCCTGTTCATGATCAGGTACACAACGTCTAATAATATCATCTACTCCTTCTTTATACAGATGTGGGTCATCCCAAAAGTAATGTCTTAAATCATAGAAGAATTTTTTTCTTTTGTTTGTATGTGAAGCTAGGTGGTATATATTTAGCGACAATGTAATTAGCATAATCAGCATACCAAGGAGTGTTTTGAGAAACATTTATTGCAGCTAACTGTTCGTCAGGAAAACTATCATCAATAGGTAGTGGGACATCAAGAATATTTTCTAACCTAGACAAGTTATCAGCTACGGGGTTCTCAGCTGTCATCCTATCAACAATATGTAAGTCAAATTCTTGAAGCAAGAGAACCCACCTAATGAGTCTAGGTTTAGCATCTTTCTTTTCCATAAGATATTTTATAGCAGCATGATCGGTGTGAACAATAACTTTGGAATCAACAATGTAGGATCTAAATTTATCACAAGCAAACACAACTACTAAGAATTCTTTTTCAATAGTAGCATAATTTCGTTGTGCACTGTCTAGAGTTTTGCTAGCATAATGGATAACATTCAATTTCTTATCTACTCTTTGTCCTAGGACAGCACCAACAGCATAATCACTAGCATCACACATAATTTCAAAAGGCAAGTTCCAATCAGGTGGTCAGACGATAGGTGCAGAAGTTAAGGCTTTCTTGAGTGTTTCAAAGGCTTCCACACAATCATCATCAAAAACAAACGGGAATATCCTTTTGCAAAAGATTAGTAAGAGGCCTAGAAATTTTAGAGAAGTCTTTAATGAACCTCCCATAGAAACCAGCATGACCAAGGAAACTTTGAATACCTTTAATATCTTTAGGACATGGCATTTTCTCAATTGCATCAACTTTAGCTTTATCCACCTCAATACCCCGTTCAGATATTTTATGCCCCAAGACCGTCGTCATTTTCTCACAACAGATGCCAGGGGGTGGCTAATCGAGGTGAGAGCAAGGCTGCCGTGGAAGATCCGGGACGGGATAGGGTAGTAGCACGCGGTGGTTTACCCAGGTTCGGGGCTCTCGTGTGGAGATAACACCCCTAATCCTGCATGTCTGGTGATATATGCGGTGTATCTGGTGGCAGTACAGAGTTGCTCCTGGAGCTGTATTTGGGGAGGAAGAAGGGAGCTGTAAGAGCTCTTCCCCTTGCCTCATATGTGAGAGAGTGGGAGGGGAACGAGAGAATGAGAGGAGCTTGGGAGAGTGTGAGCTCCCGGGAGCTCTTATGTGTGTGTGCGTGAGTGCCTTCAGAGACTTGTTTGTGGGTGAGCTCCCCTGGTGCACCATATAAAGGGGTGCCCAGGGGACAAGGGGTGGCCCACATGGCCTAACTACAGTATTGGAGATGACATGTGAGGGGACACATGATGCAGGCAATAGTGCATCACTATTGGCATGGTCATGCGAGGTGACGCATGACGCAGGCTATAGTGTCTTCATGTCGTGTCCGATGGGATGTGGTGGTTGACCTTGCGCAGCAGGCCGGCTGGAGCAGCCGGCTGGTCTTAGCGGCCGGCCAGACCGGGGTGCCAGCCGGAGCAGCCGGACAGAGGGGCGTTGGCCGCCCCGTTGTTTTAAAATGTTGAGTCGTCTCCTTGAGCCTACCCGGGGGTAATCCCCCCGAAAGTTGCCTCCGAGCCTCCGGGCGACTTTGGAGAGTCGGGCGGAGGGTTTTCGCTGTTGTCGTTGTTGTTGCAGAAGTTGTTGATGATGGTCGGCTGCGGGCCGCAGCCCACACGGCTTTCTTGCAGTGGGGCCCCTGCCCGGCGAAGGCGCAGAGTCCGCTAGCTAATGGGCGTGAGGCGCTGCCGGACGTAGACGCGGAGTCCGTCGGCTGGTTGGCGTGGGGCCCTGCCGGGCGTGGACACGGAGTCCACCGGCTGGTTGTTTCCAGCGGGGGCGCACCAGCGCACCCGCTGGGTGTAGCCTCCGAGCCTCCGGGCGACTCGAAGAGTCGGGCGGAGGGTCTTTGCTGTTGATGAAGCAGACGGTGACGTCGAGGATGTCGGGCGCGGACGCGGAGTCCGCCGACCGATGGGCGCGGGGCCCCACCGGACGCCAGGCATGGACGCGGAATCCGCCGGCTGATGAGCGCGAGACACTGCCGGGCGCGGACGCGGAGTCCGCCGGCTGATGAGCGCGAGACGCTGCCGGGCGCGGACGCGTGGTCCGCCGGCTGATGGGCGCGAGGCGCTGCCGGGGGCGGACGCGTGGTCCGCCGGCTGATGGGCGCGAGGCGCTGCCGGGGGCGGACGCGTGGTCCGCCGGCTGATGGGCGCGAGGCGCTGCCGGGGGCGGACGCGTGGTCTGTCGGCTCATGGGCGCGAGGCGCTGCCGGGCGCGGACGTGGAGTCTGCCGGCTCATGGGCGCGAGGCGCTGCCGGGCACGGACATGGAGTCCGCCGACTCATGGGCGCGAGGCGCTGCTGGGGGCGGACGCGGAGTCTGCCGGCTGATGGGTGCGAGGCGGTGCCGGGGGCAGACGCGTGGTCCGCCGGTTGATGAGCGCGAGGCGCTGTCGGGCGCGGACGCGGAGTCCGCCAGCTGATGGGCGCGAGGCGCTGCCGGGGGCGGACGTGTTGTCCACCGGCTGATGGACGCGGGGCCCTGCCAGGCATGGACGCGGAGTCCGCCGACTGATGAGCGCGAGGCGCTGCCGGCTCGGACGCGGAGTCCGTAGGCTGATGGGCGCGAGGCGCTGCCGGGGACGGACGCGTGGTCCGCCGGCTGATGTGCGCGAGGCGCTGCCGGGGGCGGACGCGGAGTCCGCCGGCTGATGTGCGCGAGGCGCTGTTGGGGGCGGACGCGGAGTCCGCCGGCTGATGGGCGCGAGGCGCTACCGGGCGCGGACGTGGAGTCCGTCGGCTCATGGGTGCGAGGCGCTGCTGGGGGCGGATGCGGAGTTTGTCGGCTGATGGGCGCGAGGCGCTGCCGGGGGCAGACACGTGGTCCGCCGGTTGGTTGCTTCCGGCGGGGGCGCTCCAGCGCACCCGCTGGGTGTAGCCTCCGAGCCTCCGGGTGAGGGGGTTCCCCGTGGAAATAGTCGTGCAAAAGACAAGGTTAGTCGGCGCAGATATATCAGATTTTTTATTTTGGTAGTGCAAGTTTATGCAGAGGGTGCCGACTCGGTTTCGTCTGAGCCCCCTTCAGCCTTTTTCATATTCTCTCCGCTCTTTGGCTTTTGCTCTTGCCAGCCGGACAGCCGGGAGCCGGTCTGTGGCTGAGGCGAAGAGTGGGCCGCGAAATGGAGCGTACAGTACTCGGACTCTGGGAGCAGACTTAACCGAGCAGATACTCACACATGGAACGAGCGTGTCGCCCACGCCGTTTTCTCCCCGGATGTTTTTCGCGTGTGGTGACCTCCAGATTTTGCTCTCGCTAGCCGGACAGCTGCGGTGCGGTATGTAGCTGAGACAAAGAGTGGGCCTTCGGTACCGTACACGCTACTAAGCCGTTTCGTGAGAACGAACGTACCGGGCCAAACGGCCAGCCCCGGGCCGAGACTAGCTGGCGCCGAGGGAAATGGTAAAGTAACTGAAACAAATGCGGGGATGGTCCCCGAGGGTCGCTCGGGGTATCCGGTTTTTTGTGCGTGACAAGAAGGTGAGCTAACGGGAGCTCACATTGCTTTTGACGCCGGCGAGGTGGTTGTTGTCGATGACAGCCGGCGCGGCTTTTTGTCAGCGCAGCGCGTTGGCGCACCCGCTGGGTGTAGCCGCCGAGCCCCTGGCGGTCGGCGGGTGTGCCAGCCGGCCGAACCTGACCGGCCGGATGTCGAAGCGGGTGGACAGCTGGAGCCGGCCCGGTGTCGAAGTAGACTGGCAGGCCAGCCGTCCAGGCGGGGGCGCAGGTCAGCCGACCGAGCCGTGACGCGGGCGGGGGGCACAGTTCGCCTCCTTTCTTTTTTTTCTTCTTTTCCTTTTTTTCAACCGGCCCCCCAACTCTCACGCTTTCTTCCTGCACGTGCCCCAGCCGGCCACGACAGTTGGGCGGGGCGGGAGCCGGCCGGGGCACGCGGAGGCGGGAGCTGGTACCGGGGCGCAGGGGGCGAAGCCGTCGGGTGGCCGGGCCGGAGGCGAGGCCGAGCCGGTGCGCGGGGCGCGGCGGGGGTGAGCCGGCGGACGCGCGGCAGCCGGCCGGTTGCGGCGAGGGCAGGCGGAGCCAGCCGGGCACAGGGCGGCGACCCGTAGCCGGCGCGGGGCCGGCACGTGGAGGCGGGCCGAGGGGCGAAGCAGGCCAGCGCGCCGGGGCGGTCACCCAGAGCCGGTGCGGGAGGAGAAGCCGGCGGGGGCACGCGGAGCCGGCCAGGGCCGCATGTGGGCGGGTGGATGCGCGGAGATGGGGCTGGCCGCGGTGGCCAGGCGGCGGCGAGAGCGACGCGGCGCGAGAGCGCAGCGGCAGGGCGGCGGTGCCGCCACCGCCAGAGGCGGAGACGGACCTGGCGGAGGAGGACCGGGGCATCGCGAGCTGGTGCAGAGGCCGGCCTGAGAGGAAGGGAGGTCGGAGCAACGCGCAGGGCAGAGCGAGGCGGCCCGCAACGACGAGGATGGCCGAGCGCAGGGCTTGGCTATGGAGGCGCGGCCGTGGGCGGCACGGCGCGCAAGGGCGTCCCGGCCAGGGGCGAGGCGGGCTGAGCGCACAGCCACGGGGGGAGACGGCGTCGGAGGTGCTTGCGCGGGGCCGGAACGACGCGGGCGGGTGGACCGGCGACGTGGGAACGCGGCAGCGGAGCCGGAGGCGACTCGAGCGGAGCAGCCGGAGGCCGGAGCAGAGGGCGCGGCGGCGTGAGGGCCAGCGCGCGGGGGCGGGCCGAGGTGGCGACACGGACGCTCGGAAGCGGAGCAGGGTGGAGCCGTCCCGCGCGCGGACGAGAAGCCGGCGGGAGAGGCACTGGGTGGTGCACGAAAAAACGGAGCCGGATGAAACCTGACGTAGCAGAGCTGGACGAAGTTGGCCGGCTTGATTCCCACAGGCGCCGGATCGGGCAACCGGCGAGGCGGCGGCCGGGGGCCGGCCAGGCAGTCGAGTAGCTGGGCAGCCGGGCAGCAAACTGGCAGCAGGCTTAGCTGCCGGCCCAGTGGGCGGCCAAGGCAGGCCAAGTAGCCGGCCGCGCACGCATGCATGTGGCCATGCACACGGCCAACATGCATGTGCCCATGCACGTACGCATGCATGCTTCGTTTCGTTTCCTTGGGCAGCTAGAGAGCTAGGAAACGGCGCAGTCAGCCAGGCGTGCGGGAGGAGTGCATGGCCACGGCACACGGGGCAGGCACAGCCGCAGCGGGCGAGGCGGACGGGTGCGGAGGCCGAGCGCGGGACGTAGCCGGACGGCCGCGCGGACGCGGAGGAGCCGGAGCAGGGCGGAGCTGAAGAAAGCCAGGAGACCGCACGAAGGCGGGCTGGCGGCCAGGCGGGCAACCGGCCGGGCGGTCCGCGATGAGGAGGCGCGGAGGCCGGGGCGCGCGGCTGGGGAAGCGCCCGCAGGCGGAGGTCGACGGAGGGTGACGTGCGGGCGGGCCGTTGGCGGTGATGACTTGGTGATGTGGAGGTAGGAGTTGTCGACGAGTGGGACGAGCACGACAGCAAGGACGTGGCGTTGCCCGCATTCGCCCCGGGGGGTGTTGATGTCGAGCCCCCGAGCGCCGTCGGAGAGACGGCGGCGGCGTCGCGGTGGTGGTGGAACGAGGCGGAGCCGGCGCGCGCGGACGGGTGGTCGCACGAGCAGTCCGGCCGGCGCTGCGGACCGGGGCATCGAGGTGGAGCCGACGCGCGCGGACGCGTGGGCGCACGTACAGTCCGGTCGGCGGGGCAGACCGATGCGGCGAGGTGCGACAGGCAGAGGCGACCCGCCGGTCGCGGAGGCGCGGACGTACGGCGACGGGGTGAAGCGATGCGGGCGCTGCCGTCGGGCTGGGGCAGCCGAACGAGCAGACCGCAGTCGGGCAGCCGCAGCTGACCGGGCGGCAGTACGCAGGGCACGCATGCATGGCATGCAGCCTAGGCCAGCCGGCCGTGCAGCAGCCGGCCCGCGCCCGCATGCTTGCGTGCCCGCGGCCAGGCCATGGCAGCAGTCGGCCAGCGCCGTGGCCACGCAGCCGTCCAGCGCCGCCGCTGCGGCCAGGCGGCGCCAGGCGGCCGACAGCGTTGTACGTGTCATCAAAGAACCATGCCGGTGTCTGGGGTTTGTCTGGGTAGTGTACGGGCGTGGTACGTCTTGTGCCCGGTCAGTACGCACATGCATGCGCGCATTCAGCCAAGGCTCATGTTCTGGAGATGCGCGCGCGGCTGAACTCCGGAGGAGTCCAGCGGCGGCCGTCGTCGTTGCCGGGACGCGACCGGCGCCGGCGCGAGCGAGACGGCCGGGAGCAGCGCCAGCGCGAGGAAGACACGGCGGCGGCCCGTCATGGCCGCGAGCCGTTGGTGACGGCACGCATGGGGTTGGGGAAGCGGTCGGCGAGGCGAGCGCGCCGAGGCCGGGCACAGGCGAAGTAACGCGGGAGCGGTGACGGGGACCGGCGCTGCGGTGGTGGCGAAGAGGGGCCCGTCCGGACCGCGGCAGACGTGCTCGAAGACGGGTGACGGCCATGGGTGAAGATGGCGGTGATGGCGAGCGTACCGGCCGCCCGGCTCGATTCACTGTTCGGAGAAGACAGAGTCGACGGCGGAGATGGACGATGCCGAGGCCGGCAGTGAGGACGCGGTCGGCGCCGACACGAGCGCCCGGGGGCGTGTTGATGCCGGACCCCCGAGCCCCGCCGGAGAGACGACGGCAACGTCACGGTGACGATGACGAAGAGGGTCCCGCCCGGACCGCGGTTCCAGCAGCAGCTCGCTCCACGGTGGGCGCCAACTGTCGTCGTTTTCTCACAACAGATGCCACGAGATGAGAGCAAGGCTGCCGTGGAAGATCCGGGACGGGATAGGGTAGTAGCACGCGGTGGTTTACCCAGGTTCGGGGCTCATGAATATGCAAAAGAGCATCATGAATCTCATGAAAAACACGTTTAAGTCTAACCCACTTCATATGCATAGGGATTTTGTGAGCAAACAATTTATGAGAACAAGAATCAATTAGCATAGGAACGCAAAATAAGCATAACTTCAAAACTTTGAACACATAGAGAGGAAACTTGATATTATTGCAATTCCTACAAGCATATGTTCCTCCCTCATAATAAATTTCAGTAGCATCAAGAAAGAATTCAACAATATAACTATCACATAAATCATTCTTTTCATGATACACGAGCATGCAATCATCATAATGAATTTGCTCATCAAAACTTGGGGGACAAAAATTATCATCTTCATCAAACATAGCATCCCCAAGCTTGTGGCTTTGCATATCATTAGCATAATTGACATTAATAGAATTTATAGTAACATCATTGCAATCATGCTTTTCAATCAAGGAGCTATCATGAATCACCTTATAAATTTCTTCTTTCAACACTTCATCAAAATTTCCAGATTCATGATTTTCAAACAAAACTTCATAGAGATAATCAAGTGCACTCAACTCACTAGCAATTGGTTTAGCATAATTTGGTCTTTTGAAAAGATTAGCAAGTGGATGAGTATCCATATCAATAGATTTTTGCAAGCGAAGATGCAAGCAAATAGAAGGCACATGGCAACACAAGCAAACGAAAAGACGAACGGAAGAAGGGCGAATAAAAAGGCAAATCTTTTTGGTTTTTTCTGAAAATCGTTTTAGAAGTGGGGGAGAGGAAAACGAGAGGCAAATGGCAAATAATGTAAATGCAAGAGATGAGTTTGTGATGGGTACTTGGTAGATGTAGATCTTGTCTTGTTATGTATCCTCCCCGGCAACGACACCAGAAATCCTTCTTGCTACCTCTTGAGCTTGCGTTGGTATTCCCTTGAAAAGGAAAGGGTGATGCAGCGAAGTAGATAAGTATTTCCCTCAGTTTGTTGAGAACCAAGGTATCAATCCAGTAGGAGGAACAGGCAAGGCACCAATATTTGCACCTACATAAACAATCAAACACTTGCACCCAACGCTATAAAGGGGTTGTCAATCCCTTCACGGTTACTTGCAAGGATGAGATCTGATAGAGATAGATATAGATGATTGCCAAAAGTAAAACTAAAAGGAAAGTAAATAAAATTGCAGCAAGGTATTTTTGGTATTTTTGGTTTATAGATCTGAAAATATAATATGGAAAATAGACCCGGGGGCCATAGGTTTCACTAGAGGCTTCTCTCTTGAAGGAAAATAGTACGGTGGGTGAACAAATTACTGTCGAGCAATTGATAGAAAAACGCATAGTTATGACGATATCCAAGGCAATGATTATGCATATAGGCATCACGTCCGTGTCAAGTAGACCGAAACGATTCTGTATCTACTACTATTACTCCACACATCGACCGACTCCTGCCTGCATCTAGAGTATTAAGTTCATGAAGAACAGAGTAACGCATTAGGTAAGATGACATGATGTAGAGGGATAAACTCAAGCAATATGATGAAAACCCCATCTTTTTATCCTCGATGGCAACAATACAATACGTGCCTCGCTACCCCTACTTTGTCACTGGGTGAGGACAACGCAAGATTGAACCCAAAACTAAGCACTTCTCCCATTGCAAGAATTACCAATCTAGTTGGCCAAACCAAATCAATAACTCGAAGAGACTTACATAGATATGAAATCATGCATATAAGAATTCAGAAAAGACTCAAATAATATTCATAGATAATCTGATCATAAACCCACAATTCATCGGATCTCGACAAACACACCGCACAAAAGTATTACATCGGATAGATCTCCATGAAGATCATGAAGAACATGGTATTGAAGAACAAAGAGAGAGAAGAAACCATCTAGCTACTAGCTATGGACCCGAAGGTCTGAGGTGAACTACTCACGCATCATCGGAGGGGCAATGGAGTTGATGTAGATGCCCACCGTGATCGAATCCCCCTCCGGCAGATTACCGGAAAAGGCTCCAAGATTGGATCTCACGGGAACAGAGGCTTCCGGCGGCGGAAAAGTATTTTTTGTGGCTCTTTTTGGTATCCAGGGGATATTTGGGAATTTATAGGCCGAAGAATAGGGTTAGGAGGGCTGCCGTGGGGCCACAAGCCAGGGGGCGCGGCCTACCCCCCTGGCCGCGCCCCTGTGGCTTGTCGCCACACGGCAGCTCTCCTGCCTTGGTCTCCAAGCTTGGTACGTTTCTTCTGGTCCAAGAAAAATCATTCCGAAGATTTTATTCCGTTTGGACTCCGTTTAATATTCCTTATCTGCAATACTCAAAAACAAGGAAAAAACAGAAACTGGCACTAGGCACTAGATTAATAGGTTAGTCCCAAAATTAATATAAAATAGCATATTAATGCATATAAAACATCCAAAACAGATAATATAAAAGCATGGAACAATCAAAAATTATAGATACGTTGGAGACGTATCAGCGGCCGACCAGACCGGGGTGCCAGCCAGAGCAGCCGGACAGAGGGGCGTTGGCCGCCCCGTTGTTTTAAAATGTTGAGTCGTCTCCTTGAGCCTACTCGGGGGTAATCCCCCCGACAAAGACAATACCGTCATTAACCATAAACTGGCACTTCTCCCAATTCAAGACAAGATTAGTTTGTTCACATATCTGCAAAACTCGATCAAGGTTGCTTAAGCAATCATCAAAAGAAGTCCCGTAAACGGAAAAATCATCCATGAAAACCTCCACAATCTTTTCACAAAAATCAGAGAATATAGCAATCATACGTCTTTGAAAGGTAGCAGGTGCATGGCATAAACCAAAAGGAATACGTCTATAGGCATAGGTTCCAAAAGGACAAGTAAAGGTGGTTTTCTCTTGATCAGATTGTGATACAGGTATTTGAGAGAAACCAGAATATCCGTCCAGAAAACAAAAGTGTGTGTGCTTAGATAATCTTTCTAGCATCTGATCAATGAAAGGCAGAGGGTAATAATCTTTTCTAGTAGCTTTATTTAATTTTCTAAAATCGATTACCATTCTATAGCCAGTGGCAATTCATTGTGGAATGAGTCCATTCTTATCATTAGGAACAACGGTAATACCTCCTTTCTTAGGGACACAATGAACGGGACTTACCCATCTACTATCAGCTATGGGATGGATTAACCTTCTTCCACAAGCTTTAATATTTCAGTTCTTACCACTTCTTTCATCTTAGGATTCAATCGCCGTTGATGATCAACAACGGGTTTAGCATCAGGTTCCATATTAATCTTGTGCTGACATAGAGTGGGACTAATGCCCTTAAGATCATCAAGAGTATATCCAATAGCAGCCCGGTGCTTCCTCAGAATTTTTAATAATCTTTCTTCTTCATGTTCTGAAAGGTTAGCACTAATAATAACAGGATATATCTTTTTCTCATCAAGATAAGCATACTTCAAAGTATCGGGCAATTGCTTTGATTCAAACACAGGATCACCTTTAGGTGGAGGAAGACCTCCAAGAGTTTCAATAGGCAAATTGTGTTTTAGGAGAGGTTGTTGTTCAAAGAAAATTTTATCTATTTCATTTCTTTCACGCAAGTGCATATCATTTTCATGGTCAAGCAAATATTGTTCTAGTGGATCAGTAGGAGGCACGGCACTAGAAGCAAGACCAATTATTTCATCCTTACTAGATAATTCTCTATCACGAGGTTGTCTACTAAACTTGGAAAAATGAAACTCATGAGACACATCACCAAAACTGACACCGACAGTTTGTTTTTCACAATCTATCTTAGCATTGACGGTGCTCAAGAAAGGTCTACCGAAGATAATGGGACAAAAGTCATCGTGTGGGGAACCAAGAACTAGAAAATCAGTAGGATACTTTACTTTCCCACACAAGACTTCAACATCTCTAACAATCCCAAGTGGTGTAATGGTGTCTCTATTAGCAAGTATAATAGTAACATCAATGTCTTCTATTTCAGCAGGTGCTATTTCATTCATGATTTCTTGGTATAAGGTAAAAGGAATAGCACTCACACTAGCACCCAAATCACATAAACCATGATAGCAATGATCTCCCATTTTGACTGAGACAACAGGCATGCCCACTACGGGTCTATGTTTATCTTTTTCATCGGGTTTGGCGATTCTAGCAGCTTCATCACAGAAGTAGATAACATGCCCATCAATATTTTCTATCAAGAGATCTTTAACCATAGCAACACTAGGTTCTACTTTAATTTGCTCAGGGGGCTTAGGTGCTCTAATATTACTCTTGCAAACCACAGTTGATACCTTAGCATGTTCCTTTATCCTAACAAGGAAAGGTGGTTTTTCAATATAAGCGGTAGGCACAACTGAATCAACATTGTAAATGATGGTTTCATCTTTAGCTATGACCGGTCCTTTAATTTCTTCTTTAATAGGGGGATGATATTTAAACTGTTTCTCTTTAGGGAGATCAACATGAGTAGCAAATGATTCACAGAAAGAGGCTACTATCTCAGAGTCAAGTCCATATTTAGTGCTAAACTTGTGAAAAATTCTGAATAATAACTTCTCTCGGGATGTCATGATTGGGGCATGAATATAACATTGACTTAAGCCTCCCCCAAGCTAGAGCGATGCTTTCTCCTTCACGAGGCCAAAAATTATATATATAATTCCGATCACGATGAACTAGATGCATGGGATAAAACTTTTGATGGAATTCCAATTGCAATCGATTCCAGTTCCATGATCCAATATCATCACATAGCCTATACCATGCCAATGCTTTTCCGTTCAAAGATAAAGGGAAAACCTTCTTCTTAGCTCCATCTCCGGGTAAACCTGCAAACTTAAATAATCCACAAATTTCGTTCACATATAATAGGTGCATATCAGGGTGTTCAGTTCCATCTCCTGCATAAGATTTAGCAAGCAGTTGTTCTACCATACCCGAAGGAATTTCATAGCCAATATTTTCAGTAGGTGCAGTAGGTTGAGGGGCAACTAATTGTGGTTCCGGTCGAGGTGAAGATACCCCGAACAAACCCCTCAAAGGATTGTTTTCCATAGTAGCAAGTGACAATAAATTTCAACACGTAGTATAAGTTTTTCCTTATCGATTTCCACTTACCAAGAGCGCTTCACTCCCCGGCAACGGCGCCAGAAAAGAGTCTTGATGACCCACAACTATAGGGGATCAATCGTAGTCCTTTCGATAAGTAAGAGTGTCGAACCCAACGAGGAGCAGAAGGAAATGACAAGCGGTTTTCAGCAAGGTAATTTCTGCAAGCACTGAAATTGTAGGTAACAGATAGTTTGATAGGAAGATAATTGGTAACGAGCAAGTAACGGTAATGGTAAATAAAATGCAGCAAGGTAGCCCAATTCTTTTGTGGCAAAGGACAGGCCAGAACAATCTCTAGTAATAGGCAAAGTGTTCTTGAGGGTACACGGGAATTTCATCAAGTCACTTTTATCATGTTGGTTTGATTTGTGTTCGCTACTTTGATAATTTGATATGTGGGTGGACCGGTGCTTGGGTGCTGTTCTTACTTGAACAACCTCCCACTTATGATTAACCCCCTCGCAAGCATCCGCAACTACGAGAAAAGTATTAAGATAAAATCTAACCATAGCATTAAACGTTTGGATCCAAATCAGCCCCTTACGAAGTAGGGCATAAACTAGGGTTTAAGCTTCTGTCACTCTAGCAACCCATCATCTAATAACTATTCCACAATGCATTCCCTTAGGCCCAAGGATGGTGAAGTGTCATGTAGTCGACGTTCACATGACACCACTAAGGGAATCAGAACATACATATCATCAAAATATCGAACACATATCAATTTCGAATGATTACTTGCAACATGACTTCTCTCGTGACCTCAAGAACAAAGGTAACTACTCACAAATAATATTCATGCTCAAGATCAGAGTGGTATTGAATAGCATAATGGATCTGAACATATAATCTTCCAGCAAATAAACCATATAGTAATCAACTACAAGATGTAATCAACACTACTAGTCACCCACAGGTACCAATCTGAGGTTCCCGTACAAAGATTGAACACAAGAGATGAACTAGGGTTTGAGAGGAGATGGTGCTGTTGAATATGTTGATGAAGATTGGCCTCCCAAAGATGAGAGGGGTGTTGGTGATGACGATGGCTTCGATTTCCCCCTCCGGGAGGGAAGTTCCCCCGGCGGAATCGCTCCGCCGAAGGGCAAAAGTGCTCCTGCCCAAGTTCCGCCTCGAGACGGCGGCGTTCTGTCCTAAAAGTCCCCTCCTAATTTTTTCTAGGTCAAAAGACCTTATATACTAGAAGATGGGCACCGGAGGTGGGCCGAGGAGGGCACAACCCACCGGGCGCGCCTGGGGGACCTGGCGCGCCCTGGTGTCTTGTGCCCACGAGGGTGGCCTCCTCCGGTAGTTATTTGCTCCAGTATTTTTAATATAATACAAAATAATTCTCCGTAAAGTTTCAGCTTGTTTGGAGATGTGCAGAATAGGTATCTCTGATGTGCTTTTTCAGGTCCAGAATTCCAGCTGCCGGTATTCTCCCTCTTTGTGTAAACCTTGCATATTATGAGAGAAAAGGCATTCGAATCACTCCTTAAAGCATTATTATTCAACAAAACATTATAAATAACAATAGGAAATCATGATGCAAAATGGACGTATCACTATGTGTTCAATCTCTCTCTCTCTCGTGTTCTTGAGATGGCACGATCTTGATGTATCATGGACTTTGTTAATATAGTTGGATCATATGGTGTTTTCCCCTCTCTATCTTGTTGTGATGAATTGAGTTTTCCCTTTGAGATTTCTCTATTACCGGAATGAATACTTTTATGGATTTGAGAGCACTTGATCTATGTCTTGGCACTGAACTCGCGGATTCCCGAGGTGACATTGGGGTAATCTATGCATAAGAGTTGATGCACGTTTTCGTCCTACTTTCTCCGGTAGAAATCTTGGGGCAGTCTTTGAGGTTCTTTGTGTTGGATTGAGTATTATGAATCTGAAATTGTTTGATGCGTATCATATAATTAACTCATGCATACTTGTGGTGACATTGGAGTATCTAGGTGATTAGAGTTGGTTGATGTGTATCATATGGTGTTATTTTAGTACGAACTCTTAGATAGATCGATTGGAAAGGATAACTTTGTGTTATTTTAGTGTGAACTCTTGGATAGATCGATCGGAAAGGATAACTTTAAGGTGGTTTCGTACCCTACAAACAATTTCTTCTTATGTTCTCCGCTAGATAAGAACTTTGGAGTGATTCTTCGTTGCACGTTGAGGGATGGTTATGTGATCCAATTATATTAGCATTGTTGAGAGATTGCACCAGCGAAAGTACGGACCCTAGGCCTTGTTTCCAAGCATTAATATACCGTTTTGCTCGTTGTTTTACACTTGTTACCTTGCTGTTTTTTATATTTTCAGATTACAAAAAACCTTTATCTACCATCCATATTGCACTTGTATCACCATCTCTTCGCCAAACTAGTGCACCTATACAATTTGCCATTGTATTGGGTGTGTTGGGGACACAAGAGACTTTTTATTATTTGGTTGTAGGGTTGTTTGAGAGAGACCATCTTCATCCTACACCTCCCACGGATTGATAAACCGGTCATCCACTTGAGGGAAAATAGCTACTGTCCTACAAAACTCTGCGCTTGGAGGCCCAACAAGAGTCTACAAGAATAAAGTTGCGTAGTAGACATCAAGCTCTTTTCTGGCGTCGTTACCGGGGAGGTGAGTGCTTGAAGGTATATCTTTCGATCATGCAATTAAATCTTTTAGTTTCTTGTTTATCACTAGTTTGGTTTCATAAAAGAAAACTACAAAAAATGGTGTTTAGGTTGCATCATTTGTATCGTCTTTATAATGACTTTGGTGAAAATAAGGATTCAGAAAATTGTGCTCAATTGGTAGAGGAAGAAATTATGAAAATACTTAATGAGAATTCCTTGAATGATGAGCATGATTGCAATGTTGCTAGTATGAATTCTCTGAACATCCATGATGCTCGTGATATGCAAAGCCACAAGCTTGGGGATGCTATGTTTGATGAAGATGATATTTTAAGTCCCCCAAGTTTTGATGAGCAAATTTATTATGGTGATGGCATGCCTCCTATCTATGATGATTATTGTGATGACATGTATGCTATAAAGAGTAATGACAACCATGAAACTTGTTATCATGATTTTAATATTCAATGTGGTTATGTCAATCAAGTATCTCATGATAGTTATTTTGTTGAGTTTGCTCCCACTATTATGAATGAGAAGAAATATGCTTATGTGGAGAGTAATAAATTTTCTATGCTTGTAGGTCATGAAAAGAATGCTTTATGTGACAGTTATATTGTGAAATTCCTTCATGATGCTACTGAAATTTATTATGAGGGAGGAACATATGCTTGTAGGAATTGCAATAATATCAAGTTTCCTCTATATGTGTTCAAAGTTTTGAAGTTATGCTTGTTTTGCCTTCCTATGCTAGTTGATTCTTGTTCCCATAAATTGTTTGCTCACAAAATCCCTATGCATAGGAAGTGTTTTAGACTTAAATGTGCTTGTCATGAGATTCATGATGCTCTATTACATGTTTCAAATACTATTTGAGCATCATTGAAATCATCATCCTAGCTTAAAAGGCATTAAAGAAAAGCGCTTGTTGGGAGACAACCCAACACTTTTACTTTACGTTTTTATATGTTCACATGATTAAGCTACTGTATTAATTATGTTTTGTGTCTTTTATTTCAATAAAGTGCCAAGTAAAGCCTTTGGGATGACTCACAAGATGAGTAGAATTGATGCTGAACCAAAACAGAAACTTTTGACTCCAGTACAGGAATTTTCAATTTTTACTGGAGCGTGATAATGATCTGAAATTTTTACACAGTCTTTATATACAAATTATTCAGGTTTTCCTAATTTTTAAGAATTTTTATAGATAGGGAAGTATGGTTATACTACAGATCTTCACAGACTGTTCTGTTTTTGACAGATTCTGTTTTGCATGCATAGTTTGCTTGTTTTAGTGTTCTCATAGCTTATATTCAGTGATATGAATTATGAGAATGATAGAATACAGTAGGTATTATGTGAGAACAATTATGAATCTTGTCTTGACACTACCTAAGTGAATGATCTTTACTTATTATACTAACCCATCTCACGAAGTTCCGTTAAGTTTTGTGTGATTGAAGTTTTCAAGTTTTGGGTGAGACACCGATGTGAGGAGAATAAGGAGTGAAAATACCCTAATATTGGGGATTCCCAAGGCACCCCCAAGGTAATATCCAGGGAAGACTCAAGCGCCTAAGCTTGGGGATGCCCCGGAAGGCATCCCCTCTTTCGTCTTCAACATTATCGGTATATCTTACTTAGATCTATATTTTTATTCGTCACATAATATGTGTTTTGCTTGGAGAGTCATTTTATTTTGTTGTTCTCTGTTAGATGTTATTTATAATCTTGTTTTTCAATAAAAGTTTCAAGAGTTGCCTTTTAGGATGCTTGAATTTCATGTTTGATGTGTGCTGTGTAAAAACAGAAACTTTTGTTGTAGTGTTTGAATTTTCATATTTTACTGGAACGTGGAAAGTTTCTGAAAGTTTTACACAGTATTTTAATATAAATTATTTAGCATCTCCTAAATTTTCATATTTTTTTGAGTTACAGAAGTACACTGGTTTAATAGATTGCTACAGACTGTTCTGTTTGGACAGATTGTTGTCATAGTTTTGTTATCTACTTATCCTATAGTTTCCATAGCCTATATTGATAGATATAAATTGTGGAAACGATAGTAAAAATTAGATGATGTTTGAAACTATTATGCAACTTTACTTGGCAGTACAAGAAGTGTGGACTTATTCTTATGTGTACTAACATATCTCACGAGTTCTTTTCGAGTTTTTGTGGATGAAGTTTTTAAGATGTAGGTGAAACCGTGATATGAGAGGATTAAGGAGACACAAAAGCTCAATCTTGGGGATGCCCAAGGCATCCCAAGATAATATTTCAAGAATTCTAAAGCATCTAAGCTTGGGGATGCCCCGAGACATCCCACCTTTCTTCATCAACAATTATCGGTTAGTAGTGGTTGAGCCTAAGGTTTTGCTTCTTCACATGATGTGTGCTATTCTTGGAATGTCATTTTATTTTGTTTTGCTTTCTGTTTTAATAAAATACTTAGATCTGAAAGTTTTAAGATGAGAGAGAATTCTCAAATGGCTACCCATTTACTTAACTACTCGCTTGATCTTCACTTATATCTTTTTGGAGTAGCTTGTCATTTACTCTTGTGCTTCACTTATATCCTATGAGTAAATTGTTGAATGAATTGAATACCATGAAGTGGAAATTATATGTTCATATCATGCCTAGTAGTAGCTTCACATTGGGTTTAGAAAGTGAAATCTTTTGAAGCTTGACAATCACAATATTGGTCATACAAGCAATTCGTGAATGATTAGTATAAGGAAGAGAACTTTTACAAAATAATAATTATCTTGGACATCTTCTATGATTGTGAATACCCATTAATTATTTTCAAACTTGGGCAAATTAGTTGAAGTTGGACAAGGAAGACAACGTAATGAGTTATGGTTGTGTATATTTGCATAGAAGTTATATTGTTATGGATCCTCCAACATGTGGTGTTTGCTTAGGATCTTTTGCTAGCCAAAAATTCGTACTAAGTAGAGATACTGCTTGTGCATCCAAAAACCCTTAAACCCAGTTTATTGCCATGAGTGTCCACCATACCTACCTATGGATTGAATAAGATCCTTCAAGTAAGTTGTCATCGGTGCAAAAAGGCAATAAAAATTACTTCTAAATGTGTTTGATCATTTAGTGTAAGAGAAAATTGAGCGTTGTACGAACTTGTGATGGCAAAGTAATGAAAGCGACGGACTGCATAATAAAGGTTGCTATCATAAGGGGCAATATAACGTGACGTTCTTTTGCATTAAGGGGTTGTGCATACAAAACCAAAAAGTGCATGACAACCTCTGCTTCCCTCTACGAAGGGCCTATCTTTTACCTTTCAGTATTCACTTTTATGCAAGAGTCAATAGTATGCATTCTCATTTCAACCTCAATTATTCTCTAGTTGGCAAGCATCATGTGGTGGGGAAAGATCTAGGCACATATGGCCAGTCAAATTTATTTGATCATGACTTATTATTGTTGACAATTATCTCTATGATAAATGAGTTGGGAGGTGAAACATTAAGCCCCTATCTTTCTCTGTGCTCGATGGATGCCATTTGTTCTAAAAATATCCTTTGAGTACTAGCAATCATAGAATACTATATGATGATTGAGTATGTGGACCTCTTACTTAGACTTTGTTGAGAATAAGTTGAATTGCAATTGTTTGGTGACAAAGAACATAGGTTGTTAAGTTTCAAGAGAATTCATTGTTTGAACCATAACATGTGAATTGGTTGCTACTTTATCATGATGAGTTTTATGAGAAAGAGTTGCTGTTATGATGCTAGGAAAAATGGTTGAAATTATCATTGATCAAACTTATGCACTATGCTAGCATTCACACTTCATAAATTATTTCTTTTATCATTTACCTACTCGAGGACGAGTAGGAATTAAGCTTGGGGATGCTGATACATCTCCAACGTATTGACAATTTATGAAGTATTCATGCCACATTCACCTATGTTTACAATACTTTTATATGGTTTTGATGCACTTTACATGATTTATTTAGAACTAACCCGGACTGACGATGTTTTCAGCAGAACTACTGTGGTGTTGTTTTTTGTGCAGAAATCAAAGTTCTCCAAATGCAACAAAACTTTTTGATGATTTTTTTTGAAACAAAAGAGGCACTAGAATCTTCGTTGGAGGGCCAGAAGAGCCACGAGGTGGGCACAACCCACCAGGGCGCGCCAGGCCCCTCCGGCGCGCCCTGGTGTCTTGTGGTCCACTCGTGGCCCATCTTCGCGTGAAACCGATGCCCAAAAATCCTATATATTCAGAAACCCCCAGAAATAACCCTAGATGAGAAGTTCCGCTGCCGCAACTCTCTGTATCAACGAAAAACCAATCTGGAGGCATTTCAGTACCCTGCTGGAGAGGGTAGATCATCTCCGGTGGCCATCTTCATCATCCCGGTGGAGTCCATGACGAGGAGGGAGTAGTCCACCCTCCGGGCTGACGGTTTGTATCAGTAGCTATGTGTTCAATCTCTCTCTCTCTCTCTCGTGTTCTTGAGATGGCACGATCTTGATGTATCACGGGCTTTGTTAATATAGTTGGATCATATGGTGTTTTCCCCTCTCTATCTTGTTGTGATGAATTTAGTTTTCCCTTTGAGATTTCGTTATTACCGGATTGAATACTTTTATGGATTTGAGAGCACTTGATCTATGTCTTGGCACTCAACTCGCGGATTCCTGAGGTGACATTGGGGTAATCTATGCATAGGGGTTGATGCACGTTTTCGTCCTACTTTCTCCGGTAGAAATCTTAGGGCACTATTTGAGGTTCTTTGTGTTGGATTGAGTATTATGAATCTGAAATTGTTTGATGCGTATCGTATAATTAACTCATGGATACTTGTAGTGACATTGGAGTATCTAGGTGACATTAGAGTTGGTTGATGCATATCATATGGTATTATTTTTGTACGAACTCTTAGATAGATCGATTGGAAAGGATAACTTTGTGTTATTTTAGTGCGAACTCTTGGATAGATCGATCCGAAAGGATAACTTTAAGGTGGTTTCGTACCCTACAAACAATTTCTTCTAATGTTCTTCGCTAGAGAAGAACTTTGGAGTGATTCTTCGTTGCACGTTGAGGGATGGTTATGTGATCCAATTATATTCGCATTGTTGAGAGATTGCACTAGCGAAAGTACAGACCCTAGGCCTTGTTTCCAAGCATTAATATACTGTTTTGCTCGCTGTTTAACACTTGTTACCTTGCTGTTTTTATATTTTCAGATTACAAAAACCTTTATCTACCATCCATATTGCACTTGTATCACCATCTCTTCGCCAAACTAGTGCACCTATACAATTTGCCATTGTATTGGGTGTGTTTGGGACACAAGAGACTTTTTATTATTTGGTTGCAGGGTTGTTTGAGAGAGACCATCTTCATCCTACACCTCCCACGGATTGATAAACCTTAGGTCATCCACTTGAGGGAAAATTGCTACTGTCCTACAAAACTCTGCGCTTGGAGGCCCAACAAGAGTCTACAAGAATAAAGTTGTGTAGTAGACATCAGTGCACCTTGCTTCCGTGGGTATGGTAGGCATACAAAGACTTGTTTCGGACGCAAGAAAAGATAGAAGGGTTTCATAAATCTTGACATATCCATAAGTAGACATGTGGCATAAAGCCAACATCATTTCCATGAAACCATAATATTTTATTATAAAACAAGCATATATGTCATGAACATGTCATACCCTACTGATCTTAGCATGCCAAAGTAATGCACAAATATTTACAATATATCCATATGCCAAAAACAATACCATAAACAACATAGCAAGAATATCTTCAATGCATAAGAATATATACATTTCTTCTCCCAATATTATGAATATAAACATTCTCTCATCCATGGCATAGAAAGCATAGTTTAGGACAGGTTTCCTTGTTCAGAGTGGGTGTAAAGGTCCTCTTGATCTTCACCATGATAAATAAATCTATAAATTTTTAATATGGATATATTCATAATGCAGATACACACATAAATTATGTACAACAACAAATACATTTCCTAAAATTATAGCAATCATACAACTGGAAAGTGGGTTCCGAGAGAAAATCATAGCAAAAACAATCATCCCATTTGGATAAAAATGAGCAATGTATAAACACTAAAAGTTTGAGTCAAATTTGCCTATTTATAGCAGAGAAATAGACATGAAACTAAATACTACTCCCTCCGTTCACAAATATAAGATGTTTTAACTTTTTTGTGAATCGGATGTATATAGACATGGTTTACTGCATTTGTCCACTCATTTCAGTCCGTATGTAGTCCATATTGAAATATCCGAAACATCTTATATATGTAGAATGTGAAAGGCATATTTCTATAACACCCTCCATGAAGCGTTACATGCGTATCCATTGACTTAAAAACATCAAGCTCGCAATAGGGGCCAGGCTGGGCTTTGAACGGTGTTTTCGCGCCATGGTGAGCAGAGCGACAACGAGGCTTACCCACAGCTAAACGATGATGAGGGAGGGATCAATGATGTTCGGGGATGTGGGGGAAGGCTCGTGAATGTCTCACACTTCACATTCAATGCAAAGTCACCATGATGCAATGACACAAGATCGACGAAGGCCTCGATTTATCCTTGAAGAACATGCATCAGCCTACGCGTTAGCTAGGTGACGTCTAGAGAAGGCTAGGGATGAAAAGAATCGACGTGGAAGTAGCAATGGGCTCAATAAGCCATGACCATGATGGCGACGACGCTCATCGAAGAGAGAGGAAGAAGCCCTCTCGACTAAATCCAGCTAGCAGAGGAGTCGATTGGCATGTATTGTGTGTGTGTGTGCATGCGTGCGTGCGTGTAGAGGAGTGAATAGGGATGCGATAGAGAGAGTCGATAAAATTGACAATGACAAGTGTGATCGGAGTTTTACAACTACTCCCTTCATTCCTAAATGTAAGTCTTTTTAGATATTCCAATAAAGGATATTTGTATGTAGTCCCTTATTGAAATCTCTAAAAAGACTTATATTTAGAAACGGATGGAGTAAAACATAGGCTAGGAGGAGTTGTAGCACATAAGATCTAGCTAGAGGGTTAACCTTGGCGTTATTTAGGTAGTTGTCAGTCTGTGGTCATGCACAAGCATGTGGTGGAGTCATGGCAGCTCAGCGGCTAGTGCCTGCAATGGTAGGACAAGCATCGGTCAGGAAGAGGAATAGGGTCGGCCATGGGCGTCGACAGGCGATGCTCGTGCATGCTTGCACGCGTGACGCGTGCTTGGCTCTTGGCATAAGAGAATGTGGGCGCATATCTCACGACCCCCGGCATGTCATAGCTGACCACGCTTTGTACGTGGTGAACGCCATAGAGTGCATGTACAACTCACTTTCATGCTCGGTTCCTGCTCAAAACTGGCCTCCATGGGTCTTCCTGAGAACTATGAAGGGTATGGAAGGCTAGGAGAGAAATGGAGGTAGTCCACACTGCTAATTTTGGCTTATGTCAAATAGTGGTCAAATAACAAATGTTGGACCAAATCTCAAAAAAAATGTTGGACCAATGGATCGTAGGATGATCTTCTTGATCATGGCATCTATGTGTGGGTGTCCAAGGTGACTAAAGACAAGATGCCAAAGTGTCATCTATAGGGAAGGAGCGAAAATTAGGTTTTCATCCTTTCTAAGATTTCGGGCATAAAAGAAAATAAATTTACCATGGAAATATTTGAACTAGGGAGTCCCATTTGTTTGGATATTCAGTTTGTATGATCACATGAAGCTTCATAGGTGTTCCTGGAATTTTCAAGTGGTAGAAATAGGGGTTGCTTTGTAATGGTGGAATATATGAGATGCTCTTTAATTGGGAGATAATTATTTTCCCATGGACTATGAGGAAAGGGTATTGTGTAGTCCTCCAGCGTGGAGCCTAGCACGAAGCCTCACATGAGGCTTATGCGTCTACCCTAACAATAACTAGGAGTATTTCATTCTCCAAACAAAAAATTGTAATAAAAAGACAAATATATGCACACTACTTTGGGCCAAGCAGTTGAGCTACTTCAAGTTTTTTCTTTTGGGAATCTTGAGCTTCTTTATGTTTTTAAGAGCATGTTGCGCTTATTGTTGTTGTTGTTGTTGTTGTTGTTGTTGTTGTTGTTGTTGTTGTTGTTGTTGTTGTTGTTGTATAAAGAAGCTCAACACTCTAGGGACCTCATGCTTCTCCTATGTTACAGAAGGTTGGGATGTGGCAAGTACTCTTGCCCTTCTACTTTTTTATCGTTGATTTCTTAAATTGTATAAGACTTGATGTAGCTAAGAACGAAACTCAATTGTACAAGAAGTTGGACACTTCGGTATGTTGAATAAACTAGATGTCCATTTTGAAGCCACTTTCAGGCAAATCGTCCACTCCTTAATATATACATAATTGTTTCAATAGTATGCTTGAGGACCTCCAAGAGTTTCAATAGGCAAATTGTGTTTCAGGAGAGGTTGTTATTCAAAGAAAATTTTATCTATTTCATTTCTTTCACCCAAGTGCATATCATTTTCATGGTCTAGCAAATATTGTTCTAGTGGATCGGTAGGTGGTACGGCAATAGAAGCAAGACCAATTATTTCATCCTTACTAGATAATTCTCTATCGTGAGGTTGTCTACTAAACTTGGAAAAATTAAACTCATGAGACACATCACCAAAACTGACACCGGCAGTTTGTTTTTCGCAATCTATCTTAGCATTGACGGTGCTCAAGAAAGGTCTACCAAAGATACTGGGACAAAAGTCATCTTGTGGGGAACCAAGAACTAGAAAATCAGTAGGATATTTTACTTTTCCACACAAGACTTCAACATCTCTAACAATCCCAAGTGGTATGATGGTGTCTCTATTAGCAAGTTTAATAGTAACATCAATGTCTTCTATTTCAGCGGGTGCTATGTCATTCATAATTTCTTGGTATAAGGTAAAAGGAATAGCACTAACACTAGCACCCAAGTCACATAAACCATGATAGCAATGATCTCCTATTTTGACTGAGACAACAGGCATGCCCACTATGGGTCTATGTTTATCTTTTTCATCAGGTTTGGCAATTCTAGCAGCTTCATCACAGAAGTAGATAACATGCCCATCAATATTTTCTACCAAGTGATCTTTAACCATAGCAACACTAGGTTCTACTTTAATTTGCTCAGTAGGCTTAGGTGCTCTAATATTACTCTTGCGAACCACATTTGATACCTTAGCATGTTCCTTTATCCTAACAGGGAAAGGTGGTTTTTCAATATAAGCGGTAGGTGATAACCCACAAGTTTAGGGGATCGCAACAGTTTTCAAGGTTAGAGTATTTAACGCAAATTTATAGATTCGACACAAGGGGAGCCAAAAAATATTTGCGAGTATTAGCAGCTGAGTTGTCAATTCAACCACACCTGGAGATTAGGTATCTGTAGCAGAATGATCAGTAGCACAGCAGTATCATAGTTTGATAGCAGCAGTAACAGTAACAGTAACGGTAGCAGTGATAGCAATAGTTTTGTAGCAGTTGGAACAGTAGCAGCAGCAATAGTAACTTAGCAAGAACAATATGTGGAAAACTCGTAGGCACTGGATCGGTGAACTCGTTGGATGATATTCATCATATAACAGTCATAACCTAGGGCGACACAGAACTAGCTCCAGTTCATAAATGTAATGTAGGCATGTATTCCGTAAATAGTCATACGTGCTTATGGAAAAGAACTTGAATGACATCTTTTGTCCTACCCTCCCGTGGCAGCGGGGTCCATAAGGAAACTAAGGGATATTAAGGCCTCCTTTTAATAGAGAACCAGAACAAAGCATTAACACACGGTGAATACATGAACTCCTCAAACTACGGTCATCACCGGAAAGTGTCCCGACTATTGTCACTCCGGGGTTTGCGGATCAGAACACGTAATAGGTGCATATGACTAGCAAGATTGGATCAAGAACATAGATATAATGGTGATAACATAAACGGTTCAGATCTGAAATCATGGCACTCGGGCCCTAGTGACAAGCATTAAGCATGGCAAAGTCATAGCAACATCAATCTCAGAACATAGTGGATACTAGGGATCAAGCCCTAACAAAACTAACTCAATTACATGATGAATCTCATCCAACTCCTCACCGACCAGAAAGCCTACGAAGGAATTACTCACTCCCGGTGGGGAGCATCATGGAATTGGCGATGGAGAAGGGTTGATGATGACGAAGACCGAAGATTCCCCTCTCCGGAGCCGCAAACGGGCCCCAGATCTGGCCTCCCGATGAAGAACAGGAGGCGGCGGCGGCTCTGTATCGTAAAACGCGATGAAACTTTCTCCCTGATTTTTTTCTCCAAAAATAGGATTTATAGCGTCGGAATTAGGGTCAGTGGGCCACGGGGTGGGCACAACCCACCAGGGCGCGCCTGGGGGGGCTGGCGCGCCCTGGTGTATCGTGCCCAGCCAGGGGCCCCTCTCCGGTGGTTCTTGGCTCCAGTATTTTTTATTTATTCTAAAATAAATCTCCAAAAAGCTTCCCCTAGTTCCGAGAACTTTTATTTCTGCACAAAAACAACACCATGGTAGTTCTGGTGAAAACAACGTCAGTCCGGGTTAGTTTCATTCAAATCATGCAAATTAGAGTCCAAAACAAGGGCAAAAGTGTGAGGAAAAGTAGATACGGCGGATACGTATCAACTCCCCCAAGCTTAACCCATTGCTTGTCCTCAAGCAATTCAGTTGACAAACTGAAAGTGATAAAGAAAAACTTTTACGAGCTCTTTTGTTCTTGTTTACATATATATGCTTAAGTAGCACCCGGGTTTTCAGCAAAGATTATGACTAACCATGCCAGCAATAACCCTTAGAAGTTATATTAACTCATATCAATGACATAAGCAACTAGCAAGCAATAATAAGATATCTCAGGCGCCAACACTTTGTCAAAACAATCATGATACAATATGACAATAGTGGTATCTCGCTAGCCCTTTCTGAGACCGCAAAACATAAATGCAGAGCACCTCCAAAGTTCAAGCAATGACTCAACATTGCAATTCGTGGTAGAAAAGATCCAGTCATGCTGCACCCAACATCAACTATACACAATGCATGAGGATGACAATAGTGCTCTCAGGTCTGGCGCTTATTTGAGAAGGTGATGACTCAACATAAAAGTAAATAGATGGTCCCTTCGCAGAGGGAAGCATGGATTTGCAGAGGTGCCAGAGCTCAAAGCTTAAAACAGAGTTAGATATAATTTTTGGGAGGTACACCCTTCCTGTCAACGTTACGACCAAGAGTTATCAATATCTTCCATGCTAAACAAATTAGCGGCGGTTCCCAAGCGGTAAAAGTAAAGGTTTACTCCCCCTCCACCAACAATCACACTCCACGGCTAGCCGCATCCACGGGTACCATCCAAACCATCAACATTCCTGGGGGAGTTTTGTTTAATTATTTGTAATTTTTTATTTCGGGACCGGGAATCCCTATTACCGCCCCTCTCGTGTAAGGACGAGTGAATAAACACTCGTCATGAGAATAACCCGCTTAGCATGGAAGATACTGACCGCCCCATGTCGCTCCATGAGCGGTCCAGGCACACAAAACAGATGTTCATTTGAATTTTTAGAGATGGCACATGCAAATTTACTTTGGAACGGCAGGGTAATACCGCATATAGGTAGATATAGTGGACTCATCTGGAATAACTTTTGTTTAAGGATTTTGATGCACAAGCAGTATTCCCGCTTAGTACAGGCGAAGGCTACCAAATAGATTGAGAAGCGGCCAGCTAGAGAGCGAAAACAGTCATGAACATGCATTACATATAATAAACATTGACTACTAGCATGAGTAGGATATGGACACCATGAACGTAAATATCATGAAGGCTATGTTGGTTTTGATTCAACTACATGCGTGAACATGTGCCAAGTCAAGCCACTTGAAACATTCAGAGGAGGATACCATATCATCATACCACATCACAACCATTTTAATGCATGTTGACATCCAAGATAAATCATTATCCACTCTAGCATGGCATGAACAACTATAATCTCTAATGGTCATTGCAAACATGGTTCATCATAATATGCTGAATCAAGGATACTAGGTTAAACATATTTACAAAAACAAAAACAAGTTGACTTCATACCCGCTTTTCTCTGCCACAGTCAATTCATCAAATATCGTCATTATTGCCTTTCACTTGCACGACTGAATGATAAGAAAATAATAATAGTGCAAGAGTGCCGTGGACTAAGCTGGAATCTGCAACATTTTATTCAAGGGGAGAAGACAAGGTAACATAGGCTCTTTGTTAGATTAACAATAGTGCATATAAGAGCCACTCAACATTTTCATCGTGGTCTTCTCCCTGGTACGACTCACACAAAAAGAAAGAATTTCAGAGAAACACACTGAAATATTTTTGGAGTTTTTTGGTTTTTCTTGAATAAAGCAAATTAAAGAGGAAAAACAAAAATGAGAAAAACTATTTACACGGGAAAGCTCCCAACAAGCAAAAGTAGAAACGAGAAATCTTTTTGGGTTTTCTTTTGATACTACAATTAAACTAAGCTAGAAAGAAAAACTGAAAAGAAGCAGGGAATGTTTTTGGATTTTCTCAAAGTTTTTTCAAACACACAAGAAGAAAGCGGGAAAACAAATCTAGCATGGATATTACAATGAAAAAGTGTGAACACCGACAACTGGAATGAAATGTGTGAACATGAATGTAATGTCGGTGAAAATACGTACTCCCCCAAGCTTAGGCTTTTGGCCTAGCTTGGTAATCACCATCCGTAGTAGCCATCCGGTCCTAAGTTGAAGTGAGGTGGAGGCGGCACCTGAGCGTCCCACCCCTGGGGCTCCTCCTCAGCAGCTACTAGGTTGTTCCGGTAGGCTGTAATGTCATCTGGCATAATCCTGTATCCGTTCCTGGCAATAGAATCAAACAGAGCAGGTGCAGGCAACGGAATAACATCACGGGTTTCGACGATGAACACTAAGTTGTAATGAATGTCATGGAAAGAATCAGTTGCCTCGATAAATTGGTGATCCTACAACGCTTTGTGATCTAGATAAACTTTGGACAAGAGATAATCATGTGGGCGAATCTGAACATTAAAGTGTCTCGCTAAGCGAGTAGCATAAATACCACCACGTATCTTTCCCTTAGTCCTGTTAAGGTGTAAGCGATGTGCAATAATAGCCCCCATACTAAAGGTGTGATCATTATACATTGCACGGCGTAAAATAGCGAGGTCGGGGGCACTGAGTGCGCCAACCTTCTCCCTAGTGGTTAAACACTTTGCGATGAACAAAGCAAAGTAATGCACTGAAGGAAACTGCAGACTGGTAGCAGTAGCGTTCGACACGCCTCTATCTTCACCCACCGTTAAGGTGAGGAGAAAATCCTCAAACTCTGCTGGTCTAGGTTCTCTCAATTCCCCATCAGAGGGGATAAAGCATATGTTGCAAAAGTCAGTTAGCGGCATTTTGTGAGTTTCAGCGTAAAGATTAAACTGCACTTCAGGAGGATTATTCTTTCTCAGAAAATGAAAACTTTGCACAAAGGAATTTGTAAGGATGTGATATTGGTCACACTTAGCTGCGAGGAACTCGGTCAGCCCAGCGTTTGCAACAAATTGAGCGAACTCTTGATGAAACCCGGCCTCCTCCATGAAGGCATCACGCGGCCATTCACACGGCCGCACCTCCACCGTTCTTGGAGTGTGAAGGTCATTGTCCGATGATTCCCCAATGACTCCTTTGGCATTTTTCTTGGAGGAAAACTTCCTAAAGAAATCCATCTTATTCCTAAAATAAATTTCTGAAAATTTTTAGTCCACAAAAATTTTGTCAACAAAACTTTGTAAGATTGATAGCAACTACTCCTAAGCATGCATAAAGGCCATATTAAGCATTCAAACTACTTAGAACTTTAAGAATTCAACATGCAAGCTCATCTATAGCAGCACCAAGAGTAGCTAATTACTCTAAAAATAACTCACTAAATCAAAAACTAATTGGAGCAATGGAGGAGTCACATACCAAGTAGCAATCCCTCCAAACAGTTTTGGAAACGGAGCTTCGAGCAAAGAGATCGAAATCCGCGGGTTTGAGAGCAAGAACACGGGAATGGTGGCTATGGTAATTTTTTTCTGGAGGTAGGGGATGATGTGGGCTAAAGGAATAAGTGAGGGGGCCCACGTGGGGGCCACAACCCACCAGGGCGTGCCTGGGGTTGCTGACGCACCCTGGTGTCTTGTGGGCACCAGGTGCACCCCCCCCCCTCTGGTATTATTTGCACCAGAAATTCAGAAATATTTGGAAAAAAAATCGTATCAAATTTTCAGAACATTCTGAGAACTTTTATTTTTGGGTCAATTTTTATTGCACGGAGAAAACAGAAAACAGGATAATCATGGCATTTTATTTTATTTGACTAACTAAAACAGAAAATAAAATGTGAGAGCAGAGAGTTGTGCTTACTAGATTCATCAACTTCATACCTCTCAAAAATGATCCATTAATAAGGTTGATCAAGTCTTATTAACAACCACTTTCGATTAGCATGAAACCGAAGAACTTTCGTAAAACACTAAGTTACCTCAATGGGGATATGCATATCCCCAACAATAAGTATATCATATTTCTTTTTGGTAGTAGGTAGAGGTAATTGAAAACTTCCAATAGTGATGGTCGGAGATTCTTCAATAACATTTATACCATTCACTTGGAATTGTTTCTTCGGAAAGTGCACCGTATGCTCATTACCATTGATATGAAAAGTGACTTTGCTTTTATTGCAATCAATAACAGCCCCTGCAGTATTCAAAAAGGGTCTACCGAGGATAATCGACATGTTGTCGTCCTCGGGCATCTCAAGAATAACAAAGTCCGTTAAGATAGTAACATTTGCAACAACAACGGGCACATCCTCACAAATACCGATAGGTATGGCAGTTGATTGTCAGCCATTTGCAATGATATTTCAGTAGGTGTGAGTTTATTCAAATCAAGTCTCTTATATAAGGAGAAAGGCATAATACTAACACCGGCTCCCAAGTCACACAAAGCAGTTTTGACATAGTTTCTTTTAATGGAGCAAGGTATAGTTGGTATTCCCGGATCTCCAAGTTTTTTAGGCACTCCATCCTTAAAAGAATAATTAGCAAGCATGGTGGAGATTTCAGCTTCGGGTATCTTTCTTTTATTAGTGATGATGTCTTTCATGTATTTTGCATAAGGGGCCATCTTCAGGATATCAGTTAAGCGGGTACGCAAAAAGACTGGCCTGATCATTTCAGCAAAGCGTTCAAATTCTTCGTCATCCTTTTTCTTAGATGGTTTAGGAGGAAAGGGCATGGGTTTTTGAACCCATTGTTCTCTTTCTTTACCATGTTTCCTAACCACAAAGTCTCTTTTATCATAACGTTTGTTTTTAGGTTGTGGGTTATCAAGATCGACATCAGGCTCTATTTCAACATCATTATCTGGTTCTGTATCATTGTTAGGTTGAGCATCTTCATGAACATCATCATTTTCATTATCACTAGATGAATGTTCATTACCAGACTGAGTTTTAGCATCGGAAATAGAGACATCATTATTATCAGGAGGTTTTTGTATCTCAGGTTCACTAGAGGTATGCAAAGTCCTATCATTTTTCTTTTTCTTTTTCTTTCTAGAAGGACTAGGTGCATCGGTATTAATTCTCTAAGAGTCTTGTTCAATTCTTTTAGGATGACCTTCAGGATAAAGCGGTTCTTGGGTCATTCTACCTCCTCTAGTTACTACTCTAGCAGCAAAATCATTCATATTATTATTCATTTCATCAAGCAATTCTTTTTGAGACTTAGCAACTTGTTCTAACTGAGTTTGAACCATAGAGGCATGCTTTCCTACACCTCTAACATCATTACTGATTCTAAATAGCAAGTCACTCAAGCGAGCAATCATATCAGAGTTATATTTCAATTGTTTCAAGACATGTGCACTGAAATGATCTTGCTTCATAATATAGTTGTCAAACTCATATAAGCACTGACTAGGATGCTTATTGTAAGGGATATCACCTTCATCATACTTTAATAAAGAATTTACCTCTACCACCTGTGGAGGTGGTGGTGTGTCAAGGCCATGTATTTCTTCAATAGGTGGTAAATTCTTAACATCCTCAGCTTTAATACCTTTTTCTTTCATAGATTTCTTTGCATCTTGCATATCTTCAGGACTGAGAAATAAGATAGCCCTCTTCTTCGGAGTGGGTTTGAGCGGTGGTTCAGGAAGAGTCTAATCATCATAATTCTTCAATATGTTATTCAATAGTTCCTCAGCTTGTTCAACAGTTCGTTCCCTGAAAACACAACCAACACAACTATCTAGAAAGTCCCGAGAAGCATCAGTTAGTCCATTATAGAAGATATCAAGTATTTCATTTTTCTTGAGAGGGTGATCAGGCAAAGCATTAAGCAATTGGAGAAGCCTCCCCCAAGCTTGTGGGATACTCTCTTCTTCAATTTGCACAAAGTTAAATATTTCCTGTAAGGCAGCTTGTTTCTTATGAGCAGGAAAATATTTTTTAGAGAAATAGTAAATCATATCCTGGGGACTACGCACACAACCAGGAGTAAGAGTATTGTACCATGTCTTAGCATCACCCTTTAATGAGAACGGAAATAACTTGAGAATGTAATAGTAGCGAATCTTCTCATCATTAGCAAAGAAGGTGGATATATCATTCAGTTTAGTAAGATGTGCCACTACAGTTTCAGTTTCATAGCCATGGAAAGGATCAGATTCTACCAAAGTAATTAACTCTGGGTCGACAGAGAACTCATAATCCTTATCGGTAACAAAGATAGGTGAAGTAGCAAACTTAGGATCACATTTCATTCTAGCATTCAAAGTCTTTTCCTTATACTTGTGTAGCAATTTCTTAAGATCGTTTCTATCTTTGCAAGAAAGAATTTCTCTAGCTATCTCTCCATCTAAAACATAACCTTCAGGTATCTTAGGCATTTCAAATCTAGGAGAGCTAGGACTAATATGTGTTTCATAGTCATCAGTTTCAAAGTCTTCATCAGTTTCAGCAATCTCATCAGTTTCAGTAATTTCATTCTCTTTAGCTCTAGCAATTTGTCCATCAAGAAATTCACCTAGTGGCACATTATCATCAAGCATGGTACTAGCATCATCATAAGCATCATTCATAGCAGGAGTAGCATCATCAATAACTTGCGACATATCAGGATTACTAGCATGTGGTGGTGTTGCAAGCTTACTCATAACAGAAGGCGAATCAAGTGCAGAGCTAGATGGCAGTTCCTTACCTCCCCTCGTCTTAGAGGGAAAAATCTTGGTCTTTGGATCCTTCAGATTCTTCATAGTGATCAATTGATATAAATCCCAAGTGACTCAACAAATATAGCTATGCTCCCCAGCAACGGCGCCAGAAAAAGATCTTGATAACCCACAAGTATAGGGGATTGCAACAGTTTTCAAGGGTAGAGTATTTAACCCAAATTTATAGATTCGACACAAAAGGAGCCAAAGAATATTTGCGAGTATTAGCAGTTGAGTTGTCAATTCAACCACACCTGGAGATTAAGTATCTGCAGCAAAATGATCAGTAGCACATCAGTATGATAGTTTGATAGCAGCAGTAACAGTAACAGTAACGGTAGCAGTGATAGCAATAGTTTTGTAGTAGTTGGAACAGTAGCAGCAGCAATAGTAACTTAGCAAGAACAATATGTGGAAAACTCGTAGGCACTGGATCGGTGAACTCGTTGGATGATATTCATCATATAACAGTCATAACCTAGGGTGACACAAAACTAGCTCCAGTTCATAAATGTAATGTAGGCATGTATTCCGTAAATAGTCATATGTGCTTATGGAAAAGAACTTGCATGACATCTTTTGTCCTACCCTCCCGTGGCAGCGGGGTCCATAAGGAAACTAAGGGATATTAAGGCCTCCTTTTAATAGAGAACCGGAACAAAGCATTAACACATGGTGAATACATGAACTCCTCAAACTACGGTCATCACAGGAAAGTATCCCGACTATTGTCACTCTGGGGTTTGTGGATCAGAACACGTAATAGGTGCATATGACTAGCAAGATCGGATCAAGAACATAGATATAATGGTGATAACATAAACGGTTCAGATCTGAAATCATGGCACTCGGGCCCTAGTGACAAGCATTAAGCATGGCAAAGTCATAGCAACATCAATCTCAGAACATAGTGGATACTAGGGATCAAGCCCTAACAAAACTAACTCAATTACATGATGAATCTCATCCAACTCCTCATCGACCAGCAAGCCTACGAAGGAATTACTCACTCCCGGTGGGGAGCATCATGGAATTGGCGATGAAGAAGGGTTGATGATGACGAAGACCGAAGATTCCCCTCTCCGGAGCCCCAAACGGGCTCCAGATCTGGCCTCCCGATGAAGAACAGGAGGTGGCGGCGGCTCCATATCGTAAAACGCGATGAAACTTTCTCCCTGATTTTTTCTCCAAAAATAGGATTTTATAGCGTCGGAATTAGGGTCAGTGGGGCCATGAGGTGGGCATAACCCACCATGGCGTGCCTGGGGGGCTGGCGCGCCCTGGTGTATCGTGCCCAGCCAGGGGCCCCCCTCCGGTGGTTCTTGGCTCCAGTATTTTTTATTTATTCTAAAATAAATCTCCAAAAAGTTTCGTCCAGTTCCGAGAACTTTTATTTCTGCACAAAAACAACACCATGGTAGTTCTGCTGAAAACAACGTCACTCTGGGTTAGTTTCATTCAAATCATGCAAATTAGAGTCCAAAACAAGAGCAAAAGTGTGAGGAAAAGTAGATACGACGGAGACGTATCAGTAGGCACAACTGGATCAACATTGTAAATGATGGTTTCATCTTTAGCTATGACCGGTTCTTTAATTTCTTCTTTAATAGGGGGTGATATTTAAACCACTTCTCCTTAGGGAGGTCAACATGAGTAGCAAATGCTTCACAGAAAGAGGCTACTATCTCAGAGTCAAGGCCATATTTAGTGCTAAACTTGCGAAAAGCATCGGTATTCATAAAAGATTTAACACAATCAAACTTAAGCTTTATACCTGACTCATTACCTTCGTCGAGTTCCCAATCTTTAGAGTTGCGTTTAATTCTTTCCAAGAGATCCCACTTGAATTCAATAGTCTTCTTCATAAAAGAACCAGCACAAGAAGTATCGAGCATGGATTGATCATTATGAGAAAGCCGAGCATAAAAAGTCTGAATAATAACTTCTCTCGGAATATCATGATTGGGGCATGAATATACCATTGACTTAAGCCTCCCCCAAGCTAGAGCGATGCTTTCTACTTCACGAGGCTAAAATTTTTATATGTAATTCCGATCACGATGAACTAGATGCATGGGATAAAACTTTTGATGGAATTCCAATTGCAATCGATTCCAGTTCCATGATCTGATATCATCACATAGCCTATACCATGTCAATGCTTTTACCTTCAAAGATGAAGGGAAAACCTTCTTCTTAGCTTCATCTCCGGGTAGACCTGCAAGCTTAAATAATCCACAAATTTCATTCACATATAAGAGGTGCATATCAGGTTGTTCGGTTCCATCTCCTGCATAAGGTTTAGCAAGCAGTTGTTCTACCATACCCGAAGGAAATTCATAACCAATATTTTCAGTAGGTGCAGTAGTTTGAGGGGCAACTAATTGTGGTTCCGGTCGAGGTGAAGATACCCCGAACAAACCCCTCAAAGGATTGTTTTCCATAGTAGCAAGTAACAATAAATTTCAGCACATAGTATAAGTTTTTCCTTACCGATTTCCACTTACCAAGAGCACTTCACTCCCGGGCAACGGCGCCAGAAAAGAGTCTTGATGACCCACAAGTATAGGGGGTCAATCGTAGTCCTTTCGATAAGTAAGAGTGTCGAACCCAACGAGGAGCAGAAGGAAATGACAAGCGGTTTTCAGCAAGGTAATTTCTGCAAGCACTGAAATTGTAGGTAACAGATAGTTTGATAGCAAGATAATTGATAACGAGCAAGTAACGGTAACGGTAAATAAAGTGCACCAAGGTAGTGTTGGGGAACGTTGCATGGGAAACAAAAAATTTCCTACGCACACACAAGATCTATCCATGGTGATGAGCATCTACGAGAGGGAGAGTGAATCTACATACCCTTGTAGATCGCTAAGCGGAAGCATTAAGATACGCGGTTGATGTAGTCGAACGTATCCGCGATCCAAATCGCAAGTCGTCCCTCGATCCGATCACGAACTAGTGCCGAACGGACGGCACCTCCGCGTTCAACACACGTACGGCTTGATGACGCCTTCACCTCCTCGATCCAGCGAGCGATGGTGAAGTAGTAGATGAGTTCCGGCAGCACGACGGCGTGGTGATGGTGGTGAGGAACAATCTCTGCAGGGCTTCGCCAAGCACTACGGAGATTATGACGGGAGAACTAGAGGGTTAGGGTTGCCGACACACGGCATGGGAAATCTTGATGTGTCCCGTGTGCTAGCCCTGCCCCTCTATTTATATGTTGAGCCTTGGGGTCTAAACTTGGAGTAAAAGCCTTCTCCAGGTCGGTTTTGCCCGCACAAGGTCGGTTTGGCCCGCAGGGAAAGAGTCCAACTCGGATCCCTGCAGTACCGCTCACGAGCGGTAGTATCGCTTCATACAAGCGGTAGTACCGCTTACGCGGTAGTACTGCCTTACCAGCGGTAGTACCGCTTAAGGCAGCAGCAAAACTTCCTTTTGCACTTTCCAATACCTCGTGGGCTTTACCCCTTTGGTTCATATAAAGTGTTGCTGCACCCGAACACTTCGGTAAACATCTGGAACCTCTTCCGGTGAATTCTAGAACCCTTCCGGAGATCAAAACACTATTATCACATATATCAATCTTTACCTCCGGACTCTTCCAGAGATCCTCGTCATGTCCGGGATCTTATCCGGGACTCCGAACAACCTTCGGTCACCAACAAAATAACTCAACTATACTAATCGTCACCAAACGTTAAGTGTGTAGACCCTGCGGGTTCGAGAACTAAGTAGACATGACCGAGACACCTCTACGATCAATAACCAATAGCGGGACCTGGATGCCCATATTGGCTCCTACATATTCTACGAAGATCTTTATCGGTCGAACCTCTATGTCAAGGATTCAGTTAATCCCATATACTGTTCCCTTTGTTCTTCGGTATGTTACTTGCCCGAGATTCGATCGTCGGTATCTCTATACCTAGTTCAATCTCGTTACCGGCAAGTCTCTTTACTCGTTCCGTAATACAAGATCTCGTGGCTAACACTTTAGTCACATTGCTTGCAAGGCTCATTGTGATGTTGTATTACCGAGTGGGCCCTGAGATACCTCTCCATCACACGGAGTAACAAATCCCAGTCTTGATCCATGCCAACCCAACAGACACCCTCGGAGATACCTGTAGAGCACCTTTATAGTCACCCAGTTACGTTGCGACGTTTGATACACACAAGGTACTCCTCCGATGTCAGGGAGTTGCATGATCTCATGGTCATAGGAACAGATACTTGACATGCAGAAAACAATAGCAATAAACTGACACGATCATATGCTACGTTTACAGTTTGGGTCTTGTCCATCACATCATTCTCCTAATGATGTGATCCCGTTATCAAATGACATCTCATGTCCATGGCCAGGAAACCTTCACCATCTTTTGATCAACGAGCTAGTCAACTCGAGGCTTTCTAGGGACACAGTGTTGTCTATGTACCCACACATGTATTTGAGTTTCCAATCAATACAATTATAGCATGGATAATAAACGATTATCATGAACAAGGAAATATAATAATAACCAATTTATTATTGCCTCTAGGGCATATTTCCAACAGTCTCCCACTTGCACTAGAGTCAATAATCTAGTTCACATCACTATGTGATTTACATTGTAATGAATCGAACACCCATGCAGTTCTGGTGTTGTTAATGTTTAGCCCTTGGAAGAGGTTTAGTCATTGGATCTGCAACATTCAGATCCGTGTGTACTTTGCAAATATTTATGTCGTCTTCCTTGATGTAATCGCGGATGGAATTGAAACGTCGCTTTATGTGTCTGGTCCTCTTGTGAAATCTTGGTTCCTTGGCTAGAGCAATGGCACCAGTATTATCACAAAACAGAGTCATTGGGTTAAGCGCACTAGGCACTACTCCAAGATCTGTCATGAACTCCTTCATCCAGACACCTTCCTTCGCCGCCTCCGAGGCAGCGATGTACTCCGCTTCGCATGTAGAATCAGCTACCACGCTTTGCTTGGAACTGCACCAGCTAACCGCACCCCCATTAAGAATAAATACGTATCCGGTTTGCGACTTAGAGTCATCCGGATCAGTGTCAAAGCTTGCATCGACGTAACCCTTTACGACGAGCTCTTGATCACCTCCATAAACGAGAAACATGTCCTTAGTCCTTTTCAGGTACTTCAGGATATTCTTGACCGCCGTCCAGTGTTCCATTCCTGGATCACTTTGAAACCTTCCGACCATACTTATGGCAAGGCTAACATCGGGTCTTGTGCACAGCATTGCATACATGATAGAGCCTATGGCTGAAGCATAGGGGATGACACTCATCTTTTCTCTATCTTCTGCAGTCACTGGGCATTGAGTCTTACTCAACTTCACACCTTGCAATACAGGCAAGAACCCCTTCTTGGACTGATCCATTTTGAACTTCTTCAAAACTTTGTCAAGGTATGTGCTTTGTGAAAGTCCTATTAAACGTCTCGATCTATCTCTATAGATCTTGATGCCTAATATGAAAGCAGCTTCTCCTAGGTCCTTCACTGAAAAACTCTTGTTCAAATATTCCTTCACGCTTTCCAACATTTCTATATTGTTTCCAATCAGTAATATGTCATCCACATATAATATTAGAAACGCTATAGAGCTCCCACTCACTTTCTTGTAAATACAAGCTTCTCCGTAAACTTGTATAAACTCGAACGCTTTGATCACCACATCAAAGCGAAGATTCCAACTCCGAGATGCTTGCACCAGTCCATAAATGGATCGCTGGAGTTTGCAAACTTTGTCAGCATTCTCTGGATCGACAAAACCTTCTGGTTGCATCATATACAACTCTTCCTTAAGGAAACCGTTAAGGAACGCTGTTTTGACATCCATCTGCCAAATTTCATAATCGAAAAAGGCAGCTATTGCTAACATGATTCTGACGGACTTAAGCATCGCTACGGGTGAGAAGGTCTCATCGTAGTCAACTCCTTTGAACTTGTGAAAAACCCTTTGCCACAAGTCGAGCTTTTATAGACGGTGACATTACCGTCCGCGTCCGTCTTCCTCTTAAAGATCCATTTGTTCTGAATGGCCTTACGCCCTTCAGGTAATACTTCCAAAGTCCATACTTTGTTTTCATACATGGATCCCATCTCGGATTTCATGGCCTCTAACCACTTCTCAAAATCCGGGCCCATCATCGCTTCTCCATAGCTCGTAGGTTCATCGTTGTCTAACAACATGACCTCTAAGACAGGGTTGCCGTACCACTCAGGAGCAGTACGCGTCCTTGTCGACCTACGAGGTTCGATAGCAACTTGATCCAAAGCTTCATGATCACCATCATTAACTTCCTCTTCAGCTGATGTAGGCTCTACAGAAACATCTTTCTGTGCTGCGCAACTCTCAGGTTGAAGTAAAGGTTCAACAACCTCATCAAGTTCTATCTTCCTCCCACTCAATTCTTTCGAGAGAAACTCTTTCTCAAGAAACGTTCCGTTTTTAGCGACAAACACTTTGCCTTCGGATCTGAGGTAGAAGGTATACCCAACTGTCTCTTTTGGGTATCCTATGAAGACGCATTTCTCCGCTTTGGGTTCCAGCTTTTCAGGCTGAAGCTTTTTGACATAAGCATCACATCCCCAAACTTTAAGAAACGACAGCTTTGGCTTCTTGCCAAACCAAAGTTCATATGGCGTTGTCTCAACGGATTTCGATGGTGCCCTATTTAAAGTGAATGCAGTTGTCTCTAATGCATAACCCCAAAACGATAGTGGCAAATTGGCAAGAGACATCATAGATCGCACCACATCCAATAAGGTTCGATTACGACGTTCGGACACACCATTACGCTGTGGTGTTCCAGGCGGTGTTAGTTGTGAAACAATTCCACATTGTCTTAAGTGACTGCCAAACTCATAACTCAGATATTCTCCTCCTCGATCAGATCATAGGAATTTAATCTTCTTGTTACGATGATTCTCAACTTCACTCTGAAATTGTTTGAACTTTTCAAATGTTTTAGACTTGTGTTTCATTAAGTAAATATACCCATATCTACTTAAGTCATCAGTGAAGGTGAGAAAGTAACGATAACCACCGCGCGCCTCAATGCTCATCGGACCGCACACATCAGTATGTAGGATTTCCAACAAGTCACTTGCCCGTTCCATTGGTCCAGAGAACGGCGTTTTAGTCATCTTGTCCATGAGGCATGGCTCACATGTGTCAAGTGATTCAAAATCAAGTGACTCCAAAAGTCCATCAGCATGGAGCTTCCTCATGCGTTTTACGCCAAATATGACCTAAACGGCAGTGCCACAAGAAAGTGGTATTATCATTATCAATTCTACATCTTTTGGCATCAATGTTATGAACATGTGTATCATTACTATCGAGATTCAATAAGAATAAACCCCTCACATCGGGTGCATGACCATAAAAGATATTACTCATATAAATAGAACAACCATTATTCTCTGATTTAAATGAGTAACCGTCTCGCAATAAACAAGATCCAGATATAATGTTCATGCTTAACGCAGGCACTAAATAACAATTATTCAGGTTCATCACTAATCCCGATGGTAATCGAAGAGCGAGCGTGCCGACGGCGATCACATCAACCTTGGAACCATTTCCCACGCGCATCGTCACTTCGTCCTTTGCCAGCCTCCGTCTATTCCGCAGTTCCTGTTTTTGAGTTGCAAATATGAGCAACCGCACCGGTATCAAATACCCAGGCACTACAACGAGAGTTGGTAAGGTACACATCAATAACATGTATATCATATATACCTTGTTTGTTGTTGGCCGCCTTCTTGTCAGCCAAATACTTGGGGCAGTTCCGCTTCCAGTGTCCAGTTCCCTTGCAATGAAAGCACACAGTTTCTGGTTTGGGTCCAGCCTTGGGTTTCTTCACGAGAGGAGCAACTGCTTTGCCACTCTTCTTGGAGTTACCCTCCTTACCCTTGCCATTTTTCTTGAAACTAGTGGTTTTATTGACCATCAACACTTGATGCTCCTTCTGAATTTCAGACTCAGCGGCTTTCAGCATCGCAAACAGCTCGGCGACTGACTTGTTCATCCCGTGCATGTTATAGTTCAACACGAAGCTCTTGTAGCTAGGTGGCAATGATTGAAGAACTCTGTCAGTGATAGCCTCTGGCGGAAGGGGCATCCCCAATTCAGCCAGACGGGTGGAGTACCCAGACATTCTGAGTACGTGATCACTGATAGACCCGTTCTCCTCCATCTTGCAAGCATAGAACTTATCGGAGATCTCATATCTCTCGATCCGGGCATTCTTCTGAAAGATAAACTTCAACTCCTGGAACATCTCATATGCTCCATGACGTTTCAAAACGTCTTTGAAGTCCCGGTTCTAAGCCATACAATATTGCACATTGAACTATTGAGTAATCTTCAGAATGAGCCTGTCAGGCGTTTCACAACGTCTAGAGACTCAACTGGAGCGGGTGGATCACCAAGCGGTGCATCAAGGACATAAGCCTTCTGGGAAGCCGTAAGGATAATCCTTAGATTACGGGCCCAGTCCACAAAGTTACTTCCATCATCTTTCAATTTAGCTTTCTCTAGGAACGTATTAAAATTCAGGGGTGCTACTGCGCGAGCCATGATCTTCAACATAAATATAGCAAAGACAACTTAGACTATTGTTCAAGATAATGAGTTTAGTTAATCATATTACTTAAAAACTCCCACTCAAATTGACATCCCTCCGGTCATTCGAGTGTAACATGATCCAAATCCACCAACTCAAGTCCGATCATCACGTGAGTTGAGGTGGTTTCAATGGTGAACATCTTTATGTTGATCATATCTACTATATGACTCATGTTCGACCTTTCGGTCTCTTGTGTTCCGAGGCCATGTCTGTACATGCTAGGCTCGTCAAGTTTAACCCGAGTGTTCCGCATGTGCAACACTGGCTTGCACCCGTTGTATGTGAACGTAGAGTCTATCACACCCGATCATCACGTGGTGTCTCGAAACGACGAACTTTCGCAACGGTGCACACTCGGGGAGAACACAATTTTATCTTGAAATTTAAGTGAGGGATCACCTTATAATGCTACCGTCGTCCTAAGCAAAATAAGATGCATAAAAGGATTAACATCACATGCAAATCATAAGTGACATGATATGGCCATGAACTTGTGCTTTTGATCTCCATCTCCAAAGCACCGGCATGATCTCCATCGTCACCGGCATGACACCATGATCTCCATCATCTTGATCTCCATCAACGTGTCGCCATGAGGTTGTCGCGCCGACTGTTGCTTCCACGACTATTGCTAACTCATAGCGATAAAGTAAAGCAAAACGGTGAAAATAATTAAAGACAACTCTATGGCTCCTGCCAGTTGCCGTACTCATCGACATGCAAGTCGTGATATTCTATACAACACATGATCATCTCATACATCACATATATCTCATCATGTAATTGGCCATATCACATCACAACATACCCTGCAAAAACAAGTTAGACGTCCTCTAATTGTTGTTGCAAATTTTACGTGGCTGCTACGGGTTTGCAAGAACCGTTCTTACCTACGCAAAACCACAACGTGGTGTAGTGATTGCTTTTTGATCTTCTAAAAGAACCCTCTTCATTGAAATTGATTCAACTAAAGTGAGAGAGATAGACACCCGCTAGCCATCTTTATGCAACGAAGTTACATGTCAGTTGAAGGAACCTGTCTCGCGTAAGCGTACGCGTAATGTCGGTCCGGGCCGCTTCATCTCACAATACCGCCGAATCAAGTATCAACTAGTAACGGCAAGCAATATGTATACACCCACGCCCACAACTTGTTTGTGTTCTACTCGAGATCTCATCTACGCATAGACCTAGCTCTGATACCACTGTTGGGGAACGTTGCATGGGAAACAAAAAAATTCCTACGCACACACAAGATCTATCCATGGTGATGAGCATCTACGAGAGGGAGAGTGAATCTACATACCCTTGTAGATCGCTAAGCGGAAGCATTAAGAAACGCGGTTGATGTAGTCGAACGTATCCGCGATCCAAATCGCAAGTCGTCCCTCGATCCGATCACGAACTAGTGCCGAACGGACGGCACCTCCGCGTTCAACACACGTACGGCTTGATGACGCCTTCACCTCCTCGATCCAGCGAGCGATGGTGAAGTAGTAGATGAGTTCCGGCAGCACGACGGCGTGGTGATGGTGGTGAGGAACAATCTCTGCAGGGCTTCGCCAAGCACTACGGAGATTATGACGGGAGAACTAGAGGGTTAGGGTTGCCGACACACGGCTTGGGAAATCTTGATGTGTCCCGTGTGCTAGCCCTGCCCCTCTATTTATATGTTGAGCCTTGGGGTCTAAACTTGGAGTAAAAGCCTTCTCCAGGTCGGTTTTGCCCGCACAAGGTCGGTTTGGCCCGCAGGGAAAGAGTCCAACTCGGATCCCTGCAGTACCGCGCACAAGCGGTAGTACCGCTCACGAGCGGTAGTACCGCTTGAGCGGTAGTATCGCTTCATACAAGCGGTAGTACCGCTTACGCGGTAGTACTGCCTTACCAGCGGTAGTACCGCTTAAGGCAGCAGCAAAACTTCCTTTTGCACTTTCCAATACCTCGTGGGCTTTACCCCTTTGGTTCATATAAAGTGTTGCTGCACCCGAACACTTCGGTAAACATCCGGAACCTCTTCCGGTGAATTCTGGAACCCTTCCGGAGATCAAAACACTATTATCACATATATCAATCTTTACCTCCGGACTCTTCCGGAGATCCTCGTCATGTCCGGGATCTTATCCGGGACTCCGAACAACCTTCGGTCACCAACAAAATAACTCAACTATACTAATCGTCACCAAACGTTAAGTGTGTAGACCCTGCGGGTTCGAGAACTATGTAGACATGACCGAGACACCTCTACGATCAATAACCAATAGCGGGACCTGGATGCCCATATTGGCTCCTACATATTCTATGAAGATCTTTATCGGTCAAACCTCTATGTCAAGGATTCAGTTAATCCCGTATACTGTTCCCTTTGTTCTTCGGTATGTTACTTGCCCGAGATTCGATCGTCGGTATCTCTATACCTAGTTCAATCTCGTTACCGGCAAGTCTCTTTACTCGTTCCGTAATACAAGATCTCGTGGCTAACACTTTAGTCACATTGCTTGCAAGGCTCATTGTGATGTTGTATTACCGAGTGGGCCCTGAGATACCTCTCCGTCACACGGAGTAACAAATCCCAGTCTTGATCCATGCCAACCCAACAGACACCCTCGGAGATACCTGTAGAGCACCTTTATAGTCACCCAGTTACGTTGCGACGTTTGATACACACAAGGTACTCCTCCGATGTCAGGGAGTTGCATGATCTCATGGTCATAGGAACAGATACTTGACATGCAGAAAACAATAGCAATAAACTGACACGATCATATGCTACGTTTACAGTTTGGGTCTTATCCATCACATCATTCTCCTAATGATGTGATCCCGTTATCAAATGACATCTCATGTCCATGGCCAGGAAACCTTCACCATCTTTTGATCAATGAGCTAGTCAACTAGAGGCTTTCTAGGGACACAGTGTTGTCTATGTACCCACACATGTATTTGAGTTTCCAATCAATACAATTATAGCATGGATAATAAACGATTATCATGAACAAGGAAATATAATAATAACCAATTTATTATTGCCTCTAGGGCATATTTCCAACAGGTAGCCCAATCCTTTTGTGGCAAAGGACAGGCCAGAACAGTCTCTAGTAATAGGCAAAGTGTTCTTGAGGGTACACAGGAATTTCATCTAGTCACTTTTATCATGTTGGTTTGGTTCGTGTTCGCTACTTTGATAATTTGATATGTGGGTGGACCGGTGCTTGGGTGTTGTTCTTACTTGAACAACCTCCCACTTATGATTAACCCCCTCGCAAGCATCCGCAACTACGAGAAAAGTATTAAGATAAAATCTAACCATAGCATTAAACGTTTGGATCCAAATCAGCCCCTTACGAAGTAGCGCATAAACTAGGGTTTAAGCTTATGCCACTCTAGCAACCCATCATCTAATAACTACTCCACAATGCATTCCCTTAGGCCCAAAGATGGTGAAGTGTCATGTAGTCGACGTTCACATGACACCACTAAGGGAATCACAACATACATATCATCAAAATATCGAACACATATCAAATTCACATGATAACTTGCAACATGACTTCTCCCGTGACCTCAAGAACAAAGGTAAGTACTCACAAATAATATTCATGCTCAAAATCAGAGGGGTATTGAATAGCATAATGGATCTGAACATATAATCTTCCACCAAATAAACCATATAGTAATCAACTACAAGATGTAATCAACACTACTAGTCACCCACAGGTACCAATCTGAGGTTCCGGTACAAAGATTCAACACAAGAGATGAACTAGGGTTTGAGAGGAGATGGTGATGTTGAAGATGTTGATGCAGATTGGCCTCCTAAAGATGAGAGGGGTGTTGGTGATGATGATGGCTTCGATTTCCCCCTCCGGGAGGGAAGTTCCCCCGGCGAAATCACTCCGCCGAAGGGCAAAAGTGTTGTTGCCCAAGTTTTGCCTCGAGACGGCGGCGCTCCGTCCCGAAAGTCCTCTCCTTATTTTTTCTAGGTCAAAAGACCCTATATACCAGAAGATGGGCACCGGAGGTGGGCCGAGGAGGGCACAATCCACCAGGGCGCGCCTGGGGGCCTGGCGCGCCCTGGTGTCTTGTGCCCACCAGTAGTTCTCCGTAAAGTTTCAGCTTCATTGGAGATGTGCAGAATAGGTATCTCTGATGTGTTTTTTCATGTCCAGAATTCCAGCTGCCGGTATTCTCCCTCTTTGTGTAAACCTTGCATATTATGAGAGAAAAGGCATTAGAATCACTCCCTAAAGCATTATTATTCAACAAAACATAATAAATAACAGTAGGAAATCATGATGCAAAATGGACGTATCAGTAAGCCGCAACAACCTTAATTAGATACCCGTTTTGGTGAATTCTATGCTCTCACTAGAGTGCGGACGTCCTGAACCCATGGCATATGAATCCACTTTTTAAAAATGCATGTAAGACACGTTTTAAAATGTCAAAAAAAAATTGAAACAAAATTTCACACATACATTTTCGCAACATTTGTGTGTGGCACAAAGTTTGTGGAAAAACTCTTTTTATTTTGCCTCCATGAAAATGGCAAATTTAAGTGCTTCTAAATAGTGTTCCACAAGACATTTTTTTGTCTTTTTTGCATAGGCAAAAAAATGTTATTTTCCGTGAAACTCTTTGCGCGCCCATATATATAATGTGAAAATGTATGTGTGAAACTTTTTTCAGATTTTTTGTTCATTTCTAAATGAGTTTTTCGAAGTGGATTCATATGCCCATGGGTTCATCCATGTACTTTCCACTCTCACAACTTATATGTTTATTTGTTGTAACCAAACCATCCAAAGGCTACATGCCATGTTTCTTTTCACCTAATTGTTTATGTTGAATTTGCATATGCCATTGCTCTTTTCATGCCTGCGCAACTTGTTGTGTATCATCTAGTAACCATAAGTATGCATGTTGTTCAAGTAAGAACAACACACTAATATGGGTTCTACCACACACTACAATTATCAAGGCGATGAACTTTAACTCAATTGAGCCAGATGAAAACAACTTGGTGATTTTCCCGTGTGTCCTCGAGAGCGATTTTGATCCCTATAAGTAATACAACCTGCTTAGCCTTAAAATAATTAAGGATTGGCCCACTTGTTGCACCATTACACTTTTTATTACAACCCATCAAACAATCTTTGCAGCTTTTATAGTGATTATATTCTGGTTAACCAATTCATTTTTCTCCTCGTTAAACTCGTCACTCTTACATGTGCATGGCAGATCAACCACTGCTAGACGATGGCGTTGGCGCGGGGTGCATGGAATAGGATACAAAGGTGATTTAGCGGAGGAAAGGTAAACCCTAGAAACTAATTTAATTTTGTGTCAATACACACAGACATAAGCCCATTTTACACGTTAGGCCCATTGTCTTATCAAACCTCCTCAGAACCCATAACGGCCCAGATAACCCGTGCGCCCGCGGCTGGACCATAACGGCCCACTCTACTTCTCCGCGACGCCCCCACCTATAAAACAAACTCCACACATCTTCCGACCAAAAACCCTACCCCTCGAGCAACCGCGTCGCCGCCGCCGCCGCTCCCCAGCGTTCGGGTTGCTCGCCGCCGGCCAGCTCGTGCCGCGACTCAGCCATGAAGGTACGCGCTGCTCTTCACCTCCCGACGCGCGCAGATGTGATTCGTGCCTGTCCGATGCCTTATTCGTGTGGTTCTTGCGTTGGTTTCAGTTGAACATCGCGAACCCCACCACGGGGTGCCAGAAGAAGGTGGAGATCGATGACGACCAGAAGCTGTGAGTGTTTCTCATCTCCGATTTAGATCCGCATCGTGGAATCGCCATACTTGATTGCGTTTCTGTCTGTTTCCACTTTGTTGGACTCGTGAATGCTGTAGTCTTGTGCATCTAGTCATGTTACTCTGTTAAATTGGATGGTGCGGAACCATTATCTGTGATATGCGTGGGTTAATATGACGCTCTTATAATTGTTATGGTGCGATTAGGATCGTGTTAAACGGTTGCTGTTGGACCGGACTAGAAAAGAAGTTATTTTAGCGTTATAAACAGTGGTACCTTGTGACAGAGGTTACTACCTTTGTGGATGTTCAAATGTAGTTTCAAGTTGCATTCTCCTACTTTGAGCGACAGATAAATGCACATTTAGACTGCTTACTCTTAACTTGTAAATATGTATTCTAGGTAGCACGCGCACAACATTAGTAGTTATTGTTGGAGGGCTAAGCACAGTACAACCTCCCACATTCTTAACAAAGATTAACAAACAGTGGTTTTCAAAAAAACTTGGGATGCTAAGTACTGATTAGTTTTCGGTGAAACAGAGGAAACTATGGACCCTGTAATGCCATGGACAAGATGGAACTGTTTTTCAACTGCTTCAAAAATGTGACAGATGATGCCATGCCATGATGCAATTAGCTGTTTTGGTGGACAAATGCTGTAACAGAACAAAGTAGTTTACTTCTGAAACCACCATAATAAGCAGGCTTTAGTGGTTAATGATGAGTATATTTGAGTTTGTTGACTGACAATTTTTTCCAGTTGGAATGTACTCTTTACATTTTTTGTTTGGATATCTAACATTTTGGTATGAACTACAGACGGAACCTTTATGACAAGAGGATCTCCCAGGAGGTTGTTGGTGATCTTCTGGGTGAGGTAATCTACTGGCAAAGTATTTCATGGCAACATATTTCATGATACATAACACTTCAGCTGATGTTTTCATAGTTTTGATCAAAGATATCTGTCATTTCCTGTATTTTCAGGAATTCAAGGGTTATATCTTCAAGATCATGGGTGGCTGTGATAAGCAGGGTTTCCCGATGAAGCAAGGAGTGCTAACTTCTGGGCGTGTCCGCCTTCTGCTTCACAGGGGTATAACTTTATTTCAATGGTACTTCTTACCTACAATCTTTCTCTCTTGAATCAAACTCTTACCTGCATCTCTTTTACGTCAATGATGCAGGCACACCTTGCTTCCGTGGTTTCGGCAGGCGTAATGGTGAGCGCAGGAGGAAGTCTGTCCGTGGTTGCATTGTCAGCCAAGACCTGTCTGTTATCAACTTGGTGATTGTCAAGAAGGGTGAGAATGATCTGCCCGGTCTTACTGACACTGAGAAGCCCAGGATGAGGGGACCCAAGAGGGCTTCCAAGATCAAGAAGCTCTTCAACCTTGGCAAGGATGATGATGTCCGCAGCTACGTCAACACGTACCGCAGGACCTTCCTGAACAAGAAGGGTGAGCTCTCAACTGTGTTAGTTTACTACTGCATTAGCCCTATTCTTGTTCCATACTGGATCCTGCTGTGTTATTCTGTCCTCTTTCGCTTCTCAAGGAAAATTATTATTTCCTTGTAGTATCATAGTGCTTGTGAACTCTGTCTGAGCAGTTTTGTGTCTCTCGCTTACCTCTTCCTTACCTAGATCATATTGTTTGTTATTTCCAGGCAAGAAGGTGAGCAAGGCTCCCAAGATCCAGCGTCTTGTGACTCCCTTGACCCTCCAGAGGAAGCGTGCCAGAATCGCCGACAAGAAGAAGAGGATCGCAAAGAAGAAGTCAGAGGCTGCAGAGTACCAGAAGCTGCTTGCACAGAGGCTGAAGGAGCAGAGGGACCGCCGGAGCGAGAGCATGGCCAAGAGGAGGTCAAAGCTGTCTGCTGCCACCAAGGCTCCCGCTGTCTCTGCTTAAGATGTTTACAGTCTTTCGTTATTAGTTATAATGGCAAAAGAGTTTCAAGCACTTTGTTGGATGATATGAATCTAGCTGCTACTTTAAGCGTTGTTGAGTTGTAATTGATGCTGTTTTGCGTGAACAAGGGTACCTTATCGTCAGGAGATTGTTGCTGAATGAACAAATTTGCGTGAACTTGGGTAATTGATGCAGTTTTGTGTGAGCATGGAATCTTATCAGCAGGTACTTGTTACTCTAGTTCTATGGTGGTTCAGGTAGTATCAGTCACTTAACATGGTTCAGTACTTTAATTTGTTCCATTTAAAATCTGAATTTACTAGTGCTGTTTTCATACATCCTGACTGAAATCTGTCCTAGATGATTCCTACAGGTAAATTATCCTGCATTTGCGTTCTAGACGTTATAATAATGAAGTGGTGATGAAGCCGTGAAGAGGGGCAAAGATTCCCTTCTTGAAAATCGGCAGTGCGTGTTTGCAATACAGTTGGGGATTAGTTGGATCTTTGATGAGTCATTTTTATTTTTTGAAAGGAATTGGGATGAGTGTTCTAGAGGTTCACAGCCTTGAGGCAATCACCCCTCAAAAAAAAAATAAACCTTGAGGCAATCAATCTTATGTGAAAGAACCAAAAGTTTGTACAAAGGCAGGTGATTGCATTTTTGGTCAAAATCAACCCAGAGCTGGGCTTGTTCGCACGACTTCCTCTCGTTTCCTCCCCTAACCTAGGCGGTTAGGACAAACAAAACCCTCTTAAGACTTTATCGGCGAGCATGTGGATTTGCCTCGGGAATGCCGGTGCCTTTGTTCTGGTTAGTAGTTTAGGTTAGGATTGTTTAGTCCTCGTGGGTGCGGCGTTTTGGCGGATGTCACATTTCTTCTTCGTGTTTGTCTTCCGGGCTTAGACCCCCCTCGTTTTCGTCCGTTTGGTTAGGGTTTCTCGTCATGTGACGAGATTTGGTGTAGTGTTTTAGATCTATGCAAGAGTTTTAATGATGACGGTTGTGGCTCTAGGGCGCTAGTCCTCGGAGACACGTGCACGAATACTTTCCGGCTGTCACCGACAAGATCAGGTCGGCTCCAGTAGGGGAGTAGCGACAACAGAGCGTTGACGACTTGTTCTGGTGGCACTGGTGGTCGTTCGGTGGTCTCGGAATCTCAATTTAATTTTATTATTTTTGAGATTCTTTGTAATTCTTGTGAACTATGTTGCAAGTTTCACTTCTGACTTGCATGTTTAGTCTGCACTAAGGCAACCAGAAATACAGAAGCTAAGCTGATTTTAAAAAATGTCTATTAACCTCCTCCTCTTCTAGATCATACATTTGACCCTACACCGTCCTTAACTGAGTCATCTTCCTCCTCCTCATGGCAGTTTAACTATGCGGTCATCCTGAATTTTCCTAAGGGGCGGTCCATTCTTCCATTGGTATAAGTTACCTGACTTCCTTCCTTCTTTCGCATTTCTTTGTCGGGTTCTGATCGGTTCTTATTAATCCAACTTTAACACAAACCCTGATGTTGGTTAGATATATGCATGGACTCAAGATCTAACAAGTACTCATCCATGAAGAAATTAAAAAACGAGATGTGATTAACACTTTAGACTAGTTTATGTTCTTTATACCGAGTATGTTCAAGAAAAAACTACCACAACTAGATGCCACAATCGGGCCTAGTTATCGGCTCGAATCACCCCGCTCTTTCCCCCAACCTGGGTCATTTTCAATCGCCGTGTTCTTTGTTTTGGAGATTGAGATGCCACGGGAGAGGAAAAGATTCTACTACCTGTTCATGAATGATATCTGCGTGCAATTCAATGTTCAATCTAGCAAGCCAAACTATCCTAGCCCAGTTGTTCGAATTTTGACAACAAAAATTAAATCCCAAGGAAGAACAGCTCAATTCACTATTTAATCATGCAAATGTCAAACAAGTGAACCATCAAAATTAACATCAAGGATAATATTGATGAAGGACTTAAATTAGGAAATACTCAAACGGAGCAAATAAGTAATGAGCAGATTATATGGCCGATAATACTGGTTGCTCACGCCACTACTTGAGTAGAAACCAAGATAGAACTCTAAAAAAACTGGTGACGATAGAGTACTCATCATGTTCATGGCAAACTGCATCAAGTACAAACACAGGAAAGCTACTCCAGTAACAAAACTTCTGACGATAAAGTACCCATGTTCACGCAAAACTGCATCAATTACCAACCCAAGAAAACTGAAAGTAGCGGGTAGATTTTTCCAACAAAGTGCGAAGGACTGTAACCATCTTAAGCAGAGGCAGCAGGAGCCTTGGTGGCAGCAGACAGCTTCGACCTCCTCTTGGCCATGCTCTCGCTCCGGCGGTCCCTCTGCTCCTTCAGCCTCTGTGCAAGCAGCTTCTGGTACTCCGCAGCCTCGGACTTCTTCTTGGCGATCCTCTTCTTCTTGTCTGCGATTCTGGCGCGCTTCCTCTGGAGGGTCAAGGGCGTCACGAGACGCTGGATCTTGGGAGCCTTGCTCACCTTCTTGCCTGGAAATAACAAACAGTATGGTCTAGGTAAGAAAGAAGTAAAACGAGAGACACAAAACTGCTCAGATAAGCGAAACGATAACTCTCCTTGAGGAAAGTGGAAGAGGGCAAAATAACACAGCAGGATCCACGATGGAACAAGAATAGGGCTAATGCAGTAAACTAACGCAGTTGAAAGCTCACCCTTCTTGTTAAGGAAGGTCCTGCGGTATGTGTTGACATAGCTGCGGACATCATCATCCTTGCCAAGGTTGAAGAGCTTCTTGATCTTGGAAGCCCTCTTGGGTCCCCTCATCCTGGGCTTCTCAGTGTCAGTAAGGCCTGGCAGATCATTCTCACCCTTCTTGACAATCACCAAGTTGATAACAGATAGGTCTTGGCTGACAATGCAACCACGGACAGACTTCCTCCTGCGCTCACCATTACGCCTGCCGAAACCACGGAAGCAAGGTGTGCCTGCATCATGGACGCAACAGAGATGCAGGTAAGAGTTTGATTCAAGAGGGAAAGATTGTAGGTAAGAAGTACCATTGAAATAAAGTTATACCCCTGTGAAGCAGAAGGCGGACACGCCCAGAAGTCAGCACTCCTTGCTTCATCGGGAAACCCTGCTTATCGCAGCCACCCATGATCTTGAAGATATAGCCCTTGAATTCCTGAAAATACATGAAATGACAGATATGTTTGATCAAAACTATCAAAACATCAGCTGAAGGGTTATGTATCATGAAATGTGTTGGCAGTAGATTACCTCACCCAGAAGATCACCAGATACCTCCTGGGAGATTCTCTTGTCATAAAGGTTACGCCTGTAGTTCATACCAAAATGTTAGATAACCAAACAAAAAATGGAAAGAGTAAACTCCCACGGGAATATTTCAGCAATCAACATACATTAATATACTGATACTGATCATTAGCCACTTAAAGCCTGCTTATGGTGATTTCAGAAGTGAACTACTTTGTTTTATCACATTGTCAACATAATACGTATACTTAAAACAGCTAATTGCCTAACTTCAGGGCATCATCTGTGATATTTTTGAAGCAGTTCAAAAACAGTTCAGCCTTGTTCATTGCATCACAGGTCCACTGTTCCCTATGTTTCTTTACAAACTAATCAGTACTGAGCATCACAAGATAGTTGAAACCATTCGTGGTTAATCAGGTTATAAAAAATGTGGAAGAGGTTCGATATGAGTCGCCATCTAATATTGCTGTGCGTTTGCTAACTCAAATACATATATACAGTACAATTGAAGAGTAAACAGTCTAATTGTACATTTATCTGCAGCATAAAGTAGGAAAATCTACATAGTGTGCGAAATGCAACTTGAAACTACATTTGGACATCAAAACAAAGTAGTAGCCTCTCTGCCAAGGTATCACATAAAAGGCATTTATTGTTACAAGAACACCATCCGTGAACACTCGGAGCACTTCAATTCTTAGACCCGGCGAACATCAAACGTTTAACACTATACTAATCGCGCCATAACATTGATACGAGCGTCTTATTAACAGACGCAATCACAAGTAATGGTCCCGCACCACATGCCAAGTATTAGACGCAAAACTACAGCATTCACGAGCCCACCGTAGTCCAAACAAATACGCTGAACAGAAGCACCACTTCCCAAAGAGCAATCAAGCATGGAGATTACACGGCGCGAATCTGAATGGCGAACGGGGGGGATGAGAAACACACTCACAGCTTCTGGTCGTCGTCGATCTCGACCTTCTTCTGGCACCCCGTGGTGGGGTTCGCGATGTTCAGCTGAAACCAACGCAAAAACGACAGGAATCAGGCATCGGACGGGCACAGATCGCATCTGCGCGCACCGGGAGGTGAGGAGATAGCAGTCACGGATCACATATGCGCGCATCGGAAGGAGGAGAGCAGCGCGTACCTTCATGGTGGAGTCGCGGCACGAGCTCGCCGGCGGCGAGCAACCCGAACGCTGGGTGGAGCGGCGGCGGCGGCGCGGTTGCTCGAGGGGTAGGGTTTTGGGCGAAGAGAGTGCGGCGGAAATGTGCGGAGCTTCTTATATAGGTGGGGGCGTTGAGTGGGCCGCTATTGTCCAGCCACGGGCTCCGAGGTTGGTCTGGGCCCGAAGTGTAAAATGGGCTTGTGCCCGAATATATGTTTCAACAACACTTGGGAGTTCCCCTTTCTTCAAAAAAAAAAAAAAAACTTGGGAGTTCCCCTAAGAAAAAAACACTTGGGAGCGGCACGTTCTCAAGGAATTAATTCATCAACCGATCCATCTTCCTCTTAGAAAAACGATTGTTTGTTGTTTACTTGTTGCCCACATGTTTCTGAATAAATAGATGATATCCGCACGTTGGTACAGGAATCGATTGCAATACATTTCAATGGAAATTGATTATGTAAAATATTAATATTTAGATTAACTAGGAAATATGTCCATGCGTTACAGCGGGAGAACAAACCACGTAAGGCTTGTGTAGACATGGTAGATATCTCAAGCACTTGTTAGACCCTACTCGACCTATTTTGATAAATCGTGCACCTCACTTTTATCCATCCCAATACATGGTTTGTTCCATGACCTAAAATGATGAAACCAGACCAGATGGAATTGTGCATGGTTATGAATTAAATCATACTTTGCTCAAGAAAAGTGAACTCAGCCTTGACCCAATTTAGTGGTGAGATGTTAGGACACGGGGATCCAACATTATTGGTGGAGCACAGAGGGCGATGCATAAAAAAATAATGGAGCACAAAGGTCAATGCAGAAACTTTTCCTTCTTGAGATGTAGTCGGCCTTCCCTCCGAGGTCATGCTTGTGTCGCATGCTTGGAGGCAGCGAGCATGCTGCTGAGCTCGGCCTCGAAGGCTGCCCCGCCGCGCCTCGTACTCCCTAAGTAGTGATCTAAACACTCTTATATTTCTTTACGTCTGCACAATTGGTAAAACTGAAACATACCTGACGACGAAACAAGGATGCACTATACGGTAGAAGAGCGGGAGTAATGACTTTCCGGTTATATCCACGTGAAAGATTGGCATTTCAACATATACCGCAATGCTTCGCAACCATAATTTTCAAAAGAAGACAAAAATATGAATTCAAGCTAATGTAATCACAGCCTCTTTGCTGTTGAATCCAGAATTCTAAAGTTACCATGGCAAAATTAAACTGCGCCTCAGTAATCTAAGCAACCCAATAGTTCTAGCACGCAAAGGTTGGACGAATGAATGCCCATGCACGGTGCACAGCCAATGTAGGTGAAACTTGACAAATAGTACGACATAGCGACACAATCCCCTGGTTCAAATTGTTAGATGTGTATAGTCCCTTTTCTGTATATCCCCAGTGTATAAGGGGTTTTCTGCAGTTCTACCTCACATGTATATGTACTGGCCTTTGGCCCCTGTGAATGTTAGTTGCTCATTCCTAACATGGTATCAGATGCTTAGGTTCTCTCCCACCCCGCACGCCGCAGCTCCGTGCCTCCCGTCGCCGGCCATTCTCTCCCTCGTCGCCGGCCACCTCCTCCCCCGTCGCCGGCCACCTCCTCCGCGGCAGCCGCCGGCCTTCCGCGCCTCCCTTGCGCCCGGCCGAAGGCCTGCAGCTGCTCCCGCAGCTGCTCTGCCGTCGCACGTCGCGCCGTGACCAGGGACGCGCCCAGCCCGCGCCCCGGCTGCGCCCCGGCCGCGTCCCGCCCGAGCCCCGGACGCGCCCCGGCCGCGCCCAGCCTGCCCCGCCCGGCGCTGCGTCGGTGCTCCTCCCGCTGCCGCCGGTGCCCCGCCCTCCTCCTGCCACCACCGGTCGCCGCCTGCCGTCGCCTGGCCGGCCCTCCTCCTGCCTCCACCGGCCGCCGCCTGCAGCCGCCGCGCCCGGCTGCTGGTGCCTTGCGGCTGGCTGCCCCGCCTCCCTGCCTCGCCCGTGCCGCTGCGTGCGAGCGCCCCACGGTAGTACCGCTTAAGCGGTACTTCCGCTGTGCATCACGGTAGTACCGCTTAAAGCGGTACTTCCGCTGTGGTCTGCCGCTGTAGTACCGTGCAAGTCGGTTAAAAAAAAAACAGAGAGCTCCTCATGTCCGCTTCAGGCTACGTTGCTGTTCCTCGGTGCTCGGTGATCTTCGATGGCACCAACTATGCTGAGTTTGCGGGCTTCATGCGGATCCACATGCGCGGCCTTCTCCTGTGGGGCGTTCTCTCTGGCGAGGTCCCCTGCCCGCCTTGCCCTGTCGCTCCCGTGGCTCCTACCCCACCGGTGCCGCCTGTTCTTGCTGCTGGTGCTTCCCAGGCTGATCGGGATGCAGCCAAGGCTCTCGATGATGCTGCGGTGGATGCTTATGATCAGCAGGTATCAGCCTATTCTGATGCTCTGTCTCTCTACCGGGATGCTCTGTCTGCTTACACTCAGCGGTGCAATGATGATGCTCGGGCTGCTGCTGTTCTCACTGCTAGTGTCCTACCTCAGTTTGCTTCGGAGTTCATGAGCCTCGGTACTGTTGCAGCGATGTGGTCTTACCTCTGTCAGCGCTATCAGCCCTCTAGTGATGCGCTCTACTTATCTGTGGTGCGTCAGGAGCACGCCCTTCAGCAGGGTGACTCTTCTGTTGATGAGTTCTACACACAGAGTTCTGCCATCTGGCGCCAACTTGACTCTCTTCGGACAGTTGTTTGTGGAACTTGCCGTTGCTGCCAGACTATGAGGTCCGACTTGGAGTTTCAGCGTGTCCATGAGTTCTTATCTCGCCTCCGTTCCGAGTTTGAGCCTCGACGCGCTCACTTGCTTGCTCGTGGTCGTGTTCCTATCTCGGAGGTACTTGCTGAGCTTCGTGCTGAGGAGACCCGCCTCCGCTCTGCTGGGTTGCTTGCTGTTCCCTCTGTGTTGGCTGCTCGAGCTCCTGTGTCGTCTGCTCGTCTCACCGCTCCACCGCTTCTGCCCACACCTTCGGGGGGGGGGGGGGGTCGCCCTCCTTCTGCTGAGAAGGGCCGATCGCGCCGTGACACTTTCTGTGGCTACTGCTCCAGGCAAGGTCACCCAGAGTCTGATTGCCGCCAGAAACAGCGAGACCAGAGGCGCTCTTCTTCCAGTGGGACTCATGCGTCTCCCTCGACTCCGTCACTCACTGACCAGGATATTATGCGACTCAAGCGCATGCTGGCTTCCTCTGGTTCTTCCTCGACGGGTTCTGTTGCTGCTGTGACTGCCACCACCACTCCGCCCTCGCCGGAGCCTACTCAGTCAGGTACATCCTCGTGGGTTCTGGATTCTGGAGCTTCCTTTCATATGTCCTCTGATTCTTCTGCTTTATCTTCCCTTCGCCCTCTTGATTTTCCTCTTAATGTTCTCACTGCCGATGGCACACCTCTTCCTGTTGCTAGTCGTGGCATTCTTTCTACTCCATCTTTTTCTGTTCCTAGTGTTTCTCATGTTCCTCGTCTTACCATGAATCTTTTTTCCGCTGCCCAACTTACTGATTCTGGTTGTCGTGTCATTCTTGATACCGACTCTTGCTCCATTCAGGATCGTCGCACCAAGGCTTTGGTTGGTGCTGGCCCCCGGCGCCGTGAGTCAGAGGGCCTTTGGGAGGTTGACTGGCTTTGTGTTCCTTCCGCTGCCACCACTTCTGCCAGCTCTCATGCTCTTGCTGCCTCTTCGGCTGCGTCCTTCCAGCAGTGGCATCATCGCCTTGGTCACATCTGTGGCTCTCGCTTGTCTTCTTTAGTTCGTCAGGGCCTCTTAGGGTCTGTATCTGGAGATGTCTCCTTACATTGTAATGGTTGCAGACTTGGCAAACAGACCCAGTTACCTTATCCCACCAGTGAGTCCGTATCTCAGCATCCTTTTGACTTAGTTCATTCTGATGTCTGGGGTCCTGCTCCCTTTGATTCGAAAGGTGGTCATCGCTACTATGTTTTGTTTATTGATGATTTCTCTCGCTACACTTGGCTCTACTTCATGAAATCTCGTAGCGAGGTTCTCTCTATATACAAACGATTTGCTGCCATGGTTCACACCCAGTTTTCCACGCCCATTCGTACTTTTCGTGCTGACTCCTCTGGAGAGTATATCTCCCAGCTGTTGCGTGGTTTTCTCGCGGAACAGGGTACTCTTGCCCAGTTCTCATGTCCTGGTGCTCATGCTCAGAATGGCGTTGCTGAACGTAAGCATCGTCATCTGCTTGAGACGGCTCGTGCGCTGATGATTGCCGCTTCTCTTTCACCCCACTTTTGGGCTGAGGCTATTTCTGCATCCACCTATCTCATCAACATTCAGCCCTCGACTGCTCTGGAGGGTGGTATTCCTATGGAGTGTCTCACTGGTCGATCTCATGACTACTCAGCTCTTCGTATGTTTGGATGTGTGTGCTATGTCCTGCTTGCCCCGCGAGAACGCACCAAACTGACGGCTCAGTCGGTTGAGTGTGTTTTCCTTGGCTACAGTGATGAGCACAAGGGCTATCGTTGTTGGGACCCTGTTGGTCGTCGCTTGCGCATCTCGCGTGATGTGACCTTTGATGAGTCTCGCTCTTACTACCCCCGCCCTTCCTCCTCGAGTTTCTCTGTGGACGATATTTCTTTCCTTCTCCTTCTTGATACATCCTCCTCTGTGCCTCAGGTCTCTCCCCTTCCTCAGACCCGTCTCACTCTTCCTCACATGCCACCGACACCACACTCCCCTCCATCCTCCTCTCCACCATCCTCTCCGATCCGTCGGCCTCTCTCTCCTTTTCCTCTCCACTACACTCGCCGCCCTCGTGTTGAGGATGATTCTCCTGACACATCTTCCACTTCCGATGTTCCTCCTTCCACGCCTCCACCAGTTCATAATCTCCGTGCTCGACCTCAACCCCCTCTTGATCGCTACTCTCCTGCCAAGTACGGCCTCTCTGTTGTTGCTGAGCCGACTTCCTATCAGGCTGCCCCGACTCAGCCTGAATGGCAGCTTGCGATGGCCCAGGAGCTTGCTGCCCTTGAGCGTTCTGGCACGTGGGATCTGGTTTCCCTTCCTTCTGGTGTTCATCCCATCACATGCAAGTGGGTCTATAAGATTAAGACTCGCTCTGATGGTTCTCTTGAGCGCTACAAAGCTCGTCTTGTGGCTCGTGGTTTTCAGCAGGAACAAGGACGCGATTATGATGAGACTTTCGCTCCTGTGGCCCACATGACCACTGTCCGCACTCTCCTTGCTGTCGCTTCTGTTCGTCATTGGTCTGTCTCTCAGCTTGACGTTCAGAACGCCTTTCTCAATGGTGAGTTGCGTGAGGAGGTCTATATGCAGCCACCCCCAGGGTACTCTGTTCCTGATGGTATGGTCTGCCGACTTCGCCGCTCTCTCTATGGTCTTAAACAGGCCCCTCGTGCCTGGTTCGAGCGGTTCGCCTCTGTCGTGACTGCCGCGGGTTTCTCGTCCAGTGATCATGATCCCGCCTTGTTCGTTCACACGTCTCCTCGTGGTCGGACTCTTCTTCTTCTCTATGTTGATGACATGATCATCACTGGTGACGACTCTGACTACATTGCCTTTGTTAAGGCTCGCCTTCGCGACCAGTTCCTCATGACTGATCTTGGTCCACTTCGCTATTTTCTTGGGATTGAGATCTCCTCGACCTCTGATGGCTTCTATATTTCCCAAGAAAAATATATTCAGGATCTTCTTTCTCGCGCTGCTCTTGGTGATGAGCGCACTGTTGTGACTCCTATGGAGCTCAACGTTCAGCTTCGCGCCTCTGATGGTGACTCTCTTCCTAATCCCACTCGCTATCGTCACCTCGTTGGCAGTCTTGTCTATCTTGCTGTTACGCGTCCTGACATCTCCTATCCTGTCCACATCCTGAGTCAGTTTGTTTCAGCCCCCACCTCTGTCCACTATAGTCATCTCCTCCGTGTTCTACGATATCTTCGTGGCACGATCTCTCGGCGCCTTTTCTTTCCCCGCTCCAGCTCTCTTGAGCTCCAGGCCTACTCTGATGCTACCTGGGCTAGCGATCCCTCTGATTGTCGCTCGCTGTCTGTTTACTGTGTCTTTCTTGGTGGCTCTCTTATTGCCTGGAAGACAAAGAAGCAGACTGCTGTTTCCCGCTCGAGTACAGAGGCTGAGTTATGAGCCATGGCTATGTTGACGGCTGAGGTGATCTGGTTACGGTGGTTACTTGAGGATTTTGGTGTGTCTGCTACCACCTCGACTCCCTTACTGTCAGACAGTGCCGGTGCTATCAGTATTGCGCGTGACCCGGTGAAGCATGAGCTCACCAAGCACATCGGTGTGGATACCCACTTTGTACGTGCTGCTGTGCAGGATGAGGTTCTCGCTCTTCACTATGTGCCCTCTGAGTTACAGCTCGCGGACTTCTTCACGAAGGCACAGACTCGAGCGCAGCATGGGTTCTTTCTCTCCAAACTCAGTGTTGTTGACCCACCATGAGTTTGCGGGGGGGTGTTAGATGTGTATAGTCCCTTTTCTGTATATCCCCAGTGTATAAGGGGTTTTCTGCAGTTCTACCTCACATGTATATGTACTGGCCTTTGGCCCCTGTGAATGTTAGTTGCTCATTCCTAACACAAATATAGTTGTACAAAAACGAAGCCATCAATCAACATCAGACTAGCGGTGTTGTTCACATAACCATGAGGCTTTGACGTCTACTTAAAAAAGGTTACAGTAACACTCCATCTCGCACAGAGAAGTCGAACTCACCCTCAAGAAGTCAAGAGCTGGAAACAACCATGCAGCTGCTCTTCTTTACTTGTCAGTAGTCACCACCACAAATCCAATCACCCGCTGTAGATCAACAGGGGTGTTGCTTGTATGCTCGCTAATAGTAACCGCCAATGCAGAAGCCCTGCTGTCGGATTCATCAGCACCAAAAACAAAAAATCACCACCCATTGTAGGTTGAACTGCTCCATTCTGCTAGATTTTGTAACATAACTTGAGCTTTCAACTAATAAGTATCCTTCCAGATATGTGAAGTTAATCTAGCTGTAACTTCATGACCCATCTAACTGTGATTTTGTAACAGAAAGCAGAATTGGCACTTATCATCAAGACATGGTTTCTTGCATTTAGCAGAGTCAGCACTTATCCTCAAGATATGGTCCCTTGCACTCGTCAACCGTGCATCCAAAGTGGCGATTTTGCTCACGAGTGAACTCTTCTCATCCTCAACAGAGAAAAAGGCTCGTGTCTCAGCAATATTTGATTCATCATCATTAATCAAAGCTTCTTTGAAAGATTGCAATGCTGTGATAAGGATAGAACTAGGCTCCTCTTTTCTAACACGACCATCATCTGCAACACAAATTTTAGTAACTTCAGCTTCTGAACCATCCTGTCAAAAAGAAGAATAAAGTGTACTCCCTCTGTAAGGAAATATAAGATGTTTTAGATCACTAGTTTAGTGACCTAAAACGTCTTATATTTCCTTACAGAGGAAGTACATAAGAATTCAAGTGTTTATGCAAGGCTATAGAATCTAATGATACAGATCAACCTTTTATCTTCAACACAAGCAACAAAAGTAAAATGCTTCACAATAGCCATCTCGTAGTAGTTACCAGTTATCATGGAGTCTTTTAGTGCACAAATTTTCCAAACAAAAATATTAGCAGTGCAGAGATTTCTAACCCTGTGCTTAGTCTGCACAAAACCTTGTGGTAAAAAAAAATGAAAATACACTAACGGTGATAACAAATCAGATACGTCATGTATCTGAAATTAAGTGTTTGATAACAGATTTAACACGACTACGGTAATCCAGTGCTCTACAGTAACATAACATTATACAATCTAGAGACCAAATCAGTAGGAAGAAACTTCACCGACATCATCCCACATAAGCATGGGCTCACCTTGCTGTGTACCAAACAAGGAGGCCAAGGCATGACATAGGGATGGACACAAACATAACTCTGATACTGGCCCTCATAGAGCTGATGCAGCTCTGCTGTCTCCAGGCAAAATGATAAGATCCACTCGGGAGAAATACTATAGTTCTGGCACCCAGCATTCACATGACAGTAGATGGACAGGTATACAAAGCCATCAATGACAGACAAAATTCTTGCTTGAGCATGAACACTACCATTGAACACTTGATGGCCTCAAGGATCGTGCGCAATGGAAACAACTTGTCCAACATCCATCTCTCCACACCATCACTATAGGATCGGACGGGCACCAAGGGGAGGGGTAGACCGGGACCGCGTCCATCTCGCGCTCAACGAAGAAGGCGAGGAGCGGCGGCGCGCGGAGCGAGCGGAAGCGGTGGCGGAAGGCGGGGGACGAGCGGACGGCGCGGAGGAAGGCGCGGCAGGTGAAGGCGGCGCGGGCGAGGTTCGGGAGGTCGGGGAGGCGGGCGAAGATCTCGCGGAGCAGGTCGTCGCCGAGGGCGCATATGGTGGTCCGAGCGGGTGGCAGGGGTCTCGCCGGCGGCGGCGATGGTGGGGAGGACATGGCTGGTTCGAATGGGAGCTCTCAGAAATGGCGACCTTTTTTTTTTCTGAGACGAGAAATGGCGACCTTAGGGTTGGGAAGAGCACGGTAATTGTGGGCAGGCCCAATTGCTAAAAACTTCCGAAAATTTCGAGAAAACAACTTAGCTTTGTCTTTTTTTTTTGGCAACAACACGTTAATTAGAAAAGTATTCCGAAAAAGTTTGTTTCCTGCAAGAATATGTGAAGTAGAAATTCTTCGCATGATTCCTAAATTTTTTCTGATCCTTTATTTGTACACTTTTCTAATTGCTTTGATAGAAATATTTTTTCATGTGTTCTAGTAGCATTCTTTTTCCATTTTCAGTTATTTTTAGTCATTGCTGTTTTCTCCAAGGAATTTTCTTTCTTATATTTATGTTTGCAAGAACACTAGCTGTTCCAGAAATTTTATTTTCACTCCAAGGTTATCTACTTTATTAGTTTGGTATATTTGTTTATAACAAAAAAAATTGTTCCCACGCTTCCATATGTTCTCGGCAGCCATCATCTTTTGTTCCTTGGATACTTTTTTGTAGAAATAAAGCACATCTTCCCACACAAAAAAAAAACACATCAGGATTTTTGTTCTTGTATTAGTCGTTTTTATTTTCCATGGATAATTGTTGAAACAACAAAAAAATATTCATTTGTTCAGTGTGGCCGTATTTTGGGTTCATTTGTTTGTAAAAGAATCCATGTGATAGTTTCGTATATGAAAAGTTAGTAGGGATCTAGAAAATAGTTTTGTTGGGGTGAAATTTAGACCCTTTTTTTAGTTGGGGGTGACAATTGGACTTGAGAGAAAGAGCTACGGGTACAAAATTGAGATTTTCCAATTAATCATATGCCCATGAAAGAGTGACATTCCAGCACACACCACTATGCCTCTAACTCACGTTGATGTTAGAATTCTAGAGTTGCAATGGGGAAATAAGGCTGCACCATAAAGTTCGACACCCATAGATGGTCAAAAGTTTTTTTTTTCAAAGACGAAAATTCATTCAATCCAAACTTCGCAAAGTTACAATCACAACCCGCATCGTTCATTACAAAAAGGCGTCAAAGTGCAACAAAGAGGAAAAAAACTGCAGGACTTATGCAAGAAAAGGTTGTAATGCTCGCCATCCTTTGGTTAGAGAAGACCAGTTCACTCACAATAATTCAAAACGGTGCCCAGGCCCATCTACATCTGATGAACAGTAAATTTAAATTTTTTTTGAAACTCTTAGGCATCCAAGATGCTCGTGTGCGCAAGGTGTGTGCAAATTTTCGTGGTATACGACCAACTTATCCATTACTGTATCCATGTACTGTAGATCATACTGGGAAAATCCTGCTTTTTATTGTTTTACTTTCTGAAATTGAAAAGAAATATATACAAGCGCCTTCTGTTGACTGAGTAGGAAATTTGCATGGGTTTGTGTAACAATTCTGAGCCCTTCAAATCAAACGGTTCATCTACTGAAGCACTCCATTTTATCTACAGTTTTGTACGAGTTTGGAGTGCTGTGAGCATTGCCGTAGCGTGCCACCACAACCGCTTGCACAGCAGGGGTTTCGCGCGGCACAGGTAATCTTCCTCTCTCTCTAGAACTCAATTTCATCTCTTAGGTGCAAGAGTTTGCATATGTTGGGACTTTTTTTTAGTAGGCTGCATCAGAAGCAAGAGTCAGGGGAAAAAACTCAGAAAAGGTTATGGATAGCTAGAAGCAAGTTACTGTACCTCTACAGCTCCAACCTACTCGAAAACAGAAACTAGGCATTTCGGCGTAATTAAACCACACGAGTAATCAATTACACAGCTCCAGCAACAGAATATTACCGCGGCAAAGTTCCTCAACCCTGTGTTGACTGAATGACACGCAGGCGTGGAAGTTACAGCTAGGCGTCACATTACATGGATGACAGATTGACAACCAAAGATAAATCTGCATCCTTGCAATGAGCATATAATCAGCTCACTTCTTTGGCATTTGTGTCCTCCTCGCTTGTAGTTTCGGTCCTGGTCTCCATTTGCATCGTCGGCTCAATGATGTCAGTACCAACTGCATCTTCACAGCTACTTGTTTGATCATTTAACTTGCAACACTCATCTATGCTTTCAGAGGAGCTCAGCTGCTCCGCCTCTTTGGTGGAGGTAAAGAAGATGCTTCCCTCGTCTTCATCGCCTCCTTTGCTCACTTCCTGACATTCTAGCCTCCTTAAGAAACCTTCTTCGATGTCGCTAAGCGACGGATACTTATCGTCATCGTCGTCGTTGATGGTGTAAGGCAAACGGAACTTAAATGAGGCGTGCCTCCTGGACGAACCAATCAGCTGTTCACTGTCCATTGTCAGGTTGGTGGCCTTGTCCACATTCTTTGGGCTTTCACTACTGTCATTGCCATAATTCTCAGTCCCACTGTCACTGTTATCACCTTGATCATGCTCACGGTCCACCTCATTAAGTCCATCAGATAAAGTTGGCGATGACGAAAATGTCGAATACGATCCTTCATCTTCCTCGCGTTCTCTGAGTGTTTTGAGAACCAGGGTCTTGAGCAAGTTCATGACTTGAACAGCATGCATCAGAGCAGTAAGAGGATCTGACATCTGATTGCAAGAGGAGCATTCGCCTATGTTAGCAACTGTGTCAACGAGAAATGTTTTCACGCAAGGGAAATGTGGCAAGCAGATCGGTACCTGTGTCATATTGGGTGCGAAAACCATGGCGATATTTCGGGCATTCATCTTGTTTGACCCCTCTTCTTCGACAACATCAGCCATGAGCTCTACAACCCAGCTGAGAAGTGCAGCATATGTTACAGGAATATGGCTCACCAGCTCCACACATTGTTCCTCCGTGTTGCAGTTCAGGACTTGCTCCGGTGAGAGGCTATCAAGCACGCCTTCGGGCAGCTCCCTGAACCAGGCCTGAATCGAATCGCACAACATAATTACTCCCTATGTTTTCGCCGGGCAGAAGTACCAAATGTTTGCAAATCCAAAACATATATAATTTAAGGAGACAAAGATAAGCTAAGGGTGTCAGGAAATTGATGGCAATTATCTCATCAGTATCAGAGTAGCATTATTTTCTGTCAGAAAGGTAGTTAATTAGGAGCAGAGCAGTACACTCCTGGGCATAAAATTCATACCAATGGCTCTGCCCATGGAAGATGTTCACTAAGAATTTTATTACACGCTTCTGTGCAGCACAAATCTCATAAACCTATTTATCGAACTCGTTTGGTTTGCACAAAATGAATACAGGGCAATTTGGAAAGTCATTGAGCACTAGAGAGACTGAAAACAATGGGCTCTAGAACCACCTACTAGTAAACAATGAGTACCTTAATCAAGCTAGCGAGGCAGTGGACGTCGATGTCGTCAGGCACGACACCCCTGTTCAGCTGCTCCCTGACATGCTCCTCCTGGCTGTTCTCCGGAGTGATGCGGAAGATCCCTTCTGCCTGCACACATATCATCGATTCCACCCACACAGATTAGTCTAGTCTCTAGTGAACAAATTGGACTTCAGCAACGAACACACTCAGCTATATATTTGCTCGGCTCCAGATAAAATGAAAAGGTTTCAGGAGCAAAGAGGAACAGAGTAAATAATGTGCTTGTGCAGATGTGCTACCTTGAGGCCATCCTGGGAGTAGAGCCTCTCCTGCATGAGCAGGAGGATCTTGGGGACCGAGTTGCCCCTGTCGTCGTAGCCGCACTGCATCGACTCCGGCGACACCCCGAAGACGCTGGCGCTGCAGGCCGGAAAGCACACACATTTATTTGAAATCCGAACCGAATCCTCATCCTCGCCGGGGCACGCACGGCTCAGCAGGCAAGCAATCAATCTAGAAGAAGGAACGGAGCCTGGCCGGCCCGTCTGAGAAGAAGAAGAGGATGAGGAAGCTACCTGGCGCTGGGGGCTGGGCAGGGGATCTGGAGCTCGAACTCGACGGGGAGGCCGAGGAAGCCCTGGAGGCGGTCGAAGGTGACGTGCGCGACGTGGCGGACGTCGGTGGGCCAGCCGATGTCCATCCCCCACCCGCCCCCCGCGCCCGCGCCCGCCGGGTCGTCGACGTCCGCCATCTGGCACGGCAGCGCCACCGACTTGCGCAGCGCGGCGAGCAGCAGCTCCAGCACCTGCCCCTGCCTCTCCTGGTGGTCCGCCTTCCTCTCCCCCACGCCCCCGCCTCCCCCGCAGCCGTTGCCGGCGCTGGAGATGAGCACCACCTCGCCCATCGCGGCCTCCTCCTCCTAGCTGCTGTGATGTGTGGGCAGCGGTGGTGGTGCCTGCTGGTTCTCGAGCTGAGCTGAGCTGAGCTCGAGGAGAGTGACTGGGGGAGTGTGGGCGGTGCTGCGAATTTGAATGGAGGTGGTGGGGGCGTGGAGGGGGGCGCTTTTTTGTTTTGCGTTGGTTGTCGTCCCTCCCCGCGATCTCGATTTCGAATTGGGGATAGGCAGGGGGAGACGCACGTGGGCCCGGGAGCCCAGACAGGTGGGGCCCACCGCCAACGGCTGCCGAATTCAAATGCTAGGTGCTCCAACGACATGGCTGGCTGATCGTTCGTGTGGCCAAGCCGACGCACAGCGTAATCATGTGAATATGTTACCTCTTTATTATCAACACATTGTCTTTTTGATCGCATTATAGACGGCAGAGGCTCATACATACGCATGCACACTCATCCCTATGAACGCACGCACGCACAACCCATCACTATGAACACCTCTGAGAGACTGAATCGGCACATCATCTTGGGATTGACGAAGCCACCACAGACGCCTTCGTAGTCGACGAGAACATCTCTCTCCCACTAGACGCACATCGTCGGAAGGCCTGAAATAAATCAAAGAAAATGCGAGCACCAATGTCAAGTCTGAAGACTAGAGCATATCCAATAGCTGCCATAGGAGGGCACTATTGTTGTTTTGGGTACTTGAGATAAAAAAATTAATAATGTTGCTTCAATAACTGTCCTTGATGCCAAGTTTGCTGCAAAGCATCAAGTGCTGCAAATATAGCGCACTTTGGCTGCCGCCGCAAAACCAAACGCGACCCCCGCGCAGCCCCAACCGCCGCCCGGATGTTTCCCGCGCACGACCGACTCCCCGCCTCCTTCCCTCCGGCCACCGGACCGCCATGGTTGGCTCCTCCTCTGCGAAAGCCGGCCCTGCTGTCGCTCTCGCGCTCCTCACCAAGGCTGGCTCCTCCACAACAGCTCCCCCTCCAGTCGTTCTCCTGTTGCTGCCATGGTCGCTCCTACTCGTCGTAGCGGTTTTGCCGACCCACAAGCAACCATTGCGGCTGTAGTGGATGCGCCGCCTCAAAAGAAGGTCATCATGCCCAAGCCAAGGGGCATCAGCATGAAGAGGCCGTCGTGTGACCCCCCCCCTCGGTTGCTTCAAGGTCAAAGAAGGTGAAGGCCACGTCGGCGGCTGTTGCCGCTACAGCGGTGGTGCATCCTTTTCCTCCCCCCCGTCGCCTTGTCGTCGCTCGTGGAGGAGTCAACGCCCCCCATCGTGACCACGATGGTCGTCCACAACATGTTCGATGAAATGTTTTGTATTGTTTTTGTTTTTTTGTATTTTTTCATGTTGAATGCCACTTTAAATGTTGGAAATAAAGTTTTTGGTGCATATATTCAATTTTGCAATTGTAAGTTGATGTGTGCCTATATTCAATTTTATGTGCATGTAACGTTGATGATGACACCTTTTTGCAGTATGCAAATGAAGATTTTGTCTCTCAAGAATATGAAACACGATATGATGATGAGCTTCTTGACATGGAGGAGGAGGGGTTTCTTGATGCAACGATGAAGACATGTTGTTATCAGTGGCTTTGAGGAAGATTTCTATTGGCGCGGTCATCGAAAGTGAGCAACCAATGAGCACATACTGGATGCGGATGAAAGAGTCCTTTTATGCACACAACAATAGTGGTTGTGGCCGATCGACCGCTTCTCTCCGCCATTGATGGTCCACAATATCCGTGGAATGTCAAAAGTGGTCGGTTTTCTTGACAAATGTGGACCCCAAGTGGTTGCAACCATGATGATAAGGTGATTGTTTGCTAAATTCATCAATTCTTTTCTCAATTGTAGTATGTTTATCATGCTTGCTCGTTTTTGTATATGTGCCTTACTTATTTTCTCAATTATGGTATGTAGCTCATGGTTGCTCAAAGGTTTGTTCCGGAGCAGAGGGAAGAATGGGGACAAGAAGAAGAAAGGAAAAGCATCCATGTTGCACTGTTGTTGGAAGGAGCTTGAAAATGAGGAGAAGTGGAAGAGCCAGGACTTATTTGAAATTCCTAATAAGAGGAAAAACTTGTTGGAAATATCACTATTGTTGTTGTTGATGATGATGCATCAAGTGGCGAGGAAAGAAAAAGGAGCCCTATTCCCAACTCGGTTACCAAGTCAAGTAGGCCGGATGGAAGAAACAATGTGAAGGAAAAAGGAGCAAAGGCCGGAGACAATGATCTTAAGGAATCATGTATTGGAAAAAAATAAACTTTTATTTGAAAAAATGTTAATCAAGCATATGAAAAAATGTTAAATGTCTATAGAAAAAATGTTGATCATACATTAAAAAAATGTTAACCTTGTAAACAAGCATTTTAAAAAATTGTATAAATTTTTTTTGATCATGCATTAAAAAATGTTAAACTTGTATTTACAAATTGTTAATCAAAAGATTAAAAAAAAATGTTAATCAAGAATTTGGAAAAAATGTAAAATGTGTATAGAACAAATGTTAATCCAGTATTTAAAAATGTCGAATGCATGTAGAAAAATGGTGAGAGAGTATTCAATAAATTTTAAACTTGTATTTGGAAATATTAAAAAATGTATTATATATATGCAATGAATGTGTATAAAAAATGAAAACCCCGGAGAAAACACAAAAAAAGAAAAACAAGGACAAAATAAAGAAAATCAAGAAAATAAAAAACAAAAAATAAAGAAGCAATGAAAATGAAAAAAGAAAGAAAGAAAATACCCAATAAAACAAAGAAAGAAACGAAGAAAAACCGATGAAAAAACAGGAAAAATAAATGGAAAACCGCATCTTTTCTTTAACAAAGTCAGGACCGACTAATCTAAGAAAAAACTAACGGCGGCCTAGTGGCTAGCTGCCCTGCGCTGCAACCGGGAGATCCCAGGTTTGTTCCCGTGCAACCCTTTATTCTTTCTAGTCTATTTCGTGCGCGAATGGGCCGGTCAACACTATAGACGCTTCAGAGGAGACCAATGGAAGCCTCTCAATAAGTAAGATATAGCCTTTTCGACGTTTTAGAAGAGGAGCTGCTTTGAAAATGTTCCGTTATGGTTCATTTAAAGCAAACCACACACATAGTGGTCTCTGTTGGATCAATAACAGAAAAAAATTGATCTATTGGGCCGGCTTATTTCGGTCGTTGCTTCCCATCTTTTTTTAATCTTTCCTTGACTGTTTCATCTTTTTTGTGTTTTATTTTTTCTGTTTAATCGATTTCTTACGCATTTTTTATTCTTCTCTTTTTCCTTTTACAGTTTCAAAATGGCAGACCTTTTTTCAGATTTTTTATAATTTTTGAAATCTTGGAATATTTTAAAACTTTGTGAACAATTGTTTAAGCTTGGTACTTTTTCTTAAAAATTTGTGAACAATTTTAAAATTTTCCAACATTTTCTAAAAGTCACAGACATATCTGAAATTTGTGAATATTTTTAAAAATTGGAACCTTTTCAAAATACATAAAATTTTCTAAAATTATTGAACAATTTCATGCATGAATATTATTTGAGTTCATGAACATTTTTAGTTTTGCTAACATTTTTCAAATTCACAATTATTTTTCAAATCCATGAACATTATCCAGGATAGATATGAAGGCAATTCAGGATAGATGTTTTTTTTTTATTTTCATCGGGGGAGGAGAGGAAAGCCCCTCAGCCACCTGAATATATTACGCAAGAGGGAAAAAATCCCTCACCGAGTGAACAGGGTTACAAGGGGGAAGTATGACAGAACAAGAACAGAGAGACCGAGAGACATTTTCCTTAGCCAATCCTAAGGACACCCAGCCAGACGTCAATGTTGCCGCGATCTACAGTCCTAAACCTCCCGCGCCAGAGCACCGCCTCGTCTCGACAGGCTTTGAGGGTGGCAGCAAGAGACGGCAAGCCGTCCCCGAACACCATGGAGTTTCGTCGCTTCCAAAGCCTCCAGCAGCATAGAAGGACGAAGGCAACAGGAGAGGCGGCACCGACCGCGGGGAAGGCATCGAAGAGGTGGAGGTCCTTAACGGACGCTCCCTCCGGCGCCAAGCCGACACACCTCCAAAACTGAACCGTGAAGGGGCAGCCAAAGACGAGGTGGTCCACCGTCTCCAGCTCCGCCACGCAACAGGGGCACCCGGCCTTCTCCACAGTCAGGATGGTCTTGCGAAGAAGCACGTCCCGCATGTGGACGCGCGACATGGTGAGCAGCCAGCAGAAGAACTTGACACGCGAGGGAGCCCGCGTCGACCATAGGAATGTCGCCGTAGCAGCCTCGACACCCCCGAATCGGTGGAGGGCGTATGCCGCGCGAGACGAGAACCGCCCCTTCGGGGCAGCGCAGAGGGTGACGAGCCGAGAGTCCAGAGCCCCACTCACAGGGCACCCCTCCAGGAGCCGTTGGATGGTGACACACTCCCGGGCAGCCAGCGGCGTAAGCCGGGGCACGAGTAATGCCCGCACGCCCCGCCGACGGGCCTCCCACACCGTCACCTCCGGGCAGGTATCGTGAGAAAATAAGGCGGTGAAAGCCACCCGAAGCGGCCCACAAGGAAGCCACCGATCGTTCCAGAACGAAGTCCTCCTCCCATCCCCCACCACCACATTGGAGAGAGACCGGTAGACGGGGAGCAGGGCCTTGAGGGCGCGCCAGTGCTCCCCCTCCAGAGGGGAACGACCGGAGGCCAGAAGCAAGTGCCCGTCCAGCTGCCCCCACACCCACGCGGCCCATCGAGAGGGGGCGATGGAATGCAGACGATGAAGAATCTTGATGAGAAGGCACTCGTTCTGGACGCCAAGGGCCCTGACCCCAAGCCCGCCCTCCGCCTTAGATCGACAGACCCGATCCCAGGCAACGAGGCATTGGGCCCCCGAAGCCCGATCGGCAACGTTCCAGAGGAACGCCCTCCTGAGTTTGTCGAGCGCCGCGACCACTGCGGGAGGAAGCAACATGGCTGACATGGCATAAGTTGGGATGGAGTCGAGCACCGTGTTGATGAGAACGAGCCGCCCCGCGGGGGACAACAACCGCGCCCTCCAGCCAGCAAGGTAGCGGTCCACCTTAGCGATCATGGGCGTGAAGTCCTCAAGCTTGAGTTTGTCGCAGGAGAGGGGCAGCCCGAGATAGGGTTGCGGGAAGGAGCCGACGCTGCACTCGAAGGACGCCACAACCGCGCCCAGCACCAAAGGGTCGACGTGCATGGGCACGAGGGTGCTCTTGGCGAAGTTGATCACAAGGCCCGTCGCGGCGGCGAAAAGATCGAGGATGCCCTGCAACTTCGCCGCAGCCTCAGGGTCGGCGCGCATGATGATCAGAGTGTCGTCGGCGTACTGGAGCACCACCGGCGGTGCCCCGTCCACCAGGGGATGCTGAAGACCACCGCCCCCCCTGATCATGCGTTGGAGCACGTCAGCTACCAGGAGGAACATGAGGAATAGATGTTTTTCTTTGCTCGAGTGCAGCTTTAAACTATAGATTAGTTTTCACTAATGTTCTACAAAAAGAAATCATCTATCCCAAGCCGCCTTCATATCTATCCTGGAAACTGGTGCTGAATCATCTACATCAAGTGCAGCTTTAAACTGTTTTTTTTTATTAAACCATGCAGGAGGACTGAATGCTTATAACTAGCATTGTTTTGCAAAATGTGTTGTTGCCAGTTTCCTTTGGGATTTTAGCTAGCATTTCCTACTTCCGAGCGCAAGCTACCGCTGACAGTTTTGAGGTCATATACATAGACCATACTTACGTAAAATGTGTTGAAAATTAAGGAGGCATACCTAAAAAATTATGCCCATAGATCTTCATCAACTATATAATAAATACGAGCAAACAGTATTCTTGTACATATATAAACCGCATATCCCCTCTCCTTGTTACATTTGTTGTTGCCTTCATGTCACTTGCTCTACTGTAGCTTGATGGTTTTTCTGCCTTGCCTTCCCTATTCTTGTTTTTCTCTACTCCATAGTTATCTCATTACATGTACTTTTATTACAGACAGAGGAAATGGAATGAGAATACTGGATTCCTGAACTTGTGGATATATCTACATGGTGTTCTGCTTCTAGTGTGATTTCTTGCCCAGTTAACCTATGATTTTGTGCCAATTCAGTTGTTTCAATTTGGTTCTCTTTTTTTCAGTTGTTCTACGAACGATGCATCCATCTATGTTGCTTCAGGTTTGTGCTGTTTTTGCGCTTCATTGGTAAATGCATGAACAATTTCAACCATAAATAATACCCAGAGAAAAATGTGTCTGTTCATTTTTGTGTTCTTAATCTTTGAGATGTATCACTTGATGCACGCACTATTGATTCCTGAAAATCGTCCCTCCTGAGATAACTCCTGATTGCATATTTAATTGTTTTAGCAATTGCCATGTCAGTATCAACCTGCTGTTGAGACTTAAAATTGATTCAGTTCCCAAAAGAAATAGTGTCGCCAATGTATAGCTCCATCAGTCATCGCCACATATGATTTTTGCGAGCCGATAATTCAGTTGGATCTCTTTCTTATAGCTGGACCTTATCACATCTTGACATTGTTTTCATTCTCCATCATCTCTAGTGTGAATCTGTGATAGGTATGGACATGGCACCATTGTGGTGACCAACAGGGAAAGAGGAGCAAATTGATAGGGGAAGAACGGGAAAGGAAAGGGATTGGGCTAGGTGTGCGAGATTTGACACAAATTTCTTTAGTACTTTTGGCTCAAGTGGCCTGTATAGATGTTTAAAATGGAAATGCGCTCAAGGAGATCCGACAATGATGCAACTTGCTAGCGGAAATCATTCAACACTTCCTATATAATAAGTTTGATCTTATGTCTTCTCTACAGTTGTATTATCTATTAAGAAATAAATTGTTGCCTCTCTTGTTGGAAAGCTTGTTAAATATCATGTTTAAAGTCTGCTTAATTCATACCTGCAGCAGGGTGATAAGTTTGCTATAGACCTGCTAGTCACTTCTTGATGACTCCAGCCATGTATTAGGGGGATGAAATGGCACATATCCAAAATTTGATGTTAGGTTCAACGGGCCGGAGCATAGGAGTACCTGCACCAGCACTCAGCAACCAGGCACCCAATGTAAATGACTGACCGTCATTTCCGGGGTTTCGATGTGCTGTTGGGTGATGGTTGGTGCTTCTGTTTATGTGGAACGGTTCTCTAACTCGTGTGCTTTCTTCGGTCGGCTCCAGAAATTTGTGGAGAAAGGGGCGTCGATCAAGGCTGATGGTGTTGAGCCATCAAGTGAAGACCAAAGCATCACTGAAGAGAAAGATAGTGCAGGGCACAAGACACCCTAGATCCATGTGGATCACTACTACACGAGCAAATGTTACCCTTCTTTTTCTGCGGAGACATCAAAATGGTACCATATCTAGTATACTAGTTAAAATGTCAGAAAAAAATGAATTTACTTGCTCTTGCTCTTGCTCTTGAAAAGTTCGCAGTTGGCATTTTGCGATACGGAGGAAGTTTACTTGCTCTTGCTCTTGCATCGTCCAGGACACCTGCCATCAGTAAATGAAGCAATGAACGATTCAGTACTCAGTAGGATGGGAATTTCCAACTTGAGCGATTTTTAAGGATAACTTAACATGTGTTGGTGAATCAAAGTATCAAACCCATTAAAGAACACATACACCTTATATAAAGGGTTAATAAAGTAAACACACCTGGTGGATTACTGAAGCTCATGTAGAGAAACATGGCATCACATAATCCCCCATGGGATCCGAACTTCTTGCTGACCAACTCCCTCAGCCTCAGGGACTTGAGGTCGATTGTGAATGCACCAATATCAGTGGCCGCGATGATAATCTCGGTGCCCTCCACATATCCAACCAACTCTGTTCTATGTCCGCTCGAGGGATGGCCAACGGGAAGAAGCATGTTTAAGTCCATTTCTCTGAGTTGGATCCATGACACTACTCCATCAAGACTCACCTCCATCGACCACATGATGCATAGGTCGTGCTTATCTAGGTGGACAACACTCAACCCACCGTCATCCGCCAAAACGAGGAGAGGGTTGTACACACACAGCCCTGGCAGACCAATAGTTGATAGGGAATGCTCAGCCAAATCATACTTGAGAATACCGAAGCCATGTTCCCGACCAGTGAAGAGGAAGTGGAGTGCTTGTCCAACTAGGACACTTGGCTTTCCCGCCAAGTCTGCTCCAAATGCTTCAACGCTTCCGATACGAATAGAGGCTGGTGAGGTCCACTCCTGGGTCTCTGATGAGTATACATACGCCCGCAACACACTCTTATCTTGGTGATAGTTAATAATCTCAATCTCATCATCTTCGCCTTCATCATCCTCGTCTTCTTCATCCTCAATTTCATCATCCTCGCCTTCTTCATCCTCAATTTCATCATCCTCGCCTTCTTCATCCTCAATTTCATCATCCTCGCCTTCTTGATCCTCAATTTCATCATCCTCGCCTTCTTCATCCTCAATTTCATCATCCTCGTCTTCTTCACAGCCGATAAAGGCCACAAAAAATGGGCCCAAGTTGCACGCAGTGTGGTTGCAGCCATCCGCTGCACAGAGCACCTCAGCTGAATAGTTAAAGGGGAAGGTGCCAGATGGCGCGCGCAGCTCCATCCGGCTCCCTGACACGGGGTCCCAGACGACCATGTACAACTCGCCGTCCTCGTCCTCACACCCAAGAAGAACACGACCATGACGGCAGTCCAATGTGAAAACGTCCCACCGCTTGGGATTGCGGGGGCGGAAGCTTGTGGTGGGGACAAAGTGCTCGACGTTGGACGCCCAATTTTGTAGGTAGCCAAGGATTGGAGGTGTTTTGTGCAGGACACGGTAGCGGCTGCGGAAGGAGTCGCCGGAGAGGAGGCAGCACCAAGCCTTGCACACGAGAGAGGCGCGGATGAGGACCGTGGGTTCGTCCGGCGGGATGAGGATCAGGATCTCCTCAACGAGCTCGGACACCTCCCCCAGCTGACGTGGTCTCGTCATGGCCGGTGCTTGCTTGATCATATGATATTAGACTTTGTCAATTTGAGATAGACAAGCGTGAAAAGTTGAAAACAGTAAATAAGTTGGCTTGTAGCTTACCAAATGAATATATACTTCCTTGTTCCTCTTTTAATAAGGGGCGCTTTATTACTTCCTTGTTCCTAACTTCCAAGTTCAACAAGCAGTAACATCAGCAAGTGAAGACTGGCTTGCTGCCATGGCACTCCGCGCAGATGCCATGCCGTATTTCCCTCCCTAGCAGTAGACAGTAGCAGCAAAGAAAAAGCAGCAAGATCAGCAAGCAAGTTTTATCCCACCAACATCAACAAGCAGCAGCATCAGCAAGCAAGTTTTGAGAGATTATTAGCTATTACAGAACAAAGTTGTGTATAGATTGCAGAGGAATAGACATATAGATAGAAGTGATAGCCTCCTTTGTGCAGATATTTCTCAGTGATGGCCCCAAAACAGTATTAGTACTACGGAAGCTAGCAAGCAGGCAAGCACATATCACTGGGGGCTCGGGGGAATTAAATGAGAGAATTCCTTATTTAACACTATCTTAAATTTTGTTTCCCTATTTGACACTGAAAAAAAGTTCTTCCTTATGTAACACCAAGTCAAAATTGTGTTCCCTTTATGACACTTCCATCCATTTTGACTACTAACGGTGTTAAATGACACCTGAAAAGGTGATTTTACCACTGGTGCAACTTGTGACCAGAATTATTCAGATGGCCAAAGAAGCAATAATTTTTTTCATGGTAGCATGTACAAGTACAATCATCGTCGACACCAATGAACCAATTTTAATTCAAAAACATGCACACAGTCCATATGTCGGGTTTCAATTCAAAACTTTGCCATAAACATCCAGGTTCACATCCAAACATACATAAAAAATTTAGGACTGTGCTGCAACTGCTGAAACCCGACTCTGTTCTGCAATCTGCATACATCTACCACGGTTCTTTTCATTGTCTAAAAATCATACAGACAAATAACTTGTATCAGAATGAATTTAGTAAAGATGCTCATGGGATACATATGCACATAGGCACACTAGCTAGGAAGCAAAGTAGGATACTGGACAGCCTTGAAGGCCTTGGATGGCATGAGCTGAAAGAAGCACTCTGCACAACAGCGCAAAAGGACAGGATAACTGAGATCTTCTCCGAATCATTATAGTGAAAATCCTCTTCAACAATGTCGTAGCTTTTTTATGAGTAGAATGTTATTCAGTGGTCTCAGTTCAGATGGCCTAACATAGGAAATAGCTACTACTCCTATGAGTACTTCTGAATTTTAGTGCAAATCCGAGCAGAATTTTGGCAGAAATCATCAAGAGGAAGTGGTGTACTGACTCGATCGGCCACCTCACCTGTGCAGATCCCCTTGCCGCAACGCTTGGATCGATTCAAACTCGGGCAGAAGTGCGTCGATCGACTGAGCACAGGAAACCATCAGAACAACCCGACGGAGAAGACCGACTCTCTGAAGCAGTGAGTGGAATGATAAAGCGTAGAGCGCATACGTGGAAGGGGATGGGGCACTCCAGGGCGGCGTATAAGCACGGCGCGAGGTCTCCGGAGCGGATGAGCGGCCGGAGTCCAGGTCGGAGAGCTGCCGGACCAGACGGCGCGGCCGCATCGGCCGCCCCTCCACTGGCCAGACTGCGCAGCCTCTCGCGCAGTCGACGCCACCGCGGCTGCTAGGAGTATTTCGCCGCCGCCGGTCGCTTAGCAAGGGTTGGGACGAGAAAGTGGGGAAGACGGGAACGCGTCGGCTACTCGGGCCGCTTGGGCCTCGAAAAAATCTAGAAAATACCCCTAAAAAAAATCTAGAAAATGAACTAGTGTGTCTCCATAATTCATATATAAGAAAATTTATAATTTATATGAGAGATAAAAAATAGCACGTACACATGAAAAATAAAATAAAATTGCAAAAGCATATATATGGACACGTGTAAAAGCATTTATTTCGGATTTCATTTTTTTTAGAAGTCATAACTTTAAACAACGCATCAGAATTAAGATCTGATTTCGCTGTTGGACCCCCCATGACGTGCTCTTCGAAACTAGATCACGCATGTGTATGTTTCGACGAATTTTTATGTGCAATTTATTCCCCGTTTGATGCAACGGTTTAGTAGTCGATGTGCAACTATCTCACACTCTTGTGCAATTTTACCCCTACTCATGGACATGCACCTTTTGTAGATGCGGACAAGTATGAACGTTGGTTTCATTTTTCTAAAAGAAGCCATAACTTTTAAAACGAATATCGAAATTAAGATACGCTTTCACCATTGGAATCCTCACAACGTGTTCTTCTAAACTAGATCCTGCATGAGTATATTTGGATGAGCTATTTATATGCAATTTAGTCCCCTTTTGGTGTAATTGTCTAAAAGTCGATGTGCAACTAACTGAGAATTGACGTGCAACTTTTCTCTTACTCGTGGACGTGCAGTTTCACTCACATCAACAGGTGTGAACGCATTAAATTTATATTTACATGTTTCTGAAAAGATGTTATAACGTTTACTCAAACATCAAAATTAAGATCGCCTTTCACCGCACAAATTCTCACAACATGCTCTTTAAAACTAGATCATACATGGATATGTTTCGACGAGCTTTCTTGTGTTCAATTTAGTCCCTATTAGGTGCAACTACCCACCAGCAGCAGGGGAGGGCGCCCTTGAGAGTTCGCTGGGTGGCGTCTCCAGCACAACGTCCACGTCGTTGACCGCGCAGGCAGGGCGGCCCGATGGAGGGGGCGGCGGCGTTGCAGTCTCCAGATCCAGATCCGCACCGGCTCCGCAGCACGGCGACGGGGGCGCGGGGAAACCCCATGGCAGAGATGTGACGGAAGGGAGGGGCTAGGAAGGAAGCAGCGGTGGTGGGCTAGGCAAGGGTGTGGCTGACTGTGCCGGGGCAGCTCATTAAGGTAAAAGTAAATATAACAGAATATGTAGGAAGCTCATAATCACATATACTAAAAGATTGTGGTATTGAGATGATAATTTCAATAGTGGTGATTTGAGAAAATAAAACCTTCATTGCACATGCTTTAAAAGGATGTATATTGTATCATCTTACAAGCTTCACATGGTTTCACATATCTCTAGAAAAGGATTCCCTAGTGATAACCTTCTAGAGATAACCAACCAGCTCTTTATAATGAGGAAATGCTAGATAGGAAAGGAAAAGGTAAGATTTATTGAAGTGATTATCATTCATTAATCCATAACCATAAAAAAAACTAGTCCATTTCAATCTGTTGGTAACTATTTCCAAGGTGAATCACCTCGAGTCCTTTTACTTATCAATTTCTAAGAAAAAAAAAGGTAGCAATAGCAGGTCAAAAATAGGTCTTGGCAATAACACCATACTATACAATACAAGGAGATGGCTTCATGCTCACTGCTCCTCCTTGATGCCGGGCGCCCTTGCCACTAACTTCATGATGCCCGTGTTCTTCAGGTGACAGATCTACTAGGATTAGAAAGAAAAATGAAATTATGGAATCAGGACATCAAGCATCAGAGAACAGGGTCAGGTAATATTTTTCAAAGCCTTGGTTAAGATTTTCAATATACTTGTTTAGTATTTATTCCAAACAAATGATTAACATTTTCTAAATACATGATCAACATTTTTCTATACACAATTAACATTTTCAGAAGCAAGATTTACATTTTTCAAAACATTATATAAAGTTTACTTTCGTAATATTTATGTTTAGATTTTTTTTGGAAGTGTAAACAAAAGAAAATAAATAAATAAGAAAACGAAATAAAATACTTGAAACAAAAACAAAAAGAGAACGAGCTTGTGGCCCCAGCGCACCCGGGCAGGTCCATCTCGCGCTACCCTTGACGGAAGAGTTCCATTGGGTTCGTCCCTATAAGCAATGCCTTGGGGGGGCGTGGAGTTTCTACACCTGAGCTCATATGCTCCTGGTGTGAACAGTCAAATAAATAAAACAGAAAAACATTTAGAAAAATTGTGAAAAAAATTATGACATTGGTGGAAGGTGTGGTAAAACACAAAATCGATGCTATGTAAATGTTACTTTCAAACGCATTTTTAAGATCTGATTTTGTTTTTTTCCAAGACTTCCAACAATGTGATTTCATGATGAAATTTTACATGCACAACAAACATTTCTAAAAATATGCCACAAATCAATTTCAGAATTTTTTGAAATATTTTTCTATTTCATTTATTTTGCTGTTCACACCAGGAGCATATGAGCTCAGCTGTAGAAAGGTACTTTCGCCCCTTGGGGCTCCTATTCAGCTCTCTTAGCGCCCTGCAACGCATAGTGGGCCAGCCCATTTTTAAATTTTTTCTCCGTTTAAATCCCCAAAAAGATGTGCACACCAGGATTCGAATCTGGATGGTCCAGTTTTAAGAACGGACGCATTGACCAGAAAAAAATGTAGTGGTTTTCCTGTTTTTTTTCTTTTCCTTTTACTATTTTTTCGCGATGGTTCACTGGTTCAACCGTTGACCTTTGAATTAATATGACAAAAATCATAAAAATTGAAAAAATCGTGAATTCAAAAATGTTCGTGGATTATTGAATATTAGTTCACAAACTTAGAAAAAAGGTCACAAATTTGAAAAAAGTTCATCAATTTCGAAAAAAGTTCACAGAATTTTTAAAAAAGTTCACACATTTTAAGAAAAGTTCATCGACTTGAAAAAACTTCATCAATTCTTTTAAAAAATCATCGATTTTCAAAAAAAATCGTTTATTTTTGTTAAAAAGTATATATGTTTTGAAAACAAATCACAAACTTGAAAAAATTTCATCGATTTGAAAAAAGTTTATCAAATTTGTAAAAAAAAGTTCATCGATTTGAATTTTTTTTATCAAATTTGTAAAAAAAAGTTCATCAAATTTGAAGACAGTCCATTGATTGGAAAATTTTAATCAATTTGTATAAAGTTCATTGATTTTGAAAAAAGTTTATGTTTTTTTCTTTTTAAAATTCACAAATTTGAAAAAGTTCATTGATTTTGAAAGCAATGTCATGGATTTTGAAAAAAGGTTAATCTATTTTGAAAGAAAAGTACATGAATTTGAAAAGAATCTGCGCATTTCAAGACATATAATACCCCCCCCCCGCCCCCCCCCCCCCCCCAAATAAAAAAGGTTATGTTTGTTCATTATTGTATTCCTAACATTGCATTGCATGGGCTCAGTATATATCAAGTAGAAGTGTCATTAAGATAAAAGTACATATAACAAAATGTGTGGGAAGCTTATAATCACATATACTATAAGATTGTGGTATTCTGATAATTTCAACATCGATGATTTGGAAAATAAAACTTTCATTACACATGCTAAAAAGATATATTTGTACTCCCTCCGGTCCTTTTTAGTCTGCATATAAGTTTTGTCCGAAGTCAAAGCGCCTCTACTTTGACCAAACTTACACAAAAAAGTATCAACATTCACAATGTCAAATCAATATTGTTAGATTCGTTATGAAATGTAGTTTCATAGTATATATATTTGGTATTGTAGATCTTGATACTTTTTAATATATATTTGGTCAAAGTTTGTAAAGATTGACTTGACAGAAATCTAATACGCGGAGTAAAAAGGACCGGAGGGAGTATCATCTTACAAGCTTCACATGGTTTCACATATCTCTAGAGAAGGATCCCCTAGTCATAACCTTCTAGAGATAACCAACTAGATCTTTATAATGAAGAAATGCTAGATAGAAAAGAAAAGGGTAAAACTTATTGAAGTGATTATTATTCATTGTTTCATAAACATAAACAAGTAATCCCTTTCAATCTGTAGAAAATTATTTCCAAGGTGAATCATCTCAGTCCTTTTAATTTATGAATATCTAAGGGAAAAAGGTAGCAATAACAGGTCGAAAATAGGTCTTGGCAGTACAACATCATACTATAATACAAGGAGATGACTTGATGCTCACTGCTCCTCCTTGATGCCAGGCGCCCTTGCCCCTGACATAGATACCATAAAACTCTTCATGAAGCCCTTGTTCTTCAGGTGACAGTTCTACTAAAATTAGAAAGAAAAGGAAAATAAGGAATCAGGGCATCAAGCATCAGACAGTAGACTCAAACATAAGAGAGAAGGCACAATGGTAATCAAATATTATGTGGCAACCACAAGTCAATATGATACATATACTCCCTCCGTCCCAAAATAAGTGTAGCAGATTTAGTACTAAATTAGTACAAATTTTGTATTAGACCAACGACATTTATTTTGGGACGGAGGGAGTATGTTCCAGCACAAAGATTTAATGACAAGTTACAGAACAGGAATATTTCACCTTCATAGTTTATCCACTAAAAGGTTGCTTAACTAGTAGAGATCCTAAAGAACCTATGGAATCAATCTTATAGTACCACCCGCTGACACATTCTACGGTTCTACGAAACAGTGAAATGGTAGATGAGATGAACTACTTACAAAAGTAATGTAGCATGAATGCATGATCAGTAGTGCGGGCTACTATATGGCCTACTATACAGAAAACAATTATTTTTTAATGATGATGTATATTGATCATAACTACAAATCCTAACCATGAATGATTATATACAATACACATGAGACACAAAATACTAACAGAATCCACATTCTCAATTTTGGCCATCTCAAGTATGTTCTCAACAAGTACAGATCACCCGAAGACTAAAGACAAACCTTGCAGGATCATCCTTGAGCACAGGGAATGTGGGAGGCCATGTCATCATAAAAGGATGGATCCGTTCTAAAGTTCGATCATCTGTCACCTCATACACTTTGCGCAGCTCCCTGCGCTTAATATCCATGTAAAGTGCACATCGGCCCAATTTCAGGAACACAAACTGGAGATTATCCCCCATGTGGTTTGTGTCGAAAAGAGTAAGCTGTTCATCATCAGACAGCTGCTCACCATCAGACGCCTGATATGACATCCCCAAAGCATCCAACATCTCAGGCAAGCAAATGGTATCCAAAAGCAACCAGTTCCTCATGCTGCCACCGCTGTCCTCCCCGTGGAGCCAGATGCGAAGCTGAAGTTTCTCAAGATGTATGAGATAAAACCCTGAATCATTGGCCCGTGACAAGATCATATCTTTAGAAACATATTGATCCATTCCTTCGGGGAGCGGAATTGTGGAGAAGGTTAAGGCTGTCAAATCCAACGCGACAATGCTCGTGCAGTTCTCCATATAGATCTTATTGCCAGACAACAGAGGCTTTACACCATTCGAACGCGGAGAATGAAGCATTGCCGTTGCCGAGGAAAGCCAGCGCCAAAGCCCATCTTGCAGCATATATATGTGTGCCTTGTACTTTAAGGAGTATTTTTTCCCCTTTCCCTCTATGAGATAGTCCACTGAGAACCATATGTAGGTCAAGCCCTTACCGTCGCCTTCGTCCTTCAGGAGGAAATGAGCGGCGGTGACTCCAGCGTCACCGAGTTGTTCATGTGGATGTGGGCACATTGGGATGTGAAGGACGCCTCTGTTGGGGCACAACGGCCAGTGCAGCTCAAACACGCATGTGCTGCCTTGGAAGCCACAGACGAAGATGGTGTCGTTCTGGCACTCATAGATGGATGTGAAATCTTCCTTGTACGCGTCCAGGCTGTAGCTCTCGGCCCGGCGGACGGCGGCCGCGACCTCCGGCTCCGGGGGCTGAGGCGGCATCGGGACAAAGTGCGGGCGGATCTGCTTGAGGCTTGTCGACATCCTGGTGGAGACATAGAAGCCGAGGAGAATGGGCGGGTGGAGGCTGCGGAAGCGGCGGAGGAAGGCCTTTTGGGAGACGATGCCGAACCAGCGCTTGCAGACAAGGATGGCGCGGACGAGGGCGGTGGGGAGGCCGAGCCGGACGATGATCTCGATGAGGAGGTCGTCGTCGTCGAGCACCCTGGATACGACGTCCGCGGCCTGTGGCGGCGGTGGGCAATGCCTCTGCATCTTGCCATCGGTACATGATGTGTTGTTGGGAATGGTATCGACTCTGAAATTAATCATCAACATCCACAATCAGTTACTTACTATTGCTACAGATGCAATTTACAATCCAGGTGGACATGAATGCAAAGCATCACGCACGTAGAGATTGATTGCATGGAATCAGCGGGAGGAATTTAGAGGAGACTGAATCTCACGTACCCTCCCGGAATCTCAGCAGGATCCATCTGCACCCTTCAACTCCGGCTCACCGCATTCAGTCCGCTGGCACAAGATGAAAACGGAGGGTTTGATCAGATGGTGCAAGAAAAGAAAATGATCAGTGGTGGGAAGGGGGGAGGGGACTGGGCTCACTCACCTCGCCAATCGGGAGATCGCCGGTGAAACAGGGCTCCGTTGTAGAGGCGCGCGGGTCAATCTCAACGGCAAATAAAACAGAGCATACGAATACGATATTATCCTTCGATCTTTCTTTTTTCACTCGCAATTCACCAGGTGAGGGATTTTACTTGCCCTCCTCCGTACCTGATTCACTGTGAGGTCTGGTCGTGCTCGAGGTCGAGGCTACGCCGACAGCTTCCACCGGGGACGGGAACGCCCGTGCTCGCCGGCAGCCGTCTCGCCGGTCGCCGGGCGCAGCGCTTCCTCGCCCAGGACTTCGACGGTCGCGGTCGCCGCCGGTGTGTCGTTTTGGTTCTGGGGTTTCAGGTGTGCGGCTCCGTCCAGCTCCGGGAGACCAGAACGTGCTGGATTTGTGCGTGGAATAGAACCAAAAGGCTCACTAACCCGGCTCACTATGTGCCCACGATATTTCGGCCGTTTTTCTAGTTTAAAAGGTTTCATGAATTTCCAAAATGTTCATGCATGTAAATAAATTCAGAGTTAAAAAAATGTTCACACAATTTTAAAAGTTTATCATTTTTTCAATGTTTAAAATTTTAAAAATGATCGTGATTTTAAAAAAAAATCATGAATTGACAAAAAGTTCATGATTTATAAAACGCTCATGAATTTTTGTTTATATACCAACGGTGTGTTGGTCACTACTTGGAGGGGTATCAACAAAATCGGTAAGCAATGGAAACATGATCCGATAAGGCGTCAATTTATTTTTCCGGCGCCCATACCAAAGATGGAGGTAAAGGAAATTTATATGTAGTCGATGTACTACCAACCGGTAAAGTTTGTCATAAGTACCAGACATAGTGAGCTCTCGCAAATTCAAGTTGTCAGTACATGAAAGATCTTCGACTCTCAAATCGGGGTAATCGGCCATTGCTTTTCTTCTCTGCTAGTAATAACGAAGGATGTTGACAAAAGAGAAATATCTTAGGTACTTTAGTAAATCTACCGTTCTCTCTCCAATGAACGACCTATATGTTCTACTAAATGTCATCTTAGCTATAGGGGTCCTATTTCGATACCATGGATGAAGTAGACAAGAGTCATCAACAGATTAGAAAACCCACTGTTATATGTAAGTCCCATTTGACTTTTTTTTTTTGATAAATCAATGTACTAGCGATTTGGTGACAAGATCCTGAACACAATATGCACTTTTGATTGTTCTATTTGTTTATGTATGATCAAATACTAGAAACCTCTATCGAGATATTCTTATACTCTACACATTATAGTTATCTATCAAAATAATTATGGATACATGCAGAGGGATATACACTATATTTATACAAGTGACACAAATTAATGAGAGATGTGACTTTATTTTTTCTTTTCTTATTTTCTCATATTTTAGAGGATTCCGGTTTAACTTTTTAACGTGAAATGTGTGTATTTTAAAAGATCAATATAACTTTTATTATAAAATATGGATAGACTTAGCACAACATATTAGTTGTGACTATGAATTGACAAAATAAAATATATTTATTACAGATATAAAAGTTTATTATAAACTTAGAAACATGGTAAGCACATTATTTAAATCAGATGCCAGTGCACAGTTGTATTTTCAAAAGCAAGCTTTTCTTCGACGGATTCACCACCTCTTATTTGCATCCAGACAAAAATGGGTGCACCGCTTGCACATATATATACTTCCCGTTGAATGTAAAAGGGACGGATATAATTCAGTTAAATAACGGCCGGCTAGCATATTTGTAAAAAGGGTCTTTGTAATTTGTGGAATCGAGGAATTGATCACCCTCGGGCAAGTTGTTTATCTTCCTTTCCATCTTCTGTAACACTGTACCGGCGAGCGTGAGTAATGAATTTTTTTTGCTAGTTGTGTCTCTCTCACCCACTCGGATTGTTGAATATATTCATGTTTACGGGAGCTTAAGGCCATCTAATTATCTATCAGACAACTTTGGATGCGTTGACTGAATTTTACCCAAAAAAGCACAAGGAAAAGCTTAAAATTATATACATTTTTCTATATCATTGAGTTACTCAAATGACTCATAGAAATTTAATTAAGTTTTAGGGAGATATAAAAATATTAGAATGCAAAAATCACACCATAGATTAACCACACAAATCTGCATTACCACTGCAAGTTTACTAAAGATAACAATATGTTTCCATACAAATAAGTTGTGTTCAAAATAAAGCTTTTAACAAGTCTTTTTGTAAGAAAGAAAATCATCACATAAAAAGGGTAGGTATCGTTATCGAGAAGTACCAAAACACCTACAGAGTTGACCGGATCATTGCTATTTTTCGGTACATTACTCTCACACATGCACGCACTCGCACTTGGGTTCATAATTGGTGTATGTTTGTATAAGGCAATATAATTCACAAGTAAAACTTTGTTTAGTTGAATTCACCCACTAAAACATGAGAGATCTGCAAGGCTTTCTACTTTGATATTGCCCAACTTATGTATCTCCAATTATTCCTCCATGCCCCCATAAAAAAATTATTCCTCCACACATGCATCTACTTTTGGAACAGGAGATGCATCGTGGAGCGATGCATTTAGAGGTCAATATTTCTTGGTTTGCGACAATAACATGGCCACCATGCAACTCTTCTGATAGGATGAAAGAGAAACTGTGTCTTGCTAAATGAGAAATGATGCAAGTCAAACACTAGCTTGAATAACAAACATGCTTTTTCTATAGAAGAGCATGCAACTTAACATGCAAAGAGGACCTACTAACATGAACATCATCAGTTACAGATGCACATCCAAAAGAAAGATAGAGAAAAATGATCTTGCTGGATATGGGTAACCTTTATGATGCTGAAATCTTAGTGGTAAAAAACTTAGATTTATGTACCTTATATGATGGTTCTTACTCCTAAATATCCATGTTGACTTTCGCTTTGGAAGAACCACTTATCAGTTGCTTCCATTTATCAAAGCTGCTCTTGAACTTTATTATCTTGTATTCACTAACCCAGGTTGGTACTTGAGCTTGTAGGGAGCAAGCAAGATGACTAATCTACTAACTTGATGTAAGCCAAAGGTGTTACTTTTAGATGATTGCGACAATTTAGATTGCACCAAAATAAAATCCGGGTCAGGAATAACTAATATTACTATCACAAAGTTTGGTTGGATGAACATCTTAATTGCATTTTGTGATGAGCAGCTAATACTTGGAGCTGCTGCAACAACATGCCCATTCCCCATCACATAATCACACACTCACACTATTCATATTCCTAGTGAACATCCTTTTGAGTTAACTGGAACATCATTGGTTATACATATTTCGCAGTGACTGATTCAGTGAATTGGGGGAGAAATTGTGACGAAATTATACACATGGTTAAACGAAGAAGCGAACACGCCCTAGATCCTTGAGTTGTTAGAGATGGTCGGTTCCTGTGTTCCTGTAGTACCGATGGTGGCGTCCCTCCATTTGTGCACTGACAATGAGACGTCGCAGCCATAGAGGAATTCCAATGTGTGGGTTCTTCACAAGCTTACGAAGGTGGGAGACCGTTGGAGACTGACAGATCAAATCAACACCCATGTGCAAGAAACCTCGAAAGCTTGATTGGTACTTCAAAGGAAGTGGTCGACCAAAATTTCTTAACCCCAACTTGCATGTGAAAGGTTAGAGAGAGAAAGATGTCTAGATTGGGCGAAGATCCGAGATAGGTTCCCGAGTTCAACGACTACTAGAATCGTTCTGCAAATTTACCAACAACCCATCTTGTAAACCGGATCACGTCCCTCCTTTTTTGCATTGAATGACCCATAAATCACTGGTGCATAGTGTGAGTCAGTTTACTAGTGTGGGTTTAAGTAGAAAGGGAAATGAGAGTTGAGGGAGCTAAGTTTCACCAATTTCTTTCCATGAGGGACAATGTCAATTCATGGCCATGGCTCCACCCCAAACTAAAACAATAGTTTGAGAGTAAAAATCCTTCCAATCCTACAAGTAAAACCTTACGGGAGCTCTCTCATGCAAACTCAAACTCAGAGAGATTTGCCCCCACTATCCTGGTGTGGACACAAATTTATCGTTTTTGGAGACTTGACAATGCAACGAGATATTGACACACCAATTTTATTACAGATAAATTAAATCCATCACTCACCCGCGTTAAAGAAAACATCACTCAGCCGCAAAAGAAAAAAAAACTAAATTGATCACTTTTTTTCTTGAAATAGTTTGGATCGCTTACCACAACGTGGTTAAATCGATCACTCAAGGTTTCGTTTAGGGCTGCTGCAACCGCCGCCGCCAGAGAATTTTTGGTCCCCTTGCCTCCGTCTGCCATCTTGGCACTAAGAGGTGAGGGGATCTCGCATTTTCAAGAGTTCTTTGTTCTTCGTCATCGTCGAATGATCATCATTTTTCTGTGAGAATAAATTTACTATCGTTCTTTTGACGGTGCCATGAGGTTAGAGAGTTTTCTGTCCTCGCATATCCGAGATGAGTTTATGTTGGCGTGTCACACTTTATTTGTTGGTTTGATTCTTTCTGGAGTTGAAATCTTTCATCGACATCATGATGAAGATATTGTGATCCGACGGCTGTACTTCTAGGGGATCATCCCGGCCCAAGTACGTTCACCGATCAAGGCATTCCATCTTTTTGGATTAGCGACTCAAGGTGCTTTTAGATACCGTTATTGATAATGTTCGTGCGGGTCAAAGGGTGACAACATCGTTGCTTCAGTTCAATTGCAGCCTCTTTACCAAAGTCTTTGGAGTATTTCTTTAGCAGAGATTGATATCGTGAAGAAGGTGTTTTCAAAAGATTTCATTGTAATTCTTGGTCATAGGAGTTATTTTGTATTTTCTATGAGTGTACCTGTAATTATTATTACGGGTATGAATAAAACTACAATTGTTTCTGAAAAAAGGTTGAATCGATCACATTTTTTTTGAATAATTTAAGTTGCTTACCACATATTGTCATGTGGTTTGAATCGATCACTCTTCATATACTGAAGTACTGAAATGAACTTTAGGTACTCGGTCGCCAAAGCAGCAACCCAGAAGCTAATGACAACAGCGTGGGGTCACCCCTCGTATGCCACACCGTGTAGACGACTAGACGGACGGAGTGGCAGCTAGAGCCTGGAGCCACTCCCGGCGACGTCGACGACGAAGCGGTAGCGCACGTCGTTGCGGGCGAGCCTGGCCAGCGCGTCGTTGATCCCGTCGGTGGAGACGAGCTCGATGTCGGCGGTGATGCCGTGCTCCCCGCAGAGGTCCATCATCTCCTGCGTCTCCTTCATGCCGCCCGTCATGCTCCCGCTCACCGTCCTCTTCCCGAAGATGAGCGGGAAGGACGGCAGCTCCACGGGCTTGTCCGGCGCCGCCACCAGCACCAGCTTGCCGTTCACCTTGAGCAGCTCCAGGATGGGCCCCAGCGAGTGCTGCGCCGACACCGTGTCGATCACGTAGTCCAGGCTCCTCGCCATGGCCTGCATCTGCCTCTCGTCGGTGCTGAGGACGAAGTCGTCGGCCTTGAGGCTCTCCCACGCCTCGCGCTCCTTGGCCGGCGACGTGCTGATGACGGTGACGCGGAGCCCGAAGGCCTTGCCGAACTTGACGGCGACGTGGCCCAGCCCGCCCAGCCCGACCACGCCGAGCCGCCTGCCAGCCTGCAGCATCCCGTGCTGCTTCATGGGGCTGTACACGGTGATCCCGGCGCACAGCAGCGGCGCGGTGGCGTCCAGCGGCAGGGCGTCCGGGATGCGCACGAGGAACCGCTTGTGCGCGACGAGCATGTTGGAGTAGCCGCCGTAGGTGACACTGCCGTCCCAGAAGATGCCGTTGTAGGTGAGCGCGACCTTGTCGCAGTAGTTTTCCTCGGAGCGGCGGCAGTGGTCGCAGTCGAGGCAGGAGGCGGCGATGCATCCCACGCCGACGCGGTCGCCGGGCCGGAAGCCGGAGACGTTGGAGCCGACCCGGGTGACGACGCCGGTGATCTCGTGGCCCGGGGCGACGGGGTACATGGTGATGCCCCAGTCGTTGTTGATGAAGTGGAGGTCGGTGTGGCACATGCCGCAGTAGTGCACCTTGATGGTGACTGTATGAGATTATGATTGCACGATGCATTGCTCTTCGTGCATAGGCACGTATATATGATGTACAAAGGTGGACCACGGACCTCAACTATACAAAGAACTAGGAGGCGGGCCCAATACACAATATGTACATAACACATATACTCAACACCCCCCCCACAGTCGAAGCAGCACCGCGGCTGACGCAAAGACTGGACCGAAACTCCTCAAATGACGCCGTAGGCAAGCCCTTGGTCATGATATCGGCAAATTGTTGGGAAGTAGGGACGTGTAAAACACGAATATGGCCAAGGGCCACCTGTTCCCGAACAAAATGAATATCCAACTCAATATGCTTGGTCCGTCGATGATGCACCGGGTTAGCGGAGAGGTAGACCGCCGAGACGTTGTCGCAGTAGACCACCGTGGCACGGTCAACAGGACAAGAGAGCTCCTGAAGCAGCTGGCGAAGCCACGAACACTCGGCGACGGCGTTGGCCACCGCACGATACTCAGCCTCAGCACGAGAACGAGAGACCGTCGGCTGCCGCTTGGACGACCACGAGATAAGTGAGGGTCCAAGGTAGACACAATAGCCCGAAGTGGAGCGACGAGTGTCAGGGCAGCCCGCCCAGTCTGCATCGGAATAGGCGGTGAGGGCGGTGTCGGCGGAGGCGTGAAGCGTGACGCCAAGATCCATAGTGCCACAGATATAGCGGAGAATCCGCTTGACGGCAGCCCAGTGAACGTCTCGAGGAGCATGCATATGAAGACACACCTGCTGCACGGCATACTGGATCTCCGGTCGAGTCAGAGTGAGGTACTGGAGAGCACCAACGATAGACCGATAGAAAGCAGCATCCGAAGCAGGAGAACCATCCGTGGCAGAAAGCTTGGCCTTCGTATCAACAGGCGTAGCGGCGGGCTTGCAGTTAAGCATGCCGGCGCGCTCCAGGAGCTCGTGAGCGTACTTCCGCTGATGAAGGAAGAAGCCATCCGGACGGCGCACCACCTCGACACCGAGGAAGTAGTGCAAAGGACCCAAGTCCTTGATGGCGAACTCAGCGCGAAGACGAGCCGTGAGCTGACTGAGGAGACTAGCCGTACATGCCGTCAGGATGATGTCGTCGACATAGAGCAGCAAGTAAGCCGTGTCAGAGCCCTGATGATAGACGAAGAGCGAGGCGTCCGAGCGGGTAGAGCGGAACCCAAGCTGGTGGAGAAACGCCGCGATGCGCTGGTACCAAGCGCGCGGAGCCTGCTTGAGTCCGTACAAGGACCGCGAAAGCAGGCACACGTGGTCGGGAAGCGCCGGGTCAACAAACCCGGTGGGCTGCTGGCAGAAGACCTGCTCCTCGAGGTGACCATGGAGGAAGGCGTTGGAGACGTCCATCTGGTGCACCGGCCAAGCACGGGAGACCGCAAGGTGGAGAACCGTGCGTATCGTGCCGGGCTTGACGACCGGAGCGAAGGTGTCGGTGAAGTCGATGCCAGCACGCTGTCGGAAGCCACGAACGACCCAGCGCGCTTTGTAGCGATCAAGGGTACCATCAGGACGGAGCTTGTGTTTAAAGACCCACTTCCCGGTAATCACGTTGGCGTGCCGGGGACGGGGAACAAGCTGCCACGTCCGGTTGCGCAACAGGGCGTCAAACTCCTCTTGCATCGCAGCCATCCAGAGCGGGTCACGAAGAGCGGCGCGAACGGAGGACGGCAACGGCGACGGCTCAGAGGTGGACGCCGCATGGACGTAGTCATCCGAGGCGTAGCGCGAGCTCGGGCGAAAAACGCCCGTACGGGCGCGGGTGACCGGACCGGCCACAGGCGCCGGGGGGGCCACGGGCGCCGGGGGCGCCGAGGGGGCCGGGGGCGCCGGGGGCGCCGAGGGGGCCGCGGGCGCCGGGGGCGCCGAGGGGGCCGCGGGCGCCGGGGGCGCCAGGGGGACCGCGGGCGCCAACGTCGGGGGCGCCGCATGCGGGGGGCGCGCCTCAAAGCCAGGGGGCGGGCCAAGAGAGGCGCGGGAGAGCCCTGGGAGAGGCGTCGAGGAGCCCTCGTCACCGGTGGCGGGAGGAACAGCCGGGGGTACCTGGTGAAACGGAAACACATGCTCATCAAAGTAAACGTGTCGGGAAGTGAACACACGGTGGGAGACGGGATCGTAGCACCGATATCCCTTGGAGTTGGAGGGGTAGCCGATGAAGATGCAAGCGACAGAACGAGGTGCGAGTTTGTGAGGAGCGGAGTCGGCAGTGCTAGGATAGCAAAGGCACCCGAAAATACGCAAGCCATCATAAGATGGGGGCGTACCGAAGAGAAGATGGTGAGGTGCATAGTTCCACCGTGGGCGGCAAGGGCGAATGTTAAGAAGAAGAGAAGCAGTAGCGAGTGCGTCCGGCCAGAAACGAGGCGGCACGTTAGCATGGAACAGGAGCGTGCGAATGCAGTCGTTCAGAGTGCGAAGGACGCGTTCGGCTCGACCGTTCTGCTGGGAAGTATACGGGCATGTGAGGCGAAAAACTGTGCCGTGGTGCGACAGAAAAGTGCGGAAAGCAAGGTTGTCGAACTCTTTTCCATTGTCAGTCTGAAGAGCAAGGATGGGACACCCAAACTGCGTGCTGACATAGGAGTAAAAAGCCGTCAAAGTGGAGAGTGCATCCGACTTTCTGCGCAAAGGAAAAGTCCACACATAATGAGAATAATCATCAAGGATAACCAGATAATATAAATAGCCCGAATTACTAGGAACCGGAGAGGTCCACACATCGCTATGAATCAACTGAAAAGGAAAAGAAGCTATGGTGGTGGAGTTATTAAACGGGAGGCGAACATGTTTGCCGACACGACAGGCATGACAGGTGTGATCCTCTATCTTATGGCAACTGAAACTGAAACTCCTAAGAATATGACGAAGTGTGACGGGGTTGGGATGACCCAAACGAGCGTGCCAGAGATCGACACCGGCGGAGAGAGCAACCGGTGCGGTGGTGGAGGTGGACGGCGAATGCACCGGATAGAGCTCGTCGAGGCTGTCACATCGGTGAAGTACCATCCTGGTTCGAGCGTCCTTGACACAAAACCCAAGCTCGTCAAATTCAACAGTAACAGGATTTTCACGAGTTAAACGACGAACGGAAACAAGGTTCTTAATAAGATGAGGTGACACAAGTATGTTAGACAAAGTAATAGGCATGGAATTAGAAGGAAAAGAAGTGTGCCCGACATGTGTGATAGGGAGTGTAGAACCGTCGCCGACAATGATGCGGCGGTCGGTGGTGACGGGAGTGAAAGAGGCAAGATTACCAGGATGAGCAAACATGTGAGCCGTAGCCCCGGTGTCCATGTACCAATCATCACCTCCGGTGTAGTTGTTCGGCGTAGGAGCGGCATGCAGCGTGGGAAGGAGCACCGGGTCCCAGGGCGCCGGCGGCAGGGCCGGCGAGGGGAACGGAGACGCCATGGGGAGGCCGTAGCCACCGCTCGGCAGCGGCGGTGGGTACTCTCCAGCGGACGAGTGCTGGCCCGCTGACGACCCCCACCAGTACCCGGGAGCCCCGTACGTAGACGGAGCCCCGTACGCGGGCGGAGCCCCGTACGTGGGAACGGGCGCGTCGAACGCCCCGCGCGACAGCAAGGGGTCGACGGGCATAGTCGGCGCCGGCGGCGGGGCGACGACGGACTGGCCGGAGAGCGCCGGCGGTGGGGCGGTGACGTACGCCAGCGGGGGCAGCGGAGCCGAGCCGTGCGGCAAGGCGGAGCCGGACGCGCCGTAGGTGGCGGCCGTCCCGTACGGCGGCGGGGCCGCGCCGTAGGGCGCCGGCAGCGGAGCCGCGCCAGAGGGCGCCGGTGGCGGGACGGCAGAGGCGGCGGCGGACGGGCCGGTGGACGCCATCGCTGGTGCACCCAGACTGCACGTACGTAGACGAAAGCTAACACGGTAGCTGATCGATTCTGCACGGAGCTACCAACCAAGCACTCAGGCAGGTGAATGCTTTTGACGGAGTCAAAGCGAGCTAGCTATGCACGTATAGCAAACCACCGCCAGATACGTGATTGATATGTTCTCGCCGAGAACACAAGCACGCGAGGACACGAGACGCCGACGGATCGCAACAGGATCAGGTTAGCGGGCGCGCGGGCGGGTAGCGAGCGACGAAGCGGTGAGCGGCTCGGGAGCGATCGGGCAAGAGCGGCGGCCGGCGCGGAGGGCGCACGAGCGGCGGCGGCGGGGTGGCGGCGGCGGCCGGCGCAGGGAGGCGCGCGGGCGGCGGCGGCGGCTGGGTGGCGGCGGCGGCGGCGGCGGCGGAAGCAAGAGCGGCGGCCGGCGCGGAGGGCGCGCGAGCGGCGGCGGCGGCCGGCGCGGGGAGGCGCGCGGGCGGCGGCGGCGGCGGCGGCGGCGGCGGCGGAAGCGAGAAAGAAACCTAGAAAACTGATACCATGTATGAGATTATGATTGCACGATGTATTGCTCTTCGTGCATAGGCACGTATATATGATGTACAAAGGTGGGCCACGGACCTCAACTATACAAGGAACTAGGAGGCGGGCCCAATACACAATATGCACATAACACATATACTCAACAGTGACGTCGTCGACGCCGTTCTCCCGGCGCTTGAAGGCGAAGGGCACCACCTTGCCGGAGGGCTCCATGGCCGCCCACCCGCTCACGGCCTGCGTGTGGTTCGGGGTCACCTCCATGGCCGAAAACGTGACTCTTTTTTTCTCACGGCCGGCTTGTGTGTGGTTCGCGTGTGCCTGTGGCTCTGGGTGCATGAGAAAGAGAGAGATTCTTGCTGTCTGTGGTGCTTGCTGGTTGTGATTGCTGCATCTCAGCTCTGCCCACGGCTACTTATAGTGCGCTTGAGCTTGACGCGGTTGGTCTCGGAGCGGTCTGGTCGTGTGTAAAAACTTTTCATAAAAAAAGTTCCGAATCTTTAGTCAAACATCATGACAGTACAAGCAACAAAAATCACATTTGTAGACCATTCAACAACAACTACAAACACTGGAGCGAGTCGAAGGCTCGTTGTCGTCGTCGCCCCTCCCTCACTGAAGCAGTGCAAACCTCGTTGTAGTGGACAGTTGAAAAGTGTCGTGCTAACGCCCCAAAGGACTAGCGCACCGGAAGAACAACCGCTCTGACGAAAAGAAGTGTAGATAAGAAGGATCCAATCTGTAGACACATGAACACAGACAAACGAAGATCGGATTCACATAGATTCATCGAAGACAAACACCGACCGAACCCTGTGAGATATTCTGAAGAAACACCTTCACACGCCCTTCAACGACGCAAGACGCACCAACCCCACTTGTCCGGGCCGACGTGGCACAAAGTCAACCCCGTTATGTTGCATCGATATGACATTGGGACCCACATGTCGTTCACAGTAAAAAAACAATGTTGTCTCCCCTCGATGAGATGCACCTCGTGCCTTGCACCGCCGGCGGCGACCGGTTGGCGAGCCACCTCCCGCCTGATGCGACACACAACACACATGCATGCCACACAAACCACACACACAACACACTCGACATGGAAGCTCAGCACACCCAAGTCCTCAAATCCCCCCTCTCCCATAGTTGACCGGCCACCGCCACAGACCCTGTCTCTCCACTGGCCAATGGGGTGGCCCCTTCTCCTCTGGTCGTTGCGCCGAGCCATGAGGAACAAATGTCAATGGTGCTTGGTGGTGGTGGTTCTAGCGGGCTTCGCCGGCTAGCCTGCAGGGGTGAAGCACGAGGATAGGGGAGTGGGGGTTTTAGGTGTGGGCGAGCGCTTGGGCAGCAATACCCTTGTCGGCCGCCACCGCAGCAGGAAAACGGGGGACGCTCGGAGTCGGATCTAGGCACACCCTCAAGCGCGAGCTGCCTCAATCTAGCGAGTTAGTGCCCGACGCATAAAACCAGGGGGTGAGGGACGGAAAGGATCTTTGCCCGGCACCATGACCAATGGCGCCACGTCTGCATCCCAGCATGCCGAACATGACTGGAGATTCTTCACGCAAATAGTTGTGCACGGGCTCGGGCAGCGGCGCTACGTGCGTAGCACGCGCACCTGCGTCACCCACCCAACACCCATGAGCCCGCGCTCCGCAAACCCGTCGTCAAGGATTAGGTTGGCACTCGCTGCTCGCAATGCTCGAAGGAACTGCGCGGCCGTGAGCTCAAAATTATGAGGAAGATGGTTGATGCCGACGTATGGGTCCGGCCTGTTATAACGTCAAATATAACAGCCAAAATTAACGGAGTTGACATTTGATGTCATGTCAGCCTGACAGGTGGGACCGACCTATCATAATCCAGCTTAAACAGCCTGAAATCGGCGCCTAACCAAAGGTGATAATTTTTTAGCCAAAACTTAGAACTCACTCGGTAGTTCCGCGGGAAAAAAATGGTGAAGTGATAGTGCTGTGGGAGTGGAACACATGCCTGAAAAGTGATAGTTTTTTTGTTTGTTAAAACCCCGAATTATAAGATGTTTTTTTCTTGAATAGAATGTATACATGCGTGTTTTATTGTGTTTGTTCACTCATTTTAATCTTTTGTAATCTACATTAAGATACCCCAAACTTCTTATAATTCGGAAGTCTCATAGCGATCCCTGTCAGTCTGAAAAACTCAACACAGTTAAAGACTGACCGATGCTGAAACTACCCGGAGCCACGCCCCTGGACTGGACGCACGAGCTCGCGGTCGTTCCAGGGTCAAGGTCGGTCTGGCAGCTGCCCTTTCCCACGGGTCAAGCGGTTGTCCGGTCACGCTTCTTCACATGGCAAAGGCTCCCCTACCTTCTCGTGGCAACCCATCATCAGTTTCACCTGAATTTCACACGGTCTTCCCGGTGATCACCGCCACCGGTCAATGTCAGCTCTAGTTGCGGAGCAACCACGTGTGGTTTTTCCGGGAAAATCACGGGCGAACGCGCCGTGTCTTTCGTCCGACGACCGACCGACCGACCGAATCCCCTCGCCGTTACGTCAATGGTGTAAAATTCTCGTCGTAAAAAATTGCACTGCAGAAGGCAAACGGCAGTGACGCTCGAACTAAAATTACCCGGAACAATCACACGCTCTGATATAATACTATTTAAAGTACAGGGCCGTTTGTTTTTCTGGCCCGGCCATGAACGCGCGTGCTCCTACGGTTGACTGAAATCCTGCGGTAGGTGCACACTGCACAGTAATTTTACTTGGTCGTTCGTCTCTTCCTCTCTGTCATTTTGGTTCACGTACAGAAACTCCTGACGGATGCATCACATGTCTACCGATCGGATTCAAGATTCTTGCATAGATAGATGCCAAGGATGCCAAGAAAAATCCAAGTCTCGTGGTGTACAGCTGCTTGTGCGTCGAGCGGACCAGCGGGCAAAATGATCCTGTGGCCAGGATTTGGATCCACTCGGACGACAAATCGGCGTGGGGTGTTGTTTTAATGGCTTCGTCATGTACCATACCACCATATCGCCTTACTGTATCTGTATAGTCCAGTGGTTCCTTTTGGCATTGTCTCAGTGTATGCGTAAACGGGCACCTAATCACACCATATCGCCTTACTGTATAGCCCAGTGGTTCCTTTTGGCATTGTCCCGCTGTATGCGTAAACGGGCACCCTAAACATAGTAAGTATTTCTATGCCCTGCAAAAAAAAAAAATAGTATTTCTATGGCTAAGTTGTGATATTTTTACCAAACCGTCCCTGTGTCTTCCCCATTCTGTCTTTTGTCCGGGGGCTTTGTTGGTGTCTAGAGGAGTGAGGACCCATCCCTTCGTGATTTTCAGTTCTTGTAGGTCATTGTTTTTCCTAAATTTTTGGTTCTCCGACGAGGTGGTGGTGACGATGTCGCGTTTGAATAAAATCTCTCCAAGCTCTTCCTGATTCGACGACATCTCTGAAAAACAATTTTCTTTTTATTTCTACTTAAGAACCACTTGATTTTTTTCAGCTGACGCCAACAAAGGGCTAGCGAGGCTAGGTGTTGCAAGATCTGTTGGCTATCTTCGGATTTGAATACCTTTTGTGTCCATTATATATGGAAAGCAATTGGCTGAATTTTGTTGCAACAACTTCTACCTCTTCACTCGGTTGGTTTTGCGGCATGGTCTGGATTTTCAAATCCCCTAGATTGATGGAGAAGAATTGAAACCCATGATGCTTTCTCTGGCTGATGTTCTTTCAGCGGATATTTGATCTAGTTATTTGCGGCGAGTGGCTATTGCGGTCTAGTCTTGTACTATGACAACGTTTTCATGTGTCTCTTCCCTTAATTGTTTGCTCGGTCCAAATTTCATGCTTTCACATGCAATGAACAATAGAAGAATAAGACGCTTAGTATGATTTCCAGTGTAATTTCGCTTCTTCTTTGCAGGAAAACTTTTGATCTATTTATCAAACATCATGACAATAAAAAGAACATGAGAGGTAACAAAAAGTCACATCTAGGTTGAACAGGCTACAAGCCCCCCCCCCCCCCCCCCCCGCGTCGCCCTCCTCTGGCGACAAGGGGGGAACCCTAGCCACCGCCGCGAGCGCTCGCCTCAGCCGCCCCCCCCCCCCCCCCCCCGCGCGCGTCGCCGCCGCCGGAGGGCCGGCCGACTCATCACCTCCCCGCGCCATGCCCCCCCGGCGGCTGCCTTCTGTTCCGGCGGGGCTGCAGGTACGCCCTGGCCGTGCTGTGCGACCGGATCCGGCCTCCCCTCGTCGGCTTCCCCCCTGCACGGCTCGAGCTCGACCTTCCCCCGTCGCCGCCATCCATGGTAGCCGCGGGCGTCCCCACTCCCACCCTCTCCAGCTGCTGCCCCCACCCCTGCCGGTCCGGCGGTGGATGCGCCGTGCCCTGGCCATCCCTGCAGTTCCTCCTCCCACCGGCGGCGCGGCCCGGCCTGCCGCTGGTGCTGCTGCTGGCCGCAGCTGGGCGGGGGACTTGCGCCGGGTTGCGGGATGCGTACGGCCTGCCTCGTGCAGCCCCCTCCCCTCTTCGGCGGCACTCCCTCCCCCTCGAGCCAAGGTGATTGCTTTTGTGCGGCGGTGGCGAGGCTTCGGTGGTTTTGGTAGGCGCGGGGCACCCCGCGACGGGTCCTTGCTGGTGCTGCTCCGGCCCCGGTGGTCTAGTACCCGCGTTTTCCGGTGTCCTAGGCTTGCCGGCGTCTCTGCCGGGTGGCTTCCGCCTCGGCGACCAGCGGCTGCGTCCCTTCCAGTTTGCTTGGTTCGCCGATGTCCTGACGGCTATGGCCACGGAAGCTAGGATCTGCGTCCCTCCAGTCCTAGCTTGCCGTCGTCGCCGGTCGCCGTCGTCTCCCTTCGCGGTGGTCTTTGCCTCGTCGCCGACCTTACCCTGTACGCCTCTAAAGCCTCCTCCTTTCGCCAGATCCGATGCTCGTAGGTCCGGATGCGGTGCCACCCTGCGACGACAGGTGCAGCCCCACCTACCCCCTTCCAGCTTGATGGTTCCGGCCAGCGTTGGCTTCCTCATCCAAGATTCCATGCCCGACGGCTATGGGATTGCTCAACTTCTGGCCAGGGAGAAATCTCTGCTTTGCTTGCGGTGCTGGCAGCGGCGGCACCCGCGGGTGTCGTCTTTCCTTCTTGAAGGCGCTGTCATGGCCTTTAGTTGCGCCCCTCTTCGAGCTCGGGGGAAACCCTAGGTCCGGCTGCTCCGGACCGGATGGCGAAGACGTCTCGGCGTCGTCTTCCTTCTTGAAGGCACTATCTTGTTCGCTCGCAGTGTCCCCGGTGTTGGCTTGGTGATGTTGAGGCTTAATGCTCGTTCGGCATTGTCGCTCTTGGTTCGGGTTGGGTTGGTTCTAGCTGTGTTGTTTCCTTTGTTCGGGCCGAGCATCCCTTCTCTTTCTGCTCCGGACACCATGTTCACGCCTGTCTGCGTTCGTGTAATGTGTTGTATCCCCGTTGTACTCATTCTATTCTCTCTATCAATGAAATGATACGCAAGCTTTGCGTATTCGCGGAAAAAAAATTCACATCTATGTTCGTAGATCATGTAGCTACAACTACAAGCATTGGAGCGAGTCGAAACCACGCCGCTGTCATTGCCTCTCCCTCATTGGAGCCAGACAAACCTTGTTGTAGTGGACATTTAAAAAGTCGTTTCTCTATATAAAGGTTTACCTAACCAAATGAACTATGTATGTTGGTAAACAAAACTGTCAAGATTGTTAACAAACACGTCCAACATGACCAAGTGTTTAATGATTGTATTTGACTGCCCTAGCAGGTCAAGTGCAACCACCCCTTTTAACTACTTAACCGAAACTAAACCTAACCTCCAAAGCAAGTGTTTACAAACGATCAGAGTAGACCACTGAGGTACCGGGACCAACCGCGTCAAAGCTCAAGCGCACTATAAGTAGCCGTGGGTGGAGCTGCTGAGACGCACAACACGCAGCGCAACCAGCACCACACAGACAGCAAGAATCTTTCACTGTCTCACGCGAACGGTGTAGGCTCCGGCGAGAAGGAGAGTCACGATTTGGGCGATGGAGGTGACCCCGAACCACACGCAGGCCGTGAGCGGGTGGGCGGCCATGGAGCCGTCCGGCAAGGTGGTGCCCTTCGCCTTCAAGCGCCGGGAGAACGGCGTCGACGACGTCACCATCAAGGTGCACTACTGCGGCATGTGCCACACCGACCTCCACTTCATCAACAACGACTGGGGCATCACCATGTACCCCGTCGTGCCCGGCCACGAGATCACCGGCGTCGTCACCCGGGTCGGCTCCAACGTCTCCGGCTTCCGGCCCGGCGACCGCGTCGGCGTGGGATGCATCGCCGCCTCCTGCCTCGACTGCGACCACTGCCGCCGCTCCGAGGAAAACTACTGCGACAAGGTCGCGCTCACCTACAACGGCATCTTCTGGGACGGCAGCGTCACCTACGGCGGCTACTCCAACATGCTCGTCGCGCACAAGCGGTTCCTCGTGCGCATCCCGGACGCCCTGCCGCTGGACGCCGCCGCGCCGCTGCTGTGCGCCGGGATCACCGTGTACAGCCCCATGAAGCAGCACGGGATGCTGCAGGTTGGCAGGAGGCTCGGCGTGGTCGGGCTGGGCGGGCTCGGCCACGTCGCCGTCAAGTTCGGCAAGGCGTTCGGGCTCAAGGTCACCGTCATCAGCACGTCGCCGGCCAAGGAGCGCGAGGCGAGGGAGAGCCTCAAGGCGGACGACTTCGTCCTCAGCACCGACGAGAAGCAGATGCAGACCATGGCGAGGAGCCTGGACTACGTGATCGACACGGTGTCGGCGCAGCACTCGCTGGGGCCCATCCTGGAGGTGCTCAAGGTGAACGGGAAGCTGGTGCTGGTGGCGGCGCCGGACAAGCCCGTGGAGCTGCCGTCCTTCCCGCTCATCTTCGGGAAGAGGACGGTGAGCGGGAGCATGACGGGGGGCATGAAGGAGACGCAGGAGATGATGGACCTGTGCGGGGAGCACGGCATCACCGCCGACATCGAGCTCGTCTCCACCGACGGGATCAACGACGCGCTGGCCAGGCTCGCCCGCAACGACGTCCGCTACCGCTTCGTCGTCGACGTCGCCGGGAGTGGCTCCAGGCTCTAGCTATTGGATTCTGGCTTGTGCTCTGTCAGAAAGAAAGGATGGGTGCCTATTTCATTTTCAGCTCAGTTCAGTTTCAGGGTATGGGAAGAGTGATCGACAACAGGGGTCCTTAATTTGTCTCCAATTAAATTGTACTATGTCAATATCTTGTTGAGTTGTGAGTCTCACAAAAACGATTAATTTGCGAATCAACCTGTAGTTTTTTTTTTTGAGAGAGAAATCAACCTGTAGTTGGATGGTTAGGGAGACAATGGTATCCCAAACCCATCAGAGTTTATTTAAGTCGTAAATTTATTTCAGCATTTTCGTCGTTGCACATTCAGTGGGAGGAGACGTTCCCGTTGACGACAATGCGCCTATGGTGACTTCATAAGATGATATGCCGGCTCATTCTCTCGAAGATGCTCATAAAAATAGGGTGTGCGTTCGTAAGAATGAGTGTATGCGCGTTTATATGAGCGCTTACGTTTGAATTGTGTAAAAAAACAATTAATTTGTGACTTGTCAAGGGAATTAGCCTGACAATAATACCAGGGGTACGAACGAAGGGCGAAGCCTAGCTACGGCGCAGATGTTCACTCGGATGTATACGAGTTCAGGCCCCACTCGGAAGTGGTAAAAGCCCTACTTCTCGAGCCCGGAGGCTTAGTGTTTGCTTATGGGGAATAATGGATTACAAGTGATCGGAACCCTTGCTCTGGCGCCCGGGGTGGCTTATATAGAGTGCGCCACCACCGGCCTAGCGCCATCATTAGGGCTTTTAATGCTAATCAATGTAACGTTACAAGAACGGCTGCATAAGTGGAGCATTACTGGTAACGTAGAATTAATGACACAATGAGCGTCTCTTCAAGTCCCACGGGCGCTGCGTCTCCTGAGTCGTCTGAGCTCCCATCTGACCGAATGACGCCGTAGACATCCGAGTGACTTGATGCGTCCGAGTAGATCTTCATATGCATCCGAATGCATCTTTGGCCCAGAGGCTTTAATGATAATGAGGGACCACAGGTGGGCCCTAGATGTCAGGCTTGTGACCCTACCCATGGTAGGCAACCTCATCAGTAACCCCCGAATCCGTGAGGTTTTAGTGGTCGAGTGATCGACACTCGGAAGTGTCGACGGCACCTCGGAGGTGTCCAAGAAACAGTCTGGGTCGTTTCTCACTCGGCTTCAAACCATGACAGATTCAGGATTAACTTTTTCTGACCGACCTGCTCAGTTTGATTATGCGATACTGCCATATGAAATCGAAGCGTTTCCCAGAGGAAACGATTCGAATGTCCGGTTATTCCATCCGAGTGTTTAACTAGAAACGAGTCGACCACTCGGTTTGTAGGAGCGAATCGACGGATTCTTCGGAGTGTGGAGCTCGTCTCATTTAAGGCACGGAGAAATTTCCGCGCGTTCGAAATCACGAAGGATGCGCGCGGGCGGGCGATAGAACGGTCACGTCGCGGAAATTGGGGGTAATGGGCACGGCGCCTCGATGCCTGCGCCGAGATTTTCGCCACGTGTCCTCGAGGCTCTGAATAGTGGATCCGCAAATCTCGCTCCATTTGCAGATTGACGGCCAGATATCTCGCCCGATTTTTGGTATAAAAGGCGAGGGCACTGTTGGGGGTAAAACAAATCTCACTTTCCGCCCCTTCCTTCGTCTTCTCTGACGCCCGTACGCGACCCCTCCACCGTGCTTTCGTCGTAGACCAGTTCCGAGCTCGCCGGAGAGGATGTGCGCGACGACCGCGAAGGCCGAGCGGGCGAAGAAGAGCTCGCGCGGCTCCTCCTCAAGCGCCGGGGCGCCGGCAGGATGGACCCAAGGTGAATGGTTGCCGTTGCGGGTCACCAAGGCCCGGATGCTCGAGCTGGAGAGCCAGGGACTCCTGTCTGAGGGGAGTTGGCGGCTGCCGGGGGCGGGTGAGGACGAGCCTTCATCGAAGGGGGACGAGCGCGTGCTCCTGGTAACTCACCTCGAGCGAGGTTTCTCCCTTCCGCCTCATCCATTCTTCCATAGATTCCTGGATTTCTTTGGCGCTCAGCTTCATCACATCCCTCCCAACGCTGTTGTTTACTTAGCCGCATTCGTTTCTCTCTGCGAAAACTTCTTGGGCTATCATCCCCATTGGGGTTTATTGAGCGTGTCAGCGTAGATGATATTGAGTCCGCTGCCTCCATCCATCAAGACCTTACGCAGTCGGACGCCACCCACAGCCGGGTCAACGACCAGCGCCTGCCTCCCAGGGGTGGCTATGTGAGGCGGATGGTCGGATTGGTCGAAAGTAACAGGAGTCTTCGTCCAGTTGAGGTATTTGGTGGCAGTCGGAACTGCCATGTTAACTTCCCGATTGACAACTTTCAAGTGCCTCTTGCTCTCGACGTCAACGAAGATCATGAGGACCTTATCAACTTGTGGGTGCTCGGAAGTACCTTCATCATCCTTGACATCGACTTTCTCACTCGAGGGCTCCGCGCCCATCTCCTGCTTGAGCAGGCGACATTCTCGAGTGGTGTGCTTCGGGAGCATAACATTGCCTTCTTCATCCGTCTTGGTATGAATCTGGCACGGTTGATCAAGAATGTCGGATTTAGAGTCGGACTTGTTCTTGGGAGTCCACTCTTTCTTCTTTTTCTTTGGCTTGGGTTTGCCTTAGCCTTGCCCTTGTACGGCTGCCACCTCTGCCTTGCTGAAGGCATCGGCTTTGCGCTTCTGATTCTTCCCAGCGTTGCCTCCCGATTGAGGGGCGTTGCCAGCTCGCCCTTTGCCGCTACGGAGGCGGTCTTCTTCTTCGCCATTGGCGTACTTATTCGCGATCTGCATGGCCAGATTGAGGGACAGATCCCCAGCCCGTCCGAATTTCAGGATCAGTTCCCGATATCGAGTGCTTGCCTTAAAGGCGCACACGGCCTGATGCTCGGTTACATTCTCCACAATATTGTGCAGCGTGGTCCAGCGCTGGATGTACTCACGGAGAGTCTCATTACTCTTCTGGACGCAGTGCTGCAGTTCTGCCAACCCACCCGGGCGTTTGTAAGTGCCTTCGAATGTCTTGACGAATACTCGGGCCAAATCTTCCCAACAGTATATGCAATTGGCGGGCAGTTGATTCAGCCACGCTCGCGCGGATCCTTCCAACATGAGTGGAAGGTGCTTCATTGCGACGAAATCGTTGCCGCCGCCGATCTGGACAGCCACTCGATAATCTTCGAGCCAAGTCTCCGGCTTGGATTCGCCGTTGAATTTTCCAATTCCAGTCGCTAACCGGTAATTGGATGGTATCTCAGCCTCCCGGATGTATCTGCTAAAGCACCCGAGACCGGAAATACCCCAACCACTCACTCGGTCTCTGTTGTCTCTGTTCCGATCAACCACTTGCCGAGTGATGATGGACCTGGCGTTGAACTGCGGTGGTCCCTGGTCATTTTCTCCGTAACCTCTGTGCCTGACAGGGCTTCACTCACGGTCCCTTGCGATAGGCCGACCGCCGTCATAGGGACGTTGGCTGTATGAGCCGCCCCTCGGAGGGGGTGTCCGTCTGACATCGCGATCGTCGCGCCAGCATCCTCCGTGCGGACCTCTCGGAAGAGGAGGAGTTCGCCGGTCTTTCCTTGGCGCGAGAGGACTGTGAGCAGACTGGACGGTGTCTGCACGAACGGACTTGCTATGAATTCGTTGATGTGATTGTGATACCTCGGAGTTTTGCTGTAGAGCAGTTTTCAGCAGGGCCTGGATCTGCCGAATGCCCTCGCTGGCCACTGAGTCAGACGGCTGGATTGAGTCGGCGATCCGAGTAGCCGCTGCTAAATTCAACAGCGGCGTGCGCATCACCGGGATGGTGTATGGCCGATCTTCTGGAAAAAGCTGACGGCGACTGCGGCTAGAACTGGGTCACTCCCTTGCCGCGCGCTCGTCGAGTGACTGTTGGAGTCGCTCGAGCCGCTCGCGTTCAGCCAAGGTGGCCTGACGCGCAGCCTCCAGGGCCAACTCGTCCGGGGTAGTTCCCGCGATGGGGGTGAGAAGAACTTGATCCTTCCTGCGCCTGATTTCCTCCCGCTGTTCCCGAGTGAGGGGTCGGGGGACGTAGCCGTCGGAGCCAGTGTTGTTGCGGTCACCGTCTCGATCGCGGGTATCTCGTGCGGAATACCCGGGAGGAGGGGCACCTCGGGTCGGGCCGGCCATCAGGACCTCTGCAGCGTCCCCGCTGCTCTCGCGCTCGGATGCATCAGATGATTCATCATCCGAGGGAGGGAAAAGGCTGTGGACGGACTCATCGGCGTTGAGCACGGCCACTTGCCCGACCGCGGCCTGGAGTGCCGTGGCGTGCTTGATCCAACGCTGCAGCCGCGAGCGCCCGGAGCGTTTGCGTCGAGCCGCGGCGGGGGATGGAGATGCCGATTGGTACGGTGTAGACGGTTGTCGGAGAAGAACTCCAAACGTCGTCACGCTGAAATGCGTTGCACCCCGGGCGGGTAACACATCGGTGTCCAGCGGCGCTTCCTGCAGCCGAATCGTCGGCGATGAAGCTGAGGGAACCGAAGAGGATCTTGCCACCGAGTATCATCATGATGATCGAGAGAATGAAAATTCCACCTGCGCCGGAATTCGCTAGACGCACAGCCCCACGGTGGGCGCCAACTGTCGAGGAAATTAGCCTGACAATAATACCAGGGGTACGAATGAAGGGGCGAAGCCTAGCTACGGCGCAGATGTTCACTCGGATGTGTACGAGTTCAGGCCCCACTCGGAAGTGGTAAAAGCCCTACGTCTCGAGCCCGGAGGCTTAGTGTTTGCTTATGGGGAGTAATGGATTACAAGAGATCAGAACCCTTGCTCTGGCGGCCGGGGTGGCTTATATAGAGTGCGCCACCACCGACTGAGCGCCATCATTAGGGCTTTTAATGCTAATCAATGTAACGTTACAAGAACGGCTGAATAAGTGGAGCGTTACTGGTAACGTAGAATTAATGACACAATGAGCGTCTCTTCAAGTCCCACGGGCGCTACGTCTCCTGAGTCGTCTGAGCTCCCATCTGACCGAATGACGCCGTAGACATCCGAGTTACTTGATGCGTCCGAGTAGATCTTCATATGCATCCGAATGCATCTTTGGCCCAGAGGCTTTAATGATAATGAGGGACCACAGGTGGGCCCTAGATGTCAGGCTTGTGACCCTACCCATGGTAGGCAACCTCATCATGACTCATGTCAAGATAGCTGACCCTGCAAAAAATAAAAACAGAGATAGGAGGCCAGTAGCACTTCCCTCGGAGTATCACTGTCAACACGAGAAAATTTTGTGAAGCATCCCAACTTATTAGACCATATACACTGCAAGATGATTTGAAAAATGAACACTATTGTTTAAGCATTGATGCTTATTTCTATAGAACATGTGCCTAAGAGCATTTCCAACAGGTGCGCTACGGCGCGGCGCGCTATAAATTTTTTGCAGCGCCGAAATGCATTTTTTAGCGTGTGGAGAGGCGCCCGCTCCAGCAGGCGCCGCAAAATGGGGCGCGGCGTTGCCGCTCCAGCAGGAGGTGCAAAATGCAGCGCGCGAGAGCAGTCAGACGCCTGTCTGATGGCGCGCGCGTGCAGGCAAACGCTATGAAATATATCAAATGTAAATAAAATCAAGAAGATCAAACAGAGAAAAATAAATCAATAATAAATAGTTCAATTATTATTACAACTCAAACAAATAGTTTATTTTTGAATACAACAAATAGTTCAACAATACAACATGAAACATACAACATCGAACTAATTTTGGCGGCCATGCCATGCCCACCACTCCTTGATTAGATCCTTCTGAAGATCATCATGCGTTTCGGCACGTCAAATGGCATGATATAAGGCAACAAATCGGGCTACCCTCGCAGCACTCCACTGCACTCGCACGGGATGTCCCAACAATTCATACTGAGAATAGTCTAAATCTTGCCCACCCTCATTCTCGATGATCATGTTATGCATGGTCACGCAAGCTTTCATGATGTACCAAAGGATCTTTTGATCCCAAAATCTAGCCGGTCCTCTCACAATAGCAAATTGGGCTTGCAAAATCCCAAAAGCTCTCTCCACATCTTTCCTAGCCGCCGACTGAGCATTGTGGAAATCAAGATTTTTCTTACCTTGTGGTTTCGACAACGGCTTCATAATTGTTTGCCACCTTGGGTAGATGCCATCCGCAAGATAGTAGCCATAGTTGTTTGTATGGCCATTTGGTACAAAATCCACCGGTGTAGTTTCACCATTTGCAATCTTATTCATGTGTGGTGAATGATTAAGAACATTGATGTCATTCAAAGATCCATGCATTCCAGAAAAAGCATGCCATATCCAAGTCTCCTGATCGGCCACTGCTTCAAGGATTATAGTGGAACCTTTTTTTAGCCGTGGAATTGACCATGCCATGCCTTAGGGCAGTTCTTCCAACTCCAATGCATGCAATCTATTGATCCAAGCATACCTGGGAACCCGCGAGCTTTGTTCATCTCCAAAATCCTTGCGGTGTCTTCAGCATTGGGAGCTCTCAAATATTCTGGACCAAACACTTGCACAATTCGGACTGCGAAGCGCTTGACACACATGATGGCTTGACTCTCACCCATGGCAAAGTGGTCATCAACGAGATCCGCCGGAATACCGTATGCCAACATACGCAAAGCAGCAGTCACCTTTTGAAATGTGCTATGCCCGAGTTCTCCGGCGGCATTCCTCCTTTGCTGAAAAACCGATCATGGCTCGCCAGTTTCTCTGCAATGCGTTTGAACAGCTTGATGCTTGATACGTCTCCAACGTATCGATAATTTATGAAGTATTCATGCCATATTCACCTATGTTTACAATACTTTTATATGGTTTTGATGCACTTTATGTGATTTATTTATAACTAACCCGGACTGACGCTGTTTTCAGCAGAATTACCGTGGTGTTGTTTTTGTGCAGAAAATGAAAGTTCTCGGAATCGCCCGAAACTTTTTGATGATTTTTTCTAGAGGAAATAAGCAATATTGGAGCGAAGAACCACCGGAGGGGAGCCACCCGTGGGGCACAAGCCATCAGGACGCGGCCTTGGGGGGTCGCGCCCTGATAGCTTGTGGGGCCCACGTGGCTCCGTTGCACGAGATTCCAACGCTGAAAAATCCTATAAATCCCAGAAACCCCAAAAATAAAGAGAGACTCTCCGTTCCGCCGATGCAACTCTCTGTATCAACGAAAAACCAACATGGAGACGTTCCAGTACCCTACCGTAGAGGGGAAACCATCACCAGTGGCCATCTTCATCATCCCGGCGGAGGCCATGACGAGGAGGGAGTAGTTCACCCTCGAGGCTGATGGTATGTACCAGTAGCTATGTGTTCAATCTCTCTCTCTCTCTCGTGTTCTTGAGATGTCACGATCTTGATGTATCACGGGCTTTGTTAATATAGTCGGATCATATGATGTTTGTCCCTTCCTATCATGTTGTGATGAATTGAATTTTTCCCTTTGGGATCTCGTTATGTTGGACTGAATATTTTGGTTTGAGAACACTTGATGTACGTCTTCCGTGGGATACCCGTAGTGACATTGGGGTATTCTATTGATTCACTTGATATGTTGAAGCATCAACTTGCGGATTCCGGTGACCTTGGGGGTCTATGCATAGGGGTTGATTGCACGTTTTCATACCACGTTCTCCGATAGAAATCTTGGGGTGCTCCTTGAAGTTCTTTGTGTTGGATTGAATATGATAGACCTGAAATTGTTTGATGCATGTCGCATAATTTACCCACGGATACTTGAGGTGACATTGGAGTATCCAGGTGACATTAGGGTTGATTGATATGTATCATTGGTGTTGTTCTAGTACGAACTCTAGGGATGTTTGTGACACTTATAGGAATAGTCCAAAAGATTTATCGGAAAGACTAAATTTGAGGTGGTTCCACTACCTACACCAATTTCATCTTATTGTTCTTCTCTAGATAGGAACTTTGGAGTGATTCTTTGTTGCACGTTGAGGGGTGATCATATGATTCAACTATGTTAGCATTGTTGGGAGATTGCACTAGTGAAAGTATGAACCCTAGGCCTTGTTTCCAAGCATTGATATACTGTTTTGCTCGATGTTTACTATTTGCTACCTTGCCGTTTTTATATTTTTAGATTACAAAAACCTATATCTACCTTTCATATTGCACTTGTATCACCATCTCTTCGCCAAACTAGTGCACCTATACAATTTGCCATTGTATTGGGTGTGTTGGGAACACACGAGATTTTTTGTATTTAATTGCAGGCTTGTTTGAGGGAGACCATCTTCATCCTACACCTCCCACGGATTGATAAACCTTAGGTCATGCACTTGAGAAAAAATTACTACTGTCCTACAAAACTCTGCGCTTGGAGGCCCAACAAAGTCTACAAGAATAAAGTTGCGTATGTGGCATTCTCCGCAAAATAGTTCCTTATCAATCTGTTGTGGGCATCGATCTTATCCCTCCACAATTTCTGACGACCCATAACCGAACCACCGTGCCTCGGTTTTTTTATTGACGTGCATAGCTACGATTATTGCGAGGTCCTCCTCCTCTTGAATATCAAATTCTTCGTCGGAAGAATCGTAGGACGAACTCATCTACAATATTGTATTTAAACTAGTTTAAAACTCCGAACAAAATGCATGAAATTCATCTACAAAATGTAAAGTTGAAGTATACATACCTTGCAAGCGTTTTGTCGAACACCTTGTGGGCGCCGAGCTCCAAATGGTCGTCGTGCGCTGTTCGTTGGAAGGATGGTGCGCTCGAGCGGCGGTGGCGAGCGGGGGAGATGGAGAAAGGTTCGGCGGCGTGCGGGGAAGGACGGGGAAAGCGGCGGCGGCGCGCCGGAGCAAGGGGGAAAGTATTTGGGCGGCGGCGGCGACGCCTACGAGTGAGATCTGGCGGTGGGGGGTGGGAGTGGAGAAGAGTCGCGCGCGCGTCGTCGATGTTCAGTGCGCGGTAGCGGGCACACCAAATACACCGCGCGCGATGTGGTTTTGGCCCCCGCGCTGGAACGCTTTTACGCGCGCGCGCAATTTTGCGGCGCCTGCTGCAGCGCTCAACTCGGCCTCGCGCGCTAAAAGCTGCTTATTTGCAGCGCGCCGCTTAAATGACGCACCTGTTGGAGTTGCTCTAAGGCCTTGTACAATGCAATATGCTTAGAAAAAAAGTCTCAACCAAAAAAGGCTGAACATATGCCAGAAGGGAAAACAACCAATCAGGTTACAATTTTTTATCGAAAAACAAATTCCTAAAAACTTCATGGCTTATCAATATCAGTACTTACAATAGAAGATATCCTATCTAAAAATAGGCACACAATACATGTTGTCTTGTAGGTACAACCTGAGCACGCCGAGTAATTTCTGACATAATGGTAGGATGCAATTTGTCGGCCAATACTTTTAGAGTGTGTTCTTGTTTTTCCTCTTTCGTTTCTTCTTCGTGGGATTTATCATCAGAAGTGCTTCCTCCGTTTCTTCTTTATAGGGTTTATCGTCCAAAGTGCTTCTTTTATATTCATCGTAAGAAAATGCTTCCTCTAGATAGATACCGCCATAGATATCCAACATGCATTGCACTGGTGTAGAAGGATGTTCCCCTGACTTCTGGGCCGTAGGAGGTGTCACTACCAGGAGCTCCTCTTCTGGTAACATGCAGTGTGGTAAAGGATAGTAGCAAAATCCCTTATCTTTTTTCTCTCATTTTTTTATGATGGGCTTTTTTTCTTTTCTTTTTGCCTTCCCCATTTTCTTTTTTTTATATGGTGGGCTCATTTGGCCTTCCCCATTTTTATTTCATTTTTCGTCCGGAGTCTCATCCCGACTTGTGGGGGAATCATAGTCTCCATCATCCTTTTCTCACTGGGACAATGTTCTAATAATGATGATCATCACACTTTTAAATACTTACAACTCAACATGAAGAACTGATAGGAAGATATGACTCTGTATGAATGCCTCTGGCAGTGTACCAGGATGTGCAATGATCTAGCGTGACATGTATCAAAAATATGAAGACCAAGAGTTTGCATAAAAATTATAGCAACAAGATCCAACTAGCAACAACTTAGATGATAGATTGCTAAATCTCATCTTGCTAAAGCTTAAAGGAAATGGGAGATGAATTGGAAAGGTAACGACCGCGATAGAGCTTCCCTTTTCTTCCCTTTTCCAATTCCATGTCACGTCCTAGAAAAAATACAGCGAAACGAGTTGCTAGGACACCGCGATAATGGCCTTACAAAATTGAAGCCAAACATATCAACAAAAGGATTCGTGACAAACAAAACATCGACTAGCGAGGCGGGGATCGAGCACTTGCTCGAAAATTACAAAAAATAAATCGAGTTGTGACAAACTTAGATAGAGAAAAGAAAGAAAGAAAAATAGTCATGGAACCTCCCAAACTTGACAAAACTGTAAAAACCAATCCGTACTTTGGAAACATGCTGAAGGTGTTTTGCATTTGATCACATCGTACTCGGTTACACATGGAGGCCATACGTGCAACCCGATAGTTTTTCTCAAAGTAAGTAATATTTGTTGCAAAGAAAACAACACAAAATAATAAAATGAAATGATGCCTCGATTGTTTCCACACCACAACCACACGAATGGCTAAAAAAAAGACAACCAGCTTAAAAGACTACAGGAGACCAGCACACAAAAAATCGATGAAAAAAAGTTCACAAATAGGAGACGGCTCAGGGAAAGCAAGACTGTCGGCTATAACACAGAGCGGACACGGGCAAAACAAACTTGACACGCTCGCATTGCTGACTTGACGAACAAACAAGACATAAAAAAGCCAGGGCAAAAAACATGAATCTTAATATGCTATATCCTCGACGAACAGAGCACCGTGTCTCTTCCGTTTTTTCAAAAAGTAGGGTAATTACAAACTACAAACAAAACCAAAAAAGACCAGTAAAAACCAAAACAAAGGGAAAAAATAGGCTTAAACCGGCCGATAACTAGACATTGTGACCACACGAGACACGCTCAACAAAAACAAAAATGATCAAGTTGAAACAAAAGTGAGATCAAGATTGGGCAAAGATTACAACAAATTCAATTTGAAAAACTGTTCATTTTTTTAAAATATCATGAATTAAAAAAACACAAATTCAAATAATTTCCATGAATTAGAATTTCTTGAATTTTAATAATTTTTTGCACACTTTAAAAGTGTTCACGTATGAAAAATGTCATGAACTGGAAAATGAAAAAAAATGAAAAAAGAGAAGAACAACAAAAAAGAAAAAAACACTAAAAAGGGACATGAAAAGGGAGAGAGTGTGCCGATAGAAAGTGAGAGCAGCTTCCATCAATCACAGAAGGAAAAAAAAGAAAAGTGAGAGCAGCAGCGACCACCAGGTCCATCGTTGGATTCCCTAAAAAAAGATCTTCGGTTGACGCTTCCTGTTATCCATAGCCCAGACAAAACAAACGAAACAAATCAATAACCCACCCTTATGCACGACAAAAAAGAAAGAAAACAAGCCACCAAAGCGACGTGAAACGGCTGCTCGCAACAAACCCGGTTATCAAAATTTACACGAGATTTAAGATAAAAACAAATCGAACGGACATAGACTTAGATGTGAGATAACTATTTCATATCTAGATGTGAAATAGCAAAACTGTTTCTATAAAACATGTGCTTTGTACAATGCAAGATGCTTAGCAAAATAAGTCTCTACCAATAAGGTTGAACACCTGTCAGAAGGGAAAACAACCAATCAGGTTACAAGTTTTAATCGAAAAACAAATTCCTAAAAACTTCATGGCTTATCAATATCAGTACTTACAATAGAAGATATCCTATCCAAAAATAGGCACACGATACATGTTGTCTTGTAGGTACACCCTGAGTACGCCGAGTAATTTCTGACATACTGGTAGGATACAATTTGCTGGCCAATACTTTTAGCGTGTGTTCTTGTTTTTCCTCTTTCGTTTCTTCTTCGTAGGATTTATCGTCAGAAGTGCTTCATCCGTTTCTTCTCATAGGGTTTACCGTCCAAACGGCTTCTTTTATATTCGCCGTAAAAAGAAAAGTTTCCTTTAGATAGATAGCGCCATAGAGATCCAACACACATTGCACCGGTGTAGAAGGATGTTCTCTTGACTCGTGGGACGTAGGGGGTGGCACTGCCAGGAGCTCCTCTTCTATGCCTCAAGCGAAGGATATGAGGCAAACACACACCCCAAACAATATGAACTGGGTCATTACTGCCTAAGCGCAAGTTTTCCACCATTTTTCTGTTTTTCTTTGTTTCTCTATATTTTCTGACAAAATAATATTTAATGTTTAGCAGATTTAAAACTAAAAATGCTTACAAAAATTATATGATATTAGGAAATTTTAAAAGTGTTTACAGAAATATGTTTATGAATTTTGAAAACATTCATATATTTTGAAAAAAATATTCACATATTGTTTTACATAGCCATCAATTTTAAGTATAACAATGAAACGAAAACATATAGAAAACAAAAATAAATAAAATGGAGAAATATAAAAAACAAAATAAAATATAGAAATGAAGTAAAAAGACAAAACGGTAGAACAACTAGTAGAAATTCGAAAAAATAGGGACAAAAAACTGGCCACGAAAAGAAAATTCCCCTATAACGACTGGCCTAAAGCCACTACCGGTGCGCGATTCCTATCGATTTCAGACTATTCCATGCAATGAGCATAAACCAGGATTTCGATTGCTATATCTCGCATAGTATGAGGAATATTTAGCAATTGTCTGCAGTTGTTCCCGCTGGATTAGGCTAGCGCGTTGTACTCGCCGGGTTTTCTTTCCACTATATGTGGTTTTCCTCCGGATCATGTTTTTGTAAGGTTTTCTCCAGATCTGGTTCTTCGGGGTCAGTTTTATGCCAGTTCCGTCGATTCTCCTTTGGCCTTTTCTTTTTTATTTTGTATCTTTCATTTTTATATTATATTTTTTTTTCTTATTTCATTATTCCTTTTCTTTAAGTTTACCTTTCCCGTTTTATGTTTACTAGGAAACATGCCCGTGCGTTGCAACGGAAAAAAATTCTATCCATGTCCTTGGCTCATGGACCCATTGATTGCAACACCATAAAATAAAAATAAAAATTAATTTTGCAATTCCATATATTATATATGTATATAGTTGTACACAATACATCATAAGAGATATTGACAAATAGCATTATAAATATAAATTAGGTTCAATAAGGGGGCGTTGCATGATATTTATTAAATTTGATTATGGAAGTTAAAAATAATACTGGTCTAGAAGTAATCCGTATGTTGACGTCAGATAAATTCCAATATATTCACTTAGCCATCAGCATACCAAAAGTAGATTTCATTACACATTACCTCAAAGACATGGTGAGCAGTTCTGAGAGGTAATGAAACACTTAGTTAAATTGCCGCACACTCCGCGTCTGATCATGAATATTTTTGAGAAGATGCTCATGGTGGCGACGATTTTGGCAAACCTTATGGACAGGAACTCAAGGTTTACCATGCCATTTCCTCCGATTTTGCTCGATGTGTTCGTGGTCCTGGTCTGGGCCACCTTATTTTTCTTGTTCGCTTATAAGATTTACGAGTTGAGCATTTTGTCTAACAATGATTCAGGTATGGTAAGAGGTAAGAAAGAATAACAAAGTATATATATGTACCCCTGAATCTACAGAAGCATACAAAGGACATGAATCTGAGCATCTGAACAACTGCTAACACCGTCAACTGCGCTATTTTCACTGCATATCTGCTGCCCTTCTACCTGCAAATATGCAAATACAAGGCAAAAGTTTTCAGTAGAATATACACACGCAGATGAATTGCCGTTGTTGCATGCATGTACGCCAGGCATGAGAAGTTGGTGGCGCACCTCGCCCGACACTCCACACTCTCCGGCAACCTTCATCATGCTCGGCATGGCCAAGAAACTCTCCTAGCAGCCGCGGACGCACGACATCATCGTTGTGTTTAAAATCTGCGTCTCCTTGTCTCGCGTGCGTACATGTTTTGGTGTCTTAAGATCGTTGTGTGTACGTGCACTACGTACGTGTTTAGGCACTCGCTCACCTTGGCCTCACGCCTCTCTTTCCAGAGATCCATCCCGTAGATGGAAATCTGCTCACCTCATCTCACGGCCTCACGCTGCACAAGTGAAATCTGCCACTCGAGATGCTGGACACCTTACTTATAGCCATGAGCCCACCATCCCCCGTTTTTAGCCAACCGGCGACGCATGCAGCGGCATTGTACAATCAATCACCCTTTATGGGATTCTCTACTACCCCGCATCTCATCATTTTTTGTTTCTGTAGGCCGCTCCTGATTCTCCAAACAACACGCGAGGCTATATAAACCGGTAGGATTTCAGGTGAAGGAGCAGGGTGGGACTATTTAGCCTGCGATCGTGAGTATTTTTGGCTGGTCATAGGAAAGTACAGGAGCAGTCCCATGAGCACCGGTGTGGCCCAGTTATTTCGATGGAGGAAGCAGCGATGCGAACGCAGTATCTCCGAATTAGTACCACCTCGCGTATCTATTACCTACTAATAAAAAAATCTATTACCTACAAATAAAATCATCTAAGCGGGACGAAACCAAGAATATCACCTTGCTTTATTAGTAGGTATAGATTTCTGACATGACTATCTTTCTACAATGCGCGAATACTTAGAAAATCATGCATATTCTATTAGCGTCCATAAATACTTCTATAAAGTTATGTTTTAAAAAAATATTTTCAAAAATAAAATTTAAAAATGCTTATTTAATCACATGAACATACTTATAACTTGCGCAAATACTAATTAAAATCGAATGAATACTTAAATAAAGTGTGATTGCTTCTAGATAATAATATAAAACATGAATGTTTTTTAAACGCATGAACACTTTCTATATTATATGTTTTTTAAAGTATACGAGAAGTTTTTTAGAATGATATGAACATTTTGTATAAGTATTAATATTTTATTTGATATGTGAGAATATCTTTTATGATAAACTATTACCAATTTATTCATTAAATAAATTAGAGATATCAACGTTTTTTTTAAAGATTTACGTTTTTTTGTGGATTCAAGATTTACATTAGTAAAAGGGGAAAAGGGAATACCTGTTAATGGGCGGAAATGTTAGCTGAGCCAACTGGGGTCCTCAACACACAAAGTTCTGCTCGTGCTATAAGGGGGTGATCGCCTATTTGACGCCCGTCGAAATCACTAATTGAGGAATACTCCTTTCAAATGTCACTCCCACCTTTTCAGGCTACGACAAATGGCGCATCGCATATACGCCAATTGTCGCAACCCGGGAGTTTTCCTCTTTTTTCGTAGATCCATATTTTCAAAACGTTTTATCTTTTAAACCGTGTGTCCAAATCTCGAGCCGTTTTCACCATTGGATTCCTCACGTCGAGATCTTTAAATCTAGATCCCATGTTGATAGGTTTTGACGAACTTTTATTTCATGAAAAAAACCGTCCGAAAAACCGGATGGGCAAAATCGTGCCTCTCGCGGAAGAGAAAAAACACGTTTTTTTCTGTTTCCGAGTGGCAGGGCCGTGCCTTTCGTGGAAGTGACCTTTGAAAGGAGTATTCCGAGAGGCACGACCGTGGCTCCCGCGAAAGCAAAACCGTGTTTCTCGCGGAAGCAAAACCGTTCCTCCCGCGAAAAAAAAACAGAAAACACGTTTTTTCTCCGTTTTCGAGAGGCACGACCGTGGCTCTCGCGAAAGCAAAACCGTACCTCTCGAGGAATCAAAACCGTGCCTCTCGCGAAAGAAAAAAAACAAAAAACCACGTTTTTTTCATTTCCGATAGGCACGGCCGTGCCTCTCGCGGAAGCAAAACCGTGCCTCTCGCGAAAGAAAAAAACGCATTTTTTTTCATTTCCGAGTGGCACGGCCGTGCCTCTCGTGGAAAAAAAACTGTGCTTTTCGAGAAAGAAAAAAAAATAGAAACCACATTTTTTTTCACAAGTTTTTTATTATTTTTTCTTCCAAAAGCAAAGAAGGCCGGTGAAAAACCGGAACACCGAAGAAACCCGAGAAAAAACCCACCTAAAAAGCCGAAAACACGTGCGGAAAAATAAAAAAAATAAAATCCGGAGGAAACACTCAGAGTGCGACACGTGGCGGCGGCTGAGAACGCGCCAAGTGGCGGTGCATGGGAGTGATCATTGGGAGGCTCCCGAAGGAGCGATCGCCAACTAGTTGGTCTCGACGCTCGTAGGTATCAACAAGTACGTGAGAGTCCGCCTGAAGGAAGGTCTAAATGGGCCAGTGCTACATCATGTCCTTCGTAGATGCCTCTGCTGTTGTCTGCCTCTGGGCGTGTTGTCATCGATGAGGTCGTGACTCCAGTGCTACAGATTATGCCTGAGCTGCAGGAGCATTGTGGCGAGCCCACTTCACCTCTTTCAATGGTGTTTTCGAATGAGATGGGGCAGGCGATGTCTGTGGGTGACGAGGTTGGTGCTTTGGTACCTAATTTCGATGCACAGCCACAGGGTTCGCCTCTGCCATGTGGGCGGCTGGAGGCGCCAGAGTCTATTGTGTCTGTGGTAACCGTGGCTGATGATGTTCTTGCGATGGTGTCTATGAGGGACAAAGTGGCGTCTGTGGATGCCGAAATTGGTGAGGTTGGCGCTTTGGCACCTCATTCTGAGGCGCCGAAGTTCATCTTCGACCGGGAAGGTATGTTGGCAAGCATTGATGAGGCGGTCTTCAAGAAAAAGCTTTGCGGCTTGCTCGTCTCCTTAGAGGCAGCTAGCCCTGGGTCTAGCACGACAATTGCTAGCCTCCTAATGAAGAAGACTTCTACGGACAAAATCAAGAAGGTGAAGAAGGCTCTCAGGAGCATAGGCAAGAAGGGTGGCGCCATTGATAAGGCGTCCGTGGCTGCTTAATGGATGATACTCAGTATCTTTGAGCACCAGGTCCGATTGACTCGTCTTCGTGGATTTGGTGGTGGTGTCCGTTTTCATGCATGATTTTGTTGGGGGTTTCTTTGCAACGTAGAAGTGCGAGGGATTGTGGTTGTTGCGTGTTATGTATGTTTGTCGGGTTGATCGTGGGGTCATGGAGTTTCTTTCTTAGCGAGTAGTCCGCATGCGGTCTATATGTATCGGTTTTTGCCCGGTTTTCCGTTAACTAACTGGGCAATTCTCTTCTTCTTAATTAATCGATGAGGCAAATCTTTTGCCTCCGTTTCGAAAAAACTAAATAAATAAATAAATGGGCCAGTCCAGTCGGGTAAGCTCACTTGAGCTGGGTTTTGATTTTTTCTGGGTTTCTATTTATTCTTTTGAATAAAAATTGTTGGAATTTTGAAAATATTCCAATTAATTATAAAACATATATTTACAAAAATGGTAAGTGTGTATTTTAAAAAAAGTTCACCGTATATTTGAAAAAGGTTCACTTTACATAAATAATACTCACCATGTATTTAAAAAAAAAATCATAGTATAGAAAAATAGTTCATCATATATTATAAAAGTAGTCCATAACATATAAAATATATTCACCGTATATTAATTTTGTTTTACCATGTCTTAAAAATATAGAATCAGTGTTCAGAAATTGTTCACCTTATATTAGGAAATGCTTACAATATAGAAAACTTAGAAAAGTAAAAAAAGCACAGAATAAAAACCAAGAGAAAGCCAAATCCCAAGGGGAAAAAACATATCTCAAAGAAAAAGGGAAATGAAGATAAACATATTAGAAAACCGAAAAAACAACATAAGAGAAAAAAAACTGCAGTAGCAACAACACCGAAGACTCAACTGGGCCGACACAACTTGACTCTCATGTGGGCTTCGCGTCGGCTAGTTGCCACATGCAGGCAGCGAATAAGATCATGCTTACAACAACAATGGCCCACTAGATGTGCCTTATGAGTTTTTCGATTTCCAGGTTTGGGTTCGAGGACATTTGAGAGGAATACATATGTGTTGTGGTGTGTATCATTGGAAATGCCTATACATGCATAGAAAAGGCACGTGTTTTCCCGTGCAGTTTCTCTACAGTCACATCTCCTTCGGCAGCGATTACCGACATCCACAATTTTTTACCATTGATTGTCGAATCTTCTCTCGGCGATTGACAGGTCCACCAAGTTGAGCTTGTTTTGCCAGGTTGCATTGTGGAATTGAGGCAGAAGGAGATCCGTTGGGGGTGACAAGGCTGACCATGCAGGCAAGGGGTAGATGTCGGGGTTTGAGAATAGAGGAGAGCAGAGGGAGAGGGGGAGGAAGACATTGACCTGGCGGAGAAGCTAGCTTGAGCTAGTAGAGAGAAGGCGAGGAGTAGCGGTGAAGGTTAGATGAGGGAGGAAGATGCCACCGATTGGGGCTTCTATGGTCCTGATCCAAATCTAGATGATTGCATCGAAGTACTAAATTTGCACGAAGAAGAAGATACGGATTTGGATCTCTCAGGGGAGGTGTATGAACTGATGAAGGATGTACGGTGGCTAGGTTTGTTCAGAGTTCACACGTTGTACTGTTGAATGCCATGAAGAATGCTTGGGCTTCTAAACAGGGAGTTAGTTTCAATATTAAGGGGCCGGACTTGGTCCTAGTTTAGTGCCATTGCTTGGGTTACTGGAATAAGGTGATGGACGGGGGTTCCTAGATGTTTAGAAGGGATCATGTAGTCATTTTGGATTATGATGGTTTTACAAACATTGAATATTATGCTGCGGACAACATACCAGTTTGGGCAATAATCAAAGGATTACCTGATGGGCTGACTAGGAAGAAATAACTTGTGAAGAAAGTAGCAAGGAAGGTGCGAACCACCAAACCACCAATAACCGTGATTGTCAATGGGGGGGGGGGGGGGGAATCTACCTATCTAGTTCCTCGAGAGTGATGGTGTATGTGGATTTGGTGATAGTTGTCCCTATTACCCTAAAGGAGAGGAACACATACCTGGTATATTATAGACACTGATTTTTTCTGTGTGGTTGTATATATGGGACATGTGATAGAAGAGTGTAGGGATGGTATTGATACGTCTCCAACGTATCTATAATTTATGAAGTATTCATGCCATGTTTACAATAATTTTATATGATTTTATGAGAACTAACCCGGACTGACGCTATTTTCAGCAGAACTACCATGGTGTCGTTTTTTGTGCAGAAATAAAAGTTCTCGGAATGGGCTGAAAATTTACGGAGAATATTTTTGGAAAATATAAAAAATACTGGAGCAAAAAGTGTTGGAAATATGCCCTAGAGGCAATAATAAATTGGTTATTATTATATTTCCTTGTTAATGATAATCGTTTATTATCCATGCTATAATTGTATTGATTGGAAACTCAAATACATGTGTGGGTACATAGACAACACTGTGTCCCTGGTAAGCCTCTAGTTGACTAGCTCGTTGATCAAAGATGGTTAAGGTTTCCTAGCCATTGACATGAGATGTCATTTGATAACGGGATCACATCATTAGGAGAATGATGTGATGGACAAGACCCAAACTGTAAACATAGCATTTGATCGTGTCAGTTTATTGCTATTGTTTTCTGCATGTCAAGTATCTGTTCCTTTGACCATGAGATCATGCAACTCACTGACACCGGAGGAATACCTTGTGTGTATCAAACGTCGCAACGTAACTGGGTGACTATAAAGGTGCTCTACAGGTATCTCCGAGGGTGTCTGTTGGGTTGGCATGGATCAAGACTGGGATTTGTTACTCCGTATGACGGAGAGGTATCTCAGGGCCCACTCGGTAATACAACATCACATTGAGCCTTGCAAGCAAAGTGACTAAAGAGTTAGCCACAGGATCTTGTATTACGGAACGAGTAAAGAGACTTGCCGGTAACGAGATTGAACTAGGTATAGTGATACCGACGATCGAATCTCGGGCAAGTAACATACCGAAGAACAAAGGGAACAGCATACGGGATTAACTGAATCCTTGACATAGAGGTTCGACCGATAAAGATCTTCGTAGAATATGTAGGAGCCAATATGGGCATCCAGGTCCCGCTATTGGTTATTGGCCGTAGAGGTGTCTCGGTCATGTCTACATAGTTCTCGAACCCGCAGGGTCTACACACTTAACGTTTGGTGACGATTAGTATAATTGAGTTATTATGTTGGTGACCGAAAGTTGTTTGGAGTCTCGGATAAGATCCCGGACATGACGAGGATCTCCGGAATAGTCCGGAGGTAAAGATTGATATATGTGATAATAGTGTTTTGATCTCTGGAAGGGTTCCGGAGTTCACCGGAATGGGTTCCGGATGTTTACCGAAGTGTTCGGGTGCAGCAACACTTTATATGAGCCAAAGGGATAAAGCCCACAAGGTATTGGAAAGTGCAAAAGTAGTTTTGCTGCCGCGTAAGCGGTACTACCGCTTGGTGAAGCGGTACTACCGCCCGAGCGGTACTACCGCTTGTGTGAAGCGGTACTACCGCCCAAGCGGTACTACCGCTTGTGTGAAGCGGTACTACCGCTTGTGCGCGGCTGTGCACGGTTCGGCAGGGATCCGAGTTGGACTCTTTTCCTGCGGGCCAAACCGACCTTGTGCGGGCAAAACCGACCCGGAGGAGGCTTTTACTCCAAGTTTAGACCCCAAGGCTCAACATATAAATAGAGGGGCAGGGCTAGCACACGGGACACATCAGGATTTCCCAAGCCGTGTGCCGGCAACCCTAGCCCTCTAGTTCCTCCGTCATAATCTCCGTAGCGCTTGGCGAAGCCCTGCAGAGATTGTTCCTCACCACCATCACCACGCCGTCGTGCTGCTGGAACTCAACCACTACTTCATCATCGCTCGCTGGATCGAGGAGGTGAAGGCGTCATCAAGCCGTACGTGTGTTGAACGCGGAGGTGCCGTCCGTTCGGCACTAGATCGGAAGGATCGTGATTGGATCGCGGGACGCTCGGCGATTTGGATCGCGAAGACGTTCGACTACATCAACCGCGTTTATTAACGCTTCCGCTTAGCGATCTACAAGGGTATGTAGATTCACTCTCCCTCTCGTAGATGCTCATCACCATGGATAGATCTTGTGTGTGCGTAGGAAAATTTTTGTTTCCCATGCAACGTTCCCCAACAGTGGCATCATGAGCCAGGTCTATGCGTAGATGAGATCTCGAGTAGAACACAAACGAGTTGTGGGCGTGGATGTATACATATTGCTTGCCGTTACTAGTTGATGCTTGATTCCGCGGTATTGTGAGATGAAGCGGCCTGGACCGACATTACGCGTACGCTTACGCGAGACTGGTTTCACCGCTGCGTGCACTTGTTGCATAAAGGTGACTGGCAGGTGTCTGTCTCTCTCACTTTAGTTGAATCGGTTCAATGAAAAGGGTTCTTTTAGAAGATCAAAAAGCAATCACTACACCACGTTGTGGTTTTGCGTAGGTAAGAACGGTTCTTGCAAACCCGTAGCAGCCACGTAGAATTTGCAACAACAATTAGAGGACGTCTAACTTGTTTTTGCAGGGTATGTTGTGATGTGATATGGCCAATTACATGATGAGATATATGTGATGTATGAGATGATCATGTGTTGTATAGAATATCACGACTTGCATGTCGATGAGTACGGCAACTGGCAGGAGCCATAGAGTTGTCTTTAATTATTGTATGACCTGCGTGTCAATCATTAAGCGCTATGTAATGCTTTACTTTATCGCTAAACGTTAGCAATAGTCGTGGAAGCAACAGTCGGCGCGACAACCTTATGGCGACACGTTGATGGAGATCAAGATGATGGAGATCATGGTGTCATGCCGGTGACGATGGAGATCATGCCGGTGCTTTGGAGATGGAGATCAAAAGCACAAGTTCATGGCCATATCATGTCACTTATGTTTTGCATGTGATGTTAATCCTTTTATGCATCTTATTTTGCTTAGGACGACGGTAGCATTATAAGGTGATCCCTCACTTAAATTTCAAGATAAATTGTGTTCTCCCCAAGTGTGCACCGTTGCGAAAGTTCGTCGTTTCGAGACACGCCGTGATGATCGGGTGTGATAGACTCTACGTTCGCATACAACGGGTGCAAGCCATGTTGCACGTGCGGAACACTCGGGTTAAACTTGACGAGCCTAGCATGTACAGACATGGCCTCGGAACACAAGAGACCGAAAGGTCGAACATGAGTCATATAGTAGATATGATCAACATGAAGATGTTCACCATTGAAACCACCTCAACTCACGTGATGATCGGACTTGAGTTGGTGGATTTGGATCATGTTACACTCGAATGATCGGAGGGATGTCAATTTGAGTGGGAGTTTTTTAAATATGATTAACTAAACTCATTATCTAAGAACAATAGTCTAAGTTGTCTTTGCAGTATTTATGTTGTAGATCATGGCTCGCGCAGTAGCACCCCTGAATTTTAATGCGTTCCTAGAGAAAGCTAAGTTGAAAGATGATGGAAGTAACTTTGTGGACTGGGCCCGTAATCTAAGGATTATCCTTACGGCTTCCCAGAAGGCTTATGTCCTTGATGCACCGCTTGGTGATCCACCCGCTCCAGTTGAGTCTCTAGACGTTGTGAACGCCTGGCAGGCTCGTTCTGATGATTACTCAATAGTTCAATGTGCAATGTTGTATGGCTTAGAACCGGGACTTCAAAGACGTTTTGAACGTCATGGAGCATATGAGATGTTCCAGGAGTTGAAGTTTATCTTTCAGAAGAATGCCCGGATCGAGAGATATGAGATCTCCGATAAATTCTATGCTTGCAAGACGGAGGAGAACGGGTCTATCAGTGATCACGTGCTCAGAATGTCTGGGTACTCCACCCGTCTGGCTGAGTTAGGGATGCCCCTTCCGCCAGAGGCTATCACTGACAGAGTTCTTCAATCATTGCCGCCTAGCTACAAGAGCTTCGTGTTGAACTATAACATGCACGGGATGAACAAGTCAGTCGCCGAGCTGTTTGCGATGCTGAAAGCCGCTGAGTCTGAAATTCAGAAGGAGCATCAAGTGTTGATGGTCAATAAAACCACTAGTTTCAAGAAAAATGGCAAGGGTAAGAAGGGTAACTCCAAGCAGAGTGGCAAAGCAGTTGCTCCTCTCGTGAAGAAACCCAAGGCTGGACCCAAACCAGAAACTGTGTGTTTTCATTGCAAGGGAACTGGACACTGGAAGCGGAATTGCCCCAAGTATTTGGCTGACAAGAAGGCGGCCAACAACAAACAAGGTATATATGATATACATGTTATTGATGTGTACCTTACCAACTCTCGTTGTAGTGCCTGGGTATTTGATACCGGTGCGGTTGCTCATATTTGCAACTCAAAACAGGAACTGCGGAATAGACGGAGGCTGGCAAAGGACGAAGTGACGATGCGCGTGGGAAATGGTTCCAAGGTTGATGTGATCGCCGTCGGCACGCTCGCTCTTCGATTACCATCGGGATTAGTGATGAACCTAAATAAGTGTTATTTGGTGCCTGCGTTAAGCATGAACATTATATCTGGATCTTGTTTATTGCGAGACGGTTACTCATTTAAATCAGAGAATAATGGTTGTTCTATTTATATGAGTAATATCTTTTATGGTCATGCACCCAATGTGAGGGGTTTATTCTTGTTGAATCTCGATAGTAATGATACACATGTTCATAACATTGATGCCAAAAGATATAGAATTGATAATGATAATACCACTTTCTTGTGGCACTGCCGTTTAGGTCATATTGGCGTAAAACGCATGAGGAAGCTCCATGCTGATGGACTTTTGGAGTCACTTGATTTTGAATCACTTGACACATGTGAGCCATGCCTCATGGGCAAGATGACTAAAACGCCGTTCTCTGGAATAATGGAACGGGCAAGTGACTTATTGGAAATCATACATACTGATGTGTGCGGTCCAATGAGTATTGAGGCGCGCGGTGGTTATCGTTACTTTCTCACCTTCACTGATGACTTAAGTAGATATGGGTATATTTACTTAATGAAACACAAGTCTGAAACATTTGAAAAGTTCAAACAATTTCAGAGTGAAGTTGAGAATCATCGTAACAAGAAGATTAAATTCCTACGATCTGATCGAGGAGGAGAATATCTGAGTTATGAGTTTGGCAGTCACTTAAGACAGTGTGGAATTGTTTCACAATTGACACCGCCTGGAACACCACAGCGTAATGGTGTGTCCGAACGTCGTAATCGAACCTTATTAGATATGGTGCGATCTATGATGTCTCTTGCCGATTTGCCACTATCGTTTTGGGGTTATGCATTAGAGACAGCTGCATTCACTTTAAATAGGGCACCATCGAAATCCGTTGAGACGACGCCATATGAACTTTGGTTTGGCAAGAAGCCAAAGCTGTCGTTTCTTAAAGTTTGGGGATGTGATGCTTATGTCAAAAAGCTTCAGCCTGAAAAGCTGGAACCCAAAGCGGAGAAATGCGTCTTCATAGGATACCCAAAAGAGACAGTTGGGTATACCTTCTATCTCAGATCCGAAGGCAAAATGTTTGTCGCTAAAAACGGAACATTTCTTGAGAAAGAGTTTCTCTCGAAAGAATTGAGTGGGAGGAAGATAGAACTTGATGAGGTTATTGAACCTTTACTTCAACCTAAGAGTAGCGCAACGCAGAAAGTTGTTTCTGTGGAGCCTACATTAGCTGAAGAGGAAGTTAATGATGATGATCATGAAGCTTTGGATCAAGTTGCTATCGAACCTCGTAGGTCGACAAGGACGCGTACTACTCCTGAGTGGTACGGCAACCCTGTCTTAGAGGTCATGTTGTTAAACAACGATGAACCTACGAGCTATGGAGAAGCGATGATGGGCCCGGATTCCGAGAAGTGGTTAGAGGCCATGAAATCCGAGATGGGATCCATGTATGAAAACAAAGTATGGACTTTGGAAGTATTACCTGAAGGGCGTAAGGCCATTCAGAACAAATGGATCTTTAAGAGGAAGACGGACGCGGACGGTAATGTCACCGTCTATAAAGCTCGACTTGTGGCAAAGGGTTTTTCACAAGTTCAAGGAGTTGACTACGATGAGACCTTCTCACCCGTAGCGATGCTTAAGTCCGTCAGAATCATGTTAGCAATAGCTGCCTTTTTCGATTATGAAATTTGGCAGATGGATGTCAAAACAGCGTTCCTTAACGGTTACCTTAAGGAAGAGTTGTATATGATGCAGCCAGAAGGTTTTGTCGATCCAGAGAATGCTGACAAAGTTTGCAAACTCCAGCGATCCATTTATGGACTGGTGCAAGCATCTCGGAGTTGGAATCTTCGTTTTGATGATGTGATCAAAGCGTTCGAGTTTATACAAGTTTACGGAGAAGCTTGTATTTACAAGAAAGTGAGTGGGAGCTCTATAGCGTTTCTAATATTATATGTGGATGACATATTGCTGATTGGAAACAATATAGAAATGCTGGAAAGCGTAAAGGAATATTTGAACAAGAGTTTTTCAATGAAGGACCTAGGAGAAGCTGCTTTCATATTAGGCATCAAGATCTATAGAGATAGATCAAGACGCTTAATAGGACTTTCACAAAGCACATACCTTGATAAGATTTTGAAGAAGTTCAAAATGGATCAGTCCAAGAAGGGGTTCTTGCCTGTTTTGCAAGGTGTGAAGTTGAGTAAGACTCAATGCCCAGTGACTGCAGAAGATAGAGAAAAGATGAGTGTCATCCCCTATGCTTCGGCCATAGGCTCTATCATGTATGCAATGCTGTGCACAAGACCCGATGTCAGCCTTGCCATAAGTATGGTCGGAAGGTTTCAAAGTGATCCAGGAATGGAACACTGGACGGCGGTCAAGAATATCCTGAAGTACCTGAAAAGGACTAAGGACATGTTTCTCGTTTATGGAGGTGATCAAGAGCTCGTCGTAAAGGGTTACGTCGATGCAAGCTTTGACACTGATCCGGATGACTCTAAGTCGCAAACCGGATACGTATTTATTCTTAATGGGGGTGCGGTTAGCTGGTGCAGTTCCAAGCAAAGCGTGGTAGCAGATTCTACATGCGAAGCGGAGTACATCGCTGCCTCGGAGGCGGCGAAGGAAGGTGTCTGGATGAAGGAGTTCATGACAGATCTTGGAGTAGTGCCTAGTGCACTTAACCCAATGACTCTGTTTTGTGATAATACTGGTGCCATTGCTCTAGCCAAGGAACCAAGATTTCACAAGAGGACCAGACACATAAAGCGACGTTTCAATTCCATCCGCGATTACATCAAGGAGGACGACATAAATATTTGCAAAGTACACGCGGATCTAAATGTTGCAGATCCGATGACTAAACCTCTTCCAAGGGCTAAACATGAACAACACCAGAACTGCATGGGTGTTCGATTCATTACAATGTAAATCACATAGTGATGTGAACTAGATTATTGACTCTAGTGCAAGTGGGAGACTGTTGGAAATATGCCCTAGAGGCAATAATAAATTGGTTATTATTATATTTCCTTGTTAATGATAATCGTTTATTATCCATGCTATAATTGTATTGATTGGAAACTCAAATACATGTGTGGGTACATAGACAACACTGTGTCCCTGGTAAGCCTCTAGTTGACTAGCTCGTTGATCAAAGATGGTTAAGGTTTCCTAGCCATTGACATGAGATGTCATTTGATAACGGGATCACATCATTAGGAGAATGATGTGATGGACAAGACCCAAACTGTAAACATAGCATTTGATCGTGTCAGTTTATTGCTATTGTTTTCTGCATGTCAAGTATCTGTTCCTTTGACCATGAGATCATGCAACTCACTGACACCGGAGGAATACCTTGTGTGTATCAAACGTCGCAACGTAACTGGGTGACTATAAAGGTGCTCTACAGGTATCTCCGAGGGTGTCTGTTGGGTTGGCATGGATCAAGACTGGGATTTGTTACTCCGTATGACGGAGAGGTATCTCAGGGCCCACTCGGTAATACAACATCACATTGAGCCTTGCAAGCAAAGTGACTAAAGAGTTAGCCACAGGATCTTGTATTACGGAACGAGTAAAGAGACTTGCCGGTAACGAGATTGAACTAGGTATAGTGATACCGACGATCGAATCTCGGGCAAGTAACATACCGAAGAACAAAGGGAACAGCATACGGGATTAACTGAATCCTTGACATAGAGGTTCGACCGATAAAGATCTTCGTAGAATATGTAGGAGCCAATATGGGCATCCAGGTCCCGCTATTGGTTATTGGCCGTAGAGGTGTCTCGGTCATGTCTACATAGTTCTCGAACCCGCAGGGTCTACACACTTAACGTTTGGTGACGATTAGTATAATTGAGTTATTATGTTGGTGACCGAAAGTTGTTCGGAGTCTCGGATAAGATCCCGGACATGACGAGGATCTCCGGAATAGTCCGGAGGTAAAGATTGATATATGTGATAATAGTGTTTTGATCTCTGGAAGGGTTCCGGAGTTCACCGGAATGGGTTCCAGATGTTTACCGAAGTGTTCGGGTGCAGCAACACTTTATATGAGCCAAAGGGATAAAGCCCACAAGGTATTGGAAAGTGCAAAAGTAGTTTTGCTGCCGCGTAAGCGGTACTACCGCTTGGTGAAGCGGTACTACCGCCCGAGCGGTACTACCGCTTGTGTGAAGCGGTACTACCGCCCAAGCGGTACTACCGCTTGTGTGAAGCGGTACTACCGCTTGTGCGCGGCTGTGCACGGTTCGGCAGGGATCCGAGTTGGACTCTTTTCCTGCGGGCCAAACCGACCTTGTGCGGGCAAAACCGACCCGGAGGAGGCTTTTACTCCAAGTTTAGACCCCAAGGCTCAACATATAAATAGAGGGGCAGGGCTAGCACACGGGACACATCAGGATTTCCCAAGCCGTGTGCCGGCAACCCTAGCCCTCTAGTTCCTCCGTCATAATCTCCGTAGCGCTTGGCGAAGCCCTGCAGAGATTGTTCCTCACCACCATCACCACGCCGTCGTGCTGCTGGAACTCAACCACTACTTCATCATCGCTCGCTGGATCGAGGAGGTGAAGGCGTCATCAAGCCGTACGTGTGTTGAACGCGGAGGTGCCGTCCGTTCGGCACTAGATCGGAAGGATCGTGATTGGATCGCGGGACGCTCGGCGATTTGGATCGCGAAGACGTTCGACTACATCAACCGCGTTTATTAACGCTTCCGCTTAGCGATCTACAAGGGTATGTAGATTCACTCTCCCTCTCGTAGATGCTCATCACCATGGATAGATCTTGTGTGTGCGTAGGAAAATTTTTGTTTCCCATGCAACGTTCCCCAACAAAAAGATACCGGAGAGGAGTCCCGAGGCAGCCACAAGCCTAGGGGCGCTCAGTATCTTCCATGCTAGGTGGGTTATTCTCACGATATGTGTTGATTCACTATCATTCACGAGAAAGTGGCTGGTATTCGGGATGCCCAGTCCCATGCTCAAAAATCAAATCAAAATATAATGAAACAAAACTCCCCCAGGATTGTTGTTTGTATGGACGTTACCCGTGGATTCGGCTCGCCGTGGAGTGTGATTGATTGGTGGAGGGGGAGTAAAAACTTTACCATTCTGTTTGGGAACCGCTTATAATGTATCTAGCATGTAAGATACCGAGATCTCTCGGTTGTTATGTTGACAATGAAAGCATACCGCTCAAAATTATTATTCATCCCTGTTTTAAAAGCTCGAGCTCTGGCACCTCTACAAATCAATGCTTCCCTCTGCGACGGGCCTATCTTTTACTTTCTAGTACTTACCTTTATGCAAGAGTCATGGTGATCTTCACCACTTCCTATATTTCGCCTTTTTCTCTTGGCAAGCGTCATGTGTTGGGGAATGATCTAGACATATATAGCCACACAAATATATTTGATCATGAATTATTATTGTTGACAATTATCTATATGATAAATAAGTTGGGAGGCGAAACATTAAGCCCCTATCTTTCTCTGTGTTCGATGGATGCTATTTGTTCTAAAAATATGCTTTGAGTGTCAATAATCATGGAAGACTATATGATAGTTGAGTATGTGGAATTTGCTAAATCAAAGCTCTTACATAGACTCTTCCTGAAAATAAGATGAATTGCAATTGTTCGATGACTAGGAATATGGTTTGTTAGTTTTCAAGAAACTTTCTGGTCTATACTTTAACATGTGAATAGCTTGTTACTTGATCATGAGAAGTTTTATGAGATGAGCTACTGTTTATGGTTTATATTGATGCTAGAAAAAGTGATTGGAATTATCATTGATCAAACTTGTGCACTTGCTAACATTCACACTTCATAAATTATTTCTTTTATCATTTACCTACTCGAGGACGAGCATGAATTAAGCTTGGGGATGCTGATACGTCTCCAACGTATCTATAATTTATGAAGTATTCATGCCATGTTTACAATAATTTTATATTATTTTGGTATGATTTTATGAGAACTAACCAGGACTGACGCTGTTTTCAGCAGAACTACCATGGTGTCGTTTTTTGTGCAGAAATAAAAGTTCTCGGAATGGGCTGAAAATTTACGGAGAATATTTTTGGAAAATATAAAAAATATTGGAGCAAAAAGATACCGGAGAGGAGTCCCGAGGCAGCCACAAGCCTAGGGCCCCCCTAGGGCGCGCCCCTGGCTTGTGGGCCCCTCGAGCACCCCCCCTGACTTGATTCCAACGCTAAGTACTCCTATAAATCGAGAAACCTCCAGAAAGAAACCTAGATTGGGAGTTCCGCCGCCGCAAGCCTCTGTAGCCACGAAAAACCAATCGGGAGCCCGTTCCGGCACCCTGCCGGAGGGGGAAACCATCACCGGAGGCCATCTGCATCATCCCGGCGGTCTCCATGACGAGGAGGGAGTAGTTCACCCTCGGGGCTGAGGGTATGTACCAGTAGCTATGTGTTTGATCTCTCTCTCTCTCGTGTTCTTGAGATGACACGATCTTGATGTACCGCGAGCTTTATTAATATAGATGAATCATATGGAGTTTTCCCCTCTCTATCTTCTTGTGATGAGTTGAGTTTTCCCTTTGAAGTTTTCTTATCGGATTGAGTCTTTAAGGATTTGAGAACACTTGATGCATGTCTTGCGATGGGATATCCGTGGTGACAATGGGATGTTCTATTGATCCACTTGATGTATGTTTTGGTGATCAACTTGCGGGTTCCGTGACCTTGGGAATCTATGCATAGGGGTTGGCACATGTTTTCGTCTTGACTCCCCGGTAGAAACTTTGGGGCACTCTTTGAAGTTCTTTGTGTTGGATTGAACATGATGAATCTGAAATTGTGTGATGCATATCGTATAATCAAGCCCATGGGTACTCGTGGTGACATTGGAGTATCTAGGTGACATTAGGGTTTTGGTTGATGTGTATCTTAAGGTGTTATTTTAGTACGAACTCTAGGGCTCTTCGGGACACTTATAGGGATAGCTCATAATATTGATCGGAAAAGATAACTTTGAGGTGGTTTCGTATCCTACAATAATTTCTTCGTTTGTTCTCCGCTATTTGTGACTTTGGAGTGAACTCTTTGTTGCACGTGAGGGATTTACATATGATTCAACTATGTCAGTATTGTTGAGAGAACTTGCACTAGTGAAAGTATGAACCCTAGGCCTTGTTTCTAAGCGTTGCAATACCGTTTGTGCTCACTTTTATCATTAGTTACCTTGCTGTTTTTATATTTTCAGATTACAAAGACCTATATCTACCATCCATATTACACTTGTATCACCATCTCTTCGCCGAACTAGTGCACCTATACAATTTACCATTGTATTGGGTGTGTTGGGGACACAAGAGACTCTTTGTTATTTGGTTGCAGGGTTGTTTGAGAGAGACCATCTTCATCCTACGCCTCCCACGGATTGATAAACCTTAGGTCATCCACTTGAGGGAAATTTGCTACTGTCCTACAAAACTCTGCGCTTGGAGGCCCAACATGAGTCTACAAGAAGAAGGTTGCATAGTAGACATCAGGTATCCATGACCAACGTATGTGAGAGTGGTGTGACTGGCTTTTGTGGAGTTTTGAACATAGTGGAGACCGATTAGGAGGAGGAAGGGGCCTAGGAAAAGCATGGACATGAAGGGGTGGTGATGAGTGAAGAGGCGGAGTTGATGATCGAGATAGAGGAGGTAGAGGAGATAGGCTTGACAAGGGAAGAGAAAGAGGTGGAGGAAGGGGAGACAATGTTTACTATGATAGAATGGATTTATCTCGGTATAGTCAAGGTGACGACGTGGGGAAGCTGATGAACTCACAAAAGAGATTTATCTCGTCCCGGAGGCCCAACACGAGTCTACAAGAAGAAGGTTGCGTAGTAGACATCAAGCTCTTTTCTGGCGCCGTTGCCGGGGAGGTGATTGCTTGAAGGTATATCTTTAGATCTTGCAATTAAATCTTTTAGTTTCTTGTTTTTCAGTAGTTTAGTCTATAAAATAAAACTACAAAAAAATGAAGTTAGGTTGCATCATTTGTTTCGTCTCTATAATGTCTTTCGTGAAAATGATGGTTTGGAAAATTGTGCTCAATTGGTAGAGGAAGAATTTATGAAAATACTTAATGAGAATTCCTTGAATGATGAGCATGATTGTAATATTGCTAGTATGAATTCTCTGAATATCCATGATGCTAATGATATGCAAAGCCACAAGCTTGGGGATGCTATGTTTGATGAAGATGATATTTTTAGTCCCCCAAGTTTTGATGAGCAAATTTGTTATGATAATGACATGCCTACTATATATGATGATTATTATGATGACATGTATGCTATAAAGATTGATAATAACCATGAAACTTGTCATCATGATTTTAATATTCAAAGTGGTTATGTCAATCAAGTATCTCATGATAGTTATTTTGTTGAGTTTGCTCCCACTATTATGAATGAAAAGAAAATTGCTTATGTGGAGAGTGAAAAATTTTCTATGCTTGTGGATCATGAAGATAATGCTTTATGTGATAGTTATGTTGTGAAATTCCTTCATGATGCTACTGAAAATTATTATGAGAGAGGATCTTATGCTTCTACATATCGCAATAATATCAAGTTTCTTCTCTATGTGTTGAAAGTTTTGAAGTCATGCTTGTTTTGCCTTCCTATGCTAGTTGATTCTTGCTCCCATAAATTGTTTGCTCACAAAATCCCTATGCATAGGAAGTGGGTTATACTTAAATGTGCTTTCCATGAGATTCATGATGCTCTTTTGCATGTTTCAACTACTATTCCTATGTGAGCATCATTGAAATCATCATGCCTAGCTAAAAGGCATTAAAGAAAAGCGCTTGTTGGGAGGCAACCCAACACTTTTACTTTATGTTTTTGTGTGTTCACATGATTAAGCTACTGTATTAATCATGTTTGTGTCTTTTATTTCAATAAAGTGCCAAGTAAAGCCTTTGGGATGACTCACAAGATGAGTAGAATTGATGCTGAACCAAAACAGAAACTTTTGACTCCAGTACAAGAATTTTCATTTTTTACTGGAGCGTGAAAATGATCTGAAATTTTTACACAGTCTTGATATACAAATTCTTAAGGTTTTACTAATTTTTCAGAATGTTTAGAGACAGGGAAGTATGGTTACACTACAGATCTTCACAGACTGTTCTGTTTTTGACAGATTCTGTTTCGCATGCATAGTTTGCTTGTTTTAGTGTTTCTATAGCTTATATTGAGTGATATAAATTATGGGAAATGATAGAATACAGTAGGTATCATATGGAAACAACTATGAATCTTGTCTTGACAGTACCTAAGTGAATGATCTATCTTTATTATACTAACCCATCTCACGGAGTTCCGTTAAGTTTTGTGTGATTGAAGTTTTCAAGTTTTGGGTGAGACACCGATATGAGGAGAATAAGGAGTGACAAGAACCTAAGCTTGGGGATGCCCAAGGCACCCCCAAGGTAATATCCAAGGAAGACTCAAGCGCCTAAGCTTGGGAATGCCCCGGAAGGCATCCCCTCTTTCGTCTTCAACACTATCGGTATATCTTACTTGGAGCTATATTTTTATTCGTCACATAATATGAGTTTTGCTTGGAGCGTCATTTTTTTTGGTGTTCTCTGTTAGGTGTATTTTACAATCTTGTTTTTCAATAAAAATTTCCAAGAATTGCCTAAGGATGCTTGCATTGCATGTTTGATGTGTGCTGTGTAAAAAACAGAAACTTGTGCTGTAGTGTTTGAATTTTCATATTTTACTGGAACGTGGAAAGTTTCTGAAATTTTTACACAGTATTTTCATATAAATTATTTAGCATGTCCTAAATTTTCATAATTTTTTGAGTTACAGAAGTACACTGTTTTCATAAATTGCTACAGACTGTTCTGTTTGGACAGATTGCTATCATAGTTTTGTTATCTACTTATCCTATAGTTTCCATAGCCTATATTGGTAGATATAAATTGTGGAGATGATAGTAAACAGTAGATGATGTTTTAAAATTATTGTGCAACTTGTCTTTGCAGTACATAAAGAGTTGATTTATTATTATGTGTACTAACCTATCTCACGAGTTCTTTTCGAGTTTTGTGTGGATGAAGTTTTTGAGAATAGGTGAAACCATGATATGAGAGGATTGAACGAGATACAAAAGCTCAAGCTTGGGGATGCCCAAGGCACCCCAAGTAAATATTTTAAGAAGTCTCAAGCATCTAAGCTTGGGGATGCTACGCATCCCACCTCTCTTCATCAATAATTATCGGTTAGCCTATGTTGAGCCTAATTTTTTATTCGTTCACATGATGCGTGCTATTCTTGGAGTGCTATTTTTCTTTTGCTTGATGTTTAATAAAAACTTAAGATCTGAAATTCTTAGATGAGAGAGTCTTCACATAGTTATTTAATTGTTGACTACTCATTGATCTTCACTTATATGTTTTTGGAGTAGTTTGTCATTCACTCTCGTGCTTCACTTATATCCTATGAGTAAATGGTTGAATGAATTGAATATCATAAATCTGAAATTAAATATGCTTCATATACTTATCCCATGGGGAGTAATGACTTCACACATAATAAGTATAGGTGGTAAAATTTATTGAAAGTTAGCAAACACCGCATTGGTCACTTGAACAATTCATGAAAGAATATTGAAGGAAGAGAGATTCCACATATAAATATACTATCTTGGACATCTTCTATGATTGTGAGCTCATTAATTATTTTCAAACTCGAGAAAATTAGTTGAAATTGGACAAGGAAGACAACTTAATGAGTTATGTTTGGGTATATTTGTATAGAAGTTATATTGTTATGGATCCTCCAACATGTGGTGCTTGCTTCCACCTCATACTAGCCAAAACTTCCGCACCAAGTAGAAATACTACTTGTGCATCCAAACACCCTTAAACCCAAAGTTGTTCCATATGAGTCCACCACACCTACCTATATGCGGTATTTACCTGCCGTTCCAAGTAAATTTGCATGTGCCAAACTCTAAACCTTCAAATAATATTCTGTTTTGTATGCCCGAGTCGCTCATATAGTGACTAGGGGCTATCAGTATCTTCCATGCTAGGTGGGTTATTCTCACGATATGTGTTGATTCACTATCATTCACGAGAAAGTGGCTGGTATTCGGGATGCCCAGTCCCATGCTCAAAAATCAAATCAAAATATAATGAAACAAAACTCCCCCAGGATTGTTGTTTGTATGGACGTTACCCGTGGATTCGGCTCGCCGTGGAGTGTGATTGATTGGTGGAGGGGGAGTAAAAACTTTACCATTCTGTTTGGGAACCGCTTATAATGTATCTAGCATGTAAGATACCGAGATCTCTCGGTTGTTATGTTGACAATGAAAGCATACCGCTCAAAATTATTATTCATCCCTGTTTTAAAAGCTCGAGCTCTGGCACCTCTGCAAATCAATGCTTCCCTCTGCGAAGGGCCTATCTTTTACTTTCTAGTACTTACCTTTATGCAAGAGTCATGGTGATCTTCACCACTTCCTATATTTTGCCTTTTTCTCTTGGCAAGCGTCATGTGTTGGGGAATGATCTAGACATATATATCCACACAAATATATTTGATCATGAATTATTATTGTTGACAATTATCTATATGATAAATAAGTTGGGAGGCGAAACATTAAGCCCCTATCTTTCTCTGTGTTCGATGGATGCTATTTGTTCTAAAAATATGCTTTGAGTGTCAATAATCATGGAAGACTACATGATAGTTGAGTATGTGGAATTTGCTAAATCAAAGCTCTTACATAGACCCTTCCTGAAAAAAAGATGAATTGCAATTGTTCGATGACTAGGAATATGGTTTGTTAGTTTTCAAGAAACTTTCTGGTCTATACTTTAACATGTGAATAGCTTGTTACTTGATCATGAGAAGTTTTATGAGATGAGCTACTGTTTATGGTTTATATTGATGCTAGAAAAGTGATTGTAATTATCATTGATCAAAGTTGTGCACTTGCTAACATTCACACTTCATAAATTATTTCTTTTATCATTTACCTACTCGAGGACGAGCATGAATTAAGCTTGGGGATGCTGATACGTCTCCAACGTATATATAATTTATGAAGTATTCATGCCATGTTTACAATAATTTTATATTATTTTGGTATGATTTTATGAGAACTAACCCTGACTGACGCTGTTTTCAGCAGAACTACCATGATGTCGTTTTTTGTGCAGAAATAAAAGTTCTCGGAATGGGCTGAAAATTTACGGAGAATATTTTTGGAAAATATAAAAAATACCGGAGAAAAAAGATACCGGAGAGGAGTCCCGAGGCAGCCACAAGCCTAGGCCCCCCCCTAGGGCGCGCCCCTGGCTTGTGGGCCCCTCGAGCACCCCCCCTGACTTGATTCCAACGCTAAGTACTCCTATAAATCGAGAAACCTCCAGAAAGAAACCTAGATCGGGAGTTCCGCCGCCGCAAGCCTCTGTAGCCACGAAAAACCAACCGGGAGCCCGTTCCGGCACCCTGCCGGAGGGGGAAACCATCACCGGAGGCCATCTTCATCATCCCGGCGGTCTCCATGACGAGGAGGGAGTAGTTCACCCTCGGGGCTGAGGGTATGTACCAGTAGCTATGTGTTTGATCTCTCTCTCGTGTTCTTGAGATGACACGATCTTGATGTACCGCGAGCTTTATTAATATAGATGAATCATATGGAGTTTTCCCCTCTCTATCTTCTTGTGATGAGTTGAGTTTTCCCTTTGAAGTTTTCTTATCGGATTGAGTCTTTAAGGACTTGAGAATACTTGATGTATGTCTTGCGATGGGATATCCGTGGTGACAATGGGATGTTCTATTGATCCACTTGATGTATGTTTTGGTGATCAACTTGCGGGTTCCTTGACCTTTGGAATCTATGCATAGGGGTTGGCACATGTTTTTGTCTTGACTCCCCGGTAGAAACTTTGGGGCACTCTTTGAAGTTCTTTGTGTTGGATTGAACATGATGAATCTGAAATTGTGTGATGCATATCGTATAATCAAGCCCATGGGTACTCGTGGTGACATTGGAGTATCTAGGTGACATTAGGGTTTTGGTTGATGTGTATCTTAAGGTGTTATTTTAGTACGAACTCTAGGGCTGTTCGTGACACTTATAGGGATAGCTCATAAGATTGATCGGAAAAGATAACTTTGAGGTGGTTTCGTACCCTACAATAATTTCTTCGTTTGTTCTCCGCTATTTGTGACTTTGGAGTGAACTCTTTGTCGCACGTGAGGGATTTACATATGATTCAACTATGTCAGTATTGTTGAGAGAACTTGCACTAGTGAAAGTATGAACCCTAGGCCTTGTTTCTAAGCGTTGCAATACCGTTTGTGCTCACTTTTATCATTAGTTACCTTGCTGTTTTTATATTTTCAGATTACAAAGACCTATATCTACCATCCATATTACACTTGTATCACCATCTCTTCGCCGAACTAGTGCACCTATACAATTTACCATTGTTTTGGGTGTGTTGGGGACACAAGAGACTCTTTGTTATTTGGTTGCAGGGTTGTTTGAGAGAGACCATCTTCATCCTACGCCTCCCACGGATTGATAAACCTTAGGTCATCCACTTGAGGGAAATTTGCTACTGTCCTACAAAACTCTGCGCTTGGAGGCCCAACACGAGTCTACAAGAAGAAGGTTGCATAGTAGACATCAGGTATCCATGACCAACGTATGTGAGAGTGGTGTGACTGGCTTTTGTGGAGTTTTGAACATAGTGGAGACCGATTAGGAGGAGGAAGGGGCCTAGGAAAAGCATGGACAAGAAGGGGTGGTGATGAGTGAAGAGGCGGAGTTGATGATCGAGATAGAGGAAGTAGAGGAGGTAGAGGAGATAGGCTTGACAAGGGAAGAGAAAGAGGTGGAGGAAGGGGAGACAATGTTTACTATGATAGAATGGATTTATCTCGGTATAGTCAAGGTGACGACGTGGGGAAGCTGATGAACTCACAAAAGAGATTTATCTCGCCCCGGATGGCTTAGTTAATGTTAATTGCCAGCTATTTTTGAGTGTTGTTGGTAAGGTGGCGAGGACTGTCTTACTTCTGGAGAATGGAGGGGGAGCAAGTTTTGTTGACGGAGCCGTTGCACCTCCATCGACCACAACGGGGAAGGCTCCTATTGTGAAATGGAGAAAGCAATGTATGGGATACGAGACTGAGGACACGAATATAATTAATTGTGCAAGTTAACTGCCCTTGTTCCTTGGAATCTTGCTCATCCACTATTTTATAGTCTATCAACTTGTTGTTTCTCTATGCCATGGTTATTTGATGGACCACCACCTTGGGCATATCTATCGCCATTTGATGGGCTGACTACTTGTATGTGCGCCTTGGGCCTTAGGCTTTATTTCCATAGAAGGAAACAAAGAGCAAGCTACAAGAAGACGAAGCTTTAGTCCCACCTCAAAATTTAGAAGGACTCACACCATGTTATAAGGGAAAGCTTATATAGATAGGCCAAGGATAAAATATCTTCATGCATTCAACTCATATTGCTAGCCACCCTCTCCCATTGCCCAATGTTTTTGTTTCTCATATCAAATATTTTTTCTCTCTTTATGCAGAACAATTCTCTAACTTGTGCATTTTCTGCAGTTCGCCACAAAAATCGATGGACAAAAGGGCAATGATTAATGATGTTGTTGAGGCATCATCATGTGAAGACGAAAGCATCTTTGAAGAGTGCATGTCGGATGATGTCTAAGATCCATGTGGATTCTTGTAGCCTACCGACAGCTACACTCCTAGTGTAAACAATGTGCCTTGATATTGTCGGTGACTTATCTAGCATCATAACAACTATTTCACCTAGTGCCCGCCCACAACATTCTTTAGAGTATTATAGATAACTCCAATTTCTTTTGCAGACTTTGAGCACACCGCCATGGTTTTAAGCCTATCAAAACCGATGCATCCCTTATGAGTCATCTCCTGTACCCTCGACCCTACACAACATGATTAACCGATCAACTCGGCCTAGTGCGATTGACTGTGTTCATCTTATAATCATCATTTGTACCATATAATTACATACACATGGTGTATTAAGACCTTATTAAAATTATATTCTTGATGTTTATGTGTTTATAATAATTTCCATGATACTTGATATGTACCAATGGATGTATTCCTATTACTTTTGTTATGTAGTTGTTAGGTCCATTTTACCTAGTTCGCACCAAGGCCTCTATAATGCTAGGGCCGACTCTATGGTGGACCCCTTCCCACCTTATGTTAGGACGGGGGGCGGCAGCCTCCCCCATTACCATATTGTATTTATTCAATAGTTATTTATGCTTGAGTACATCTATCTTACATTCATCGTTTATATCATATAATTACATATACCGATGCATCCATGCGACCGAAAATTCCCCATTAGGCAGGCTCTGGGCTGGCACGTGCGCAGCCACGTGCTCGTTGACAAGCGGGTCGGAGCCGTTGGACCGTCCTCAACACTTACAACATCAATACATGTTTCAAAGCTTCATGTGAGTCCAGATGAACTAACGTGAGGATACATAGTCCCTCCACAAGACGACGCCGGGTTTGAGTTGTACGATTGATGGACAAGATCGCACAAATCCAACACTATTTTAGTGTTATGGAAATAGTTTTAGCTGGGAATTACTTAATTCTTAATCGACGTTGAGACCGTCCTATTTCGAGTTAAGATCTGTGCAAGCCATATGGTTTTGGCTAGATGGCATGAGATGGTCTTTTTCATTGCCTTTTATACTTTTGGCCACTCCTTCTCGGTTTTGCTGAGTGTGATGTCTAAATTGCTCACACCAGATGCAACTATCTAGATACATGTGTATCGCTACAAAATGAGAACTATAATACCGAGACATGCATCGATTGAGCTAGGGTCCCCGCCATTATTTGCCGATTGGTGAATTCAATTACTAACTAAAGATGTCCAAAAGAGAGAATCGAGGGCAAATACGAGCGAATCATCTTAGACACCTTTTTTGAGTGATTTGACCAACTCCTTTCATTGGAAGACCATGTGGGCATTCTCCTTTTAATGTTATAGCCTAGTCAATGAAACCAATTCAACAAATAGTACCAAAAAATGTCTACGAATTGAAAAGTTGATGTTACATAGCCATAAGGCGAACGAATAGTTCGCTTTGTGTTCACTACCTTGTATATACACATAAAGTCTAGTCAAAAATGCGGAATTCAGATGCGCTAAAGGATCTCGATACCCTTTGATGGGTTCTATAGTCTCATGATTGTTTCCATAAATAAATAAATATCACTAAACGTGAAGCACAATAACTATAAGGTGCTTATTTGAGTTTCGTATTAGAGAAAACCCAATCAAATGAAGTTACATATCTAAGGAACAATCATGCAAAGTGGCATGTCAACTGAAATGCAAAGCATATGTAACTCCACATAAATATACAATAACACACCTAATGTAAATAGTGTTCCTTGATATTGTGGATTGCGACTTATCTAACACGGTAACAAGAAATTTCACCTAGTGCCTGCCCACGACATTCTTCGGAGTATCACGAATACCTCCAATTTCATATGCAAACTTTGAGCACATCACCATGGTTTTAAGCCCATCAAAGTTTTCCCGAACGAAGCAGTCGGCCCACTTGGGATTCGCAATACGCGCCAAATCATCCAATCAGTGCCTTTAGCGTTCAGTACTCTAGCGCCCGCTTTTAGTTGAATTTTTAGTTTCGAACATGAATAGTTTTTTGAAACTTCTAGACATTTTTTGTAAAACCTGAGTTTTTTGAAAAAACATGAACACAATTTGAACACGCGAACATTATTATAAATTAAGAACAATTTTTGAAAACATTTTTTTGGAAATTCCCAAACTGTTTTTGAATTTGCAAACAAATTTTGGAAACATGAACATTTTTGAATTTGTGAACAATATTTGAAAACAAGATTATGTTTCGAAATTCCTGAATTTTTTAATTTTGGTTTTTATAAAAACGTGATTTCTTCCAAATTTTGAAGAAAGATGAAATTCTTAAGTTTCCTTTAAATTTATTTTTTTGAAATTTCCGAAGCTTTTCTAAAAAAAATTAAAAATAGGAATTAAAGAAAAGAAAAATGAAACAGAGAAGCCAAAAATTGAAATGGGCCGGCTCAGTTGTGGGCGCCCATGTGTGATGCCCGGACTATGTGCCGCAGGAGCGGCTTATAGATTTTCCATTGCATTCGTCGTAAAAATAACACAACTGAGTACGCGTTTTATTGGGCGAAGTTGATTTGTTATCCATTCTCTTCCTTTGCTCATTTGTTTATGGAATTTCTCCCCTAAAAAAGGTTTATGAAATTTCATTTTTGCGGATCAAAAGTCCGATATTCATTAGATCTATTTCCTCTTAGTGATTTAAAACGTCTTCTAAAAGTTTACAGAGGAAGTAAGATCTAGCAGTCCACGCCGCCCCAAACCTCGAACTAGCATCCTCCAATGTCGTGCTGCGACATGGGATGGTATTAGAAATCCAATTCTGGTCAATGAGAGGACGTCACGTGTCCTTTCTTCTTTCAGATTAATCTTAAGGCATCTCGAACTTTGAAAATTCATATCTTTCCAACCATAGCTTCAAATTTGATGAAACTTTTTGCATACCGTTCATCATGAAGGCCGACACCAACTCGGATGCAGAGCCAAATGCATGCACAAACACAAAACCCACACACCACCTCGTCCGGAGAAGATTTCACAGCGACACTGCCGGCAGATGATCGAATATTATGCATCGATCACTGATCAAGAAATACGTACACCCCAAAAGAAAAGACGGGAGTATAAATTCATAAACCTCTCTAGTAAATTATGAGAGAATTAAGAGAACTGCTTGTTGGTGGCGAAGGTCTGGCCGAAGCCCCAGCCGGCGGGAGCGACGTTGGGGAAGGTGAGCGTCTGGCCGTCGGTGCTGGTGACCTGGAACGACAGGCTCTGCCCGCTGAGCAGCGCGTTGGACTGCCAGTTGACCCCCCAATTCCTGGACATGGGCATCCACCCCGTGCGCGACCCCTTGATGGACACCGACCGGATGGAACCCACGCCGCCGACGTTGCTGACGAGCACCAGCTCGAAGTAGTCGTGGCCGTTGACGGTGAACCTGACGCCGCCCTTCTTGGCGCAGGGCACGCGCTGGTAGAGCACCGGCACGATGCCCCCGCGGTAGACGCCGATGTTGAGCCATGCCGGCTCGGCCATGTCGAAGTGCTGCCGCGGCGGGTTGCACCAGCCGCCGTCGTCGTTGGGGAGCGCGTAGTTGGGCGGGCAGAGGTTGGTGGCCGTGATTGTCACCGACGCGCCGCGGATGCAGAACCGCGGGTTCGCCGCGTAGTCGCAGCTGATCCGGTAGCACTGCCCGCAGGACGCGCCGTTGTTGAACAGCGCCGTGCTCAGCGCCGCCGTGCTCGTGCCGTACCCCGTCGAGTACAGGTTCCCGTACCCGCAAGCCCCACCTGCGAGTGCTCAGCATCGCATCGTCAGCTTGAGCTTGTTCGACACGATCGAATGAAGCCAACTACTCCTGCTTACGTACGTACGTACCCATGGTTCCCGAGGCGTCGCTGCCGCCGTAGAAGGTGGCGAAGGCCCTGCTCACGCCGGACGCCGAGAAGCCGGAGGCCGTGCTCCAGAGCAGGCACGTCGCGACGGCGAACAGCCCAAGGAACCGGGTAGACGATCCGGCAGCTGACGTCCCCATGTTAGAGAGATAAATGAAGCTTGTGGTATCGCTAATGGCCGGACATGACCGGCAGATCTGGCAGTTTAAATAGCCACGCCTTGCACTGCACTGGGGCCTGGGGCTGGGGGATGGAAGCCCGGGCGAAGCTCTGCTGGCGCGTCGCGACGGGCCATGCATGCATGTGGGCGTGCATGCACAGATGCGGGTGGAGTGTGTGCTCTTTCGGTGGCCGAGGTGACGGGGACACGAGCTCGATCGGTGGCGGTGCTGGCGAGCGGCATTATTGGTCCACGCCGACGCATGGAGGCTCGTGGGAGATTCTATCGGGAGAGATCTGCCCATGTTCCCGGGTCAATAAACTGTTGGGCGCCTCTGACGTGTGTCGCGTCGAGGCTAGATGCATATGCGGCGTTTAATTTGCATCTGTCGGCGCCACTCCCCCAGCGTAGATCCGGGCTCCGTGTCTTCCCCTGTGCTGCACAGTGAAATTCGGCGCTTGTTTTGGCCGTGGGTACACATTGGGAAAGTGTTTCCTTGGATTTTCATAGTGAGAAACAAGGGGCACGCAGGTTTAGTTGTTTTTCCTTTCCAGAAGAAACTTCCAATGTATTCACCGGAAACTCGTAGGGGCACGCACCTGCCAGGCCGCTCGATTGCCTCACGATTTGGAAAGTAGTTGAATCCCCATGAGACCACAGTAAATTTTAAGCTTTAATCGTTGAAACTTGCAATTTTGTATTGAGTTCTAAGCGTTAAAGCTTAGTATTTTTTTCTTCAAAATTCATCAAAACGTATTTGAAATGGATCTTATTTGAAAGCCCTCGTCACGAGAAACATGAACATGAAAATAAACTTAATTTGGATGTTTTTAAAAGACATGTTTTTTAAATTTGAAAAACAAAAGAAAAAGCATGCACGAGGGACTCGATGCTCCTGCACCTGAGTGCCACAAATCCTTTGTCATCTATTCACCATCAATCGCGATGATACAGAGAACTAAGAACAACAGAGGTAATAAAAATTACAATCAGGTATATGAACCATCTAGCCATAACTACCAGCACGGGAGCTATAGCTGAAGGCATGCTAGTATCATCGCCGCCTCCTCACCGGAGCCGCATAAATCTTGTTGTAGAAGACAACCAGGAAGTCGTCGTGCTAAGGCCCCACATGATAAACACTCGAGAGCAACAATCATCAATGATAAAGAGAGTTGTAGATCGGAAGCATCAAACCAATAAACACACAAACGTAGTCTGGATCCAAATAAATCCACGGACGGCCAGCACCGACCTGATCCTGCGAGATCCGATGGAGACATGCCTCCACACACTCTCTAATGATGCTAGACAAACCATCGAGACGTGAATCAAACGTGGGAGACATTATTTCTACATAGGGATATTGCCGCATCCATAGAACCCTAACCAAGACGCCGAACCTAACAAGAACTAGAGAGGTGTCCCTCTCGCCGGTGAGGGACTGAGGTCATCTGCACCTCCACGGCCCTCCAATATTAGCTTTGTTTCTAATGTTCCAAAGAGCCCAAGTCAGGAAACACGACTAGATCAAGAGATCCTAAACTAAGTTTCTAATGTTCTAGGCAATATCTTTGACCAACACATGTTTTTTTTGACAAAGCTGCTTGTGAATCGTCCATAGAAGGTGATACTTCAATGTATCTTTAGGAATCAATATGGGTTTCTCAAATGTCACTCGACACATGATTTTCATGCTTGGACACTTGAGTACCTTCACCAATGCCACATGTCTAAGCATCACGCATGGATTGTAAAGCTTGATTTTTAGAAACCGATTAACACTGTTGAACATGTGTTATCCTGCAATTCTAAAGTTTAAAGGATTTGAAGAGAAATGGAGAGTTCAAATCAAGGAGATCTTATCCTTTGAAACACCTTCCATCCTTTTGAATGGTGTGCCTAGTAAGAAATTGCAATGAAAACATGGGATTCAGGAGGGTGACCCACCGTTACACTTTTGTTTCTCTTGGAAGTGGATTTACCTCAGTCTATTCTCAATGACATGTATCATCGCGGGGGCTATCTTTTCCAATCCCATCTCATGATCCAGACTATCTAATTGTGCACTATGTTGATTATATGTTGTTGATTATGCCGGATGTTGATTTCTCAACTTCTTGAACTACAAGAAATGTTACAACCTTTTCTAAATCCATTCGTTTGAAAGTGAAATTTTGCGAATCCTCCCTGGTGCTTACAAATGTGATTGCCGATGAAGCTTCTCGTTTGGCCAGTTTGTTTGAGTGCCAACTGGGTAAGATGCCTTGCACTTAATTACCTTGCTTTACCTACGGGTAACACTAGTTCCAAGATTCAGGGTTTAATGCCTTTGGTTAATATATAGAATGAAAAGGAGAATGACAACTAGCTCTTCTCTACTTTCACAAGGTGCTAGATTGAAACTTTTAAGGTCTACCATTTCATCCATGCTGATATCACTATCTTTGTAGTGACTAGATCCCGTGGCATAGTTATAAAATTGTAGAGAATTGAGAAGAATGCCTCTGGTGTTAATGCTAATATCGCTAAGCAACCATTGACGACATGTCATCTAATATATAGACTGAAGGAGAATGGTGGTATGGGCATCAACCGGAAAATTCAACACCAAGCTTTGCTTACAGAAGACATGTACAAATTTTATAACAAAGCTCATGTTCTATGGTATATTTGATATGGAATTATTACTCTTGGAGTCATACCTCACGCAACGGTCCTTTTTGGCTCATACAAATGGAGGGATATTTTGAACCTTACATTAGATCCGAATAACACTCACCGGCAAAACATTCTCATCACTGACACACTTTTGGCTCGTCCGATGCCTTGGGCTGAGTGATGACATTGTCACCACAGACGGGACATCTGGCCGATGAATGATATCTAACCAGTACTGTCCGCTGGCCGGTCGGTGATAACAATTTCACTCACTTTTGGACGTTTGCGCTTTATTTATGTTTGTTTATCAACAATGCAAACGAAATTGACAAAAAACACAGGAACACAATACACATGCATAAATCATTCATTTGCACACCGAGTACTTTGCTTTTCATGACACGATTCACATGTACATTTACACAGTTCACATCTACCATATAAAGAGTACTAAGCAAAACTGCACACTTCATAATACACATGTCACTGAATATATTATATTAGTCTACTAGTTCAACCTCTTATCAAACTAGAGAGGACACATATTTTCTCGCCACTCTCTATCCTACTTCATAAGCCCCTTGGTCATCTTGTTTTGTGTAGTGCCATTAAAATGTAAGTCCGCATGCAACAAAATTTGTCAAGACAAGTAACATAAAATATTCGTTGCCTTATTTAATACACATGTAGTTAAGAATATCATAGCTAAGCTCAATATAATTACACCCCGCTCGAGGAATCTCTTGTCTTCTCCAAAAAGCAGCAGATAATGACATAAATGGATATTTATTGTGTGTCTGGAGATGGCAGAATATTTCAAGATTTGTTTCAGATCCTAAGAAACTGTTTATTTCTTGCATGATACTCACACTAAGTACACCCAACCCGTATCCGAAATGAGGAGTCTAGAGTAGCCTGGACCTACTACCCTTAAGACTTCCTCTTCTCTTCTTTAATTTTTGTGTAGTGCAACTAAAATACGTCTATGTCAACTGCAAATAATTTTTTATTTAGATTTAGTTGAGTTTCATTAGACATTGAGCAGTAATATGCGTAGGCCAAATATGCCGTTCACTTGAACAATATTTCACTCTATCTCCTAACGAGGTAGTTGGTTGCATTTATAATATTTTCTAGCATATTCATCACTACATTGTCACATATATATTCATAGGTACATGGAACACATAGATATTGTAAGATTCATAGCAAGACAATTACATGCATCCCAGAATTGTAACACATCCATGACATGCATACCACAATTGAAATTGCAACATAATTACAAAGGAATGGAGCTCACCGCCGTGGACGACACCGCAACCGAAGAACATGACAGTACATGCCGGGTCTACCACCATGCACGGGGATGCGGGAGACACGGTCAACAACAGGGCAGATCCTCGGGGCAGAGAAACCCCGACAATGACACAACTACGACGACTAGTACAATGACCACCCGCGTCGGCCCCGGAGACATGGTGTCCCATGGAAGGGTGGTAATGAATGGAATGGAAATGCGGCAACGGCCCAACGAGAGAGCTGCGTTGTTCCATTGGGACGTCCCACGAGCGACATCGTCGGGACGCAATGACCGTGAAGTAAGGCCGTGGGGCCGTTGGAGAACCTTCCATCCCGTTGGCATCCCTGTCATTGAGAGCCTAGGGATACATATTACTAACACACCCTCGAAGGTCGGTCAGTGTTATGGCTGATTACTGACACATGGTTCAAGGCCGGACAGGGATGAGGGGTCAGTGCTATTCTGATATGTAGTAGTGTTAACGATCAGTATAGGCCATCTCTTCAATCAAAGTTAATATGGACGACTCTGCCCTATTCTTGTCTGCCTGGTTGGTTGAGGGATCTTCTGGACCTCTTCGACATCATTTGGCAATGCTCTTTTCTTTTGCCTTGGATGACAAAGTTTTTGTCAAAGATTTTATAGAAACCCCTGATCAGGCCACTCTTTTGCACCTACCAATTTCTGGTGAGGTGATGGATAAATTGCAACCTATGGATGGTTCATTACATAGCCTTCAACATAACCGAACATTGCCTGATGTTTGTTCTTGGCCAGGAGGATCATTTTTTGCTAAAAGCTTCTACTCCATGATGCACAAGCACCTGCCCATGGATGAACCTTGCAAATGGATATGACAGTGCACCATGAAGATCAAGATCTTTGCTTAGATCCTATTGTTTTATCTGTTGAACGCTAAAAAAATGCTTCTTAGAAGGCACTAGCATTCTCCTCGGGATCAAAACCACTGTGCTCACATGAGGAAAGAGGCCACTTCTTTTTCTCCCTATAATTTGAGTCAAAGAATGTGGACTTATTTGCAGATTAATTGGAGCCCTGGACGAAATACTAGACAATGTATGGATGCTGTTTGTAAACGATTTGGACACCCCTTCTTCTTTGAAGTGGTGTTCTCTTGGAACTAATATTTGTATTATTAGAAATGTCAAGATCTTCGCGGGGGAGGGGTCAATCTTTCCCGCTTGGTGTTGTAAATTTGGACATGACATCCCTTCTTGCACATAAAGTTAAGACTTGTATCAAACTAAAGCTTCTGGATTGGATTAGTAACCTCCATTAGATAAATAGGTAAGTACTTAAGTGTTTTTTTTTCCTTTTCCTTGGTTCCCTTTGTAAATATTTCTTGCCTGCTTTTGTTTTGATGGAATAAAGGACGGTGGAGCTGTTGCTCCATAGTACTTGCAAAAATACGAGTTTTTTCTTGATTTTCACTAGCATGATTACAATCCTTCTCAAGGAGCTCATGCAATGCATGTTGGAGATTTATTTCAATAGTTCCATAATATGTTTTGAATGTTGTTGCTATATCTAGTTCAGTTAGATGCTTATTATCCAGACCATCACAAGTTCTTTAGTAAGGGTCTCTGCCAAGAATATGTGCCATCCTATTCTACTAGCAAAAACCGATGAAAATGATGGTAGTGGCATGGAAAAGAAACCACAATTTTTTTGTACTGATACAAGTAAAGAAACTGAAATTTGTAATTGTCTATCAGTGGATCTTAATGTCAAATACTGAATTCTTCCACCCACTAGCTGTGAGACATATCCATTGCAGTGCCAAATAAAGAATCTTTTCCAAGAATTAACAGCAAGAAAATGGCCCGCTTGTTGTATATAATAAATATGACATAGGTGTTGTATATATGTAGCCGGTGCTAGAATTTACATATGCATGCTCCACAACCTATGTTCGTGCATATACAGATCATAGAAAACAAAAAGATGCTCTGGTCGGAAAGCAGAGTCGTGGACAAAAGTGAAGTTCAAAAATGACCTTCATATATATGCCATTGTTTCAACTTGTAGTTTAGGCCTTGCCAGACTCCTCGCAACCCGGTGGCCTGAAGGCGATGAAGCTGACGCACTGCACCTGGCGCATGTTGTCAAAGCCGATGACACGGACATAGGCGTCAGGGTACTCCTTCTTGACCTCCTCCACCTCGTTGAGCACCTGCGTGGCGTCGGTGCACCCGAACATAGGCAGCTTCCACATTGTCCAGTATCGGCCGTCGTAGTACCCGGGGGAGCTGTTGTGCTCACGGAAGACGAAGCCAACCTTGCTGAACTCGAGGCAGGGCACCCACTTGGAGCGGATCAGGTAGTCGACCTGCTTCAGGAGGGCCTCCGTGGAGAGGGGTGGCAGGTAAGAAAGGGTCTCGAACTTCTTGATGCCCTCAATCGGCCACACCTGAATGATTGGAAATTATGGAATGCTTAACACTTGGTGCTAGTAACTGCTAAGTGCAGTGACTGTAATGTGGAAGAACTCATATCAGTTTTGTGCCCCGACATACCTGCATGCATCTGATCCTTCCGCCATTGCTGACGCTGCCGAGGCTCGCGCTGGAGCGGCGGCTGACGGGGAGACCGGCTGTGGACTTGAGCCCCTGGAATGGTGCGACGGTGGTAGCCGACGAAGCCATCACGGCGGGGGCCATTGTATTGTATTATTTGGAGGAGAGGAGGATGCCGGCTACACTTGAGACCCCCATTGCCGGGTCACCACGGTATATATAGCCCCGTTCCTTTCGTACAGATGTGGTAGGGGTGGCTGACGTTCCTGGTTGCCTTGTTTCCTTATCTTCCCCGGATGAGTGGAACAAGCATGGCCGTCGGATGCATTGTGCGTGCTGGAAATTTCAGTCCTTCATGTCATTGGGTGGTTGCCACACAACCTTTTTCCAGAATTGCTTGTTTTTGGCTTCATTTTAAGCCAAAGGTTTCTTGAGTACAAATTGTCTGAGGATGCAACTTGAGTGGCGTGGACAAAATATTTTTCATTTTATCATAAGGCCTGCTGGCTCACTCTAAAAAATGTCCATAGCCGTAGAGTGTGCGTGCGCGCATTCAAAGGGGTGATGTACATGCGTGTATGTGAATGTCTACATTTGTATAATATTTTTCAAAATAAAATATGTGTTTTCTTGGTATAATTAACTGAACTAACATAGTAACCGTCCACGCGTAGAACAAGTTTCTTTTCGTTCTACTATGTCGGGCTACTCCAGTGTACGCACATCGAGATTTGGTGTCACGTTCTTCAAGTTGATTCAGGGATTCAATGACAATGACTGTGGCTCCAGAACACTGGTACTTAGGGAACGTGCATGAAGACTTCCTAATTATCATGGACAAGGTCAGGCTAGCTCCAGTGTGATAGCAAAGAACGACGCATCAACGGCTTGCTTTGGCGGAGGCAATGGTCGTTCGGTGGTCCAGTGACCTTGATGTAATTTTTCAACTCTGTGCGTAGGACCGAAAAGAAAAGCTTTATATCTCGACTTTTTTCAACAAGGTATGAACTAGCATAGTATCTTGATTAGGTTGGATATTGATTCTCAGCTTCTTGACCTAAAAGAAATATTTTAATTTTTGTCCAAATCCACTCGTTTGAAAGTGAATTTTTCTAAATCCTCCATGGTGATTATAAATGTGATTGACGATGAATCTTCTTGCTGGCTAGTTTGTTTGAGTGTTGATACGTTTTCAATGTATCGATAATTTTTGTTTGTTCCATGCTATTATATTATCAATCTTGGATGCTTTATATGCAATTATATGTTATTTTATATCATTTTTGGGAACTAACCTATTGACCCAGTGACTGATGATCCACAAGTATAGGGGATCAATCGTAGTCCTTTCGATAAATAAGAGTGTCGAACCCAACGAGGAGCAGGAGAAAATGACAAGCGGTTTTCAGCAAGGTATTCTCTGCAAGTGCTGTAAGTAACAATGATAGATAGTTTTGTAGCAAGATAATTCGTAGCAACTAACAAATAATAATAGTAACAGAGGTGCAGTAAGGTGGTCCAATCCTTTTTGTAGCAAAGGATAAGCCTGAAAGTTCTCTTATATAAAGAAAATCGCTCTCGAGGACACATGGGAACCGTCTAGTCACGTTCATCATGTTTAGTTGATTCGCGTTTGCTACTTTAATAATTTGATATGTGTGCGCCATTCTTTGCTATCACACTGGAGCTAGCCTGACCTTGTCCATGACAATCGGGAAGTCTTCATGCACGTGCCCCTAAGTACCGGTGTTTTGGACCCGCAGTCATCACCATTGAATCCCTGAATCGACTTGAAGAACCTGACACCAAATCTCGATGTGCGTACTCTGTCGTAGACACCAAATCCCTTAACCTAACTCTTTCGGGCTATACCATACCTTGTTTTAAACATTAGTGGGTAGGAACTAAAAGCTCTCGACTTTTTGACAACTCTATGTGACAATAGGGTTGGGCTACTCCATACCTTATTTTAAACATTAGCGGGTAGGAACGAAAATCTCTTTATCTCAACTATTAAAACATACAGTTAAGTATGTACCTTGCATTATACGATATGGAAATTGATCAATGGTGGACGGTCTCTCACATAACATTATCTCTCAAGCAGCATCATATTGAGACAACTCAATCTTCCTATTTCCCGTCCTATACAGCAATGGACAATGGAAAGACATTAATATCACAAGACCGATGGTAATAAGTTCTATGGACAACCGTGATCCCTAGAATGATTGTGTTCCCCTAAAGATATCGACGCCCGTCATCCGGAGGTCTCTCGATATGCACAACTATCTATCAACTTCATGTGTGACATAGGGAGTTGAACGTCTCCAACTAGACCAATGGATTGGACGGCTCCAATCACTAAATTACTGCAAGGGTAAATAATAGCATGAAGATGATGGACATAAATAGACGACGCATATCAAATAACCAATTACTAGCCAACTGACCCATAGCCAACCATTACTCAAATAACATCACATATAAAGGGGTTCAAGAGTTGTTACAACCCATCACGGAGACAGTGATTGGGGATGGAAAAGGGGCGTAGGTGAGGACGTCCGGTGGTGGCGGCGCATGGCGGCGCTTCTCTGACATGGCTCCCTTCTGGTCTTGCTCCAAGGTTGCAACGATGGAGATGGAGGCTTGGCACAACCCCCAAGTTCTTCTTGATGAGGACAACAGCTAAAAGTGGAGAGATGGAATATGGATGGTGTCCTCCGATGGCTAGGGTTAGAGGTATATTTATAAGAGCCCTTCCAAAGCCTCCTTCGTTGATGTAGCATCTCCACTTTGATCCAAGTGCTCTAGGTGAGCCAAAAACTTTCCCAAAACATCCCTTGATGGCCAAGAAAGTAGTAGGAACAAACGTAGACGAAATACTTGAAGAATCACATTTGAAAGGGCAACTTTTGGGTTTGTCTGGGCCTGATACGAGCATTTTTTGTCGTACCAAAGGTCGTCGAACGCTTTGGACTCTTCGGTAAAATGGTCGTAACTTATAGGTCCGAACTTTGTTTTCAACGTTCTTCTACTCGTTGGAATCACGAGAACGACGACGATGCACCTGCAGTTAGATATTGATTTTGAGCAATTTTAAAAAATGACCACCTAAGTCTGGTGCCTGGATGTCTTCCGTATGGATCCTTTTCATTGTGTTAAGTGCATGAGAGTTCCACAACACCTATAAAACACACAAAAACAAACAATACTAATAAGAACTAACAAATAATAAAGATTATGCAATCCTCACGATGAAAATGGTAAATAATAAAAATCATGCATATAGACATGTAATTGGCTCAATGGGACATGCTATATGGAGATAATAGGCAACAAATAAGCTCTAAAAGTGCATAAAAATTGGAGACATCACTTGGATAAAGAAGATCTTATCCTATGGAACACCTTCCACCTTTTGAATGGTTTGCCTGGTAGGCAATTCCAATGAAAACCTAGGATTCAGCAGGGTGACCCACTATTACTACTTCTATTTTTCTTGGCACTGGATTTACTTCATCCAATTCAGAGTGACATGCATCATCATGGGGAGGTATATTTTCCGATCCCATCTGATGATCTAGACTCTCCAGTTGTGCAGTATGTTTATTAGGCTGGATATTGCTTCTCACCTTATTGACCTAAAAGAAATGTTTTAATTTTTGTCTAAATCCACTCGTTTGAAAGTGAATTTTTCTAAATCCTCCATGGTACTTATAAATGTGATTGACGATGAATCCTCTCATTGGCTAGTTTGTTTGAGTATTGATACATCTCCAACGTATCAATAATTTTTGATTGTTCCATGCTATTATATTATCAATCTTGGATGCTTTATATGCAATTATATGCTATTTTATATAATTTTTGGGAACTAACCTATTGACCCAGTGCCTGATGACCCACATGTATAGGGGATCAATCATAGTCCTTTTGATAAGTAAGAGTGTCGAACCCAACGAGGAGCAGAAGGAAGTGACAAACGGTTTTCAGCTAGGTATTCTCTGCAAGTGCTACAAGTAGCAGTGATAGATAGTTTTGTAGCAAGATAATTCGTAGCAAGTAACAAGTAATAATAGTAACAAAGGTGCAGCAAGGTGTCCCAGTCCTTTTTGTAACAAAGGATAAGCCTGAAAGTTCTCTTATATAAAGCAAAGCGCTCTCGAGGACACATTGGAATTTCCATCTAGTCACGTTCACCATGTATAATTAGTTGATTTGCGTTGCTACTTTGATAATTTGATATGAGGGTGGACCGGTGCTGAGGTGCTGTTCTTACTTGAACAAACATCCCACTTATGAATACCCCCTCTCGCAAGCATCCGCAACTACGAAAGAAGAAGTAAGATAAATCTAACCATAGCATTAAACGTGTGGATCCAAATCAGCCCCTAACAGAACAACTCATAAACTAGGGTTTAAGCTTCTGTCACTCTCGCAACCCATCATCTACTTATCATTCCCCAATGATTTCCTTTAGGCCCAAATATGGTGAAGTGTCATGTAGTCGACGTTCACACGACACCACTAAAGGAAGAGCAACATACGTATCATCAAAATATCGAACGAATACCAACATCACATGATTACTTATAACAAGACTTCTCCAATGTCCCCGAGAACAAAAGTAACTACTCACAAATCATGTTCATGTTCAAGATCAGAGGTGTATGAATATCATTAAGGATCTGAACATATAATCTTCCACCAAATAAACCAACTAGCATCAACTACGAGATGTAATCAACACTACTAGCAACCCACAGGTACCAATCTGAGGTTTTGAGACAAAGAAGTAATACAAGAGATGAACTAGGGTTTGAGATTAGATGGTGTTGGTGAAGATGTTGATGAAGATTGATCCTCCCACGATGGAGGAAGTGTTGGTGCTGACGATGGCTTCGATTTCCCCCTCCCGGAGGGAAGCTTCCCCGGGGGAATCGCTCCGCCGGAGAGCAAAAGTGCTCCTGTCCAGGTTCCGCCTCGAGACGGCGTCGCTTCATACCGAAAGTCTCCTCCTGATTTTTCTAGGTCAAAACCCTTCATATAGCAGAAGAGGGGGACCGAAGACCTCCCGTGGGACACACAAGGTATCAGGGCGCGCCTAGGGGGGTGGGCGCGCCCTGTTGCCTTGTGAGCAACAGGTCGCCCCCCTCTTGTACTTCTTGGCTCCAGTATTTTTTATATATTACAAAAATATTCTCCGTAAATTTTTAGGTCATTTGGAGTTCAGCAAAATAGGTATCTCTGACGTAGCTTTTTCAGGTCCAGAATTCCAGTTGTTGGTAATGTTCCTCTCCATGTAAACCTTGTAAATTCAGAGATAAAAGACATTAAAATTGTATCATAAAGTGGAATAATGACCAAAAACAATATAAATAACAGTAGAAAATCTTGATGCAAAATGGACGTATCAACTCCCCCAAGCTTAGACCTCGCTTGTCCTCAAGCGAAAGCCGAACTCAATAATCATGAGCACATGCTTAGAGAGATAGGTATCGATAACAATAAAATACGAATATGAAAGCATCATGATCATTATCATAACAACAACATAATATAATTAAATTTCTCTTGAACAAGTAATAATCTATCCACATGCTCAAGTATGAATCATAAACTCTATTGAAAACTAGCAAACTATGTTCTTAGTCATTGAAACAATTACAATCCATCATATTTTCAGAAAGAGTCTATGTAAGAGCTTTGTTTAGCAAATTCACATACTCAACTATCATTTAGTCTTCTATGATTGCTGACACTCTCGAATATCTATGCAATAAATAGTTTCAACGAGACACATAGGAAGACAGGGGTTTATAGTTTATCACCAACCAACATGTTATCTCAGGGATAATATCGAAAATAATAACTCATGATCACCTATATCCAACTGGATCTTTCCCCACCAGATGATGCTTGCCAAGTAGAGAATAATAAGAATGGAATAAGAATTTACATTATTAACTTTTGCATAAAAGTAAATACGGAAAAGTAAAAGATAGGTCCTTCACAGAGGGAAGCAGAGGTTGTCATGCGCTTATTATTTGGATGTGCAAGCTCTTAATGGAAAGGAACGTCACTTTATATTGCCCCTTATGATAGCAACCTTTATTATGCAGTCCGTCGCTTTTATTTCTTTGCCATCACAAGATCGTACAAATCTTATTTTCCCTTCCAATAAAAGATCATACATAATTAGGAGCAATTTGTATTGCTTTTGCACCGATGCCAACTTACTTGAAGGATCTTATTCAATCCATAGGTAGATATAGTGGACTCTTATGACAAGAAACTGGGTTTAAGAGTTTTTTGGATGCACAAGTAGTATCTCTACTTGGTGCAATTTTTTTGGCTAGGAAAAGATAGGAGGAAGAACCACATGTTGGAGGATCCATGACAATATAACTTCTATGTGAATATAAGCAAACATAACTCATTATGTTGTCTTCCTTGTCCAACATAAACTAATTTATCATGCATAGAATATTTAATAGGGTCTCACAATTATAAAAGATGTCCAAGATAGTATATTTATATGTGAGACCTCTATTTCATTATAACTTTTTCATGAATTGCATCAATGACTAATGCTATGTTTGTTAACTTCTAACAAATTTTACCAATTATGATGTTTTTATGTGAAGACATTACTCCCCATGAGATTAGCATATGATCTTTTCACTCTTTTTATTGCCATGATTGATGCAAGAAAGTAAAGCAAACAAACTCAAACTAATATTAATCATATAACTCAAGCACACGATTACATAGATAGATAAATACAACCACAAAACTAGCACTCGAAACTAAATTATACTAAAACTTTATTCTTATAAATCATGAAATAACTAAGGATTGAACTAAGATAGATGATGATAATAAAAGGGATGGTGATATGATACTGGGGCACCTCCCCCAAGCTTGGAACAAGCTAAGGGTGGTGCCCATACCCATGTACTAAAGTTTCCTTCTTGGGAAATAGTGGTGATGAAGTGGTGGGCTTGTTCTCCATCTACCAAGGCATGGGATCCCCATCATAGAAAGAAGAACGTGTCTATGGAATCCTGGAATCGGTAGCTATCCTCATCCTTTTAAATCTGGACTCATACTCGCAGTTTTGGTTTTGTAGGTCATAGATTTGGGCTTGGAGATGCTCGATCCATCTTGGAGCTTGAAGAGAGCTTCTCCAACGTTCTTGGTGTCCAACTTGTGTTACCGTATGAAGTCCGTGATCAGGGGATGATTAGCACTCAAACCACACTCAACCATCCCTTGGCACTTGAAGATTTCCTGCTCCACCGCCTGAAGCCTCATACTTGTGATCCGCGTTGGGTTTTTCCCCGAAGAGGAGGGGATGATGCAACACAATATAGATAAGTATTTCCCTCGGTGAGAACCAAGGTTATCGAACCAATAGGAGGATCACACAACTCCCATCTTGAACGCTTACACACAAAAGAGCAAACACTTGCACCCAACACGGGCAAGAGGGTTGTCAATCCCCTCGAACTCGTTACTTTCAAGCAAATGAGTAGTGTAGATGATAGTTGAATAAATATAAATTGCAAAATAAATAAAAAGTAAATAATGGCAGGAAGATAATAAGAGCGTTTGTAAATATATATGTGAATAGACCCAGGGGCCATAGTGTTCGCTAGAGGCTTCTCTCTCGAAGAAGGCATACGGTGGGTAAACAAATTACTGTTGGCAATTGATAGAAAAGCGCATAGTTATGCAATACTTATTCACGGCAATGATCATGTATATAGGCATCACGTCTATAAATAAGTAGACCGACTCCTGCCTGCATCTACTACTATTACTCCACTTTGAGAGCGCTTCTATGCTTGCCTCTCTAGGTATTAAGTTCATAACAAACAGAGTAATGCTTGGAGAATGATGACATGATGTAGACAAAGTAAATCCAATTAATATGAATGAACCCCATCATTTTAACCTTAGTGGCAGCAATACAAATATGTGTCTTGTCCCCTACCTTGTCACAGGGATATAGAGCACCGCAAGATTGAACCCAATACAACGCACCTCTCCCACTGAAGATAAACCAATCTACTTGGCCAAACTAAACTGTTAGATCGGAGAGAATTACGAAGCTATAACAATCATGCAAATAATAATTAAATAAGAATTCAGAGAAGACTCGAATATTTTTCATGAATAATCTGATAATAAACCCACAATTCATCAGATCCCAACAAACGCACCGCAAAGAGTGATTACATAATCGCGGTGATCATGGCAACAAACAACATAGAGAGAGAGAGAGAGAGAGAGAGAGAGAGAGCCATCTAGGTAATAACTATGGACCCGTAGGTCTGTGGTGAACTACTCACACATCACCATGGGAGCAGCAAGGTTGATGTAGAGGCCCTCCATGATCGATCCCCCTTTCGGCAGGTGATACGTCTCCAACGTATCTATAATTTTTGCTTGTTCCATGCTGTTATATTATCATTCTTGGATGTTTTACAATCATTTTATAGCAACTTTATATCATTTTTTGGGACTAATCTATTGACATAGTGCCAAAGTGCCAGTTGCTGTTTTTGCTTGTTTTTTTACTTCGCTGAATATCAGTACCAAACGGAGTCCAATCGCGACAAAGCTTTTTGGAGATTTTTTTGGACCAGAAGACACCCAGTGGGCCAAAGAAGTGCCAGAAAGGTGGGCTGTGGAGAGCACAACCCACCAGGGCGCGCCAGGGGGTCCCCAGCGCGCCTTGATGGGTTGTGCCCTCCACGGGCCCCTCTCCACCGCCTTTGATGCCTATAAATTCCCAAATATTCCAAAAACCCTAAGAGAGTCAACGAAAAACACATCCAACCGCCGCAAGTTCTAGAACCTTGAGATCCAATCTAACACCATCACGGAGGGGTTCATCATCCTCATTGGTGCCTCTCCGATGATGCGTGAGTAGTCCACCATAGACCTACGGGTCCGTAGGCAGTAGCTAGATGGCTTCCTCTCTCTCTCTTTTGATTCTCAATACAATGGTCTCTTGGAGATCTATTTGATGTAAACTTTTGCGGTGTGTTTGTTGGGATCCGATGAATTTTGAGTTCATGATCAGTTTCTATCCATGAATATTATTTGAGTCTTCTTTGATCTCTTAGATGCATGATTACTTATAGCCTCGTATTTCTTCTTCGAATCTTTGGTTTAGTTAGGCCAACTAGATAGATTTTTCTTGTAATGGGAAGAGGTGCTTTGTGATGGGTTCGATCTTGCGGTGTCCTTTCCAGTGACAGAAGGGGTAGCAAGGCACGCATGTATCGTTACCATTAAGGATAACAAGATGGGGTCTATTCCTACATGAATAGATCTTGTCTACATCATGTCATCGTTCTTATTGCATTACTCCGTTTTTCCATGAACTTAATACACTAGATGCATGCTGGATAGCGGTCGATGTGTGGAGTAATAGTGGTAGATGCAGGCAGGAGTCAGTCTACTTATCTTGGACGTGATGCCTATATAATGATCATCGCCTTGGATATCGTCATGATTATTTGATCTTCTATCAGTTGCCCAACAGTAATTTGTTCACCCACCGTGTACTATACTCATGAGAGAAGCCACTAGTGAAACCTACGGCCCCTGGGTCTACTTTGCCAACATAGTGCTTTCCGATCTATCTTTTTGCCTCTTTTGTTTTCAGATCTATTATTCGAAAAACACAAAAATACCTTGCTGCACTTTTTATTAGCTCTTTTTATTTTGTGTTCAGGTGCTGCTTATTGGGTGCTGGTGATCTTCCTACTGGTTCGATACCTTGGTTTGATAACTGAGGGAAACACTTACCATTGCTGTGCTGCATCATCCCTTCCTCTTTGGGGAAATACTGACACAGTCTCTAGCCACGTCAAAGGAATTTTCTGGCGCTGTTGCCGGGGAGGAAGCGGTCTCTTCTACGTGCCAATCTCTGGCGCCGAGGAGACACCATCATCATCTACCGGGTTCCTAATCACAAATCTCATCTCCTTGCAATTATATTATTTGCCATTTGCCTCTCGTTTTTCTCTCCCCACTTCACCAATTTGCCGTTTTATTCGCCCTCATTTTCATTTGTCTTTTTCCTCGTCAGATATCTTGCTTGCTTGCAATCTTGTTTGCGTAGTCACGATGACTCAAGAAAACACCAACTTGTGTGATTTTTTCCAATACTAATAACAATGATTTTATTAGTACCCCAATTGCTCCTCCCGCCACTAGTGCGGAGTCTTGTGATATTAATGCCGCTTTGTTGAATCTTGTCATGAAAGATCAATTTGCTGGTACTCCTAATGATGATGCCGCGTCCCATCTAAACACGTTCGTTGAATTGTGTGATATGCAAAAGAAAAAAGATGTGGACAATGATTTAGTGAAGTTGAAGTTATTTCCTTTTTCCTTGCGGGATCGTGCAAAAATTTGGTTTTCCTCTTTGCCTCGCAATAGTATCGATTCTTGGAATAAGTGCAAGGATGATTTTATCACAAAGTATTTTCCGCCCGCGAAAATTATTTCCCTTAGGACACAAATCATGAATTTTAAGCAACTTGAGCATGAACATGTTGCACAATCTTGGGAAAGAATTAAATTGATGCTGAGAAATTGTCCTACTCATGGTTTAAATCTTTGGATGATCATACAAAATTTTAATGCGGGATTGAATTTTGTCTCTAGAAATCTTTTAGATTCCGCCGCAGGTGGTACTTTTATGGAAATTACTTTGGGTGAAGCTACTAAATTGCTAGATAATATTATGGCAAATTATTCACAATGGCATACCGAAAGAGCACCTACTAGTAAAAAAATTAATTCGGTTGAAGAAATTAGTACGTTGAGTGATAAGGTTGATGCTTTGATGAAGTTGGTTGCTAGTAAAAATGCTCCTATTGATCTTAAAGATGTGCCTTTGTCTACCTTGATTGAACAAAATAGTGATTCCGTGGATGTGAACTTTGTCTCGCGAAACAATTTCAATAACAATGCTTATAGAGGTAATTTTAATCCTAGGCCTTTTCCTAGAAATTCCTCTAACAATTATGGTAATTCCTATGGTAATTCCTCTTACAATAATAATAGGAACACCTCTGATCTTGAGAGTAATATTAAATAATTTATCAATGCGTAAAAGGCTTTCAATACTACGATAGAAGAAAAGTTGAATAAGATTGATGATATGTCTAGAAGCATTGATAGAATTTCTCATGATGTAGAAAATATCAAGTTGGAAGCTTTTGTGCCTAAGATTGATGAATCAATTAAAGCTTTATATGTCTCTAAGGATGAAAGTAAGAAAAGAACCGCTATGCTTTGAGCTAGAAGAGAATTCTTAGAAAAGTTGTTTTCTAGTGATTGCCTTCATAAAAATGATGAAGATCTTAAAGTGATTGGTGTTTCTTCTATTTATTCCTTGTTTAGTAATATTAATACTGATGATAAAGGGACTGAAGTAGAGTCAACTATAGCTAGAAGGCATCCCAATAATTTGGAGGGTGAAAATCTTGATGAAATTTTTGATGAAAGTGGGTTTGAAGAGGTCAAAACTTTAACTAGTGATGTGCCCACTATTTTGGATTGCAAAGACTTTAATTATGATAGTTGCTCTTTGATTGAATGTATTTCTTTGCTGCAATCCATGTTGAATTCACCCCATGCTTATGAACAAAATAAAGCTTTCACTAAACATATCGTTGATGCCATGATGAAATCTTTTGAAGAAAAGTGGGAGTTGGAGATTTCTATTCCTAGAAAATTACATGATGAGTGGGAACCTACCATTAAGTTCAATATTAAAAATTATGAGTGCTTTGCTTTATGTGATTTGGGTGCTAGTGTTTCCACGATTCCGAAATCTTTATTTGATGTGCTTGGTCACACAACTATTGAAGAATGCTCTCTTAATTTGCACTTGTCGGATTCAACTATTAAAAAGCCTTTGGGAAGAATTAACGATGTTCTTATTCTTGCAAATAGGAACTATGTGCCCATAGTTTTTATTGTTCTTGATATTGATTGCAATCCGTCTTGTCCCATTATACTGTGTAGACCGTTCTTACGCACTATCGGTGCCGTGATTGATATGAAAGAAGGCAATATTAGATTTCAATTTCATCTAAGAAAGGGTATGGAACCCTTCCCTAGAACAAGAATTAAGCCACCATATGAATCAATCATGAGAGCATCCTATGGATCCAAAATCAAAGATGACAATACTTGAAACTATGCGTTATGCCCAGCTAGGGGCGTAAAACGATAGCACTTGTTGGGAGGCAACCCAATGAATAAATTTATTTTTGTCTTTTTCTTTCTGTTTTTGAGTGTTGACACAATTATGCCTCTGTTATGATTTTGTTTTTATGTTTTATTTAGTGTTTGTGCCAAGTAGAGCTTTTAGGATGATTCATAAGATGAGTAGAAGCGATGCTGAATCTGAAACAGAAACTTTGCATCCAGTGTTCGAATTTTCATTTTTTCCTGGAACGTGATATTGAGCTGAAATTGTAACATAGTGTTGCTATACAAATTCTTTACGTTGTACTAATTGTTCAGAATTTTTAGAGTTAGAGAAGTATGGTTAGAGTACATATTACTACAGACTGTTCTGTTTAAGACATATTCTGTTTTCCTTGCATTGTGTGCTTGTTTTGATGAATCTATGGGTTATATTGAAGGGTATGAGCCATGGTAAAGTTAAAATACAGTAGGTATAATGCAATAATAACATATGAATGGGTTTACAACAGTACCTAAAGTAGTGATTTGCTTTATTATACTAATGGATCTCACGAAGATTTTGTTGAGTTTTGTGTGATTGTAGTTTTCAAGTTTTGGGTGAGATCACGATGGATGAAGGAATAAGGAGTGAAAAGAGCCTAAGCTTTGGGATGCTACAGTACCCCCAAGATATATCCAAAGAGAAACAAGCAACTAATATTGGGGATGCCCCCGAGTGGCATCCCCTCTTTCTTCTAACGACCATCGGTATTTTACTTGGAGCTATATTTTTATTCATCACATATCATGAGTTTTGCTTAGAGCGTCTTGTATCATTTGAGTCTTTGTTTGCTTTGCTTGTTAGTTTGTCACTTTTATCCTTGCTGGACACACCTATTTTAGAGAGCCAAAATTATGCTATGATTTGTTATAATTGCTCTATATGCTTCACTGTAATTTTTTGAGCTATAGAATTGCTCTAGTGCTTCACTTATATCTTTTTGAGCACGATGTGCTTGGAAAATTTTGAAGAAATACTCTCATGCTTCACTTAGATTAATTTGAGAGTTAGTAATTTTGAAGAAATCCTCTCATGCTTCACTTATACCTTTTTGAGAGATGACATCTCTATGCTCATGTGCTTCACTTAAATTTGTTTGAGCTAGTCAAAAAGCAATGGCAATATATGAAACTAGTCCCAAAGTGATAGATATCCAAGGAGGATATAATAAAAACTTTGATGAAGATCATTGGACAAATTAAACTTGATTCCTTGTAATAGTTTTGAGACATGATGATAGTAATATGTGATTCATGTTAGTGAGTAATTATGCTTTAGTAAGAATATTGGTGTTAAGGTTTGTGATTCCCAATGCAAGTACGAAAGTCAATAGTTATGCAATGAAATTACATCCTACTTATGGTTCATTATTCGGTGTTAGTTATGCTCAATGCTCGCTTATGTGATTTTTTTTCTTGGTTGGTTGCTTCTCAATCTATTTGCTAGCCTCCATTTGTACTAAGTAGAAGTACTAGTTGTGCATCCAAAATCCTTAAATCAAGTTTTGCCTTATGAGTCCATCATACCTACCTATATGCGGTATTTCCATGCCGTTCCAAGCAAATTTTTATGTGCCATCTCTAATTTTCAAAATAAATTTCTCTTTTCTGTGCTCGTACCGCTCATGAAACGGTAGGGAGTGTCCAATATTTTCCATGCTAGATGTGTTATTCTCAAGATGAGTGTTTATTCACTTGTCATTGCACGAGAGTGCGGCGGTAATAGGGATGCCCATTCAAGAAATGAAAAAGATTTTTTTTTTACTTTATGTTGTCAAATAATAAATTCCTTGGAAAGTCTTGGTATGTAAGGCAACCGTGGATACGACCAGCCATGGAATGTGAAAGAATGGTGGAAAAAGGAATAAACTTTATTTTCTATTTGGGAACCGCCTATGATGTATCTAGCATGGAAAGTATTGTGAACTACTTTGTCGTTTTCGTTGACAGGAAAGGCATGCCACTCAAAATATTTTTCTCCCTCAATTTAAACTCTGATCTCTCGCACCTCTACAAATCCCTACTTCCCTCTGCGAAGGGCCTATCTATTTACTTTATGCAATTTTTATTTTTACTTTGAGTCTCCATCTTCTCTTAAAGCACCAACTAGGGGGCACTATGATCGTACTTGAGAATTTGGTATAGCTAATATTTGAGTGTGTTTCATGAATGGATCAATGATTGAGCATGCTGGGCTAGGGATAACTTTCTTTAGTGTTAATATTTTGAAAGACATGGTTGCTTGTTGGCATGCTTGAGTATTAAAGTCATTATTTTAAAACTAGACTATTGCTTTGAATCATCTAAAAGTCCAAATGTCCATGCTACAAAAGAAAAGAATATGAGATGAACATGTTGATACGTCTCCAACGTATCTATAATTTTTGCTTGTTCCATGCTGTTATATTATCATTCTCGGATGTTTTACAATCATTTTATAACAACTTTATATCATTTTTTGGGACTAACCTATTGACATAGTGCCAAAGTGCCAGTTGCTGTTTTTGCTTGTTTTTTACTTCGCAGAATATCAGTACCAAACGGAGTCCAATCGTGATGAAACTTTTTGGAGATTTTTATGGACCAGAAGACACCCAGTGGGCCAAAGAAGAGCCAGGAAGGTGGGCTGTGGAAAGCACAACCCACCAGGGCGCGCCAGGGGGCCCCCAGCGGTCCCTGATGGGTTGTGCCCTCTACGGCCCCCCCCTCCACCGCCTCTGATGCCTATAAATTCCCAAATATTCAGAAAACCCTAGGGGAGTCGACGAAACACAATTCCAGCCGCCGCAAGTTCCAGAACCTCGAGATCCAATCTAAACACCATCACGGAGGGGTTCATCTTCTTCATAGGTGCCTCTCCGATGATGCGTGAGTAGTCCACCATAGACCTACGGGTCCATAGGCTGTTGCTAGATGGCTTCCTCTCTCTCTCTCTTTTGATTCTCAATACAATGGTCTCTTGGATATCTATTTGATGTAAACTTTTGCGGTGTGTTTGTTAGGATCCGATGAATTTTGAGTTCATGATCATTTTCTATCCATGAATATTATTTTAGTATTCTTTGATCTCTTATATGCATAATTACTTATAGCCTCGTATTTCTTCTTCGAATCTTTGGTTTAGGTAGGCCAACTAGATCGATTTTTCTTGCCATGGGAAGAGGTGCTTTGTGATGTGTTCGATCTTGCGGTGTCCTTTCCCAGTGACAGAAGGGGCAGCAAGGCACGCATGTATCGTTGCCATTAAGGATAACAAGATGGGGTCTATTCCTACATGAATAGATCTTGTCTACATCATGTCATCGTTCTTATTGCATGACTCCGTTTTTCCATGAACTTAATACACTAGATGCATGCTGGATAGCGATCGAAGTGTGGAGTAATAGTGGTAAATGCAGGCAGGAGTCGGTCTACTTATCTTGGACGTGATGCCTATATAATGATCATCATCTTGGATATCGTCATGATTATTTGATCTTCTATCAATTGCCCAACAGTAATTTGTTCACCCACCGTGTGCTATACTCATGAGAGAAGCGACTAGTGAAACCTACGGCCCCCGGGTCTACTTTTCCAACATATTGCTTTCCGATCTATCTTTTTGCCTTTTTGTTTTCAGATCTACTAAACCAAAAATCTCAAAATATATTGCTGCACTTTTTATTTGCCCTTTTCATTTTGTGTTCTTGAGAGATCTATCTCTCCTATCTATCACTACCTAATCTATCTTTTTTACCGTAGAGAGATTGACAACCTCTCTTTCACATCGGGTTGCAAGTATTTGTTATTTGTGTGCAGGTGCTGCTTATTGGGTGGTGGTGATCCTCCTACTGGTTCGATAACCTTGGTTTCATAACTGAGGGAAATATTTACCGTCACTGTGCTGCATCATCCCTTCCTCTTTGGGGAAATACCGACGCAGTCTCAAGCCATGTCAAAAGGAATTTCTGGCGCTGTTGTCGGGGAGGAAGCGGTCTCTTCTACGTGCCAATCTCTGGCGCCGAGGAGACACCATCATCATCTACCAGGTTCCCAATCACAAATCGCATCTCCTTGCATTTACATTATTTGCCATTTGCCTCTCGTTTTCCTCTCCCCCACTTCACCAAATTTGCCGTTTTATTCGCCCTATTTTCCGTTTGCCTTTTTGCTTGTTTGCTATCTTTGCTTGTGTTGCCATGTGCCTTCTATTTGCTGGCATCTTCGCTTGCGAAAAATCTATTGATATGGATCCTCATCCACTTGCTAATCTTTTCAAAAGGCCAAATTATGATGAACCAATTGCTAGTGAGTTGTGTGCACTTGATTATCTCTATGAAGTTTTGTTTGAAAATCATGAATCTGAAAATTTTGATGAAGTGTTGAAAGAAGAAATTTATAAGGTGATTCATGATAGTCCCTTGAATGATGAGCATGATTGCAATGTTGCTAGTATGAATTCTCTAAATATCCATGATGCTAATGATATGCAAAGCCACAATCTTGGGGATGCTATGTTTGATGAAGATGATATTTTTAGTCCCCCAAGTTTTGATGAGCAAATTTATTATGATGATTGCATGCCTCCTATTTATGGTGATGTTGATGACACGTATGCTATAATGAGTAATGATAACCATGAAACTCATCATCATGGTTTTAATTTGCAATGTGGTTATGTCAATCAAGTGTCTGATGATAGTTATTTTGTTGAGTTTGCTCCCGCTACCATGGATGATAAGGAATTTGCTTATGTGGAGAGTAATGAAAATTCTATGCTTGTGCATCATGAAAAGAATGATTTATGTGATAGTTATATTGTTGAATTCCTTCATGATGGTACTGAAAATTATTATGAGGGAGGAACATATGCTTGTAGGAATTGCAATAGTATCGAGTTTCCTCTCTATGTGTTCAAAGTTTTGAAGTTATGCTTGTTTTGCCTTCCTATGCTAGTTGATTCTTGTTCCCATAAATTGTTTGCTCACAAAATACCAATGCATAGGAAGTGGGTTAGACTTAAATGTGTTTGTCATGAGATTCATGATGCTCTTTTTCATATTTCAATTACTACTTTTTATTTGAGCATCATTGAAATCATCATGCCTAGCTAGTGGCGTAAAACAATATCGCTTGTTGGGAGGCAACCCAATGAATAAATTTATTTTTGCTTTTTTCCTTTCTGTTTTTGAGTGTTGACACAATTATGCCTATGTTATGATTGTGTTTTTATGGTTTATTTAGTGTTTGTGCCAAGTAGAGACTTTAGGATGATTCATAAGATGAGTAGAAGCGATGCTGAATCTGAAACAGAAACTTTGCACCCAGTATTTGAATTTTCATTTTTGTCTGGAACGTGATCTTAAGCTGAAATTTTAACACGGTGTTGCTATACAAATTATTTACGTTGTCCTAATTTTTCAGAATTTTTAGAGTTACATAAGTATGGTTAGAGTACAGATTACTACAGACTGTTCTGTTTAAGACAGATTTTGTTTTCGTTGCATTGTGTGCTTGTTTTGATGAATCTATGGGTTATATTGAAGGGTATGAACTATGGTAAAGTTAAAATACAGTAGGTATAATGCAATAACAAAATATGAATGGGTTTGCAACAGTACATAAAGTAGTGATTTGCTTTATTATACTAACGGATCTCACGAAGATTTTGTTGAGTTTTGTGTGATTGAAGTTTTTAAGTTTTGGGTGAGATCACGATGGATGAAGGAATCATGAGTGCTAAGAGCCTAAGCTTGGGGATGCTATAGCACCCCCAAGATATATCCAAAGATAAACAAGCAACTAAGCTGGGGGATGCCCCCGAGTGGCATTCCCTCTTTCTTCTAACGACCATCGGTATTTTACTTGGAGCTATATTTTTATTCGTCAGATATCATGAGTTTTGCTTGGAGAGTCTTGTATCTTTGATTGCTTCGCTTGTTAGTTTGTCATTTGTATCCTTGCTGTACACACCTATTTGGGAGAGCCAAAATTATGCTATGTTTTGATAGAATTGCTCTATATGCTTCACTTAAACTTTTTGAGCTATAGAATTGCTCTAGTGCTTCACTTATATCTTTTTGAGCACGGTGTGCTTGGGAATTTTTGTAGAAATACTCTCATGCTTCACTTAGATTAATTTGAGAGTTAGTAAATTTTGAAGAAATCCTCTCATGCTTCACTTATACCTTTTTGAGAGATGAAATCTTTATGCTCATGTGCTTCACTTAGATTTGTTTGAGCTTGTCAAAAAAGCAATGGCAATATATGAAACTAGTCCCAAAGTGATAGATATCCAAGGAGGATATAATAAAACTTTCATGAAGATCATTGGACAAATTAAACTTGATTTCTTGTAATAGTTTTGAAACATGATGATAGTAATATGTGAGTCATGTTAGTGAGTAATTATGCTTTAGTAGGAATATTGATGTTAAGGTTTGTGATTCCCTATGCAAGTACGAAATTCAATAGTTATGCAATGAAATTACATCCTACTTGTGGTGCATTATTTGGTGTTAGTTATGCTCAATGCTCACTTATGTGAATTTTCGTTTCTTGGTTTGGTTGCTTCTCAATATATTTGCTAGCCTCCATTTGTACTAAGTAGAAATACTATTTATGCATCCAAAACCCTTAAACCAAGTTTTGCCTTATGAGTCCACCATACCTACCTATATGCGGTATTTCCATGCCGTTCCAAGCAAATTTGTATGTGCCATCTCTAAATTTTCAAAATAAATTTTTTCTTTTCTGTGCTCGTACTGCTCATGAAACGGTGGGGAGTGTCCAATATTTTTCCATGCTAGATGTGTTATTCTCAAGATGAGTGTTTATTCACTTGTCATTGCACGAGAGTGCGGCGGTAATAGGGATGCCCATTCCCAAAATGAAAAAAGAAAAAACAAATTACTTTATGTTGTCAAATAATAAATTCCTTGGAAAGTGTTGGTATGGAAGGCAACCGTGGATACGGCCCGCCATGGAATGTGAAAGTTTGGTGGAAAAAGTAATAAACTTTATTTTCTGTTTGGGAACCGCCTATGATATATCTAGCATGGAAAGTATTGTGAACTACTTTGTCGTTTTCTTTGACTGGAAAATCATGCCACCCAAATTTTTTTCTCTCTCAATTTAAAACCTTGAGCTGTGGCACCTCTACAAATCCCTACTTCCCTCTGCGAAGGGCCTATCTATTTACTTTATGCATTTTTATTTTTACTTTGAGTCTCCATCTTCTCTTATAAAGCACCAACTAGGAGGCACTATGATCGTACTTGAGCATTGGGTATAGCTAATACTTGAGTGTGTTTCATGAATGGATCAATGATTAAGCATGATGGGCTAGGGATAACTTTCTTTAGTGTTGATATTTTGAAAGACATGGTTGGTTGTTGGCATGCTTGAGTATTGAAGTCATTATGTTAAAACTAGACTATTGCTTTGAATCATCTACAAGTCCAAATGTCCATGCTATACAAAAGAAAAGAATATGAGATGAACATGTTAGGCAACATTCCACATCAAAAATTCTGTTTTTATCATTTACCTACTCGAGGACGAGTAGGAATTAAGCTTGGGGATGCTGATACGTCTGCAACGTATCTATAATTTTTGCTTGTTCCATGCTGTCATATTATCATTATTGGATGTTTTACAATCATTTTATAACAACTTTATATCATTTTTTGGGACTAACCTATTGACATAGTGCCAAAGTGCGAGTTGCTGTTTTTGCTTGTTTTTTTACTTCGCAGAATATCAGTACCAAACGGAGTCCAATCGTGACGAAACTTTTTGGAGATTTTTTCTGGACCAGAAGACACCCAGTGGGCCAAAGAAGAGCCAGAAAGGTGGGGTGTGGAGTGCACAACCCACCAGGGCGCGCTAGGGGGCCCCAGGCGTGCCCTGATGGGTTGTGCCCTCCACGGGCCCCCCTCCACCGCCTCTGATGCCTATAAATTCCCAAATATTCAGAAAACCCTAGGGGAGTCGACGAAACACAATTCCAGCCGCCGCAAGTTCCAGAACCTCGAGATCCAATCTAAACACCATCACAGAGGGGTTCATCTTCTTCATAGGTGCCTCTTCGATGATGCGTGAGTAGTCCACCATAGACCTACGGGTCCGTAGGGAGTAGCTAGATGGCTTCCTCTCTCTTTCTCTTTTGATTCTCAATACAATGCTCTCTTGGAGATCTATTTGATGTAAACTTTTGCGGTGTGTTTGTTGGGATCCGATGAATTTTGAGTTCATGATCAGTTTCTATCCATGAATATTATTTGAGTCTTCTTTGATCTCTTATATGCATGATTACTTATAGCCTCTTATTTCTTCTTCGAATCTTTCGTTTAGTTAGGCCAACTAGATCGATTTTTCTTGCCATGGGAAGAGGTGCTTTGTGATGGGTTCGATCTTGCGGTGTCCTTTCCCAGTGACAGAAGGGGCAGCAAGGCACACATGTATCGTTGCCATTAAGGATAACAAGATGGGGTCTATTCCTACATGAATAGATCTTTTCTACATCATGTCATCGTTCTTATTGCATTACTCTGTTTTTCCATGAACTTAATACACTAGATGCATGCTGGATAGCGGTCGATGTGTGGAGTAATAGTGGTAGATGCAGGCAGGAGTCGGTCTACTTATCTTGGACATGATGCCTATATAATGATCATCGCCTTGGATATCGTCATGATTATTTGATCTTCTATCAATTGCCCAACAACAATTTGTTCACCCACCGTGTGCTATACTCATGAGAGAAGCCACTTGTGAAACCTACGGCCCCCGGGTCTACTTTTCCAACATATTGCTTTCCGATCTATCTTTTTGCCTTTTTGTTTTCAGATCTACTAAACCAAAAACCCAAAAATATATTGCTACACTTTTTATTTGCCCTTTTTATTTTGTGTTCTTGAGAGATCTATCTCTCCTATCTATCACTACCTAATCTATCTTTTTACCGTAGAGAGATTGACAACCTCTCTTTCGCGTCGAGTTGCAAGTATTTGTTATTTGTGTGCAGGTGCTGATTATTGGGTGGTGGTGATCCTCCTACTGGTTCGATAACCTTGGTTTCATAACTGAGGGAAATACTTACCGTCGCTGTGCTGCATCATCCCTTCCTCTTTGGGGAAATACCGACGCAGTCTCAAGCCACGTCAAATGTTAGGCAGCATTCCACATCAAAAATTCTTTTTTTATCATTTACCTACTCGAGGACGAGTTGGAATTAAGCTTGGGGATGCTGATACGTCTCCAACGTATCTATAATTTTTGCTTGTTCCATGTTGTTATATTATCATTCTTGGATGTTTTACAATCATTTTATCGCAACTTTATATCATTTTTTGGGACTAACCTATTGACATAGTGCCAAAGTGCCAGTTGCTGTTTTTGCTTGTTTTTTACTTCGCTGAATATTAGTACCAAACCGAGTCCAATCGCGACGAAACTTTTTGGAGATTTTTTTTGGACCAGAAGACACCCAGTGGGCCAAAGAAGTGCCAGAAAGGTGGGCTGTGGAGAGCACAACCCCACCAGGGCGCGCCAGGGGACCCCCCGCGTTCCCTGATGGGTTGTGCCCTCCACGGGGTCCCTCTCCACCACCTATGAGGCCTATAAATTCCCAAATATTCCAGAAACCCTAAGAGAGTCGACGAAAAACACATCCAGCCGCCGCAAGTTCCAGAACCTCGAGATCCAATCTAACACCATCACGGAGGGGTTCATCATCCTCATTGGTGCGTCTCCGATGATGCGTGAGTAGTCCACCATAGACCTACGGGTCCGTAGGCAGTAGCTACATGGCTTCCTCTCTCTCTCTCTCTTTTGATTCTCAATACAATGGTCTCTTGGAGATCTATTTGATGTAAACTTTTGCGGTGTGTTTGTTGGGATCCGATGAATTTTGAGGTCATGATCAGTTTCTATCCATGAATATTATCTGCGTCTTCTTTGATCTCTTATATGCATGATTACTCATAGCCTCGTATTTCTTGTTCGAATCTTTGGTTTAGGTAGGCCAACTAGATCGATTTTTCTTGCGATGGGAAGAGGTGCTTTGTGATGGGTTCGATCTTGCGGTGTCCTTTCCCAGTGACAGAAGGGGCAGCAAGGCACGCATGTATCGTTTCCATTAAGGATAACAATATGGGGTCTATTCCTACATGAATAGATCTTGTCTACATCATGTCATCGTTCTTATTGCATTACTCCGTTTTTCCATGAACTTAATACACTAGATGCATGCTAGATAGCGGTTGATGTGTGGAGTAATAGTGGTAAATGCAAGCAGGAGTCGGTCTACTTATCTTGGACGTGATGCCTATATTATGATCATCGCCTTGGATATCGTCATGATTATTTGATCTTCTATCAATTGCCCAACAGTAATTTGTTCACCCACCGTGTTCTATACTCATGAGAGAAGCCACTAGTGAAACCTACGGCCCCCGGGTCTACTTTTCCAACATATTGCTTTCCGATCTATCTTTTTGCCTCTTTTGTTTTCAGATCTATTATTCCAAAAACCCAAAAATACCTTGCTGCACTTTTTATTTGCTCTTTTTATTTTGTGTTCTTGAGAGATCTATATCTCTAATCTATCATTACCTAATCCATCTTTTTTACCGTAGAGAGATTGACAACCTCTCTTTCGCGTCGGGTTGCAAGTATTTGTTATTTGTGTGCAGGTGCTGCTTATTAGGTGGTGGTGATCCTCCTACTGGTTCGATACCTTGGTTTCATAACTGAGGGAAATACTTAATTACCGTTGCTATGCTGCATCATCCCTTCCTCTTTGGGGAAATACCGACGTAGTCTCAAGCCACGTCAGCAGGGCAGCGCAATAGGGCTCTAGATGGGCACACGGCAGAACATAGACTTGCGGCGGTGGAAAAAGTGCTTCGGGAGGCTCTCTACGGTTTTTGGTAATAATGAGAATTTATAGGCCAGAGAACAATGCTAGAGGGTCGGGGAGGTGGTCCCAAGCCATCAGGGCGTGGCCACCCCCTGGGCGCGCCCTGTTGGCTTGGGGTCACCTCGTGTGGCCCCAGGTCTCCCTCTGAAGCTTTCAGGTCCTTATTTTGTCCAGAAAAAATCGTCAAAAAGTTTCGGGGTATTTGGACTTCGTTTGATAGGTTAGTGCTCAAACATAATATGAATCAGCAAATAAATGCCCAAAAAGTATCCCAGAATGATAATATTATAGCATGGAACAATAAAAAATTATAGATACGTTGGAGACGTATCAAAGCCTGGCCTTCTCGCTTCCTTCCTTGGGCATTGGACATACCGGATGTGGAGCACCCCCTCACGCATCTCAATGGTTTGAGGGTGCTTCATCACCTCCGGAAAATAAGAGTTGATGACCTTCTCAAAGAACTTGTCCTTGGCCGAGCTTGACGAAGACATCATGATCTAAATTTCCCAGAAAAATAGCCCAAAAAAAACAGAGGGAAAACTTGCGATAGGTTGTCAAAACATCGGGGAGTATATTTGTAATTTTTCTACGTGCAGGACAAGCAAATGAGAAGAAAACAGAGTCGGGAAGGCACACGAGGGGCCCACAAGGCAACCCGACGCGCCCAGGGGGTGGGCGCGCCCTGTTGCCTTGTGACCTCCTCGTGGGTCCCCTCGAGTCGTTTTTATATTTGTAATTTTTCTAATATTACAAAAACACACATAAATAATTTTTATGGAATTTTTGGAGTCAGTTTACTTACCGTATCAAATACCTGCCCTTTTCTGGGTTCTGGAGTGTTCTAGAAGGTCTCTTTTATGTGCTCCTCCAGCGTCATTGTATGAATAACATTGGTCTCCTTGTTAATGGGTGTACCTGCAATATAATATTTAATTGTTTGCCCATTAACCACCTTTGGATTGGTTCCTTCCGCATTATTAATCTTGATGTCTCGAGAACGATAGACCTCGTCGATATTATAGGGTCCTTCCCATTTGGAGAGGAGTTTGCCTGCAAAGAATCTGATACAAGAATTGTTTAATAGAACATGATCACCAACACTAAATTCCCGTTTTCGTATTCTCTTGTCATGCCATCTTTTAACTTTTTCTTTAAATAACTTTGCATTTTCATAGGCTTGTGTCCTCCATTCATCTAGGGAGCTAATATCAAATAACCTCTTTTCACCGGCAAGTTTGAAATCATAGTTAAGTTCTTTAATTGCCCAGTATGCTTTATGTTCTAACTCAAGAGGTAAATGACAAGCCTTACCATAGACCATTTTATATGGAGACATACCCATGGGATTTTTATAAACAGTTCAATATGCCCACAATGCATCATCAAGTTTCTTAGACCAATTCTTTCTAGATCTATTAACGGTCTTTTGCAAAATTAATTTTTTTCTCTCTTACTCAATTCAACTTGACCACTAGATTGAGGGTGATATGGGGAAGCAATTATATGATTAACATCATATTTAGCTAAGAGTTTATGAAATGCACCATGAATAAAATGTGAACCACCATTGGTCATTAAATATCTAGGGACTCCAAACCTTGGAAAAATAACTTCATTAAGCATTTTAATAGAGGTGTTATGATCAACACTACTAGTTGGAATAGGTTCTACCCACTTAGTGACATAATCAACAACAACTAGAATATGTGTATATCCATTAGAGGAAGGAAAAGGTCCCATATAATCAAAACCCCAAACATCAAATTGTTCAATAACAAGTGAATAATTCATTGACATTTCCCGACGTCTACCGATATTACCAATTCTTTGACATTAGTTACAGGAAAGGACAAACTTACGTGCATCCTTGAAGAGAGTAGGCCAATAAAAACCAGACTATAATACCTCATGCCCGGTTCTTCATTGTGTCCTCCATACGCCTCGGAGTGATACTTCCATCGGATTTGTTCCTGGTCATGCTCAGGTACACAACGTCTAATAATACCATCTACTCCTCCTTTATATAGGCGTGGGTCATCCCGCATGTAATGTCTTAAATGAAATAAGAACTTTTTCTTTTGTTGGTATGTAAAGATAGGGTATTTATTTAGCAACAATGTAATTAGCATAGTCTGGATACCAAGGAGTATTACGGGAAGCATTTATAACAGCTAATTGCTCATCAGGAAAACTATCATCAATTGGCAGTGGGTCATCAAGAACATTTTCCATTCTAGACAAATTATCTGCTACAAGATTCTCAGCTCCCTTTCTATCAACAATGTGTAGATCAAATTCTTGAAGTAAAAGAACCCACCTAATCAGTCTAGGTTTTGCATCTTTCTTTTCCATAAGGTATTTCATAGCAGCATGATTGGTGTGAATAGTAACTTTAGAATCTACAATATAAGGCCTAAACTTATCACATGCAAACACAACTGCTAAAAATTCTTTCACAGTAGTAGCATAATTTCTTTGAGCACTGTCTAAGGTCCTACTAGCATAATGGATAACATTTAATTTCTTATCAACTCTTTGTCCTAGAACAACACCAACAACATAGTCACTAGCATCACACATTATTTCAAAGGGTAGGTCCCAATCAGGTGGTTGAACAATAGGTGCAGAAATTAAAGCTTGCTTGAGTATTTCAAACGCTTCTACACAATCATCATCAAAAACAAATGGAACATCTTTTTGCAAAAGATTGGTAAGAGGCCTAGAAATTTTAGAGAAATCCTTAATCAACCGTTTATAGAAACCATCATGACCAAGGAAACTTCTTATACCTTTAATATCTTGAGGACATGTCATTTTCTAAATTGCATCAACTTTAGCTTTATCCAACTCGATACCTCGTTCAGAAATTTTATGCCCAAGTACTATACCTTCATTCACCGTAAAGTGGCACTTCTCCCAATTCACGATAAGATTAGTTTCTTCACACTCTGCAAAACTCGATCAAGGTTTCTTAAGAAATCATCAAAAGAAGTATCGTAAACGGAAAAATCATCCATGAATACCTTAACAATCTTTTCACAAAAATCATAGAATATAGCCTCCATACATCTTTGAAAGGTAGCGGGTGCATTGCATAAACCAAAAGGCATACCTCTATAAGCTTAAGTTCCAAAAGGACAAGTAAACGTGATTTTCTCTTGATCTTCTTTTGACACATGATTTGAGAAAAAACAGAATATCCATCAAGAAAAAAAGTTTGTATGCTTACACAATCTTTCTAACATTTGATCAATAAAAGGCAAGGGGTAATGATCTTTTCAAGTAGCTTTGTTTAATTTCCTGAAATCAATTATCATACTATAACCAGTTATGACTCTTTGTGGAATGGGTTCATCTTTATCAATAGGAACAATGGTTATACCTCCTTTCTTAGGCACACAATGAACATGACTTACCCATCTACTATCAGCTATGGGATAAATAATACCTTCCTCAAGAAGCTTTAATATTTCAGTTCTTACCACCTCTTTCATTTTAGGATTAAGACGACGTTGATGATCAACGACGGGTTTAGCATCCGGCTCCATATTAATCTTGTGCTGGCATAACGTAGGGCAAATGCTCTTAAGATCACCAAGAGTATATTCAATAGCAGCCCGGTGCTTCTTTTGAGTTTTAAGCAATCTCTTTTCTTCATGCTCTGAAAGGTTAGCACTAATAATAACCGGATATATCTTCTTTTCATCAAGATAAGCATACTTCAATGTATGAGGTAGTGTCTTGAATTCAAACATGGGATCACCCTTAGGTGGAAGAGGATCCCCTAAGATGTTAACAGGCAGATTATCTTTAAGAATGGGTGTTTGTTTGAAGAATATGCCATCTATTTCATTTCTTTCATTCATATGCATATCATTTTCATGGTCTAGCAAATATTGCTCTAACGGATCAGTAGGAGGCACAAAAATAGAAGCAAGACCAATAATTTCATCCTTACTAGGTAATTCTTTCTCATGTGGTTGTCTACTAAACTTAGAGAAATTACACTCATGGGACATATCACCTAAGTTGACTTTAACCTTTTCTTTAGCACAATCAATTTCGGCATTAATGGTATAAGAAAGGTCTACCAAATATAGTGGGACAACAATTGTCTTGTAGTGAACCAAGTACTAAGAAATCAGTAGGGTACTTGACTTTTCCACATAAGATTTTAATGTATAGAACAATCCCAAGTGGTGAAATAATATCTCTATTTCCAAGTTTAATAGTAACATCAATGTCCTCAATCTCAATAGGTGCTATATCATGCATAATTTCTTGATATAAAGTAAATTGAATGGCACTCACACTAGCACCAATATCACATAAACCATGATAGCAATGATCTCCAATCTTAATAGAAACAACATGCATGCCAACCACTGCTTTATTCTTATCTAACAAATCTTGTTTGTTTCTAACAGGATTTGCAACTCTAGCAGCCTCATCACAGAAGTAAATAACATGCCCATCAATTTTATCAACCAAGAGATCATTAACCATAGCAATATTGGGTTCTACATTTATTTGTTCAGAAGGTTTCGGTGTTCTAACATTAATTTTATTAACCATAGTTGTAGCTTTAACATGTTCCTTAATCCTAACAGGAAAAGGTGGTTTCTCAATGTAAGCAGTAGGCACAACTGGATCAACATTATAAACGATTGTTCTTCTTTAGCTATGCTAGGCTCCTTACAAGTTTGTTCAATAGGGGGTGAAATCTAAACCACTTCTCCTTAGGGAGATCAACACGAGTAGCAAATGATTCACAAAAGGTAGCTACTATCTCGGAGTCAAGGCCATATTTTGCACTAAACATATGAAAATCTTCAGTCTCCACCAAAGATTTAACACAATCGAACGCAAGATTTATACCTGACCCATTACCTATGTGAAACTCCCAATCCTCAGAGTAGCGTTTAATTCTTTCAAGAAGATCCCACTTGAATTCAATAGTTCTCATCATAAAGGAGCCAGCAGAAGAAGTATCAAGCATCAATTGATTATTATGAGAAAGCCGAGTATAAAAGTTTTGTAAGATTATTTACCTTGAGAGCTCATGATTGGGGCATGTGTGCATCATAGATTTAAGCCTCCCCCAAGTTTGAGAGATACTTTCACCTTCAAGAGGCCAAAAATTATATATATAATTCTAATCACGATAAACCAAATGCGTAGGATAAAATTTCTAATGGAATTCCAACTTCAATCGGTTCCAATCCCATGTACCGGTATCAACCAATAGCCTAGACCAAATCAATGCCTTTCCATCCAAAGATAAAGGGAAACCTTCTTCTTAACACCATGTTCGGACAAACCTGCAAGCTTAAATAATCCACAAATTTCATCTATATATATCAAGTGCATATCATGATGTTTTGTTCCATCTCCTGCATATGGATTAGCAAGTAGTTTCTCTAACATACCCGAAGGAATTTCATAGTAAATATTTTCAGTAGGTTCAGTAGTTTGAGGAGAAGATTTTTCCACTTCCGGACGAGGTGAAGATACCCGAACAAGCCCCTCAAAGGATTATCCTCCATAGTAACGAGCAACAATAAATTTCAGCATGTAATGAAAATGTTTCCTTACGAAATTCCACTTACCAAAGGCGCTTCACTCCCCGGCAACGGCGCCAGAATAGAGTCTTGATGACCCACATGTATGGGGGATCAATCGTAGTCCTTTCGATAAGTAAGAGTGTCGAACCCAATGAGGACCAGAAGGAAATGACAAACAATTTTCAACAAGGTATTCTCTACAAGTGCTATAACTAACAGTGATAGATAGTTTTGTAGCAAGATAATTTGTAGCAAGTAACAAAGGTGCAACAAGGTGGCCCAATCCTTTTTGTAGCAAAGGATAAGCCTGAAAGTTCTCTTATATAATGCAAAACGCTCTCGAGGACACATTTCCGTTTAGTCACGTTCATAATGTTTAATTAGTTGATTTGCGTTGCTACTTTGATAATTTGATATGTGGGTGGACTGGTGCTAAGGTGTTGTTCTTACTTGAACAAACATCCCACTTATGATTACCCCCTCTCGCAAGCATCCGCAACCACGAAAAAAGAATTTAGATAAATCTAACCATAGCATTAAACGTGTGGACACTACAGGAAACTAAAGATTTGCCGTCAGTACTGTTCTTTGCCATCAGCATTTTGGCGGGCCAGACAGCAAAGACCAATTTTGCTGACAGCTGTTGACAGCAAAGAATGACTGACGCTAAAGATACTTTGCCGTCTGCCTTTTTCTTTACAGATGGCAAAGTGGCAAAGTATCTTTGTAAAAAAAGCAAACGACAACGAGAAAGCGCAGCCCACGGGTCGAGCCCACGGATCAGTGACGTGGCAAAATCTGCTCCACACGCACTTCACACATGCCCACGATCTGCACCACACACTCCCCACCCACCTGCAGCCACCACGTGCCCTGCCCCCACACCCGCACCCACCACGCTGCACAGCCCACCCCCACCACTAGTCCCTTATCCTCCCTCGACCCCTCTCTATTCTTGGCATAGGAGGCCATCGCTGTTCGCCCCACCTGCCGCCGGCGCAGCTCGCCCCACCGGTCGCCGACTCTGCTCGCCCGCTAGCCGCCCCACCGCCGGCACTGCTCGCCCGACCTACCGCCGGCGCTGCTCGCCCCACCGGCCGCCCCCACCGCCGGCGCTGCTCACCCCACCGGCCTGATCCAGAGTTCGCCGTTGCCCGGGGCTCCACCTCACCTGCCACTACCTTGCCCCCGTCGTGCCCCTCACCTCGCCTGGGCATCCACCTCGACGACCATCATCTCGTCGGGGCTTCACCTTGCCAGCCAGCGCCTCTCCCCCTTCCCGCACCTCACCTCGCCGGCCTCCACCTCACCGGCCGCCGCCGCCGCTCGCCTCATTGGCCGCCGCAGGGAGCAGTGCCGCCAAGCGGATCCAAGGCTCACGCGGCTGCTGACGGAGCTGCCTTGCGCCGCCGTGGAAGAGGAGGGTTGTGCCCAATCTACCACTCTTGATCTTGATTTTTTTCTGTACATCTTCTCTCTAAATTGATATATACAGAATATTGCAGCAGAGTTTTGTAATTCGGTCTATGGAAAATGTTCATGTTCAGGTGTTTCAGATTTGTAAATTTTGTAAATTGATCTATGGAGAATGTTGTAACAGAATTTTGCTCCGTCTGTTTTGATGTTCATGTGCCCTGTGTATTTTTTTAAAACTAAAAAAAATTCTTTGCCGTCTGTAGTGTAGTGTGCCTGACGTCAACGATGCTCAAGTTGCCGTCTACTAGTAGAACGGCTGACAACAAAGATGATCACGTTGCCATCTGTTAATTAAATGGTTGACGGCAAAGATGCTCCCTTTGCCGTCTGTTAATAGAACGGCTGACGGCAAAGCCGAAGTTTGGCTGACGGCAAAGCCTTTGCCGTCTTCCCGATAAAATGTTGACGGCAAAGTACCCTTTGCCGACTTTTTCTTTGCCGTCTGTATATCAGCATTTGCCGTCTGTTATTGCCTGATTCCCATAGTGGGATCCAAATCAGCCCCTAACGAAACAACTCATAAACTAGGGTTTAAGCTTCTGTCACTCTCGCAACCCATCATCTACTTATCATTCCCCAATGATTTCCTTTAGGGCCAAATATGGTGAAGTGTCATGTAGTCCACGTTCACACGACACCACTAAAGGAAGAGCAACATACATATCATCAAAATATCGAACGAATACCAACATCACATGATTACTTATAACAAGACTTCTCCCATGTCCTCGAGAACAAAAGTAACTAATCACAAATCATGTTCATGTTCAAGATCAGAGGTGTATTGAATATCATTAAGGATCTGAATATATAATCTTCCACCAAATAAACCAACTAGCATCAACTACGAGATGTAATCAACACCACACTAGTAGAAAACAGGGCTTTGGTCCAGCCCTGAAAAGCCCATTAATCCCGGTTCACTCACGAACCGGGACCCATGGGGGCATCGGTCCCGGTTCGTGAGGCCAGGGCGCCGGCCGGGCCTCGTGGGCCATTGGTCCCGGTTCGTCTGACCCCTTTGGTCCCGGTTCCAGACACGAACCGGGACCAATGGGCCTGGCTCCTGGCCCACAACCATTGGTCCCGGTTTGTGGCTGGAACCGGGACCAAATGGTGTCCTTTAGTCCCGGTTCCAGCCACAAACCGGGACCAATGGTCGGCCTATATATACCCCCTGCCCGCGAGCAGAGCAGTGCACTGCGCTGTTTTTTTGGCCGGCCGTTGGGAGAGCTTTGTGGTGCTCTAGCTCACCTCCTATGCACATGAGGTGTTCGATGAAATGCCCGAGCCACACTTAAGCTTTCTCCTCTCGAAGCTCCTTGTCCAAGCTCCATTTTCCTCAAGATTAGTCTAGGTTTGGCGGTCTGTCCTGTCCCGTCCCCGTCCTCACCGCCGTCGATCGCCCGCGCCCATCTCGGCGCCGGCACCACCGTGGTTAGCCTCTTCTTCTTATCTTCTTTCTAAAAAAAAAGTTCTTACTTGTATGATTTAGATAGATACTTGTGTAATTTTCTTACTTTTATTATTGTTTGTTATTATATAGTGCGATGGTTTTGGTATCCGCCTCCGTCGGCCCTCGTCCTGTCTATGATTCGGATGTGGTATATATTATCTTTTATAACTATTTGTTTTATTTAGTGTTTATGACAATTATGCCGACCAACGTGACATAGATTTTTTAATCTAGGAGGTATGTGAACCGGAAATTCCAACCGACATAGAAATTCTTGTCGAGAAGTTAAATTTGGTTGAAAAAGAAAACAATTACTTGAAAGAAAAATTACAAAGAGTTGAAGAGGAGAAGATGAAGTTGGAGTTGCATGTTGCCGATGTCGTCGACGATCACAAGATCAAGATGGATGCAATGTGCTTGAAAATTAGAAAGATTAGAAAATATGCCATTCATACTGAGGCTTGGTATCATTATGCCGTTGGATCAATTGGTACCTTAGTTGCGGTTATGATCGCATTTGTTGTTGCATTTAAATTTTATAGTTTCAATGTATGTTTTAATTAGATGCTCTAGAGAGCTATATGTTGTTCAATAATGAGAACTATGTATGAACGTTTTGTATTTATTTTGGTCACTACTGTACTTTGGCTTTAATGTGATGACGAATTTCTATTAATTTGGTCACTTCTCTATTCATGATATGCACGCAGATGAACCGGCAATGGATGTACGGTGACCGACGCACCTCCGAGTATATTAAGGGCCTGCATAATTTTCTCGAAGCGGCTGAGGCAAACAAGCAGAATGGTTTTATGCATTGTCCATGTACTGTCTGTGAGAATACGAAGGCTTTCTATAACTCTAAAACTCTTCACTTCCACCTGCTTGAGAAGGGTTTTATGCCACACTATAATGTTTGGACCAAGCACGGAGAAAGAGGGGTTATGATGGAAGACAACGAAGAAGAAGAGGATGATGACAACTACCTGCCCCCTGAATACGGTGATGCTGCAATGGGGGAAGCTGAAGATCAAGAGGAACCAGACGATGTGCCCGATGATGATCTTCGCCGGGTCATTGTTGATGCACAGAGAGAATGCGAAAGTGAAAGGGAGAAGTTGAAGTTCGATCGCATGTTAGAGGATCACAAAAAAGGGTTGTACCCAAATTGCGAAGATGACAACAGAAAGCTCGGTACCACACTGGAATTGCTGCAATGGAAGGCAGACAATGGTGTATCTGACAAGGGATTTAGTTCGCTACTGAAAATAATGAAGAAGAAGCTTCCAAAGGATAACGAATTGCCCGGCAATACGTACGAAGCAAAGAAGGTTCTATGCCCTCTAGGATTGGAGGTGCAAAAGATACATGCATGCCCTAATGACTGCATCCTCTACCGCGGTGCGTACGAGGATTTGAACGCATGCCCGGTATGCGGTGCATTGCGGTATAAGATCATAAGAGATGACCCTGGTGATGTTGAGGGCCAGCGCACCGGGAAGAGGGTTCCTGCCAAGGTGATGTGGTATGCTCGTATAATACCACGGTTGAAACGTCTGTTCAGAAACAAAAAGCATGCCGAGTTGATGCAATGGCACATAAAAGACCGTAAGAAAGACGGGAAGTTGAGAGCACCCGCTGACGGGTTGCAGTGGAGAAAGATCGAGAGAAAGTGGAGCAACTTTACAGGTGACCCGAGGAACGTATGGTTTGGTTTAAGTGCAGATGGCGTTAATCCTTTTGGGGAGCAGAGCAGCAAGCATAGCACATGGCCTGTGACTCTATGTATGTATAACCTTCCTCCTTGGTTGTGCATGAAGCGGAAGTTCATTATGATGCCAGTGCTCATCCAAGGCCCTAAGCAACCCGGCAATGACATTGATGTGTACCTAAGGCCATTAGTTGATGAACTTTTACAGCTATGGAATGGAAGAGGTGTACGTGTGTGGGATGAGAACGAACAGGAGGAATTTGACCTACATGCGTTGCTGTTTGTAACCATCAACGATTGGCCTACTCTCAGTAACCTTTCAGGACAGACAAACAAGGGATACCACGCATGCACACACTGTTTAGATGACACCGACAGTATATATTTGGACAAATGCAGGAAGAATGTGTACCTGGGGCATTGTCGATCCAGAAATCCTCCCAAGGTTAAGGAGTGATTTGGTGCAATGTCTTGTTAGTTTCGAGCTGGTGTTCCCACCATCCTTCTTCAATATCATGACGCACGTCCTAGTTCATCTAGTCGACGAGATTGTCGTTCTCGGCCCTGTATTTCTACACAATATGTTCCCCTTTGAGAGGTTCATGGGAGTCTTAAAGAAATATGTTCGTAACCGCGCTAGGCCAGAAGCAAGCATCTCCATGGGCCATCAAACAGAGGATGTCATTGGGTTTTGTGTTGACTTCATTCCTGACCTTAAGAAGATTGGTCTCCCTCAATCGCGGTATGAGGGGAGACTGACTCGAAAAGGCACGCTAGGAGCGGACTCAATAATATGTAGGGACGGGCATTCTTGGTCTCAAGCACACTACACAGTTCTACAGAATTCTATCTTGGTGACCCCGTATGTCGATGAACACAAGAATATTCTGCGCTCCAAACACCCGGAGCAGTGTGACGACTGGATTACATATGAACACATCAGGACTTTCGGCAGTTGGTTGCAAACACGTCTCATGGGTGACAAGACTGTTTCTGATGAGCTGTACTCGTTGGCCAGGGGACCATCTTCGACTGTATTGACTTACAAAGGGTACGAGATAAATGGGAATACATTTTACACGATCGCCCAAGATCAAAAGAGCACCAACCAAAACAGCGGTGTCCGCTTTGATGCAGCAACCAAGAGGGGAAAGGACACATATTATGGTTACATAGTGGACATATGGGAACTTGACTATGGACATGATTTGAAGGTCCCTTTGTTTCAGTGCAAATGGGTCAATCTGTCAGGAGGCGGGGTACAGGAAGACCCGCAGTACGGAATGACAACAGTGGATCTGAATAATCTTGGGTACACAGACGAACCATTCGTCCTAGCCAATGATGTGGTGCAGGTTTTCTATGTGAAGGACATGTCTACCAAACCGAGAAAAAGAAAAGATAAGGAAGCGAATACATCATACGACGAGCCAAAGCGCCACATAGTTCTTTCAGGCAAAAGAGACATCGTGGGATTGGAGGGCAAGACAGACATGTCTGAAGATTATGAAAAGTTTCATGAAATTCCTTCCTTCAAAGTCAAGGCTGACCCAAGCACCCTGTTAAACGATGAAGATTATCCATGGTTACAGCGCAATAAGCAAAGGACACAAGCGAAGAAAAAGTGAAGACTTTCTCTCCACAACTAGTATGATGATGCCTTTGATCTAGAATATCACTGCAGTTACATGTGAAGAAATGAATTGCCTTTTGTAACAGATGAGTTTTCGTCCGAAACCCTGATACTTCGAAATAGATTGTCCGTTTTGTACACGAAGTGCATCCAGTTTTTGTCGTAACCCTCTCAACTTTTTAGCACATGCTATGTGGGTGAAATGATGATACCATGCCAAATTTCAACCTTTTCAGAGTTCATTTGTAATGCTTTTCATTTTCAGGGTCATTTAGCTCAAAAAAATCAGTAAATGCATGAAAAATACCAGATGAAGTCAGAAAGGGCTGAAAATTGATGATGCGGCTTTGATTGGTGCATGTTGAACACACAAAAAGTCTGGAGTTGAAATAAGTTAAAAAAATGGAATGCCTTTGTAACATATGAGTTTTCGTCCGAAACCCTGATACTTCGAAAGAGATTGTCCATTTTGTACACGAAGTGCATCCAATTTTTGCCGTAACTCTCTCAACTTTTTAGCACATGCTATGTGGGTGAAATGATGATACCATGCCAACTTTCAACCTTTTCAGAGTTCATTTGTAATGCTTTTCAATTTCAGGGTCATTTAGCTTAAAAAAATCAGTAAATGCATGAAAAATACCAGATGAAGTCAGAAAGTGTTGAAAATTGATGATGTGGCTTTGAATGGTTCATTTTGAACACACAAAAAGTCTGGAGTTCAAATAAGTTCAAAAAAATGAAATACCTTTGTAACAGATGAGTTTTCGTCCGAAACCCTGATACTTCGAAAGAGATTGTCCGTTTTGTACACGAAGTGCATCCAGTTTTTGTCGTAACCCTCTCAACTTTTTAGCACATGCTATGTGGGTGAAATGATGATACCGTGTCAACTTTCAACCTTTTCAGAGTTCATTTGTAATGCTTTTCATTTTCAGGGTCATTTAGCTCAAAAAAATCAGTAAATGCATGAAAAATACCAGATGAAGTCAGAAAGGGCTGAAAATTGATGATGTGGCTTTGAATGGTGCATGTTGAACACACAAAAAGTCTGGAGTTGAAATAAGTTAAAAAAATGGAATGCCTTTGTAACATATGAGTTTTCGTCCGAAACCCTGATACTTCGAGAGAGATTGTCCATTTTGTACACGAAGTGCATCCAGTTTTTGCCGTAACCCTCTCAACTTTTTAGCACATGCTATGTGGGTGAAATGATGATACCATGCCAACTTTCAACCGTGCAAAAAGAATGAATTAAAAAGTTTTTATAAAACTCTAATAGCAAAAAGAATGAACTAAAAAGGTTTCATAAAACTCTAATAGCAAAAAGAATGAACTAACAAGAATCAATTAAATATAATATTTTTCAATAGCAAAAAGAAATAACTAAAAAGAATCAAAATAATATTAACTAAAATTATCAAAGTATTTATTTGTTAAAAACTTTAATAGTAAAAAGAATGAACTAAAAAGAATCAATTAAATATAATATTTTTCAATAGCAAAAATAATCAACTAAAAAGAATCAAAATAATATTAACTAAAATTATCAAAGTATTTATTTGTTAAAAACTTTAATAGTAAAAAGAATGAACAAAAAAGAATCAATTAAATATAATATATTTCAATAGCAAAAAGAATCAACTAAAAAGAATCAACTAAAAAGAATCAAAATAATATTAACTAAAATTATCAAAGTATTTATTTGTTAAAAAATTTAATAGTAAAAAGAATGAACTAAAAAGAAAATAAATAAAGCAAAAAACAAAACAAAAAAATGGATTTTTTTTTAAAAAAATGTCGTCTACTGGGCTAACACGGCCTGCATATGGCTAGTTGGGCCAGGATGCAGGCCCACATAAGGCTCAGTAGGCTCACAGGCAGAGAGTGCGTTTAGGCCCGTAGGCCTGCTAAAGAGAGGAGCTCGAGAGGGTTGGCGCAACAGCGCTTATAAACCACTCTCGGCGCCTCTCAACTAGCGAGGTGGGACTAAACTTCCACCACACCGCTGTGCCAGGCTATTGGTCCCGGTTGGTGCCACCAACTGGGACCAATGCCACCCTTTCGTCCCGGTTCGTGCCACCAACCGGGACCAAAGGTCTGGGCTTCCCGCCCTTTGGGCTGCTGAAAATAGACCTTTAGTCCCGGTTGGTGGCACCAACCGGGACGAAAGGTGGGCATTGGTCCAGGTTGGTGCCACGAACCGGGACCAATGCTCTGTGTATATAAGCAAACACTTGGAAATTTTCCAGTTTTCATCTACCAGTTGCCCCCGACGACGCCGAGCACATCGACGCCGCTAGGCTGCCCGAGCTCCCCGTCGCCGTCCGCCGCTCCCCGTCGCCGTCCGCCGCTCTCGACGCCGCCAGCTGCTCTGCCGCTCCCTGCCCCGACGCACCGACCCCCAGTGAGCTCCCCTTCCCCTGCGCTGCCGTCGCCGCCGCCGCCACCGCCGCTGCCGCCGCCTCCGCTCCTGCGCTGCCGCCGCGCTGCCGCCGCCGCTGCCCCTGCGCCGCCGCCGCCGCCGCCGCTGCCATTTTTTTTTGTTCATAGAATTTTTTTTGTTCATAGCATTTTTTGTATATATGTATGCATTTACTGTTAATATACTCCGATGGATGTATATATGTATGTGTGTATGGATGGATGCATTTACTGTTAATATACTCCGATGGATGTATATATGTATGTGTGTATGGATGTATATATGTATGCAATTACGTCGGACATGCATGAGAGAGAGGCGGTACGCTCGCCCGACCAACTATCGAGGCCACCCAAACCATAGAAGAAAGAGCGTCGTTGTCGATCTACCCCGGCCCTCCCCGATAATTTCGACATGAGGGGGGACGTCGGACATGCATGAGAGAGAGAGGCGGTCCGCTCGCCCGACCAACTATCGAGGCCACCCAAACCCTAGAAGAAAGAGCGTCGTTGTCGATCTACCCCCTCCCCGATAACTTCGACATGAGGGGGGACGTCGGACATGCATGAGTGAGAGAGGCGGTACGCTTGCCCGACCAACTATCGAGGCCACCCAAACCGTAGAAGAAAGAGCGTCATTGTCGATCTACCCCGGCCCTCCCCGATAATTTCGACATGAGGGGGGACGTCGGACATGCATGAGAGAGAGAGGCGGTCTGCTCGCCCGACCAACTATCGAGGCAACCCAAACCCTAGAAGAAAGAGCGTCGTTGTCGATCTACCCCCTCCCCGATAACTTCGACATGAGGGGGGACGTCGGACATGCATGAGTGAGAGAGGCGGTCCGCTCGCCCGACCAACTATCGAGGCCACCCAAACCGTAGAAGAAAGAGCGTCGTTGTCGATCTACCCCGGCCCTCCCCGATAATTTCGACATGAGGGGGGACGTCGGACATGCATGAGAGAGAGAGGCGGTCCGCTCGCCCGACCAACTATCGAGGCCACCCAAACCCTAGAAGACAGAGCGTCGTTGTCGATCTACCCCCTCCCCGATAACTTCGACATGAGGGGGGACGTCGGACATGTCATGTGGAATTTTTTTTGTTCATATAGAAAACTCCGGTAACATAGATTTATCAAGAATGCCCCCATTATGGATGTGCACAAGTTGATCCAATTTTTTTTTTCTGATCTCATCTATATATATATTCTTCTATATGTCACGTTGTCTGTCAAAGTATTGAAGAAATCCATGGCTTCATCATTAGCCGGAAGTAACATGCGTATGATGCTACGAAGCTCTTCAAAGTTGTTTTGGAACAGAGTTCCGGATAGAATAATTCGCTTTTTGGTACGAATTTCAGCAAAGGCCTTCCAAATAGCGATATTCGGAAGGCTCTTGCTGAACTTCGTACCAAAAAGCTAATTAATTATCCTATCCGGGACTCCGTTCCAAAACAATTTTGGAGAGCTTCGTACCATTATGCGCCTGTTACTTCCGGCTAATGATGAAGCCTTGGTTTTCTTGAATCCTTTGACACTAGACAAAGTGACATATAGAAGGGTAGATGAGATCAGGAAAAATATGGACCATTTTCTGCACATTCAGAATGGCGCCATTTTGTTAAATCCCTTAAAGGTTAAGAGAATCCCTTGTTTGACATTCATGAGAGAGGCGGTCCGGATGTCGGACATTCATGAGAGAGGCGGTCCGGACGTCGGACATTCATGTTTGTATATTAATTGCCATGTTGTAATATTTGCAGAAACTATGGATCAAAGAAACTTGGAACAAGAACAGGTGTTGGGGGACATAATCCTCGCCGGACGTGATGTCTTGTCGTTTCTCAACGACACCGATGGTCTGGAAGGAGAGGATGACGGCTCCGGTGATCGAACAATGGAGGAGGAAGGACATGATCATGATGGCTCCGGTGACCGAATGCCGGAGGAAGAAGGAGACCATGATGACGGCTCCGGTGACCGAACGGAGGAGGGAGCTGTTGCAAAGTCCGGCGAGGTATATATATTAATTAAGCCAGTGTTGACTAGCTAATTGATGCATTAATTGTTTTGGTATGTACATATATTAACTCTTCTTTCTTCTTTTATAGCCCTCCGGATCGAGCCAAACTTCGGTAACGAGACGAGGCCCGAAGAAGAGGTTGCGCAAGGATGAAAGGTTCACGATCACAGCACTCGCGGACGATGGCCTACCGATTGAACCCAAGCGGACCAAGGACGCATTTTCTGCTCAGTGCGGAGCTATTGTTAGGGACAACATCCCGATCAGCATCAAGCAATGGAATAAGCCTAAGGACGACGCCCCTGAAGGTTATTATGTCACCGATAGACAGAAAGATGATCTTTCGACCGCGCTGAAGGCAAATTTCACCCTACCGCCAGAGGAGGATCCGAATAAGCCAGTTATAGAGCCACTGGTCAAGGCGTGTGCTCTTAATAAGATGGCAGATCTATTCAGGAGGTGGAAGAATGAGTTGAAATCAAAGTTTGTCGACAAAGGGGAGACTCCAGAATTCACCGGCCGGTTTGAGAAGATAAGAGATCACTGGCCCGCATTTGTGGCCTACAAGACATCGGACAAGAGTAAGAAAATGTCAGAGACAAACAAGAACAATGCTGCAAAGAAGCAGTATCACCATCACACGGGGTCAGGTGGCTACCTCAAAGCCCGGCCGTTGTGGGACAAAGCTGAGAATGACCTGATTGCTAAAGGGGTCGTACCATAGACATTGAACTGGCCAGACCGTTCAAGGACTTGGTTCTTCGGGGTTGGGGGAACTTTGGACCCTGAAACAGGGAAGTGCCGTTGGACGGACGAGCAACTTGTAATACCCGTCACGAAGCTTCATAAGTATATCACCGCAGCGCAGGAAGGGACGTTCATTCCCGACAGAGAGAAGGACGAGCTGACTGAGGCCCTAGGGAATGCTAAGCAACCTGGATGAACACGAGGCACACTAGGCTCCGTTCCGTGGAAGGTTGGGTTTCTCGACGCAGGCGGTTACAGAAGCCGGGAGAGAAAGAGGAAAGAGGAGCCGAGCGACATGCAGAAGATCAGTGCAAGACTACAAAAGCTAGAGGAACTTGAGAGCCAGCGAGCTGCCGGCCAACCATCTCAGCGACGCGAAGCTACCCCAGAAGCTACCCCACCATCTCAGCGGAGAAGCAGCGTGGCTTCCACGGAGGCCGTTCAGCCTGACTTCACGGCTCCTATCTACCCCGTGGATACTATCACGGAGGCTCAACATTGCGAGCTTATGACGAAATGCCGGAACCTCACTTTCAAGGCGGCTGTCGGCTCTGTTGCACCTCCTCAACCCAACAGAACTTTTCACTGCCTTCCGATTCCACATGGCTATGCTGTTGTGATGGTGGATGAAGTAATGGAGGGATTTGAGGAGCTCGAGCTTGACCACTCTACAGGTGAAGGGGAGAATCAGCTGGTTCGTGCTCTGAGGAGTACATGTCTATGGCAGAAGGAGTACATCAAGCTTCCAAACTGGACACCTCCGCCTCCTCCTCCTCCTCCGGCGAGTCAGGGCACTCCGCCTCCTCCTCCTCCTCCTCCTCCGACGAGTGATCAGGGCACCCCGCCTCCTTCTTCGGCTCCTCCGACGCGTGAGGGCACTCCGCCTCCTCCTTCGCCTACTCCGGCGCGTCAGAGCAGTCCGCCTCCTCCCCCGCCTCGTCGGCAACGGCGGACGACAGACGCTACCGCTCCGGCTCCTCCGGCGCGTCGGAGCACTCCACCTCCTTCTCCGCCTCGTAAGCAACGACGGAAGAGAGACGCCGCCGGTCCGGCGGCTAGCAGTACAAGCAGAGGCGGCAGGCAATTCAGATACGGTCCATCTCTCAAGCCTCTGGAAAAGTTACCATATGAGAGGACCGAGTCTGAAAACGAGGAGATATGTCGTGCCCAAGTGAGGGACCATTTTGCAAAGAAAACTCCACCTCCGAAGGAGAAGCTAGATCCGGTGAAAGTGAAGCGCACTATCGATGCCCTGAAGCGACCACCACCGCCTCCGCCGGATTCCAACTTTGTCCACTGTATTAAAAAGACATATCAAGATGCGCGGCAGTCTGGAAGTACTTCCAGTGATGCAAGGTTAGCAAACCGAAGAAGTGGGAAAAAAATTCCCCAGCTCGGCGAACAGGCGAACCAATCGTGCCCCCCGCTCAAGGTGTCTAGCCATATCGTCGCTAATCATCCGGGGATGGTGCCCGGTACCAATCCTGGTGATTACCTGAGCGATGATGTACAATTTGAGCCGGTCGAGGTGGACGAATTCAGTTACCGGTACGGGCAGCCTCTTGTCAAACCTGATCATCCTCCTCTAACAACGATGATGCGAAAATTCCATGAATGGTACATGAAAACCTGCAGCGAGTCTGGGAGGGATACTTTGACGCTGAGAATTAAAGAGGAGCACGACCTCGTTGGAATGGATCAGTTGTCTATTGAATTTGACAAGTTATTCCAGTTATACAATCAAAAGGCCCTCAACAAAACAATCTTGACTTGCTACTGTCTGTAAGTACTACTTCTATAATTAAGTCTCTATATATAGCTCAGCTCTTTCATTGCATGTATATATAATTATCCTCACTATATGATGCAGATTGAAGATCGTCGAATGCAGAAAAGCACAAATCTATGACATTGGGTTCATTAACCCAAATATCATACATGAGTTTACGGTTAAAAACAATGTCACACAAACCGAGGACAACTTGCTACAATCGTTGCTTAAAAATCAAAACAAAGAGACAATACTCTTTCCTTACAACTTCAAGTGAGTGTTACTGTCTTGTGCATATTCGGTTTCCCTTGTTACTCGAGGTTATAGTAATGTAATTGATGAGTTATGCATGCGTGCGCAGGTTCCACTTTATTCTGCTAGAGATTAAGCTTGAGCGGGGAGTAGTAATCGTCTTAGACTCGAAACGAAAAGATCCCCAGGAATATGCGGACATGACTGAAATGCTCCAGAAGTAAGTTTAATCGATCATTATCGCATCATATCGGCAACTTTGTTCATTTCCTGATATCAAGTAATTATTTTCTTTGTCTGGCAGGGTTTGGAAAGAGTTCACCGCAATTGTTCCGGCACTGCCGAGGGAGCTGCGATTTACACTCCCGAAAGTAAGTACTACTAGCTAGTTCCGCGCATCTCCCATTGATTCTAGTTTCATCAATACCATTTATCATGCTTGATTATCAGTTTGATTGAACTCTATTTCTTGTAAAGTGCTTGTGGCAGGAAACCGGGAATGATTTTTGTGGATACTACGTTTGCGAGTTCATCTACAACGCGACGACCCCTAAGCGGGGCTACTCTGAAAAACAATTTCAAGTGCGTAAGCAATAATATTCACAATTTTATTTTATTACCATGATTTGTGTTGAGTTTCATTCATATATATGTACTGACCCCCTTCTTCAAATTAGATGTGGCAGATGTGGGATGAACTCCTACCACATGATCGCATACGAGCAATTCAAGAGGAATTGGCGGGATTCTTTCTTGACCATGTCATAAATAAAGCCGGAGAATACCATCTGGAATTTGACATTAGATGTTAGGGATTGTAAGAGATCTTATATTGTATATATGTAGCTAGTAGCGTCGGATAGATATACGAAAACTTGTTGTTCGACCAATCTCTCGGAGAAAGAGAGGTTGATCACTTCTCTCTATATATGTTCATGACGATCTTGTGTACTTAATGGTTCCTTCATTTGCTTACTAGCTAGCGTGTCGAGTTCTCTCTATAGTAGCTACCGTCGACCAAGCACGGAGAAAGAGAGGACACTTCTCTCTATTAGCTAGCTAACACAATATGAAACCCCTAAATTAACCCTCCAAAACCCCCTAAACCCCCCCTTTCAAACAAAAACCCCAGCTCCTGCCAGATGCTGATGCGTGGATGCGTTTTGGTCCCGGTTGGTGTGACCAACCGGGACGAAAGGTCCTCCTGCCTGGGCTCACCGCAGTGGCCACGTGGATCCCCTTTGGTCCCGGTTCGTAAGCGAACCGGGACTAAAGGTTTTGGGCTTTAGTCCCGACCCTTTAGTCCCGGTTCCAGAACCGGGACAAATGTGCCTCTGGAACCAGGACAAATGGGCCTTTTTCTACTAGTGCTACTAGCAACTCATAGGTACCAATCTGAGGTTTTGAGACAAAGATTGAATAAAAGAGATGGACTAGGGTTTGAGATGAGATGGTGTTGGTGAAGATGTTGATAGAGATTGATCCTCCCACGATGGAGGAAGTGTTGGTGATGACGATGGCATCGATTTCCCCCCTCCCGAAGGGAAGTTTCCCCGGGGGAATCGCTCCACCTGAGAGCAAAAGTGCTCCTGTCTAGGTTCCACCTCGAGACGGCGGCGCTTCATCCTGAAAGTCTCATCCTGATTTTTTCTAGGTCAAAACCCTTCATAAAGTAGAAGAGGGGGATCGGAGACCGCCTGTGGGACCCACAAGGCGTCAGGGCGCGCCCAGGGAGGTGGATGCGCCCTGTTGCCTTGTAAGGAACAGGTGGCCCCCCTCTGGTACTTCTTGGCTCTAGTATTTTTTATATATTCCAAAAATATTCTTCGCAAAATTTCATGTCATTTAGAGTTCAGCAGAATAGGTATCTCTGACGTAGCTATTTTAGTTCCAGAATTCCAGCTGCCGGGAATGTTCCTCTCCATGTAAATCTTGTAAATTCAAAGAGAAAAGGCATTAAAATTGTATCATAAAGTGGAATAAGAAAGAAAAAATATAAAAGACCTGCATATGGGAGGAGATGACAAGGCAACAGGGCGCGCCCAGGGGGCAGGCGCGTCCTGTTATATGTGGGCCCCTCGTGGCTCCGTCAGACCTAATTCCACCTCCATAAATTCTCTAAAATCAGGAAACCAACAGAGAGCCACCCGAAACACTTTTTCTGTCGCCGCAAGTCTCTATTCCGACGGGACCCCATCTGGAGACCTTTTCCCGTACTCTGTCGGTTGGGAATAGATCATGGAGGCCTTCTTCATCAACCTTGTTGCCTTCGTGATGATGTGTGAGTAGGCCACCACGGACTTACAAGTCCATAGCTTGTACCTAGATGGATTTCTCTCTCTATTTGATCTTCAATACCATGTTCACCGCGATCCTCGTGGTGATCTATCCGATGTAATCCTCTTTTGCGGCGTGTTTGTTGGGCTCCAATAAATTGTGGGTTTATGATCAGATTATTCATTAAAAGTAATTGAGTCTTTTCTGAATTCTATTAAGCATGATTGTTATAGCTTCATATTTCTCTCCATCTATCGGTTTGGTTTCACCAACTAGATTGATTTATCTTTAGCCGGAGTGGTGCATTGTAGTGGGTTCAATCTTGCAGTATTCTATATCCCAGTGACAGAAAGGGACAAGACACATATTGTATTGTTGCCATTAAGGATAAAACGACGGGGTCTGAACATATTTCTTACCTTACTTTGTCTACATCATGTCATCTTTCTTAATGCGTTACTCCGTTTCTCATGAACTTAATAGTATTGGAACATAGGATAAGTGTAAGGATGCTTTTATTGCTAAGTATTTTCCTCATGCTAAGATTATATCTCTCCGAATCAAATTATGAATTTTAAAAAACATGAGCAAGATCGTATCACCATCACTTCTATTATTACCATATATCTTAATTCGATCCTTAGCTATTTCGTGATTTGGAGAAATAAAATTTCAGATTTGCTTTGCTTAGAATTTTTTCTTTGAGATCTATCTATCCTTGTAATTGAGTGTGAGAGTTATATAATAAGGATTAGTTGAGTTGGTGTGCTTTACTCTCATGCATCTATCATCATAGCATTGCAATAAAGGAAATTGAAAAGATCATATGAAAATCCCATGGGGAGTAATGACTTCATATAGAAAAAGTATAAGTGATAAAAGTTGTTGGGAATAAACAAACATAGCATTAGTCATTGATACAATCTATGCAAGATTATGATAGATAAGATGATATTCACATATAAATACACCATCTTGGACATCTTTTATGATTGTGAGCCCCCATAAAATATTATATAATGATCAAGTGTTGATGTTGGACATGGAAGACAATGTAATGATCATGGTAGTTTACATTCACATAGAAGTTATATGGTCATGGATCCTTTAACATGTGGTGTTTCTTTAAATCTTTTGCTAGCCAAATTTTTTCTACACCAAGTAGAAATACTACTTGTGCATCCATAATTACTCAAACCTAGTTTCTTTCCATGAGAGTCCACCACACCTACCTATGGATTGAGTAAGATCCTTCAAGTAAGTTGTCATTGGTGCATTAAGCAATAAAAATGCTCTTAAATATGTATGATCTTTTATTGTAAGGGAAAATAAGCTTTGTACGATCTGGTGATGGCAAAGAAATAAAAGCGACATCGTGCATAATAAAGTTTGCTATCATAAGGGGTAATATAAAGTGACGTTCCTTGGCATTAAGAGCTTGCACATCCAACTTAAAAGTGCATGAAAACTTCTTCTTCCCTCTACGAAGGGCCTATCTTTTATCTTCATGAACTTAGTTTTGTGCAAAAGTCAATAAAGTTTATTCTTACTCCAACCTATTAACTCTTTAGTTGGCAAGCAACATGTGTTGAGGATAGATCCAGATACATATATCCAGTTGAATGTTGGTGATCATGAACCATTATTTGTTGACATTATCCATGCATGAGGTAAATAAGTTGTGTGGCAAAAACTGAAGCCCCCATCTTCCTATGTGTCCACCGGAAACACTAGCTCCAAAAATATGCAATCAGTGTCAACAATCATAGAAGACTAAAATGATAGTTGAGTATGTGAACTTGCTAGAATGAAAGCTCTTACATAGACTCTTCTCTAGAATATGATGAATTGTGATTGTCTCAATAACTAAGAGCATGGTTTGTTGATTGTTAATAGTGTTTATGCTTCATACTTCAATATTGTGGATGGATTGTTACTTGCTTATGAGAAGTTATATGATGCAAAATTTGCTGCTATGTTAATATTCATGATGCACTCATGCCCGTATTCTATTTTTATTGATACCTCTCTCTCAAATTATGTGGTCAGTATTATCGAGTTCGGCTTTCGCTTGAGGATAAGCGAGGTCTAAGCTTGGGGGAGTTGATACGTCCATTATGCATCATGAATTGTTATTGATATTTATGTTATTCTTGTCCATCATTCCTTATTATGATATAATTCTTATGCCTTTTCTCTCTGAGTATGCAAGGTACATCACAAAGAGGGAAATATCTGGGAACTGGAATTCTGGACCTGAAAAACAAGAAAATGTCAGAAAATTCACCGGACTCCAAATGACCTGAAACTTCACAGAGAATTTTTATGGAATATATAAGAATTATTGGGCCAAAAATATATCGGAGGGGGTTCACCTGCTGGTGACAAGCCAACAGGGCGCTACCAAGCCCCAGGCCATGCCCTGTTGCCTTGTGGTGGGCCAGCAGGTCTCCCGAACCCCCTCTTCTCCTATATGGTGTGTTTTGACCTAGATGAAACCAGAAGCTTACTTTTGGGATGAAGCGCCACCGTCTCGAGGCATAAACCTGGGCAGAGGCCCTTTTCTACTCCGACAGGCTGATTCTGCCAGGGAAACTTCCCTCCGGGAGGGGGAGATTGAAGCCATCGTCATGAACAATGCTTCCTCTTTCGTGGGAGGACCAATCTTCATCAACATATTCACCAGCATCATCTCATCTAAAACCCTAGTTCATCTCTTGTATTCAATCTTTGTCCCAAAACCTCAGATTGGTACGTGTGGGTTACTAGTAGTGTTGATTACATCTTGTAGTTGATGCTTGTTGGTTTAGTTGGTGGAAGATATTATGTTCAGATCCTTGATCTCCATTATTACACCTCTGATCTTGAACATGTTGATGAGGTGTGAGTAGTTACTATTGTTCCTGAGGACATGGGAGAAGTCTTGTTATAAGTAATCATGTGAAGTTGGTATTCATTCGATATTTTGATGATATGTATGTTGTTGCTTCTCTTAGTGGTGTCGTGTGAATGTTGACTACACGACACTTCACCATGTTATGTGATACGTCTCCAACGTATCTATAATTTTTGCTTGTTCCATGCTGTTATATTATCATTCTTGGATGTTTTACAATCATTTTATTGCAACTTTATATCATTTTTTGGACTACCCTATTGACATAGTGCCAAAGTGCCAGTTGCTGTTTTGCTTTTTTTTTTACTTCGCAGAATATCAGTACCAAATGGAGTCCAATCGCGACGAAACGTTTTGGAGATTTTTTTGGGGCCAGAAGACATCCAGTGGGCCAAAGAAGTGCCAGAGAGGAGGGTCGAGGAGACCACAACCCCTCTCCACCGCCTCTGACGCCTATAAATTCCCAGATATTCCAAAAACCCTAAGGGAGTCGACGAAAAACACATCCAGCCACCGCAAGTTCCAGAACCTCGAGATCTAATCTAACACCATCATAGAGGGGTTCATCATCCTCATTGGTGCCTCTCCGATGATGCGTGAGTAGTCCACCATAGACCTACGGGTCCGTAGGCAGTAGCTAGATGGCTTCCTCTCTCTCTTTTGATTCTCAATACAATGGTCTCTTGGAGATCTATTTGATGTAAACTTTTGCGGTGTGTTTGTTGGGATCCGATGAATTTTGAGTTCATGATCAGTTTCTATCCATGAATATTATTTGAGTCTTCTTTGATCTCTTATATGCATGATTACTTATAGCCTCGTATTTGTTCTTAGAATCTTTGGTTTAGTTAGGCCAACTAGATCGATTTTTCTTGCCATGGGGAAGAGGTGCTTTGGGACGGGTTTGATCTTGCGGTGTCCTCTCCCAGTGACAGAAGGGGCAGCGAGGCACGCATGTATCGTTGCCATTAAGGATAACAAGATGGGGTCTATTCGTACATGAATAGATCTTGTCTACATCATGTCACCGTTCTTATTGCATTACTCCGTTTTTCCACGAACTTAATACACTAGATGCATGCTGGATAGCGGTCGATGTGTGGAGTAATAGTAGTAGATGCAGAATCGTTTCGGTCTACTAATCTTGGACGTGATGCCTATATAATGATCATCGCCTTGGATATCGTCTTGATTATTTGATCTTCTATCAATTGTCCACCAGTAATTTGTTCACCCACCGTGTGCTATACTTATGAGAGAAGCCACTAGTGAAACCTACGGCCCCCGGGTCTACTTTTCCAACATATTGCTTTCCGACCTATCTTTTTGCCACTTTTGTTTTCAGATCTATTATTCCAAAAACCCAAAAATACCTTGCTGCACTTTTTATTTGCCCTTTTTATTTTGTGTTCTTGAGAGATTTATCTCTCCAATCTATCATTACCTAATCTATCTTTTTACCGTAGAGAGATTGACAACCTCTCTTTCGCGTCAGGTTGCAAGTATTTGTTCTTTGTGTGCAGGTGCTGTTTACGTAGTGGTGGTGATCCTCCTACTGGTTCGATACCTTGGTTTCATAACTGAGGGAAATACTTACCGTCGCTGTGCTTCATCATCCCTTCCTCTTTGGGTAAATACTGACGCAGTCTCAAGCCATGTCAAAGGAATTTCTGGCGCCGTTGCCGGGGAGGAAGCGGTCTCTTCTACGTGCCAATCTCTGGCGCCGAGGAGACACCATCATCATCTACCAGGTTCCTAATCACAAATCTCATCTCCTTGCAATTACATTATTTGCCATTTGCCTCTCGTTTTCCTGTCCCCCACTTCACCCAATTTGCCGTTTTATTCGCCCTCTTTTTCGTTTGCCTTTTTCTCGTCAGATCTCTTGCTTGCTTTCAATCTTGTTTGCATAGTCACTATGACTCAAGAAAACACCAAGTTGTGTGATTTTTCCAATACTAATAATAATGATTTTATTAGTACTCCTATTGCCCCTCCCGCTACTAGTGCGGAGTCTTGTGATATTAATGCCACTTTGTTGAATCTTGTCATGAAAGATCAATTTGCCGGTAATCCTAATGAGGATGCTGCGTCCCATCTAAACACATTTGAAGAATTGTGTGATATGAAAAAGAAGAAAGATGTGGACAATGATATAGTGAAGTTGAAATTATTTCCTTTCTCCTTGCGGGATCGTGCAAAAATTTGGTTTTCTTCTTTGCCTCGCAATAGTGTCGATTCTTGGAATAAGTGTAAGGATGCTTTTATTACCAAGTATTTTCTGCCCACGAAAATTATTTCCCTTACGACACAAATCATGAATTTTAAGCAACTTGAGCGTGAACATGTTGCACAATCTTGGGAAAGAATGAAATTGATGCTAAGAAAATGTCCTACTCATGGTTTAAATCTTTGGATGATCATTCAAATTTTTTATGCGGGATTGAATTTTGTCTCTAGAAATCTTTTAGATTCTGCCACATGTGATACTTTTATGGAAATTACTTTGGGTGAAGCTACTAAATTGCTAGATAATATTATGGCAAATTATTCACAATGGCATACCGAAAGAGCACCTACCAGTAAAAAGGTTAATTCGATTGAAGAAATTAGTACTTTGAGCTATAAGGTTGATGCTTTGATGAAGTTGGTTGCTAGTAAAAATGCTCCTATTGATCTTAATGATGTGCCTTTGTCTACCTTGATTGAGCAAAATAGTGATTCCGTAGATGTGAATTTCGTCTCGCGAAACAATTTCAATAACAATGCTTATAGAGGTAATTTTAATCCTAGGCCTTTTCCTAGAAATTCCTCTAACAATTATGGTAATTCCTATGGTAATTCTTCTTACAATAATAACAGGAACACCTCTCATCTTGAGATTAATATTAAATAATTTATCAATGCACAAAAGGTTTTCAATACCGCGACAGAAGAAAAATTGAATAAGATTGATGATATGTCTAGAAGCATTGATAGAATTTCTCATGATGTAGAAAATCTCAAGTTGAAAGCTTTTGCACCTAAGATTGATGAATCGATTAAAGCTTTATTTTTCTCTATGGATGAAATTAAGAAAAGAACCGCTATGCTTAGAGCTAGACGAGAATTCTTAGAAAAATCGTTTTCTAGTGATTGCCTTCAAAAAAATGATGAAGATCTTAAAGTGATTGGTGTTTCTTCTATTGATTCCTTGTTTAGTAATATTAAGACTGATGACAAAGGTACTGAAGTAGAGTCAACTATAGCTAGAAGGCGTCCCAATAATTTGGAGGGTGAAAATCTTGATAAATTTTTTGATGAAAGTGGGTTTGAAGAGGTCAAAACTTTAACTAGTGATGTGCCCACTATTTTGGATTGCAAAGACTTTAATTATGATAGTTGCTCTTTGATTGAATGTATTTCTTTGCTGCAATCCATGTTGAATTCACCCCATGCTTATGAACAAAATAAGGCTTTCACTAAACATATTGTTGATGCCATGATGAAATCTTTTGAAGAAAAGTTGGAGTTGGAGATTTCTATTCGTAGGAAATTAAATGATGAGTGAGAACCTACCATTAAAGTCAAGATTAAAAATTATGAGTGCTTTGCTTTAGTGATTTGGGTGCTAGTGTTTCCACGATTCTGAAATCTTTATGTGATGTGCTTGGTGTCACCAATATTGAAGAATGTTCTCTTAATTTGCACTTGGCGGATTCTACTATTAAAAAGCCTTTGGGAAGAATTAATGATGTTCTTATTCTTGCAAATAGGAACTGTGTGCCCATAGATTTTATTGTTCTTGATATTGATTGCAATCCGTCTTGTCCTATTATACTTGGTAGACCGTTCTTATGAACTATAGGTGGCGTGATTGATATGAAAGAAGCTAATATTAGATTTCAGTTTCCACTAAGAAAGGGTATGGAACACTTTTCTAGAACAATAATTAAGCCGCCATACAAATCAATCATGAGAGCATCCTATGGAGCAAAAACCAAAGATGACAATACTTGAATCTATGTGTTATGCCTAGCTAGGGGCGTGAAACGATAGCGCGTGTTGGGAGGCAACCCAATGAATAAATTTATTTTTGTCTTTTTCTTTCTGTTTTTGAGTGTTGACACAATTATGCCTCTGTTATGATTGTGTTTTTATGTTTTATTTATTGTTTGTGCCAAGTAAAGCCTTTAGGATGATTCATAAGATGAGTAGAAACAATGCTGAATCTGAACCAGAAACTTTGCCTCAAGTGTTCAAATTTTCATTTTTCACTGGAGCGTGATATTGAGCTGAAATTTTAAAACAGTGTTTCTATACAAATTCTTTACGTTGTCCTAATTTTTTAGAATTGTTAGAGTTACAGAAGTAGGGTTAGAGTACAGATTACTACAGAATGTTCTGTTTAACATAGATTCTGTTTTCGTTGCATTGTGTGCTTGTTTTGATGAATCTATGGGTTGTATTGAAGGGTATGAGACATGGTAAAGTTAAAATAAAGTAGGTATAATGCAATAATAAAATTTGAATGGGTTTGCAACAGTACTTAAAGTAGTGATTTGCTTTATTATACTAACGGATCTGACGAAGATTTTGTTGAGTTTTGTGTGATTGAAGTTTTCAAGTTTTGGGTGAGATCACGATGGATGAAGGAATAAGGAGTGAAAAGAGCCTAAGCTTGGGGATGCTACAGCACCCCCAAGATATATCCAAAGAGAAACAAGCAACTAAGCTTGGGGATGCCCCGAGTGGCATCTCCTCTTTCTTCTAACGACCATCGGTATTTTACTTGGAGCTATATTTTTATTCGTCACATATCATGAGTTTTGCCTTGAGCGTCTTGTATCAATTGAGTCTTTTCTTGCTTTGCTTTTTAGTTTGTCACTTGTATACTTTCTGGACACACCTATTTTGAGAGATCCAAAATTATGCTATGATTTGTTAGAATTGCTCTATATGCTTCACTTAAAATTATTTTTGAGCTATAGAATTGCTCTAGTGCTTCACTTATATCTTTTTGAGCACTGTGTGCTTGGAAACTTTTGAAGAAACACTCTCATGCTTCACTTAGATTAATTCGAGAGTTAGTAAATTTTGAAGAAATCCTCTCATGCTTCACTTATACTATTTTTGAGAGATGAAATCTCTATGCTCATGTGCTTCAGTTAAATTTGTGTGAGCTTGTCAAAAGCAATGGCAATTTATGAAACTAGTCCCAAAGTGATAGATATCGAAGGAGGATATAATAAAAACTTTCATGAAGATCATTGGACAAATTAAACTTGATTCCTTGTAATAGTTTTGAGACATGATGATAGTAATATGTGAGTCATGTTAGTGAGTAATTATGCTTTAGTAAGAATATTGGTGTTAAGGTTTGTGATTCCCTATGCATGCACGAAAGTCAATAGTTATGCAATGAAATTACATCCTACTTATGGTGCATTATTCGGTGTTAGTTATGCTCAATGCTCGTTTATGTGAATTTTTGTTTCTTGGTTGGTTGCTTCTCAATCTATTTGCTAGCCTCCACTTGTACTAAGTAGAAATACTACTTGTGCATCCAAAATCCTTAAACCCAGTTTTGCCTTACGAGTCCACCATACCTACCTATATGCGGTATTTCCATGCCATTCTAAGCAAATTTGTATGTGCCATCTCTACTTTTCAAAATAAATTTCCTTTTTGTGTGCTCGTACCGCTCATGAAACGGTAGGGGGTGTCCAACATTTTTCCATGCTAGATCTGTTATTCTCAAGATGAGTGTTTATTCACTTGTCATTGCACGAGAGTACGACGGTAATAGGGATGCCCAGTCCCGAAATCAAATGAAAAATATATTTTTACTTTATGTTGTCAAATAATAAATTCCTTGGAAAGTGTTGGTATGGAAGGCAACCGTGGATACGACCAGCCATGGATTGTGAAAGAATGGTGGTAAAAGGAATAAACTTTATTTTCTGTTTGGGAACAGCCTATGATATATCTAGCATGGAAAGTATTGTGAACTACTTTGTCATGTTCGTTGATAGGAAAGGCATGCCACTCAAAATATTTTTCTCTCTTAATTTAAACTTTGAGCTCTGGCACCTCTACAAATCCCTACTTCCCTCTGCGAAGGGCCTATCTATTTACTTTATGAAATTTTTATTTTTACTTGGAGTCTCCATCTTCTCTTATAAAGCACCAACTAGGGGCACTATGATTGTACTTGAGCATTGGGTGTAGTTAATATTTGCGTGTGTTTCATGAATGGATGAATGATTGAGCATGATGGGCTAGGGATAACTTTCTTTAGTGTTGATATTTTGAAAGACATGTTTGCTTGTTGGCATGCTTGAGTATTGAAGTCATTATGTTAAAACTAGACTATTGATTTGAACCATCTAAAAGTCCAAATGTCCATGCTACAAAAGAAAAGATTATGTGATGAACATGTTAGGCAGCATTCCACATCAAAAATTCTGTTTTTATCATTTACCTACTCGAGGACGAGTAGGAATTAAGCTTGGGGATGCTGATACGTCTCCAACGTATCTATAATTTTTGCTTGTTCCATGCTGTTATATTATCATTCTTGGATGTTTTACAATCATTTTATAGCAACTTTATATCATTTTTTGGACTAACCTATCGACATAGTGCCAAAGTGCCCGTTGCTGTTTTTGCTTGTTTTTTTACTTTGCAGAATATCGGTACCAAACGGAGTCCAATCGCGACGAAACTTTTTGGAGATTTTTTTTGGGCCAGAAGACATCCAGTGGGCCAAAGAAGTGCCAGAGGGGAGGGTCGAGGAGACGACAACCCACTAGGGCGCGCCCTAATGGGTTGTGCCCTCCTCGGGACCCCTCTCCACCGCCTCTGACGCCTATAAATTCCCAAATATTCCAGAAGCCCTAAGGGAGTCGACGAAAAACACATCCAGCCGCCGCAAGTTCCAGAACCTTGAGATCCAATCTAACACCATCACAGAGGGGTTCATCATCCTCATTGGTGCCTCTCCAATGATGCGTGAGTAGTCCACCATAGACCTACGGGTCCGTAAGCAGTAGCTAGATGGCTTCCTCTCTCTCTTTTGATTCTCAATACAATGGTCTCCTGGAGATCTATTTGATGTAAACTTTTGCGGTGTATTTGTTGGGATCCGATGAATTTTGAGTTCATGATCAGTTTCTATCCATGAATATTATTTGAGTCTTCTTTGATCTCCTATATGCATGATAACTTATAGCCTCATATTTCTTCTTCGAATCTTTGGTTTAGTTAGGCCAAATAGATCAATTTTTCTTGCCATGGGAAGAGGTGCTTTCTGATGGGTTCGATCTTGCGGTGTCCTCTCCCAGTGACAGAAGGGGCAGCGAGGCACGCATGTACCATTGCTATTAAGTATAACAAGATGGGGTGTATTCCTACATGAATAGATCTTGTCTACATCATGTCACCGTTCTTATTGCATTACTCCATTTTTCCATGAACTTAATACACTAGATGCATGCTGGATAGCGGTCGATGTGTGGAGTAATAGTAGTAGATGCAGAATCGTTTCGGTCTACTAATCTTGGACGTGATGCCTATATAATGATGACCACCTTGGATATCGTCATGATTATTTGATTTTCTATCAATTGCCCAACAGTAATTTGTTCACCCACCGTGTGGTATACTCATGAGAGAAGCCACTAGTGAAACCTACGACCCCCGGGTCTACTTTTCCAACATATTGCTTTCCGATCTATCTTTTTGCCGCTTTTGTTTTCAGATCTATTATTCCAAAAACCCAAAAATACCTTGCTGCACTTTTTATTTGCCCTTTTTATTTTGTGTTCTTGAGAGATCTATCTCTCCAATCTATCATTACCTAATCTATCTTTTTATCGTAGAGAGATTGACAACCTCTCTTTCGCGTCGGGTTGCAAGTATTTGTTCTTTGTGTGCAGGTGATGTTTACGTAGTGGTGGTGATCCTCCTACTGGTTTGATACCTTGGTTTCATAACTGAGGGAAATACCTACCGTCGCCGTGCTGCATCATCCCTTCCTCTTTGGGGAAATACCGACGCAGTCTCTAGCCACGTCATTATGGGCCTGAGGGAAGTCATTGTGGAGTAACAAGTAGATGATGGGTTACTAGAGTGATAGAAGCTTAAACCCCAGTTTATACGTTGCTTCATGAGGGGCTGATTTAGATCCACAAGTTTCATGCTATGGTTAGATTTATCTTAATTCTTCTTTCGTAGTTGCGGATGCTTGCATGAGGGCGTAATCATAAGTGGCTTGTTCAAGTAAGAACATCACCTTAGCACCGGTCCACCCACATATCAATTCCTATGAACAAAATAAAGCTTTCACTAAGCATATCGTAGAAGCTATGATAAAAGCTCATGAGGAGAAACTTGAGTTAGAGGTTTCAATACCTAGAAATTTGCATGATGAATGGGAACCTACTATTAAAATTAATCTTAAAGATTATGAATGCAATGCTTTGTGTGACCTTGGTGCTAGTGTTTCTGCAATACCGAAATCTTTATGTGATGTGCTAGGTCTCACTGATATAAATGAATGTTCCCTTAACTTGCATCTAGAAGATTCCACAATTAAGAAAGCATTGGGTAGAATTAATGATGTTCTTATTCTTGCTAATAGAAATTACCTACCCATGGATTTCATTGTGCTTGATATTAAATGCAACCCGTCTTGTCCTATTATACAAGGTAGGCCTTTCTTTCAAACTATATGTGCTATTATTGACATGAAAGAAGGTAATATAAGATTCCACTTCCCATTAAAGAAAAGGATGGAACACTTCCCTAGAAAGAGAATTAAACCACCTTATGAATCTATTACGAGGGCCACCTATTGAATCAATTTGAAGGATGACAATACCTCATACTATGCATTATGCCTAGCTAGGGGCATAAAATAATAACGCTTGTTGGGAGGCAACCCAATAGTTATATTTTAATTTTTTTTGCATTATACCTAGCTAGGGGCATAAAACAATAACGCTTGTTGGTTTGACCAACTAGATTGATTTATCTTCAGCTGGAGTGGTGCGTTGTAGTGGGTTCAATCTTGCGGTGCTCTATATCCTCGTGAAAGAAGGGGACAAGGCACGTACTTGTATTGTTGCCATTAAGGATAAAATGACGGGATTTGAACATATTGCTTGTGTTATTTTGTCTACATCATGTCACCTTGCTCCAAGCATTACTCTCTTTGTTATGAACTTAATACCTAGAGAGGCAAGCATAGAAGCGCTCTCGAAGTGGAGGAATAGTAGTAGATGCAGAATCGTTTTGGTCTACTAGTTTATGGAAGTAATTTGTCTACCCACAGTATGCTATTTTCAAGAGAGACGCCTCTAGCGAAAACTACGGCCCCCGGGTCTACTTAAACATAAATACAAAAACCCAAAAAAATACCTTGCTGCGTTTTATTTACTTTTATTTTGCTTTTACAATATATATTTCTGTCAAGAGTTAATCCTTGCAAGTAACGAGTTCAAGGGCTTGACAACCCTCTTGCGCGTGTTGGGTGCAAGTGTTTGGTTTTGTGTGTGTAGGTGTTGTTGAAAGGAATTTGCTTGGTTCTCCTATTGGTTCGATAACCTTGGTTCTCACTGAGGGAAATACTTATCTCTACTTTGCTGCATCTCCTCTCCTCTTTGGGGAAAATCTCAACGTAGCTCACAAGTAGCAGGCGCACCCAGGGGTTAGGCGCGCCATGTTACCTTCTGGGCCCCTCATGGCTCCGTCTGACCTAATTCCACCTCCATAAATTCTCTAAAATCGGGAAACCAACAGAGAGCCAACCAAAACAATTTTTCCGCCACCGCAAGTCTCCATTGCGACGGGAGCCCATCCGGAGACCTTTTCCGGTACTCTGCCGGAGGGGGAATCGATCACGGAGGCCTTCTTCATCAACCTTGATGCCTCCATAATGATGTGTGAGTAGTCCACCACAAATATATGGGTCCATATCTAGTACCTAGATGGCTTTCTCTCTCTCTCTCTTTAATCTTCAATACCATGTTCACTGCGATCCTCACGGTGATCTATCCGATGTAATCCTCTTTGGCGGTGTGTTTTTTGGGGTTCGATGAATTGTGGGTTTATGATAAGATTATTCGTTGAAATTAATTGAGTATTTTCTGAATTCTATTATGCACGATTGTTATAGCTTCGTATTTCTCCCCGATCCATCGGTTTGGCTTGGCCAACTAGATTGATTTATCTTCAACGGGAGTGGTGCATTGTAATGGGTTCAATCTTGCGGTGTTCTATATCCCAGTGACAGAAAGGAACAAGACATGTATTGGTATTGTTGCCATTAAGGATAAAACGATGGGATCTGAACATATTGCTTGTTTTACTTTGTCTACATCATGTCATCTTGCTTAATGCGTTACTCTGTTTGTTATGAACTTAATACCATAGATGTAGAATCATTTCGGTCGATTGGTGGTGTAATAGTAGTAGATGCAGGGTTGTTTCGGTATACTTTTTTATGGACGTGATGCCTAAATACATGATCATTGCCATGAATAACATGTCATAACTATGCGCAATTCTGTCAATTGCCCAATAATAGTTTGTCTACCCACCGTATGCTATGTTCAAGAGAGAAGCCTCTAACGAAAACTATGCTCCCCCGGGTCTACTTAATCATAAATACTAAAACCCTAAATATACTTTGCTGCAATTTATTTACCGTCTTTATTTTGATTTTATATCATCTATATCTAACAAGATTTAATCGTTGCAAGTAACGAGTTCAAGGGGCTTGACAACCCTCTTGCCCGCGTTGGTTTCAAGTGTTTGGTCTTGTGTGTGTAGGTGCTGTTGAAAGGAGTTTGCTTGGTTCTCCTATTTGTTCGATAACCTTGGTTCTCACTGAGGGAAATACTTATCTCTACGGTGCTGCATCTCCTCTCCTCTTCGGGGCAAATCCCAACACAACTCACAAGTAGAAAGTGTCAACTGGGTAAGATGCCTTTCATTTACCTGGTTTACCTATGGGTAATACTAGGCCCAATATCCATGAGTTAATGCCTTTGGTTGATAGAATGAAAAAGAGATTGGCAGCTAGCTCTTCTCTATCTCTCACAAGGTTCTAGATTGAAACTTTTAAGGCCTTCAATTTCATTTGTTCCGATATACTATCTTTGGAGTCTCTAGACCACCCTGGTATAATTAAACAACCAGAGATAATTGAGCAGAATGTCTCTGGCGTGGCAATGCTGATAGCCCAAAGCAACAATTGGCGACATGTCCTCTGGTATTTAAACCAAAGGAGAATAATGGTATGGGTATCATTAACCATCATATTCAAGACCAAGCTTTACTTACAAAACATTGGCGCAAATTTATAACAAAGCTCACGTTCCATGGGTAACTTTGATATGGATTTCTTACTATCATGGAGTCATACCTGATGCAACGTGGAGGGATATTTTGGAACTTAACGATGAATACAGAGCCATCTCATCAATGAAAGTTAATATGGGCGACTCTGCCTTGTTCTTGTCTGATGCCGAGTTGATTGAGGGATCTTCTGGTCCTCTTCAACATCGTTTGGAAAGGCTCCTTTCTTCGCCTTGGATAACAACATCTATATTAAAGATTTTATTGAAACCCCTGATTGGGCCACTCTTTTGCACCTGCCAATTTCTCCGGAGGCCATGGATGAATTGGAACCTCTAGATGGTTGGTTACATAGCCTGCCATGTAACCCAATCCTGTTTTGTTTGTTCTTGGTCAGGAGGATAATTTTTTGCCAAGAGCTTCTACTCCATGATGCACAAGCACATGCCTACTGATTAACTTGCAAATGGATATGACAGTGGACCATGAAGATCAAGATCTTTGCTTAGATCCTATTACTTTATTGGTTCAATTCTCGGAACATGGCACTTAGAAGGCTGGCATTCTCCTCGGGATGAAACCCATTGTGCTCACATGAGGAAGAGCACTTGTTTTTCTCCTATAATTTGGTTCAAAGGATTGGACTTATTCGCAGATTGATTGGAGCTCTGGACGAAACACTAGACAATGTATTGATGTTGCATGTAAACAATTTGGACACCCTTTCTTCATTAAAGTAGTGTTCTCTTCAAACTAATATTTGTATTATTAGAAATGGAAAGATCTTCACAGGGGAGAGGCCAACCTTTCCCGCTTGGTTTTGTAAGTTTGTACAAGACATCTCTTCTTGCACATAGAGTTAAGGCTTGTATCAAACCAAAGCTCCTGGATTGGATTAGTAACCTCCACTAGATAAATAGGTAAGCATGCAAGTGTTGTTTTTTCCTTTTTCCTTGGTCCCCTTTGTAAATATTTTTTGCTTGCTTTTGTTTTGATGGAATAAATGACTGCAGAGATGTTGTTCCATAGTAGTTACAAAAATCCGAGATTTTAATTGATTTTCACTAGTAGGATTACAATCCATCACAACGAGCTCATGCAATGCATTTTGGAGATTTATTTCAATAGTTCCATAATAAATTTTGAATGCCGTTGCTATATCTAGTTCAGTTATATGCCTATTATCTAGACAAACAAAAATTCTTCTGTAAGGGTCTCTGACAAGAATATGTTTCATCCTATTCGACTAGCAAAGACCGATGAAGATGACGGTAGTGACATGGAAAAATAAACTACTGATTTTTTTTTTTGTATTGATATAAGTAAAGAAACTGAAATTTGTAATTGCCAATCAGGGGATCTTTATGTGAAATACTGAATTTTTCCACCCACTAGCTGTGAGACATATCCATTGCAGTGCCAAATAAAGAAACTTTTCCGAGAATTAACCGCAAGACAATGGTCCGCTTGTTGTATATAATAAATATCACACATGTGTTGTATATGTGTAGCCGGTGCTAGAATTTACATATGCATGCTCCACAACCTATGTTCGCACATACACAGATCATACAGAACGAAAAATATGCTCTGGTCAGAAAGCAGAGTCGTGGACAAAAGTGAAGTTCACAAAAGACCTTCATACATAGGCCATTGCTTCAACTTGTAGTTTAGGCCTTGCCAGACTCCTCGCAACCCGGTGGCCTGAAGGCGATGAAGCTGACGCACTGCACCTGGCGCATGTTGTCAAAGCCGATAACGCGGACATAAGCGTCAGGGTACTCCTTCTTGACTTCCTCCACCTCGTTGAGCACCTGCGTGGCGTCGGTGCACCCGAACATAGGCAGCTTCCACATTGTCCAGTATCGTCCGTCGTAGTATCCGGGGGAGCTGTTGTGCTCACGGAAGACGAAGCCAACCTTGCTGAACTCGAGGCAGGGCACCCACTTGGAGCGGATCAGGTAGTCGACCTGCTTCAGGAGGGCTTCCGTGGAGAGGGGTGGCAGGTAAGAAAGGGTCTCGAACTTCTTGATGCCCTCAATCGGCCACACCTGAATGATTGGAAATTATGGAATGCTTAACACTTGGTGCTAGTAACTGCTAAGTGCAGTAACTGTAATGTGGAAGGACTTCATATCAGTTTTGTGCCCCGACATACCTGCATGCACCTGATCCTTCCGCCATTGCTGACGCTGCCGAGGCTCGCGCTGGAGCGGCGGCTGACGGGGAGACCGGCTGTGGACTTGAGCCCCTGGAATGGTGCGACGGTGGTAGCCGACGAAGCCATCACGGCGGGGGCCATTGTATTGTATTATCTGGAGGAGAGGAGGATGCCGGCTACACTTGAGGCCACCATTGCCGGGTCACCACGGTATATATAGCCATATGGCCAGCCCCTATCTTTAATCAAGATGTGGAAGGGGTGGCTGGCGTTCGTTGGTTGTCTGGTTTCCTTATCTCTCCGGATTAGTGTAAGAGGCATGGCCGTTGGATGAGTTGTGTGTGCCGAAATATTCAGTCGTTCATGTCATTGTGTGATTGCCACAAACCCTTTTCCCACCCTTGCATGTACTCTTTTATTCTTTTTGTTTCATCTTCCTACAGGTAATGCTTCAAAGGTGCACGATGAACTTCCTTTGTTGATGGGCGATTTAAGATCAGTGGCACAGGCATAACGAATGTTTTTTTTTCTGGAAGGCATAACGAATGTTAATAGTACATCTTTATCCACTTTTATAATACAAACTTGTCAACCAATTATGCTTGCTTGTAATCTTTGGTGCTTCATTTTATAAAGGTAATTAACATATACTCCCTCCGTAAACTTTAGTGATCTAAACGCTCTTATATTAGTTCACAGAGGGAGTATTTGCTGCATGTGTGTTGTGTGTCATCATGATCTTTATATCTTTTATTCACAATAATTCATTGGAATACAAACGTGTTGTACTATTTTCTACGCCTAATCATTTACATGCCTTGGAGGATTTTTTGTATTGAAAATGCTATTATTTTTTTGCGAGTAGAAATGTTTAATTGCGTGTCCAAGCAAGGTATAACTTTGTTTTAATCCATGAGCTAAAGTTTTAGAACCCTCTGTTGTCCATTTGCTCTGTTCATGTCGTCTCCAGTGAACTCATAAATTACATATGGTGAGTCCATCATGATTTTGTTAGATAATGTATATACATAGCTTCTGTGTATACCCTGTACTCTTGTATTTGTACACGTTGTGTACCCTTATATATATATGAGATAGCCACACCCTATTGGGTGTCGAGCAGTTTCCCACAAAACTTTTGTCTAACATGGTATCAGAGCCCAAGGTCTTGAGTTCAAGTCCTGGCTTTCGCAGTTTATCTAAAAAATTGCTGTTGCCCCACTTTGTCCACGTATAGGCCTATTGAGCCATACCTCTGAGTCTGTCCACGTGTTGACTTTCCGCGTCACACGTGAGAGGGGGTGTTGAAGTGTATATGTGGATTGTCTAGCCCTTTCCATCAGTTCGGACTTTTGGTTGCGTTGGCTAGTGCATGAAGCTTAACATGGTATCAGATTAGGGTTTCGGTCGTTCGCTTCCGCATCTCTGTTCGGCCGCCGCCCCGATCTCCACCGCTTCGGCCGTCGTTCCCGCCGACACCTCGACCGCGTACGCCTTGGCCACCCCGGCCTCTCCGTTTTTGGCGTCTCGGCCGCTCGTCTCCCTGGCCGGCGCCTCCGTGGCTTCGGCCGCCCCGGTCTTCAGTGACCCCGCCGCCCAGCCATCGGTCTTCATCGACCCTGCCGCACAACCGATGGCGGGCTTCTACGCCGCTGATCCCTACGGCACTGCCCCATCCTCCGGCTCGCCCGCGACGTACGGGGTCTCGCCCGCTAGCGCTCCCTGGTGGGGGTCTCAGCCGCCCTATGGCGCGCCCCGCGGCGGCGCCCCGCACCTGCAACCGAGTGGCGCCCCGCCACCGGCCCACAAGGGTGTCCCGCATCCGCAACAGCCGCCGGCGGCTGGCTCCTACGGCGCCGCCCCGACCGGTCCATGGCCAGCTTCATCTATGCTGGTGCCGCCCTACGTCCCCGCTGCCCCGTTGGCCTACGCCTACCCGCCTGCCTCGGTGACCGTGTCCCCTTATGGCGCGCCTGCCCCGTACGGCGCGCCCCACGGCAGAGCTTCAACGGAGCTGGTGGCTTTGTCTGCGGTACCAAGTGGCGCTTCACTCACATGTTTGGATCATGGTGCCTCACATGCACCTTTCTACTTTGCGCATCTCATCCCTGTGAAGCTCATGACGGATAACTACCTGTCGTGGCGTGCCCAAGTACTGCCGCCGCTTCGCAGCCGTTATTTGGAGGGCTATGATGATGGCACTCTACCGTGTCCTCCGCCGCATCATCCGGCGTATCATGCTTGGGTGGCGCAAGATCAAGCCATCCTCTCTGCTATACAGTCCTCTCTCACGGAGGGCGTCTCGTCGCTGGTCATCTTTGCCGCTACGTCTCGGGACGCGTGGACGGCCCTTCATACCAGTTTTGCTTCGCAGTCTCAGGCGCGTGCTCATTCTATCCGCACTGCGCTAGGAGAGGTGAAGCTTAATGCCCTCACCGTCACTGACTACTTCAACAAGGTGACGGGTATGGCGGACACACTTGCCTCCATTGGCAAGACTCTTGGGCCCGAGGAGTTCACCTCCTACGTGCTCAATGGGCTGGGTGACGACTATGATAATTTGGTGGAGAATATCAATGGTCGTGACACTCCCATCCAGCCGCGTGAGCTATATGCACGTCTCCTTGCCACGGAACAACGCATCCAGGCTCGCCGCTCTTCGCCGGGTTAACCTTCCGCCAACGCTGCCACGCGTGGCAGGGGCAAGCCCTACACGCCACCGCCTGGTGGCAAGCCGCCGGCTGCGCCCAACCCGCGGAACACCACTACCACCGCTGGTGGTCGCGTCCATGGCTGCTGTGCTTCATGTGGCGCTCAGGTTCTCTGCCAGCTTTGTGGACTTGATGGTCACCTGGCCTCCCGTTTCCATCGCCGCTTCAAGGAGTGCTTGGGCATGGCAAAGGGAATGAGAAGCAGGCTGCCCTGGCGAGTCATGAGCAGGGACATACTCCTTCCTATCCAGTTGATGCGTCTTGGTACCTGGATACGGGAGCCACCAACCACCTGACGAGAAATATGGGCAAGCTTTCTACTCAGGAGCCGTACCGTGGGCATGATCAGGTTCACACTGCAAATGGGGAAGATATGCACATCTCACATATTGGTCAGGCATCTCTTCTTACACGTCGATCCACACAGCTACGCCTTCTTAATGTCCTTCGTGTTCCCTCTGTTTCACGTAGTTTACTTTCAGTTCCTAAACTTACTCGTGATAATAATGTTCTTGCTGAATTTCATCATTTTCAATTTTTTGTTAAGGATCGGGACACGAGGGACGTACTCCTTAGAGGTCGCCTGCGCAACAACGGTCTCTATGCACTTGATGTGCCACCAGCTCCTAGTGCCTTCAGTGGCGTTCGTGTGTCTCCCTCACATTGGCATGCGCACCTTGGTCATCCTGCCACTCCTGTCGTTCGTCATGTACTTCATCGTCATGAGCTTCCAGTCGTGGCCAATAAACATGTTGATGCAGTTTGTGATGCCTGTCAGCAAGGCAAGAGTCATCAGCTTCCTTTTTCTGAGTCGATCGTGTAGTTAATAAACCGCTTGAACTTGTGTTTTCGGATGTATGGGGCCATGCCCAAACCTCTGTTAGTGGTCATAATTACTATGTCAGTTTCATTGATGCTTACAGTCGGTTCACTTGGCTTTATCTTCTTAAACGCAAGTCTGATGTGTTTAATGTTTTCTTGCAATTCCAAGCACATGTTGAGCATCTGCTCGGTCACAAAAGCATTCATGTGCAGTCCGATTGGGGGGGGGGGGTGAGTATTACAACCTCAATGCATTCTTTAATAAGCTTGGAATTACACATCGTGTGTCTTGTCCACATACACATCAGCAAAACGGTGTAGATGAGCGTAAGCATCGCCACATAGTTGAGACTGGTCTTGCTTTGCTTGCCCATGCCTCCATTCCGTTCAGGTTTTGGAGTGATGCGTTTTCCACCGCATGCTTTCTCATTAACAGACTCCCTACACGACTCCGTCGGATGAAAACATCACTTGAACTCTTGCTGAATGATGTTCCTGATTATACGTTTCTCAAAGTCTTTGGGTGTGCGTGTTGGCCACATCTTCGTCCATATAATCAACGCAAGTTGGAGTTTTGGTCTAAACAATGCGTGTTTCTTGGTTATAGTTCTTTTCATAAAGGGTACAAGTGTCTTCATGTTCCCTCTAACCGCGTCTACATCTCTCATGATGTGGTGTTTGATGAGAAGGTCTTGCCTTTTTCCGCACCTTCGGTCACCTCCACCACTCCTATTGCACCCGAGAAATCTGCTTTACCTGTGCCTGATCAATTTGTTGATGCTGCATATACCCCCATGTTGCTACCTAACCATGGTGCAGGTACTGGGCGAGGAGCACGCCTCGAGCTTCTGGATGAGCAGCCGCCCGCGTCCGCTCGCGAAGCCTCTTCGTCCCCTGGCCCGCCGACGGGGCTGGCCGAACCAGACCCTGGCTCGCCGACGAGGCTGGCCAAACCGGGCTCTGCCACTTCGGTCTCGCATGGTGCTGGCCACGCGGTGGCCGAACCACCCGCGCTGGCTGGGCCAGCTTCGCCCATGTTGGCCTCTCCCACGGGGCTGAGCCAGCTTCGCCCGAGCCAGCCCCTGTCGCGGGGACCATGCCCATGTTGGCTACACCGGCGTACATGGCTTCCTCACCAGACCGGTCGCCTGCGTCTGGGGAGTGGTCCGGTTCGTCATCGCCAGCTTCATCGACCCCGTCTCCGCCGCCACCTTCGCCGCCGGCCGCTCCTCTGCGTCCTTGTACACACTGTCAGAGTGGTATTGTTCGGCCGAAGGAGCGCACTGATGGCACGGTTGCGTGGATTGCGGCGTGTATGGCACAGACAGATGCTGACCCCACCGTTGAGCCTCGGCATTTTCAGGCAGCTCTTCAGATTCCTCATTGGCGCAGTGCCATGGAGCAGGAGTTTCAGGCACTACTGAAGAACGATACTTGGCACTTGGTTCCTCCTGTGTCTGGTGTCAACATCATTGACTCCAAGTGGGTGTTTAAGGTAAAGAAGCATGCTGATGCTTCTATTGAGTGATACAAGGCACGGTTGGTGGCCAAAGGTTTTAAACAACGGTATGGTCTTGATTATGAGGATACCTTCAGTCCAGTTGTCAAACCTACCACCATTCGTCTGCTTTTGTCCTTGGCTGTCACCAAAGGGTGGTCCTTGCGTCAGCTTGATGTTCAGAATGCTTTTCTCCATGGGGGTCTTGGAGGAAGAAGTGTACATGCGGCAACCTCCAGGTTTTGTTGATCCTGCTTGTCCACATCATTTGTGTCACCTTGTTAAGGCGCTTTATGGACTCAAGCAGGCCCCTCGTGTATGGCATGCCGGACTTGGCTCGGTTCTTCGACGTCTTGGGTTTGCTTCGTCAGTGGCTGACACATCTCTGTTCCTGTTGGTTTATGTTGATGACATTATTCTTATCAGCTCCTCAGAGACTGCTGCTGATCGTCTGCTGTCTGCTCTGGGTGGTCATTTTGCTGTCAAGGATCTGGGTGCTCTTCATTACTTCCTTGGTCTGGAGGTTTCACGGTCTCCTGCTGGTCTGACTCTCACCCAGCATCGGTATTCCTTGGACTTGTTGCGCCGTGCTGGTATGATGCAATGCAAGCATACTACCACGCCCATGTCGGCGACTGATCGGTTATCAGCTTTGGATGGTGCCTTGCTTCCTTCAGATGATGCTACAGAGTACCACAGTGTTGTTGGTGGCTTGCAGTACTTGACGATCACACGGCCGGACATCTCTTATGTGGTGAACCGTGTGTGCTAGTATCTTCATGCTCCTCGGACTTCACACTGGTCAGTTGTGAAGCGTATACCGCGTTATATCTCTCATACTGTCTCCTATGGCTTGCATCTTCGGTCTACCTCCTCGAGTTCTCTCTCGGCGTTCTCTGATGCAGATTGGGCTGGGAGCCTGGATGACCGGCGATTAACGGGGGGCTATGCTATCTTCTTTGGTCACAACTTGATCGCCTGGAGTGCGCGCAAGCATGCCACAGTGTCTCGGAGCAGCACTGAAGCAGAGTACAAGGCAGTTGCCAATGCCACCGCTGAGCTCATTTGGGTACAGTCTCTTTTGAGAGAGTTGGGAGTCTCTCAAGAGCAGCCGCCGGTTCTTTGGTGTGATAATATTGGTGCGACATATCTTTCATCTAATCCAGTTTTTCATGCTCGTACCAAGCACATCGAAGTTGACTATCACTTTGTGAGGGAACGTGTTGCACAGAAGCTTCTTCATATCAAGTTCATCTCCTCCAAACATCAACTTGCTGACATCTTCACGAAGCCTCTTCCACAACCTCAGTTTGAAGGATGTAGGCGCAATCTTAACTTGCTTTGTACTTCAGGTCACAGTTAAGATTGAGGGAGGGTGTTAGATTATGTATATACATAGCTTCTGTGTATACCCTGTACTCTTTTATTTGTACACGTTGTGTACCCTTATATATATGAGATAGCCACACCCTATTGGGTGTCGAGCAGTTTCCCACAAAACTTTTGTCTAACAGATTTTGTATCATCGTTGAATCTAGCCCACAAAAAAGGAAGATGCATATTTATTCATATCATGATGATGAAGCAACCTGCAAAATGATGCGATCGGCCATGTCCTCTCAGTGATATGGCAATCATGTAGATGGACATCGTGATCACCCCGGGCTGACCAGCCCGGAGTGCATGCGTAGCCGTTGCTTGCTGCTATGCCGTCCGGTGACTCGTTCCTCACGGGGAGCGGCCAGATTCGTGGCCTGGCGCCATGGGTCTATAATGTGGAGGTTGTTCTGGGGTGTGGTTTCGGAGTGGTGCTCGGTGCGGTGGCTCAAGCGGACGGCCTTGTGCGGAGCTGCTCGTTTTCTTCGAAGGCGGGTGAGTGTGGTTCCCTGGATCTGGGGTGGTGGCCCTTCCGGCGCTGGCTTCGGCCTAATAATGGTGGTTTGGCTGTAGCGCTCTTGTTCTGCCAAGTTGTCTTTCTACCCGATGTCGACCTCTTGGATTTGGTCGTTGACGCGTTCCGGTATTCCCCCTCGGAGATCTATATAGATTGACATATGTCGCCCCTGGATATCTAGACCGGAAAGGCCCCGGTCGCGCGCGCTAATATTATCAGCCATCATAGCCTCGAGAGGGCGCAACGCAAAGCTTCGATTTCTTACGGGTGTCATGGGACATGCCTAAGTCAAGATTCCCAAGACATGGATAGAGGTGGAGAAAGTCATAGCGGCTGTGATTGGAGGTCTTAAGCTTTGGTGGAAGGGTGTATTGGATACGACGTAGACTGTGTGCCAGGTGTTTGGTAACTTGCAACAACAGCCTCGGCAAGCAGGGGCGGCATCACTGGAGGATTGCAATTTTGGTGGTGCTCCTCGAGTATCATGTCTCGATTACCAGGGTGAAAAACCAAGGTCTGACCTTTATTGGTTATACCTGACAATGACCTTGTTGAAGGCATTGTTTTGATGAACTCGGACATTATTGGATGTACCTGGGAATGGCCTTGTTGAAGGCAATGTCGTATCCATTTAAATGGTTGTGTGGCCGACGGATGCATTGTGTGTGCTGGAAGTTTCAGTCCTTCAAGTCATTGGGTGGTTGCCACACAAACTTTTTCCACCTTTGCTTGTTTTTGGTTTCATTTTAACCCCAAGGTTTCTTGATTACAAATTGTCCAAGGATGCGACTTGAATGGTGTAGGAAAAATATTTTTCATTTTATCATAAGGTCCGCCGGCTCCCTCTCTTGAAAATATTCATATGCGTAGAGTGTGAGTGTGCGCATTGAAAGGGGTGGTGTACATGCATGTATGTGATTGTCTACATATGTACAATGTTTCACAAAATAAAATATGTGTTTTCTTGGTATAATTAACTGAACTAGTATAGTAACCGTCCACACGTAGAACAATCTATTTCCCCTCTCGCAAGGCGATTAGGGAAAGCTTTCCTCCCCTCGATATCCGCCGGCGAGACTGTGTATATGACTCCCCTCGGCGGGAAGGGGATTCAATTCCTAGTGCCTCAGCTCCGTCTAGTACATAGGTAGGGTTTTAGCTTTCATAGGAGTGACGCTCGGGTGGATGTTGACGCTTCTTCTTCAAGTCAGTATTTCGGGATCCGATCCTCTTGAAGTTTGTCTGTCGGGAAGGATTAGACGGAGCTCGAGCATGGATTCCTGCCAGCCCCTCGGGTGGCGAGGTTAGGATTTCTCGTGTGCGTACGCACATCGAGTTTTGGTGTCAGGTTCTTCAAACCGATTCAGGCATTCAATTACGATGACCGCGGCTCCAGAACACTGGTACTTAGGGGCACGTGCATGAAGACTTTCTAGTTGTCATGGACATGATCAGGCTAGCTATTGTGTGGGAGAAAAGACAATGACGCATCAGCGGCTCGCCTGCAATGGCGGAGGCAATGGTATTTCGGTGGTCCATTTACCTTGATGTAGTTTTTTCAACTATGTGCGTAGGAACGAAAAGAAAAGCTCTATATCTTGACTTTTTGACAACTCTCTATGACAATGAGGTTGAGCTAATCTATACCTTGTTTTAAACATTAGTGGGTAGGACAACAAGCTCTATATCTCAACTATTAAAACCTGCAATTAAGTCTGTACCTTGCATTATACGATATGGCAATTGATCAATGGTGGGCGGTCCCTCACATAACATTGTCTCTCAAGCATCATCGTATTGAGACAACTCAATCTTCCTCTTTCCCGTCCCATACCGGTAGTGGACAACGGAAAGACATTAATATCATAAGGCCTGAACCGAAGGCAATAAGTTATATGAACAACCATGATCCCTAGAATAATTGTGTTCCCCTCAAGATATCGACGCCTGTCATCCAGAGGTCTCTCGATATGCACAACTATCTATCAACTTCATGTGTGACCTAGGGAGTTGAACGTCTCCAACTACACAAATGGATCGGACGGCTCTAATCACTAAATTACCGCAAGGGTAAATAATAACATGAAGATGTGATAGACATAAATAGACGGCGCATATCCAATAAATGCTTACTAGCCGACCAACCCATAGCCAACAATTACTCAAATAAAATCACATATAAAGGGGTTCAAGAGTTGTTACAACCCATCGCGGAGACCATGATAGGGGAAGAATAAGGGGTGTAGTTGAGGACGATGCGGCGGCGACGGCGCATGGCCGCGCCCCACGGCGACGCTTTTCCGGCATGGCTCCCTCCCAGTTTCCTCCATGGTTGCAACGATGGAGATGTAGGTTTGGCACAACCCCCAAGTGCTTCTTGATGAGGAGGACGGCTAAACGTGGAGATATGGATATGGATAGTGTCCGCTGGTGACTAGGGTTGGAGCTATATTTATAAGAGCTCTCCCAAAGCCTCCTCCGTTGATGTAGCACCTACTTTGATCTAAGTGCACTAGGTGAACCAAATCCTTTCTCAAAACATCCCATGATGGCGAAGAAAGTAGTAGGAACAAACGATGACGAAATTCTCAAAGAATTCCGTTTGAAAAGGCAACTTTCGGGCTTGTCTGAGCCTGGTACGAGCATTTTTGGTCGTACCAAAGGTCATCGAACGCTTTGGAATCTTTGCTAAAATGGTCGTAACTTTTACATCCAAACTATGTTTTCGATGTTCTTCTGCTTGTTAGATTCACGAGAACAATGCCGATGCACCTAGAATATCATATATTGATTTTGAGCAATTGAAAAACTGTCTGCCTAAGTCTGGTGCATGGATGTCCTCCGTTTGGATCCTTTTCATCGTGTTAAGTGCATGATCACCAAAAAACACACAAAAACAAAGAAAACTAATAAGAACTAACAAATAATAAAGATTATGCAATCCTTGTGATGGAAAGGGTAAATAATGGAAATCATGCATATGGACATGTAATTGGCTCAATGGAACATGCTATAGGGAGATAATAGGCGACGAATGAGCTCTAAAAGTGAGTAAAAATTGGAGCCATCACTTGGATCAAGAAGATCTTATCCTATGGAACACCTTCCATCCAATGAAAACCTAGGATTCAGCAGGGTCACCCACTGTTACCACTTCTATTTTTCTGGGCAGTGGATTTACTTCAGCCTATTCTCAGTGACATGTATCATCATGGGGAGGTATCATTTCCAATCCCATTGCATGATCTAGACTCTCCAATTGTGTAGTATGGTGATTAGGTTGGATATTGATTCTCACCTTCTCGACCTAAAAGAAATGTTTTAATCATTATCTAAATCCTATCGTTTGAAAGTGAATTTTTGTAAATCCTCTATGATGCTTATAAATGTGATTGACGATGAATCTTTTCATTGGCTAGTTTATTTGAGTATCAACTGAGTAAGATGCCTTAAGATCCAGGACTTAATGCCTTTGGTTGATAGAATGAAAAGGAGATTGGTAGCTAGCTCTTCTCTATCTCTCACAAGGTGCTAGATTGAAACTTTTGAGGTATGCCATTTCATTTGTGTTGATATACTATCTTTGTAGTCTCTAGACCCCCAGATATAATTAAACAACTGGAGAGAATTGACAAAATGTCTTCGGTGTGGCAATACTGATAGCCCAAACCAACCATTGGCAACATGTCATCTGGTATGTAAACCAAAGGAGAATGGTGGTATGGGTATCATTAACCATCATATTCAAGACCAAGCTTTGCTTACAAAACATTGGCGCAAATTTTATGGCAAAGCTCACGTTCCATGGGCAACTTTGATATTGATTTCATACTATCATGGAGTCATACTTGTCGCAACGTGGATGAATATTTTGGAACTTAATGATCAATACATGGCCATCTCATCAATGAAAGTTAATATGGGCGACTCTGCCTTGTTCTGGTCTGATGCCTGGTTGATTGAGGGATCTTCTGGATCTCTTCAACACCATTTGGAAAAGCTCCTTTCTTTGCCTTGGATGACTACATTTCTATTAAATATTTTATAGAAACCTTTGATTGGGCCATCTTTTGCACCTGCCAATTTTTCCGGAGGCGATGGATGAATTGCAACCTATGGATGGTAGGTTACATAGGCTTCAACGTAACCCAACCCTGACTTGTTTATTCTTGGTCAGGAGGATCATTTTCTGATAAAAGCTTCTACTCCATGATGCAAAAACACATGCCCATGGATGAACCTTGCAAATGGATATGATAGTGCACCATGAAGATCAAGATCTTTGCTTAGATCCTATTCTTTTATCCGTTGAATGGTCGAAAAATGCTTCTTAGAAGGCACTGGCATTCTCCTCAGGATGAAAACCATTGTGCTCACATGAGGAAAGAGACCAGTTCTTTTCTCCATAGAATCTGAGTCAAAGGATTTGGACTTATTTGCAGATTAATTGGAGCCCTGGACGAAATACTAGACAATGTATAGATGTTGCTTGTAAACGATTTGGACACCCTTTCTTCTTTGAAGTGGTGTTCTCTTGGAAATAATATTTGTATTATTAGAAATGTCAAGATCTTCATAGGGAGGTGTTGTAAATCTGGACATGACATCTCTTCTTGAACATGGAGTTAAGGCTTGTATCAAACCAAAGCTCCTGGATTGGATTAGTAATTTCCATTAGATAAATAGGTAAGTAGGTAAGTGCTCTTTTTCCTTTTTCCTTGGTTCCCTTTGTAAATATTTCTTGCTTTCTTTGGTTTTGATGGAATAAAGGACCGTAGAGCTGTTGCTCCATAGTACTTACAAAAATCCGAGATTTTTCTTGATTTTCACTATTATGATTACAATCCTTCACTAGGAGCTCATGCAATGCAGTTTGGAGATTTATGTCAATAGTTCCATAATATGTTTTGAATGCTGTTGCTATATCTAGTTCAGTTAGATGCTTATTATACAGACCAACACACCTTCTCTAGTAAGGGTCTCTGACAAGAATATGTTTCATCCTATTCTACTAGCAAAAATCGATGAAAATGATGGTAGTGACATGGAAAAGAAACCACAATTTTTTTGTATTGATATAAGTAAAGAAACTGAAATTTGTAATTGTCAATCAGTGGATCTTAATGTCAAATACTGAATTCTTCCACCCACTAGCTGTGAGACATATCCATTGCAGTGCCAAATAAATAATCTTTTCCGAAAATTAACAGCAAGACAACGGTCCGCTTCTTGTATATAAGAAATATCACACATGTCTTGTATATGTGTAGCCGGTGCTAGAATATAGATGTGCATGCTCCAGAACCTAGGTTCCCACATACACAGATCATACAGAACGAAAAATATGCTCTGGTCGGAAAGCAGAGTCGTGGACAAAAGTGAAGTTCAAAAATGACCTTCATACATATGCCATTGTTTCAACTTGTAGTTTAGGCCTTGCCAGACTCCTCGCAACCCGGTGGCCTGAAGGCGATAAAGCTGACGCACTGCACCTGGCGCATGTTGTCAAAGCCGATGACGCGGACATAGGCGTCAGGGTACTCCTTCTTGACCTCCTCCACCTCGTTGAGCACTTGTGTGGCGTCGGTGCACCCGAACATAGGCAGCTTCCACATTGTCCAGTATCGGCCGTCGTAGTACCCAGGGGAGCTGTTGTGCTCACGGAAGACGAAGCCAACCTTGCTGAACTCGAGGCAGGGCACCCACTTGGAGCGGATCAGGTAGTCGACCTGCTTCAGGAGGGCCTCCGTGGAGAGGGGTGGCAAGTAAGACAGGGTCTCAAACTTCTTGATGCCCTCAATCGGCCACACCTGAATGAACAGAATGCACACAGATGCTCAATACTTGCTGCTAAGTCAATTAATTGTACTAACAATGCTAGAAAAATCCGTCGATAAGCGTAATATTGCTCCTTATGGGCAGCTCTCATATTCATTGTTGGGTTGCCCACAATCAAGAAAGCTTAAGGATAGCCCTTAAACTGATAGGCTCTCTGGAGGTACCGAGATAATTTTATCTAGTCCACGCTGCAATGAAAAGTAATTTCTATTCACTAAGTTACGAGTTGATTACTTTTACACACGGATCCCAGCTGGATAAGGCTAAATGAGCATCCAAATCCAAATGGTCTCCATAGGCAACAAAACAAACAGATAATAAGGTTTCAGAATAATCTATTGACCACATTATGTCATACATTGGGGATGTTCTGTAAGTGAATTACTTGTACTGAGTACTTTAATTAGTGCCCCGACATACCTGCATGCACCTGATCCTTCCGCCATTGCTGACGCTGCCGAGGCTGGCGCTGGAGCGGCGGCTGACGGGGAGACCAGCTGTGGACTTGAGCCCCTGGAAGGGTGCGACGGTGGTAGCCGACGAAGCCATCACGGCGGGGGCCATGGTATTGTATTAACTATTAACTGAAGGAGAGGAGGATGCCGGCTACACTTGAGGCCCCCATTGCCTGTTCACCACGGTATATATAGCCCCGTTTCTTTCATACAGATGTGGTACGGGTGGCTGACGTTCCCTGGTTGCCTCGTTTCCTTATCTTCTCCGGATCAGTGGAAGAAACATGGCCGTCGGATGCATTGTGTGTGCTGGAAATTTCAGCCGTTCAGTTCATTGGGTGGTGGCCACATAACCTTTTTCCGGCTTTGCTTGTTTTTGGTTTCATTTTAAGCCATAAATTTCTTGATTGCAAATTGTCTGAGATGCGACTTGAGTGGTGCGGGCAAAATATTTTTCATTTTATCATAAGATCTGATGGCTCGCTCTCTTTGAAAATGTTAATAGGCATAGAGTGTGTGTACGCATTCATAGGGTTGGTGTACATGCGTGTATGTGAACGTCTACATTTGTATAATGTCTCTTAAAATAAATATAGGTTTTGTTGGTACAATTAATTGAACTAACATAGTAACCCTTCACACGTAGAACAAGTTCTTTCCCCTATCGCAAGGCGACCAGGGAAAGCTTTTCTACCCACTATATGCACCGGTGAGCCTCTGTATCCGCATCCCCTATGCGGGAAAGGAATTCCTAGTGCCTCAGCTCCGGCTAGTAGATAGGTAGGGTTTTAGTCATCCAAGGAGAGGCGCTCGGACGGATGGCGACCCTTCTTCTTCGAGCCAGTCTTTCGGGATCCGATCCTCTCAATGTTCGTCTATCGAGATGCATTAGGCGGTGCTCCGACGCAGATTCCTACAAGTTCCTCGGGTGGCGAGGTAGAATTCTCATCATGTGTACAAACAACGAGATTTTGTGTCAGGGCCTTCATATCAATTCATGGATTCAAGGGCGATGACTGCGGCTTCAAAGAGCTGGTTCTTAGGCACGTGCATGAAGACTTTTCGACCATCATTGATAGGGTCAGATTAGCTCCAGCGTGGGAGCAACGACATCGACGCGTAAGCGGCTCGCTCTGGCGGCAACGGCAATGGTCGTTTGATTGTCCATGAACCTAGATGTAATTTTATTACGTTTGAGGTGCTTTCTCCTTCAGATGAATCTATATAATTAATCTTGTCCTCGCAAAAAAAATTAGCGTATTGGCCAGCCGAAGCACCTGCATCCTTATTTTACATTGTTTAACAAAAATATTTTATTATACATATAGCATATGTGTGTGTGCACACACACACACATATATAGGGTCGCGCTATTCGTCACCCTGGAAAGGAATAGTTATTCTTCACACCCCTCCATTTTACCATCAATGCACCGTATTTTTACGTTCCGTAATTTTTTTCTTACTTCATACCTAAAAAGAGAACGTAAGAAAATAATAAATCGTCGTAAAACATATTTTATGCAACGAAAAATTACGAACGTAAAAACATAGTGTAAAATATACATAAAATGTAATTTTTCTGGTCTTATGACCTATATTTTTGTTTTTTATGCTAAATTTTACACATTGAATCAATATGCATGTAACTATTTGTGTACAAAACAAAATTTATTTATGAAACAATCGTACACACAGAGAGAGAGAGAGAGAGAGAGAGGAATAGGATCTTCTATCATAGCTTACCACGGAATTAGTTAAGGTTTCAACGGTGTAAAAGTTCTCCCCTATAATATAACATGATTCAATGGAGCGATTGAAAAAATATGATTATACATGTCCTGGACAAAAAAAACAAATGTTCAGTATATATTTATGTCATGGTGAGCTGAGATTATTATTTTTGCCGAGGGCACATAAATACATATATAGTATCCCATCAAATTTTCTCCCCTAACTTCTTTCTCCACAATGCACCAACAGGATAACAATCCCTCTAGCAGGAAATACAATTCATACTTAGATAGTCAAATTCAAGCTTTGGCAAATAACTAATCCTATTTTGATTATCAAAATTCAACCTCAGAGCAACAATTAAATCCCATAAATATGTTTTTGTTGAAAGATTGGACGTGAATAGTGAAAATACACCATAAATATATCCCGGTGGACAGGGACAAAGCTGGAAAAGATATCCTATGGTGTCAGCTCTACAGAAATGGTTTCATTTCTAAGAATCAATGGTGATTAAACTAAATTTAGTGAAGCATTTAAAAAAAAATCATTGGTGTCACTTGACACCAGGGGCTACACTAGAGTTTCGTCACTGCTGGTGGAGGGAGTAACATTGTTTCGTCCAGTGGCGTAGCCAGGCCCCAGGCTACCAGGGCCATGGCCTGGGGCGTGGCAGCTTGTTCGTTCGTTGACTGTAGCGTCAGAAACACTATTCGGCACTGTTCAGTACTGTAGCTAGGCTGTTGGCCCGGGGCGTGTCTCCAACCTGGCTACGCCTTTGGTTTCGTCCATGCATGAACTTGCGTCATCATATGTTACACATCATCCAACGTTTTTCTCTTGTGAATCAAAAATGGGAAATCAAAAATCATGAAATGAATTTAACTTGGCATGTAATAGATACTATATTTAGTTGGCTTTAGATATGGTTGGTTGTGTTGGGTGCATAAGCATTGTGTTCTGAAAGAGAATTCAGTAATATAAATAAGTTCTACGGCATCAATTTAATTTTTTAATAATAATTGTTTTAGGTCATCAAACATAACTGAATAATCTAAATAAGTTCTATGGAATCCGTTCTAACGATGTAACTAATACATGTGAAGTAAAATGCAAGAAAAAGATATAAGAAACAAAAAAATAATAATAATTGGAAGCAAACAATATATGTAGGAGATATATTGATAAATCATAGCTAGAGTTGCACCATGTAAATGTTTGCACAACTATGCTTCTAAACCACATTGTAAAAGCAAGTGTTTGCAAGAACTATATCTGAAATGTACAAGTTCAATAAAAAGAGAAAAATAATTGCCCACACCTAGTTCATAGGAATGAATCAAAGCCAGCATAATTAAACACCAAAACACAGTAAATGGAAGAAGCATAAAGAGCATGTAGACGGTGCATTTTTACGTCAATAGAGCTTCAGAACTAACTTCAGCGAAACATTCATGTTATCAGAAAAGTGTGATGTGCATATATCTACTCATGAAAAACTAGAAGTTCCATTGAAAAGTATACCATCTTTCAATCAAAACACTACTTTTGTGAGATCGTACTGGCAAGCAAAATTGGTATTCTTGCAAACGATAATTATGAGGTTATAAAACTTCTGGTCGTTCTCTAGCGGCACTACTTTCAGTTTGCCACTCCAATTGGATCTACCACAACATTGATCCAGGTTTTGCAGAAACACTTATATTGTTGAATTGAACTTGATGTCAAGTCAGTGTTTAGTTTATAAATAATTTCTATAAGTGATACATCTTTCAGTGTAAATACATTCCTAGATGGTGTGTATTTCTCAAGACTGCTTAGTGAAAAAATATCAGACATCAACTGAAATGTATAATTTTTTCATGGAAAATAAAAATGGATGCCACGGAAAGACCCCCAAAACGTCATATAAGACCATCCAAATCTGAGGTCACCGCATTCGTTATGAAGAAATTCTTAGCCGCGAAACTAAACCACGCCAACACTAAAATTCATGATGGAAAGTCATCCATACTCTTATGTTTCATTCTATGAGACGGTAGTTATTTATTCATTTAAAGTCATGATATGGCTCCACCATGGTATTAGATGTGGCCTTTCCTATGAGGATGTGATATCATCAATTTTTTTCTAATCTAGTAAAAAGTCTTACATATTGGTCTCACAAACCGAAAAAACCTCCTTCGCACGTGCATATTAGCACTCCCGCACAAGAAGTCGGGTTTCAACCGTGCGCAATATTCCTTTCCAAACTTTCGCATGCCGTTTAATAGAGAATGGTGGCCCCACATAGTATAGCAGCCCACTGTCAGGGAATTAAATGTGTTGGGCCCACCCCACCTTTTACGCCCATTAGTGTAAGGGCTATTGTGGTGGCATCATGGTTTTCACTTTCAGTGAAAATTCTTTGAATTTCACTAAATTTTGGTAATTTCAGTAGACAATGAAATATTTACCTTTCGGTCAAAAATTTCAATCATTTCAGTCAATGTTCAAGAAATCGGTAACTGGTAACTGCTCGGTCAGCTTGGGAGTAGCGATTAATCGGTGAATCGGCATATTAACTGGATTAATCGGCCGATCATTAATCGGTAGATTAAATAGGAAGTTGTCAACTTATATGTAGATTTTTTATGTATTATACCATACTTCCATGCACCTAGCTATGTAATATACCGAAATATTCTATTGTAGGCATATAAAAATAGACAAAAAGTAAAATTAATAATCGTTATGCGTCCAAACCTACAAAATCTCAAAATTCAAAATTATCAATTAAATATTTAAACTTGTCCATATACTTGCCAACATAAAACACACAATATACAACAAATAACAACCAAAACCAATAGTTCCATCCACTAATATACAAAATTATAATCTATAATCTACTAATATATGAATGCAAGATTCTCCACTAAGATAGGGGAAGAAGATGGTAGTTCGTACCTTGCTCATTGGTGCCGTCATGGACGAAGAGATTGGGGAGCATCCCATGGGTCACGTGATGCAGAGGAGCCCATGGGAGAGGATGGGGAGTGGCCAACAAGGAGGATGGGTTCCAGGCAGGCGACCAGAGTGGTGGAGCCGGTGGATCTTGGAGGTGTAGTGTGGTGGTTGTCGTCGGTGAGGACCTGACTAGCCACCAGCCAGGTTAGGAGGGGATGAAAGGAGCATGAGGGAGCAGGAGACGGGCCAAACCCTAACTATTTGGTAGCAGGAGGGGGTGGGAGGGGTCATGGGCCAAATTTTTGGGATTTGTTTGCCCACAAGTTAATGGGTCAGTAGCGATTAATCGGTCTGGCAACTGATTAATCGGTATGAAAATTGATAATCGGTCTGACATGCCAATTAATCGACCTGGCAAGTTAACGTGATGAATAGGTGCTATTCGATTCGGACACCCTACGAGTAGCGATTAACTGGCAAGTTAACTGATTAATCGGACAAATTCTTGAACAGTGATTTCAATTGTACACATGAATTCAAATATTGTTTTGAATTTCAAGTGAATATTTTGGTCTTTTGGCCAAAACGCAAACCGAAATTACTGGAATTTAGTTATTTTGGTAGGTGCTAAAATATTTCTGAAACTGAAATTAAAAACCATGGGTGGCATGGCATGCAGGCCCACCTCGTGATAAATATATAATCTCCCCCTAAATTAAGGGGGGGGGGGGGGGGGGGGGCTATCCCAAACCCTTCATGTAACAATAGTCCAAGGAAACGCAGATATCACTGCACACTTTCCTAATAGGGTTGTGGGCAGCCAGTCGGAAATCAATCGTGCGGACACGCGCGCGAATTAACCTCCCCCTCACAATCATCCACACTAAAAAATTCAAATCAAGATAATGTTAGCCATGTTAGAGACATTTGTGTACCTCCACAATGTAATGGGCTACTGTTGTTTGCAACTAATTGTTTCCTAATTTTATGACTGAATATGGATTTTCTCATGAGTCTTATAGGGTTTTTGCCTCCTGGGCAGGTTTTATGACAAAATTGATAGTTTTGCCATGGAAGGACCAATGTTTATGACACAAACACAAAACATCACAGATAATTCATCGTAGAAGGCCAAAAAATTACTAGTGCAAGGTATTTTGGGGATCATCAATTGGATATATAATTTGCACGTATTTGTGTCCTGTAAATGTTCTTTGCTTTATTGGAATTTCTGCAATACTGCAAAAAACTAGTATCTAATTGTGGTGTAAAATGGTTAGAAAAAGTGGCATGTCTTTGCTGAATCGATGCTGGAATATGGCTCACAAGACAAGTGCAGTATGGTACGTTTGTCCTTGTCTTGTTTTGACACCTTTGTTTGTCCTTTTTGTTAGTTTTTTAATTTGGTTTTTTGATTTTTGTTATTATATGTTTCTCGTCGATTCCCTATTGTTTTGCCACTAGTTTTCAAGGGGATTTCACCATCTGTTATGTGTTTCTCCACAGTTTTTTTTAAGTACTTTGGTATTCAATAACAATTTTTGCATTAGATAATACACAACATATGATTGAGCAAAAAATGCATGAGAAGAAAACAATGCAAGACATAGGCATTTCCAGCTGCAAACAAAGTAGCCTTTCCATCAATTGATGGCAAGACACTAACCCGCGGATTGCATATAATATATGTATGTATGTATAGCCGGTGCTATAATTCTCATATGCATCCTCCTCGACCTACGTTGGTAGGTGCTTACATACATATGCTCGTATATTCACATATGAGTAGAGCGAGAAGTAAAATTGAGAAAGCAGAGCTGCCGACAAATGTGAACTAACATGGCATGTATATCGGTTACTTCAACTTGCACTTTAGGCCTTGCCGGATTCCTCGCAGCCTGGTGGCCTGAAGGCAATGAAGCTGACGCACTGCACCTGACGCATGTTGTCGAAGCCGATGACGCGGACATAGGCATCAGGGTACTCCTTCTTGACCTCCTCCACCTCGTTGAGCACCTGTGTGGCGTCGGTGCACCCGAACATAGGCAACTTCCACATTGTCCAGTATCGGCCGTCGTAGTATCCGGGGGAGCTGTTGTGCTCACGGAAGACGAAGCCAACCTTGCTGAACTCGAGGCAGGGCACCCACTTGGAGCGGATCAGGTAGTCAACCTGCTTTAGGAGGGCCTCCGTGGAGAGGGGTGGCAAGTAAGACAGGGTCTCAAACTTCTTGATGCCCTCAATCGGCCACACCTGAATAGATGGAATGAACACAATTGATCAACACTTGGTGCTTAAAGAAAGACCTAGCCATAAGGCAAAAATTACTCCTTATGGTCTGTCCATACATTGTGGGGGGTCTCACAAGCAAGAAAGCTCAAGGGCAGCTCTTGTTTATGGGTAGTGTGCGGGCATTAAAAATGATATTATCTAGTACACATTGCAATAAAATCGATTTCCGTTCACAAAGTTTATGAGTTAAATATTCCTACACATCCTAAGGATAGCTTTGGTTATGGGCAGTGGAAATACCCGAAAATGAATCAATTGTGCCGACAAGAAAATTCATGTCAGCTTAGTGTCCGTCATCCTTTGTAAAAAAATCAAAAAAATCGAACAGGAAGATAACCCGGCCTCTATATCAAGTGATGTACACTATCTTTCTTATTATATTATTCAACAGAGTCTAACAAAATAAATAGAAATATCAATCCAAAGCCAACTTCGAGACGAACAAAGTCCCTACAAGTATGATGACGGGCCTTGAGCACACCATCCTTTGCGAAAATAATAATAATTAGTTTTCATACCTGCATGCATCTGATCCTCCCGCCATTGCTGACGCTGCTGAGGCCGGCGCTGCCGGAGCGGCGGCTGACGGGGAGGCCCGCGGTGGACTTAAGCCCCTGGAAGGGCGCGACGGTGGTGGCTGACGAAGCCATCACGGCTGGGGCCATGGTGGAGTACGTAAATTGCTAGGTGGGGAGGAGATAGCTAGCTTGGCAGGCTACACTTGACTTGAGCACCCCTCCAGTATATATCACCGTATGCGCAGCGCCGCTCCTTTCCAACAAGATTTCCAAGGGGTGGTCGTCGTTTGCTTGTTGCAAGGCGCCTTATCCCTCTGGATCAGCGGAAGAGGGGTGGCCCTCCAATGCATTGCGTTGGGTGTGACTGCTGCATGGGCAATCCAAATTTATATCAGTCCGATTACTAACAATACAGTAATTGTTGGATTGTTAGATTAGCGCCTGCTCCTCTCTCTCTCTCCTCATCTGCCGTGGTTTTCATCTAAGGCTCCCACTAATTTTGATTTATTTTATTTCCAGAAAATTACTGCTCTAGAAAATTACTCCTCGAAGATTTCTGTTGAGGTAATTGCACCATCGGTGCTTAAACTTGACATCGATGTTCACTTTAGTCTAAACTTAAAAAATAGGTTGAACTGGTCCCAATACTTAGTACTCTTATTCAAATACTGTTCAAACCATGATTCGGATACCTATGTGTTGCTGACCTGGCATGCCAGCGTGGCGCGGGGCCCACTTGCAGTGCCAGGACAGGCTCACTTGCAAAGTACTCTCTATGACAATCAAGTCCCACTTGTCAGTGCAAAACAGAAGAAAACAAACTAGGCACGACTAGGATTCAAACGCGCAACCTCACACATTTGAGCATCTACAGCCGGTCTCCCCAAACTCCCCTATACGCCTAGGAGGACAGCCCGATCACTGACCGGTCAAAAAAAACGCAACGTAGACAATGCCTCATATCGGCCCTAAATGCCCGGGCTGACGGCACCCCTCATATCCAGTCCAAATTTGGGACGGATATGGGGAGGTCCAGGCACGTCCGTCACGTCGGATCCGTCCCATGCTGGCCCACCCCGATCCCATATATATAAATATATTCTCCTCATCTACTCCCTGGACCAAAATCTAGCAACCCCACTTCTCCCCCAAGCTCTCTTCTGGCGATCTTCGGCATGGCGGGCAGCGGATTCGAGTCCTCCGTCATCCAATCTGCGGACTAGAAGCTCATCCCATGCGGGTCCAAGGAGGAGATGCTTGTTCGGATTGCGCTCTGTTGTGCCCGCGAGGAGAATGCACGAAAACGACCGGACTCGATCCGGTGGGAATTCATAGTATCCCCCCAAATGGCGCTTGGATCCAGCATGAGGCGTGTCGCCGCCTCACCGAAGGCGGTGCAGTGCGTCTGGCGTCCGAACGTCGTGGCGGAGGCGCAGCCCCTTCGTTGGTGCGCCGACTCGGAAGCATTTCGTGTCATGTCCGCATCAGAGGCTAATAGCAGCGGGAGACACCGGATCGGCCTTGCCTTCTTCCTCTTCCTCTTCCGCGTCCTCCACGTCCTCGTCTGGTGCCTGCTACTCCGCCTCCTCTTGCTTCTCCTGCTCCAGAGAGCCCAAAGGCGGTCCGATTGCAATTGGGAGTAATATTTTTCTAGCAAAAAGTGTGCTAGTGAAAGAATGTAATGTACTATGCTTTATCTCTCTCCTTTCCTATCTCCTCCACCTAGACAGAAATCTGATGTGGCATCTCTCATAGCCTGCCTACGTCACTCTATTGTACTTGCTCTAATATTTTTTATGAAAAGACGGCCCTAGGACAGTCTTTCTTGATTGATCAGGAGACAAAATGATATGTCCCAAACGTATCTACTTTTCCAAACACTTTTTCTCCTGTTTGAACTCTAATTTGCATGATTTGAATGAAACTAACCCGACTGACGTTGTTTTCAGCAGAACTACTATGGTGTTGTTCTTGTGCAGAAATAAAAGTTCTCGGATTGGGCTGAAAATTTACGAAGAATTGTTTTGGAATATATAAAAAATATTGGCGAAAGAAATATCAGAAGGGGGCCCTCCAGGAGGCCACGAGCCTGGGGGCGCCCACTGAGCTCGTGGGACCCCTGGCAGGCCTTAGGCGCCCATCTTCTCCTATATGATGCCACTTGCCCGAGAAATAATCAAAGAGAAACTTTCATCACGTTTTGTGAGACGAGCCGCCGCCACCTCATGTTCTTCACCGGGAGGGCTGATCTGGAGTCTGTTTGGTGCTCCAGAGAGGGGGATTCGTCGCCGTTGTCATCACAAACCCTTCTCCATCAACAATTGCATGATGCCCAGTACTTAGTATTCTCGTTCAAATACCATTCAAACCATGATTCGGATACCTATGAGTTGCTGACTAGGCATCCCAGCGTGGCGCAGGGCCCACTTGCAGTGCCAGGACAGGCTCACTTGCAAAGTACTCTCTATGACAATCAAGTCCCACTTGTCAGTGCAAAACAGAAGAAAACAAACTAGGCGCGACTGGGATTCAAACGCACAACCTCACACATTTGAGCATCTACAGCCGGGCTCCCCAAACTCCCTTATACACCTGGGAGGACAGCCCGAGCACTTACCGGTCAAAAAAACGCAACGTAGACAATGCCTCGTATCGGTCCCAAACGCCAGGGCTGACCAGCACCCCTCATATCCAGTCCAAATTTGGGGCGGATATGGGGAGGTCCAGGCGCGTCTGTCATGTCGGATCCGTCCCACGCTAGCCCACCCCGACCCCATATATATAAATATATTCTCCTCATCCACTCCATGGACTAAAACCTAGCAACTCCACTTCTCCCCCAAGCTCCCTTCTGGCGATCTTCCGCATGGCGGACAGCGGATTCGAGTCCTCTGTCACCCAATCTGCAGAGTAGAACCTCATCCCATGCGGGTCCAAGGAGGAGATGTTTGCTCGCATTGCGCTCTGTTGTGCTGACGTGGCTTGGACTGCGTCGGTATTTCGCCAGAGAGGAAGGGATGATACAGCACAGCGACGATAAGTATTTCCCTCAGTTATGAAACCAAGGTTATCGAACCAGTAGGAGGATCACCACCACCCAATAAGCAGCACCTGCACACAAATAACAAATACTTGCAACCCGACGCGAAAGAGAGGTTGTCAATCTCTCTACGGTAAATAGATAGATCTCTCAAGAACACAAATAAAAAGAGTAAATATGCAGCAATATGTTTTTGGGTTTTTGGTTTTGTAGATCTGAAAACAAAGATTGCAAAAACGTAGATCGGAAAGCAATATGATAGAAAAATAGACCCGGGGCCGTAGGGTTCACTAGTGGCTTCTCTCATGAGTATAGCGCACGGTGGGTGAACAAATTACTATTGGGCAATTGATAGAAAATCGAATAGTCATGACGATATCCAAGGCGATGATCATTGTATAGGCATCACGTCCAAGATAGATAGACCGACTCCTGCCTGCATCTACCTCTATTACTCCACACATAGACCGCTATCCAGCATGCATCTAGTGTATTAAGTTTATGGAAAACGGAGTAATGCAATAAGAACGATGACATGATGTAGACAAGATCTATTCATGTAGGAATGGACCCCATCTTGTTATCCTTAATAGCAACGATACATGTGTGTCTTGCTGCCCCTTCTGTCACTGGGAAAGAACACCGCAAGATCGAACCCATCACAAAGCAGTCTTCCCATGGCAAGAATAATCGATCTAGTTGGCCTAACTAAACCAAAGATTCGAAGAAGAAATACGAGGCTATAAGTATTCATGCATATAAGAGATCAAAGAAGACTCAAATAATATTCATGGATAGAAACTGATCATGAACTCAAAATTCATCGGATCCCAACAAACACACCGCAAAAGTTTACATCAAATAGATCTCCAAGAGACCATTGTATTGAGAATCATAAGAGAGAGAGAAGAAGCCATCTAGCTACTGCCTACGGACCCGAAGGTCTATGGTGGACTACTCACGCATCACCGGAGAGGCACCTATGAGGAAGATGAACCCCTCCGTGATGGTGTTTAGATTGGATCTCGAGGTTCTGGAACTTGCGGTGGCTAGAATTGTGTTTCGTTGACTCCTCTAGGGTTTTTGGATTTTCTGGGAATTTATAGGCACGATAATCGGTTGAGGGGGTGCCCGAGGTGCCCATCCCCCACCAGGCCGCGCCAGGGGGCCTCTCGCGAGCCCTGGTGGGTGATGGCCACCCTGGGCCCCCTCTTCTAGTATTCTTTGGCCCATCTTCTTTCTTCTGGTCCGTAAAAAATCCACAAAAATCCCCGCAACGTTTTGTCTCCGTTTGGTACTGATTTTCTGCGAAGTAAAAAACAAGCAAAAACATCAACTGGCACTTTGGCACTATGTCAATAGGTTACTCCAAAAAAATAATATAAAGTTGTAATAAAATGATTGTAAAATATCCAAGAATGATAATATAACAGCATGGAACAAGCAAAAATTATAGATACGTTGGAGACGTATCATGTGCCCGCGAGGAGAACGCACGACAACGGCTGGACTCGATCCGGTGGGAATTCATAGTATCCCCCCAAATGGCACTTGGATCCAGCATGAGGCATGTCGCCGCCTCGCCGAAGGCGGTGCAGTGCGTCTGCCGTCCGAACGTCGTGGCGGAGGCGCAGCCCCTTCGTTGGTGCGCCGACTCGGAGGCCTCTCGTGGCCTGTCCGCATCAGAGGCTAATTACAGCGGAAGACACCGGATCGGCCTTGCCTTCTTCCTCTTCCTCTTCCGCGTCATCCACGTCCTCATCTGGTGCCTGCTGCTCCGCCTTTTCCTAATTCTCCTGCTCCGGAGAGCCCAAAGGTGGTCCTATTACAATTGGGAGTAATAATTTTGTAGCAAAAAGTGTGCTAGTGAAAGAACATAATGTACTACGCTTTATCTCTCTAGTTTCCTCTCTCCTCCAGCTAGACACAAATCTGATGTGGCATCTCTCATAGCCTGCCTACGTCACTCTACTGTACTTGCTATAATATATTTTTATGAAAAGACGGCCCTAGGACCATATTTCATTGATTAATCATGAGACAAATGCTACGTCCCAAACGTATCTACTTTTCCAAACACTTTTGCTTTTGTTTTGAACTCCATGATTTGAATGAAACTAACCCGGACTGACGCTGTTTTCAGCAGAACTACCATGGTGTTGTTCTTGTACAGAAATAAAAGTTCTCGGATTGGGCTGAAAATTTACGAAGAATTGTTTTGCAATATATAAAAAATATTGGCGAAAGAAATATCAAAATGGGACCCTCCATGAGGCCACGAGCCTGCGCCCCCACTGAGCTCGTGGGCTCCCTGGCAGGCCTCCGACGCCCATCTTCTCCTATATGAGGCCATTTGCCCTAGAAAAAATCAAAGAGAAACTTTCATCACGTTTTGCGAGACGAGCCGCAGCCACCTCATGTTCTTCCCAGAAGGGCTGATCTGGAGTCCGTTTGGGGCTTCGGAAAGGGGTATTTGTCGCCGTCGTCATCACCAACCCTTCTCCATCAACAATTCCATGATTCTCACCACCGGTAGTGAATAATTCCTTCGTAGGCTTGCTGGACGGTGATTGAGTTGGATGAGATTTGTCATGTAATCGAGTCAATTTGTTAGGGCTTGATCCCTAGTACCCACTATGTTCTGAGACTGATGTTGCTATGACTTTGCTATGCTTAATGCTTGTCACTAGGGCCCGAGTGCCATGATTTCAGATCTGAACCTATTATGTTTTCACAAATATGAGAGTGTTTTGGATCCTATCTTGAAAGTTGTATGCACCTATTATGTGCTATGATCCATAGTCCCCAAAGTGACAGTAGTTGGGATCATCTCCGGTGATGACCATAGTATGAGGAGTTCATGTATTCACCAGGTGTTAATGATTTGTTTTGGTTCTCTATTAAAGGGAGGCCTTAATATCCCTTGGTTTTCATTTGGACCCCACTGCCATGGGAGGGTAGGACAAAATATGTCATGCAAGTTGTTATTATAAGCACATATAACTATATACGGAATACATGCCTACATTACATTGCTGAATTGGAGCTACTTCTGTGTCGCTCTAGGCTGTGACGATTACATGATAAATTTCATCCAACACAAATATCCATCGTTGATCTAATGCCTACGCTTTGTGCATATTGATCTTCGCTAAGTTACTATTGTTGTTTTTTGTTTTTACAAACACTATAAACTGTTACTTTTACTGTTCCTGTTACTATTGCTACTGTGCTACTAAACACTTTGCTGCAGAAATAAATTCTAGGTATGGTTAAATTAACAACTCAATTGGTAAGGCTCATAAATATTCTTTGGCTCCCCTTATGTCAAATCAATAAATTTGGGTGAAATACTACCCTCGAAGATTGTTGTGATCCCCTATACTTGTGGGTTATCAAGACATTTTTCTGGCGCCGTTGTCGGGGAGCATAGCTCTATTTACTGAGTTCACCTTGGATTTCTATTGATCACTATGAAGAATCTGAAAGACGCTAAGACTAAGATCGTACCCTCTAGGACGAGGGCAGGTAAGGAACTGCCATCTAGCTCCACACTTGATTCACCTCCTGTTTTAAGTAAGCTACTTCTGTTATAGATGAAACTCGTGATGATGCTACTACTTTGCTTGATAAAACTGATGATCAGGTGAATTTCTTGATTAACAAATTATCAAATCTAGAGAACTTGAGAATGCTGAAACTAATGAAAACTATGATTCAGCCGTTATCTCTAGATCTCATACTAGAATTGAAATCCCTAATGCACCAGATGGTTATGTTATGGATGGGGAGATAGCTACAGACTTTCTTGCTTGTAATGATAGAGATGATCTTAAGAAGTTATTGAGTAAGCTGAAAGAAAAATCTATGATGGAGAAAGTGAAATATGATCCTAAGTTTGCTACTTCTCATATATGTGTTACTGATAAGTATTATGAATTCTCTATTGATCCCGAGTTAATTACTTTGGTAGAATCTGATCCTTTTGATGGTTATGAAACTGAAACTGTTCTGGCACACCTTACCAAACTGAATGATATTGCCACCCTATTTGCTCATGAGGAAAAAAATCGCTACTGATATATCCTTAAGCTTTATCCTTTCTCATAACAGGGTGATGCAAAGAAGTGGTTTCATACTCTTGCTCCTCGTTGTGTGCGTAGTCCCCAGGATATAATATATTACTTCTCTGAAAAATATTTTCCTGCTCATAAGAAACAAGCAGCTTTACAGGAAATATTTAACTTTGTGCAATGCGAAAAAGAGAATCTTCCTCAAGCTGGGGGGAGGCTTCTCCAATTACTTAAAGCTTTTCCCGGTCATCCTCTTAAGAAAAATGAAATACTTGATATATTTTATAATGGACTAACCGATGCTTCTAGGGACTACCTAGATAGTTGTGTTGGTTGTGTTTTCAGGGAACAAACTGTTGGACAGGCTGAAGAACTATTGAATAATATCTTAAAGAATGTCAATGATTGGACACTTCCTGAACCTCCATCAGAACCAATTCAAAAGAAGAAAGGTATTCTATTCCTCAGTCCAGAAGTTATGCAAGAGGCCAAGAAATCTATGAAATAAAAAGGTATTACAACCGAAGATGTCAAGAATTTACCACCTATTGAAGAAATATATGGACTCGATATCCCTACACAGGTAGTAGAGGTAAATTCTCTTCGTAGATTCGATGAGGGTGATATTGTTGGAAATATGCCCTAGAGGCAATAATAATTTAGTTATTATCATATTTCCTTGTTCATGATAATCGTTTATTATCCATGCTATAATTGTATTGATTGGAAACTCAAATACATGTGTGGGTACATAGACAACACTGTGTCCCTAGTATGCCTCTAATAGACTAGCTCGTTGATCAAAGATGGTCAAGGTTTCCTAGCCATAGACATGAGATGTCATTTGATAACGGGATCACATCATTAGGAGAATGATGTGATGGACAAGACCCAAACTATGAACATAGCATATGATCGTGTCAGTTTATTGCTATTGTTTTCTTCATGTCAAGTATCTGTTCCTATGACCATGAGATCATGCAACTCACTGACACCGGAGGAATACCTTGTGTGTATCAAACGTCGCAACGTAACTGGGTGACTATAAAGATGCTCTACAGGTATCTCCGAGGGTGTCTGTTGAGTGGGCATGGATCAAGACTGGGATTTGTTACTCCGTGTGACGGAGAGGTATCTCAGGGCCCACTCGATAATACAACATCACAACAAGCCTTGCAAGCAATGTGACTAAAGTGTTAGCCACGGGATCTTGTATTACGGAACGAGTAAAGAGACTTGCCGGTAACGAGATTGAACTAGGTATAGAGATACCGACGATCGAATCTCGGGCAAGTAACATACCGAAGAACAAAGGGAACAACATACGGGATTAACTGAATCCTTGACATAGAGGTTCAACCGATGAAGATCTTCGTAGAATATGTAGGAACCAATATGGGCATCCAGGTCCCGCTATTGGTTATTGACCGTAGAGGTGTCTTGGTCATGTCTACATAGTTCTCGAACCCGCAGGGTCTGCACACTTAAGGTTCGGTGACGTTTCGGTATAGTAGAGTTATGTATGGTGGTGACCGAAGGTTGTTCGGAGTCCCGGATGAGATCCTGGACGTCACGAGGAGCTCCGTAATGGTCCGGAGGTAAAGATTGATATATAGGAAGTCCTGTTTTGGTCACCGGAAAAGTTTCGGGTATTTCGGTAGTGTACCGGGAGTGCCGGGAGGGGTACCGGGGACCATCGGGAGGGGTGTCTCGACCCAAAGGACCTCATGGGCTATGGGAGGAGTCAAACCAGCTCCTAGTGGGGTGGCCTAACCCCCCCCCCCCCCACTAAGGCCCATGTGGCTTTGGGTGGAAAAAAATCCAAAGGAGGAAAGGTGGAAAGGGTTTCCAAGTGGAGAGGAGGAATCCTACTCCTAATTGGATTGGAGTAGGACTCCTCCACCTCCAATTTCGGCCAAACCTTGAGGGTTTGAGGCTGCCTCCTCCCCTCCCTCCCTCCTATATATACTAGAGGATTTAGAGGGGAGAGCTAACCCTAATTGCCACGTGCTCCCTCTACTTCATCTAGATCGGTTTCTCCTCTAGTCTAGTTTCAGCGGTGCTTAGGCGAAGCCCTGCCGGAATTGTTCAACCACCATCGCCGCCACGCCGTCGCGCTGCCGGAGAACTCATCTACCTCTCCTCTCCCTCTTGCTGGATCAAGAAGGCGGAGATCGTCATCGACTTGTACGTGTGCTGAACGCGGAGGTGCCGTCCGTTCGGCGCTAGATCGGAAGGACCGTGATCAGGATCGCGGGACGGATCGTGATGGGATCGCGGGACGGATCGAGATTGGATCGCGAGATGGATCGTGATGGGATCGCGGGAAGCTCGGCGATTTGGATCGCGAAGACGTTCGACTACATCAACCGCGTTTCTTAACGCTTCCTGCTTAGCGATCTACAAGGGTATGTAGATCCACTCTCCCTCTCGTAGATGCTCATCACCATGGATAGATCTTGCGTGTGCATAGGAAAAAATTTGTTTCCCATGCAACGTTCCCCAACAGTGGCATCATGAGCTAGGTCTATGTGTAGATGAGATCTCGAGTAGAACACAAAGGAGTTTGTGGGCGTTGATATTCAGATTGCTTCCTCCCTTGGTCTTTTCTTGATTCGGCGGTATTGTGGGATGAAGCGGCCCGGACCAACATTACTCGTACGCTTACGAGAGACCGGTTCCATCAACTGACATGTAACTTCGTTGCATAAAGATGGCTGGCGGGTGTCTGTTTCTCCCACTTTAGTCGGATCGGATTTGACAAAGGCGGTCCTTGAGAAGGTTGAATAGCAATTTTTGTATCACCGTTGTGGTTTTTGCGTAGGTAAGAATTGTTCTAGCTAGATACCCGTAGCAGCCGCGTAAAACTTGCAACCACAATTAGAGGACGTCTAACTTGTTTTTGCAGGGTATGTTGTGATGTGATATGGCCAATTACATGATGAGATATATGTGATGTATGAGATGATCATGTATTGTATAGAATATCACGACTTGCATGTCGATGAGTACGGCAACCGGCAGGAGCCATAGGGTTGTCTTTAATTATTTTCGCCGTTTTTTCTTTACTTTATCGCTATGAGTTAGCAATAGTCATGGAAGCAACAGTCGGCGCGACAACCTCATGGCGACACATTGATGGAGATCAAGATGATGGAGATCATGGTGTTATGCCGGTGACGATGGAGATCATGCCGGTGCTTTGAAGATGGAGATCAAAAGCACAAGTTCATGGCCATATCATGTCACTTATGATTTGCATGTGATGTTAATCCTTTTATGCATCTTATTTTGCTTAGGACGATGGTAGCATTATAAGGTGATCCCTCACTAAAATTTCAAGATAAAATTGTGTTCTCCCCGAGTGTGCACCGTTGCGAAAGTTCGTCGTTTTGAGACACCACGTGATGATCGGGTGTGATAGACTCTACGTTCACATACAACGGGTGCAAGCCAGTGTTGCACGTGCGGAACACTCGGGTTAAACTTGACGAGCCTAGCATGTACAGACATGGCCTCAGAACACAAGAGACCGAAAGGTCGAACATGAGTCATATAGTAGATATGATCAACATGAAGATGTTCACCATTGAAACCACCTCAACTCACGTGATGATCGGACTTGAGTTGGTGGATTTGGATCATGTGTCACTCGAATAACCGGAGGGATGTAAATTTGAGTGGGAGTTTTTAAGTAATATGATTAACTAAACTCATTATCATGAACATAGTCAAAATGTCTTTGCAAATTATGTTGTAGATTACTAGCTCGCGCTGTAGCTCCCTTGAATTTTTATATGTTCCTAGAGAAATAGAGTTGAAAGATGATGGTAGCAATAATGCGGACTGGGTCCGTGATATGAGGATTGTCCTCATTGCTGCACAGAAGGCTTATGTCCTTAATGCACCGCTCGGTGCGCCACCCCCTCATGCGTCGTCTGTAGATTTTGTGAACATCTGACAGGCACGTTCTGATGACTATTTGATAGTTCAGTGCTTCATGCATTACGGCTTAGAATTGAGGCTCCAAAACGTTTTGAACGTCACGGAACATATGAGATGTTCTAAGAGCTGAAATTGGGATCTCAGGCTCGTGCCCGTGTTGAGAGGTATGAGACCTCCAACAAGATTCTTTGCCTGCAAGATGACGGAGAATAGCTCAATCGGTGAGCATGTGCTCAGATTGTCTGGGTGCTACAATCGCTTGAATCGAGTGGGAGTTGATCTTCCAGATAAGATAGTGATTGATATAGTTCTCCAAGTCACTGTCACTAAGCAACTAGAGCCTCGTGATGAACTATAAAATGCCAGGGATAGAAATAATGATCCCTGAGCTATTCGCAATGTTTGACACCGTGAAGGTAGAAATCAAGAAGGAGCATCAAGTGTTGATGGTTAGTGAAACCACTAGTTTCGAGAAGGGCAAGGGCTAGGAGGGAAACTTCATGGATGGCAAGTCAGTTGCTGCTCCAGTGAAGAAACCCAAGGTTGAACCCAAATCCAAGACTGAGTGCTTCTATTATGAGGAGAATGGTCGCTGAAGCGGAATTGCCCTAGATACTTGGTAGATAAGAAGGCTGACAACATCGACCGAAGTATATTTGATATACGTGTTATTGATGTGTACCTTACTAGTACTCCTAGTAGCACCTGGGTATTGGATGCCGGTTCGGTTGCTAAATGTTAGTAACTCGAAATAAAAGCTACGGAATAAACGGAGGCTAGCTAAGGGTGAGGTGACGATGAGTGTTGGAAGTGTTTCCAAGGTTGATGTGATCACCATCGCACGCTCTCTCTACCTTCGGGATTAGTGATGAACCTAAATAAATGTTATTTGGTGTTTGTGTTGAGCATGAACATGATTAGATCATGTTTATTGCAATACGGTTATTCATTCAAGTTAGAGAATAATGGTTATTCTGTTTACATGAATAATACCTTCAATGGTCATGCACCCAATGAGAATGGTTTATTGAATCTTGATCGTAGTGATACACATGTTCATAATATTGATGCCAAAAGATACAAAGTTAATAATGATAGTACCACATACTTGTGGCACTGCCGCTAAATGTCAAATTGGTGTAAAACGCATGAAGAAACTCCATGCTCATGGATCTTTGGACTCATTCGATTTCGAATCGGTTGAGACATGCGGACCATGCCTCATGGGCAAGATGACTAAGACCACGTTTTCCGGTATGATGGAGCGGGCAAGTGACTTATTGGAAATGATACATGTTGACGTATTCGGTCCAATGAGTGTTGTAGCGTGCGGTGGATATCATTATTTTCCTACCTTCACTGATGATTTGAGTAGATATGGGGATATTTACTTAATGAAACACAAGTCTGAAACATTTGAAAAGTTCAAACAAATTCAGAGTGAAGTTTGAGATCATCGTGACAAGAAGATAAAATATCTACGATATGATCGTAGAGGTAAATATCTGAGTTACGAGTTCGGTATACAACTTAAGACAATGTGGAAGTTGTTTCACAACTCACGCCACATGGAACACCATAGTGTGATGGTGTGTCCGAACGTCGTAGTCGTGCTCTATTGGATATGGTGCGTACTATGATGTCTCTTATCGATTTGCCACTATCGTTTTGGGGTTATGCATTAGAGACAACTACATTCACTTTAAAAAGGGGCACCATCTAAGTTCGTTGAGATGACACCGTATGAATTTTGGTTTGGCAGAAACCTAAGCTGTCATTTCTTAATGTTTGGGGCTGCGACGCTTATGTGGAAAAGGTTTTCAACCTAATGAGCTCGAACCCAAAGCGGACAAATGCATCTTCATAGAATACCCTAACGTAACAGTTGGGTAAACCTTCTATCTTAGATCCAAGCACAAAGTGTTTGTTGCTAAAACGGGTCCTTTCTCGAGAAAGAGTTTCTTTCGAAAGAATTGAGTGGGAGGAAGATAGAACTTGATGAGGTTGTTGAACCTTTGTTTCAACCAGAGAGTAGCGCAGCGCAGAAAGCTGTTCCTGTGGAGCCTACGTTAGTTGAAGAGGAAGTTAATGATGATGATCATGAAGCTTCGGATCAAGTTACTATCGAACCTCGTAGGTCGACAAGGACGCGTACTGCTCCTGAGTGGTACGGCAACCCTGTCTTAGAGGTCATGTTGTTGGACAACGATGAACCTACGAGCTATGGAGAAGCGATGATGGGCCCGGATTCCGAGAAATGGTTAGAGACCATGAAATCCGAGATGGGATCCATGTATGAAAACAAAGTATGCGCTTTGGAAGTATTACCTGAAGGGCGAAAGGCCATTCAGAACAAATGGATCTTTAAAAGGAAGACGGACGCGGACGGTAATGTCACCGTCTATAAAGCTCGACTTGTGGCAAAGGGTTTTTCACAAGTTCAAGGAGTTGACTGCGATGAGACTTTCTCACCCGTAGCGATGCTAAAGTCTGTTTGAATTATGTTAGCAGTTGCTGCATTTTTCGATTATGAAATATGGTAGATGGATGTCAAAACATCGTTTCCTTAACGGTATCCGTGAGGAAAGGTTGGATGTCATACAACCGGAAGGTTTTGTCAGTCCTAAGGATGCTAAAATGTATGCAAACTCCAGCGATCCTTCTATGGACTGGAGCAAGCATCTCGGAGTTGGAATATATGCTTTGATGAGGTGATCAAAGTTTTTGAGTCTATACAAAGTTTATGAGAAACTTGTATTTACAATAAAGTGAGTGGGAGCACTATAGAATTTCTGATAAGTATATGTGGATGACATATTGTTGATCGGAAATGATGTAGAATTTCTGGAAAGCATAAAGGGTTGTTTGAAAGGAGTTTTTCAAAGAAAAACCTGGAATGAAGCTACTTAAATATTGGGCATCAGGATCTATAGAGATAGATCAAGACGTCTGATAAGACTTTCAATGAGTACATACCTTGACAAGATTTTGAAAGAGTTCAAAATGGATCAGTCAAAGAAAGAGTTCTTGCCTGATTTGTAAGGTGTGGAGTTGAGTGAGACTCAAAGCTCAACCACGGCAAAAGAAAGAGAAAGGACGAAGGTCGTCCCCTATGCCTTATCCATAGGCTCTGTATAGTATGCCATGCTGTGTACCGCACCTAGTGTGTGCCTTGCCATGAGTCTGTCAAGGGGTACAAGAGTGGTCCAGGAGTGGATCACTGGACAGCGGTCAAGATTATCCTTAGTAAATAGAGGACTAAGGAAATATTTCTCGATTATGGAGGTGATAAAGAGTTCGTCGTAAAGGGTTACGTCGATGCAAGCTTTAACACCTATCTGGATGACTCTGAGTAGCAATCCGGATACGTATAGTGGAGCAACCATTTGGAATAGCTCCAAGTGGAGCGTGGTAGCATCTACCGTACGACATATAGATTTGCAAAGAACACACGGATCTAGATGTTGCAGACCGTTGACTAAAGACCTCTCTCACATGCAAAGCATGATCGAACCCCAGAACTCATTGGGTGTTAGATTCATAGCAATGTAAATCACATGGTGATGTGAACTAGATTATTGACTCTAGTGCAAGTGGGAGACTATTGGAAATATGCCCTAGAGGCAATAATAATTTAGTTATTATCATATTTCCTTGTTCACGATAATCGTTTATTATCCATGCTATAATTGTATTGATTGGAAACTCAAATACATGTGTGGGTACATAGACAACACTGTGTCCCTAGTATGCCTCTAATAGACTAGCTCGTTAATCAAAGATGGTCAAGGTTTCCTAGCCATAGACATGAGATGTCATTTGATAACGGGATCACATCATTAGGAGAATCATGTGATGGACAAGACCCAAACTATGAACATAGCATATGATCGTGTCAGTTTATTGCTATTGTTTTCTGCATGTCAATTATCTGTTCCTATGACCATGAGATCATGCAACTCACTGACACCGGAGGAATACCTTGTGTGTATCAAACGTCGCAACGTAACTGGGTGACTATAAAGATGCTCTACAGGTATCTCTGAGGGTGTCTGTTGAGTGGGCATGGATCAAGACTGGGATTTGTTACTCCGTGTGACGGAGAGGTATCTCAGGGCCCACTCGATAATACAACATCACAACAAGCTTGCAAGCAATGTGACTAAAGTGTTAGCCACGGGATCTTGTATTACGGAACGAGTAAAGAGACTTGCCGGTAACGAGATTGAACTAGGTATAGAGATACCGACGATCGAATCTCGGGCAAGTAACATACCGAAGAACAAAGGGAACAACATACGGGATTAACTGAATCCTTGACATAGAGGTTCAACCGATGAAGATCTTCATAGAATATGTAGGAACCAATATGGGCATCTAGGTCCCGCTATTGGTTATTGACCGTAGAGGTGTCTTGGTCATGTCTACATAGTTCTCGAACCCGCAGGGTCTGCACACTTAAGGTTCGGTGACGTTTCGGTATAGTAGAGTTATGTATGGTGGTGACCGAAGGTTATTCGGAGTCCCGGGTGAGATCCTGGACGTCACGAGGAGCTCCGGAATAGTCCGGAGGTAAAGATTGATATATAGGAAGTCATGTTTTGGTCACCGGATAAGTTTCGGGTATTTCGGTAGTGTACCGGGAGGGGTACCGGGGAACATCGGGAGGGGTGTCTCGACCCAAAGGACCTCATGGGCTGTGGGAGGAGTCAAACCAGCCCCTAGTGGGCTGGCCTAACCCCCCCCCCCCATTAAGGCCCATGTGGCTTTGGGTGAAAAAATCCAAAGGAGGAAAGGTGGAAAGGGTTTCCAAGTGGGGAGGAGGAATCCTACTCCTAATAGGATTGGAGTAGGACTCCTCCACCTCCAATTTCGGCCAAACCTTGAGGGTTTGAGGCTGCCTCCTCCCCTCCCTCCCTCCTATATATACTAGAGGATTTAGAGGGGAGAGCTAACCCTAATTGCCACGTGCTCCCTCTACTTCATCTAGATCGGTTTCTCCTCTAGTCTAGTTTCAGCGGTGCTTAGGCGAAGCCCTGCCGGAATTGTTCCACCACCATCGCCGCCACGCCGTCGCGCTGCCGGAGAACTCATCTACCTCTCCTCTCCCTCTTGCTGGTTCAAGAAGGCGGAGATCGTCATCGAGCTGTACGTGTGCTGAACGCGGAGGTGTCGTCCGTTCGGCGCTAGATCGGAAGGACCGTGATCAGGATCGCGAGACGATTCGTGATTTGATCGCGGGACGGATCGTGATGGGATCGCGGGACGGATCGAGATTGGATCGCGAGATGGATCGTGATGGGATCGCGGGACGCTCGGCGATTTGGATCGCGAAGACGTTCGATTACATCAACCGCGTTTCTTAACGCTTCCCGCTTAGCGATCTACAAGAGTATGTAGATCCACTCTCCCTCTCGTAGATGCTCATCACCATGGATAGATCTTGCGTGTGCGTAGGAAATTTTTTATTTCCCATGCAACGTTCCCCAACAGATATACCTTATAATAAAACTGTTAGTCAATGCATGGATGAATTTGATAATAACATTGTTAAGCAAGAAAATTACAATATGTATGTTAAGGATCAATTAAAAAGAAATGACATGATGATTGATCGTTTGAGTGACTTGATGTTTCAAATTGCTAGTGATGTTTGAGGTTTGAGTAAACATTCATCCATGGTTCATACTCACCTAGAACAAGTTGCCAAGTCACAAAATGATTTGCTTACTGAAATGAATAATAAATTGAATGATCGTGTTGTTAGAGTTATGACTAGAGGGGGTAGAATGACTTAAGAGCCTCTTTATCCTGAGGGACATCCTAAAAGGATTGAGCAGGATTTTCAGAACATTAATAATGATGCACCTAGTTCATCTAAAAAGGAAAAAAAGAAAAATAAAAGTGATAGAACTTCGCATGCTTCTAGTGAACCTGTGGTAGAAAAACCTTCTGAGAACCATAATGATGTTTCTATTTCTGATGCTGAGACACAATCTGGTAGTGAACATCCACCTAATGAAAATGATAATGATAATGATGATGTTCATGCTGAGGCTCAACCAGATAATGAAAAAGAACCTGATAATGATCTAGAAATAGAACCTGCTGCTGATCTTGATAACCCACTGCTACTTGTAAATTGTGTTGGGTTTTTCCCTGAAGAGGAGGGGAGATGCAGCACAGTAGAGATAAGTATTTCCCTCAGTAAGAACCAAGGTTATCGAACCAATAGGAGAACCACGCAAATTCCCGTCTTCAATGCCTACACACAAAAGTGCACACACTTGCACCCAATGCGGGCAAGAGGGTTGTCAATCCTGTTGAACTCGTTACTAGGAGAGAGAGAGAGAGAGAGAGAGAGAGAGAGAGAGAGAGAGAGAGAGAGAGAGAGAGAGAAGAGTAGTCTCTTCTACCATAGCTTACCATAAAATTAGTCCAGGTTTCAACGGTGTTAAAATTCTCGCCTATAATATAACATGATACAACAGAGCGATTGAAAGAATATGATTGTATGTGTGTCGAAAAACAAAACAAATATTCAGTATATATTTATGTCATAATGAGCTGAGATTTTTTTTGCCGAGGGCACATAAATGCATATACAGTATCCCATCAAATTTTCACCACTAACTTCTTTCTCCACAATGCACCAAGAGGATAACAACCCCTCTAGTGGGATATACAAGTCATACTTAGATAGTCAAATTTAAGCTTTGGCCAATAATTAATAATTTTTATTATCAAAATTCAACCTCAGAGCAACAGTGAAATCCCATAAATATGTTTTTGTTGAAAGAGTGGACGTGAATAGTCAAAATACACCATAAATATATCCTAGTGGAGGGAGAAACATATTTCCGTCCATGCATGAACTTGTGTCATCATATGTTCCAAATCATCCAACATTTTTCTCTTGTGAATCAAAAAAGAAATAACAAAATGGTAAATCAAAAATCATGAAATGAATTCCACTCAGCATGTAATACGTACTATATCAGTTGGCTTTAGATAAGGTTAGTTCATGGTTGTGTTGGGTGCATAAGCATTGGGTTCTCAAAGAGAATTCAGTAATATAAATAAGTTATATGGCATCAATTTGAATTTTTTGATAATAGTTGTTTTAGTTCATCAAATATAACTGAATAATCTAAAGAAAGTGTTATGGAATCCCTTCTAACTATGTAACTATTACATGTGAAGCAAAATGCAAGAATACGATATAAGCAAACAATATATTTTTTGAATAATCTGGAAGCAAACAATATATGTAGGAGATATATTGATATATCATAGCTAGAGTTGCACCATGTAAATGTTTGCATAATTGTGCTTCTAAACCACATTGTAAAAACAAGTGTTTGCAAGAACCATATCTGAAATGTATAACTTGAATAAAAACGATAATTAGGAAGTTATAAAACTCCTGGTCATTATCTAGCAGCACTACTTTCAGTTTTCCACTCCAATAGGATCGACCACAACATTGATCCAGATTTTGCAGAAACACTTATATTGTTGAATTGAACTTGATGTCAAGTCAGTGTTTAGTTTATAAATAATTTCTATAAGTGATACATCTTTCAGTGTAAATACATTCCTAGATGGTGTGTATTTCTCAAGACTGCTTAGTGAAAAAATATCAGACATCAACTGAAATGTATAATTTTTTCATGGAAAATAAAATGGATGCCACGGAAAGACCCCCAAAACGTCATATAAGACCATCCAAATCTGAGGTCACCGCATTCGTTATGAAGAAATTCTTAGCCACGAAACTAAACCACGCCAACACTAAAATTCATGATGGAAAGTCATCCATACTCTTATGTTTCATTCTATGAGACGGTAGTTATTTATTCATTTAAAGTCATGATATGGCTCCACCATGGTATTAGATGTGGCCTTTCCTATGAGGATGTGATATCATCAATTTTTTTCTAATCTAGTAAAAAGTCTTACATATTGGTCTCACAAACCGAAAAAACCTCCTTCGTATAGCACTCCCGCACAAGAAGTCGGGTTTCAACCGTGCGCAATATTCCTTTCCAAACTTTCGCATGCCGTTTAATAGAGAATGGTGGCCCCACATAGTATAGCAGCCCACTGTCAGGGAATTAAATGTGTTGGGCCCACCCCACCTTTTACGCCCATTAGTGTAAGGGCTATTGTGGTGGCATCATGGTTTTCACTTTCAGTGAAAATTCTTTGAATTTCACTAAATTTTGGTAATTTCAGTAGACAATGAAATATTTACCTTTCGGTCAAAAATTTCAATCATTTCAGTCAATGTTCAAGAAATCGGTAACTGGTAACTGCTCGGTCAGCTTGGGAGTAGCAATTAATCGGTGAATCGGCACATTAACTGGATTAATCGGCCGATCATTAATCGGTAGATTAAATAGGAAGTTGTCAACTTATATGTAGATTTTTTATGTATTATACCATACTTCCATGCACCTAGCTATGTAATATACCAAAATATTCTATTGTAGGCATATAAAAATAGACAAAAAGTAAAATTAATAATCGTTATGCGTCCAAACCTACAAAATCTCAAAATTCAAAATTATCAATTAAATATTTAAACTTGTCCATATACTTGCCAACATAAAACACACAATATACAACAAATAACAACCAAAACCAATAGTTCCATCCACTAATATACAAAATTATAATCTATAATCTACTAATATATGAATGCAAGATTCTCCACTAAGATAGGGGAAGAAGTTGGTAGTTCATACCTTGCTCATTGGTGCTGTCATGGACGAAGAGATTGGGGAGCATCCCATGGGTCACGTGATGCAGAGGAGCCCATGGGAGATGATGGGGAGTGGCCAACAAGGAGGATGGGTTCCAGGCAGGCGACCAGAGTGGTGGAGCCGGTGGATCTTGGAGGTGTAGTGTGGTGGCTGTCGTCGGTGAGGACCTGACTAGCTACCAGCCAGGTTAGGAGGGGATGAAAGGAGCATGAGGGAGCAGGAGACGGGCCAATCCCTAACTATTTAGTAGCAGGAGGGGGTGGGAGGGGTTATGGGCCAAATTTTTGGGATTTGTTTGCCCACAAGATAATGGGTCAGTAGCGATTAATCGGTCTGGCAACTGATTAATCGGTATGAAAATTGATAATCGGTCTGACATGCCAATTAATCGACCTGGCAAGTTAACGTGATGAAAAGGTGCTATTCGATTCGGACACCCTACTAGTAGCGATTAACTGGCAAGTTAACTGATTAATCGGACAAATTCTTGAACAGTGATTTCAGATGTACACATGAATTCAAATATTGTTTTGAATTTCAAGTGAATATTTTGGTCTTTCGGCCAAAACGCAAACCGAAATTACTGGAATTTAGTTATTTTGGTAGGTGCTAAAATATTTCTGAAACTGAAATTAAAAACCATGGGTGGCATGGCATGCAGGCCCACCTCGTGTTAAATATATAATCTCCCCCTAAATTAAGGGGGGGGGGGGGGGCTATCCCAAAACCTTCATGTAACAATAGTCCAAGGAAACGCAGATATCACTGCACACTTTCCTAATAGGGGCGTGGGCAGCCGGTCGGAAATCAATCGTGTGGACACGCGCGCGAATTAACCTCCCCCTCACAATCATCCACACAAAAAAAATTCAAATCAAGATAATGTTAGCCATGTTAGAGACATTTGTGTACCTCCACAATGTAATGGGCTACTGTTGTTTGCAACTAATTGTTTCCTAATTTTATGACTGAATATGGATTTTCTCATGAGTCTTATAGGGTTTTTGCCTCCTGGGCAGGTTTTATGACAAAATTGATAGTTTTGCCATGGAAGGACCAATGTTTATGACACAAACACAAAACATCACAGATAATTCATCGTAGAAGGCCAAAAAATTACTAGTGCAAGGTATTTTGGGGATCATCAATTGGATATGTAATTTGCACGTATTTGTGTCCTGTAAATGTTCTTTGCTTTATTGGAATTTCTGCAATACTGCAAAAAACTAGTATCTAATTGTGGTGTAAAATGGTTAGAAAAAGTGGCATGTCTTTGCTGAATCGATGCTGGAATATGGCTCACAAGACAAGTGCAGTATGGTACGTTTGTCCTTGTCTTGTTTTGACACCTTTGTTTGTCCTTTTTGTTAGTTTTTTAATTTGGTTTTTTGTTTTTTGTTATTATATGTTTCTCGTCGATTCCCTACTGTTTTGCCACTAGTTTTCAAGGGGATTTCACCATCTGTTATGTGTTTCTCCACAGTTTTTTTTTAAGTACTTTGGTATTCAATAACAATTTTTGCATTAGATAATACACAACATATGATTGAGCAAAAAATGCATGAGAAGAAAACAATGCAAGACATAGGCATTTCCAGCTGCAAACAAAGTAGCCTTTCCATCAATTGATGGCAAGACACTAACCCGCGGATTGCATATAATATATGTATGTATGTATAGCCGGTGCTATAATTCTCATATGCATCCTCCTCGACCTACTTTGGTGGGTGCTTACATACATATGCTCGTATATTCACATATGAGTAGAGCGAGAAGTAAAATTGAGAAAGCAGAGCTGCCGACAAATGTGAACTAACATGGCATGTATATCGGTTACTTCAACTTGCACTTTAGGCCTTGCCGGATTCCTCGCAGCCTGGTGGCCTGAAGGCAATGAAGCTGACGCACTGCACCTGACGCATGTTGTCGAAGCCAATGACGCGGACATAGGCATCAGGGTACTCCTTCTTGACCTCCTCCACCTCGTTGAGCACCTGTGTGGCGTCGGTGCACCCGAACATAGGCAACTTCCACATTGTCCAGTATCGGCCGTCGTAGTATCCGGGGGAGCTGTTGTGCTCACGGAAGACGAAGCCAACCTTGCTGAACTCGAGGCAGGGCACCCACTTGGAGCGGATCAGGTAGTCAACCTGCTTTAGGAGGGCCTCCGTGGAGAGGGGTGGCAAGTAAGACAGGGTCTCAAACTTCTTGATGCCCTCAATCGGCCACACCTGAATAGATGGAATGAACACAATTGATCAACACTTGGTGCTTAAAGAAAGACCTAGCCATAAGGCAAAAATTACTCCTTATGGTCTGTCCATACATTGTGGGGGGTCTCACAAGCAAGAAAGCTCAAGGGCAGCTCTTGTTTATGGGTAGTGTGCGGGCATTAAAAATGATATTATCTAGTACACATTGCAATAAAATCGATTTCCGTTCACAAAGTTTATGAGTTAAATATTCCTACACATCCTAAGGATAGCTTTGGTTATGGGCAGTGGAAATACCCGAAAATGAATCAATTGTGCCGACAAGAAAATTCATGTCAGCTTAGTGTCCGTCATCCTTTGTAAAAAAATCAAAAAAATCGAACAGGAAGATAACCCGGCCTCTATATCAAGTGATGTACGCTATCTTTCTTATTATATTATTCAACAGAGTCTAACAAAATAAATAGAAATATCAATCCAAAGCCAACTTCGAGACGAACAAAGTCCCTACAAGTATGATGACGGGCCTTGAGCACACCATCCTTTGCGAAAATAATAATAATTAGTTTTCATACCTGCATGCATCTGATCCTCCCGCCATTGCTGACGCTGCTGAGGCCGGCGCTGCCGGAGCGGCGGCTGACGGGGAGGCCCGCGGTGGACTTAAGCCCCTGGAAGGGCGCGACGGTGGTGGCTGACGAAGCCATCACGGCTGGGGCCATGGTGGAGTACGTAAATTGCTAGGTGGGGAGGAGATAGCTAGCTTGGCAGGCTACACTTGACTTGAGCACCCCTCCAGTATATATCACCGTATGCGCAGCGCCGCTCCTTTCCAACAAGATTTCCAAGGGGTGGTCGTCGTTTGCTTGTTGCAAGGCGCCTTATCCCTCTGGATCAGCGGAAGAGGGGTGGCCCTCCAATGCATTGCGTTGGGTGTGACTGCTGCATGGGCAATCCAAATTTATATCAGTCCGATTACTAACAATACAGTAATTGTTGGATTGTTAGATTAGCGCCTGCTCCTCTCTCTCTCTCCTCATCTGCCGTGGTTTTCATCTAAGGCTCCCACTAATTTTGATTTATTTTATTTCCAGAAAATTACTGCTCTAGAAAATTACTCCTCGAAGATTTCTGTTGAGGTAATTGCACCATCGGTGCTTAAACTTGACATCGATGTTCACTTTAGTCTAAACTTAAAAAATAGGTTGAACTGGTCCCAATACTTAGTACTCTTATTCAAATACTGTTCAAACCATGATTCGGATACCTATGTGTTGCTGACCTGGCATGCCAGCGTGGCGCGGGGCCCACTTGCAGTGCCAGGACAGGCTCACTTGCAAAGTACTCTCTATGACAATCAAGTCCCACTTGTCAGTGCAAAACAGAAGAAAACAAACTAGGCACGACTAGGATTCAAACGCGCAACCTCACACATTTGAGCATCTATAGCCGGTCTCCCCAAACTCCCCTATACGCCTAGGAGGACAGCCCGATCACTGACCGGTCAAAAAAAACGCAACGTAGACAATGCCTCATATCGGCCCTAAATGCCCGGGCTGACCGGCACCCCTCATATCCTGTCCAAATTTGGGACGGATATGGGGAGGTCCAGGCACGTCTGTCACGTCGGATCCGTCCCATGCTGGCCCACCCCGATCCCATATATATAAATATATTCTCCTCATCTACTCCCTGGACCAAAATCTAGCAACCCCACTTCTCCCCCAAGCTCTCTTCTGGCGATCTTCGGCATGGCGGGCAGCGGATTCGAGTCCTCCGTCATCCAATCTGCGGACTAGAAGCTCATCCCATGCGGGTCCAAGGAGGAGATGCTTGTTCGCATTGCGCTCTGTTGTGCCCGCGAGGAGAACGCACGAAAACGACCGGACTCGATCCGGTGGGAATTCATAGTATCCCCCCAAATGGCGCTTGGATCCAGCATGAGGCGTGTCGCCGCCTCACCGAAGGCGGTGCAGTGCGTCTGGCGTCCGAACGTCGTGGCGGAGGCGCAACCCCTTCGTTGGTGCGCCGACTCGGAAGCATTTCGTGGCATGTCCGCATCAGAGGCTAATAGCAGCGGGAGACACCGGATCGGCCTTGCCTTCTTCCTCTTCCTCTTCCGCGTCCTCCACATCCTCGTCTGGTGCCTGCTACTCCGCCTCCTCTTGCTTCTCCTGCTCCAGAGAGCCCAAAGGCGGTCCGATTGCAATTGGGAGTAATATTTTTCTAGCAAAAAGTGTGCTAGTGAAAGAATGTAATGTACCTATGCTTTATCTCTCTCCTTTCCTATCTCCTCCACCTAGACAGAAATCTGATGTGGCATCTCTCATAGCCTGCCTACGTCACTCTATTGTACTTGCTCTAATATTTTTTATGAAAAGACGGCCCTAGGACAGTCTTTCTTGATTGATCAGGAGACAAAATGATACGTCCCAAACGTATCTACTTTTCCAAACACTTTTTCTCCTGTTTGAACTCTAATTTGCATGATTTGAATGAAACTAACCCGACTGACGTTGTTTTCAGCAGAACTACTATGGTGTTGTTCTTGTGCAGAAATAAAAGTTCTCGGATTGGGCTGAAAATTTACGAAGAATTGTTTTGGAATATATAAAAAATATTGGCGAAAGAAATATCAGAAGGGGGCCCTCCAGGAGGCCACGAGCCTGGGGGCGCCCACTGAGCTCGTGGGACCCCTGGCAGGCCTTAGGCGCCCATCTTCTCCTATATGATGCCACTTGCCCTAGAAATAATCAAAGAGAAACTTTCATCACGTTTTGTGAGACGAGTCGCCGCCACCTCATGTTCTTCACCGGGAGGGCTGATCTGGAGTCTGTTTGGTGCTCCAGAGAGGGGGATTCGTCGCCGTTGTCATCACAAACCCTTCTCCATCAACAATTGCATGATGCCCAGTACTTAGTATTCTTGTTCAAATACTATTCAAACCATGATTCGGATACCTATGAGTTGCTGACTAGGCATCCCAGCGTGGCGCATGGGCCACTTGCAGTGCCAGGACAGGCTCACTTGCAAAGTACTCTCTATGACAATCAAGTCCCACTTGTCAGTGCAAAACAGAAGAAAACAATCTAGGCGCGACTGGGATGAAAATGCACAACCTCACACATTTGAGCATCTACAGCCGGGCTCCCCAAACTCCCTTATACACCTGGGAGGACAGCCCGAGCACTTACCGGTCAAAAAAACGCAACGTAGACAACGCCTCGTATCGGTCCCAAACGCCAGGGCTAACCAGCACCCCTCATATCCAGTCCAAATTTGGGGCCGATATGGGGAGGTCCAGGCGCGTCCGTCATGTCTGATCCGTCCCACGCTAGCCCACCCCGACCCCATATATATAAATATATTCTCCTCATCCACTCCATGGACTAAAACCTAGCAACTCTACTTCTCCCCCAAGCTCCCTTCTGGCGATCTTCCGCATGGCGGACAGTGGATTCGAGTCCTCTGTCACCCAATCTGCAGAGTAGAACCTCATCCCATGCGGGTCCAATGAGGAGATGTTTGTTCGCATTGCGCTCTGTTGTGCTGACGTGGCTTGGACTGCGTCGGTATTTCGCCAGAGAGGAAGGGATGATACAGCACAGCGACGATAAGTATTTCCCTCAGTTATGAAACCAAGGTTATCGAACCAGTAGGAGGATCACCACCACCCAATAAGCAGCACCTGCACACAAATAACAAATACTTGCAACCCGACGCGAAAGAGAGGTTGTCAATCTCTCTACGGTAAATAGATAGATTAGGTAGTGATAGATACGAGAGATAGATCTTTCAAGAACACAAATAAAAAGAGTAAATATGCAGCAATATGTTTTTGGGTTTTTGGTTTTGTAGATCTGAAAACAAAGATTGCAAAAACGTAGATCGGAAAGCAATATGATAGAAAAATAGACCCGGGGCCGTAGGGTTCACTAGTGGCTTCTCTCATGAGTATAGCGCACGGTGGGTGAACAAATTACTGTTGGGCAATTGATAGAAAATCGAATAGTCATGACGATATCCAAGGCGATGATCATTGTATAGGCATCACGTCCAAGATAGATAGACCGACTCCTGCCTGCATCTACCTCTATTACTCCACACATAGACCGCTATCCAGCATGCATCTAGTGTATTAAGTTTATGGAAAACGGAGTAATGCAATAAGAACGATGACATGATGTAGACAAGATCTATTCATGTAGGAATGGACCCCATCTTGTTATCCTTAATAGCAACGATACATGTGTGTCTTGCTGCCCCTTCTGTCACTGGGAAAGAACACCGCAAGATCGAACCCATCACAAAGCACTCTTCCCATGGCAAGAATAATCGATCTAGTTGGCCTAACTAAACCAAAGATTCGAAGAAGAAATACGAGGCTATAAGTATTCATGCATATAAGAGATCAAAGAAGACTCAAATAATATTCTCTACTCCTAATGTCTCAGTTGGTAGTCTCCGTTCCACGGTTATTTTTCGTCTCACCTTCTCTGGTTTTTTTTCATCTCTCCTTCCACCTCACACGTAGTCCCGAACCCAAAAAACTCCTAGCGATGCCCCACCCAGTCCACGCGCAAACCTCCCTCGCACCAGAGAAAAACGGCCGAAAAAAATACTACGAAAAAAAACCTACGAAAAAAAACCAGCGAAAAAAAAACCGAGAACGAATCGCACGAGCGAGGCCTCCTGCCCTCGAGCGACCAGTCGCACGCACGACTCGCACACCAGATCCCTTCGCCGCCGCCCTCCATCCCTTCGCCACCGCAGATCCATCCCGCCGCCGCCGCCGCTCCATCCCTCTCTTCCCTCCAAGCTTGTCGCCGGCGACGAAGCGTACGGCGCCCCACGGTCGTGATCGATCGCCTCCAGGAACCTACCACGCGCGCCGAGGCGAGGGCCTCGTGGACTCCGTCCGTCGCCGCTTGGCCGACGACCCCGCCGCCGGGCAGGAGGAGTGTTCCGCGCCGTGAGGAACCCGCCACGCGCGTCAAGGCGAGGCGCCTCCTGGTCCTTCCCCGACATCATCAGTACGTTATCCTCCCCGCTGCACCATTTCTCTTTCGGTTGGGAGAGTAGTTCTTGACATTGCCACATGTTTGATCAGGCGAGTACCTCGGGGCAGAGCCCGCGCTACCGTACCTGAGCCCCTACATGCGCGGCGAGAACCTGCTCGTCGGCGCCAACTTCGCGTCCGCCGGCGTCGGCATCCTCAACGACACAGGCGTGCAATTCGCAAGCTCCACGCGCACGCACGCACACATGCTCGAATCATGTATACGTATCTACAATAATGCAACGGAGATGACAATAATGCTGTACGTGTGCGTGTGCAGGTGAACATCATCAGGATCGCGCAGCAGCTGCAGAACTTCCAGGACTACCAGCGGAGGCTGGCGGCGTACATCGGCGAGGACGCGGCGAGGTAGTGCGTGAGCCAGTCGCTGGTGCTCATCACGCTCGGCGGCAACGACTTCGTCAACAACTACTACCTGGTGCCCTTCTCCGCTAGGTCCCAGCAGTTCGAGATCCACGACTACGTCCCCTTCATCATCTCCGAGTACAAGAAAGTCCTCGCGGTAATAATAATTAACCTCTTCTCTTACTTACCACTAATCAATTCCCAAACATGCATAATTTCTGCTCCAAAACATAATTGCATTTGTAAAACATGATTAGCATTCAAGGTGAAAAATTGCCAGGACGTTTTTTGTCTTCTATTTTGTCAGTATGGTGCACAAGAGTGGTAGGCCTAAAATTCCCAAAATTAGACAGGGAAATGAAATGCTTGCTGCATGCCGGCTAGAACAGTAGTGGAAAGAGATGAGTCTGTAGCCTGCCTGCCTGCCTGCCTGATATGATGGTGAGAGAGATGGGTGGTAGCACCGGTGAAGTCATTTTTGTAGTGGAGTCATTTTTGGGTGGTATGTTCAGGAAGCAATAAACTGACACGCGGCCTGTAGTGTTCTGCATGCCGAATTCAGAAGCACACACTGTTTCTGGTAAGAGTTGGCCCATGAAGCGAGAAACGATTTTATTCATGGTTGATAGCCACTTTCAGTAATTGTCTTAGACATCTTCACTGCGGAGGCCTAACCCTAATGAGATATTGCAATATATTATGCAGTACCCTAATTGTTCATTACTAAATTCTAACTGCTTGAATTCTGATTTTCATATACATCTTAATATTTCAGTGGAGTTTCCTACATTGCAGGGTGATATGGATGAAGGAAAAGAGGCCAGCAGTGCTGGGCTAAACAATTCAGGGAGGTATTGGATTGGCCTCTGTAGAAACTATGGTAAAGGTAACTTGAGAGTGCACTTTAGGTCTTTATTACATTTCTAAAATGGTTGCTTATAAGTTTTAGCTATCCTATTGAGTAAATCTCAATCTCTCATGGTTGGGATAAACTTTCTCATAATGCATTCATCTATATATGTGAGAGAGCTAAATTTATCATAGTGTCGGAGAAAGAAGGTTTGAATATTACTTTCTTCACATGTGATCTTATTTTCATTTTGGAAGTACTAACTAATCTATCCAGCCCATTTGTTCAAAATAGACGAAGGTGAATACTCGGGTAACAATTTGCTGAGCAAGCCATTCCAATAATCCTATTTGTTTCAGGCATAGCTAGAGTGTATTACAACAGAAGAGTTTCTTGTGCTGATACTTGGAAATCTGCACTCACCTAAATAATGAGCTACTGCACCTGTTTATCCACCACATGTATCCCGATTATCAAAACAAAGATACTCGGATGCTTGACAATATTGTTACTGAGTCTAGAAATCTTGTTACTGTGATTGTCCACCACAGGCAACCATTCTTTGACTTTGATTGTTACTGAGTCTATATGGTTCTAAAAAATAATATCGTGTGAGAAATCTTGCTAGCTGAACGAGGTTCCTGGAAATAGATTACATGCTGAAGCCTAGAAGTAAGCAATTAAAGTGCATATGTACTTGTAGACAGAACACGTTCTTGATATCTTTGATTTTAAATTGTAAAGGTATTGTCATTTCTAGGACCACTTACTCATCTGCTATGCATTACTTGGCTTCGTGCTCTCTTGGTGCTTTTCTTGATTATTACGAAAAGGGTAGAACAGAGTGTTGGCATTCGCTGCTTTATAGCATATTTTTTAATACGATTTTGGATATTTTGTTTCCGTACCGTACCTTAGTTTGGGACTTATTTTGCAGGCACCTTATCTTGGGCCCCTAGAAGAAGGAAACTCAACATGCGTGGTTCTCATTAGAGGCAACCAGACCGTTGTTAAAAATATTGATGATTCCTGTTGTGTATTCTCAAGGAATGGTCAGGTTTAGTACTGTAAGTATTTTCTTGTTAAATATATTTGGGTGGTGCTCAAAATGCAGAGGTGAAAAGCAAGAAACATAAAACTACCTCTGAAGAAAAGTTCACCAAGCCTCCCAGAATGTCACCCTGCTTAGTTGAACCGAAGTTTAATGATATTTAGTTTAAGTGGAAAATTGATCAAATCAGATCATCTAATCTTTGTAAAGTAGGCAACTGAATCATTTCATTGTTGCTTGTCCATGTAACAAAGAACTATAATTTGGGTAGCCAAGTTCAGATTCAGGCCATGAAAACATTCTTATAACTTCAAAACGGCAAGGGATACACCATTGTCTTTTCGTTTAATCACTAATACACACAAAAAATGTTAATTTGTAGGTTGGCGATACTGATCTGCTGGGAAAGGCCAGAGACATGCAATGCACACATTGTTTGATCAATGTTTCTGGTCCAGCACGGGCATTAGAATTCCTCTTATTACAAGGATAAGAATCTTATATGTTTTTTTAGAAGGAAAGAATCTTAAGTGCCTTCCATTTATTTTTTGAGTATCCTCTTGTCATGAGTAAATTTCTTTGTATCCAAGCAGAGGTCACGGGGCACCTCGGTCATCTCTTCCGGAGTGAGGACGGCGGGGGCGACCGCGGAGGCCGTCCCGGCGGCGGAAGAGACCGGCGCGGCCAGGAGCGGGGTGACGCCCGCGGTGGTCACCGGTGACGAGGGGGTGATCGGCAGCGGAAGTGAGGGTGTGGGCGGTGGCGCAGACATGATCGATCCCAAGCTACCTAATACGAGATTGATAGGAACTGGGTCCCTACCAGGACGAGCTCTCAGGTTGTAGGGGTGGAAGGAGGGATGGCGTGGAGGAAGGCGTGGTCGCCGGCGCTGGGGCGCCGTCGTTGCGTGAGCGAGAGAGAGAGGGCGCAGGGGGCGGCGGCTAGGGTTAGGTCTCCCGGCTCCTTCAGGAAGCCGAGCAAATTATGATTGCTTCTGCTTAATCTCAAAACGGGTCCATACATGAGTTTATATAATCTACAAATACGATAACTGGGCTAAGCCCCTAATAACGATAAGATAACTGGGCCAGGCCCCTAACTGCCTGGGCTGTAATATAGCCGGTCATAACACCTTCCCATCTCCACCCCTATCATTAATATTCTGCTTAGTGCGTGTTTTGGGAAGATCAGGCTACATGTTGTTGTATACTTCTTTACCTTTGAAAAGTTCTTACCTTGGTTTTGATACATAATTTAGCATGGGTAAACTAATAAAATTTAATCTGGTTTAGATGATGTAATCAGCTGGAGAAGGACAGGAGCTTGCACAGAGTTTTTAGTAGAAGACGGCGTAAATTGTGGTATTGGCCGCAATCTGGAAGTTCTTCAGGTGAGTGGCATGATTTAATTTGGAGAGGCACGAGTTAGGATGCAGTCACATATTTTTTAATGGTTTCTTCCTATTCCTTGTGATATTATCAAGATTTTCTAATTGAACTGAAGTTCTATAACCTTCCAGATCCAAATCCTGCTTCAGAAAGTGTATATGAAGCAAAGGTCTGCACCTACACGTTATCAGAAGTCAGGTCTTAGACAAGGTAATGTTCGAACTTGGAAGTGATCAAATCATATGTTTTGGTATGCAAGAGTGTAAACTAACTATTGTATATACATCTTGGCTCTAGATTTTCAGTTTCTGCTTGTCTAATGTAGAAATTGTTGTCCATGAGGCGTGGCTTGAAGGTCAGAAAAATATCATTCCTCCTTGTGTTGCAGTAAAATATATCTCTTCGTTACAAAAAAATCCATTTAGATTTGGGAGCAGTATATGCCGAGTTTCTATACTTACCAGAGTCGATTTTAAGAGGTACTGCTTAAGTTCCGCGTGCAATGTGTCGTAGCCTAATTGGGGATACTCCATGGATATATTGGTCGGATTCCTTTGTTAGTTGCTCTGATAGGAATTCTCATCTCGACAAAGTTCAGTACATGGTGAAGATATTCGAGTTTGACTAATTCTCTTGAAAAATGAATCACCTCTCACCTCTCACCTTGCGTTGCGGGGCTAACAAAATATAGGTACATGGTGAAGCCAAGTGACACTCTTATTTTTCTTTCATACAGGACCGTTGCGGTGCGTAGAAGAAAGGTGCTACTTTCACTTAGTTCTCTCAGTTCTAAGTTGGGACTGCAAAAATTTGAGGATTTCCCCACATGTGAGTTGCCTTGATTAGTTTTGGCTTAGGTAGTGAAATGAACTGGAAGTAACTTCTGAATTTGTTTGACTTTGGACTTGCTAGAGACCTGAAGTTTCTGCTTCTAGCATTTCTCTTCTGTAAGCAACATGGCAAACCCGGTTTCAAAGCAAAAACCTGAAAAAGAATGTAGATTGATCACTGTGATTTCAAGTCCTTCAGGTGATTGATCACTGTGGTAATTCATTCTTTTGTCAGAATTTGATTACAATTGGGGTTGGAGGGAAGCAACAAAATTCCTATCCTGTAATAGACGTTTTTGGTGTGTGACTTGACAGTTGTTCAGGTCGATACAAAATTTCATTCATGTGGTTTTTTAAGGCATTTGAATTTAACATTGTTTTTATGTTTGTCTAAGAGCTGGAGCTGTTAAGACTTGAGACAGATATATACAGGGGCCTACAAGATCCAATTCATGTTAGTTACCTATAACTCTGTACCTAAATGCATCTTTCATAATGTTATTTCTGTAATTTATAGAAGTAAACAAATTCCTTACAGGTTTGACAGTTCGTCGAAATAAACAAGTAGTATTGATGGGTAAAGGTGGGTACTGATTTAGTATGAACAAGTCTGCATGTTTTAGAACTTCTGTATTTTTTGAGTTTTCTTTCCTTCATGGATTTTCCGAGCTTATGTATTTTTTGAGTTTTAGCATAGCTGAAAATATGGCGCTTATTCAGAAATGGTGGCATATCAATATCATGTGCTTGCATATGTAGTATCCAGAGAAAAATGATATGCAATGATGAATCCTGACAATCTACACACAAATCACTGTATTTTGTTCACTTGCTTGCTATTTCTGGACTATTATTGATGGAGCAGCGGAAGAGGCTTTTAGTGTTATAATATATGTTCGACTTATAAATTCAATAGCTGAACAAAACTTTCAAAAAGAATACTTTGACTGACTAAAGTATGGACATATATACCGCGTGTTATCGTTTCTTCTTCTTCTTCACTTAACTACATGTGAAGCTGAAGCTGAGCCAATGTGCTTTTCCAGAAGAAGGCTGAGGCACATCAATCAAACGCCAACCCACCTGCTATTGGCACTAAATGAGGAAGGAAAAAGAACATTGTCCCTGAAGGCTCGAGACACACAAACAGGAAACTGAGTTTGGGAAAGGTGGTTGTCTCCTTGACGCACACCATGGTGCCCTTGTCTACTCTGTCTTCTTCCTTGGACAGGTATTTTATTTCAAGCTTTCGTAAGTGGTCCGTACTGACAAATGAAATACGCAGAAAAAGATACTTATGTTGTTTTGTTCTTGCAGACACCTTATTTACTGGTAGTAGGTTCTCTCGTAGCGTTTTTCGGTGGAGTTGTACTGGCATCTTTGACTGAAGTTTCTTTCAACTGCTTAGTTATAATCTTCCCATTTCTGAAATTTCAAAGTCAAATGATTGGGGAATGCATCACACTATCCATTAGTTCAGTCAAGCTCACATTATTGGCAATTGAGTTAAGTCTTATATTTATATGCCTGTATCACTCAAAACTTTCTAAAATGAGAAGTGATGTGTTAATTTTTGAAGATACTGTGATTATGTTACAAGCATATACATCACTGGCAATGTGAAAAAAACTAATAATACCTTTTCCTGTTATTTTAGCTAAAATAATGGAGCACATTTTATTTTATTTTATTTGCAATCTGAAGCCTTGGTTGTACTTCAGTCTCTGGCAATTGGTTTATTTCTTGTGGTCTTATACTGAGCCATCTGCAATCATGTATATTGGTTGCGATTGGATTTTGGAGTGCCATGGCTTCCAATCTTACTAATCAGTTGTTAGGTGTTTTCGGCAAGAATCTTTTTACCGACAAGGAGGATGAAGACGGGGATTAATCCAAGGCAGCGGGTATGGTCTCCAGGTCGAGACCACGGCCCTTAGTGCAGTCGTTGCACACAGCCGTTTCGTCCAGTGCCTCAGACGAGCTTGGGTCTTTCTGGCGTGCGTGAGAGAGTAGATGGCATGGGCACGCGGCCAACTTTCTATGCACTGTTGGTGGGCTTGGGGGCGAGGCACGTATATCTGTATGGCCCGTAGGCAAGAACCCGCTCAACTGCTAATTAGAGGTTTGTCTGACGTGTCTTCAATAGTGATGTGTTGATGCACAGATATCCAGCTATTCACACTGTTTTGGCGGCAACCCAATTGCGACGTCCTCGTCGACTACCCTAGCGTCAGCCGCTGCCACCTCAAGTTCTGATGCAAGGCACTGTCAGGCCTCCCCCTGCCTAAGTTTGTCCTAGGATAAAGTACAGGTAAAAGTAAGTTCAGCTTGTTGCGACCATGACTTGAATAACATCACAATTTGCTGATGATGGATGGCCTGTGTTCCACGATGGTGGTACGTGCCGCAGTATACTCAACGGATGGCAGGTTCATATATGCCATATGGAGATGGAGAACCGGGTGCCTGAGGGACATCAAGCTTTCCCATGTCTTCTTCCTTCAATTCAACGTTGTTAAGATTTTGAAGATTTTCTGCGAGTTGAACTCGCATGACATGGACCCTCTGCAACGGACTCTTGGACTACATCAATCGTTTTGTCGACCAAGTACCTGTACTGGAGCATGATCCCAGGAGTGGATCACTACATGCTATCCTGACACGACTAGGTAAGTGACCTTATTGTAGCATTTCAGGCATTTGTCGATGAATCGTGGCAGCTGTAGTTCAGTCATGTGGTCTTGTCATGCTCAGCTCTGTTTATTGTGCAACAACGGCCATCAATGATAAGGATTAATATGTTGAGTAAATATTATGATGTGCAACGCCAACCCATTGGAGGGATTAACGCTTCCAATTATGCATTGTATATATTCAGATTATTGCGCATGTGTATGTCCGCGACCACCTACTTTAGATTATTGCACATGTGATGTTTCCTGTTAATAGTCACATAATTAGTTGGTTATCCCTTGTGTATGTGCGTTGTTATTTTTGCACACCTCTTATATCAACTTGATCTGATGCTTATCTTCTGCAATAGCCATGTCAAGTATACAATGTTTTCAGGTTACAATTTCTGTATATATACTGCAATGTTGATCCAACTTATCAGCCCTCGTTCTCCTATCGTACAAATATTTCGGTGAGAATCTGGGTCCACTTAGCATGGAGGAGCTTGAGTAAATTGAGAACCAAATAGAAATATCCCTCAAGTTGTGAAGCATATCAGGTCAAGAATAATCTCAGGTTCATCAGCTTTAGATATTTTTCTGTTATACATGACTCCTCCCATGTAAATTGGGTACATGTCTTTCTACTTGATATTAGTGTAACCTGCCATATCTCTCCCATGTAAATAGACTACCGGATTTACTTCATGTCAGTTGTTACTATCTCTTAGAAATTCTTTCTGCATTCATCATATAAGCAATTAAATTCACTATCAGCGAAGTTCACTGCAAGTTTGCTGCACAATTTTTATTTGATAGATACACGTGAGATTATTATTTTTCTTTACGTTTGTTGAATATATGAATAATTCATTTGAGAACAGAGACAAAACATGACAAGAAAGGGGAAGAACTAACCTACATGGAGCTTGGTCAAGGTCGCCGCTCATGTTTGATGGCATTGTTTCTGGTTCCACCGACATTGTTGATGCCTGTTACCTATGGCCCCGTTGCTGCTTTCCTCGGTCGGGCGTGGTCCACCAGCCACTGCGTGCAGACAATAGAATTTAGGCCAGCAATTGTTGCTGATCTACGCTACAGATCGACCCATAGACAGGGAAAGGAGGCGATGGCTGGTGGGGAGAGGAGCCGGGGGACGTGTTGTGGCGGGACAAGAGGCGCAGTGGCAGGGAGAGAAGGTGAAGACTACGCCATGTGAGTTGCTGAAGTTGTGACTTATGCGGTGGGGATAAGGGATGTGTGATGTGCTTGTGTGGTGAGAGGCGAGGAGTGGCTTTTCCTTTTTGTGGGAGGCTGTTCATATTTGTCTATTCTATTTTTATATTCAAGATACATACAATTATTTATCATCATTATAATCGAGATAATAAATATTTATTTATTCCAGTATGTGTTGAGTTATTTTGTTTTTGATTTTAATATGCTCTCATGGAATGGTAAAAAATTGGTTCATCCAATTTACAAGTTGAGTACTCTACGTTTGCACGTTCTTACATTTTCATGTGAAATCTTCATGCTAACTGTATGAAGTACTCATGCAGGATGGTTACAAGTCAACGAAGATTTTTTTTACCATAATTGCTCAAGTCCTGTGCGAAGGAAGCTGAAGACAATATTCCTGATATTTTAGGAGATGCAAGTGAAGTGGAATAATGAAAATACATTGCATCAAGTACAATTTTCGATTGTTACTGTAAAAAAATTTCTATACATGTGAAATTGGAAGTGCATTATGCTTATGTATGCAATCAGAAAAAAAGGCCCGTGGCAACGCACGGGCATTGTACTAGTCATGGATAGAAACTGATCATGAACTCAAAATTCATTGGATCCCAACAAACACACCGCAAAAGTTTACATCAAATAGATCTCCAAGAGACCATTGTATTGAGAATCATAAGAGAGAGAGAAGAAGCCATCTAACTACTGCCTACGGACCCGAAGGTCTATGGTGGACTACTCACGCATCACCGGAGAGGCACCTATGGGGAAGATGAACCCCTCCGTGATGGTGTTTAGATTGGATCTCGAGGTTCTGGAACTTGCGATGGCTAGAATTGTGTTTCGTTGACTCCTCTAGGGTTTTTGGATTTTCTGGGAATTTATAGGCACGATAGTCGGTTGAGGGGGTGCCCGAGGTGCCCATCCCCCACCAGGCCGCGCCAGGGGGCCTCTGGCGATCCCTGGTGGGTGATGGACACCCTGGGCCCCCTCTTCTGGTATTCTTTAGCCCATCTTCTTTCTTCTGGTCCTTAAAAAATCCACAAAAATCCCCGCAACGTTTTGTCTCCGTTTGGTACTGATTTTCTGCGAAGTAAAAAACAAGCAAAAACATCAACTGGCACTTTGGCACTATGTCAATAGGTTAGTCCCAAAAAATAATATAAAGTGGTAATAAAATGATTGTAAAATATCCAAGAATGATAATATAACAGCATGGAACAAGCAAAAATTATAGATACGTTGGAGACGTATCATGTGCCCGCGAGGAGAACGCACGACAACGGCTGGACTCGATCCGGTGGGAATTCATAGTATCCCCCCAAATGGCACTTGGATCCAGCATGAGGCGTGTCGCCGCCTCGCCGAAGGCGGTGCAGTGCGTCTGGCGTCCGAACGTCGTGGCGGAGGCGCAGCTCCTTCGTTGGTGCGCCGACTTGGAGGCCTCTCGTGGCCTGTCCGCATCAGAGGCTAATTACAGCGGAAGACACCGGATCGGCCTTGCCTTCTTCCTCTTCCTCTTCCGCATCATCCACGTCCTCATCTGGTGCCTGCTGCTCCGCCTTTTCCTAATTCTCCTGCTCCGGAGATTCCAAAGGCGGTCCGATTGCAATTGGGAGTAATAATTTTGTAGCAAAAAGTGTGCTAGTGAAAGAACGTAATGTACTACGCTTTATCTCTCTCGTTTCCTCTCTCCTCCAGCTAGACACAAATCTGATGTGGCATCTCTCATAGCCTGCCTACGTCACTCTATTGTACTTGCTATAATATTTTTTTATGAAAAGACGGCCCTAGGACCATCTTTCATTGATTAATCATGAGACAAATGGTACGTCCCAAACGTATCTACTTTTCCAAACACTTTTGCTCTTGTTTTGAACTCCATGATTTGAATGAAACTAACCCGGACTGACGATGTTTTCAGCAGAACTACCATGGTGTTGTTCTTGTACGGAAATAAAAGTTCTCGGATTGGGCTGAAAATTTACGAAGAATTGTTTTGCAATATATAAAAAATATTGGCGAGAGAAATATCAGAATGGCACCCTCCATGAGGCCACGAGCCTGGGCCCCCACTGAGCTCGTGGGCTCCCTGGCAGGCCTCCGACGCCCATCTTCTCCTATATGAGGCCATTTGCCCTAGAAAAAATCAAAGAGAAACTTTCATCACATTTTGCGAGACGAGCCGCAGCCACCTCATGTTCTTCACAGGAAGGGCTGATCTAGAGTCCGTTTGGGGCTTCGGAAAGGGGTATTTGTCGCCGTCGTCATCACCAACCCTTCTCCATCAACAATTCCATGATTCTCACCACCGGTAGTGAATAATTCCTTCGTAGGCTTGCTGGACGGTGATTGAGTTGGATGAGATTTGTCATGTAATCGAGTCAATTTGTTAGGGCTTGATCCCTAGTACCCACTATGTTCTGAGACTGATGTTGCTATGACTTTGCTATGCTTAATGCTTGTCACTAGGGCCCGAGTGCCATGATTTCAGATCTGAACCTATTATGTTTTCACAAATATGAGAGTGTTTTGGATCCTATCTTGAAAGTTGTATGCACCTATTATGTGCTATGATCCATAGTCCCCAAAGTGACAGTAGTTGGGATCATCTCCGGTGATGACCATAGTATGAGGAGTTCATGTATTCACCAGGTGTTAATGATTTGTTTTGGTTCTCTATTAAAGGGAGGCCTTAATATCCCTTGGTTTTCATTTGGACCCCACTGCCATGGGAGGGTAGGACAAAATATGTCATGCAAGTTGTTATTATAAGCACATATAACTATATACGGAATACATGCCTACATTACATTGCTGAATTGGAGCTACTTCTGTGTCGCTCTAGGTTGTGACGATTACATGATAAATTTCATCCAACACAAATATCCATCGTTGATCTAATGCCTACGCTTTGTGCATATTGATCTTCGCTAAGTTACTATTGTTGTTTTTTGTTTTTACAAACACTATAAACTGTTACTTTTACTGTTCCTGTTACTATTGCTACTGTGCTACTAAACACTTTGCTGCAGAAATAAATTCCAGGTATGGTTAAATTAACAACTCAATTGGTAAGGCCCATAAATATTCTTTGGCTCCCCTTATGTCGAATCAATAAATTTGGGTGAAACACTACCCTCGAAGATTGTTGTGATCCCCTATACTTGTGGGTTATCAAGACATTTTTCTGGCGCCGTTGTCGGGGAGCATAGCTCTATTTACTGAGTTCACCTTGGATTTCTATTGATCACTATGAAGAATCTGAAAGACGCTAAGACTAAGATCGTACCCTCTAGGACGAGGGCAGGTAAGGAACTGCCATCTAGCTCCACACTTGATTCACCTCCTGTTTTAAGTAAGCTACTTCTGTTATAGATGAAACTCGTGATGATGCTACTACTTTGCTTGATAAAACTGATGATCAGGTGAATTTCTTGATTAACAAATTATCAAATCTAGAGAACTTGAGAATGCTGAAACTAATGAAAACTATGATTCAGCCGTTATCTCTAGATCTCATACTAGAATTGAAATCCCTAATGCACCAGATGGTTATGTTTTGGATGGGGAGATAGCTACAGACTTTCTTGCTTGTAATGATAGAGATGATCTTAAGAAGTTATTGAGTAAGCTGAAAGAAAAATCTATGATGGAGAAAGTGAAATATGATCCTAAGTTTGCTACTTCTCATATATGTGTTACTGATAAGTATTATGAATTCTCTATTGATCCCGAGTTAATTACTTTGGTAGAATCTGATCCTTTTGATGGTTATGAAACTGAAACTGTTCTGGCACACCTTACCAAACTGAATGATATTGCCACCCTATTTGCTCATGAGGAAAAAAAATCGCTACTGATATATCCTTAAGCTTTATCCTTTCTCATAACAGGGTGATGCAAAGAAGTGGTTTCATACTCTTGCTCCTCGTTGTGTGCGTAGTCCCCAGGATATAATATATTACTTCTCTGAAAAATATTTTCCTGCTCATAAGAAACAAGCAGCTTTACAGGAAATGTTGAACTTTGTGCAATGCGAAGAAGAGAATCTTCCTCAAGCTGGGGGGAGGCTTCTCCAATTACTTAAAGCTTTTCCCAGTCATCCTCTTAAGAAAAATGAAATACTTGATATATTTTATAATGGACTAACCGATGCTTCTAGGGACTACCTAGATAGTTGTGTTGGTTGTATTTTCAGGGAACAAACTGTTGGACAGGCTGAAGAACTATTGAATATTATCTTAAAGAATGTCAATGATTGGACACTTCCTGAACCTCCATCAGAACCAATTCAAAAGAAGAAAGGTAATCTATTCCTCAGTCCAGAAGTTATGCAAGAGGCCGAGAAATCTATGAAATAAAAAAGGTATTACAACCGAAGATGTCAAGAATTTACCACCTATTGAAGAAATACATGGACTCGATATCCCTACACAGGTAGTAGAGGTAAATTCTCTTCGTAGATTCGATGAGGGTGATATTGTTGGAAATATGCCCTAGTGGCAATAATAATTTAGTTATTATCATATTTCCTTGTTCATGGTAATCGTTTATTATCCATGCTATAATTGTATTGATTGGAAACTCAAATACATGTGTGTGTACATAGACAACACTGTGTCCCTAGTATGCCTCTAATAGACTAGCTCGTTGATCAAACATGGTCAAGGTTTCCTAGCCATAGACATGAGATGTCATTTGATAACGGGATCACATCATTAGGAGAATGATGTGATGGACAAGACCCAAACTAAGAACATAGCATATGATCGTGTCAGTTTATTGCTATTGTTTTCTGCATGTCAAGTATCTGTTCCTATGACCATGAGATCATGCAACTCACTGACACCGGAGGAATACCTTGTGTGTATCAAACGTCGCAACGTAACTAGGTGACTATAAATATGCTCTACAGGTATCTCCGAGGGTGTCTGTTGAGTGGGCATGGATCAAGACTGGGATTTGTTACTCCGTGTGACGGAGAGGTATCTCAGGGCCCACTCGGTAATACAACATCACAACAAGCCTTGCAAGCAATGTGACTAAAGTGTTAGCCACGGGATCTTGTATTACGGAACGAGTAAAGAGACTTGCCGGTAACGAGATTGAACTAGGTATAGAGATACCGACGATCGAATCTCGGGCAAGTAACATACCGAAGAACAAAGGGAACAACATACGGGATTAACTGAATCCTTGACATAGAGGTTCAACCGATGAAGATCTTCGTAGAATATGTAGGAACCAATATGGGCATCCAGGCCCCGCTATTGGTTATTGACCGTAGAGGTGTCTTGTTCATGTCTACATAGTTCTCGAACCCGTAGGGTCTGCACACTTAAGATTCGGTGACGTTTCGGTATAGTAGAGTTATGTATGGTGGTGACCGAAGGTTGTTCGGAGTCCCGGATGAGATCTTGGACGTCACGAGGAGCTTCGGAATGGTCCGGAGGTAAAGATTGATATATAGGAAGTCCTGTTTTGGTCACCGGAAAAGTTTCGGGTATTTCGGTAGTGTACCGGGAGTGCCGGGAGGGGTACCGGGGACCATCGGGAGGGGTGTCTCGACCCAAAGGACCTCATGGGCTGTGGGAGGAGTCAAACCAGCCCCTAGTGGGCTGGCCTAACCCCCCCCCCCCCCGCACTAAGGCCCATGTGGCTTTGGGTGGAAAAAATCCAAAGGAGGAAAGGTGGAAAGGGTTTCCAAGTGGAGAGGAGGAATCCTACTCCTAATAGGATTGGAGTAGGACTCCTCCACCTCCAATTTCGGCCAAACCTTGAGGGTTTGAGGCTGCCTCCTCCCCTCCCTCCCTCCTATATATACTAGAGGATTTAGAGGGGAGAGCTAACCCTAATTGCCACGTGCTCCCTCTACTTCATCTAGATCGGTTTCTCCTCTAGTCTAGTTTCAGCGGTGCTTAGGCGAAGCCCTGCCGGAATTGTTCCACCACCATCGCCGCCACGCCGTCGCACTGCCGGAGAACTCATCTACCTCTCCGCTCCCTCTTGCTGGATCAAGAAGGCGGAGATCGTCATCGAGCTATACGTGTGCTGAACGCGGAGGTGCCGTCCGTTCGGCGCTAGATCGGAAGGACCGTGATCAGGATCGCGAGACGATTCGTGATTTGATCGCAGGACGGATCGTGATGGGATCACGGGACAGATCGAGATTGGATCGCGAGATGGATCGTGATGGGATCGCGGGACGCTCGGCGATTTGGATTGCGAAGACGTTCGACTACATCAACCGCGTTTCTTAACGCTTCCCGCTTAGCGATCTACAAGGGTATGTAGATCCACTCTCCCTCTCGTAGATGCTCATCACCATGGATAGATCTTGCGTGTGCGTAGGAAATTTTTTGTTTCCCATGCAACGTTCCCCAACAGTGGCATCATGAGCTAGGTCTATGTGTAGATGAGATCTCGAGTAGAACACAAAGGAGTTTGTGGGCGTTGATATTCAGATTGCTTCCTCCCTTGGTCTTTTCTTGATTCGGCGGTATTGTGGGATGAAGCGGCCCGGACCAATATTACTCGTACGCTTACGAGAGACCGGTTCCATCAACTGACATGTAACTTCGTTGCATAAAGATCGCTGGCGGGTGTCTGTTTCTCCCACTTTAGTCGGATCGGATTTGACAAAGGCGGTCCTTGAAGGTTGAATAGCAATTTTTGTATCACCGTTGTGGTTTTTGCGTAGGTAAGAATTTTTCTTGCTAGATACCCGTAGCAGCCACGTAAAACTTGCAACAACAATTAGAGGACGTCTAACTTGTTTTTGCAGGGTATGTTGTGATGTGATATGGCCAATTACATGATGAGATATATGTGATGTATGAGATGATCATGTATTGTATAGAATATCATGACTTGCATGTCGATGAGTACGGCAACCGGCAGGAGCTATAGGGTTGTCTTTAATTATTTTTGCCGTTTTTGCTTTACTTTATCGCTATGAGTTAGCAATAGTCGTGGAAGCAACAGTCGGCGCGACAACCTCATGGCGACACATTGATGGAGATCAAGATGATGGAGATCATGGTGTTATGCCGGTGACGATGGAGATCATGCCGGTGCTTTGAATATGGAGATCAAAAGCACAAGTTCATGGCCATATCATGTCACTTATGATTTGCATGTGATGTTAATCCTTTTATGCATCTTATTTTGCTTAGGACGATGGTAGCATTATAAGGTGATCCCTCACTAAAATTTCAAGATAAAATTGTGTTCTCCCCGAGTGTGCACCGTTGCGAAAGTTCGTCGTTTTGAGATACCACGTGATGATCGGGTGTGATAGACTCTACGTTCACATACAACGGGTGCAAGCCAGTGTTGCACGTGCGGAACACTCGGATTAAACTTGACGAGCCTAGCATGTACAGACATGGCCTCAGAACACAAGAGACCGAAAGGTCGAACATGAGTCATATAGTAGATATGATCAACATGAAGATGTTCACCATTGAAACCACCTCAACTCACGTGATGATCGGACTTGAGTTGGTGGATTTGGATCATGTGTCACTCGAATAACCGGAGGGATGTAAATTTGAGTGGGAGTTTTTAAGTAATATGATTAACTAAACTCATTATCATGAACATAGTCAAAATGTCTTTGCAAATTATGTTGTAGATTACTAGCTCGCGCTGTAGCTCCCTTGAATTTTTATATGTTCCTAGAGAAATAGAGTTGAAAGATGATGGTAGCAATAATGCGGACTGGGTCCGTGATCTGAGGATTGTCCTCATTGTTGCACAAAAGGCTTATGTCCTTAATGCACCGCTCGGTGCGCCACCCCCTCAAGCGTCGTCTGTAGATGTTGTGAACATCTGACAGGCATGTTCTGATGACTACTTGATAGTTCAGTGCGTCATGCATTACGGCTTAGAATTGAGGCTCCAAAACGTTTTGAACGTCATGGAACATATGAGATGTTCTAAGAGCTGAAAGTGGGATCTCAGGCTCGTGCCCGTGTTGAGAGGTATGAGACCTCCAACAAGATTCTTTGCCTGCAAGATGAAGGAGAATAGCTCAATCGGTGAGCTTGTGCTCAGATTGTCTGGGTGCTACAATCGCTTAAATCGAGTGGGAGTTGATCTTCCAGATAAGATAGTGATTGATATAGTTCTCCAAGTCACTGTCACTAAGCTACTAGAGCCTCGTGATGAACTATAAAATGCCAGGGATAGAAATAATGATCCCTGAGCTATTCAAGATGTTTGACACCGTGAAGGTAGAAATCAAGAAGGAGCATCAAGTGTTGATGGTTAGTGAAACCACTAGTTTCGAGAAGGGCAAGGGCTAGGAGGGAAACTTCATGGATGGCAAGTCAGTTGCTGCTCCAGTGAAGAAACCCAAGGTTGAGCCCAAACCCGAGACTGAGTGCTTCTATTATGAGGAGAACGGTCGCTGAAGCGGAACTGCCCTAGATACTTGGTAGATAAGAAGGCTGGCAACGTCGACAGAAGTATATTTGATATACGTGTTATTGATGTGTGAAAGAACATGTGCTGCCCCCATGTTTGGTTTTGGTAATTGATGACAATCTCTATGGACTAATGGTTGCCTTGAGTTATATTTGAAGGGTTTGTCCATAGGCTTTGCTTGTAGACCATTTGTTGGTCTCAAGGTGATTTGAAGAAGAATATGTGTTGACCAAGGTTATTCATGGAGTTATCCAAAGATTGGTCATGTAAGAGATGAGCCTATTGCAAGCATGTCTTGAAGAAGGAGATTGTGTGAACATTCATGTTTACCTTCAAGACATCATCCTAATGAAGAGAGTTGGAAAGATTCAAGGTTGATCAAGACTAAATATGAAGAGTGATTCGAGTTGATCAACACACAAAGCGTAGAAGATGTACCGAGTGGGATCAAGTGATCTCACGGTATGGTAAGCATTGTCCATTACGCTTTGTGTACTAACCCATGTTCTATGCAAGAGTTCTTTGTGGGGTTAGGTTTGTTTCCATGGGCGTGCATCAAAAGGAAGATATCACACAACCCATGGAGGATGACATCAAGTGGTGATCGTCATCAAGATTGCGGTGTGCAAGTTCAAGTGGAGCATCACGAAGAGATCACATGCTTGAAGCTTGCTGTCCATTGTGGTGACAATGGACTTGTGAAGATGTGCCGAAGAGTGGCTCACCCATAGTGGAGTATGGGGGAGCAATCAACTAGTCTTCATCGAGCCGGCGCAATCAAGAAAGGTGGTCCAACTTGAGGAGGTCAAGATCGTCATCATCTAGCTCAAGTGGACTATGCGCAAGGCAAAGGTTTGCCCTTGATAGGTTTTCTATTTTACCGGTCTCATGGTGGTAGTTGGGAGACCGGGTTTTAGGATCGATAGCCGTACTATCAAGGGGGGCTCTCAAGTGAGTAGCTTTATCGTATCATTCGTAGAGAGCTCAAACCATTGCATCCTTGCATCATCTTTCTTGGTTTGTGTTTGGTGTTTCTCTTTGTGAGTCTTTGAGCTTTTGGTCATCTTCATGACAAGCTCGAGTTCATCGAAAACGGAGTTCATATATGCATCTTCTATGATGTTTTCGATGTTGGAGTTTATGCCGGTTCTTCATTCATAGAGGTTTCTCATCTCTATATGTTAGGCATTTCTCCCCTGCCACTTCTTATTATAACCAGTCGCTGTTTGGATAGTACTCATTGTCTTCTATCCAACAAGCTTGAGTTTGCTCAATTCGGAGCTCATTTGCAGAAGTTATGGCAGTTCTGGTTTTATTTGTATCCTCTGTTTTCTGTGGATTTTCAGTAGCTTGCAAGCGGTAGTACCGCTGGTGCCCACGGTAGTACCGCTTATGCGGTAGTACCGCTGGTACTTCCGTGGCACTACCGCTTGGGGTTTCCCCGAGCGTGCAACTTTCTGTTGCCAGATTGCCATTCACGGTAGTAGAGCGGTAGTAGCACGGTAGTACCGCTCTGGCGGTACTACCGCCCCTACTACCGCTGCCACTACCGCTTGCGGGGTTTCCTTCTGTGCACGTCTCTGTTGCCGTTTTCTGTTAAACGGTAGTAGTGCGGCTGTAGTGCGGTAGTACCGCTCAGAGCGGTAGTACCGCTCTGCTGGGCGGTAGTACCGCTTGGTGCGGTACTTCCGCCCTCCACTACCGCTGCTACTACCGCTTGTTTTTCGCAGAGTGTGCAAGCTTCTGTTGCTCTTTTCGCTTTAGCGGTAGTACCGCTTAGTTGAGCGGTAGTATCGCTTGGTGCGGCACTACCGCTCCAGTCCCGTGTTCTCGCCTGCTGTTTTTGAATTACTACCGCTTAAGCGGTAGTACCGCTCGCAAGAGCGGTAGTACCGCTTGTACGCGTCCAGCACGGGTAACGGTTGGATTTGGGGTGGCCCTATAAAAGGGGTCTTCTTCCCCAACGGTTTTCTTATCCTTTGAGCTCATTTCTCCCCCCATTGTTGACCTTCTTGAGCTTGCCTATCTCTCAATCCCTCCAATGATTCTTGCTCCTTCTTGAGGGAAAAGAGAGAGGAGATCTAGATCCACATTTTCACCAATCACTTTCTCCTCTAAGTGAGGGGAACCCCTTGGATCTAGTTCTTGGAGTTCTTCGTGTTCTTCTTCGTTCTTCCTCACATTTTCCTCCCTAGCATTAGTTGCTTTGGTGGGATTTGGGAGAGGAGGACTTGGGCACTCCGTGTGCCCTTGCCATTGCATTAGTTGCATCGGTTTGAGTTCTCCACGGTGATACGTGGAAGTTAGTAGTTGAGAAGCTTATTACTCTTGGGTGTTTGAGCACCCTTGAGCTTGTTCCTCTTGGGTGCCTTGGCGCCCTAGACGGCTTGGTGGTGCCTCGGAGCCACATTCCATTGTGGTGAAGCTCCGGGCAAGCGTCGGGGTCTCCAATTAGGTTGTGGAGATCACCCCGAGCAATTTGACGGGTACCGGTGACCGCCCCCAAGGGTTGCCAAAGTGTACGGGTTCGGTGACCGCCCTCAAGGGTTGCCATTTGTACGGGTTCGGTGACCGCCCTCAAGGGTCCCTTAGTGGAATCACGGCACCTTGCATTGTGCGAGGGCGTGAGGAGAATACGGTGGCCCTAGTGGCATTGTTGGGGAGCATTGTGCCTCCACACCGCTCTAACGGAGATTAGCATCCGCAAGGGTGTGAACTTCGGGATACATCGTCGTCTCCGCGTGCCTCGGTTATCTCTTACCCGAGCCCTTTACTTATGCACTTTACTTTGTGATAGCCATATTGTTTCTTGTTATATATCTTGCTATCACTTAGTTGTTTATCTTGCTTAGCATAAGTTGTTGGTGCACATAGGTGAGCCTAGTCAATTTAGGTTTTGTGCTTGTCAAATTAACCGCTAGGTTTATTCCGCATTTGTTCAAGCCTAAACCGTAATTATTTTAAAGCGCCTATTCACCCCCCCCCCTCTAGGCGACATCCACGATCTTTCAATTGGTATCAGAGCCTCGTCTCTCATTATTAGGTTTAACCGCCTAGAGAGTAAGGATGTCGACTAGGGGATTAGGATTCTCTGACACTCTTAGTTTCGATGGCACAAATTTTGATGTTTGGGTAATTCGCATGCTTAATCTCTTTAGGGTCATGGACCCATGTTTAGAGCGAATTGTAGATATGGGTTTTTCTCCTCCAAAGGATTCTCAAAGATTATCTATAGAGGATGATAAAAACTCTTATCTCAATGCTCAAGCTTCTAATGTGCTTTTTGATGCTTTGAGCAATGTAGTTATATTTCAACTCATGCCGTTTCGGGATGCTCATGAGTTGTGGACAAAGCTTCAAGACAAATATGGTGTGTCCAAGATTTGTGGAGATGATTGGTCTCCCTCCACCTCCGGTCGTATTGCTTTCTCAACTTCATCTACTTCACCTACATGTGGTTTGCCACAAGGTAATGATATGGTGAGTAGTGTTGGTCATTGCAATGATGATAGTGGGCTTATTATTGATGATCCTTCATCACTACCTTATTGCAATGCTCCATCTTTGGACTTTAACTCTTCGAGCACTCTAAATGCTTCACATGCTCATGTTGATAGTCCTTGCATATCATGTAGAAATTACTTGTCTAAATCTCATGATGATATGCTTGCTATGTCTTGTTGCCATGATAAAAATGCTTGTATTTCCTCTAGTTGTTGTGCTAACAATGTAGAGGAAACCCAACACATCATGGAACAAGATGTGGTCTTGAATGGTGCCTCAAGGGATCCTACATCATCATCTATTGCTTTTTGCCTTATGGCTAAGGCTTCAAAGGTATCTCCTCCTTTGAACCCCAATATGTCTCTTGATGATGATGTTGATGCTAATGAGGATGAGGATAATGATGAAGAGAATGATAATGTTGCTTCCTTAAAAATTAAGGGAGAAATGATTTTTAAAGCTCTTCATAAGAATAAAATTGCTCGTTCCAACTTCATGGAAATTATGACTATTGCCATTGAGGGCAAGAAATATATGGAGGAGTTGGAATCTCATCTCGAGGAGCATGAGGCCACCATTGAGAAAATGGAAGGTCATGAGCGTGATTACGCTAATGAGATTGCGGAGCTATCTCAAGCTCTTGAACTTGAACAAACCACCAAGGAATCTCTTGAGGAGACCTTTGCTCTAGAATTATCTAGATTAAAGGAATCCCATGATAGAGCTCTCGAGGTGGCAAATGATTTTAGAACTAAAAATGATAAGCTTGAATTTGTGCATGCTAAACTCCTTAAGGACTTTGAGCACCTCGAAAATGGCTCAAGGGTCGTTAAGAGTTCGCTCATTGAACTCACCGAGTCTCATGTTCAACTTCAAGCTTCATATGCTAAAGAGCTTGCCAAATTGTCTTCTCCTCTTGTTGTTAATGATGATGCTTGTGCTACTAACTATATTTCTTGTGAAGCATCCATATTGAAGGAGAATGTTGAGCTAAGGGCTCAACTTGAGTTGCTATCTAGCAATTATGGAAAATTGGAAGAAAGTCATGAAAAGCTCTCGAGCTCTCATGGTGATCTTCTAGTATCCCATGATGTGCTAAAGATAGTTCATGAGGCTTGTACTACTAAGGTAACATCTAGTGAGCCTCATGTGGACCTTAGCACTACATCTAGTAAAAATGCTTTATTAACATGTGCTAGTCCTCGTAATTCTTCTATGCATAACATTGGTACATCTTGTGATGAATTACTTTCCTTGCCTTGTTGCTCTAACAATGATGCTTATACTTCCTCTAGTACTTGTGTTGATACTAACCATGTAGAGGAAATCAAAGAGCTCAAGGCCCAAGTCACTTCTTTGAAGAAAAACTTGGAAAAGAGTCATGAAGGGAAGTCCACACTCAAGAATATTTTGAGTGTGCAAAAATCCCCCAATGACAAAGGTGGACTTGGATTCAACTCCAATAAGAAGAAGAAGTCCAAGAGCAACAATAAGAAGGGCCAAGAACAAGTCAAGAATTCGGCCAAGATTGTTTGCTTCAAGTGCAAGATAGAAGGGCACCATGTTAGATCTTTCCCATTGAAGAAGAAGCCCCATAGTGACAAGCAACAAGGGAAGCGGGCACAAGTTCAATCCCATGCCCAACGTCAAGTTGAAGAAAGGCCACTTCCCAAGAAGACCCAAGTCAACGCTCCTCAAGTTGAGAAATCAATTGAGAAGAAAGTAAAGGGTAAATGTTGCTACTTATGTCGAAAGAAGGGTCACTTTGCTTCTTCATGCACGAATGGTACCTTATCCAACCCTATTTTAATTGATGATGTTTATTCTCTTCGGAAGGATAAGGTTGGCAATGTGTTTGCCAAATTTTTTGGTACTCAATGTGGTGTCAAGAAAAGAACCATTTGGGTTGCCAAGCCTATTGTGACTAACCTCTTAGGACCCAACTTGGTTGGGGACCAACAAGCTCAAACTTGATCAATAGGTGGTGTTGGAGGGCATTGGAGACTTGGCCATCTTATGAAGAATTAAGGGGACTTCACCATTCATATTGTCTCAAGCCAAGTCATTGGATTTTCAAGTTTCCATCTTATATCCAATGTGCCTCCTTGCGGTAACTTGTACTTAAATTATTTACATTGAAAGTTACATGCCCCTTTGCATGTTTGTGGTTTTGTACCTTGCATGTGTTTGTATATGGTGTGCCTTCGGCTTGCTTATCTTGAGTAATCAAGTATGGGATGTTGGTTTGCACATCATGTACGTGTGAGTGTTGTGTTGAGCCTTGTTTGCTTCTTGTTCATATCTTTGTTGGCTCTTGTGAGAGATTAATGGAACATCCCATTTTGGGGGAGTGATGTGCTTTGTGCACTTCACGATCCTATAAATGTGTGTACATGAGGAATACTACCTAGTATTGATATTACAAGTATATCTAGTCTCTATGTGGTATGTCTTCTCATGAGAAATTCAAATTCTAAATAGTCCATTAATTATCTCGTGTTGTATCCTCTTGTTGCCTCTTGTTTGGTTGTCATTGGTATCACATTATGGGGGAGTAATATGCTTTGTGCATATTACAAGCCTAGAAAATGTGTACATTTGAGGGATTGTCACTTAGAGTTGATATAGTAAATTATCTTGTTCCTAGGTGGCATGTTAGCTCTACAAGTTGCAATTTATTTATGTGTTTGGTGTGAAGATGATGTTGGCTTTCTTTACAATCTACCACCGGAAATTCATTCCAAATACTTCTTGTACTTGTACAATTGGTATTCTTGTATGTGGTAGAAATTGTTAAATCATCTTCACATTGGCTTGTGCTTATTTGCTTTATCTCTTGCCAAGGATCGTGTCAACTCCCATTGTCTTCCATACCACTTGTGGATCTTGTTATTTTCTTGATCTTGTCTAGTGTTTTTCTAGATTTAGTGAAAGTGGTGATCCCATCTTGTGCATTTTGTATTCAAATGCAAATTCTCTATAATGCACAATGCTTGGGGGAGCTATCCTATTTTCTTTAGAACACTCATCTTGTGATCCTTATCAAGTGTGTGTTGGTGGAAGGCATACCGTTTCTTTTTGGTACTTTGTGCCATCATGAAACTTTGTAGAGGGATTGGTTTGTTTGGAACCATCCTCTCTCTTGGGAGTTCGATATCTTTTTATTGTTGTGTTTCTTTGGTATCTCATTCCTTGATGTATCTTTTATTTGGTATCCTTCAAGTGATTATTTCTTCATTTGGTATCTTATTTTCACTTGGTATTTTTTTTTCAATTGGTATCTTATCAATCATGTGTTGTTTTGATTCGGTTTCAATTGGTATCTCTTCTCATGTGTTGTGGAGTGTTGAAATCAACCATGTGTTGATTTCAATTTGTCTTGAATCATGTGTTGATTTGGTTCTTTGATATAATTTGGACAACCTTATGTTGCGTCACTCTTTCGTGTGCCTTCTTGGTTTACTTGGTGTTTTGTCCAAATTGTATCTCCCTTTGGTTCTTAGAAATCTTAAGCATGCATATTTACTTTATGTATTTCCTTTGGCATGCTTTCTTTCTTTGACCCAATATATGGGGGAAACTCCACCAAGTCTCAAGTTGGATGAGATGTGCATGAAATTCAATTTCATTTCTATATGCACATATTTATGTGGAGTTTGTCCTATGTATTGTGGGTTCTCTAACTCTTTGGTCCCAATGAGTTTGGGCACCATTTTGTTTGTGATGTTGTTCTAGGAACAATTGGAGATGCATTGGATGCTCGGCTCACTGTCAAGGAAGGTGTTATCACCATGTGCTTATTGGAGTCAAGCTAGGATGATCAACGAACTACTTTCTACTACCTTCAATTGGTATCTTCTACATCATTCCAATGCTATCTCGGTAACAAGTATCAACTTCATGCATACATTTATTACATTCAACCTTGTGTAGGTTGCATCATGGCATGATTTTCTTGATCCGTTCTAGTGATACTTGTTTCCTTTCTCAAAGCATCCCAACAATGATCTCTTCTTGCGAGTTGTGATGTCTTTGATGTTGTGTAGTTGGAATTCATTGATATACAATAAGACAATATTAAGCCATGTGCTATGCTTTCAAGCAAAGATCTTATTGGTATATTTATGACTTCCTTTTGGATATCTTGTTCCTTCGTGCTGTAACTATTTCGTGTGTATATCCTTCTTTGTGGATTGATATCATCATGATTTTCATCTACCTAGAACCTTATACACTTGAGAGAAATTACATCTCTAGATGATATCCTTTCTTTCATGACCACCTTGTCTTTCTTGTATTATTTCTTTGGTGGCTCCGTGAAATCGTTTGCCTTGAGTGCGGATCTTATATCGTTGCATCTTGTTGCACTCTTTTGTGGTGAAGATTGTTTTCCTCATGCTTGTCTTGACGAGGCTTTCGCCATGTCAATTGGTATCCCTCCTCTTGACAAAGCTATCTTTCTCTATCTTCACCGTGGGTTGTCACAAGCTGTGTTGTTTTTGCGCATTTTAGTGAGCTTGTGAACCCATTTGCTTGTTGTGTGTGGGAAGGACGTGTCTTGCACCTTGTATCTCATTTATTAAAGACTATGTTGATGCTTAATGCTCATCCTTATATTAGTCTTCTCAAGTGCTTTGCCATGACTCACACACATCGTTTTGGTTGAGCCTATTCCTAAGTTGCCTCTCTTTCATGTTGCTCAACCATGTGTTTGTTGCAAGTGCTAGGCTTAGTTTCCCATATGCTCACTTGCACTTGTTGTGAGTTTCTATTGATTTTGGGGGAGTGATGATCCTATTTTGTGCACGTTGTATCCAAATACAAAACTAAATAATGCACAAATCATGGGGAGCTTCTCTATGTTCTTTAGAACACTCCTATGCTCATATCATAATATCTGTTGTTCGTGTGGCTCGTCGGATCATTTGATTGATTGGTCCAATTGGTATCCTTCAATTGGTTTCTATCAATTGGTATCGGATCATTTGATTGATTGGTCCTTTTGGTATCCTTAGATTGCTTGCTTCTCTCTTTGGTATGTCTTTGTGCCATATCATCCTTTTTGCAATCTTTGGATCCTCAATATAGTTTGTCTTCCTCCAACTATTCATCATTGGGTATGTGTATTGTACTCCACTCATATTTTGAGAAATACACAATTTATGGAGGAACACATATTATGTTGGCCTTCTAAGCTTTTCGCCCATTTTGGCAATCGATGCCAATGGGGGAGAAGTTTAGAGAGTTTTGTGGAGAAGTTTAGAGAGCTAAGAGTTTTGTGGAGAAGTTTAGAGAGCTATCTCTTCATGTTTGCTTTGGTTTTGTTCCTAAGCATTTGCATCACATGCTCTTGCATTATTAGTTGTTTCTTTGCATGGTGATGCTTAATTCCTTATATAAACTCTCTTGAAAGTGATTGTCATCAATTACCAAAATGGGGGAGATTGAAAGAACATGTGCTGCCCCCATGTTTGGTTTTGGTAATTGATGACAATCTCTATGGACTAATGGTTGCCTTGAGTTATATTTGAAGGGTTTGTCCATAGGCTTTGCTTGTAGACCATTTGTTGGTCTCAAGGTGATTTGAAGAAGAATATGTGTTGACCAAGGTTATTCATGGAGTTATCCAAAGATTGGTCATGTAAGAGATGAGCCTATTGCAAGCATGTCTTGAAGAAGGAGATTGTGTGAACATTCATGTTTACCTTCAAGACATCATCCTAATGAAGAGAGTTGGAAAGATTCAAGGTTGATCAAGACTAAATATGAAGAGTGATTCGAGTTGATCAACACACAAAGCGTAGAAGATGTACCGAGTGGGATCAAGTGATCTCACGGTATGGTAAGCATTGTCCATTACGCTTTGTGTACTAACCCATGTTCTATGCAAGAGTTCTTTGTGGGGTTAGGTTTGTTTCCATGGGCGTGCATCAAAAGGAAGATATCACACAACCCATGGAGGATGACATCAAGTGGTGATCGTCATCAAGATTGCGGTGTGCAAGTTCAAGTGGAGCATCACGAAGAGATCACATGCTTGAAGCTTGCTGTCCATTGTGGTGACAATGGACTTGTGAAGATGTGCCGAAGAGTGGCTCACCCATAGTGGAGTATGGGGGAGCAATCAACTAGTCTTCATCGAGCCGGCGCAATCAAGAAAGGTGGTCCAACTTGAGGAGGTCAAGATCGTCATCATCTAGCTCAAGTGGACTATGCGCAAGGCAAAGGTTTGCCCTTGATAGGTTTTCTATTTTACCGGTCTCATGGTGGTAGTTGGGAGACCGGGTTTTAGGATCGATAGCCGTACTATCAAGGGGGGCTCTCAAGTGAGTAGCTTTATCGTATCATTCGTAGAGAGCTCAAACCATTGCATCCTTGCATCATCTTTCTTGGTTTGTGTTTGGTGTTTCTCTTTGTGAGTCTTTGAGCTTTTGGTCATCTTCATGACAAGCTCGAGTTCATCGAAAACGGAGTTCATATATGCATCTTCTATGATGTTTTCGATGTTGGAGTTTATGCCGGTTCTTCATTCATAGAGGTTTCTCATCTCTATATGTTAGGCATTTCTCCCCTGCCACTTCTTATTATAACCAGTCGCTGTTTGGATAGTACTCATTGTCTTCTATCCAACAAGCTTGAGTTTGCTCAATTCGGAGCTCATTTGCAGAAGTTATGGCAGTTCTGGTTTTATTTGTATCCTCTGTTTTCTGTGGATTTTCAGTAGCTTGCAAGCGGTAGTACCGCTGGTGCCCACGGTAGTACCGCTTATGCGGTAGTACCGCTGGTACTTCCGTGGCACTACCGCTTGGGGTTTCCCCGAGCGTGCAACTTTCTGTTGCCAGATTGCCATTCACGGTAGTAGAGCGGTAGTAGCACGGTAGTACCGCTCTGGCGGTACTACCGCCCCTACTACCGCTGCCACTACCGCTTGCGGGGTTTCCTTCTGTGCACGTCTCTGTTGCCGTTTTCTGTTAAACGGTAGTAGTGCGGCTGTAGTGCGGTAGTACCGCTCAGAGCGGTAGTACCGCTCTGCTGGGCGGTAGTACCGCTTGGTGCGGTACTTCCGCCCTCCACTACCGCTGCTACTACCGCTTGTTTTTCGCAGAGTGTGCAAGCTTCTGTTGCTCTTTTCGCTTTAGCGGTAGTACCGCTTAGTTGAGCGGTAGTATCGCTTGGTGCGGCACTACCGCTCCAGTCCCGTGTTCTCGCCTGCTGTTTTTGAATTACTACCGCTTAAGCGGTAGTACCGCTCGCAAGAGCGGTAGTACCGCTTGTACGCGTCCAGCACGGGTAACGGTTGGATTTGGGGTGGCCCTATAAAAGGGGTCTTCTTCCCCAACGGTTTTCTTATCCTTTGAGCTCATTTCTCCCCCCATTGTTGACCTTCTTGAGCTTGCCTATCTCTCAATCCCTCCAATGATTCTTGCTCCTTCTTGAGGGAAAAGAGAGAGGAGATCTAGATCCACATTTTCACCAATCACTTTCTCCTCTAAGTGAGGGGAACCCCTTGGATCTAGTTCTTGGAGTTCTTCGTGTTCTTCTTCGTTCTTCCTCACATTTTCCTCCCTAGCATTAGTTGCTTTGGTGGGATTTGGGAGAGGAGGACTTGGGCACTCCGTGTGCCCTTGCCATTGCATTAGTTGCATCGGTTTGAGTTCTCCACGGTGATACGTGGAAGTTAGTAGTTGAGAAGCTTATTACTCTTGGGTGTTTGAGCACCCTTGAGCTTGTTCCTCTTGGGTGCCTTGGCGCCCTAGACGGCTTGGTGGTGCCTCGGAGCCACATTCCATTGTGGTGAAGCTCCGGGCAAGCGTCGGGGTCTCCAATTAGGTTGTGGAGATCACCCCGAGCAATTTGACGGGTACCGGTGACCGCCCCCAAGGGTTGCCAAAGTGTACGGGTTCGGTGACCGCCCTCAAGGGTTGCCATTTGTACGGGTTCGGTGACCGCCCTCAAGGGTCCCTTAGTGGAATCACGGCACCTTGCATTGTGCGAGGGCGTGAGGAGAATACGGTGGCCCTAGTGGCATTGTTGGGGAGCATTGTGCCTCCACACCGCTCTAACGGAGATTAGCATCCGCAAGGGTGTGAACTTCGGGATACATCGTCGTCTCCGCGTGCCTCGGTTATCTCTTACCCGAGCCCTTTACTTATGCACTTTACTTTGTGATAGCCATATTGTTTCTTGTTATATATCTTGCTATCACTTAGTTGTTTATCTTGCTTAGCATAAGTTGTTGGTGCACATAGGTGAGCCTAGTCAATTTAGGTTTTGTGCTTGTCAAATTAACCGCTAGGTTTATTCCGCATTTGTTCAAGCCTAAACCGTAATTATTTTAAAGCGCCTATTCACCCCCCCCCCCCCTCTAGGCGACATCCACGATCTTTCAATTGGTATCAGAGCCTCGTCTCTCATTATTAGGTTTAACCGCCTAGAGAGTAAGGATGTCGACTAGGGGATTAGGATTCTCTGACACTCTTAGTTTCGATGGCACAAATTTTGATGTTTGGGTAATTCGCATGCTTAATCTCTTTAGGGTCATGGACCCATGTTTAGAGCGAATTGTAGATATGGGTTTTTCTCCTCCAAAGGATTCTCAAAGATTATCTATAGAGGATGATAAAAACTCTTATCTCAATGCTCAAGCTTCTAATGTGCTTTTTGATGCTTTGAGCAATGTAGTTATATTTCAACTCATGCCGTTTCGGGATGCTCATGAGTTGTGGACAAAGCTTCAAGACAAATATGGTGTGTCCAAGATTTGTGGAGATGATTGGTCTCCCTCCACCTCCGGTCGTATTGCTTTCTCAACTTCATCTACTTCACCTACATGTGGTTTGCCACAAGGTAATGATATGGTGAGTAGTGTTGGTCATTGCAATGATGATAGTGGGCTTATTATTGATGATCCTTCATCACTACCTTATTGCAATGCTCCATCTTTGGACTTTAACTCTTCGAGCACTCTAAATGCTTCACATGCTCATGTTGATAGTCCTTGCATATCATGTAGAAATTACTTGTCTAAATCTCATGATGATATGCTTGCTATGTCTTGTTGCCATGATAAAAATGCTTGTATTTCCTCTAGTTGTTGTGCTAACAATGTAGAGGAAACCCAACACATCATGGAACAAGATGTGGTCTTGAATGGTGCCTCAAGGGATCCTACATCATCATCTATTGCTTTTTGCCTTATGGCTAAGGCTTCAAAGGTATCTCCTCCTTTGAACCCCAATATGTCTCTTGATGATGATGTTGATGCTAATGAGGATGAGGATAATGATGAAGAGAATGATAATGTTGCTTCCTTAAAAATTAAGGGAGAAATGATTTTTAAAGCTCTTCATAAGAATAAAATTGCTCGTTCCAACTTCATGGAAATTATGACTATTGCCATTGAGGGCAAGAAATATATGGAGGAGTTGGAATCTCATCTCGAGGAGCATGAGGCCACCATTGAGAAAATGGAAGGTCATGAGCGTGATTACGCTAATGAGATTGCGGAGCTATCTCAAGCTCTTGAACTTGAACAAACCACCAAGGAATCTCTTGAGGAGACCTTTGCTCTAGAATTATCTAGATTAAAGGAATCCCATGATAGAGCTCTCGAGGTGGCAAATGATTTTAGAACTAAAAATGATAAGCTTGAATTTGTGCATGCTAAACTCCTTAAGGACTTTGAGCACCTCGAAAATGGCTCAAGGGTCGTTAAGAGTTCGCTCATTGAACTCACCGAGTCTCATGTTCAACTTCAAGCTTCATATGCTAAAGAGCTTGCCAAATTGTCTTCTCCTCTTGTTGTTAATGATGATGCTTGTGCTACTAACTATATTTCTTGTGAAGCATCCATATTGAAGGAGAATGTTGAGCTAAGGGCTCAACTTGAGTTGCTATCTAGCAATTATGGAAAATTGGAAGAAAGTCATGAAAAGCTCTCGAGCTCTCATGGTGATCTTCTAGTATCCCATGATGTGCTAAAGATAGTTCATGAGGCTTGTACTACTAAGGTAACATCTAGTGAGCCTCATGTGGACCTTAGCACTACATCTAGTAAAAATGCTTTATTAACATGTGCTAGTCCTCGTAATTCTTCTATGCATAACATTGGTACATCTTGTGATGAATTACTTTCCTTGCCTTGTTGCTCTAACAATGATGCTTATACTTCCTCTAGTACTTGTGTTGATACTAACCATGTAGAGGAAATCAAAGAGCTCAAGGCCCAAGTCACTTCTTTGAAGAAAAACTTGGAAAAGAGTCATGAAGGGAAGTCCACACTCAAGAATATTTTGAGTGTGCAAAAATCCCCCAATGACAAAGGTGGACTTGGATTCAACTCCAATAAGAAGAAGAAGTCCAAGAGCAACAATAAGAAGGGCCAAGAACAAGTCAAGAATTCGGCCAAGATTGTTTGCTTCAAGTGCAAGATAGAAGGGCACCATGTTAGATCTTTCCCATTGAAGAAGAAGCCCCATAGTGACAAGCAACAAGGGAAGCGGGCACAAGTTCAATCCCATGCCCAACGTCAAGTTGAAGAAAGGCCACTTCCCAAGAAGACCCAAGTCAACGCTCCTCAAGTTGAGAAATCAATTGAGAAGAAAGTAAAGGGTAAATGTTGCTACTTATGTCGAAAGAAGGGTCACTTTGCTTCTTCATGCACGAATGGTACCTTATCCAACCCTATTTTAATTGATGATGTTTATTCTCTTCGGAAGGATAAGGTTGGCAATGTGTTTGCCAAATTTTTTGGTACTCAATGTGGTGTCAAGAAAAGAACCATTTGGGTTGCCAAGCCTATTGTGACTAACCTCTTAGGACCCAACTTGGTTGGGGACCAACAAGCTCAAACTTGATCAATAGGTGGTGTTGGAGGGCATTGGAGACTTGGCCATCTTATGAAGAATTAAGGGGACTTCACCATTCATATTGTCTCAAGCCAAGTCATTGGATTTTCAAGTTTCCATCTTATATCCAATGTGCCTCCTTGCGGTAACTTGTACTTAAATTATTTACATTGAAAGTTACATGCCCCTTTGCATGTTTGTGGTTTTGTACCTTGCATGTGTTTGTATATGGTGTGCCTTCGGCTTGCTTATCTTGAGTAATCAAGTATGGGATGTTGGTTTGCACATCATGTACGTGTGAGTGTTGTGTTGAGCCTTGTTTGCTTCTTGTTCATATCTTTGTTGGCTCTTGTGAGAGATTAATGGAACATCCCATTTTGGGGGAGTGATGTGCTTTGTGCACTTCACGATCCTATAAATGTGTGTACATGAGGAATACTACCTAGTATTGATATTACAAGTATATCTAGTCTCTATGTGGTATGTCTTCTCATGAGAAATTCAAATTCTAAATAGTCCATTAATTATCTCGTGTTGTATCCTCTTGTTGCCTCTTGTTTGGTTGTCATTGGTATCACATTATGGGGGAGTAATATGCTTTGTGCATATTACAAGCCTAGAAAATGTGTACATTTGAGGGATTGTCACTTAGAGTTGATATAGTAAATTATCTTGTTCCTAGGTGGCATGTTAGCTCTACAAGTTGCAATTTATTTATGTGTTTGGTGTGAAGATGATGTTGGCTTTCTTTACAATCTACCACCGGAAATTCATTCCAAATACTTCTTGTACTTGTACAATTGGTATTCTTGTATGTGGTAGAAATTGTTAAATCATCTTCACATTGGCTTGTGCTTATTTGCTTTATCTCTTGCCAAGGATCGTGTCAACTCCCATTGTCTTCCATACCACTTGTGGATCTTGTTATTTTCTTGATCTTGTCTAGTGTTTTTCTAGATTTAGTGAAAGTGGTGATCCCATCTTGTGCATTTTGTATTCAAATGCAAATTCTCTATAATGCACAATGCTTGGGGGAGCTATCCTATTTTCTTTAGAACACTCATCTTGTGATCCTTATCAAGTGTGTGTTGGTGGAAGGCATACCGTTTCTTTTTGGTACTTTGTGCCATCATGAAACTTTGTAGAGGGATTGGTTTGTTTGGAACCATCCTCTCTCTTGGGAGTTCGATATCTTTTTATTGTTGTGTTTCTTTGGTATCTCATTCCTTGATGTATCTTTTATTTGGTATCCTTCAAGTGATTATTTCTTCATTTGGTATCTTATTTTCACTTGGTATTTTTTTTTCAATTGGTATCTTATCAATCATGTGTTGTTTTGATTCGGTTTCAATTGGTATCTCTTCTCATGTGTTGTGGAGTGTTGAAATCAACCATGTGTTGATTTCAATTTGTCTTGAATCATGTGTTGATTTGGTTCTTTGATATAATTTGGACAACCTTATGTTGCGTCACTCTTTCGTGTGCCTTCTTGGTTTACTTGGTGTTTTGTCCAAATTGTATCTCCCTTTGGTTCTTAGAAATCTTAAGCATGCATATTTACTTTATGTATTTCCTTTGGCATGCTTTCTTTCTTTGACCCAATATATGGGGGAAACTCCACCAAGTCTCAAGTTGGATGAGATGTGCATGAAATTCAATTTCATTTCTATATGCACATATTTATGTGGAGTTTGTCCTATGTATTGTGGGTTCTCTAACTCTTTGGTCCCAATGAGTTTGGGCACCATTTTGTTTGTGATGTTGTTCTAGGAACAATTGGAGATGCATTGGATGCTCGGCTCACTGTCAAGGAAGGTGTTATCACCATGTGCTTATTGGAGTCAAGCTAGGATGATCAACGAACTACTTTCTACTACCTTCAATTGGTATCTTCTACATCATTCCAATGCTATCTCGGTAACAAGTATCAACTTCATGCATACATTTATTACATTCAACCTTGTGTAGGTTGCATCATGGCATGATTTTCTTGATCCGTTCTAGTGATACTTGTTTCCTTTCTCAAAGCATCCCAACAATGATCTCTTCTTGCGAGTTGTGATGTCTTTGATGTTGTGTAGTTGGAATTCATTGATATACAATAAGACAATATTAAGCCATGTGCTATGCTTTCAAGCAAAGATCTTATTGGTATATTTATGACTTCCTTTTGGATATCTTGTTCCTTCGTGCTGTAACTATTTCGTGTGTATATCCTTCTTTGTGGATTGATATCATCATGATTTTCATCTACCTAGAACCTTATACACTTGAGAGAAATTACATCTCTAGATGATATCCTTTCTTTCATGACCACCTTGTCTTTCTTGTATTATTTCTTTGGTGGCTCCGTGAAATCGTTTGCCTTGAGTGCGGATCTTATATCGTTGCATCTTGTTGCACTCTTTTGTGGTGAAGATTGTTTTCCTCATGCTTGTCTTGACGAGGCTTTCGCCATGTCAATTGGTATCCCTCCTCTTGACAAAGCTATCTTTCTCTATCTTCACCGTGGGTTGTCACAAGCTGTGTTGTTTTTGCGCATTTTAGTGAGCTTGTGAACCCATTTGCTTGTTGTGTGTGGGAAGGACGTGTCTTGCACCTTGTATCTCATTTATTAAAGACTATGTTGATGCTTAATGCTCATCCTTATATTAGTCTTCTCAAGTGCTTTGCCATGACTCACACACATCGTTTTGGTTGAGCCTATTCCTAAGTTGCCTCTCTTTCATGTTGCTCAACCATGTGTTTGTTGCAAGTGCTAGGCTTAGTTTCCCATATGCTCACTTGCACTTGTTGTGAGTTTCTATTGATTTTGGGGGAGTGATGATCCTATTTTGTGCACGTTGTATCCAAATACAAAACTAAATAATGCACAAATCATGGGGAGCTTCTCTATGTTCTTTAGAACACTCCTATGCTCATATCATAATATCTGTTGTTCGTGTGGCTCGTCGGATCATTTGATTGATTGGTCCAATTGGTATCCTTCAATTGGTTTCTATCAATTGGTATCGGATCATTTGATTGATTGGTCCTTTTGGTATCCTTAGATTGCTTGCTTCTCTCTTTGGTATGTCTTTGTGCCATATCATCCTTTTTGCAATCTTTGGATCCTCAATATAGTTTGTCTTCCTCCAACTATTCATCATTGGGTATGTGTATTGTACTCCACTCATATTTTGAGAAATACACAATTTATGGAGGAACACATATTATGTTGGCCTTCTAAGCTTTTCGCCCATTTTGGCAATCGATGCCAATGGGGGAGAAGTTTAGAGAGTTTTGTGGAGAAGTTTAGAGAGCTAAGAGTTTTGTGGAGAAGTTTAGAGAGCTATCTCTTCATGTTTGCTTTGGTTTTGTTCCTAAGCATTTGCATCACATGCTCTTGCATTATTAGTTGTTTCTTTGCATGGTGATGCTTAATTCCTTATATAAACTCTCTTGAAAGTGATTGTCATCAATTACCAAAATGGGGGAGATTGAAAGAACATGTGCTGCCCCCATGTTTGGTTTTGGTAATTGATGACAATCTCTATGGACTAATGGTTGCCTTGAGTTATATTTGAAGGGTTTGTCCATAGGCTTTGCTTGTAGACCATTTGTTGGTCTCAAGGTGATTTGAAGAAGAATATGTGTTGACCAAGGTTATTCATGGAGTTATCCAAAGATTGGTCATGTAAGAGATGAGCCTATTGCAAGCATGTCTTGAAGAAGGAGATTGTGTGAACATTCATGTTTACCTTCAAGACATCATCCTAATGAAGAGAGTTGGAAAGATTCAAGGTTGATCAAGACTAAATATGAAGAGTGATTCGAGTTGATCAACACACAAAGCGTAGAAGATGTACCGAGTGGGATCAAGTGATCTCACGGTATGGTAAGCATTGTCCATTACGCTTTGTGTACTAACCCATGTTCTATGCAAGAGTTCTTTGTGGGGTTAGGTTTGTTTCCATGGGCGTGCATCAAAAGGAAGATATCACACAACCCATGGAGGATGACATCAAGTGGTGATCGTCATCAAGATTGCGGTGTGCAAGTTCAAGTGGAGCATCACGAAGAGATCACATGCTTGAAGCTTGCTGTCCATTGTGGTGACAATGGACTTGTGAAGATGTGCCGAAGAGTGGCTCACCCATAGTGGAGTATGGGGGAGCAATCAACTAGTCTTCATCGAGCCGGCGCAATCAAGAAAGGTGGTCCAACTTGAGGAGGTCAAGATCGTCATCATCTAGCTCAAGTGGACTATGCGCAAGGCAAAGGTTTGCCCTTGATAGGTTTTCTATTTTACCGGTCTCATGGTGGTAGTTGGGAGACCGGGTTTTAGGATCGATAGCCGTACTATCAAGGGGGGCTCTCAAGTGAGTAGCTTTATCGTATCATTCGTAGAGAGCTCAAACCATTGCATCCTTGCATCATCTTTCTTGGTTTGTGTTTGGTGTTTCTCTTTGTGAGTCTTTGAGCTTTTGGTCATCTTCATGACAAGCTCGAGTTCATCGAAAACGGAGTTCATATATGCATCTTCTATGATGTTTTCGATGTTGGAGTTTATGCCGGTTCTTCATTCATAGAGGTTTCTCATCTCTATATGTTAGGCATTTCTCCCCTGCCACTTCTTATTATAACCAGTCGCTGTTTGGATAGTACTCATTGTCTTCTATCCAACAAGCTTGAGTTTGCTCAATTCGGAGCTCATTTGCAGAAGTTATGGCAGTTCTGGTTTTATTTGTATCCTCTGTTTTCTGTGGATTTTCAGTAGCTTGCAAGCGGTAGTACCGCTGGTGCCCACGGTAGTACCGCTTATGCGGTAGTACCGCTGGTACTTCCGTGGCACTACCGCTTGGGGTTTCCCCGAGCGTGCAACTTTCTGTTGCCAGATTGCCATTCACGGTAGTAGAGCGGTAGTAGCACGGTAGTACCGCTCTGGCGGTACTACCGCCCCTACTACCGCTGCCACTACCGCTTGCGGGGTTTCCTTCTGTGCACGTCTCTGTTGCCGTTTTCTGTTAAACGGTAGTAGTGCGGCTGTAGTGCGGTAGTACCGCTCAGAGCGGTAGTACCGCTCTGCTGGGCGGTAGTACCGCTTGGTGCGGTACTTCCGCCCTCCACTACCGCTGCTACTACCGCTTGTTTTTCGCAGAGTGTGCAAGCTTCTGTTGCTCTTTTCGCTTTAGCGGTAGTACCGCTTAGTTGAGCGGTAGTATCGCTTGGTGCGGCACTACCGCTCCAGTCCCGTGTTCTCGCCTGCTGTTTTTGAATTACTACCGCTTAAGCGGTAGTACCGCTCGCAAGAGCGGTAGTACCGCTTGTACGCGTCCAGCACGGGTAACGGTTGGATTTGGGGTGGCCCTATAAAAGGGGTCTTCTTCCCCAACGGTTTTCTTATCCTTTGAGCTCATTTCTCCCCCCATTGTTGACCTTCTTGAGCTTGCCTATCTCTCAATCCCTCCAATGATTCTTGCTCCTTCTTGAGGGAAAAGAGAGAGGAGATCTAGATCCACATTTTCACCAATCACTTTCTCCTCTAAGTGAGGGGAACCCCTTGGATCTAGTTCTTGGAGTTCTTCGTGTTCTTCTTCGTTCTTCCTCACATTTTCCTCCCTAGCATTAGTTGCTTTGGTGGGATTTGGGAGAGGAGGACTTGGGCACTCCGTGTGCCCTTGCCATTGCATTAGTTGCATCGGTTTGAGTTCTCCACGGTGATACGTGGAAGTTAGTAGTTGAGAAGCTTATTACTCTTGGGTGTTTGAGCACCCTTGAGCTTGTTCCTCTTGGGTGCCTTGGCGCCCTAGACGGCTTGGTGGTGCCTCGGAGCCACATTCCATTGTGGTGAAGCTCCGGGCAAGCGTCGGGGTCTCCAATTAGGTTGTGGAGATCACCCCGAGCAATTTGACGGGTACCGGTGACCGCCCCCAAGGGTTGCCAAAGTGTACGGGTTCGGTGACCGCCCTCAAGGGTTGCCATTTGTACGGGTTCGGTGACCGCCCTCAAGGGTCCCTTAGTGGAATCACGGCACCTTGCATTGTGCGAGGGCGTGAGGAGAATACGGTGGCCCTAGTGGCATTGTTGGGGAGCATTGTGCCTCCACACCGCTCTAACGGAGATTAGCATCCGCAAGGGTGTGAACTTCGGGATACATCGTCGTCTCCGCGTGCCTCGGTTATCTCTTACCCGAGCCCTTTACTTATGCACTTTACTTTGTGATAGCCATATTGTTTCTTGTTATATATCTTGCTATCACTTAGTTGTTTATCTTGCTTAGCATAAGTTGTTGGTGCACATAGGTGAGCCTAGTCAATTTAGGTTTTGTGCTTGTCAAATTAACCGCTAGGTTTATTCCGCATTTGTTCAATCCTAAACCGTAATTATTTTAAAGCGCCTATTCACCCCCCCCCCTCTAGGCGACATCCACGATCTTTCAATTGGTATCAGAGCCTCGTCTCTCATTATTAGGTTTAACCGCCTAGAGAGTAAGGATGTCGACTAGGGGATTAGGATTCTCTGACACTCTTAGTTTCGATGGCACAAATTTTGATGTTTGGGTAATTCGCATGCTTAATCTCTTTAGGGTCATGGACCCATGTTTAGAGCGAATTGTAGATATGGGTTTTTCTCCTCCAAAGGATTCTCAAAGATTATCTATAGAGGATGATAAAAACTCTTATCTCAATGCTCAAGCTTCTAATGTGCTTTTTGATGCTTTGAGCAATGTAGTTATATTTCAACTCATGCCGTTTCGGGATGCTCATGAGTTGTGGACAAAGCTTCAAGACAAATATGGTGTGTCCAAGATTTGTGGAGATGATTGGTCTCCCTCCACCTCCGGTCGTATTGCTTTCTCAACTTCATCTACTTCACCTACATGTGGTTTGCCACAAGGTAATGATATGGTGAGTAGTGTTGGTCATTGCAATGATGATAGTGGGCTTATTATTGATGATCCTTCATCACTACCTTATTGCAATGCTCCATCTTTGGACTTTAACTCTTCGAGCACTCTAAATGCTTCACATGCTCATGTTGATAGTCCTTGCATATCATGTAGAAATTACTTGTCTAAATCTCATGATGATATGCTTGCTATGTCTTGTTGCCATGATAAAAATGCTTGTATTTCCTCTAGTTGTTGTGCTAACAATGTAGAGGAAACCCAACACATCATGGAACAAGATGTGGTCTTGAATGGTGCCTCAAGGGATCCTACATCATCATCTATTGCTTTTTGCCTTATGGCTAAGGCTTCAAAGGTATCTCCTCCTTTGAACCCCAATATGTCTCTTGATGATGATGTTGATGCTAATGAGGATGAGGATAATGATGAAGAGAATGATAATGTTGCTTCCTTAAAAATTAAGGGAGAAATGATTTTTAAAGCTCTTCATAAGAATAAAATTGCTCGTTCCAACTTCATGGAAATTATGACTATTGCCATTGAGGGCAAGAAATATATGGAGGAGTTGGAATCTCATCTCGAGGAGCATGAGGCCACCATTGAGAAAATGGAAGGTCATGAGCGTGATTACGCTAATGAGATTGCGGAGCTATCTCAAGCTCTTGAACTTGAACAAACCACCAAGGAATCTCTTGAGGAGACCTTTGCTCTAGAATTATCTAGATTAAAGGAATCCCATGATAGAGCTCTCGAGGTGGCAAATGATTTTAGAACTAAAAATGATAAGCTTGAATTTGTGCATGCTAAACTCCTTAAGGACTTTGAGCACCTCGAAAATGGCTCAAGGGTCGTTAAGAGTTCGCTCATTGAACTCACCGAGTCTCATGTTCAACTTCAAGCTTCATATGCTAAAGAGCTTGCCAAATTGTCTTCTCCTCTTGTTGTTAATGATGATGCTTGTGCTACTAACTATATTTCTTGTGAAGCATCCATATTGAAGGAGAATGTTGAGCTAAGGGCTCAACTTGAGTTGCTATCTAGCAATTATGGAAAATTGGAAGAAAGTCATGAAAAGCTCTCGAGCTCTCATGGTGATCTTCTAGTATCCCATGATGTGCTAAAGATAGTTCATGAGGCTTGTACTACTAAGGTAACATCTAGTGAGCCTCATGTGGACCTTAGCACTACATCTAGTAAAAATGCTTTATTAACATGTGCTAGTCCTCGTAATTCTTCTATGCATAACATTGGTACATCTTGTGATGAATTACTTTCCTTGCCTTGTTGCTCTAACAATGATGCTTATACTTCCTCTAGTACTTGTGTTGATACTAACCATGTAGAGGAAATCAAAGAGCTCAAGGCCCAAGTCACTTCTTTGAAGAAAAACTTGGAAAAGAGTCATGAAGGGAAGTCCACACTCAAGAATATTTTGAGTGTGCAAAAATCCCCCAATGACAAAGGTGGACTTGGATTCAACTCCAATAAGAAGAAGAAGTCCAAGAGCAACAATAAGAAGGGCCAAGAACAAGTCAAGAATTCGGCCAAGATTGTTTGCTTCAAGTGCAAGATAGAAGGGCACCATGTTAGATCTTTCCCATTGAAGAAGAAGCCCCATAGTGACAAGCAACAAGGGAAGCGGGCACAAGTTCAATCCCATGCCCAACGTCAAGTTGAAGAAAGGCCACTTCCCAAGAAGACCCAAGTCAACGCTCCTCAAGTTGAGAAATCAATTGAGAAGAAAGTAAAGGGTAAATGTTGCTACTTATGTCGAAAGAAGGGTCACTTTGCTTCTTCATGCACGAATGGTACCTTATCCAACCCTATTTTAATTGATGATGTTTATTCTCTTCGGAAGGATAAGGTTGGCAATGTGTTTGCCAAATTTTTTGGTACTCAATGTGGTGTCAAGAAAAGAACCATTTGGGTTGCCAAGCCTATTGTGACTAACCTCTTAGGACCCAACTTGGTTGGGGACCAACAAGCTCAAACTTGATCAATAGGTGGTGTTGGAGGGCATTGGAGACTTGGCCATCTTATGAAGAATTAAGGGGACTTCACCATTCATATTGTCTCAAGCCAAGTCATTGGATTTTCAAGTTTCCATCTTATATCCAATGTGCCTCCTTGCGGTAACTTGTACTTAAATTATTTACATTGAAAGTTACATGCCCCTTTGCATGTTTGTGGTTTTGTACCTTGCATGTGTTTGTATATGGTGTGCCTTCGGCTTGCTTATCTTGAGTAATCAAGTATGGGATGTTGGTTTGCACATCATGTACGTGTGAGTGTTGTGTTGAGCCTTGTTTGCTTCTTGTTCATATCTTTGTTGGCTCTTGTGAGAGATTAATGGAACATCCCATTTTGGGGGAGTGATGTGCTTTGTGCACTTCACGATCCTATAAATGTGTGTACATGAGGAATACTACCTAGTATTGATATTACAAGTATATCTAGTCTCTATGTGGTATGTCTTCTCATGAGAAATTCAAATTCTAAATAGTCCATTAATTATCTCGTGTTGTATCCTCTTGTTGCCTCTTGTTTGGTTGTCATTGGTATCACATTATGGGGGAGTAATATGCTTTGTGCATATTACAAGCCTAGAAAATGTGTACATTTGAGGGATTGTCACTTAGAGTTGATATAGTAAATTATCTTGTTCCTAGGTGGCATGTTAGCTCTACAAGTTGCAATTTATTTATGTGTTTGGTGTGAAGATGATGTTGGCTTTCTTTACAATCTACCACCGGAAATTCATTCCAAATACTTCTTGTACTTGTACAATTGGTATTCTTGTATGTGGTAGAAATTGTTAAATCATCTTCACATTGGCTTGTGCTTATTTGCTTTATCTCTTGCCAAGGATCGTGTCAACTCCCATTGTCTTCCATACCACTTGTGGATCTTGTTATTTTCTTGATCTTGTCTAGTGTTTTTCTAGATTTAGTGAAAGTGGTGATCCCATCTTGTGCATTTTGTATTCAAATGCAAATTCTCTATAATGCACAATGCTTGGGGGAGCTATCCTATTTTCTTTAGAACACTCATCTTGTGATCCTTATCAAGTGTGTGTTGGTGGAAGGCATACCGTTTCTTTTTGGTACTTTGTGCCATCATGAAACTTTGTAGAGGGATTGGTTTGTTTGGAACCATCCTCTCTCTTGGGAGTTCGATATCTTTTTATTGTTGTGTTTCTTTGGTATCTCATTCCTTGATGTATCTTTTATTTGGTATCCTTCAAGTGATTATTTCTTCATTTGGTATCTTATTTTCACTTGGTATTTTTTTTTCAATTGGTATCTTATCAATCATGTGTTGTTTTGATTCGGTTTCAATTGGTATCTCTTCTCATGTGTTGTGGAGTGTTGAAATCAACCATGTGTTGATTTCAATTTGTCTTGAATCATGTGTTGATTTGGTTCTTTGATATAATTTGGACAACCTTATGTTGCGTCACTCTTTCGTGTGCCTTCTTGGTTTACTTGGTGTTTTGTCCAAATTGTATCTCCCTTTGGTTCTTAGAAATCTTAAGCATGCATATTTACTTTATGTATTTCCTTTGGCATGCTTTCTTTCTTTGACCCAATATATGGGGGAAACTCCACCAAGTCTCAAGTTGGATGAGATGTGCATGAAATTCAATTTCATTTCTATATGCACATATTTATGTGGAGTTTGTCCTATGTATTGTGGGTTCTCTAACTCTTTGGTCCCAATGAGTTTGGGCACCATTTTGTTTGTGATGTTGTTCTAGGAACAATTGGAGATGCATTGGATGCTCGGCTCACTGTCAAGGAAGGTGTTATCACCATGTGCTTATTGGAGTCAAGCTAGGATGATCAACGAACTACTTTCTACTACCTTCAATTGGTATCTTCTACATCATTCCAATGCTATCTCGGTAACAAGTATCAACTTCATGCATACATTTATTACATTCAACCTTGTGTAGGTTGCATCATGGCATGATTTTCTTGATCCGTTCTAGTGATACTTGTTTCCTTTCTCAAAGCATCCCAACAATGATCTCTTCTTGCGAGTTGTGATGTCTTTGATGTTGTGTAGTTGGAATTCATTGATATACAATAAGACAATATTAAGCCATGTGCTATGCTTTCAAGCAAAGATCTTATTGGTATATTTATGACTTCCTTTTGGATATCTTGTTCCTTCGTGCTGTAACTATTTCGTGTGTATATCCTTCTTTGTGGATTGATATCATCATGATTTTCATCTACCTAGAACCTTATACACTTGAGAGAAATTACATCTCTAGATGATATCCTTTCTTTCATGACCACCTTGTCTTTCTTGTATTATTTCTTTGGTGGCTCCGTGAAATCGTTTGCCTTGAGTGCGGATCTTATATCGTTGCATCTTGTTGCACTCTTTTGTGGTGAAGATTGTTTTCCTCATGCTTGTCTTGACGAGGCTTTCGCCATGTCAATTGGTATCCCTCCTCTTGACAAAGCTATCTTTCTCTATCTTCACCGTGGGTTGTCACAAGCTGTGTTGTTTTTGCGCATTTTAGTGAGCTTGTGAACCCATTTGCTTGTTGTGTGTGGGAAGGACGTGTCTTGCACCTTGTATCTCATTTATTAAAGACTATGTTGATGCTTAATGCTCATCCTTATATTAGTCTTCTCAAGTGCTTTGCCATGACTCACACACATCGTTTTGGTTGAGCCTATTCCTAAGTTGCCTCTCTTTCATGTTGCTCAACCATGTGTTTGTTGCAAGTGCTAGGCTTAGTTTCCCATATGCTCACTTGCACTTGTTGTGAGTTTCTATTGATTTTGGGGGAGTGATGATCCTATTTTGTGCACGTTGTATCCAAATACAAAACTAAATAATGCACAAATCATGGGGAGCTTCTCTATGTTCTTTAGAACACTCCTATGCTCATATCATAATATCTGTTGTTCGTGTGGCTCGTCGGATCATTTGATTGATTGGTCCAATTGGTATCCTTCAATTGGTTTCTATCAATTGGTATCGGATCATTTGATTGATTGGTCCTTTTGGTATCCTTAGATTGCTTGCTTCTCTCTTTGGTATGTCTTTGTGCCATATCATCCTTTTTGCAATCTTTGGATCCTCAATATAGTTTGTCTTCCTCCAACTATTCATCATTGGGTATGTGTATTGTACTCCACTCATATTTTGAGAAATACACAATTTATGGAGGAACACATATTATGTTGGCCTTCTAAGCTTTTCGCCCATTTTGGCAATCGATGCCAATGGGGGAGAAGTTTAGAGAGTTTTGTGGAGAAGTTTAGAGAGCTAAGAGTTTTGTGGAGAAGTTTAGAGAGCTATCTCTTCATGTTTGCTTTGGTTTTGTTCCTAAGCATTTGCATCACATGCTCTTGCATTATTAGTTGTTTCTTTGCATGGTGATGCTTAATTCCTTATATAAACTCTCTTGAAAGTGATTGTCATCAATTACCAAAATGGGGGAGATTGAAAGAACATGTGCTGCCCCCATGTTTGGTTTTGGTAATTGATGACAATCTCTATGGACTAATGGTTGCCTTGAGTTATATTTGAAGGGTTTGTCCATAGGCTTTGCTTGTAGACCATTTGTTGGTCTCAAGGTGATTTGAAGAAGAATATGTGTTGACCAAGGTTATTCATGGAGTTATCCAAAGATTGGTCATGTAAGAGATGAGCCTATTGCAAGCATGTCTTGAAGAAGGAGATTGTGTGAACATTCATGTTTACCTTCAAGACATCATCCTAATGAAGAGAGTTGGAAAGATTCAAGGTTGATCAAGACTAAATATGAAGAGTGATTCGAGTTGATCAACACACAAAGCGTAGAAGATGTACCGAGTGGGATCAAGTGATCTCACGGTATGGTAAGCATTGTCCATTACGCTTTGTGTACTAACCCATGTTCTATGCAAGAGTTCTTTGTGGGGTTAGGTTTGTTTCCATGGGCGTGCATCAAAAGGAAGATATCACACAACCCATGGAGGATGACATCAAGTGGTGATCGTCATCAAGATTGCGGTGTGCAAGTTCAAGTGGAGCATCACGAAGAGATCACATGCTTGAAGCTTGCTGTCCATTGTGGTGACAATGGACTTGTGAAGATGTGCCGAAGAGTGGCTCACCCATAGTGGAGTATGGGGGAGCAATCAACTAGTCTTCATCGAGCCGGCGCAATCAAGAAAGGTGGTCCAACTTGAGGAGGTCAAGATCGTCATCATCTAGCTCAAGTGGACTATGCGCAAGGCAAAGGTTTGCCCTTGATAGGTTTTCTATTTTACCGGTCTCATGGTGGTAGTTGGGAGACCGGGTTTTAGGATCGATAGCCGTACTATCAAGGGGGGCTCTCAAGTGAGTAGCTTTATCGTATCATTCGTAGAGAGCTCAAACCATTGCATCCTTGCATCATCTTTCTTGGTTTGTGTTTGGTGTTTCTCTTTGTGAGTCTTTGAGCTTTTGGTCATCTTCATGACAAGCTCGAGTTCATCGAAAACGGAGTTCATATATGCATCTTCTATGATGTTTTCGATGTTGGAGTTTATGCCGGTTCTTCATTCATAGAGGTTTCTCATCTCTATATGTTAGGCATTTCTCCCCTGCCACTTCTTATTATAACCAGTCGCTGTTTGGATAGTACTCATTGTCTTCTATCCAACAAGCTTGAGTTTGCTCAATTCGGAGCTCATTTGCAGAAGTTATGGCAGTTCTGGTTTTATTTGTATCCTCTGTTTTCTGTGGATTTTCAGTAGCTTGCAAGCGGTAGTACCGCTGGTGCCCACGGTAGTACCGCTTATGCGGTAGTACCGCTGGTACTTCCGTGGCACTACCGCTTGGGGTTTCCCCGAGCGTGCAACTTTCTGTTGCCAGATTGCCATTCACGGTAGTAGAGCGGTAGTAGCACGGTAGTACCGCTCTGGCGGTACTACCGCCCCTACTACCGCTGCCACTACCGCTTGCGGGGTTTCCTTCTGTGCACGTCTCTGTTGCCGTTTTCTGTTAAACGGTAGTAGTGCGGCTGTAGTGCGGTAGTACCGCTCAGAGCGGTAGTACCGCTCTGCTGGGCGGTAGTACCGCTTGGTGCGGTACTTCCGCCCTCCACTACCGCTGCTACTACCGCTTGTTTTTCGCAGAGTGTGCAAGCTTCTGTTGCTCTTTTCGCTTTAGCGGTAGTACCGCTTAGTTGAGCGGTAGTATCGCTTGGTGCGGCACTACCGCTCCAGTCCCGTGTTCTCGCCTGCTGTTTTTGAATTACTACCGCTTAAGCGGTAGTACCGCTCGCAAGAGCGGTAGTACCGCTTGTACGCGTCCAGCACGGGTAACGGTTGGATTTGGGGTGGCCCTATAAAAGGGGTCTTCTTCCCCAACGGTTTTCTTATCCTTTGAGCTCATTTCTCCCCCCATTGTTGACCTTCTTGAGCTTGCCTATCTCTCAATCCCTCCAATGATTCTTGCTCCTTCTTGAGGGAAAAGAGAGAGGAGATCTAGATCCACATTTTCACCAATCACTTTCTCCTCTAAGTGAGGGGAACCCCTTGGATCTAGTTCTTGGAGTTCTTCGTGTTCTTCTTCGTTCTTCCTCACATTTTCCTCCCTAGCATTAGTTGCTTTGGTGGGATTTGGGAGAGGAGGACTTGGGCACTCCGTGTGCCCTTGCCATTGCATTAGTTGCATCGGTTTGAGTTCTCCACGGTGATACGTGGAAGTTAGTAGTTGAGAAGCTTATTACTCTTGGGTGTTTGAGCACCCTTGAGCTTGTTCCTCTTGGGTGCCTTGGCGCCCTAGACGGCTTGGTGGTGCCTCGGAGCCACATTCCATTGTGGTGAAGCTCCGGGCAAGCGTCGGGGTCTCCAATTAGGTTGTGGAGATCACCCCGAGCAATTTGACGGGTACCGGTGACCGCCCCCAAGGGTTGCCAAAGTGTACGGGTTCGGTGACCGCCCTCAAGGGTTGCCATTTGTACGGGTTCGGTGACCGCCCTCAAGGGTCCCTTAGTGGAATCACGGCACCTTGCATTGTGCGAGGGCGTGAGGAGAATACGGTGGCCCTAGTGGCATTGTTGGGGAGCATTGTGCCTCCACACCGCTCTAACGGAGATTAGCATCCGCAAGGGTGTGAACTTCGGGATACATCGTCGTCTCCGCGTGCCTCGGTTATCTCTTACCCGAGCCCTTTACTTATGCACTTTACTTTGTGATAGCCATATTGTTTCTTGTTATATATCTTGCTATCACTTAGTTGTTTATCTTGCTTAGCATAAGTTGTTGGTGCACATAGGTGAGCCTAGTCAATTTAGGTTTTGTGCTTGTCAAATTAACCGCTAGGTTTATTCCGCATTTGTTCAAGCCTAAACCGTAATTATTTTAAAGCGCCTATTCACCCCCCCCCCTCTAGGCGACATCCACGATCTTTCAATGTGTACCTTACTAGTACTCCTAGTAGCACCTGGGTATTGGATACCGGTTCAGTTGCTAAATGTTAGTAACTCGAAATAAAAGCTACGGAATAAACGGAGGCTAGCTAAGGGTGAGGTGACGATGAGTGTTGGAAGTGTTTCCAAGGTTGATGTGATCACCATCGCACGCTCTCTCTACCTTCGGGATTAGTGATGAACCTAAATAAATGTTATTTGGTGTTTGCGTTGAGCATGAACGTGATTAGATCATGTTTATTGCAATACGGTTATTCATTCAAGTTAGAGAATAATGGTTATTCTGTTTACATGAATAATACCTTCAATGGTCATGCACCCAATGAGAATGGTTTATTGAATCTTGATCGTAGTGATACACATGTTCATAATATTGATGCCGAAAGATACAAAGTTAATAATGATAGTACCACATACTTGTGGCACTGCCGCTAAATGTCATATTGGTGTAAAACGCATGAAGAAACTCCATGCTCATGGATCTTTGGACTCATTCGATTTCGAATCGGTTGAGACATGCGGACCATGCCTCATGGGCAAGATGACTAAGACCACGTTTTCCGGTATGATGGAGCGGGCAAGTGACTTATTGGAAATGATACATGTTGACGTATTCGGTCCAATGAGTGTTGTAGCGTGCGGTGGATATCATTATTTTCCTACCTTCACTGATGATTTGAGTAGATATGGGGATATTTACTTAATGAAACACAAGTCTGAAACATTTGAAAAGTTCAAAAAAATTCAGAGTGAAGTTTGAGATCATCGTGACAAGAAGATAAAATATCTACGATATGATCGTAGAGGTAAATATCTGAGTTACGAGTTTGGTATACAACTTAAGACAATGTGGAAGTTGTTTCACAACTCACGCCACCTGGAACACCATAGTGTGATGGTGTGTCCGAACGTCGTAGTCGTGCTCTATTGGATATGGTGCGTACTATGATGTCTCTTATCGATTTGCCACTATCGTTTTGGGGTTATGCATTAGAGACAACTACATTCACTATAAAAAGGGGCACCATCTAAGTCCGTTGAGATGACACCGTATGAATTTTGGTTTGGCAGAAACCTAAGCTGTCATTTCTTAATGTTTGGGGCTGCGACACTTATGTGGAAAAGGTTTTCAACCTAATGAGCTCGAACCCAAAGCGGACAAATGCATCTTCATAGAATACCCTAACGTAACAGTTGGGTAAACCTTCTATCTTAGATCCAAGCACAAAGTGTTTGTTGCTAAAACGGGTCCTTTCTCGAGAAAGAGTTTCTTTCGAAAGAATTGAGTGGGAGGAAGATTGAACTTGATGAGGTTGTTGAACCTTTGTTTCAACCAGAGAGTAGCGCAGCGCAGAAAGCTGTTCCTGTGGAGCCTACGTTAGTTGAAGAGGAAGTTAATGATGATGATCATGAAGCTTCGGATCAAGTTACTATCAAACCTCGTAGGTCGACAAGGACGTGTACTGCTCTTGAGTGGTACGGCAACCCTGTCTTAGAGGTCATGTTGTTGGACAACGATGAACCTACGAGCTATGGAGAAGCGATGATGGGCCCGGATTCCGAGAAATGGTTAGAGGCCATGAAATCCGAGATGGGATCCATGTATGAAAACAAAGTATGCGCTTTGGAAGTATTACCTGAAGGGCGAAAGGCCATTCAGAACAAATGGATCTTTAAAAGGAAGACGAACGCGGACGGTAATGTCACCGTCTATAAAGCTCGACTTGTGGCAAAGGGTTTTTCACAAGTTCAAGGAGTTGACTGCGATGAGACTTTCTCACCCGTAGCGATGCTAAAGTCTGTTGGAATTATGTTAGCAGTTGCTGCATTTTTTGATTATGAAATCTGGCAGATGGATGTCAAAACATCGTTTCCTTAACGGTATCCGTGAGGAAAGGTTGTATGTGATACAACCGGAAGGTTTTGTCATTCCTAAGGATGCTAAAATGTATGCAAACTCCAGCGATCCTTCTATGGACTGGAGCAAGCATCTCAGAGTTGGAATATATGCTTTGATGAGGTGATCAAAGTTTTTGAGTCTATACAAAGTTTATGAGAAACTTGTATTTACAATAAAGTGAGTGGGAGCACTATAGAATTTCTGATAAGTATATGTGGATGACATATTGTTGATCGGAAATGATGTAGAATTTCTGGAAAGCATAAAGGGTTGTTTGAAAGGAGTTTTTCAAAGAAAAACCTGGAATGAAGCTACTTAAATATTGGGCATGAGGATCTATAGAGATAGATCAAGACGTCTGATAAGACTTTCAATGAGTACATACCTTGACAAGATTTTGAAAGAGTTCAAAATGGATCAGTCAAAGAAAGAGTTCTTGCCTGATTAGTAAGGTGTGGAGTTGAGTGAGACTCAAAGCTCGACCACGGCAGAAGAAAGAGAAAGGACGAAGGTCGTCCCCTATGCCTTATCCATAGGATATGTATAGTATGGCTTGCTGTGTACCGCACCTAGTATGTGCCTTGCCATGAGTCTGTCAAGGGGTACAAAAGTGGTCCAGGAGTGGATCACTGGACAGCGGTCAAGATTATCCTTAGTAAATAGAGGACTAAGGAAATATTTCTCGATTATGGAGGTGATAAAGAGTTCGTCGTAAAGGGTTACGTCGATGCAAGCTTTAACACCTATCTGGATGACTCTGAGTAGCAATCCGGATACGTATAGTGGAGCAACCATTTGGAATAGCTCCAAGTGGAGCGTGGTAGCATCTGCAGTACGACATATAGATTTGCAAAGAACACACGGATCTAGATGTTGCAGACCGTTGACTAAAGACCTCTCTCACATGCAAAGCATGATCGAACCCCAGAACTCATTGGGTGTTAGATTCATAGCAATGTAAATCACATGGTGATGTGAACTAGATTATTGACTCTAGTGCAAGTGGGAGACTGTTGGAAATATGCCCTAGAGGCAATAATAATTTAGTTATTCTCATATTTCCTTGTTCATGGTAATCGTTTATTATCCATGCTATAATTGTATTGATTGGAAACTCAAATACATGTGTGGGTACATAGACAACACAGTGTCCCTAGAATGCCTCTAATAGACTAGCTCGTTGATCAAAGATGGTCAAGGTTTCCTAGCCATAGACATGAGATGTCATTTGATAACGGGATCACATCATTAGGAGAATGATGTGATGGACAAGACCCAAACTATGAACATAGCATCTGATCGTGTCAGTTTATTGCTATTGTTTTCTGCATGTCAAGTATCTGTTCCTATGACCATGAGATCATGCAACTCACTGACACCGGAGGAATACCTTGTGTGTATCAAATGTCGCAACGTAACTGGGTGACTATAAAGATGCTCTACAGGTATCTCCGAGGGTGTCTGTTGAGTGGGCATGGATCAAGACTGGGATTTGTTACTCCGTGTGACGGAGAGGTATCTCAGGGCCCACTAGATAATACAACATCACAACAAGCCTTGCAAGCAATGTGACTAAAGTGTTAGCCACGGGATCTTGTATTACGGAACGAGTAAAGAGACTTGCCGGTAACGAGATTGAACTAGGTATAGAGATACCGACGATCGAATCTCGGGCAAGTAACATACCGAAGAACAAAGGGAACAACATACGGGATTAACTGAATCCTTGACATAGAGGTTCAACCGATGAAGATCTTCGTAGAATATGTAGGAACCAATATGGGCATCCAGGTCCCGCTATTGGTTATTGACCGTAGAGGTGTCTTGGTCATGTCTACATAGTTCTCGAACCCGCAGGGTCTGCACACTTAAGGTTCGGTGACGTTTCGGTATAGTAGAGTTATGTATGGTGGTGACCGAAAGTTGTTCGGAGTCCCGGATGAGATCCTGGACGTCACGAGGAGCTCCGGAATGGTCCGGAGGTAAAGATTGATATATAGGAAGTCATGTTTTGGTCACCGGATAAGTTTCGGGTATTTCGGTAGTGTACCGGGAGTGCCGGGAGGGGTACCGGGGACCATCGGGAGGGGTGTCTCGACCCAAAGGACCTCATGGGCTGTGGGAGGAGTCAAACCAGCCCCTAGTGGGCTGGCCTAACCCCCCCCCCCCCCCCCCACTAAGGCCCATGTGGCTTTGGGTGGAAAAAATCCAAAGGAGGAAAGGTGGAAAGGGTTTCCAAGTGGAGAGGAGGAATCCTACTCCTAATAGGATTGGAGTAGGACTCCTCCACCTCCAATTTCGGCCAAACCTTGAGGGTTTGAGGCTGCCTCCTCCCCTCCCTCCCTCCTATATATACTAGAGGATTTAGAGGGGAGAGCTAACCCTAATTGCCACGTGCTCCCTCTACTTCATCTAGATCGGTTTCTCCTCTAGTCTAGTTTCAGCGGTGCTTAGGCGAAGCCCTGCCGGAATTGTTCCACCACCATCGCCGCCACGCTGTCGCGCTGCCGGAGAACTCATCTACCTCTCCTCTCCCTCTTGCTGGATCAAGAAGGCGGAGATTGTCATCGAGCTGTACGTGTGCTGAACGCGGAGGTGCCGTCCGTTCGGCGCTAGATCGGAAGGACCGTGACCAGGATCGCGAGACGATTCGTGATTTGATCGCGGGACGGATCGTGATGGGATCGCGGGACGGATCGAGATTGGATCGCGAGATGGATCGTGATGGGATCGCGGGACGCTCGGCGATTTGGATCGCGAAGACGTTCGACTACATCAACCGCGTTTCTTAACGCTTCCCGCTTAGCGATCTACAAGAGTATGTAGATCCACTCTCCCTCTCGTAGATGCTCATCACCATGGATAGATCTTGCGTGTGCGTAGGAAATTTTTTGTTTTCCATGCAACGTTCCCCAACAGATATACCTTATAATAAAACTGTTAGTCAATGCATGGATGAATTTGATAATAACATTGTTAAGCAAGAAAATTACAATATGTATGTTAAGGATCAATTAAAAAGAAATGACATGATGATTGATCGTTTGAGTGACTTGATGTTTCAAATTGCTAGTGATGTTTGAGGTTTGAGTAAACATTCATCCATGGTTCATACTCACCTAGAACAAGTTGCCAAGTCACAAAATGATTTGCTTACTGAAATGAATAATAAATTGAATGATCGTGTTGTTAGAGTTATGACTAGAGGGGGTAGAATGACTTAAGAGCATCTTTATCCTGAGGGACATCCTAAAAGGATTGAGCAGGATTTTCAGAACATTAATAATGATGCACCTAGTTCATCTAAAAAAGAGCATCTTTATCCTGAGGGCTATCCCAAAACCTTCATGTAACAATAGTCCAAGGAAACGCAGATATCACTGCACACTTTCCTAATAGGGGCGTGGGCAGCCGGTCGGAAATCAATCGTGCGGACACGCGCGCGAATTAACCTCCCCCTCACAATCATCCACACAAAAAAAATTCAAATCAAGATAATGTTAGCCATGTTAGAGACATTTGTGTACCTCCACAATGTAATGGGCTACTGTTGTTTGCAACTAATTGTTTCCTAATTTTATGACTGAATATGGATTTTCTCATGAGTCTTATAGGGTTTTTGCCTCCTGGGCAGGTTTTATGACAAAATTGATAGTTTTGCCATGGAAGGACCAATGTTTATGACACAAACACAAAACATCACAGATAATTCATCGTAGAAGGCCAAAAAATTACTAGTGCAAGGTATTTTGGGGATCATCAATTGGATATGTAATTTGCACGTATTTATGTCCTGTAAATGTTCTTTGCTTTATTGGAATTTCTGCAATACTGCAAAAAACTAGTATCTAATTGTGGTGTAAAATGGTTAGAAAAAGTGGCATGTCTTTGCTGAATCGATGCTGGAATATGGCTCACAAGACAAGTGCAGTATGGTACGTTTGTCCTTGTCTTGTTTTGACACCTTTGTTTGTCCTTTTTGTTAGTTTTTTAATTTGGTTTTTTGTTTTTTGTTATTATATGTTTCTCGTCGATTCCCTACTGTTTTGCCACTAGTTTTCAAGGGGATTTCACCATCTGTTATGTGTTTCTCCACAGTTTTTTTTAAGTACTTTGGTATTCAATAACAATTTTTGCATTAGATAATACACAACATATGATTGAGCAAAAAATGCATGAGAAGAAAACAATGCAAGACATAGGCATTTCCAGCTGCAAACAAAGTAGCCTTTCCATCAATTGATGGCAAGACACTAACCCGCGGATTGCATATAATATATGTATGTATGTATAGCCGGTGCTATAATTCTCATATGCATCCTCCTCGACCTACTTTGGTAGGTGCTTACATACATATGCTCGTATATTCACATATGAGTAGAGCGAGAAGTAAAATTGAGAAAGCAGAGCTGCCGACAAATGTGAACTAACATGGCATGTATATCGGTTACTTCAACTTGCACTTTAGGCCTTGCCGGATTCCTCGCAGCCTGGTGGCCTGAAGGCAATGAAGCTGACGCACTGCACCTGACGCATGTTGTCGAAGCCAATGACGCGGACATAGGCATCAGGGTACTCCTTCTTGACCTCCTCCACCTCGTTGAGCACCTGTGTGGCGTCGGTGCACCCGAACATAGGCAACTTCCACATTGTCCAGTATCGGCCGTCGTAGTATCCGGGGGAGCTGTTGTGCTCACGGAAGACGAAGCCAACCTTGCTGAACTCGAGGCAGGGCACCCACTTGGAGCGGATCAGGTAGTCAACCTGCTTTAGGAGGGCCTCCGTGGAGAGGGGTGGCAAGTAAGACAGGGTCTCAAACTTCTTGATGCCCTCAATCGGCCACACCTGAATAGATGGAATGAACACAATTGATCAACACTTGGTGCTTAAAGAAAGACCTAGCCATAAGGCAAAAATTACTCCTTATGGTCTGTCCATACATTGTGGGGGGTCTCACAAGCAAGAAAGCTCAAGGGCAGCTCTTGTTTATGGGTAGTGTGCGGGCATTAAAAATGATATTATCTAGTACACATTGCAATAAAATCGATTTCCGTTCACAAAGTTTATGAGTTAAATATTCCTACACATCCTAAGGATAGCTTTGGTTATGGGCAGTGGAAATACCCGAAAATGAATCAATTGTGCCGACAAGAAAATTCATGTCAGCTTAGTGTCCGTCATCCTTTGTAAAAAAATCAAAAAAATCGAACAGGAAGATAACCCGGCCTCTATATCAAGTGATGTACGCTATCTTTCTTATTATATTATTCAACAGAGTCTAACAAAATAAATAGAAATATCAATCCAAAGCCAACTTCGAGACGAACAAAGTCCCTACAAGTATGATGACGGGCCTTGAGCACACCATCCTTTGCGAAAATAATAATAATTAGTTTTCATACCTGCATGCATCTGATCCTCCCGCCATTGCTGACGCTGCTGAGGCCGGCGCTGCCGGAGCGGCGGCTGACGGGGAGGCCCGCGGTGGACTTAAGCCCCTGGAAGGGCGCGACGGTGGTGGCTGACGAAGCCATCACGGCTGGGGCCATGGTGGAGTACGTAAATTGCTAGGTGGGGAGGAGATAGCTAGCTTGGCAGGCTACACTTGACTTGAGCACCCCTCCAGTATATATCACCGTATGCGCAGCGCCGCTCCTTTCCAACAAGATTTCCAAGGGGTGGTCGTCGTTTGCTTGTTGCAAGGCGCCTTATCCCTCTGGATCAGCGGAAGAGGGGTGGCCCTCCAATGCATTGCGTTGGGTGTGACTGCTGCATGGGCAATCCAAATTTATATCAGTCCGATTACTAACAATACAGTAATTGTTGGATTGTTAGATTAGCGCCTGCTCCTCTCTCTCTCTCCTCATCTGCCGTGGTTTTCATCTAAGGCTCCCACTAATTTTGATTTATTTTATTTCCAGAAAATTACTGCTCTAGAAAATTACTCCTCGAAGATTTCTGTTGAGGTAATTGCACCATCGGTGCTTAAACTTGACATCGATGTTCACTTTAGTCTAAACTTAAAAAATAGGTTGAACTGGTCCCAATACTTAGTACTCTTATTCAAATACTGTTCAAACCATGATTCGGATACCTATGTGTTGCTGACCTGGCATGCCAGCGTGGCGCGGGGCCCACTTGCAGTGCCAGGACAGGCTCACTTGCAAAGTACTCTCTATGACAATCAAGTCCCACTTGTCAGTGCAAAACAGAAGAAAACAAACTAGGCACGACTAGGATTCAAACGCGCAACCTCACACATTTGAGCATCTACAGCCGGTCTCCCCAAACTCCCCTATACGCCTAGGAGGACAGCCCGATCACTGACCGGTCAAAAAAAAACGCAACGTAGACAATGCCTCATATCGGCCCTAAATGCCCGGGCTGACCGGCACCCCTCATATCCAGTCCAAATTTGGGACGGATATGGGAAGGTCCAGGCACGTCCGTCACGTCGGATCCGTCCCATGCTGGCCCACCCCGATCCCATATATATAAATATATTCTCCTCATCTACTCCCTGTACCAAAATCTAGCAACCCCACTTCTCCCCCAAGCTCTCTTCTGGCGATCTTCGGCATGGCGGGCAGCGGATTCGAGTCCTCCGTCATCCAATCTGCGGACTAGAAGCTCATCCCATGCGGGTCCAAGGAGGAGATGCTTGTTCGCATTGCGCTCTGTTGTGCCCGCGAGGAGAACGCACGAAAACGACCGGACTCGATCCGGTGGGAATTCATAGTATCCCCCCAAATGGCGCTTGGATCCAGCATGAGGCGTGTCGCCGCCTCGCCAAAGGCGGTGCAGTGCGTCTGGCGTCCGAACGTCGTGGCGGAGGCGCAACCCCTTCGTTGGTGCGCCGACTCGGAAGCATTTCGTGGCATGTCCGCATCAGAGGCTCATAGCAGCGGGAGACACCGGATCGACCTTGCCTTCTTTCCACTAGTAGAAAACAGGGTATTGGTTGAGGTCAGGATAAGGCCATTAATCCCGGTTCACTTACGAACCGGGACTAATGTGAGCATCAGTCCCGGTTCGTGAGGCCAGGGCGCCGGCCGGGCGTTGGGGGCCATCAGTCCCGGTTCAGATGGGACCTTTAGTCCCGGTTCGAGCCACGAGCCGGGACTAAATGGGCAGTGCCCATTTAGTCCCGGTTCGTGGCTCGAACCGGGACTAAAGGTCCAAACCGTTCGATTCCCGCGCCTTGGAAGTTGTCCCGCGCGAGATCAAACGCTACAGTAAACGCGACCAGCGCCTCCATTTCTGTTCGTCTCCCTCTCCTCTCTTCTTCCCCATCCTCCCATCCTCCACCATGAATCCAATCACTCGCTACGGGAAGGTGCTCGCACATGGCACGACCAATCTCCATGTCGTCTACACGAACGACAGCGCCAAAGTGAAGGTTTTTCTTTCCATGTTTGAGGAATGGCTTCAAGAGGAGAAACACAAGTTCATGGGCCTCGATCTCGAGTACACGGCCGATGGTCGCGATGTTGCCGTCGTCCAACTTTGTTTCAAGCAACGTGTCATGGTCTTTCAGTGGGCAAGGTAATACGAAACTTGTCATAGTTTTAACTGGGGCTTTTCTTTGATTCATAGGATAGGAAAATTGCATAGGAATAGGAGGATTGGGAATGTCGAGAACATGTCATAGTTTCATTGATTCATAGGAAAAATGCATAGGAAAATTGGGGCTTTTTCTTTGATTCATAGGAAAATTGGGGCTTTTCTTTGATTCATAGGAAAATTGCATAGGAATAGGAGGATTAGGAAAATTGCATAGGAATAGGAGGATAGGAATTGCATAAGAATTTTCCTTGTTGTTGCATATTGGCCATCGTGGGAGAACATGTCATAGTTTAGGGGCTTCTTTTTGATTCATAGGATAGGAAATGCATAGGAAATAGGAAACTTGCTATGATTCTTATTATACTTGTTATGATTCTTATTATACTTGTTCTAAAATATACTTGTTATGATTCTTATTATACTTGTTCTAAAATATACTTGTTGCAGGAGTATTTGCACTACAACAAAACAGACTTTAAGTAACACAATGAAAAATGTGTGACAAGTGAAATTATTGTAACACGTTATTTTGTGTCCAACGACAGGCAGTAACACATACTATATAAACCTCAGAATGTGTTACAGGGATATTGTAATAGTAACATATAAATAGGTGTTGGTCGAATGTGTTACGAATATTTTGACATGGTAACATATAAATATGTGTTAGTGAAATGTGTTACGTAGTTCAACGTAGTAAACAAAATCATGGTTGATACATAATGTTACAGGCTCTATTATACGGGGGACTAGAAAAACTAAAATGAATTGCATACATAGATCACAAATACCTTGACACATAGGGCCCATGTGTCAACATGATTTTTTATAAATATGTACTTGTTTTGGTAATAATATTTTCATTCTTTGGTAATATGGTATGAAAAAGCAATACAATTTGGTTGGTAAATACCAAATTATTTTCGATATGGTTGCAGTCAATATCGTATTAACCATATTTTTACGCGAATTTTAGGATGACTTGGCGACCTTCTCTGGAGCACGAGCTCGAGAGAGAATGGAGAGGAGGGGGAGAGCTGTGAGAAGGAGTGGATAGTGCACGGTGATACAAGGCTGCTGGCGCAACAGATAAGGCAGAGGCGGTCTAGGCTGACAGCAATGTCCAACACGGCAGACGGTGGCGATTACATCAGGCCAGAACACTTGTACGCGTACGTACACAGGAGCTAGTAGAAGCAGCCGATCGATTTTCATTGGAAGTTGGCTCGTGCACCTAGCAAACAAAGTCGACCAGATACACACGCACACAGGAGCTAGTAGAAGCAGCTGATCGATTTTCATTGGAAGTTGGCTCGTGCACCTAGCAAACAGAGTCGGCCAGATACATACGCACAACTACATAGCCGCCGGGTAGATCGATCATTCCTGCACCCGCACGACACGACCGGGCACAAAGCTATGCTCCTCGCCGACGCCGATGTGGCCGCGTTTGGCGTTATCATGCGTCTCGTCGAATTCGCAGATGGTCGGGCGACCACCAGACACCTCAGCAACGGCGTCCGGCAGGCCGTGTGAGGCCTCGCTCTCATTCTCCTGGCGTCAAGCGGGATCAAACCAGAGGAAATCACCAGACAAGGCAGTCGTGCAGTCTGGTAATCTGCGTGAGGCCCCGCTGCTCTTTTTTCTAGCGTATCTGTGACTGTGATGTAGTGCATCCCCAAGGCTCCTCTGTTACTATTCTTCTGCAACACCTCAACCTCCTCTGCAGATCTTCTGCAACTCAGCTCTCCACGGTTGTTCTTCTTCATTACCTACAGCTGCTACATCTACAACTTGAATTGACTAGGAACTAATCTCTGAATCTCTCTCTTCTCTTGTTACTGGTAACCTTTGCTGGAAATTGAGATCGTAGTTAAATTTGTATGAGACAACTTGTGAGTTACTAGTGAATTTGATCTGATGCATGAGATGTGTGTGATGGCCGAATCCTCTACGCTATGCTAGTGTTTATTTGCCTGTTTGATTAACTATAAAATAACCAAAAAAAAAACATGCTGAATTACACACGCAAAGGTTGGTTCACAACGACAACGAAGAAAATATTGAATCAGCCATCCAGGTTTAAGTTCGAACATACGTAAACTTAGTTTACAAGATAGTAAGTCTGACATAAAACTTCTGCAACAAAAATGTATATATTTCCAATGACAATCTGTCATACATGAAACTTAAGTCCACTAAAAATTTCTGAAATATTCCAAGCTTCATTTTGAAGAGCAAAAACTATGCAAACATATAAAAGTCCACTAAAAGAGCTGCAAATCTGCAAGTGATTTCTTATTTAACATGTAATTCTGTTCAAAATGAGAAAGATGTGGTACTATGTTAAGTTAGGATGCTCAGCTCCAACTTAACATGTTTTGCAGCTCCATTCTGTCTTGCTACAACAATAGCCTATAGTCAAAAAGTAGTGCACATTGTGATATCTAACATTGAAACGTCACAAAGGCAATATCCTACATGTGCAGTAGTGCACACCAAAAGGTAGATTTCATATATTTGGTGCAGGCCTATAGTCATATTCTGTGGTTGCGCTCCATGCTGCACAGAACAGAACAAGATGCACCGTGTTCGACAAAAGCCAACTAAACTGATAGATCCTTAGGAGCAGAGTCAAACCCTGAAAGAATTTAATACAAATATTTTTAGAACCTATAACTTGATGTTCTGTGTATATATAATAGATAAATGGTCTAGAAATAAAACAAAGCTAGCACCCAGGGATTAGTAGGGAGAAAAGAACTGTAAAAGGCAAGTTTAAAGGAGTGCTCCAGCAAGCATGTTCAGTTCCTGAAGCTCTGCCTAGGCGTTCATCCAACACTACTAAATATAGCACAGGATATATAATGGTTCTAGAATATATCGCGATGACTAAATATAGCATAGGATACATAATGGTTATCTAATATATCGTGTCATCGCGATATACAGAAGGTGCTGAAGACTATATTAAACATATCATACAATGGTTACTGAGTATATCACGACATATAGAAGGTGCTGAAGATTATAGGTGACATCTGATATAACAGTTATCGAAATATATCGCAACATATGAAGGTGTTGAAGATTATATCTGACATCTATAACGGTTATCGAATCTACGCAATAGTGGAAAGAACCAGGTCTGTCATTAAATCCTTCTTACCACATACATCAGTTAACTCTCTTTTCAGTAGAGATAAACTGATTGCATAAGAAAACGACAAAACATACCGATCCCGCCAAATCACGCTCCACCTCGGTCTCTTGCTCCTTCCTATTGCGCACAACCTTGTCAACGATGTAATAAGTCAGTATGTCCGCCAGCAGGAACGCCTCTTGCAGGTCAAATGCAAGGATCACACCAATCGCTTCGTGATAACTTCCCCTGTTCAGCATATCAGCAACAACATCTGCAATAGAAGAACAGTCTTGATTAGTCAGGAAGCAGGGATAATTAGAATGTGCCGATGCAAAAGGTGTGGCAGGGTGCCCTCACCACGCAGCTTCTTCATGAAGAGCTGGGAGCATCTGAGCACCTCGACGCATGTCAAGTAGCCACTAGAAGTCTAGAAAACAGCAGCCCGTAGAACTCCTGCAGAGGGAAATCGGTGGGCACGCCGAAGCCGTCCATGAGGAGGATGAGGCCGCGGGCGTCCCTGGGGCTGGCGTCGGCGACCCGGCCCTTCTCCCGCACGACCCGGCTGCGCCAGGACAGCGCCCCCACGCACGCCTCCGCCCGCGGCGATGGCGTCCCCTGGACGGCTGGGGTCGCTGGACCAGCACGCAGCAGCGGTGGCGCGGTCGTACGGGTAGGTGCCGGCGTGTTGGTCCTGGGCTCCTAGTGGCGCGGGGCGGCGTCGCCGCACTGGGCGAGGGCGGCGGCGGAAGGGGCGGTTGCGCCCGATGTTGGAAGCGGCGGCGGAAGGGGATAGTGGATGGATTTCCACCGATTCGGGACAAATCCCTACCTTATTCACATGATTTTTTTTTCGTTTTTGCGGCCACTTGAAAATAAGTCTAACGATGGGGTTTCTAGAAATACCGGTTCAACGTTTTTTTTATAAGAACACTTGGTTCCACTGTTTTTTTTTTCGATTGCGTGGACGGTCCATAGAGCTAAGCCAACTGCCCGGGTCATCCGGTTAACGTCCGGGGCAGAATTACAATGTTTTTCTTTAAGATCACATGTTTTCTTTTACTGGTCCGACTACAAGTACAGTCGGTTTTTTAAACCGTGGGTGTAGCTGGTATCCCCTCCCTTTATAATTCTTTGTCGTCATGTAGCTTTCTCCCACATCGGTCATAGCTTTCATGGGTAGTCGTGTGGGATGACACGATCTTTGTTGAGGCGACTAATCAGAAGCGAGCTGGTATCCCCTCCCCTTATTCTTTATCGCCATGAAGGTGGAAGGAAGGAGGAGACTAGATTGATGTGCCACCCTCTCGGATATGTCGTTACAACAGTCAGCGGTCGGTCGCAGCTGACCCATATCGTCGCCGCCACTTTGTAGCATCACCGCATGCGCTCCCAGCGGATCAAAAGTCGCCAGCCTTGCTGGTCACAACATACTCCCGGGCCAGTCGTAGCTTTCTCCCATACCGGTCATAGCTTCCATGTGTAGCCGTGTGGGAATGACGCGATCTTGGTTGAGGCGACCGATGAGGAGCAATATCGGTCGGTCAAGTTACAATATTTTTCTTTAACCAACCATCGAGGTCGCAAATTTCAATTTTCTGTTACTACTGCAAGTACGGGCGTTTTTTTCAATCGTGGATGTAGCTGGGATACCTCCCCTTATGCTCTGTCGCCGTGGAGGTGGAACAAAGGAGGAGACTAGATTGATGTGCCAGCCTCTCGGATGTATCGTTACAACACCGTGTGCGGTCGGTCGCAGCTGACGCACATTGTCGCCGTCACTTTGTAGCATCACCGCATGCGCTCCCATCGCAGATCAAAAGTCGCCAGTCACGCTGGCCACAACATGCTCCCGAGCCAGTCGCAGCTTCTAGCATTGTCGGTCATAGCTTCCATTTGTAGCCGTGTGGGAATGACGCGATCTTGGTCGAGACGGCCGATCAGGAGCGAGATCTATCAGCCGATCGCCGATGTTCTTGACGACACCATCCCGTCCACTGTCCCAGCATCAGGATGTCCCGATCGCAACATCCTCCAAGGTATGTCGGAGCTTCAAGCTCGATGTTTTTTTATATCAACTAGTTAGGCGAGGGAAACCGTGTTATAGTTTATTTAGCACATGTTACGTAAATCGGTTTTATAAAGTCATTACTATTTAGATATACCTAATTTCCCCTTCAATCGATAATAAATAAAATATACTCTATTTTTCCATGCCAAAAACACTCTTTGGAAAATTTCCATGCGAAACAAAAGAATATACGTAACAATGTCCTGGTTCTTCGAAAACAATTTCCATTCAGTTCTCCTTGGATAAAAATAAGGTACATCCAAATTTCCCTCCAGTTCTCGGGGATGAAAAATTAATTCCTTGCGCAAAATCTTTAACTTTCGCGCTTACTTTTCCCTTCAATTAACTTTTTTTAGGGATTTCCGTTCAATTAACAAGAACACTCTAAATAAATTGGGCCTCAAACCCATATCCACATCCACCCGAGGCAGCTACCTTGCCGCACTCCAATGCCCAACACACCGCCCCTCCAACGCCCAGCGCGGCCGCCACCTGCAACCCCCCTTCCACCCCCACCTCAACCCCCGTATCGATCGGCCGCTTCCTCGACCTGCCTCGACGCCGTTTGGTTCGTTGCGGCGACGGCTTCGTTGGTCTTCACCGCCGGCACCTACATCCTGAAGGAGTACGATCTCGTGGCTGGTATGGATCTGAACGCCCATCCCTTCCCTGATCTTACTGCTACGAATTCTCTGAGGTGCATACTAGGTGAAACACAAATGTACTGATGCAGGAGCGGAGACATGGAGTGTGCGAGCATGGGTCAGATCCCTGCTAATCGCTCACCCCCCCTCAACGATTCATAGCACAGTGTGTACTGTAGATGCCTAATGGCCGCAGCTAATTTCTTAATTAGCCCATACGTAGACAAATAATTAAACCATCACTGATGTAGAAAGGCCCATAAAGCATGTACGGTTGTGTCTGACTATAGTTTTGCGATGTGACAATGCCTAATCCATCAATCAGATCGATCCATTGATATATGCGTGTGTTCTACACTTCTGCTAGATCGATCCATTGACTATTGTTTAAATCTGATAAAACTTATATAGAAATATGGCAGACCTTAAACTGGTTAATTAATGTTTCACATAAAACAGTAAAGTAGTCTAGTAATTATGTGTCTTTTTATATATAGTAGTCAAAGATGAAACGAAAGACATGAACAACTACTGTGGTAAATTATTTTTCAAACCAATTGCTTCAACTTCAAGCTGCAACATTCTTGTGGAGAATTGACTTTTTTTTCCTGTACCAATTATTTTCCCTATACAGGCAGGGGCGGACCCAGAAGAAAAATCTCCCGGTGTCCACATATAAACCATACACGGTGGATATCAAGCAATTGTATACATAAAAATTACACTCTTCTTTTTGTGTGGGAAAAATAATACACTCCACAACTTCAAATATCCGATGGTAAAAATTCTTAGTAAAATAAAGTGTTTGATTTGAAATACTAGTTGATTATGTAAAGTTGAAGAATAAATCATAAAAAATTCAAACAGTAAAAAGAAATATGATCGGCGACGGCAAGATAAATTCCCTTGTAGTTCACCGATTCTTATGGATCGCAAGTGCTCAACGAGTTACATTATTTGTGTTTGTCGATGCAAGAATAGAACCAATAAATAAAACATATTGATTGAATACGAAGGTAAACTAATTCGACACTGCGTCTTACTACCGCCGCATGCGGTCGAGCTATGAAAAAATTTCAATCAGATGTGAATCACTAAGAAAAATTGTCAAGTCACAGCAATCTGATTCTCAATTGTAACACAATTAAATTTAATAACCCTAGACATTATAGTTTAGACAATAATTAAAATCCATTTGAGATATATACGCATGCTTCAACGAAATTTCTGACCTTAAAGAGAGCCGTACCTATTTACCTTGGATGATTTAGCGATCTGCAGGGGGCAGAGGGCGAGGGCAGGAACGGACGGCTGGCGGCGGCTGAGCGAGCGACGGCGCGATGTGAGAAGACGAGCAGGCAACAACGGAAAGGGCAGACATTACGCACGTACATAGTTCCTATCCAATGGATCGATGGCTAGCTAGAAAGCACACTGACCGACGGCTGGATGAGCAGCTACTACTAGATGGGCCGCCCCGGTGAGCAGGGCTTGCTCCAAGCGTCGTCCGACCGGTGTCCAACTGTAAGTTTTACCGGTGTCCAAGCCCAAAACATGGGCTATATATAACGTATCAGCAATTTCTACCCGGTGTCCTGTGACACCGGCTGTCACTACGTAGGTCCGCCCCTGTATACAGGTGCAAAGCTTTTTGGAGTTCCCTTGATTGAAGGATTGCTTTTGTTAATCTCAAACTCACATGGATGATGCTAGGCTGGCTCATTAGGTTCCTTCGTCATTTTCTTTGATGCCCTAAGACTATCATGATCAAACCCTACTCTGCTCTTTGATTCTGGATGCAGCCGGTCTAGTGCAACAATTTTGCCTGCGTAAATAACCACTAGAATCAAATGACTGAAATTAGGAACAGAGAAAAGGCTTAAGACTTGCACCATCACCTGATGATCCTATGTACTTCGGTTTTCCGTTCTGTTTAGGGAAGCAGTCAACATCATCAGGACCTCTAATTGTAGGAGCCTCTTGCTTCTTCGAAGATTTTGACATCTCACCCATCTTTAAATTATTAGATATAATTGCATTTGAATCAATTTTTAGTGTCACTGATGTAGTTATGGATTTTATATCACCCCGAATAGTTGGTGGAATTGTAGTTGCGCATACGCCTGATGTAGGAATATCATGGCGAACATCCAAACTAATATTGTTTGTTGGCACACTGTGGCCACCCTGACTGCTGCTTCATGAACGACCTATTGGATGGCACATGAGGCAACATGATGCTGCTCTCTTATCACCTACTGCTTAACATAATATTATCCGTCGCTTGAATAATGCTCAGTTTGCATAATTTGTACAGTTTTCAACTTAAACCTATCCTGAATCCATATGTCAACAGCGTTATATCGGAGTGTGGGTGTGGCTGGACCCATGGTCTTGTACCTCCTCTCTCTGTTTTGATTTATGTTAAGTTGATAGTGCATTCATGTGCTACTGTGTACTTCTCTGCCCTCTCCATTCACATGTTTCTTTTGGTAGGTTTCATCTGTTCTGGGTCACAAATTGTTGAGTCGCATGGGAAGGTGATGCCCTGCAGGAAGTGTTAGGGGAAGAAAAGACTGGACAAGTGCATGGCATGGGTTTGCTTCCAACTCCTAAGCAAGTCTACGGTCGGACAACACAGTATCTAAAGAACATCAATATGACTACAACTGATGAATTACCATATGAAGTTGAACATGATGTTTGGGAGAAAATAGCAAAGATGAAGGAATATATAGAAAGGCAAGACCAGATTACTGAAGATATGAATAACAAAAAAGACTATGTGAATAATGGAATAAAAGAGGTAAAGGACTTCTTTATGCCACCTTTTGTATGCATTTCTATCAACATTTTACTCAGATTTGTTAGTTTTGTAGGAAAACCTCCAATCAAATGATAATGGTATTTCTCGGTTACCAATACTACATGGTAAAACAAAGGTAATGTTAACACATGGCTATATCATTGCTTGCCACTTGAAACCTTTGTATTAATATTCCAGTTTGCAGAGAATCCAATGCAATGGACCTGTTGAGGTAACCTTGGGCATTAGACTTTGATGTCGGGTCCAGTTTATTTAGTTTTTTGGGGCACCTATACTGGGCTGACATTAAAAGGAGCTCATATTGTTCATGCAAATTCTATTAGCATTCTCGTTGAATGCTAATATTGACCATAATATAGGTTGCTTCCAAAGTAGTTTTAAAGACTTCAACATATCCCAACAAGCGGAATGGTGCGTATGGTACTATTCGGAGTACTGATCCAAGAACTAAGGCTGGTGGTATTGAGTTAGGTGCTGAATTTGCCCTTGTGCGCATAGATCAACCTATTCTTGATAGTGAGGAGTTGGTAAGGGAAGTTTCTGATTGCAAGACAATTGGTGAGGCTTTCTCTTCAGGATACTTAATTGCCTGGCCTTCAACTTTTGTAAGTTCAAATCTTTTGTTTCACATTATGAAAACATATTTGTGTACATTTAATCACATATATCTAAGGTGCATTTTTCTTATACAGATTGGAGCGAAGGATAATTGAGTTGCAGTTGAATTCTTGGATCAAGAAGCAAATAAAATTTGATGATTTTAGCTACCAATAGTCGTAGTTGTACATTGATAGATTGAAAATGTAATATCATCCACAAGATCTTTTTCTTTCGGCGAATTGATGCAAGTGCTACGCTGTAATATTCTCCATAGTTGTGTTTTCTATGCTCAAATGATATGAATGATATCTTTATTGTAATGCATATGTATCATACATTCTTTTATATTTGTAATAAAAATCTTCATTTTGAATTTATATATGTGTTGCGCTTCAATTTCTATATCATTTTGATGCTGCCAAGCATAATAATAAAATGATTAACTATTTGCGCGATTACATATATTTTATTAAATAAAATATATTACATGAAATGGATATCGAATTTTGTGGTTAATATTTTTGTGTTACCGATGGGTTACTATAGTTACAAAATTTGTTACTAGAATAGTTGACAACTAAAAAAATATAGTGTTACGATATTTGGATATTATGTTACTAGTTTTGTTCCGACGCTAAAATAATGTGTTACTATACTTACAAAAACATGTTACCATCAATGTTCTACGTCTATGAAAACATATTACTATGAGTGTAACTAGAATTCGAAAAATGTGTTACCAGCGTGTTTGGTAACACATAATACGCATGTTACAATAATGTAACCGTAACACATTTTCTAATATATGGTAACAATTACTATGTGAGACCGTTGACATTACTTAGTAACACGGTCTAATGGAGCACATTTCAAATTGTGTTACTATATGGCTTAGTAACACACTTTTGGGCCTGTAGTAACACAAAATGGTGTTACCAAAGCTCTGTCATGTTGTAGTGTTAACACATTTGTTCCATTTTGTTGTTGCAGTAGTGATAAGCACTGTCCAAAACTCATGGAGTTCCTTCGCAGCGGCATATATTTTGCTAGCGTTGATATAACGAATGACAAGATCAAGATGAGGCGCACCTGGGGTATTGAGATACCAGCTGAATGCCACATTGATCTTCAGGGCAGGTTCAGGCTTGAGCATGAGAAGACTTCAATGGCTGATATGGCAGCCGCCCTGATCGACGAGGACTACGTTGATCTGAAGACAAAATTCCCCAAGTCAGGGCACCAACATTGGGAGAAGACCCCACTTGACCCTATCAACATTGATTATGCAGCAATAGATGGGTACGTTGCATACGAGTTGTACCGCAGGTTTGGAATCTGCAATTATGGGCAGCGTCACCTCGTACCGCTAGTATCTCCTGCTTGGGGGTATTCTGATCCGGACGACGAGTAGTGTTTGCAATGGCGAACACTTTTATCTCTATTATGTAGTGCTTGGGGGTCTCCTGATTCGGACGAGTAGGTTTGCAATCCGGAAGAGTAGGATTGGTATCTTCAATTATATATGCAGTACTTTCTGTAATGGATATCTGAACTATTATTTTGTATTATGTCCCTGTTTAAGTACGGTTTGTGTGTAAGAATATTTAGTATGATGTTAGCAAGCTTTCTGAAGCATTGTGATGTATGTGATGAAGATTGTCTATGTTTACGGCGCAATAAGCAAGGGACACACGAGAAGAAAAAGTGAAGACTTTCTCTCCACAACTATTCTGATGATGGCTTTGATCTACAATATCACTGCAGTTAAATATAATATTAACTAAAATAATCAAAGTATTTATTTGTTAAAAAGAATGAACTAAAAAGAATCAACTAAAATATTAACTAAAAAGAATGAACTAAAAAGAATCAACTAAAACATTAACTAAAAAGAATGAACTAAAAAGAATCAAAATAATATTAACTAAAATTATCAAAGTATTTATTTGTTAAAAAGAATGAACTAAAAAAATTGAAATCCTTTTGTAACAGAAGAATTTTCGTCCAAAACGCTGACACTTCGAAAGAGATTGTCCAGTTCGTACACTAAGTGCATCCAGTTTTTGCCGTAACCCTCTCAACTTTTTAACACATGCTATGTGGGTGAAATGATGATACCATGCCAATTTTCAACCATTTCAGAGTTCATTTGCAGTGCTTTTCAATCTCGGGGTCATCTTCGCTCAAAATAAATCATGAAATGCATGAAAAATAGCAAATGAAGTCAGAAAAGGTCTGAAAAGTGATGATGCGGCTTTGAATGGTGCATATTGAATGCAGAAAAAGTCTTGAGTTCAAATATATTCAAAAAATTGAAATCCTTTTGTAACAGAAGAGTTTTCGTCCGAAACCCTCACACTTCGAAAGAGATTGTCCAGTTTGTACACGAAGTGCATCCAGTTTTTGCCGTAACCCTCTCAACTTTTTAGCACATGCTATGTGGGTGAAGTGATGATACCATGCCAATTTTTAACCATTTCAGAGTTCATTTGCAGTGCTTTTCAATATCAGGGTCATCTTAGCTCAAAATAAATCATGAAATGCATGAAAAATAGCAAATGAAGACAGAAAATGGTTGAAAAGTGATGATGTGGCTTTGAATGATGCATATTGAATGCAGAAAAAATATTTAGTTAAAAACTTTAATAGTAAAATGAATTTTCATAAAGTATATTTTGTTACAAGCTTTAATAGAAACTAAAAAGCTTTTATAAAACTCTAATAGCAAAAGGAATCAACTAAAAAGAACCAATAAAAAATAAAACTTATGCAACTAAAATTATATAAAATTTATGCAACTAAAATTATATAACTAAAAATAACATATGCAAAAAATAACAATAAAATCATAATATATATGCAAAAAAAGGCCCGCCTGCTAGGCAGCACGGCCTGCATACGACTAGAATCCCTACAAATGGGCCAGGATGCAGGACCGCGGTGATAGCAGGCCCAACAGGGCTTCAAATAGGCATGTACTACCCGCATTAGAGAGAAGCTCGAGGTAGGACCGGCCGCAGCACTTATAAACTACTCCGAGCCCCTCTCGACTAGCGAGGTGGGACTAAACTTTTGGTACGGGAAGCACAGCCCTTTAGTCCCGGTTGGTGGCACCAACCGGGACTAATGCCCCCCCTTTAGTCCCGGTTGTTTCCACCAACCGGGACTAAAGGTCCCTGCTTCCCGCCCTTTGGGCTCCTGAAAATTGACCTTTAGTCCCGGTTGGTGGCACCACCCGGGACTAAATGGGGGCATTAGTCCCGGTTGGAGCCACCAACCGGGACTAAAGGGGGGGCTATTTAAGGCGGACTTATCAATTTTTCCAATCCATTGCAGTTTCTTCTCTCCTCGGCGCCGACGACGACATCGACGCCGCCAGGCTGCCGGATTTTGCCGTCGCCCTGCCGTCCTCGAGCCCGCTGACCATCGCCGGCGCTGGACCTCCTCGCGCGCCCTCCTCCCCATTGCCGTCGCCGCGCCCTGCCCCGCCGTCGCCATCTCCTCGCCCTACCCCTCCGTCATCGTCGCCGTCGCCGCGCCCTGCCACCACGTCGCCGTCGCCGTCGCCTCGCCCTGCCCCTCTGTCGCCGTCGCCTCGCCCTGCCCCGCCGTCGTCGCGCCCCTGCCCCTACGTCGTCGTCGCCGTCACCACGCCCCGCCCCTACGTCGTCGTCGCCTCGCCCTGCCCCGCCGTCGCCGTCGCCGTCGCCGTCGCCTCGCCCTTCCCCGCCGTCGCCTCCCCCTGCCCCGTCGCCGTCGCCGCGCCCCTGCCGGCCTCGACGTCGCCGCGCCGGCCCCTGCCCCCTAGTGAGCCCATTGAACATGGCTTGCATGTTAATTACCGTATCCCGTATCGCCGTATATGTTTACCGTATCAATGTCCAGTCCATGTCATTTTATTATTACTTACATATGTTTACTATGCCGTATCCCCCACAGTGAGATTTTAAAATGAGACAGTCCATGTCATTTTATTATTACTTATATATGTTTACTGTATCGCCTTATTGTTGTTTTTAGAAATTGCAGTATCCCGTATCGCCGTACCCGTATCAATGTCGCTGTATCGGTGCTTCGTAGGTTGCCAGTCCCACCATATGAACATAATGCACTTGAGAATTTCCATATGTTCGTAGAATGATAACTTCGACATGAGGGGGGTGGGGGTCCGCAAGTATCCTCGAGGACCATGAGAGAGGCGGTCTCGGGTTCAAACCCATTTCAGTAATACCCGAACCCGAGGTCATATGCAATTTGTGTGGTCAAAACAAGATTAAGGACAAAAGGGGGGAGGAGTCCTCGACGATCGTCTGAAACTGACTGTTATAAAACTTGTGAAGTTTGCATGATGTTTCCCACTAATCCATCTCTCATGGTTGTATGTTGTCACGTTGTAATATTTGCAGAAACTATGGCGGACAGAGACTTAGAAAAAGAACAGTTGTTGCGGGATATAATACGAGAGGGTGATATCGATCTCACCTGCTTGTCGTTTCTCAACGAGACCGATGGTGAGGAAAGAGAGGATGGCGGCTCCGGTGAGGAGGAAGGAGATCATGACTGCTCCGGTGATCGAACTGGGGACGAAGGAGATCATGACGGCTCCGGTGATCGAACTGGGGACGAAGGAGCCATAACTGCTTCAAAGTCTGGCGAGGTATATATTAATTAATCCTCTGCTGACTAGATGCATTAATTTTCTTGTATGTACATATATTAACGCTTCTTTCTTCTTTTAATTAGCCATCCGGATCGAGCTCCACTTCGGTAAGGAGACGAGGCCCAATGAGAAGGTTGGAGGCGCAAGAAAGGTTCACGATCGAAGAAGTCTCACCAGAAGGCCAACCGATTGCTCCCTACCGGACCAAGAACAAATTTATACATCAGTGCGGAGTGGTTGTTAGGGACCTCGTCCCGATCAACTGCCAAGAATGGAATAAGAAGAAGGACCCTCAAGTTCCTTATGTCAACGATAGACTGAAAGATGATCTTTGGACCAATCTGATTAGAAATTTCAGTCTACCGCCAGAGGAGGATCCGAATAACCCAGTTATACAGCGAAAGGTCAGGGCGTTTGCTCTTAAGAAGATGGCAGAACTATTCAAGAACTGGAAGAAAGTATTGAACAGGAAGTTTGTCGAGAAAGACAAGACTCCAGAATTCAGAGGTCAATATGAGAAGATGAGAGATCACTGGCCCGCATTTGTGGCCTACCAGAAATCGGAGAATGCTAAGAACATGTCACTTAGAAATAAGAAAAATCCCGCAAGGAAGGAGTATCACCATGTTACGGGGTCAGGTGGCTATAGAAAAGCCCGGCCTACGTGGGACAAAGCTGAGCAAGACCTGCTTGCTAAAGATGTCCAACCAGAGACATTGCACTAGCCAGATCGGGCAAGGACTTGGTTCTTCGGGGTTGGGGGAACATTGGACCCAGAAACAGGGAAGTGTGTCTGGACGAAAACTCAACTTGCAATACCATTCAAAAAGCTTGAGGAAACAATCAAGAAATCGCTGGAAGGGACGTTCGTTCTCGACAGAGAGAAGGACGAGCTGTCATTTGCCCTCGGGAATCCTGAACACCCTGGACGAACACGAGGCACATCAGGCTCCGTTCCGTGGAAGGTTGGGTTTCCCAACAGCGCTGGTTACAGAATCCGACAGAGAAAGAAGAAAGAAGAAGCAAGCGAAATGCAGAAGTTGAATGAAAGATTAGCGAAACTAGAGGCACTTGAGAGCCAGCGAGCTACCGGCCAACCATCTCAGCGGCACGAAGATCCTTCATTGGAGACTACCCACGATGCTACCCCACCATCTCAGCGGAGAAGTAGCGTGGCTTCCACTGAGCTCGTTCATCCTGATAGCACGGCTCCTCGCTACCCCGTGGATGCTATCACGCAAAATGAACATTGTGTGTTAATGGCGAAATGTCATAACCTGACCTTGAAGGCAGCGGTCGGCCATGTCTTACCTCCTCGACCTGATGCAACTTTCCATTGCACTCCGGTTCCACCTGGCTTTGCTATTGTCGGGGTGGATGAAATAATTGACGGATTTGATGGGCTGGAGCTTGACCACGCTACAGGTGAAGGGGAGCTTCTTCTTCGATATGTGTCGTACATTTGTCACGGCAAGATGTCCGGGTTAACGGACTTAGGTGTGAGGCCATCGCAACTATGTGGCGGCTTGAGAGGGGTTGGTCGGAATCGAGAGACGCGAGTTTACCCAGGTTCGGCCCCTCCGATGGAGGTAAAAGCCTACGTCCTGCTTGTCTTGTATTGATGACGATGACGATCTCGGTTACAAGGGTGCGGAGTCGCTACCTCTAATCTCGAGAACCTCTAATTTGACTATCTCTAATGACTTGTCTGTCTAAGACCTGTCTATGGAGACGTCTAATAACTTGACCCTCTTGGGGTGACCCGCCCCTCCTTATATAAGTTGAAGGGGCGGTTTACATGTAGAGTCTAAGTCGGATTGAGACTTAACTTATTATGACTTCCCATCACGGGCTTCTCTTCATGGGCTTCTGAGTCCCGGGCTTCTTATCTCAGACGGGCGGCTTCACCGGGCGGCTTACAACTGTGTAAGCTTAACCGGGCGGCTTACAACCAGGGCTTATCTTCAAGACTCATCTTCACGGACTCGTCTCCGGGACTTAACTGTTTGCTGGGTCATAACTGTCTGACGGGTTATAACTATCTGCCAGGTTATAACTGTCTGCCGGGTTATAACTGTCTGCCGGGTTAACTGTCTGCCGAGTTAACTGTCTGCCGGGTTAACTGTCCCCGGGTCATACCGCGGGGTATATCCCCGACATTAGCCCCCAGGTTAGCTTGAATTTATTCATGGTAACCTCTTGAAATAAGAATATGTAAAGGGACCGGTTCACTCAAAAATACCAGTTGACCAGCTCCTGAAAATTCTGAAACTCTGTCATATTAATACACTGATGTTGATTCCTTGTAGAAAAAATAACCCTTATTATCAACTGCCTTGGTTTGAAAAATTCGTCTGGTTCCCTCATAACTGAGAATTTGAAGGCATATCTTCCTCATATTCATATTGCCTGTAGCCCCCAAGTCTTAAGAGGGGAAACGTAGTGATAGCCTTAAGACTTGCTTCAATATAAATATTGCAACTCTAGAGAAATCTGGATTGCTCGTCTGAGTCACCAGTCATAAGTTGAATGTTCCACATATGTAGCCCTCAAGTACCGGGTTGTCTTGCCTGCAGCAACCTGGGACTTGTAAATGTCTTATACTCATAAAACTTCAGCCAGTGTAGCCCCCAAGGGCCGGGTCATTATGCAATAATGAGCAAGAACTTGTTGTAGATCTGATCATATAGACTTGAGGAGCAATGTGTAGCCCCCAAGGGCCGGCTCAGTAAGATAATATTGGGCTGGGACTTAGAAAAAGATATAAAGGCCGGCTCATCTCCTTGAGATAACAGGGTCTGTTGACAATGTAATGACTTGAAAAACAGCTTGCATTAGCCTCCAAGTACCGTGGTGCGTGCTTGCAGTGACATGTGACTTGCATATTTGATATAAACTGCACTTGAATAATGTAGCCCCCAAGTGCCGGGTTGCATGCCTGCGGCGACTCGGGACTATTCCTTCCATTGCAGAATAAAATCTTATCCACTCTCCTGATGATGTTGCTGAAAGCCTTACATACCAATGTTGAACCATGCTCCTTGCTGTAAGCTGGTATTTTTGGGATGAAGGAATAATAACCATTACTCTGAATGGGCTTTGAAAACCTCAATCATCCAATGCTGGTTATGACAACCATAATGAAAAATCCAGCCATGTTGGCTATTTAAGATTTGAATAATATAACCCGGTTTGAAAAAACCAGGTTCCTGCAATATAAACCAGGATATCCATGCATATATGATGCATGGTAAGATGATGCAATGATGATGCCATGTATGATGCAATGTATGATGTTCTTGCTTTTTCTTCCTTTTTTGTTTTTCGAAAACTCATATGCCGGTTCTTCTGCGTGGACTCGCTGCTTGAACTCTTAGCAGTACAGGGTCTCTAGTGAGAGTGACCGTCAACTCCTTTGAGCGGCTCAGGGTCTCTAGGCGAGATTAACTGATAAGAGCGCAACGAACCAGAGAGAGACGCAGCAACCGGCGGGTCATGCCCCCAGGGCCCATAAGCTATCTCTCACGTGACATAAATCCGTCGTTTGAACCTTAAACAGTGCAGGGTCTTTTAAAAGAGTAACTGTTTAAGAGTACGAACGGGCCACATAGCGGAGAGTCGGCAGCAGATGGGTAAGTTTATCCTCGCTTTCTGTAAGCCGGCCCTCACGTAACAAGATCCGCCGGTTTCACCTTGATCAGTACAGGGTCTCTAGTGAGAGTGACTGTCAAATACTTTGAATAGCTCAGGGTCTCTAGTCGAGATTAACTGATAAGACTTCGGCGGGTCACCTAGCGGAGCAGCAGCAGCATACAGGCAGGTTTAACTCGAACTTGCGGTGGCTGAAGAGCCGATCAAGAGGGTGTGTAAGCTAAACCCGGTGGGTTGGAAGCCACCAAATGACCTTGTTGACGGAGTCAACTTTTTGGGTATACAACCCGGCCTTACGGTGGCTGAAGAGCCGATCAAGAAGGTGTGTAAGCTAAACCCGGCGGGTTGGAAGCCCCCAAATGACCTTGTTGATGGAGTCAACTTTTTGCACCATCTTGTAAGCCGCCATCTTGTATGAAGAAACGGCAGAAGCCTCCAAGTGACTTTATGATGATCAGGGCACCCATGTTTGAACGGTGCATCATGGCGGCTCGTTCTCTTGGGCAACCTTTAATTTTTGCTGAGAACTCGAACTTGCAAGAGATAGACTCCTCTTGAACCGGACGTTGAGCCGGATATTGAGAGCTCAGAACTTTGTGAGAGATAGATTTCTCTTGAACCGGATGTTGAACCGGAAATTTTCGCCAAATGTGATAATAGTCCCTGGGTACCGGGATCTTGAATTTGTTATAACGGCCAATTCTGTCGAGTCATGTCGGTGTAGCCCCCGAGTCTTAAGTCGACTCGAGGAGTTGGCTTGAGATTCTTCATACTTGGCTGTGGCATAACCAGGCATATAGTTAACAGCGGAAACGCTGGAATGTTTTGAAGCTGAAGGTGAGGTGGCGGGTTGATGATCTTCGCGACACTCATTGTATATCCTTTGCGTTGAGAACGCGATGTGAATCCGCGGAAGGTTGACCTTGACCGTGGCGGGTTATAAATGATCCCGTATGAGTTGTGTCAGTAATCCGGCCGATGGTTCATCCCGGCTGGTTGTTGAAGTTAACCAAACTGTGGTAGCGGCGACTTGTGCGCCTGTCCATTGAGCCATCCAGTGCAAGCGGAGGTAAGCAGCTTGTGTTGAGGGGTGCGGCTCCGATATGTTGATGTAAACATGGTGGTCAACCGTGACGTTGGAAGACAGCGCCGGGCGAGTCAGTGCTTCGGCGTTGTGAGCCGGCGCGGCCGGGAGAGTCGGCTTGAATGAGCGAGTTGACCGCGGGCGCGACCGGATGAGTCGGCCGCGTGTTGATGTAGACCCAACCGCAGGAGCGGCGGCTTGTGCGCGTCCGTTGAGCAGCTTGTGCAAGAGGGCGCGGTCCCGGCGATTTTGATGTAGACCAGACCGCAGGGGCGGTCGGTAGAGACGGCCGCGGCGTTGGAGGCGGCACGGACGCGGGCGAGTCGACTGCGGGCGCGATCCCGGCGAGTTGATGTAGACCGAGCCGCAGGGGCGGCGACTTGCGCACGTCCGTAGAGCAGCGAGCAGGCGCGGTCCCGACAAGTCGATGTAGACCGGGCCGCAGGGGCGGTGGCTCGCACGAATGTCCGCCGAGTAGCATGGCACGGATGAACGTCGGTGCAGAATGTTGCTAGCGCGTGCTCCGTACCCGCGGTATATTCCACTGTTGTAATGAATAATTGTCCTGCATGTAAAAATATACAGACCAAAGTAATTGTTCTTTGACAAAAACAATATGTGCTAATAAAATAGACTTAGATGGATATCAGCTGACTTGTTCAGACGACAGATGGTCCGTAAGTAGCGTCCGTACATAACTTTTCAATATGGTTGCTGAATTCCTTTTGATCCTTATATGCACACAAAGGATACTTGTGTTTATCCCCTCGAGGGCTCTGCCAGATGATTGAACAGTTGCGCCATTATCAGTGGGATTTCGAACATCTCCGTCGACAACAAGGTCAGTAGTCGAATGCTCCACCACCACATCTGGAGTAGGATCTGCTACTGATTGAGCAATAGGCCCATCCTGAGTTCTTCCATTTTCTAAACTCCTTTGTGTTATCAACCATGGTTAATGATCCAGTAATAATAATGGGAACACCACCATCGTGGGATAACACTGCATCTGCAATCTCTATCTCTGTTAAGTATTTGCTGAAGTCCATGGCCATAATTTTCTTGCTGATCTCAGGCAGTGTTGTTGCGTATTCCATGACCCCATCAGAACCTATCCGGCCAATCCTACTTATGCCTTGATAAAACTTATGTGCCTGGTCTGGTGTCGCGCGCAGAATGTGGTAATATTCCTAAACAAATACAGAGCAAATCACTTGTGGGTTTAAACGAGGAGCAGCCGGGGTTTCTGTTTGCGCTGCCATTGCTCACGGGGCGAGGACAGCGGCAGTGAGATGCCCCCGGCGAGGAAGAGCCGGTCCCGCGACGGCAGAGGCGGCGACTCGAGGAAACCCCCGGCGAGGTAGAGGCGACTCGAAGAGGGGGGCTCGGCGCGCGACCATGGCGGGGGCACGGCAGATGAGGCGCTCGGATGGAAACCAAGGCGGCACAGGGGCGGACGGCAAGACCCGGCGGCTCAGGGGCCGACGGCGAGACCCGGCGGCTCAGGGGCCGACGGCGAGGCCGTTTGGCCAGGACAACTCAAAGCGGAGGAGGCGGCTCGTCGCCGGAGACCGAGACGGAAACGAAACGGAAGAGGAGGCGGCTCGAGCCTGCGTGTGCGACTCAGAGAGGCGCCGGTGAGGCAAGGCCGTCGATGCAGAGACGGCAGGCCGGCTTGGAGCGAATTGGAGGCGAGGCACGGCTGGTGGCTTTAGGGCGAGGCCGATCAGGCGCGGCCGTGGCCGAGGAGGTGAAAGGGAGAGGCGAGCAGTTGAGGCCGCGGCGATGGTGCGCCAGGGCGGCGACGGCGGAGGCGAGGCTGCGCTGGTGAGGGCGGCTCGAAGCAGCGGCAACGGTGGTGGCCCGCGGCGAGTCACAGCGGCTACTTGGCGAGGCATGGCGGCTCGGAGGCGGGGTCCTCGAGGCCGGGTCAACGGAGGCGGGCCCTGGCCGAGGCCGTGGAAGCGAGCGGCGAAAACGGCTCGACGGAGCGGGGCGGCTCGAAGGCGACGCCGACGAGAAGAGGCGGCGCAACGAGGCCGCGGCGGGCGGCTGCTGCGGAGGCGATTTGAAAAGGCGGAGGGCCGCGTCGGCGGTCTTCACGGCAGAAGAGCAGGACGGGACGGCGCGGGAGTCGGCCAGGATGCATGGGAGGCGAGCCGGCGACGGGATCCGAAGCGAGGGGAGCCGGTGCGCAGCGCACGTGCGGAGCCGGCTCGGGGGTGCGCACACGCGGGTGGAGCAGAGCGGAAGTGACGGCTCGACGCGGAGCGACCCGGAGGCAAACGACGAGGCGGGGCGGCTCAGGGCCGGCCACGATGCAGACGACGGCTCGAGGTTGAGGCCGACGACTTGGAGCGAGGTAGGGGCAGCTGCACGGGACGGCAGCTCAGAAAGCGAGGCCGGCGAGGCAACGGCGGAGGCGGGCGGCTCGCGGCGCGGCCGTGGCCTCAGCGGCGGTGAGGCCGTGGTCGTTGAGGCGGTTCATGGCGGAGGCGCGGCGCAGCAAACTGCAGCAGAGGAGGCGGGTCGGCGAGGTGAGGCCGCGGCTGCGGAGGCGCGCCGGCGGAGTCGGAGTCTGTGTCCATGTGCGCTTCCGGGTCAGGGCCTGCTTGGCGAATCCTCGTCCAGGTCGTGGCCCCTTCTTTTTTTTATTTTTTTTATATCCCGATCTGGCTGTGCCGCTGTCGTACATGATTTGTACGTATCATGATTAATACTACTCCATGGCTTGGCCTGATCGTGATGTGCTGAAGCGACTCGGCGCGAGGGCGTGAGGCGAGCGAGGCGGCTCCTCCGGCGGCCGAAGCAGAGGCGGAATCCGGCAGTGAGGGCCAGGCACGACAGCCGGAGCGAGACGCAGCGACGGTGGCTCGTAGCAGATGCGGGCGGCTCAAGGCCGGAGCGAGACGCGGCGAGGCGAGCCGTTGCGCAGGCAGAAGTGACTAAGGCCGCCGGCGGCTTGACGGGGCAGATCCCCCGTGGCAAGGCGGTGCAGCCGGCGACGGCGGCTCAGCGCAGGGGCGGCTCAGCGGCAAAGACGCGGAAACAGCCCGGAGCGGAGATGGCGGCTTGCGGCAGAGGTGAGCCAGGACGGCGGAAGTGGCACGAGGTGAGGCAGGGCCGGCTTGAGCGTAGCGAGGCGGCTCGGCGGGCCTGCGGCGGTTCGCCCCTGCTGAGGTTGAGACGGCGCACGGAACGACGACTTGGAGGCGGCGCCGGAGAGACGGCGGCGGCTCGCGGCAAAAGCTCCGTCGGGCTGAAGCCGTAGTGGAGACTCGGAGTAGCAGAGGCGAGTGAGGCCACGGTGGATCACTGGCGGCTCAACGATTGATGGTGCTAGTGGATAATTGTCCTCGTATAGTGGCTCGCTGGACGTAGCAGTACTAATGAACTAGTACTGACTTCACGTAGCAATTAGTGGCCATACCGCAGCTTCGTGTGACGAACAGTAGTACCAAAGTAGTACTTTAATTGATCTTGGCGTGAGCACTCAACTAGTACTTGGTAGATGAATTGTTTTTTCTTCATGTGGAGGAAGCAGCAGAGGCGGTACAATAGCTTGATTCTCGGGACTTGGAGTTTGTACGTAAACAGCAACGGCCAGTCCGTTCTTGTGTCCATCTCGGATACGACGACTTGGACTTCTGCCTGGGATAGGTGTCGCGGCCTCTGATCCAGATACGAGCAGCGGGCTTGGATCGAATCCGCAACGAAAACTTCCGTTATCTTGGCGACTTGCGGCGGCGTACGGACACGCAACCCTAACTCTCGCCTCAATCTTGCTCGCGCCGCTCGACTGCTCATTGATGATGCAGATTCTTCCAACCCGGCTTCTCTTCATCCGAAAAATTGCGAACTTCTCGATCCCGGGAGAGATCTCTCCAAGAACTCAACATCACCGTGCGTCTGCCCCACGGTGGGCGCCAACTGTCGTACATTTGTCACGGCAAGATGTCCGGGTTAACGGACTTAGGTGTGAGGCCATCGTAACTATGTGGCGGCTTGAGAGGGGTTGGTCGGAATCGAGAGACGGGAGTTTACCCAGGTTCGGCCCCTCCGATGGAGGTAAAAGCCTACGTCCTGCTTGTCTTGTATTGATGACGATGACGATCTCGGTTACAAGGGTGCGGAGTCGCTACCTCTAATTTCGAGAACCTCTAATTTGACTATCTCTAATGACTTGTCTGTCTAAGACCTGTCTATGGAGACGTCTAATAACTTGACCTTCTTGGGGTGACCCGCCCCTCCTTATATAAGTTGAAGGGGCGGTTTACATGTAGAGTCTAAGTCGGATTGAGACTTAACTTATTATGACTTCCCATCGGGGGCTTCTCTTCATGGGCTTCTGAGTCCCGGGCTTCTTATCTCAGACGGGCGGCTTCACCGGGCGGCTTACAACTGTGTAAGCTTAACCGGGCGGCTTACAACCAGGGCTTATCTTCAAGACTCATCTTCAGGGACTCGTCTCCGGGACTTAACTGTTTGCTGGGTCATAACTATCTGACGGGTTATAACTGTCTGCCAGGTTATAACTGTCTGCCGGGTTAACTGTCTGCCGGGTTAACACCGGGTTAACTGTCTGCCGGGTTAACTGTCCCCGGGTCATACCGCGGGGTATATCCCCGACAATATGCCTTAAGGACTACTTGTCTATGGAGAAAGGAACACATCGTGCTTCCATACTGGACGCCGCCTCAGCAGACTCAGGCGGAGGAGGCCCCGGTGCCTGAGTCGTCTCCGGTGCGTCAGCCGTCTCCGGTGCGCCAGCCGTCTCCGGTGCGTCAGCCGTCTCCGGTGCGTCAGCCGTCTCCGCCGCCTCAGCAAACTCCGACGGAGGAGGGCCCTCAGCAGAATCCTCCTCCGCCTCAGCTGTCTCCGCCGCGTCATCGGACTCCGCCTCCTCCGCCGCGTAAGCAACAGCGGAAGAGAGTCGCCGCCGCTCCGGCGGCTAGCAGCAGTACGAAACAGAGGAGATGTAGTTACGGCCCAAGCCTGAAGCCTCTTCCCAAGTTACCCTACGAGAGGTCTGAGGAGGAACTCAACGAGATCGTCGATGCCGATGTGAAACGTCAGCTCGCACCGAAACGCCCACCTGAAGAGGAGAAAATAGATCCGGTGAAAGCGAAGCGAACTCTGGATGCCCTTAGGTGACCACCACCGCCTCCGCTGCCATCAAACTATGACCAATGTATTCAAAAGAAACATGATCAAGCGAGGCGGTCGGGAAGCTTAAGTAGAAGTGGCTCAAGAAGTGGGAAAATAATTCCCCAGCTCGGCGAACAAGAACTGCAATCGTGCCCTCCGCTCAAGGTGGTTACCGATATCGCTAATGATCCAGAGAAAGCGGCCGATGGTCTTGCTATCACTGCTGATGATTACTTACCCGATTCGGTACAGTTCGAAATGGATGAGGTAGTACCATCCTTAAGCTACGAGCACGGGAAGCCTCTCGTCAGACGTGAGGAGCTCAAGGATCTACCAACGAGGATGCGACATTTGCATGAATGGTACTTGGATGCCTGCAAGGAGGGGAACAACGAAATCTTGGTGGGAATAGAAAATGAGCACTTCTTCAATGGAAAGCAGATGTTGATCGTTGAATTTGAAGAAATTTTTTCAGTTATACAACCAAAAGGAGCTCGACAAAACTATCGTCAGTTCCTATTGTCTGTAAGTATTTTTTCTGTAATTAAGTCTCTAGTTCAGCTCGTTCATTGCATGTATTAATTATCCTCACTCTATATTATGCAGAATGAAGATCCTCGAATGCAAACAACTACAAATCCATGACATTGGGTTCCTTGACCCAAATTTCATAAATGAACCTACGTTAAAAGAATTTCCCGCTGATACAGAGAAAATTTTGCTAGATTCGTTACTTGGACAACAAACCAGAAAGGAAATACTATTTCCTTACAACTTCCAGTGAGTGTTACTATCTTCTGCACATTCTGTTTCGCTTACTCGAGGTTAAGTGCAATTAATGAGTTATGCGTGCGCAGTTTCCACTTTATTCTGCTAGACATTCATCTTGAAGAGGGAAAAGTAATTGTCTTGGACTCGAGACGTAAAGACCCTTAGGAGTGGACGGGCATGCGTCAAATGCTTCAGAAGTAAGTTCAATCATTATCGCACCATATCGGCAACTTTCGTTCATTTCCTGATATCAAGTAATCATTTTCTTTGCCGGGCAGGGTTTGGAAAAAGTTCACCAAACAGGTTAAGGGTGTCAAATGGAAAAAAGAGCTGCAATTTTTACACCCCAAAGTAAGTATTACTCTAGTACCGCGCATCTCTCATTGATTCTAGTTTCAATACCATTATCATGCTTGATTATCATTTTGATTAAACTCTATTCTCGTAAAGTGCTTGTGGCAGGCAACCGGGACTAATTTATGTGCTTACTACGTTTGCGAGTTCATTCGCCACTTGACCACTGAGTGGGGCCGGGGCATATCTGACGAACAATTTGAAGTACGTAAACAATATTCACAATTTTATTTTATTACCATCAATTGTGTTGAGTTTTATTGACCCCCTTCTTTAAATTAGATCTGGCAGATGCGGGACGAACTCCTACCAACTGATCGCGTACGAGCAATTCAAGAGGAATTGACGGGATTCTTTGTTGAGCATGTCATACCTAAGGACGGAGAATGCCATCGGGAGTGGTAATAGAAGTTAGGATCGTAAGAGATGTTATATTGTATATATGCATGAACGTGTACTATATGTAATAGCGTCGAATAGATTTACGAAAACTTGTTGCATATTGTTCAACCAAGCACGAAGAAAGAGAGGTCACTTCTATATGTAGTAGCTAGCGTCGAGTTGTGTAATGGTTCCTTCATTGCTATATGTAGTACCTAGCGTCGAGTTGAATGAAAAGCGTCAAATAAAAATGGTAAACACAAAAATAAAAGGGGGAAACACAATAGGAAAACCACTAAACCCCTCCTTTCAAAAAAAAAACCCCAGCGCCTGTCAGGTGCTGACGCGTGGCTGCCTTTTAGTCCCGGTCGGTGTTACCAACCGGGACTAAAGGTCCTCCTGCCTGGGCGCCCCGCAGCGGCCACGTGGAGCCCCTTTGGTCCCGGTTTGTAAGCAAACCGGGACTACAGGTTTCGGGCATTTGTCCCGATCGGTTTGTCCCGATTCCAGAACCGGGACTAAAGGCCCTCTGGAACCGGGACTAGTGCCCTGTTTTCTACTAGTGTCCTCTTCCTCTTCCGCGTCCTCCACGTCCTCGTCTGGTGCCTGCTGATACGTCTCCAACGTATCTATAATTTTTGCTTGTTCAATGTTGTTATATTATCACTCTTGCATGTTTTACAATCATTTTATAACAACTTTACATTATTTTTTGGACTAACCTATTGACATAGTGCCAAAGTGCCAGTTGTTGTTTTTGCTTGTTTTTTACTTCGCAGAATATCAATACCAAACGGAGTCCAATCGTGACGAAACTTTTTGCAGATTTTTTTTGGACCAGAAGACACCCAATGGGCCAAAGAAGTGCCAGAGTGGTGGGCCGTGGAGACCATGATACGTCTCCAACGTATCTATAATTTTTGCTTGTTCCGTGCTTTTATACTATCATTCTAGGATGTTTTACAATCATTTTATAACAACTTTATATCATTTTTTGGGACTAACCTATTGACATAGTGCCAAAGTGCCAGTTGCTGTTTTTGCTTGTTTTTTTACTTCGCAGAAAATCAATACCAAACAGAGTACAATCGCGACGAAACTTTTTGGAGATTTTTTTTTGCCCCAGAAGACACCCAGTGGGCCAAAGAAGTACCGGAGAAGTAGGCCGAGGAGACCACAACCCACCAGGGCGCGCCAGGGGGGCCACGACGCGCCCTGATGGGTTGTGCCGTCCTCGGGGCCCCTCTCCACCGCCTCTGATGCCTATAAATGCCCAAATATTCCAAAAACCCTAGGGGAGTCGACGAAACACAATTCCAGCCGCCGCATGTTCCAGAACCGCGAGATCCAATCTAAACACCAACACGGAGGGGTTCATCTTCTTCATATGTGCCTCTCCGATGATGCATGAGTAGTCCACCATAGACCTACAGGTCCGTAGGCAGATGCTAGATGGCTTCCTCTCTCTCTTATGATTCTCAATACAATGGTCTCTTGGAGATCTATTTGATGTAAACTTTTGCGGTGTGTTTGTTGGGATCCGATGAATTTTGAGTTCATGATGAGATTCTATCCATGAATATTATTTGACTCTTCTTTGATCTCTTATACGCATGATTGCTTATAGCATCGTATTTCTTCTTCGAATCTTTGGTTTTGTTAGGCCGACTAGATCGATTTTTCTTGCCATGGGAAGAGGTGCTTTGTGATGAGTTCGATCTTGCGGTGTTCTTTCCCAGTGATAGAAGGGGCTGCCAGACACGCATGTATCGTTGCTATTAAGGATAACAAGATGGGGTCTATTCCTACATGAATAGATCCCGTCTACATCATGTCCTCGTTCTTATTGCATTACTCCATTTTTCCATGAACTTAATACACTAGATGCATGCTGGATAGCGGACGATGTGTGGAGTAATAGAGGTAGATGCAGGCAGGAGTCGGTCTATCTATCTTGGACGTGATGCCTATATAATGATCATCGCCTTGGATATCGTCATGACTATTCGATTTTCTATCAATTGCCCAACAGTAATTTGTTTACCCACCGTGTGCGATACTCATGAGAGAAGCCACTAGTGAACCCTACGGCCCCCGGGTCTACTTTTCCAACATATTGCTTTCAGATCTATCTTTTTGCATCTTTGTTTTCAGATCTACAAAACCAAAAACCCAAAAACATATTGCTGCATATTTACTCTTTTTATTTGTGTTCTTGAAAGATCTATCCCTCCTATCTATCACTACCTAATCTATCTATTTACCATAGAGAGATTGACAACCTCTCTTTCGCGTCGGGTTGCAAGTATTTGTTGTTTGTGTGCAGGTGCTGCTTATTGGGTGGTGGTGATCCTCCTACTGGTTCGATAGCCTTGGTTTCATAACTGAGGGAAATACTTACCGTCGCTGTGCTGCATCATCCCTTCCTCTTTGGGGAAATACCGACGCAGTCCAAGCCACGTCAAAGGAATTTCTGGCACCGTTGGCGGGGAGGAAACAGTCTCTTCTACGTGCCTATCGTAGGCGCCGAGGGGACTCCATCATCATCTACCAGGTTCCTAATCACAAATCTCATCTCCTTGTAATTACATTATTTGCCATTTTCCTCTCGTTTTCCTCTCCCCCACTTCACCAATTTGCCGTTTTATTCGCCCTCTTTTTCGTTTGCCCTTTTTCTCGCCGGATCTCTTGCCTAGTCATTATGGCTAGTTCTACTTTTATTGCATGTACTCCCGATAATGAGGTTCTTAATTTTAAGCAAAGGGGATGGGAAAATCTAAATGATGCTTGGTATAGGATTTGCAATGCTCATAATAGATCTATCCATAAGCAATCTACCATTGTTCTTCTTCGCAGTTTTTATGTGGGCATCACCACTTGGTATAGATTCGTCCTTGATACGATTACTGGTGGGAATTTCTTGATGTGTCCATCTTTGGATGCTTTTAATGCTTTGGGAAGTTTAGTAGGATCGCCACCTATCATGATCAATGAAACAATTTTAACTCTCGAACACGTTATGGAGAGATTAGATGCTATTGAAAAGATGATGATTACTAAGGAACATCTTGATGATCTAGATAAAAAGATGCATAATCTTGCTAATAAAATTGGGGCTAAGGCGGGAGATGCCATTAAATTATTGAAGGCAAAAGAAACCGTAGTTAACGAAAGGGTAGAAGAAAGTCCTTACCGTATTGATAAGTTGGAAGAGATCTTTAGTAATTTGGGTTTGGCTTTTTCTTCTATCAAATCTATTGAAAAAACTCCCGTAAAGCTTGGCAAGACCACGCAAGTCACTAAGAACCAAGTTGCTACACCTAGTGGGCACAAGGGAGATCTTAAAATGATTAGTATTCATCCCGACTTTGTTGAAATTATAAGAGATCCAATCTACAAGAATGAATTTTTTGGTTTTCTTCCTAGGAGTGTTATCGTTAAGAACTTTCATGCTAAATCATTGAAAAAATCTAGTTGTGTGATTGAAGAATTGAAAACCAAAGATGACAATACTTGAATCTATCCAATATGCCTAGCTAGGGGCGTAAAACGATAGCGCTTGTTGGGAGGCAACCCAGTGAATAAATAATTTTTTGCTTTTTTCCTTTCTGTTTTTGAGTGTTGACACAATTATGCCTCTGTTATGATTGTGTTTTTATGGTTTATTAAGTGTTTGTGCCAACTAGAACCGTTAGGATGATTCATAGGATGAGTAGAAGTGATGCTGAATCTGAAACAGAAACTTTGCGTCCAGTATTTGAATTTTCATTTTTTGCTGGAACGTGATCTTGAGCTGAAATTTTAACACAGTGTTGCTATACAAATTCCTTACGTTCTCCTAATGTTTCAGAATGTTTAGAGTTACAGAAGTATGGGTACAGTACAGATTACTACAGACTGTTCTGTTTGAGACAGATTCTGTTTTTGTTGCATTGTGTGCTTGTTTTGATGAATATATGGTTTGTATTTGGAGGTATAAGCCATGGTAAAGTTAAAATACAGTTGGTATAATGCAATTATAAAATTTGATTGGGTATACAATAGTACCTAAAGTAGTGATTTGCTTTCTTATACTAACGGATCTCACGAAGATTTTGTTGAGTTTTGTGTGATTGAAGTTTTCATGTTTTGGGTGAGATCACGATGGATGAAGGAATAAGGAGTAGCAAAAGCCTAAGCTTGGGGATGCTACCGCACCCCCAAGACATATCCAAAGAGTAACAAGCAACTAAGCTTGGGGATGCCCCGAGTGGCATCCCCTCTGGGGCATCCCCTCTTTCTTCTAATGACCATCGGTATTTTACTTGGAGCTATATTTTTATTCGTCACATATCATGTGTTTTGCTTGGAGCGTCTTGTATCTTTGCTTGCTTTGTTTGTTAGTTTTCCCTTTGTATCCTTGTTGTACACACCTATTTGAGAAAGCCAAAATCATGCTATGATTTGTTAGAATTGCTCTATGTGCTTCACTTAAACTTTTTGAGCTATAGAATTGCTCTAGTGCTTCACTTATATCTTTTTGAGCACGGTGTGCTTGGAAACTTTTGTAGAAATACTCTCATGCTTCACTTAGATTAATTTGAGAGTAGGTAAATTTTGAAGAAATCCTCTCATGCTTCACTTATACCTTTTTGAGAGATGAAATCCTTATGCTCATGTGCTTCACTTCAATTTGTTTGAGCTTGCCAAAAAGCAATGGCAATATATGAAATTAGTCCCAAAGTGATAGATATCCAAGGAGGATATAATAAAAACCTTCATGAAGATCATTGGAAAAATTAAACTTGATTCCTTGTAATAGTTTTGAAACATGATGATAGTAATATGTGAGTCATGTTAATGAGTAATTATGCTTAGTAGGAATATTGGTGTTAAGGTTTGTGATTCCCTATGCATGCACGAAAGTCAATAGTTATGCAATGAAGTTACATCCTACTTGTGGTGCATTATTCGGTGTTAGTTATGTTCAATGCTCACTTATGTGATTTTTCATTTCTTGGTTTGGTTGCTTCTCAATCTATTTCCTAGCCTCCATTTGTACTAAGTGAAAGTTTGGTGGAAAAAGGAATAAACTTTATTTTCTGTTTGGGAACTGCCTATGATATATCTAGCATGGAAAGTATTGTGAGCTACTTTGTCATTTTCGTTGACAGGAAAAGCATGCCACCCAAAATATTTTTCTCTCTCAATTTAAAACTTTGAGTTGTGACACCTCTACAAATCCCTACTTCCCTCTGCGAAGGGCCTATCTATTTACTTTATGCAATTTTTATTTTTTGCTTTGAGTCCCCATCTTCTCTTATAAGCACCAACTAGGGGGCACTATGATCTTACTTGAGCATTGGGCATAGCTAATATTTGAGTGTGTTTCATGAATGGATCAATGATTGAGCATGATGGGCTAGGGATAACTTTCTTTAGTGTTGATATTTTGAAAGACATGGTTGCTTGTTGACATGCTTGAGTATTGAAGTCATTATGTTAAAACTAGACTATTGCTTTGAATCATTTACAAGTCCAAATGTCCATGCTATACAAAGAAGAAAAGAATATGATGAACATGTTAGGCAGCATTCCACATCAAAAATTCTGTTTTTATCATTTACCTACTCGAGGACGAGTAGGAATTAAGCTTGGGGATGCCGATACGTCTCCAACGTATCTATAATTATTGCTTGTTCCATGCTGTTATATTATTATTCTTGGATGTTTTACAATCATTTTATTACAACTTTATATCATTTTTTGGGACTAACCTATTGACATAGTGCCAAAGTGCCAGTTGCTGTTTTTGCTTGTTTTTTTACTTCATAGAAAATTAGTACCAAACGTAGATAAAACGCTGCGGGAATTTTTGTGGATTTTTTACGGACCAGAAGAAACCAGATGGGCCAAAGATCACCAGAAGAGGGGGGCCAGGGTGGCCAGCCCCCACCAGGGCGCGCCAGAGGCCCCCTGGCGCGGCCTGGTGGGTGCTGGGCACCGAGGGCACCCCCTCAACCGACTATCGCGCCTATAAATTCCCCGGAAATCCAAAAACCCTAGAAGAGTCGACGAAACAGAATTCCAGCCGCCGCAAGTTCCAGAACCTCGAGATCCAATCTAAATACCATCACGGAGGGGTTCATCTTCCTCATAGGTGCCTCTCTGATGATGCGTGAGTAGTCCACCATAGACCTTTGGGTCCGTAGGTAGTAGCTAGATGGATTCTTCTCTCTCTCTTATGATTCTCAATACAATGGTCTCTTGGAGATCTATTTGATGTAATGTTTTGCGGTGTGTTTGTTGGGATCCGATGAATTTTGAGTTCATGATCAGTTTCTATCCATGAATATTATTTGAGTCTTCTTTGATCTCTTATATGCATGATTACTTATAGCCTGGTATTTCTTCTTCGAATCTTTGGTTTAGTTAGGCCGACTAGATCGATTTTTCTTGCCATGGGAAGAGGTGCTTTGTGATGGGTTCGATCTTGCGGTGTTCTTTCCCAGTGACAGAAGGGGCAGCAAAACACGCATGTATCGTTGCTATTAAGGATAACAAGATGGGGTCTATTCCTACATGAATAGATCTTGTCTACATCATGTCATCGTTCTTATTGCATTACTCTGTTTTTCCATGAACTTAATACACTAGATGCATGCTGGATAGCGGTCGATGTGTGGAGTAATAGAGGTAGATGCAGGCAGGAGTCGGTCTATCTATCTTGGACGTGATGCCTATATAATGATCATCGCCTTGGATATCGTCATGACTATTCGATTTTCTATCAATTGCCCAACAGTAATTTGTTCACCCACCGTGCGCTATACTCATGAGAGAAGCCACTAGTGAACCCTACGCCCCCCGGGTCTACTTTTCCATCATATTGCTTTCTAAACTACGTTTTTTGCAATCTTTGTTTTCAAATCTACAAAACCAAAAACCCAAAAATATATTGCTGCATATTTACTCTTTTATTTGTGTTCTTGAGAGATCTATCTCTCCTATCTATCACTACCTAATCTATCTATTTACCGTAGAGAGATTGACAACCTCTCTTTTGCGTCGGGTTGCAAGTATTTGTTGTTTGTGTGCAGGTGTTGCTTATTGGGTGGTGGTGATCCTCCTACTGGTTCGATAGCCTTGGTTTCATAACTGAGGGAAATACTTACCGTCGCTGTGTTGCATCATCCCTTCCTCTTTCGGGAAATACCGACGCAGTTCAAGCCACGTCACTATTACATGATGAATTTCATCCAACACAAATATCCAGCGTTGATATAATGCCTACGCTTTGTGCATATTGATCTTCGCTAAGTTACTATTGTTGTTTTTTGTTTTTACAAACACTATAAGCTGTTACTTTTACTGTTCATGTTACTATTGCTACTGTGCTACTAAACACTTTGCTGCGAAAAGAAATTCCAGGTGTGGTTAAATTAACAACTCAATTGGTAAGGCTCATAAATATTCTTTGGCTCCCCTTATGTCGAATCAATAAATTTGGGTGAAATACTAACCTCGAAAACTGTTGTGATCTCCTATACTTGTGGGTTATCAAGACATTTTTCTGACGCCGTTGTCGGGGAGCATAGCTCTATTTACTAGGTTCACTTGTGATTTCTATTGATCACTATGAAGAATATGAAAGACGCTAAGACTAAGATCGTACCCTCCAGGACGAGGGAAGGTGAGGAACTATCATCTAGCTCCACACTTGATTCACCTCCTATTTTAAGTAAGTTACTTCTGTTATAAATGAAACTCATGATGATCCTAGTACTTTTCTTGATAAAACTGATGATCAGGTGAATTTCTTGATGAACAAATTGCTAAATCTAGAGAAATTGAGAATGCTGAAATTAATGAAAACTATGATTCACTTGTTATGTCTAGATCTCATACTATAATTGAAATGCCTGATGCACCTGATGGTTATGTTATGGATGGGGAGATAGCTAGAGACTTTCTTTCTTGTAATGATAGAGATGATCTTAAGAAGTTACTGAGTAAGCTGAAAGAAAAATCTATGATGGAGAAAATGAAATATGATCCTAAGTTTGCTACTTCTCCTATATATGTTACTGATAAGGATTATGACTTCTCTATTGATCCTGAGTTCATTACTTTTGTAGAATCTGATCCTTTTGATGGTTATGAAACTGAAACTCTTGTTGCACACCTTACCAAACTGAATGATATTGCCACCCTATTTGCTCATGAGGAAAAAATTCGCTACTACTATATCCTTAAGCTTTATCCTTTCTCATAACAGGGTGATGCTAAGAAGTGGTTTCATACTCTTGCTCCTGGTTGTGTGTGTAGTCCCCAGGATATAATATATTACTTCTCTGAAAAATATTTTCCTGCTCATAAGAAACAAGTTGCTTTATTGGAAATATTTAACTTTCTGCAATCTGAAGAAGAGAATCTTCCTCAAGCTTGGGGGAGGCTTATCCAATTACTTAAAGTTTTTCCTGATCATCCTCTTAAAAAATGAAATACTTGATATCTTTTATAATGGACTAACCGATGCTTCTAGGGACTACCTAGATAGTTGTGTCGGTTGTGTTTTCAGGGAACGAACTGTTGGACAGGCTGAAGAACTATTGAATAATATCTTAAAGAATGTCAATGATTGGACACTTCTTGAACCTCCGTCGGAACCAATTCAAAAGAAGACATGTATTATATTCCTCAGTCCAGAAGATATGCAAGAAGCTAAGAAATCTATGAAAGAAAAAGGTATTAAAACTGAAGATGTCAAGAATTTACCACCTATTGAAGAAATACATGGACTTGATATCCCTACACACGTAGTAGAGGTAAATTCTCTTCGTAGATTTGATGAGGGTGATATACCTTATAATAAAACTGTTAGTAAATGCATGATGAATTTGATAATTACATTGTTTAGCAAGAAAATTTCAATATGTATGTTAAGGATCAATTAAAAAGAAATGTCATGATGATTGATCGTTTGAGTGAGTTGATGTTTAAGATTGCTAATGATGTTTGATGTTTGAGTAAATATTCATCCATGGTTCATACTCACCTAGAACAAGTTGCCAAGTCACAAAATAATTTGCTTACTGAAATGAATAATAAGTTGAATGTTCATGTTGTTAGAGTTATGACTAGAGGGGGTAGAATGACTCAAGAGCCTCTTTATCCTGAGGTACATCCTAAAAGAATTGAGTAGGATCTTTAGAACATTAATAATTAATGATGCACCTAGTTGATCTAAAAAGAAAAAGAAAAAGGAATAGAAAAGTGATAGAACTTTGCATGCTTCTAGTGAACCTGTGGTAGAGAAACCTTCTGAGAACCATAATGATGTTTCTATTTCTGATGCCGAGACACAATCTGGTAGTGAACACCCACCTAATGATAATGACAGTGATAATGATAATGATAATGATGATGTTCATGCTGAGGCTCAACCAGATAATGAAAAAGAACCTGATAATGATCTAGAAATATAACCTGCTACTGATCTTGATAACCCAATGCTACTTGTAAATTGCGTTGGGTTTTTCTCCAAAGAGGAGGGAAGATGCAACACAGTAGAGATAAGTACTTCCCTCAGTGAGAATCAAGATTAACGAACCAATAGGAGAACCACAAATATTCCCGTCTTCAGCGCCTACACATAAAAGAGCACACACTTGCACCTACCACGGGCTAGAGGGTTGTCAATCCCCTTAAACTCGTTACAAGAGGAGAGAGAGAGAGAGAGAGAGAGAGAGAGAGAGAGGGAAAGAGAGAAGAGTAGGCTCTTCTATCATATCTTACCACAAAATTAGTCAAGGTTTCAACGGTGTAAAAGTTCTCGCCTATAATATAACATGATCCAATAGAGCGATTGAAAGAATATGATTGTATGTGTCCAGAAAAATAAAATAAATGTTCAATATATATTTATGTCACGGTGAGCTGAGATTTTTTTTTGTCGAGGGCACATAAATGCATATATAGTATCCCATCAAATTTTCTCCACTAACTCATTTCTCTACAATGCACCAATACGATAACAACCCCTCTAGCGGGATATACAAGTCATACTTACATAGTCAAATTTAAGCTTTGGCCAATAACTAATCATTTTTTATTATCAAAATTCAACCTCAGAGCAACATTTAAATCCCATAAATATGTTTTTGTTGACAGATTAGACGTGAATAGTCAAAATACACCATAAATATATCCTGGTGGAGGGAGTAACATTCTTTCGTCCATGCAAGAACTTGTGTCATCTTATGTTCCACATCATCCAACATTTTTATCTTCTGAATCAAAAAAGAAATAACAAAATGGTAAATAAAAAATCATGAAATGAATTCAACTCAGCATGTAATACGTACTATATTAGTTGGCTTTAGATAAGGTTAGTTCATGGTTGTGTCGGGTGCATAAGCATTGGGTTCTCAAAGAGAATTCAGTAATATAAATAAATTATATGGCATCAATTTAATCTTTTCGATAATAATTGTTTTGGTTCATCAAACATAACCGAATAATCTAAAGAAAGTGTTATTGAATCCCTTCTAACTATGTAACTATTACATGCGAAGTAAAATGCAAGAATAAGATATAAGCAAACACTATATATTTTTTGAATAATATGGAAGCAAACAATATATGTAGGGGATATATTGATATATCATAGCTAGAGTTGCACCATGTAAATGCTTGCACAATTGTGCTTCTAAACCACATTGTAAAAACAAGTGTTTGCAAGAACCATATCTGAAATGTATATAACTTGAATCAAAAGAGAAAAATAATCTCCCACACCTAGTTCATAGGAATGAATCGAAGCCTGCCAAATTAAACACCAAAACACAATACAAGGAAGAAGCATAAAGAACATGCAGAAGGTACATTTTTTGTCAATAGAGCTTCGATGAAACATTCATGTTATCAGAAGAGTGTGATGTGCATATATCTACTCATGAAAAACTGGAAGTTCGGTAGAAAAATTTACCATTTTCAAGAAAACGCTACTTTTGTGACATCGTACTGGCATGCAAAATTGGTTTTCTTGCAAACGATAATTAGGAAGTTATAAAACTCCTCGTCATTCTCTAGCGGCACTACTTTCAGTTTTCCACTCCAACTGGATCGACCACAACATTGATCCAAATTTTGTAGAAACGCTTATATTAATTAATTGAACTTGATCTCAAGTCAGTGTTTAGTTTATAAATAATTTCTGTAAGTGATACTTCTTTCAGTGTAAATACATTCCTAGATGGTGTGTATTTCTCAAGATTGCTTAGTGAAAATATATCAGACATCAATTGAAATGTATAATTTTGTAATGGAAAATCAAAATGAATGCCACGGAAAGACCCCAAAACTTCATATAAGATCACAATTGACCATCCAAATCTAAGGTCACCGCATTCGTTATGACAAAATTCTTTGCCGTGAAACTAAACCACACCAACACTAAAATTCATGAAGGAACGTCAACCATACTCTTATGTTTCATTCTATGAGACGGTAGTTATTTGTTCATTTAAAGTCATGATATGGCTCCACCATGGTATTAGATGTGGCCTTTCCTATGATGCTATGACGATGTGATATCATCATTTTTTTTCTCTAATCTAGTAAAAATTCTTACATATTGGACTCACCATCCGAAAGCCCTCCTTCGCACGCGCTCATTGGGTGGGTGAAGCGCTCCGCACAAGAAGTCAGGTTCCGACCGCGTACTATACTACTTTCCAAACTTTCGCATGCCGTTTAACTGAGAATGATGTCCCCACATAGGATAGCAGCCCACTACCATGGAATTAAATGTGTTGGGCCCACCCCCACACATGTTATGCGCATTCTCGTAAAGTCTAGTTGTGGTGGCAACATGGTTTTCACTTTCAATGATATTTCTTTTAATTTCACTAAATTTTCTTTCAGGTGGGGGAGGGGTGGCTAGTTTCCCTAACCCTTCACGTAACAGTAATCCAAGGAAATGCAAATATCACTGCACACTTTCCTAATAGGGGCATGGGCAGCCGGTCGGAAATCAATCACGTGGACGCGCGCGCGAATTAGCATCCCTCCTCACAATCTTCTGCCCAAAAAATAATTCAAATTAATATAATTGTAGCCATGTTAGAGACATGCGTGTACCTCCACAATGTAATGGGCTACTATTGTTTGCAACTAATTGGTTCCTAATTTTATGACTGAATATGGATTTTCTCATGAGATATATAGGGTTTTTGCCTCCTAGGCAGGTTTTATGACAACATTGATAGTTTCATCATGGAAGGACCGATGTTTATGACACAAACACAAAACATCACAGATAATTCATCGTAGATGTCAAAAAAATACTAGTACAAGGTATCTTGGGGCTAATCAATTAGATATGTAATTTACACATATTTGTGTTTCTCTACACGTTCTTTGCTTTATTGGAATTTCTGCAATGCTGCAAAAATAGTATCTAATTGTGGTGTAAAATGGTTAGGAGAAGTGACATGTCTTTCATGAATCGATGATGGAATATGGCTCACAAGACAAGTGCACTATGGTAGGGTTGTCCTTGTTTTGTTTTAACACCTTTGTTTGTCCTTTTTTCTAATTTTTTAGTTGGTTTTTCGTTTTTTTATTATTATCGGTTTCTCGTCAATTTCCTACCGTTTTGCCACTAGTTTTCAAGGGGGTCTCACCATCTTTTATGTGTTTCTCCACAATACTCCCTCCTTTCCGGTTTATAAGGTTTAAATCTGAAATCTCATCAACCAAGGTAGATTGTGAGTGGATGGCACGAGTTTTGTGGATACCAAATTACCCAATGAAATATTCCTCACTTAATCAACTCCCGATGCAATAAGTGCAACACCCTCCCTCTCATTGAATTTCCATGGTGCATGTAGAATAAGATGCATGCATGACCAATAATCCCCTCACTTTCATTAAATATGATGTGGAACTCAAAGCTCTTTAACTTAATTGGACTTAAAGTGAGCCTTATATAGTGGAAATCTGAAATTTTTTAGATGAGCCCTATAAACTGGAAAGGAGGGAGTAATGTTTTAAGTACTTTGGTATCCCATAACAATTTTCGCATTAGATAATACACAACAATGATTGAAAAAAAATGCATGAGAAGAAAACAATGCAAGATATAGGCATTTCCATCTGCAAACAAAGTAACCTTTCCATCAATTGATGGCAAGACACTAATCCGCGGATTGCATATAATATATGTATGTATGTATAGCCGGTGCTATAATTCTCATATGCATCCTCCTCGACCTACGTGGTAGGTGCTTACATACATATGTTGTATATTCACATATGAGTAGAACGAGAAGTAAAACTGAGAAAGCAGAGCTGCCGACAAATGTGAACTAACATGGCATGTATATCTGTCACTTTAACTTGCACTTTAGGCCTTGCCGGATTCCTCACAGCCTGGTGGCCTGAAGGCAATGAAGCTGACGCACTGCACCTGGCGCATGTTGTCGAAGCCGATGACACGGACATAGGCGTCAGGGTACTCCTTCTTGACCTCCTCCACCTCGTTGAGCACCTGCGTGGCGTCGGTGCATCCAAACATAGGCAGCTTCCACATTGTCCAGTATCGACCGTCGTAGTACCCGGGGGAGCTGTTGTGCTCACGGAAGACGAAGCCAACCTTGCTGAACTCGAGGCAGGGCACCCACTTGGAGCGGATTAGGTAGTCGACCTGCTTCAGGAGGGCCTCCGTGGAGAGGGGTGGCAGGTAAGAAAGGGTCTCGAATTTCTTGATGCCCTCAATCGGCCACACCTGAATAGATGGAATGAACACAATTGATCAGCACTTAGTGCTTAAAGAAAGACCTAGCCATAAGGCAAAAATTACTCCCTATAGTCTGTCCATACATTGTGGGGGGCCTCCACAAGCAAGAAAGCTCAAGGGCAGCTCTTGCTTTTGGTTAGTGTACGAGCATTAAAATGATATTATCTAGTGCACATTGGAATCAAATCGATTTCCATTCACAAAGTTTATGAGTTGCTTACGGACTACACATGTGAGCCTGCTTACGGACTACATACATTGTGATGCACTATCTTGGTTTAGTTTGAACTAGTGTGTTGGTTACACATCCTAAGGATAGCTTTGGCTATGTGAAGTGGAAATACCGGATAAATTAATTAATTGTGCCAACAAGAACAGTCATGTCTGCATAGAGTCCGTCATACTCCGTAAAAAAAATCAAAAAGGATGATAATCCCAACCTCTGAATCAAGCGATGCACACTGTCATTTTGTTATGATATTCAAAAGAGTCTAACAAAATAAATACAAAGATCAATCAAAAACCACCTTCCAAACGAACAAAGTCGCTACACCTACAAGTAGGATGATGTGGCTCGACTGCACCATCCTTTGCAAAAATAATAATTACTACTTTTCATACCTGCATGCATCTGATCCTTCCGCCATTGCTGACGCTGCTGAGGCCGGCGCTGCCGGAGCGGCGGCTGACGGGGAGGCCCGCGGTGGACTTGAGCCCCTGGAAGGGCGCGACGGTGGTGGCTGACGAAGCCATCACGGCTGGGGCCATGGTGGCGTGCGTAAATTGCTAGGTGGGGAGGAGATACCAAGCTTGGCAGGCTACACTTGACTTGAGCCCCCCTCCTGCCGCTCCAGTATATATCACCGTATGCGCAGCGCTGCTCCTTTCCAACAAGATTTCCAAGGGGTGGTCGTCGTTTGCTTGTTGCAAGGCGCCTTATCCCTCTGGATCAGAGGAAGAGGGGTGGCCCTACGATGCTGCGTTGGGTGTGACTGCTGCATGGGCAAACCAAATCTATATCAGTCCGATTACCCATAGGACAATAATTTTTTGATCGTTTTGAAAGATTAGCACACACGCCTCTCTCCTCATATACCGTAGTTTTCATCTAAGGCTCCCACTAATTTTGATTTATTTTATTTCCAGAAAGTTACTGCTCCCGAAAATTACTCCTCGAAAATTTGTGTTGAGCTAATTGCAGCAGTGGTGCTTGAACTTACCATCGATGTACACTTTCATGCCTGACCTTGAAAAATACGTCAGATTGGTTCCAGTACTTGACACTCTTTGTTCAAATACGGTTTAAACCACGTTCGGATACGTATGTGTTGATGACTAGGCATGCCATGGTGTGAGGCCCACTTGCCGTGCTGGAACAGGCTCACTTGCAAAGTATACTCTCTATAGCAATCGGATCCCACCTGTCAGGGCACAACAGAAGAAAAAAGACTAGGCGTGGTTGTCAAGGCTCCCACTAATTTCGATTTATTTTATTTTCAAAAGGTTACTGCTCCCAAAAATTACTCCTCGAAGATGTGTGCTTGTGCCTCTTCACATGTGGTGGGGCGGTGGGGAGGATAGCGGTGTGCCCGTCCGTGTTAGAAACGATGGCAACTAGCAAGGGGGAGCGATGTGGGGTGGAGTGACGAATGAACGATGGAGATGCATCTCAGGCCAGTATAAGTAGCGCGCAAGGTTGGTCGCACACATCACTACGTATCTGATGACATGTACCCATCCACATGGTGCCTAATACATGCATACACAGGTGGCGAAACACCGACAGACACATAATGGTCGCACTCTGATAGTACAGGGGATCGTAACAGTGCTTTGTCTGATGATGTCACCTACTAAGGGGTCACCGAACAAGTTACAATCCATGGGATCCTAATGCAAGATGCTCACTAGCCAAATACAGTCAACGTGAAAACCCACTCGGACGATACTAAGTCACTCGGACGGGTCAAGTACACCAAGCCATTCGGACAGATTTCATCAAGTATGGAATACACGAACCACTCGGAGCCGCGATGTAGAACAGGCGGAGAAGGCACTTGGGGCGTCGTGGACTTAAATAGAATAGTGTTACTAACTTTATTGCATCAGTTACCTCTTGTAGTGGATCTAATAATTAGACATCTTTAAAACCTTGTAATGGCAAAGGTCAGGGGACATGACGCACTCTATATAAGCCATCCCTATCTCTGTAACAAGGGTTCACATTCTTTGTAATCATCATCAGATATAGAGAAAGAAAAGCTCCCAGAGCTCGAGACGAGGGCCGTTACCTCTTCCGAGAGGGACCTAAACTCGTAAAACCTCCAGTGTCACACTTGCACCTAGTTAGATCCAGGTTCATCCCTACCCCTCTTTCTTAGTGTCGAAATCATCCCCACGACAATGTCCTCACTGGGAAGTATTGTACCCTAATTTATATTCGACACGATGGGAGTAAAAGAATATTTATAAAGCAGTTTAGGCAGCACTCCCAATCACACATGTAAAATTTGATAGATAAAGTTCATTAGTGGCGATGACAATTCAGCACTTTGAGTTTTTTGTAGGTTGCAAGAATCATAAATGAGAGCATCAATTACCTGGTAGTTTCCAAGTAACAAGCAATAAAAGGGAGCTACAATTGTAGGCCTGGAAATGGATATTAGAACGTTACATCTATGATATCATTCAGAACATGGTGCATCTAAATGAGCATATAAACCCAAGTTCATATTCTCATACCATGCACGATATTTCGTATATAACTGAATGTTTTGGTCCACTAGAAAAACTAGTGGAACGTTTGTGCATTGCTATGTGCCTTTTAATTTTTGTCTCATCACATATCTATACATGTATCATTTCATAAAGCATGAAGATCATGTAGCCCTGCGCTCACACCCCTTCATCGCCATGCTACAGGCTACAACGCACGTTAGATTATGTATCCCGTAGCAATACACTCAGATTATGTAACCTGGTGCTCACACCCCTTCGTCGACATGCTACATCGAACACCAAACACCCATGCCACCCGTGTGGCCACGGCTGCCCCCTCCACCCCCCTCCTACGCGCGCACACACACACATGAGACGGGCGCTCCGGCCATGAACACGGTGACTCCCACCGCCAGGGCCGCCACCCTACATGACCATCCAGACCACTCAGTGACCATCCAAAGACCTTGGCCTTGGCTCGACCGGCAACCCACGATAGCGCCGCTAGAACGCGGTCAGGGAAAGGGGGAGGAGGACAAGCGGACGCATCCATCAACATTGCACCACTACTTTGGCGACAGGTGGCCCGACTATGTCAGAGACGCCCATCACTCCTGCTAACCTCCCCACCGAACACACCCCTATAACGATGTTGGGGAACGCGACAGATAACAAAAATTTCTGAACTGCGAGCACGCCCAGGATCACTATAGAGATGCATACAAGGTTTTGATCTGATCATTACTGACTCGTAGCGCAACGAAAGTAGAGTCGATGAAGATCGGTGATGCAGATCCCCGCAGCTAGGATTTACAACCTCCCAACCGCGAGGATGTATTCCCTCGTCGGACAGCCCTTCGGGAGGCGGTCGGACAGTCCCTCGGACGATGTCACGGACAGCCCTTCGGAGGACCCTCGTACAGCCCCTCAGGCAAAAGATCGAAACTACGACCTCTCTACGGGGTTGCACACATATGGTGTCAGCTATCCGGCAGGGCTTCGCCATCCAGAACTAGTTCCTGCCGGAACCCAGACAGCCTTTCGGCTCTACGAAACTATTTCGCGGGGAGGGAGAGAGAAGGCCAGATCATGCATGGCATTTGTATGTGAGAAAGAGTGAGTTTGGAGAGTGCATCTCCACCTCTATTTATAGGAAAAACCCAAGGGGTAGGGTGGCACTTGAAATACCCAAAAAACCCATCACATGGAGTTTCCAAAGGGGCAAAATGGGAAGGCTAGAGAGGACCTCCATGGAGGAGATCCTCCCTTGGCCGGCCACCACAAGTGGGCCCCCCATGAGGGGCTCTCATCCATCCATGTCATCCCAAGATATTTTGGGACAAATCCCAAAAAGGTGGCTTTCCATAAAGTAACCATAAAGTGATTTTTACTATTCACGAAACCATTTTTTCGCGGCCGTTAAATCCGAAAATATTTCCGTGGGCCTTAGAATAATTCCAGTACCCACTAAAACAATTCTTGACGTGTTCCGAAACATTTTCAGATCAATGATATTCATCTGCGAAAAGCAACCAAAGCGGTTCCGGCAGTCCGGAACATTTCCGATTTTTGTCTCCGAAAAACCCCAAAAGTTACCGGAACAATTCTGGTACCCTCCAATAATTTCCAGACGTATGCCGAAACCAATTTGACGTAATGGTATACTCCGAAACAACTTTTCGGTTTTACCGAAACTCTTCCAGTGTTCTCTCTCCGGAACTCTTCCGTTGTCCCCGAAACTTTTCCGGTGATTTCCTCTCAGACTCCCTGTCTAGTATTCAGCAGATAGATGACCCTTAAGTGTGTGACCCTATAGGTTCGGTGAAGTATAGACATGAGCGGAAACCTTTCCGATCAATGATCAACATCGGAGCCGTGGACACCCATATTGACCCCTATACCCATACGACTAAATATTTGAGTGAACCATTAGTTTGCCGTGTGCTATTCCTGTTGCTTCACGATATGATACAGAACCCCGAGGTGAGACTTGTCGGCATCCCCATGGATCAACACCTTGTCCACTATGCTAGTTACCTCGTTACCGGTTTTGTTCTCCTTTCTCGTTTCCGTGTATTGGCATCCCTCTGATCAAATCACATTGTGTCTGGCCAGGCGATGATGGATACCGCAACACCGAGAGGGCCCAAGAATATCTCTCCATCGTCGGAGGAGCAAATCCCAATCTTAAGCTACCAAGTTACTTGTCATACTTTTCCGTGAACCCGTAAGCCGCCGTAATAGCCACCCTGTTACAGATGACATTTAACAAACCCCAAAGTTCACGAAGCAAGCACGAAGGAACTCGATACTCTCATGGTCTAAGGAATTTTTGCAAACGTTAACTATCTCTGTGTTATTAACCATTTACTTGTGACGAATGTATCTCATAGCATAACATCAATTCGGGTCGATTCAACACAAGTGTTCTACTAACAGTGTGCCCTCAAAATTGCTGGCATAGACATGCCCATGATCAGGAAAACAGGATCATCATGCAATACTTGAGCTAGTCTTAGAGGCATGACTAGGAATACTTTTTACCGTTTATTGTACCACACGTGCACATGAGTTTCCCTCCGAGCCTCGTGGATATTGTAGACTCGAGAATCATTGGAGTTATAGCATGGATCATAAACATTCATTACAAACCAGGAGATACAAAGTAACTATTATTACTGCCTCTAGGGCATATCTCCTACAGACTCCCACTTGCACTAGAGTCATAATCCAGTTACATGGCTTCCTTAACACCGATGGCTATCCGGTGCTGCTCATGCTTTGCTCGTGGGAGAGGCTTCGTCATCGGGTCTGACACATTCAGATCCGTGTGAACTTTGTGTACACTACTGGAATCAGAGAATTTGTCGTCTGCCAGTTCTTGGCCGTCTGCTGGCAGATGGCAAAGAAAGTCTTTGTCGTCAGCTTACAGAAAACAGACGGCAAAGAAATGCCTGATGGCAAAGATATTCTTTGCCATCAGTGCACACTTTGCCGTCTGCCAGCGGACGGCAAAGAGCCAAAAGGCAGACGGCAAAGAGACCAGCTGGGCCCCACTGGGCCGTGGACCTGGCTAGGTCCAACGGATGGACTTTATGTCGTCCGCTCTGGATTTGCCGTCCGCTGGAAGGCTCTTTGCCATCCGGGGGCCGACGACAAAGAGGATGCGTGACCTAACGGCCGTTTCCCCCCCGGCCCACCTTCCTCTCTCTCCCCCCCCTCTCCCCGATCTCTCTCTCCACCCACACCGCACAGCGGCCACCCCCTTCACTCCCTCACCACCGCCGCCAGCCACCCCTCGCCGGACCTCCTCCCTGCGGCCACCCCTCCCTGTGCCGGCCCTCCTCTCTGCCTTCACCCCTCCCCATGCCGGCCCTCCTCTCCGCTGCCACCTCCTCCCCGCGGCGGTCACCCCTCCTCCTCGCGGCCACCCCTCCCCGTGCCGGCCCTCCTCTCCGCTGCCACCTCCTCCCCGCGGCCACCCCTCTCCGCGCCGGCCACCCCTCCCCGTGCCGGCCCTCCTCTCCGCTGCCACCTCCTCCCCGCGGCGGCCACCCCTCCTCCCCGCGGCCACCCCTCCCCGCGCCGGCCACCCCTCCTCCCCGCGGCCACCCCTCCCTGCGCCGGCCCTCCTGCCCGCACCGCCGCCAGCCACATCCGCCGCCAGCTTTTGCGCCCGCCCTGCCGGTCGGGCGCCCCCGCAGCCCCGGCGTCGCCGCCGCCCCCGAAACCCGGCCGCGCCCCCCAACTCCAGTGAGTATTTATATTTTCTGTTTTTTCATCTAATTAATTAGATTACTTAGGTTAGTAATTAGCTAGCTACTATTAGTTAGGTTAGTTAGGTTAGTTAATTAGGTTAGAAAAAAGGGAAAATGAAAAGAACAAGAAGAAGAAAATTAGAAGGAAAAGAAGAAAAGTAGAAAAGTAGAAGGAAAAGAAGAAGAAAAGAAGAAGGAAAAGAAGAAGAAGAAGAAGAAGAAGAAGAAGAAGAAGAAGAAGAAGAAGAGGAGAAGAAGAAGAAGAAGAAGAAGAAGAAGAAGAAGAAGAAGAAGAAGAAGAAGAAGAAGAAGAAGAAGAAGAAGAAAAGGAAATAGAAGAAAAGGAAGAAAAGGTACCACTGACCCCCGACGCCACTGACCCCCGACGCCACTGACCCCCGACCCCCGACGCCACTGACCCCCGACACCACTTACCCCCGAAGCCACTCACCCCTGACCCCCGATGCCACTCACCCCCGACGCCATTGACCCCCGACGCCACTAAACCCCGACGCCACTTACCCCCGACGCCACTGACCCCCGACGCCACTGCCCCCGACCCCCGACCCCCGACCCTCTTTGACCGAGAAGGTGCTCTTCGGCCTTCCTGAGGCCGACGGGGTCATAGTTTTGTAAATTATGTGTTAGGTGGTATATTTTCCGATTTTGTTATGAAAAACATTATATTTGTGTTGATCGGGTGGATTTCAATGTGCAGTTGTTTCGTCGCTGTGAGGGTTTGGTGTTCGACGACCTACCCCGTGCGTTGGACGAGCTCCCCTGCTGCGTTTGTGGGTGAGCACAAATGACATCTCCTCGCCCCCCCTTAATTTGCTCTGTTCCGGTCTTCATGCCGATGAAACTTGCTAGCTATAGGTGTCTTCAAATGAACAGTATGCGTGACCAGTATGCGTCTCCCGTTCGAAAGGGCGGCATCTATAAATATGCATGTCCTTGCATATTTATAACTGCCATCCTTTCGAATTATCCAACGTTATCCACGGACAGCCCGAGTATGTGTAGATTGGGTTCGTTTTCCCGTATGCTCTGCTCCGGATCCGATGCCGAATTTCGTCAGTGCCTCCCTGTTGTTCTCTGGGTACACATCCTCTCTGCTTATTGCCGAGACGTTTATCAGGAGAACAGCGGGGAGGTGCTGTCAAAATTCTACGTCGGATCCGGAGCATAGCATGGGAAAACGAACCCAATCTACACATACTCGGGTGGGATTAGAACCTATCTTTACCTATTAGCGTCTAGGTTGCATGGACGTAATAAAACTGACAAACTTGATTAACTGATGAATATATATGCTGAATTATATATATATATATATATTTTGTGTGTCCAGTAGCTAGGCAAGATGAGTGATCGTGCGTGGATGTACACCGGTCACACCAGTCAGAAAGACATGACCAAAGAATGGTTAACAAATACCAAGGGGTTTGTGAGAGCCGCATTTGCAAATGGCCAGGAAAAAACATGGTGTCCCTGTCCCCGGTGCGACAACTTTAAAAGGCAGACAGAGGGTGAAATGGGTAAACACCTGCAGAAGTGGGGTTTTAAGCCTAATTATACGGTGTGGACTTTTCATGGTGAGTCTACCCAACGTGCCAGAGCTGAGGTGGTTCGTCGTCGCACCGACGAGCATGGTACTGGGATCGAAGACATGGTGCAAGACTTTGATGATGCTCGGGATTCGGACGATGAGATGGAGGAATCTGCAAAGGCATTCTATGAAATGTTGGAGTCTTCAAAACGTCCTCTCCACGAGCACATTGAGCTTTATCAGCTGGATGCCATCGCGCAAGTAATGGCTCTGAAGGCTCAATTCAACCTGGGCAGAGAATGCTACGACGCGATGATGACAATATTTGGACGCTTTCTACCCAAAGGCCATGTACTGCCTGGAAATCTGTACCAGTCGGACAAAATCCTCCGTGTACTTAAGATGCCCTATGAGAAGATAGATGCCTGTGAGAATCGATGTGCCTCATTTAGGCTTGAGTATGCGGACTTGAACTATTGTCCCATTTGCAAGTCTTCCAGGTATGTTGTCGTAGACAACGGTATGGGTGAGAAGATTCAAACAAAAATCCCTGTTAACGTTCTTCGCTATATGGCAATCGTACCAAGACTTCAACGTCTTTTCATGGTCGAAGAGACGGCCAGATAGATGACATGGCACAAATTGGGCAAAAGAACCGAACTAGATGCAGATGGGAATTAGATGTTAGTACACACTTCAGACGCTTTTGCGTGGAAGCACTTCGATGCATTACATAAGGATAAAGCGGCAGATCCAAGGCATCCTCGAGTCGCCATCAGCACGGATGGGTTCAATGTGTTTGGTATGACGGCAACCCAATACAGTTGTTGGCCTGTATTTGTCATTCCACTCAATCCCCCCCCCCCCCCCCCAAAGAGATTATGAAAAGAAAGAACATTTTCCTGATGTTGATAATTCCAGGTCCCAACTATCCGGGGAAGAATATGAATGTGTACATGCAACTGCTTAAGGATGAATTGCAAGAAGCTTGGGATAATGGGATCAAGACATACGACGCTGCTACCAAAAAAATTCAAAATGCATGTGTGGTACATGTACTCAACACATGACTTGCCGGCGTATGCGCTATTAGTTGGCTGGTGTGTGCATGGAAGGTTCTCGTGCCCCACATGCAAGGCAACTCTTCAGTTCCGTTGGCTGCAGGCGGGTCGCAAGTTTTCTTGCTTCGACATGCATAGACAGTTCCTGGATCCTCACCATAAGTTCAGAAAAGACAAGAAGAATTTCATCAAAGGTAGAGTTGTCAAAAACTCTGCACCACCCGCGTTGACAGGCCAACAGATCCTGGATCAGTTAAACACTCTCGAGCCTGATCCAAACCGTCCAGTGTATTTCAAAGGGTATAATACGGAACACGCCTGGACTCACAAGTCATGTTTATGGGATCTGCCTTACTTCAAAGACCTCCTTTGCCCACACAACATCGACGTGATGCACACTGAAAAGAATATCGCCGAGGCCATTTTTGGTACATTGTTCGGCATAGAGGGGAAGTCAAAGGATAATCCTAAGGCTAGAGTCGATCAGGAGGCTATATGTGATAGACCGTTACAAAACATGCGACAACAGAAAGGAAAGCAGAACTGGACGAAGCCAAAGGCATGGTTCAATCTTGGAAGGCCAGCTATGAGGGAAATGATCTTGTGGGTGAAAATGCAGTTGATGTTCCCCGATGGTTATGCAGCGAATCTAAAGAGGGGAGCGAGTCTTGACAAACTGAAAATATTTGGTCTCAAGAGTCATGATTGGCACATATGGCTTGAGCGGGTAATGCCGGTGATGCTGCGTGGCTTTATCCCTGAGAATGAATGGCTAGTACTGGCAGAGCTGAGCTATTTCTTCCGTTCTCTTTGTGTGAAAGAACTATCGCCTGGCATGCTAGATGAAATGGAAGAGTTGGCGTCGGAGTTGATCTGCAAGTTAGAGAAGATCTTTCCACCGGGCTTCTTTAATCCAATGCAGACTTTGATTTTGCATCTCCCGACCGAGGCAAAATTGGGGGGGGCCGTGCAAAATAGTTGGTGCTTCGCAACTGAGAGGATGCAGAAGACGCTTTGAGCAAAATGTAAAAATAAACGTAGAATTGAAGCATCGATGGTCGAGGCATTCATTACTGAGGAGGCGGCAAACTTCGTGACAGCACACTACGAAGCCAAAAATCATCATTTGCATAATCCGAAGCCTCGGTACAATGATGGTGACCCTAAAAAAAGTCGATCCAACCTCAGCCTATTCAAAGGGAAGCTCGCACCAGCTGGTGCTTCGAAAGCAAAAGCGTTGGATGTCGATGAATGGCGGACCATTTCGTTGTATATCTTCAACAACCTAACAGAAGTGCGGCCGTACATCGAGTAAGTTCTCGATACATTATTGTTTCGCAACTTGTAATTCCTTTGAACTGCTCTTATTCCCGGATATTTGATATAGTCGATACGTCGCCAAATTCTCGGATGGAGCGGCCATCCAAAAGGATTCCGTCGAAGAGTATGAGCTTCTGGCGAAGCATGGAGGCGGCTATCCCGGTTTCATCTCTTGGTTCAAACAAATGGTAATTACCATTAATGGACCATTTCATTTATTCGTCTAATTTGCGGCTAATGCAACAATCCTTTCGTATTAAACTTGTAGGCTAATTCAGAGTCTATGGACGTCGAGTTGAGACAAGTCGCTAATGGTTTTGACTATAAGGTTCGTTCATTTGACAAATACAACATCAACGGGTATCGCTTTCGTACCTTTGGCAAAGAGTTATCTATGCCCGACCTAAAGACTATAAATTGTTGTGTCTCTGCTCTCGGCGAAGGAGGTACCGAGTATTATGGAAGAGTTGAAGCAATTTATGAACTTCTATTCTATGGTGAAAACCCACCGAACGTCGTAGTCTTCAAATGTTATTGGTTCCAGCTGAAGGAGACTAGAAGGACTCATGAACATATAGGGCTAGTCGAAATCAAACAAAGCACCCATTTGGATGTTCCTGATGTCTATATTACGGCTCAACAGGCGACCCAAGTTTTCTATCTACCGTGGGCCTGCCAAACTGATCCAAATCTGAAAGGTAGGGATGTCGTTTATGAAGTGCCGCCACATTTTAGACCGCCTCCCCTCAATGAAGAGGATTATGAACCTCGCATTAACCCAGACACATATGAAGGAGAATTCTTCCAAGAAACACGTACTTCCAAAAAACGTTTCAAGAACCGCTCTACTTCACCCCGAAACATTGAAGTAGACAGCGACAGTGAATCCGACTTAACCCCTGAGCCGGAACAGGAAGAGCCAGAACAAGAAGAGGTTACTGATGGGGATGACCTGTCAATGCTTGACCGATTACATAAAGGAGGCCTTCCACACGTTGTTACCGATAGTGATGATGATCATGCATTTATTGATGATAGTGATGATGATGATGCATTTATTGATCCCGGAGAATATATAGACGATCAAGATTATTATTAATTCATGTCAGGTAATCAACTTTTATTCTAAACATATATATATTTTTAGTTCATGTTAGGTATATGATGATACACTTAAATTATATACATTTTATTATTCATGTCGGTATTCAATTTTATGTTGTACTAATTTCGTTTACTATTTGTCATGGCAGTTGTTGAAAGATGGTGGGAAAGGGTCGAGAGCACTCCGCAGCTCCTTCTTCGTCGGAGGGTGGTGGGATGGGTACTTCCATTCCTATCGAGTCTCTCCGGAGAGCGTTGATCTCTAGTCTGCAAACACCGGTGCCCGCTTCTTCGTCGACCCCCGTGAGAGGAGGTCGGGGGAAGAAGAGAGGTAGTAGAGGTACACGTGCGAGAGGAGGCCGCGGGAAAGGTAGGGTGGCTGCTACGCCTTCCTCGCCGCCACCCCCAGCTGATTCACCCGAGCACAGGACTGCTAGGGTGGACCCGTGTGAGGAGGAGGCTACGCAGACTCCGGTCCACGAGCCTCGGGTCCACGAGCCTTCGACCTACGAGACTCCTGTCTCAGAGGCTTCGTCCCACGAGACTCCGGAGCAGAGGAGGGATGAGGCCACATCCCAACAGACCCCATGGGATACCTGGCCGGAGGAGCCTAGTGGCCATGCTAATGGTGGCGGGGATCGTTTTTCTGATAGCGATGAGGAGGTGGTTGAGGGGGCCACCGTCTACCAGCATGGTAGTACACGGCTCCCGCCCCTGCTGGCGACCCGCGAGCAGAGGTGGTCGATTAAGCCTGATGGGGACAAGTAAGTGCATGTACTCTTTTTTAACCTTTTGCCTTCACGTTTTTTCAAATATCTAATGTGTTGGCTTTGTCATACTACAGGGGTTGGGATCACCCCAAGGATGCCCGCAGGCCCAACAGCGTCCTTGGTGTCCTTATCAGGCAAAACTTCCCGGGGTTTGTCACGTTGCCCAGTGAGGGTCAGGTTCGAGAGTTAGGAATGACCTGGGAGCACTACTTGGCTGCACCGGCCCCGCCGGAGGAGAGGATCGACGGTGTTTTGTGCCACATGAGGGCGGACATGGTGATCAGACAGTTTTGGGTAATTTCTCCTTTACACAATTAAAAATCAACAATAGCTTGTTATTGTACTAATAAGTGTTGTCTCGTTTGATTGCAGACCTTCTACAGGTGTCAGGAGGGATACGAGGAGGCCGCGGCAAAGGTTATCGATAACGAATGCATGCGCCTACTGCAAAACTTACGACATGAGGCTCGGGTGCAGGCTGTTCGAGACTACTACGCCTCGCGGCGTATTAGGAAGGAGAAGTCGACGTGCCACGGAAAGAAGATGGAGAAGGAGCATTACATGAAGGTAATTACGTATTCTTAAGGCCTCTTGTACTTAGTTTCATTCATTTGATTCGTACGCGTAGCGCTCAAATATCTCTTTATTAACTTAGGTGCCCCCGAGATAGTGTGCGGATAAGATGGATTGTTGGGAGGCCTTGGTGGATGGGTGGTGCTCAGAACAATGGCTAGCCATCCACAACAATGCCAAGGACCGGCGTGCCAAAATGGTTGGTGTGCCACACCATCAAGAGAGCGCCAACTTAAATCAGTTTGGTCAGAACTGGGTATGTGGTTTGCTTCATGATTCATGCAATTCATTCTTGATTCTAGCTTGAGCCCTTTACTAATACTTTGTTCCTCTCTATCTCTTTTAGGCGCATCTCAATAACACGCCAGTGCCACAGATGTACGACCTCTATGCGATGGCCCATACTGCCTCGTACAAGATGGTCAAGGCATTCTCTGAGTCTGACCTCGATCATCCCGAGAACTTCACCAACATCTCCTCCCACAACAAGCTCGTGAAGTACAGAGATGTGGGGAAGGCATTGAACGAGGAGGACTTTAACCCAAGCTAGCATCCTATTGATCCAGAGCTGGTGATGATAGCTGGCGGCGGGAGGCCCCATGGCTCGATGGCCATTGGAGATGGCCTTATACGTTGTCCTAGCACTCTCTCGCAGATCAAGGCGCGCCAAACGAGCTCCTGTCCTGATATAAGGCGTCGTCCACGGCCAGTCGAGCTCGCCATCGAGGTTAGTTATACGGACTCACGTATCTTTCCTCATTACGTTGTGTGTGTGAACAAAGATGATTACAATGCTAACGAGGAGTTGTGTTGCAGGCTGCTATTCAGAAAGAGAGAGAGGCAACACAGAAGCTTATGGCGTCGAAGGAGAAGGACATGGAGGAGAGGACGGCTAGGTTGTTGGAGGAGGAGAGGGCACAGAACGATGCGTCTCACCGGGCCATCTACGATCTCTTGGTGGTAAGTTTCTTCTTCATATTTGTCAAATCTTGCATTTAATGTTCGTTTCATTAATAACTAATATCATTGACTTGTGAAAACCAAATGTGCAGTCTATGTGCGAGAAGACCGGCCAGATCCCTTCGTCGATGCCAGTCATTACCACGGCTGGAACGGTGAGTTTCATTTGAATGCAATGGTCTTTTCAGTGTCATCATGCTAACGAGACATTGCAAATCATCTTTGGTGCAGAATATCTCCCGAAACGCATCGCATGACCCTTCTCCAGGGCAGCCTTCTCTAGGTGAAACCGGCCCGAGCAACCCCGGTGCTTCACCTCCATGATGACGAGGGCGGTAAGCCCTAATATGCCACTTACTTGGCTCATTTTCTCAAAGAAAAACAAACTTAGCACTTAGACAAAATTGCGTACTTTCGGTCTATCGGAGCTCCTTGTGAGAGTTTCATGTCTCTTCTTGATGGAGGAATCCCGACTGTTGTCACGGGGGTCGTTTCTTCTTCTCCTTCTCTCGATATATACCTTGGTATATTGCGGGAGAGGAGAAGGGGAAACGACCATCACCAACGGTCGAAATATTAGTGTTAGGTAGTGTCCACCAACATACACCACCATATAAGTGTGAGTGAGTGCGCACCATACACACCATGAGGCATGAGAGTTTTTCTAAGGAAAACCTCGAAAGACCGAAAGTGAAGCTGAACATATGGCATAATAACCTTGGTTAGGTCATAAATGTCATATTTTACCTAAGTTAGCTTTGTTTCCTCTAAAATGACATAGTAAGCTTACTTACCTCCAAAATGACCTATTTTACCTAAGTTAGCTCTAAAATGACCTATACTTAGCTTTGCTTCCTACAAAATGAGATAATAAGCTCACTTAGTTCCAGAATTACCTATACTTAGCTTTGTTTCCTCCACAATGACATAATAAGCTTAGTTAACTCAAAAATGGCATAATATACTTGGTAACCTCATAAATGCCATATACTTAGCTTATTTTCTTGCAAAATGACACAATAAGCTTAGTTAGGTCAAAAATGGGGTAATTACCTAGGTTAGCTCTAAAATGACACAAATAAGAAATAAGAAGAAGAAAAACAAGAGGAGAAAGAGAAAGAGAAGAAAAACGCTTCTTCATCTTCTTCCTCTTCTTCTTCTTCTTCTAGTCTTCTTCATCTAACTTACTTATTTCCCATTTTGCAGATTAGATTCACTTCACGGAAGCTTGCATTGATGGAGTGCTTGTGGTTGATGGAGTGCTTGTGTTACTTGTTTTTTTGATTTTGTATCGATGAACAATGTGAAACTTGCTACATATGGATGAAACTATTGTAATATGGTGAACAATGTGACATTTGATACTTTTGATTTGGTATGTTTGTTGGATGATCATAAGTATGGCAAGAATATGGTTTCTGTGAAATATATGTATATATATGTCATATTTTACCTGTGAAAATTGTTGGATATAACAAAAAATAGAAAAAACAGGGGCAATACTGCCTCTTTGCCGTCTGCCACAGACGGCAAAGGTGGCACGTGGCAGTCCCCTGTACAACCTGGGAGCAGCAGGCCTGGGGCCATTTGGTCTCTTTGCCGTCCGGGGGCAGACGGCAAAGGGACGTGCGGCATGGCCGTCCGGGGGCAGACGGCAAAGGGACGTGCGGCATGGCCGTCCGGGGGCAGATGGCAAAGGGACGTGCGGCATGGCCGTCCGGGGGCAGACGACAAAGGGACGTAGCTCTTTGCCGTCAGTGGCAGACGGCGAAGGCTACCGTTAGCCACTAACGGGGCTAACTCCAGTGATAGGCCGTCCAGCCTCTTTGCCGTCTGCAGGCTGACGGCAAAAAGTCTTTGCCGTCCGCTGAGCCGAGGCAGACGGCAAAGCACCCCTTTACCGGAGTTCACAGTGCCAAAATTTTGGCCGTCCGCTGGCGGACGGCAAAGGCTTTGCCGTCAGTGGACCTACCCTTTGCCGTCCGCCATGGCGGACGGCAAAGCACCTGATTCCAGTAGTGGTACTTTCACTAAACCCGCTTCGACATGATGTCGAATGAGTTTATATTTGCGTTCAATATGTCTTGTCTTATGGTGCGAACTTGGCTCCCTTGCCTGAGCCACGGCGCCAATTATCACAATAGATCTCCACCGGGTCCAGAGCACTTGGAACCACACCAAGGTCTTCAAGAAACTGCTTGATCCCGACAGCCTGCTTGGAGGCTTCTGAAGCAGCAACATATTCTGCCTCCATCATAGAATCCGCCACAGTCTTTTGTTTGGAACTTTTCCAATCAACTGCGCCACCGTTCAATATGAAAACATAGCCTGATTGAAATTTGAAGTCATCTGGGTCAGTCATGAAGCCTGCATCAGTGTAACCACTTACAATGAGCTCTTCATCACCTCCGTACACAAGGAGTAAATCCTTGGTCCTTCTGAGGTACATAAGAATATTTTTGACTGCGGCCAAGTGTTCCAATCCTACATCACTTTGGTACCGGCTGCTAACACTTAGCGCATAGGAAACATCCGGTCTTGTACATAGCATGGCATACATAATAGAACCAACTGCCGAAGCATATGGAACATCATTCATTTGTACTCGCTCATCGAGAGTCCGAGGACACTGATTCTTGCAAAGCACTGTGCCAGGTGACATGGGGAGTAGGCCTTTCTTGGAGTTCTCCATGTTGAACCTTTTCAACACCTTGTCAATGTACATGCTTTGGCTAAGCGCTATTAGGCATTTTGATCTATCCCTATAGATCCTGATGCCCAATATGTATGCTGCTTCGCCTAAGTCTTTCATTGAAAAACTCTTCTTCAATGATTATTTTATTTCGTTAAGGAAATTCCCGTCATTTCCAATCAACAATATGTCATACACATAAAAGATTAGAAATGCTTTTGCGCTCCCACTAAACTTTTTGTAAACACAAGATTCTTCGTCATTCCTGATGAAGCCAAACTGTTTGATCACTTCATCAAAACGAATGTTCCAGCTCCTTGCTGCTTGCTTCAGACCATGAATGGCCTTCTGAAGTTTGCATACCTTTCCAGCATCCTTATGAACGACAAAACCTTCAGGTTGTATCAAGTATACATCTTCTTTGAGATTTCCATTTAGGAAAGCCATTTTGACGTCCATCTTCCATATTTCATAATAGAAATAAGCAGCAATTGCTAGTAATATCCGAACAGACCTAAGCATAGCTACGGGCGAGAAAGTCTCGTCGTAGTCCTCTCCTGGAACTTGCGTGAACCCTTTCGCGACAAGTCTAGCTTTGTGGATTGTAATGTTACCATCCGCGTCTGTCTTTCTTTTGAAAATCCATTTACAACCAATGGGCTTTACGCCTTCTGGAAGTTCTTCCAAGTTCCAAACTTGGTTTTCGTACATGGATTCCATCTCGGATCTCATGGCTTTGTGTCATTCCCTTGAGCTGGGCCCCGCCATCGCTTCCTTGTAGTGCGCAGGTTCATTGTCTTCAAGAATGAAGATTTCGTTATGAAACCACACAGGTGGCTCGACAGTCCTACCTGATCTGCGCGGTTCAAATACAACTTTGTTTGAAGTTCCCGCATCACATGCGACAACTTCCGGCTCGGTTGTAGGGATAATTTGCGGAATTGCTTCCGGTTCCTTAGCCATATCAACGGTTGCTGAACATTCACTAATCTCATTAAGTTGTACTGTCCTCCCACTTAATTCTTTAGCGGGAATTCTTTCTCGAGAAAGTGTCCCACCTTTGCGACAAACACTTTGCCCTCGGACTGGTGGTAGAAGGAATATCCAATGGTGTTATTTGGATAACCTACAAAGTAACATTTGTCTGATCTAGGTTCAAGTTTGGTTGGCTGTAAACGTTTTACGTATGCCTCACAACCCCAAACCTTGAGATGCGACACACTAGGTATCTTCCCATACCACATCTCATGTGGTGTCGTCTCAACAGATTTAGACGGTGCTTGGTTAATTATAAGCGGCAGTAAGTAGTGCGTGACCCCAAAAATATATCGGCAGATCTGTAAGAGACATCATCGACCTGACCATGTCTCACAGGGTTCGGTTACGTCGTTCCGACACTCCGTTTCGCTGTGGAGTTCCGGGGGGCGTAAGTTGTGAAACGATTCCACGGTCACTCAGATGTTGGCTAAACTCGTGACTAAGATATTCGCCCCCACGATCTGATCGTAGAAACTTAATCCTTTTGTTACGATGATTTTCTACCTCATTCTGAAATTCTTTGAACTTTTCAAAGGTTTCCGACTTATGCTTCATCAAGTAGATATATCCATACCTACTTAAATCGTCAGTAAAAGTCACGAATTAGAAATACCCACCCCGTGCGATTGTGCTCATTGGACCACATACATCACTATGTATTATTTCCAATAATTCACTCGCTCGTTCAGGATGACCCATGAACGGTGTCTTGGTCATTTTCCCCATCAAGCAAGCCTCGCATGTGCCAAATGATTCAAAATCAAAAGACCGTAAAACTCCAACCTTTTGGAGTCTTTTCATGCGTTTATTTTTTATGTGGCCAAAACGACAATGCCACAAGTAAGTGGTGGTGGTATCAGCCTTCTTAAGACGTTTAGCATTCACGTTAAAGACATCGTTTTCACATTCAAGATTTAGTATGAAAAGGCCCCCAACAATGGGTGCAAATCCATAAAACATATCCTTACAATAAAGTGAACAACCATTGTTCTTAGACTTGTAGGAGTACCCATCGTGCACTAAACATGATCCAGAGATAATGTTTCTACACAATGTCGGAACAAAATAACAGTTACTTAGTTCTAAGGTAAATCCTGAAGGGAGACGTAGAGGCATAACCTCATAATGTCGACGGCTTGAGCGGTGATCCCAGCACCGTTCCCGATGCGCATCACGACTTCATTCTTTGCCACCATGCGCACCTCCTGAAGCCCCTGTATCGAGTTGCAAATGTGAGCAACCGATCCGGTATCAAATACCCAAGACTTAGAATTTCCGCTAGCAAGCAAAACATCAATGACATTAACTTGTATAACAGTTATACCTTTTTCGGTTTTCCCGGACTTCTTATCTTGTAGATACTTCTTGCGGTTTCTCTTCCAGTGTCCTGTGCCTTTGTAGTAGAAGCACTCAGTTTCAGCCTTGGCTCAGCCCTTAGAGCTGCTTTGGGAGATGGTCTTACCGGCGCCCTTGCCCTTCTTGGACTTGCCTTTCTTTTTGAAACTGGCGTTTTTATTCACAAGCAACACTTGCTTGTGATTTTACCGCAGTCCTCCTTCAGCAGTTTTCAACATGGCAAGCACCTCATTAGGTGATTTATCCATCCCATTCATGTTGTAGTTCATGATAAAACCGTCGTAAGACGGGGGGAGTGAACCGAGCAACATGTCCATAACATGGGCTGGTGGAAGTGGAAATTCCAGGGTATTAAGCCTTTCAACGTAGCCAATCATTTTAACCACGTGCTCGCCAACTGAACTGCCCTCAGCCATCTTGGTCTCCGTTAAGATTTTCATGATATCATAACATTCAGACCATGCATTTTTCTTGTACAGAGCATCTAGTTCCTTGATCATATCAAAGGAGTTATGGAATTCAAAACGTTTTTGAAGCTCTGAACTCATGCAAGACAGCATGAGGCACTGCACTAAGTTGAAATCATCATCCTTAGTGGCCCAGATATTTTGTACATCTGCCGGGGCAGTTGCCACCGGCTTAGTTGGAAGAGGTCCGTCAAGCACGTACACTTTCTTAGCACTTCTAAGGACAATCCTGGGGGTACGGACCCAGTCCGCATAGTTGTTTCCATTTGCAGCTAACTTCTCTTTCTCTAACATCGGGCCTAAGTTGAACGGTGCGTTGCGAGCCATGTGATCTACAACGGTAAACACAAAATTCACTTTAGACATTGTTCATAATTAATATTGCAGTAGTGAATAAACAAATTTATTCTAAGGTGCGCTCCCACTCAAATCAATATCTCTCATAATTGATTGTGAGTGATGCAAGACCCAACTTTCAATTCAACGTCAAGGATGTAACCATCTCAAGTGACGAGAATTTCAATTGGTAGGCCAACTTGCCAATTACATCTCTATGTGACTCTTGTTCATCTTTCGATGGGCGTGTTCCGAGCTCAAGAGAATCCTCCGGAACGTCAAGATAACCAAGTGATCTTGCTGCGAGGTCTCAACTCACCCGCCTCACACTTTTCTAATCGTTCGTATCCATGTAACCATGTGATACCCCGAATAGATAGGTGCCGTGACGGTGCTACACTTGGGAGAACACTAACTACTTGATATTTTTAAGTGAGAGATCACCCTAATAAAAAGCGACTACCGCGCAATCAAGAAGGGTGCATCATAAGGGATAAACATCTCAGGCAATTCATAATAGCATGATATGGTATAGCCCTTTCTGACGGAGAAGTCATTAATTTCTTCGTCTTCAACATTTGCGTCGGTGTTCACCTTCGTGAAGATTGCCACCGCCTTGTCGATGCACCAGATAATATTGCTATCTCTATAGCTAATAAAATAAGTGCATTACATAAGGTTGACACGCAGGTCATTTTAAAGTGACAATCATATGGCTCCAGCCATCATGCCGAATCATGACACGCAGGTCATGTTAGTAAATTTACATCATATAGTCATCTCATACATAATCAAATTAATATGAGAACTGCTATACCACATCACATGCGATCCTGCAAAACCAAGTTAGATGCCTCTAATCGGTTTATGCAAAATTTTATTTACGTGGCTTCTAAGGTTTTGACTTAAACCGCAGCTACCAACGTTTATCATCAAGTATGATCATTCAAGTTGCTAGATTAACTTTGTGGGGTGTATGAAGCATGAGATAATAAAATCTTGAACCCCATACTGAACTTCGTCATACGCATGACCCCCGTGCAGATCATATCTGCATTGCCCTTTCGTCTGTGAAACATCCATCTTTCTCAACTATGGCGGAACACAAAGACACTGAAGCACTTCATTGATCTGTCAATCAGCATACTCAGGAGCAACATGAAAGGATCGCGGATTGCTAGAACTTTGTCAAATTCCACCATGCCGTCAAGGTCAGGACTACGCAAATTCAAGGGAAGCAACAAGAACATCGGGTAATAGATTTCATCTACTACCCGCACAAATAATTTTTAGCAATAGATCTCATCTACTACAAAATTATACTATGCAATACCCATACATCTCATGTATTCTAGATCGTAACCTGCATCTATGCATAGCCTGGCTCATGATGCCATTGTTGGGGAACGCGACAGAAAACAAAAATTTCTGAACTGCGAGCACGCCCAGGATCACTATAGAGATGCATCCAAGGTTTTGATCTGATCATTACCGACTTGTAGCGCAGCGGAAGTAGAGTCAATGAAGATCGGTGGTGCAGATCCCTGCAGCTAGGATTTACAACCTCCCAACCGCGAGGATGTATTCCCTCGTCGGACAGCCCTTCTGGAGGCGGTCGGATAGTTCCTCGGACGATGTCACGGACAGCCCTTCGGGAGGACCCTCGAACAGACCCTCGGGCAAAAGATCGAAACTACGACCTCTCTACGGGGTTGCACACATACGGTGTCAGCTATCCGGATGGGCTTTGCCGTCCAGAACTAGTTCCTGACGGAACCCAGACAGCCTTTCGGCTCTACGAAACTATTTCGCGGGAAGGGAGAGAGAAGGCCAGATAATGCATGGCATTTCTATGTGAGAAAGAGTGAGTTTGGAGATTGCATATCCACCTCTATTTATAGGAAAAACCCAAGGGGTAGGGTGGCACTTGAAATACATGTCATCCCAAGATATTTTGGGACAAAGCCCAAAAAGGTGGCTTTCCATAAAGTAACCATAAAGTGCTTTTTACTATGCACGAAACCATTTTTTCGCGGACGTTAAATCCGAAAATATTTCCGTGGGCCTTAGAATAATTCCAGTACCCACTAAAACAATTCTGGACGCGTTCCGAAACATTTTTAGATCAATGATTTTCATCTGCGAAAAGCAACCAAAGCGGTTCCGGCAGTCCGGAACATTTCCGGTTTTTGTCTCCGAAAAATCCCAGAAGTTACCGGAACAATTCTGGTACCCTCCAATAATTTCCAGGCGTATGACGAAACCAATTTGACTCAATTGTATACTCCGAAACAACTTTTCGGTTTTACCAAAACTCTTCCGGTGTTCTCTCTCCGGAACTCTTCTGTTGTCCCCGAAACTTTTTCGGTGATTTCCTCTCAGACTCCCTGTCTAGTATTCAGCAGATAGATGACCTTTAAGTGTGTGACCCTATAGGTTCGGTGAAGTATAGACATGAGTGGAACACTTTCCGATCAATTATCAACATCGGAGCCGTGGACACCCATATTGACCCCTATACCCATACGAATAAATATTCGAGTGAACCATTAGTTTGCCATGTGCTATTCATGTTGCTTCACGATATGATACTAAACCCCGAGGTGAGACTTGTCGACATCCCCATGGAACAACACCTTGTCCACTATGCCAGATACCTCGTTACCGGTTTTGTTCTCCTTTCTCGTTTCCGTGTATCGGCATCCCTGTGATCAAATCACATTGTGTCTAGCCAGACGATGATGGATACCGCAACATCGAGAGGGCCCAAGAATATCTGTCCATCGTCAGAGGAGCAAATCCCAATCTTGAGCTACCAAGTTACTTGTCATACTTTTCGTGAACCCGTAAGCCGTCGTAATAGCCACCCTGTTACAGATGACGTTTAACAAACCCCAAAGTTCACAAAGCAAGCACGAAGGAACTCGATACCCTCATGGTCTAAGGAATTATGCAAACGTTAACTATCTTTGTGGGAGCCGGAGTCACTTCCAGAGCTGTGGGAGTGCCGTGTTTAGCACCGGCTCTACGGAACGAGCGCCTGCCGAAGGATTTTAAGGGTCCGCGCAAAGTTCCTAATTGTACAGTTGATCTGCCTCCAGAAGCCTTGATCGAGAGTTATGAGCTAGCCATGGAGATGCTGGATGTCAGTGATGCAGTCTGTGCTAAGTACTTCATCATGTAGTTCAAAGGACCGGCTCGTACATGGTTAAAGGGTTTGCCACCCAGTACCATTCATTCCAGGGCCGAGTTGAAAGCACGGTTTGATGTCTACTACGCAACCTTCTTCTTGTAGACTCGTGTTGGGCCTCCAAGCGCAGAGTTTTGTAGGACAGTAGCAAATTTCCCTCAAGTGGATGACCTAAGGTTTATCAATCCGTGGGAGGCGTAGGATGAAGATGGTCTCTCTCAAACAACCCTGCAACCAAATAACAAAGAGTCTCTTGTGTCCCCAACACACCCAATACAATGGTAAATTGTATAGGTGCACTAGTTCGGCGAAGAGATGGTGATACAAGTGCAATATGGATGGTAGATATAGGTTTTTGTAATCTGAAAATATAAAAACAGCAAGGTAGCAAGTAACAAAAGTGAGCAAAAACGGTGTTGCAATGCTTGAAAACAAGGCCTTGGGTTCATACTTTCACTAGTGCAAGTTCTCTCAACAATACTAACATAGTTGAATCATATGTAAATCTCTCACACGCGACAAAGAGTTCACTCCAAAGTCACAAATAGCGGAGAACAAACGAAGAAATTATTGTAGGGTACGAAACCACCTCAAAGTTATCTTTTCCGATCAATCTTATGAGCTATCCCTATAAGTGTCACGAACAGCCCTAGAGTTCGTACTAAAATAACACCTCAAGATACACATCAACCAAAAACCCTAATGTCACCTAGATACCCCAATGTCATCTCGAGTACCCATGGGTTTGATTATACGATATGCATCACATAATTTCAGATTCATCTATTCAATCCAACACAAATAACTTCAAAGAGTGCCCCAAAGTTTCTACCGGAGAGTCAAGACGAAAACATGTGCCAACCCCTATGCATAGATTCCCAAGGTCACGGAACCCGCAAGTTGATCACCAAAACATACATCAAGTAGATCAATAGAACATCCCATTGTCACCACAGATATCCCATCGCAAGACATACATCAAGTGTTCTCAAATCCTTATAGACTCAATCCGATAAGTAAACTTCAAAGGGAAAACTCAATTCATCACAACTAGATAGAGAGGGGAAACACTCCATATGATTCGTCTATATTAATAAAGCACGCGGTACATCAAGATCGTGCCATCTCAAGAACACGAGAGAGAGGGATCAAACACATAGCTACTGGTACATACCCTCAGCCCCGAGGGTGAACTACTCCCTCCTCGTCATGGAGAGCGTCGGGATGATGAAGATGGCCTCCGGTGATGGTTTCCCCCTCCGGCAGGGTGCCGGAACGGGCTCCCGATTGGTTTTTCGTGGCTCCGGAGGCTTGCGGCGGCGGAACTCCCGATCTAGGTTTATTTTTGGATGTTTCTGTATTTATAGGAATTTATGGCGGTGGAAACAAGTCCTGGGGGGCCACGAGGGAGTCACAAGCCAGGGGGCGCGCCCTAGGGGGGGCGCCCCTGTGGCTTGTGATCTCCTCGTGGCTCTTCTGGCCCAACTCCGATGCCCGTGGGTCTCTTCTGGTCCATAAAAAATCACCATAAATTTTTATTCCGTTTGGACTCCGTTTGATATTCCTTTTCTGTAAAACTCAAAAACAAGGAAAAAACAGAAACTGGCACTGGGCTCTAGGTTAATAGGTTAGTCCCAAAAATAATATAAAGTTGTAGTAAAATGATTGTAAAACATCCAAGAATGATAATATAACAGCATGGAACAAGCAAAAATTATAGATACGTTGGAGACGTATCACGGTTCATCAAGAATTTTCAAGGGACATGCAAGCAGCCTATGACGATCGTTGATTTGTTTCATTGCGTGCAGCATGAGGATGAGTCGGCCCATCATTGGGTCCGGCGGGTCTCAACCATTATCCAATCGTCTGACAATATCACGGCGGCTCAGGCGGTTCTGATTCTGGAGAAAAATTGTCATTTTTTGCCCCTTAAGCAGAAGCTGGGACGGCTCAAGCGTTCTTGCTAGGACATGGGTGAGCTCATGGCGGCTCTCACTAAATATGCAGATTCGGACAGCACGAAGGATCCTGGTTCTGATGATGAGAAGTCAGCTAAGGGTAAGAAGAATGGCAACGGCAAGGGTCAGCAGCAGAATGAGGCAGGAATTAACAACCCAGGCAATGGCGGTAAACGGAAACATCCAGACGGCGGGTCATATCTGGTGGCCAATACCAACACTGGCAACAATCGCGGCAAGGGCAATGGTAAACCACCTTTTGGCAAAGGCAAGCCTTTCAACATGGAGGCAATGCTTAATGACCCCTGCCAGAAGCACAGTCTACCTAACAAGCCGTCCACTCATGCTTGGAAGGATTGTTATATCATGCGGGAGTTCCGGAATTACAGCCTTAACCAGCATCACGGTAACGGCAACGGACCGCCTAGCGGCTCAGGATCCGGCTCTCACGGTTCAAGCTTCGGTGTGGGAGGCTCAGGATCAGGTTATCAGGGGCAAGGTAGTCATGGTGGCCATAATCAGCATCCCGGTAATGGTGGTCAACAGCAAAACAACCAATCAGAGTATCAGAGTAACCCGAAGCAGCTTAATGGAGGCCAATATCACATCTTCACCACAAGTCTAGATAAACGTGATCAGAAGGTGCGCAAGAGGGCGGTTCATGCAGCAATGCCGGCTCTTCCGCAATACCTAAAATGGTCTGAGCACACTGTGGCACCCCGATAGAGGGCCGACGCACGCCAGCCCCAGGATAAGACCTGGCGCACGTCAAAGACATGATACAACAATTCCAGGCACAAAAATGGCTTTAATAATTATAATGGAGTATTACAATATTGTTGCTTACAACAATATTACATAGCTCCAAGGCTACCTAAATGGTGGCAGAGGTCTAGGTCCAGCGGCAACGACGTCTCTGGCTGGGCTCCATAACGCACAGGACTGGCTTGGTTACGATCTAGCACGACGGATCTTCTCCTGCAACTGGCCACGTGCAAGGCCAGGTGAGTACTTTGAATGTACTCGCAAGACAACCAAATACATAGCATCCAAACAAGCAGGTGTCAAAGCAAGCCCTATGCTATGCATGAATTAATCCTAAGCATGGCATGAATACTAACAAGGCAAGCATGGATCAAGCATGGCATATCATGGATCAGGCATGTAATCTATGGCAAGATCACACTAAATGCTTAGAATACTTACTGTACCGAATACCAACTTACTCTCTACTGGGTTGTTGCACAACCCTCGACATACTCATGATCCAACCTGAACTGATCCAAATCCAATCCAAATCATGTGGTCATCCGACCACTCATCATATAGCCATCCCTTGGCTAATATATCATATTCCGGACATCATCTGATGTCTACCCAAGATGAGTTCTTTCATCCTTATCATCATTATTACGGTTGACCACCTAGTGAGGTCTGGACGGGCTGTCCAATACCGTGGACGCGGCTATTCGAATAGATTTTACACTCTGCAGAGCTTGCGCACTTTACCCACACCATGAAGCACCTGGCCTCGCGATCCCACTCGGGTGGGCCAGCGTTGCTTCAACGAAACCTGCCTGACCCGTGACTCTTTCATCGTACCACCGGCACTCTTCCTCCCCCGGAGGTCAGCCTTGGGTGGCCCTTGTGTCCTCATGACACCTGCCACCGTCGTGGCCAAACTAGGTAATCCCAAACGGGGATTACTGTCCCAAACGGGGACGGGCCCAAACAAACAATCAACTGGGCTCACAGGGTTATCACCGCCTACCTGATCAGGGTAGCACGCGTGCATAACCCTCCCTCTTTGGAGGTACCGGTGAAAGAGCACGCGATCAGACCAAGTCAAGGCCGTCCCATACCGGCAAATGTGGTTCCACGGATAATCCCGGACAGGTGACTCAAGCTCAACCGGCTAAATATCCTTTATTCATCCCACTCAACATATCCATCATCGTACTATGCCACTGACAATAATAAGTGCTAACATAGCAAGATCATAGTACTGAGAGTCACGGCATGGGATCAACCATAGTACTAACATGTCAACATTATTATTATTATTAGCATGACCATATGGAAATAAGACATGGCACTAGATGAATAGAAATACTAGTGTCTAATACCGATGTCCCCACCGGTGTATGCAACTGCAGACTAACAGGTGGTACAGAGGTAATACGATACACACACAAAGTGCAAGCAAAGTCATCACGCAAGTCCGGAGCTCATGGTAAGAGGTTGGCTTGCCTGAGGGTCGACGAATACGCCGGGAGGAAGTGCGATCACCTCGCGGAAGAAATCGCCGGAAAGGGTTCCCTCACAAAGGGGCAGATATAGGGCAAGGGCAAAATGGTTATTTTCACAGTGTGAACACATAGTGAAAATGGTACCATCGGAACGGGCTCGACGAGACGAAAACGTGGGCGTTGGTTTTACCTCGATCGGAGCTACGGTCGCTAAGATATGAGCGTTTAAGCACCAGGGACCAATCTGTAAAAAGATTTCCACAAACAGGTCCCTGGGAGAAAAACAGAAAGCGTCTTCTCGGAAAATACGTTTTCCTGCAGAGAAAACGTACTTCTCATGGAAACCGTGGGAGAACACGCTTTCCACTGCAGAAAACGTAAAGTCTAGAATGCGCTTTCACTTAAAACTGGTTGGGCCCGGCCTTAGGCCACTTACTGGTGGACCCCACCCTATCCCTCTCTCTCTCCTCCTCCCTGGGTCTTCTCCTTCCTCGTGACCGAAGCAGAGGAGAGGTAGGGGTGCTCGGCCAGCGACGCAGCCGCCATCCCACTGTGCCCCAGGGCTGGCCGTCGAGCGCACTGGCTCCGCCTGCCCACGCCGCGCCCGTAGGTGGCCGCGGGGCTGGCCGTGGCTGCCCACAGCACCACCGCCACTGACCGGTGCACGGCAGCTGAGGAGCAGCAGGGGGCCGCGCCGACGGGGCTCCCCTGGCAGAAATGGCTATGGCGGCGGCTCATACGCAGCTAGAGGAGGGTCTGGCCGAGGACGGAGGGAAGGGGGAGGGCTATGGAGCTGGAATTGCCGCGGGGTCCGGTCGGCGGCCTTCGGCCATTGGAGGGGCTAGAGCTCCTAGAGCTCAATAGGAAGGGGCTGGGGACTTGCTGCTGCTCGGGGGGGGGGGGGCTCGGGACTCGCTATTTATAGCAGAGGGGAGGGCTCTCTCAACGGCAGTCGGAGCTTCCAGAGACGGCGGCGCTCCGATGGTTGACAGAGGCGGCTAGGAGCTTCGGGACGGGGGGGAGAGGGTTCGGGATAGATCACGCGCACGGTGGGAAGCTCCTCGACACTCTCGGACGGGCTGGAACCAGCTGGAGGTCCGCTCCCGACGAGTACGGAGTACAGAGCGCGGTTTTGGCGCGCTCTGCCCCTGGTCACCATGTGGCCATGGCGATGCCACGCTGCGCTCGATGCCAAATGATGTCTAGGGTCTTCGCCACGCTTCGCTGACTTGACCTATGCGGCTGACTGGCTCTAGAGAGGTCTGAGGTGACCGATCCAAGGTCAAATAACAGCTGGCAGCCAAGTGTTTGAGCTGTGCAGTGGCCATCACAGTGCACCTCTTGGCCTGACCATGGGCAGGGGTCAATCATCTACTAAGGTCATCTACTTGGCAAAGTTTCAGCTCCCCTCGACAAGTCTATAGGATACTTCCTTTGTAACTTGGCATTCTGACCAGATTTGGAAATGATGAAGCTGGGGTCAAATGGCTAGATGGATATGGATGATTTTTGGTGTAGAGAGATGATTTGGTCATGAGAGACAGCTGAGCAAGTTTCAGATCAAATTGATCACCTATGATGGTACTTCCTTCACAGAGATGCAATCTGGTCAGAAACTTGAGAAAATTATAGAAAAATATTGGTTTGGAGAATTGAGCTGATTTTTGGTTTAGAAAGGTAATATATCCATGTGCACTACCTTGCCAAATTTCAGCTCAATTGAATCAAGCAATCAAGCACTTCCTTCACAAAGTGCCAGACTAGATAGAAATGAAAACCAGATGGTTCTGAGGAATTGGCTAGATGAAAATGGCTCAAATTTGGAGGAGACCAATTATTTAGGCATATTGACGCACTGTAAAAATTTCACACCATTTTCATAAGCAGAAATGGTACTTCCTTCACAGTGCCCCAATCTGGACAGAAACTTGAATAATTTGCTGAGGAAGATTGGCTGGATGGAATGGGCTAAATTTTTGTGGACAAGGGTAATTTGTCATAATGAATCACCGTGCAAAATTTCAGCCCAAGGACATCAAGGAATCATACACTTCCTTTGCAAATGGGAAATCTCGACAGAACTTGCAAATGGAAGTGGTGCTCAAAATTTGAATTGGGGAACTGGATACTTTGATGAGAATGGAGAAGATATGGATATGAGAAGCTCCAAAAATTATTTGGGATTTTTCCTAGCTACAAAAATGGTAGTTCCTTTGGAAAGGCCCCAAATTGGAATATTGGCTTTAAATAGGAAAAGGCAATTTCCCCTATTTGATTATGGACAATATTTTTATGAGAGCTCAATATATCCCTAAATAATATCTCCACAAGCTTTCCTGAGATTTGGAGATGGATAGATATTTTCCTGGATTTAATTCCTCAGAATGGCAGAAAAAGGAATTAATTCTAGATGAGAAATATTGCATATGACTTAGCAATATTTTTGCACATCTAGGGTTTATGAGGGAAGAAGGATCTCTGGAAATTTTGGGAGGATTAACAGAGCAAGGGAAATGATAGCTCCTTTGTAATCAAAAAGGCAGGATTTCCAGTGCCAATATTTCGGAACTAGGGTTTGAATAAGATTCGGGGTTTACTGACGGAAGGTTGACTGGCACAAGAGCATGGGAAAGGCACTGAGAGGTTGGGGAATGACTGGATTCACCTGGTCTCTTGCCAAATTCCAGCGGAAAAATTCGGGAGAGAAAAGCTAGGAAGGAATAACAGCACAAAAATCGATAACCCGATTTTTGGGGTGTTACACACACCATATCATGGAGCAGGGAGGATCACCCGCCGCGAGTTGATAACCCGGGGCACTTGGCCCTTGTGGTAGCCCCTTAGGTCGGAGGCTACATGTTCACCAAGGAACTGATGGACGGTGGCAGCAACATCAACATCCTGTACTATGACACCTTTCGCCGGATGAATCTGATTGATAAGGATCTCAAGTCGTCGTCCACAGTGTTTCACGGCATCGTCCCTGGCAAGTCAGCTTATCCAGTAGGAAAGATTGCCCTTGAGGTAGCTTTTGGTGATGAGTTCAACTACAGGGTAGAGTCCTTGTGGTTTGAGGTGGTTAAAATCAAGAGCCAATATCATGCTCTGTTTGGAAGGCCGGCTTATGCCAAATTCATGGCTCGGCCCTGTTATGTTTATTTGCAGCTCAAGATGCCTGGTCTGAAGGGGACGATTACGGTGCATGGTGATCGGAAGATTGCTCTTGAGTGCGAGGAAGGTGATGCTGCGTATGCAGAGTCAAGTTGTGCTGAGGTAGAGCTCAAGTTTTATAAAGACAATGTTGACCTGGCGGATATGACCCCGTTGAAGAAGCCTAGCACAGAATCTGACCCGCCCCTGAAATTTGTGGCAGAGGATACCAAGTTGGTGGACTTTGTTCCTGGCGACTCATCGCAGCAGTTCACTATCGGGGCCAATATGGATCCCAAATAGGAAAGCGCGCTCATCGAATTCATCCGTGAGAATCGGGACATCTTTGCATGGAAGCCTTCTGACATGCCGGGTGTACCGAGAGAATTCGCTGAGCACCACCTTAATGTGGATCCTAAGTTCAAGCCAGTCAAGCAATTCCTCCGTGGTTTCAATGAATAGCGGCGTAAAGCTATTGGGGAAGAGGTAGCCCGGTTCTTAGCAGCAGGGTTTATCGTCGAGGTTTTTCACCCGGAGTGGTTGGCTAACCCCGTGCTCGTACTTAAGAAGAACGGCACGTGGCGCATGTGTGTAGATTACACAGATCTCAACAAGGCTTGTCCGGTTGATCCATTTGCTCTCCCCCGTATCGACCAGATCATTGATGCAACGGCGGGTTGCGAGAGTTTATGTTTCCTGGACGCTTATTCGGGTTATCATCAGATCAAGATGGCAGTCAAAGACCAAGAGAAGACGTCTTTCATCACGCCTTTTGGAGCTTTCTGCTACGTGTCCATGCCTTTTGGACTCAAAAGTGCGCAGGCGACTTATCAACGTTGTGTGCAGAACTGTCTTCACAGTCAAATTGGACGCAATGTTCATGTTTATGTGGATGATATTGTGGTCAAGTCAAGGAAGAAGGAGACTCTGCTTGACGACTTGAAGGAAACCTTTGATAACCTGCGGATTTACAAGATGATGCTTAATCCGGCTAAGTGTGTTTTCGGCGTACCTGCAGGCAAGCTCCTGGGAGTTTTGGTTTCAGAGCGGGGCATTGAAGCTAACCCGGATAAAATAAAGGCCATCACCTCATTATCTAAGCCGGCGTGCATCAATGACGACCAGCGCTTGGCGGGTCGTATTGCCGCTTTAAGCCGGTTCATAAGCCGCCTGGGCGAGAAGGCTATCCCTTTATATCAGATGATGAAGAAGACAGATGATTTTGTCTAGAGTGATGCTTCCAATGATGCGTTTGAAGCGCTCAAAAAGCAGTTAGTTGAGCCGCCTGTCTTGGCCGCTCCCGTGGAAAAAGAGCCATTGCTCCTGTACGTGGTGGCTAATGGCCGTCAGCGCTACAGTGGTTGTGGAACGCAAGGAGGCAGGCAAAGAGTACCCGGTCCAGAGGCCGGTTTACTATGTCAGTGAGGTTTTGACAGAGTCCAAGCAAAGATACCTGCATTGGCAAAAGCTGGTGTTTGGAGTGTTCATGGCAAATCGCAAGCTGAAGCATTATTTCCTTGGACACCCAATCATGGTGGTCAACTCTGCTCCTTTGGAGGATATCATTCAAAATAGAGAAGCCACCGGCAGGATTGCTAAGTGGGCAATTGAGCTTGGGCCCCTTAATTTGAAGTATGTACCATGAACGGCTGTCAAGTCTCAAGCCCTGGTGGATTTTATCAATGACTGGACAGAGTGTCAAGCACCTGAGGAGAAGCCGGACAATACATATTGGACAATTCATTTTGATGGATCCAGACAATTAGAAGGCTCAGGGGCTGGAGTTGTTTTAACTTCCCCTAGAGGTGACAAATTTTGTTATGTATTAAGGCTAATGTTTCCTTGTACTAACAATGTAGCTGAGCATGAAGCCTTGCTTCATGGGCTCCGTGTGGCCAAGGAGATGAATTTGAGCCGGGTCAGATGTCTCGGCGACTCAGACCTTGTGGCCCAGCAAGTCTCGGGCACGTGGGATTCTAAAGACCCTCGTATGGCGGCTTATCGCCAGGCGGTTGATGTCATTGCTGGTCACTTTAAGGTTTATCAGGTGGATCATATTGATCGTCGAAAGAATGAGGCGGCTGATGCATTATCACGTTTGGGGTCTCAGCGTAAGCCGGTGCCACCTAATGTGTTTCTGGGTGTACTCTGCATCACCCGTCCGTCAAATTACCTTCTGAGGAGGATCTTGCTATACCTGACCCGGAAAGTCAATTGGTGGCGGCTCTTCGTGCTATTCCTAATTGGACGCTGCCTTATCTGACGTATCTGACTCGTGGCGAGTTACCCGAAGACGAGACCTTGGCGCGGCAAATCATGAGGCGGTCTAAGTCCATGACTATTGTCAATGGCGAGTTGCACAGGTGCAGCGTGACTGGAGTTTTTCAACGCTGTGTTTCTCCAGAGGAGGGCCGTGAAATCTTGCAAGAGATACATGCCGGCGACTGCGGTCATCACGCCGGGTCAAAGTCTTTGGTGGCTAAGGCTTTTTGGCATGGTTTTTACTGGTTGACAGCTCATGCAGATGCAGAGGATTTGGTCAGTAAATGTGATGGGTGTCAGAAATTTGGACGACGTGCCCATGTGCCGGCTCAAGAGTTGCGGATGATTCCGATCACCTGGCCGTTTGCGGTCTGGGGGCTTGATATGGTTGGATCGTTTAAGAGGTCCAAAGATAAGAAGACCCTCCTCTTGGTGGCGGTTGATAAATTTACTAAGTGGGTTGAGGCAGAGCCGGTCAGTAAGTGCGACGCAGCAACAGCAGTTCAATTCGTCAAAAAGCTGATTTTTCGCTTTGGTTATCCTCACAGTATCATTACTGACAATGGTACAAATCTGTCCAAGGGGGCTATGAAAGAGTTCTGTGATAGTGAACACATCCGCCTTGATGTCTCCTCCGTGGCTCATCCATAATCTAATGGTCAAGCAGAGCGTGCTAACCAGGAAATTTTGAGAGGGATAAAACCCCGGCTTATGGTTCCTTTGGAACGAACACCGGGTTGTTGGGTGGAGGAATTACCTTCAGTTCTTTGGAGCATCAGAACCACCCCCAATAGGTCAACAGGCTACACGCCTTTCTTTATGGTTTATGGCGCAGAAGCTGTTCTCCCCAGTGATATCCGTCATGACTCGCCCAGGGTGGCGGCTTACGTGGAAACTGACAATGAGACGGCACGTCAGGACGCATTGGACGCCTTGGATGAAGAGCGGGATCTTGCGGCCGCACGATCGGCAATTTATCAACAAGATCTGCATCGCTATCATAGCCGCAGAGTGAAGACCCGGACGTTCCAAGAAGGCAACTTAGTGCTGCATCTGATTCAAGATCAGACAGATATGCATAAGTTATCTCCCCCTTGGGAAGGACCTTTTGTGGTCAGCAAGAATCTCAACAATGGGTCATATTACCTCATTGATATACGGGAGAGAGGCAAATCACGCACTTCCGGAGAAGAGACCAGCAGGCCGTGGAACATTGTTCATCTTCGGCCTTACTATACTTGTTTCATTGACTCTCATCAATGTACATACCTCTGTCATTCTATATACCTTTTTTTCAATATAATAAAGCAGGTGTCCCCATAATTCGGGGCCTCTGCCGTTTTCATGCAACAGTTGATGGTGCAAAGAGTTGATTATTCATAAGGTCACTTGGGGCTTCCAACCCACTGGGTTTAGCTTTCATACCCTCTTGACCGGCTTAAAAGCCATATTTGAGTTAAACCTGCCTGTTTGCAACTTGCTACTCCGCCAGGTGACCCGCCGAACGTTTGACAGTCAATCTTTTTCAAGACCCTAAACTTGTCAAAGTTAAAACGGCGGCTTATGTCACGTGAGAGCCGGCTTACAGAGAGCGAGGATAAACTCACCTATCTGATGTAGTCTCTCCACTATGTGGCCTGTTCGTACTCTTAACAGACAATCATTTTTAAGACCCTGAACTGGTTAAGGTTAAAACGACGGATTTATGTCACGTGAGAGCTGGCTTATGGGATTTTGGGCACTCATGCGTAGCTTCTTTGAAGCAAAAAACTTGAGTTTTTCTCAAAAATATAAACAAGAGTTGATCTCTTTGGGTTGTGCCTTCAAAGCCGCCTAAACTATACTACAAAATATACATATGTTTTCTGCTTGTTATTTTGCAAGAATTTGTGTCATGATAAGATTCTAAGTCCTTGGATGATAATTTATCCTGGCTTAGTATCGCTCATTGATCAAAGGCTTTGGCCATTATGACCCGCCAACGGGCATCAGGAGATATGATTGCGTCAAACATGCAGATGATGGATAAAATTTGTAGCACTAAAGCTGCCAGAATATGAGTTGTTAAAAGCTCAAAACGTGCACGAACGCACGGCTCAGGCAATCAGTTTTAACTATGGCTATTACAAGGCTATATACAGCCCAAAATTTGTGGACTCAAGTTTTTCACAAAATTTATAACCCGGCAGATCAGCATGCCCGGGTTAACTTCATCTGAGGCCAGCTCCTCGCTTAACTCGTTGACGGATCATCCTGCGCCGGGTCTTCTATCTCCTGGATCTGAAGGTTGTCCACATCCCAGTTGCAATTGATTAAGGCTTCAAATTCGGCTTCGTCATGCAAGATTGGAGACGGGTCAACATCAGGGGCAAAGATGTGCTTACGGAGTTGGGGAGTCGGGTTTTTCGGCTCAAAAGTGGGCGCCCGGACTTGCACATTGTTGTCGTCATAAGCCGCCTGATATGCCGTCAGATCAGCTTCGGCGGGCAGCCGGCTAGCCAATGCTCGCGATGCCTTGATGCAACGGGCATAGTCTTCTTGAGTGAATTCTGACCCGTCGTCCTTCAGATGTGGAAAGCCGCCACTCATCTCTTCTGGGTTAAGCTCGGGTGCGTAAGCCAACGCCCGGCTCAAAGCAGATATTGTGCCTTTGTGGGCGGCTGATTTCTTCAATTCTTCAAATTGCTTGGGGATGGTGGACAGGCACTTCAGCACATCTTTGATAAGCTTTGGCATGCCCTTTTCACCCATGAAAGCCCTGATGGTGAAAAGACTTCCAGCATACAGCTGCTCAGTGAATGCATATAAAGCTTTCAGCTTCAGCAAGCTGTCATCTGGAAGCTGGAGAGTTCGTCGGCCTACAAACAGATCAATTTTATAAGTCGCCGGGCAAGTCTTTATAAGGCTGTTTGACAAGAATGATCATAACATAATCAGTAAACACTTACCAAAGACGGCTTCAATCATCCGAGCTACATGGCGTTTCAGACTGGTCAGCTCTTCAGTAACAGGCTTAAGTTGGCCCTCGGCGTCTTCTGCACGTTTGATTAAGGCAGCTTATTCAGCTTCAACAGATTCAATTCATGCATGGTTCCAGATAATCTGCTTGGTTGCAATAGTTAGAAATGCGTATGAATATATAGCCTAGAGTTGTAGGAGAGAGAATAGAATAGACTATATTATGGAATTTTCAAAGTATATATGCATTAAGGAGGGTGGAGTCAGGCTTGTAGGCTTCAAAATCTGTTTTGGTCTTTTCCAGCTCTGTTTAGGAGAGCCGCCATTTTGCATCAGCTTCAGCTCGGGCGTCTTGTTGCAAGGCCAGATTTTTCCTAAGGTCGGTCAAACTAGACTCGGCCACATTCAAAGCTTCCTGCACAGTATAATTGTCAAGTATAAGTTTATAAAATTTAAGCTGCCAGCACGGCTTATAATGGAACTTGGGGGTACTGAAGAAGGTTGTTACAAGTCTCAAGCAGATTGCAAGCAATATACTTGACACTTGGGGGCTAATGTGTATCAGTTCTTTCAAAGTCTACAATACAAATAAGACCCGGATCATCTTCACGAAGATAACCCGGCCCTTGGGGGCTACACATTTCTCCTCAAGTCTATATGATCAGATTTACAAAAAGTTCTGGCTCATTATTTACATAATGACCCAACCCTTGGGGGCTACGCTTGGCATTTTCTTTACCATACAGTAAGTGTCGGCTCATTATTTACATAATGACCCGACCCTTGGGGGCCAGAAGCTGATTTATTGAAGTCTACATATTGCTGAAGACCCGGCTTATCTTCAAGAAAATAAGCCGGCTCTTGGGGGCTACGTAAGGATATATGGAAGACAAGGAAGGTTGAGTACCTCGTATTTCTTCTTCATCATGCCAACTAAGTTGGCCTCCATGCCCCGGCTTGCGAAGAGGCGGCTCAGATATCCAGAGTGCAGCTCGTCAGCAGTAAGCTTCTCCAGATTAGGAAGATCAAGTTTAGCCTTCTCCTTCTCAGGTGAGGGCGCCTCATCCTTGCTGCTATGTTTGGTCAGCACTTTGGAAGGGGCTGGAGCCGTGTAAGCTGTTCCGGTGACGGTAACCTCTTCTTCATGAGAAGTCACATCTTCAGCTGTTGGCAAAGGGCTGGGCGGCTTAGGATCAGTTTCCGGATTAGCCTCAAGAATCACAATATCAACATCCGCCGGCTCAGTAGGCTGGGGAGTCTCATCGTGGGCACCTTGATCAGCTTCAGAGGGCTCGACTTGAATTTCAGGAGTGCCAAGCTTCGGGTTCTCCGGCTCTGGGACATCCGGACGGGCAGATGACCCCGCTTAACTTCCTCTTCTTAGCTTGGGCCCTGTGAACAAATATTTCATTATAAGTCATATGCAAGGGCAAAATATTAGTAAGCAATATGGGATGCAAAAGAAGCTTACCCTGGGTTGATAACAAGGGGAGGCAATTTTGAGGCGGTTGAGTCGCCAGAAGAAGGAGGTGATTCCTGACAAGTTAGATTGAGCAATATGAGCAAGTTATAGCACGAGACTAATGTGCAGAAGAAATAAAAACATAAGTGTGAAATACCTCGTTACGGCGTTTTCCAAGAGCTGGAGTGTTGGGTAAGACGGCCACCAGGTCTTCAGAGCCGCCGCTCCGGGTCTGACGTCTAGCATCATGTTGTTGTTTCTTCAAAAGAAAGTCGGGATCCAAGTGAGCAAGAGGATGTGAAAACTTTACTTTCCGGATCACCCGCTGGTTTTCTCTGTTGGAAAAGGTTCCGAGTCGGAGGAGATAATAGTTACCTCTGCGGCACTGGCTTGGCTTGCTTCTGCTTCACCCTGAGAGGAGTCAGCGTCAATAAGTTGCATAAAAAGAAGGCCAAGGGAGTCAAGTTCTACCTCCGAGTCATCCAGCTCGAACAGCTCTTTGGCGTATTGCTTCTTTTTACGAGCCGGAGACCGGGCCTTAGTGGCCTTGCTTTTCTTCTTCTTGGAAGTGGAGGCTGTGGTTATTCTCTTTTTCCAGAAGGGAGAGTCGGCCTATACATGTTTTCAGAAAGGTTAAATGAGGCATAGGAAGTGCAGCATCTAACGGAAGAAGAGTGGAGGTTGAAAGAAAAAAGTTTCACCTCAGGAGCCGGGTTAAGAGCATAGAAGGGACTTAACCCTGTCTTATTGCAGATTTCTTGAGGTTCTCCCAACAATGATTTGACGATCAGGTTGAGGTCCTTGTCCGTCAGGGGCGTCTAATTAAAGCGCTGAGGGTCATTTACCTCACCAGTATATTCACACATTAAGCCGCCGCGTCGGCTCAATGGTAAGATTCTCCAAGAAACCCAGCTGCGGGTTAGATCAACGCCAGTCAGCCCGTTGGCCAATAAGGCTCTAATCTTTGAAAACGTCTGAGCATATTGGGCGCGCTCTATGGCAGATAGCCGGTCTAGGAGCTCGGTGGTGGTGCAGAGCCGGTAGGGACAATAAGCCGGCAATGGATTTTCTCCTTCTGGGGAGGTATCTTTACAATAGAACCAGGTGTGATTCCAGTCCTTGGGATGGCTAGGCAGAGTCGCCGCGGGAAAGGACACATCTCTCCGCCTCTGAATGGAAACACCACCAAGTTCAAGGCTTGGTCCATCTGCAATTTCCGTCTGGCAGTTGATATAGAAAAAGTCTCTAAAGAGTTCGACGGAGGGCTCTTCTTGCAGATATGCTTCACAGAATATTTGGAATTGGCACAGGTTGGTGACTGAGTTGGGGCCAATGTCTTGAGGATGAAGCTTGTAAAAATGCAGGGCGTCCCGGAAGAACTTTGATCCGGGCGGTGAGAAGCCACGGAGAAGATGGTCTGTGAAGACAATAACCTCCCCTTCCTTGGGTTCGGGAGTGATCTCGTCACCAGGAACCCGCCAATGGATGACGTCTTGAGCCGGCAAAACTCCCATAACTACGAAATCATTAAGAATCTCCTCGGTAACCCTGGAGCCTACCCAATCGCAAGAGGTGGGGGCTTTAGCCATAATGGCGGGTTAAATGCTGTGAAAAGACATGGAGATGTGGCGGGTTAAGAACGCTACATGACCAAAACAGTTATGACTAAGATGGCAACGCTACTTGGTGGGTCATTGTTAAGATTATAAGCCGCCGTCAACTACAGGTATGAACCGGATTATATCTTGCCAGGGAGAGCCGGCAGCGTGATGGCGGGTCAAATTGACAGTGAATATTGAAAATACTGCTAAGTATGGACAAACAAGTTTCACCGAATACAACTGTCGTTGCAAGATCTACGGACGGAAATAAAAGGGAAATATTTTCTAAACCTAAAAATGTCCGAGGAAGAACAAGCAGTTGATACACGGGGAAGGAACGATCTACAATGAATATGGAATGCATATTGAGCGGAGCACCGCGTGATTTGGCTAGCGGTTTGAAGCCTAAAAGCGTTTCCCTTTCCCATCTGCGGTAAGAACTTCGACGAGCGGCGGCGGACTCGGAAGAACCCCGACGAGTTAATGCGGATCTAGGAGAAAAGGGGAATGGAACCTGGAAGGTGCAGGAGATGCGGTCATGCACCGGCGAATTCTGGACACGGTCAAGGTGATGCAGCGGTCTTGTTGAGGACGACGGCGTGGTCCGGACGGCGCGGTGGAGCTTCGGGAGCACGGGCGTCTGGAGGAAGAAGAAGAGAGAAGCGGCAGCGGGGGAAAAGTGAAAAGGATGGGACCCCCCGCGCCTATTTATAAGGGGGAGATGGACAGCAACAGTCCAACGCGGGAATCAAGGAGACACGATGATGATTGACCAAGAAAACGCCTCGAATCTCGGGTTGACCAGTTACTGCAAAGATCTGTTGTGATGTCATTAAGATCTTTTTGGATTTACCAGAGATGACGTCATCCATTTCACATGGCGGGTCAAGAAGATTCATTTCAGGTCAGATGATTATGAAGGACACAAGACTCGCCAACCAGAAGAGTGAAGATTGACGTGGACAGGTTCAAATCAATCTGGGGCCTAATGTTGGGGATATAACCCCGTGGTATAACCCGCCCAGGAGGGGCCGGGTTAGGAAGTTGGTGACTTAGATAGTGAGGCCTTAAGCAGGCCAGGAGACTAAGACAAGACCTGGAAGTAACTTGCCAGACCGGCCGGGCGGAGGCCCAGAGCCAGAAGGCAGTGTATGACCCGGAGGTGTAAGCCGCCGGGAGATGACTTGCCAGATAAGGCAAGGCGATTTATAGATAGGGTCGGTTACTAGATGTAACCCGGCCCGGACTCTTGTAAGTCCAGGGCCTCGACCTGTGTATATAAAGGCGGGTTCCCTGGGCGGCTTAGGGTACGAAACCTTTGATCGAGAGCTAGGTCAAGCGAATCCACTCCCTTGTAATCGATACCCAATCAAAACAACTCAAAGCAGGATGTAGGCTATTACCTCCTTCGAGGAAGGCCGAACCTGGGTAAACCTATGTCTTTCGTCCCGATCAACCCCTTCGAGTTAACCGTCGTAGCGATGGCTTCACCCCTAAGTCCTTGCACTAGGACATCTGCCGTGATAAAACCACGACAGTGTTATTAACCATTTACTTGTGACAAATGTATCTCATATCATAACATCAATTCGGGTCGATTCAACACAAGTGTTCTACTAACAGTGTGCCCTCAAAATTGCTGGCATAGAGATGCCCATGATCAGGAAAACAGGATCATCATGCAATACTTGAGCTAGTCTTAGAGGCATGACTAGGAATACTTTTTACCGTTTATTGTACCACACGTGCACATGAGTTTCCCTCCGAGCCTCGTGGATATTGTAGACTCGAGAATCATTGTAGTTATAGCATGGATCATAAACATTCATTACAAACCAGGAGATACAAAGTAACTGTTATTACTGCCTCTAGGGCATATCTCTTACAAACGCCCCACCACATCCATCAGCACAGAGCCATGCGAGGCCACCGGTGGACGTCTGCCCATCGATGGAAGAGACCAAATTGACCACAACTTGCAGTCAAGAGAGCTCACCGGAGCCAGAGCCGGAAGATCCACATCAGATCTCGGCCAGCACACACAACCACATCCAGATCTCGCGAAGCCGCCGCACTACCAGTTGATGTCCATGCTGTCACCGCGCCCCCAACACAGGTCGATGTCGTTGGCATAAGCGACCAACGCCGCGCCGCCACCCCCGCGCAAGCACGGCGCCACCATCGCACAAGTCGTCATGGGCCAGTCGGGAGGTACGAGCGAAGGGGAGAGGAGGACCAGCTGCCGCCTGTGCTAGTCGGTCATGATGACCGGCATCGCGTGTCGACTCTGGCATTGGGGAAAGAGTGGCGGGAGAGAGTGGGGTTGGGCGGCGGTCATTAGCACAGATCCTTGCAAGGCCACCGGCGCTCGTCTGCACATCGATGTGAAAGAACAAATTGACGACATCCTACAGTCAAGAGAGCTCTAAGGAAGGTCACCTCGCGACGCATACCATTGTCCAGGAGCCGGAGCCGGAAGGTCCAGATTGGCTCTCGGCCAGCACGCACCATCACTTCCAGATCTCACGAAGTTGCCGCGCCGCCAGCTAATGTCTAGGCCACCACCGCGCCACCAACACCTGTCATCGTCGTTAGCCCAAACGCATGACACCGTGCCAGCGCCCTCACACAAGCGAAGGGGAGCACAGAACCCGTCGAAACCGACACCGGCCGAGATTCGCCAGGTATCGCGTGCCGGCGGAGGAGGGAGGGAGTGGGTTGGGCGGTAGCGAGGAGATCCCCCGTCGCTCGTGGGAGCGACTCAGGTCATATGAAGTATCAAGCGATAAGTTAACCAATGTTCCAAGAGCATCCATGGCACACAGACGGCCATACATACATACAACTAAAATCAAAATAAAGTGCCGGAACACAGTAGAACTGCTCGTTCCCCCTTGCTCCCTCCATCTCTCCCTTGATAACCAGTACGAATAACTATTGGCCAAAAAACCCAATATCAGTAAGAAAAGCAATCAAGAAACTCCTAGGCTACATACATCAACTGGAAAGAGTGCTTACTTGTATTATTGGCAATGCGGTGCAGAAGAAAGCGGCGATTGTGCCCCATCGTTGCTGGCCTCCATGCCGAAAATGATATTTTTGAGCAGAGAAAGCCATTAGAGGTTGTCGCCATTGGCTACTTGGTTGTATGGCAACCAATGAGGCATGTTGTGGCCGGTCAGACACGGGGAGGCTCGAGGAAGTCAAAACCCGATGTCGTCGACTTCTTTGAGAAGATGGGTGTGGTAGAGTAGCAGGATCGGCGACGTGAGACGCAAGGCGAGGGAGGCGACCGACGACGTTGACCATGGGGACAGGATCCTGGCATCGGCGGTTACTGGGTCCAGGTGAGTCAGCGAGTTGAAGCGGCATGGTGTGGGAGTAGGGATGTAGCCCGCAGCCGGCGGCGAGGATACAGCTGCATTCGAGGGAGGGTGGAGGGGCGACGTGCTAGCGAGATGGTGTGGCGCCCGCGTGCGAGAATAAGGGTGCTGGCTGAGGAGGCCATATTGCGGCTTTTCGGCCTCATCGTGCTCGGGACCGCGCTCACCGTGTATGTGGAAGACGACCATGGCTCCCGCAAGGATGGGGACAAGATCTGCCACGGGATAAGCGAGATCGATGTCGATGTGTGCAAGCAAGGCAGCCGGCGTCGCACTGGCGGGGTGCGGGGAGGGTTCTAAGATGACGACGGAGGACCAACTGCCAGGAGGCGGCCCGCATGTTGTCTTTGCACGAATGCGACTTCCGTTGGAGAATGGAGAAGGTACAATGCGGTTTGGTGGTAGACATGGAGGAGGCACCGTGATGTCTGGTGGGGTAGGCAGCCCTCCTTTTAGGCAGTGCATCGCGTCATCCATTCAAAATCAGATCACGCCTTTATTTTCTAGGCGAAACTTCCTTACGGGAACACAATAGAATGAATGATGATTTTCTTACAGACATACGGACGGGATTGGGCGAACAAACCAACGAACGACGTCATGACGTACCCTTTAATTATAAGTAAAGATGTCGATCACGAAATAATAGATAGGCCAAAGAAAAAATGAAACGGAAAAAAACAAAAGCAAAAAATGGAACATAGAAAAACACAAAAAAATAAAAATGTGCTCACGCGTCAAATGGGCCGACCAACTTTGATTATAGTTGATGTCCGAGCAGACGGACAGGGATGGACGAACAAACCAACGAACGGCATAGTGACGTGCCCTTTAGTAGTAAAGACGTCGAGCACAAAATAATAAATAACTTTGATTACAGTTGTTTTGATAAGATTTTATTTGGTATGAGTAGTGGAAGGCAAGAAAAGTTTGGATTTAATTGAGATTTTCTAAAGATTTAATTTGAATGAGTTAATGCAAGACGTTTTTTTGTAAAAGTATAAAAGTATCGATTAAATAAAACTAAAAAACATAGAAAATATAAAATATAAAAATACGTGCACCCGTCAAATGGATCAGCCAACTTTGATTATAGTTGTTTTGGTAAGATTTTATTAGGTATGAGTAGTGGTCTAGTGGAAGGCTAGGAAATTTCGATTTAATTGAGATTTTCTGAAGATTTGATTTGAATGATTTAATGCAAGATGTTGTTTTGGGAAAGTATCGATTTAATGAAAAGAAAAGAAAAAATGAAACATAGAAAAAAAATACACGCACGATTCAAATGGGCTGGCCAACTTTGATTATACTTGTATTGGTAAGATTTTATTTGGTATGAGTACGGGAAGGCAAGTAAAGTTTAGATTTAATTGAGATTTTCTGAAGATTTGATTTGAATAAGTTAATGCAAGATGCTGTTTTGGGAAAGTATCGATTTGATTTAGTTCATGCACATGTCAAATGTGTCGGTCCAAATTGGTTGCGCTTGAGCGAAAGGTTATATAGACGCTTATGGACGTAATTTAGTGTTTCCCGAGGGGTTTATGGGGGTGAGGCGAGACTACCAACTCCTTCTTTTGGAGTAGAGATAATGACAATTAAGATGTTTTTAGGCAATTAGAATAAAACATTTAGGACAACAAAACTGCACCTAATCCTTGCCTCTTACGTGTTTAACGTTTCTAGCCACCCATTTTGCAATCTGGGTGTTTCTGGTCGTTGGATCTGGATGTCTCATCGTTCAAACTATTTAGCTATCCACAACTGCTTGGTGTAGATGCACTACGCAAGCATATGGTTGCTCGTCTCCAGCATTGTGAAGCGGAGCGGGCAGGTCGCGCTAAGTGGTATGCCTTGGATAGCCAGGTTGTCCGCAGTGAGACATCGTTCAAACGTATATATTGTAGTAAGATATATAATTATAACGTCGGTTTAGCGGCGTATCCCATTTGGATCTTCATAGTGTCTCAGACGCGTCGAGGCATACGCCGTTTATGATCCGTTTCATCGTACCAGCCCGCATCCCGACAGAACCCGACAAAAAACGCGACGGCCATCAAATGCCGCCCGTTTCGCCTTTTTCTGAATCCGGAGAAATGTAAATAGGATACGTCCGAATTTCGCCCCTAACCATGAGCAGCCAAACTTGGCCGATTTTGAAGCAAAAGCGTTTGAACCAGCCTTGGCACGATGATGCGTTACCCTGGATATGTATGTGATTTTTTATTTTATTTTTGAGCGGTGGATATGTATGTGATGGGTCAACTTTCCCACCTACACCATGGAGATCGATTGGGCCCTGTGCTGCACTCCACTTTAATTCGACCGTTGGCAGCCCGCTCCCCCCGATTTAAACCGGTTTCCCCCCTCCCAACCGCAAAGCAGAGCAAGACTAGCCGTTGCCCAACCAACACTCTGCTTCCTTCCTTCCTTCTCCCCCGTCTTCCGATCCCTCCTCCGATGGACTCCGCCGCGTCCTCCCTCGTCGTCAGCCCCGCCTCCGACGACCGCTTCTGGGACGGCCTGCGCAACCGCGTCGACACCATCCTCGAGGACCGCCGCCTCGTCACCTCCGCCGCATCCACGGTACTCTCGATCTCTGCCATGATCGATCCTGACTGAAATCCCTCTCTTTGTTTCTCTGGAGCTGGATCCTGACGCGTGCGTGCTTTCTCTCATCTCATCTGTTCGGCGCAGTGCGCGGCGGCGTCCGGCCGCCCGAAGCGGCTCCGGGAGGACTCGCTGATGCTGGTCCGCGGCCTCGACTCCGTCGCCGCGTCGCTCGCGCAGCTCTCCGACACGCTCACCGCCGCCCAGAAGGTTCGCGGCTCCGGCCGCGATCACGATTTCCTCCCTCCCCGTTCCGATCCGACGCTCTGGTGGTGACGATTCCGGTTTTTTGCAGGGCGTGAACGCTCTGGCGACGTGCCCGTCCCAGGCGAGGGAGCCCGAGAGGGCGGAGGAGGAGCCCGACGCGAAGCGCCACTGCGGCGGCGCCTCCACGGAATTCGCGGCCCTGGACGCCCAGAAACACGCCGACGAAGCTTTGGGCAACGCGGGCGCGGCCGCGGACGCGAAGCCCAACGGCGACGTCGTCCGGGCCTCCGCCGAGGTCGCGCAGAGCACCAACCTGAAGCGGGCGCGCAGTGTGGGTGGCCGCGAACAGAAAAAAATCTCCTTTCAATTCCACGCGATTTTCGCTGGTGATTTCGTCGCCTGATTCGGACCGACGAAAATGGTGCAGCTGGCGGTGTCGATGGCGGGCAGGGCGGCGAACCTGGCGCGGGAGCTGACGACAATCAAGTCGGAGCTGCGGTTCATGCAGGAGCGGTGCGGCCTGCTGGAGGAGGAGAACAAGCGGCTCCGGGACGGCTACGACGGCGGCGGCGGCGCCGCCCCCGAGGAAGATGACCTGGTAATCAATCACCCACATGTCTTCAGAACCAAAAAATCGACAGGATTAGCCATCGTTCTTGCCTGGCTGACCATCTTGAGCTTGTGTGACGATGCGGCGGCAGGTTCGGCTGCAGCTGGAGGCGCTGCTGGCGGAGAAGTCGCGGCTGGCGCAGGAGAACGCGAACCTGGCCCGGGAGAACCAGAGCCTGGTGCAGCTGGTGGAGTACCACCAGCTCACCGCCCAGGAGGAAGAAGAAGAGCTGGAGGACCACCTCCTCACCGCCTCCTACGAGGAGGCCGTCATGCAGGGGATGCGGCTCGACTTCTCGTCGCCGCTCGGCAAGTTCGACGGCGAGTCCGACGGGGTCCCGGCCACACCCGGCAGCAAGCTCGGCGTGCTGGTGTCACCTGATGAGTGAGTAGACGGGTGAAATGCGGTGCGTTGCAGATTCCAGCGGTGGGATGGAATAGCTGCAGCACGGTGCGGTGTGGTGTGGTGTGGTTTCTGCTGTTTGTTTACGTTGCGTGCTTCAGTTTGAGCACCCTCTCTCCGGCATGAGTTAACAAACATGATGTAAAACCATCAGATTCCCCGGAATGGTTCTGAATCTGATGTAAAACCATGTGCCTTGTTTATTAGCATGATTTTTTACAAACGATCTCCCTATTCAGATGGTACAAACTTTGTTCCACTCTGAACCTCGGATGATTCTCACGAAATCTCACAACTTTACCGATGTTAAACACTTATTTCATCAACCGACAACAATTATTCGTGGACAAAAAAAAGTCAGATAGGTCAACTCCTAAAGTGAGCCATAAATAACCGGCATCAAAATTACATTTTCTTGATGGATCTGGACAGAATAGAAGATTTTACAGGGCATGTAAATGGTGCTTGTCGTCTATGCTGTACTAACTACTGCCTAGTCAGTCTCTACCGTGTCTATATATACTAATTTACAACCATTTCACTCCAACACCAATTAGAAGATCAGCAAATGGAGGAAAATAAGCATCATCAGAAGTAGACTATTATTATGCCACCATGCCACAGGAGGGGAACTGCTGACGTGCCTCAACTGGCTAGCACCAGCTGGGTTCTTCGTCTCCTGGGGAGAGTAGTTCTCGGGCGAACGCGACGAGTTCCGTGAGTTGATGGAGAGAGGGTTTGAGCTGTCGGTGTCATAACCTGCATATCCACAGAACAAACACATCTTGAGCATAATAAGCAACTGACTTTCTATGAAGAAACAAAGCATTTGTAATGGTTTGCTTACAGTTGAATTTCTTCCAGCCAAGTATCTTCCTCTCTCGGTCGAATACAACACGGACACCGGTCATGAAGTTTTCTGCAACATTTCTTGACTGTTAAGAACTATTGAATGGCCGTGTGTAAAGAAATAAATGGACTTCCCACAATTAGGAATATATATATTCCCAAGTCCATACATGATGTTATCACAGTTTAGGACATTGTTTCACAGCCCATGATATATTGAGATGATTTAAGACAAGTAACTGTATGCCCACAGCAAAAGAAAAGAATGTGAAATGCCTAACTGAATTGCCTGTTCTGTTACCGTCATAAGTGAAAAGAATTTACTAGTGCTGAAAACCAAGATGACTTTGGTTTTGAGCAAGGCAAAGGTTGGTTTGTTGTGGGGACGAAAATACTACATACTTTGCTCTTGTCAATGATCTCACGATACAAAAAAAGAAGTGCAAAAATGACACTGTAAAAATGCTTAGAAGCGTCAATGATAATGCAACAGAAGAGTTCCGAAGTAATAGTTCTGCCATAAACTTACGTCCAATTATGTTTAGCTTCGTGCTCTTGACAATCGCCAAACAATAAACATACTCATGTTGCTGCAAATATGAAAGCCAATGGGATAGTTACATAATCATCATCCTAGTGTTAGGAGAATTGCACAATCTGAGGCTTGCAATACCTGAATGGAGATAACCTGCCCTGGATCAATAGCAGGGAACAGGCTTCCACCTGCTGTTCTAAGACTTATACTAGGAGTTTGAATCCTTGCCTCACTAGAGCTGCAAAGTTAACCTTGGTCGTTTTAGTCATGGATTGACAAAACATACAACTAATGGTTTTTATAAAACTTATTTGTGACATAAAGTAACCTCAGATCATAGCAATATTCGAAGGGAATTCTTGAGTCAGCGGCATGGCGATTTGCTTGAACTTGACTATGGAACTGAAAATGAGAAATTACGGCATGAATATTCCCCTATTGAAGAAAGACCAAACCAAGACAGAAATTTTACTTACACCATCTGTTATATATGTATATGCTGGGTCTGCCAAATATGTGAAGGACGTCCCTGTGTCGAAAATAGTACTAACTTCCAAATCCATCAGGTTATTTCCAACAACAATCCCAGTAATGGTGATAGCATATGTGGGGCTGGAAAACAAGAAATTATCCCAGGCAGGCCAAATTAGCAGGAGGCAGACAGCAATGGACTTAGCAAGGTAAATGGACAAATTTTACTCACTGTTTCTGATTGATGTCAAGTGGTGTCTCTTCTTGGTCCGAGCTGCCTTGGTCTCCAAAACTGATCCTCCCAATACCATCACGGCCAAAACACATTGAGAAGGAATTTGATGTCAGACCTTTCTGAGCTAGAATGCTAGGAACTGATATCATGTCTACCCCAAGTCCAAAAAGACCGTTTGGAGCAGCAGCATCCAGAAATGTGCCCGTCTGAACCTCACCGCAACTGATAAAAATGAAACAGATCAAAGTTTATCAGAACGCTGAAAATAATATATATATTTTTCATCTCGCCACAATAAATATTACCCAAACATTATTTGTGCCTTGAGAAATTGAGGGTGAGTGTCCTCTGTTGATAGGTAAAGCACATCCTCAACAAGAAATCCAGAAGATGATGTATCTGCAGAGACATACACCATCTTGTATGGACAACTTGATGTTGTAGAGCATTCTTTTCTAAGACCACAAAAGTCACTATTGCAAGGAACTGATTGGCTTGTTGATGACAACGAAGGAATGTAAAACGAAGCCTGAAATCTCAGAAAATTAACAAACTATAAGTAGAAAAAAATGTAACTCTAAAAAGAGAAAAACACAGGCATACAGCAAGGTAACAAGAAAAAGCAAGATAATACGTGAGTTACCATATCACAAATGATACTACTGAGAGGGGGGAAAGGAAAGAAAATCGTTCTTAGAATGAACAGAGATCAAGATATGAAGAATAATTTTCGGAATAACAAGGCTGTCCCTAATGACCCCTACACCATATATATGTAGTGCTAAGGACTGCAACCACCGTAAAACAGACTACCATTAGACCTGAATATTAACCGTCGAACACTGGCTGTGCAAACAAGAACAGAAAACCAAAAACATACGCTCATGTACTACCCATGTATGCAGAATAATTTTGTCAGGTAATTCTTCCAATGATCCAGTAAAAGAATATAAGTCAACAAAATTTATGTAGAAAAGACTAGAAAACTTTCTCAGTGATATTAAATATTTCAGGTCTGGGAGGTTTGAACCAGTCTCTATAATCAAAGCAACCTAAAACAAGGGGCAAAAGAAAATGAAAATTTCATAAAACTTGAAAGTAGATCTACACTTCAGACCTTTCTTATTCTCCACTGTAACCACTGTTTGTAAAGCGTCCCTAAAGCGTCGCTAAAGCGACGCTTAAGCGTTAGAGCGCCCTCCAGGCTTAAAGCGTCCAGCTCGCTTTAGACATGTGTCTAAGGCGTCCGCCTTAGACATTAAAGCATCTGAAGCACCCGCTTAGGCGTCCTGATTGGCGCTTTAGTGCAAAGAGGACACCTTAGACTTGCCAGGCAGGACAACAGAGATTTCTGGCGGGAGAGAAGGGCTGGGTGGGAACACAAGGGCGGGAAAACTGGGCTCATATGTGAAACAGTTAGAGGAGGGGAAAGAAAGAGAGAAAACCAAAACCAGAGCGTGCAAATATCCAGGCTTTCAGCTCTCTCCTCTCTCCTCTGGCAGCAGTTTCCTCCTCAGATCTGCATCAGATTCCTCCTCTCCGGCTGCAGCTCCTCCCCCCTCCTCTTGTGCAACCACAATGTATAGCTCCTGCCCTCTCTTCTCCCCCTTCCCTTCCCTTTGCTCTTTCTGCCATGCTCAGAGGTGGACCAGCTTGTCATGTCTTTCCTGCTCTATTATGTGTTATGCTATGCACAGCTCCTCTGCTGTTAGGTGCTGTTGTTGCCTCTCTTGTAGTAGTTGGCTAGTTGCTTACTGCATAGTGGATGGATTAGAATAATGGCTACTAATGCATATGTGCTCACTGGTGGATTAGAATCAAGGTATGTATGTCTCACTAAATGGTACTCTATTCTACTGCCCATCAGGTTCAGAGTCTGTCTAAAGCGTCGCCTCGCTTTACGCTTTAGCGCTTAAGCAGTGAGGCGCCCCCCAGCGCCTCGCTTCGCTTTACCGCTTTAAAAACATTGACTGTAACTGCAGCCAGAATAATGACACGGCAGAAAAGAATAGTTCTGTAATTAACCAAGAACGGTCAAAGAACACTGAAAATTCACCCCCCTAACTTATCACCATCGATCAGTGTTACATGATAAATGAACATGTAAGCAATTTTATTACTACTAAAGACTTCAGATAAATAGTGCGGAAATACACATTAACGATACACATATAATACATTTTCTTCCATACGCATAATAATTGTCCACAATGGCAGCACAGCAACTAGGAGAGGCTGAAATTTGAGAAACACTGTTCTCGCTAGATACTACTTATACTTGCATAATGGTACTGTAAGACAGGTCAAGTAAGCGATTAACAATCCAAAGCCTTAAACTGTACAAAAGCCCTCTTTGTTGGCACGACCTCTAGATAGTGTTTGTGAAAAAGATGCGACAGTCAGGAACCTCTACCTTATAATCAGATAATTACAAGGAAACTAATGTTCAGAGCAGTGGAATAAGAACAACATTGCAGTGAAATTCAATTCATTTCACAATAACTGCTGATCTGCTGGACCACAAGGTGTTCTGTTCAAACTATTGCCTCATAGTCATACATATGAAGTGTCAGCAGTATGATCATGACATCATACCATAGGATCAGACAAACGTAAATTGAGCTTCTTAATTAAACTTTCCCATTTCGTCGCCATATTGGGACAATATTGTGGAAGCTCCTCAAGTTTCTTTCAAATACTTGAATACGACTAAAACCCCAATCCTTCGCTAAAAAGGCCACCAAGAGGGGCAGATCAAGCATCTTGGATCACTGAACCACGAGACAAAGGCCCTGTTTGTTTCAGCTTCAGTTGGCTTCGAATCACCTGTAGATTCGCTTGGACGTGCTTCAGGCAATTGCACTAAAAATGGCCCGAATCGAGATTCAGGTTCATTTTGCAAAGCTGATTCCAAATAGCTGTTTGTTTCAGCTTCTGATATTCCGTACGAGAAACTGCTGCCTAAACCTGAAGCGACCAGGGCCAAAGAATGTCCACTGAGCTTGTGTTGTGCAAAACCGACAGCCCAATTGTTGGACGGAATACACAATGCAGATCAAGAACATGCCACACACACTCTTCCTAAAACATTTTTTATGATGCACACGCAGTAAGTATTAGCAGCAGTCTCCTGGCACCCGTTTCAGCGCACACAAAAAGCATGTGAACATAGGACGGACCAAATTTCGATAGGAACAAAATATGATATAAATATATACGGCGTATGGATTCAACTCTGAGTTGCGCCATGCAGCAAATCCCATTTTATCATGAAAGGATCCAGCTGAGCTCTGAAGAGAGCAGAGGTCTTACCGGTGCGGACGCGGCGGAAGAGGGCGGCGGCATGCAGCCGTCGCACTGGCAGGGGAGCCAGAAGAGGTCGCTGCCGGTGTCGAGCGCCACCATGAACGTGTGCCCCGGCGTGCCCACCGTCACCAGCGCATAGTGCAGGCTACAGCCAGAAACCGCAGACAGTACTGAGCATCTGAACTCCGAACCACCAAAAGCACGCAAACAGAATCGTGGGAGGAGGGTAGGTGGTGGCTGGGGGGGCTTACAATCCGAGGTTGCTGACCTTCAGCGTGGCATTGCCCTCGGAGAAGGTGAGCGGCGGGCGGCCTCCGGCGGCCGAGAGCGCGCGGTGGCGGTCGTGGCCGGCGAGCGCGGCGACGTACTCGGCGCCGCCGGGCGCCGGCCAGCCGCCCGGGAGCTCGTGGCCGCGGGAGTCGGCCCAGCGCCGCACGCGCGCGGAGAACCGGTGGTGGAACTCCAGCGACGGCGCCCCGCCCGCGACGCCGGCGACGAGGAGGAGGGCCGGGAGCAGGAGCTGGGACGCGGTCAACATCGGGGATGCGGCCGCCGCATGTGCCTCCGCTCCGGGGTCCGGTCCGGCAGCCGCGGTCGAAACGACGGGCGGCCGGCGGCGGGATTTCGGCGGCGTGTGCTGCTGTGTGTCGGAGTGTCAGTGGGTGCGGCGTCGAGTCGCTTTGCTTTGCGTTGCGTTGCGTTGGGATGGATGATTATTTTTAGCGGTTTTCCGGAGTACGGAGGGCAATAATTGTGTTCGCTTTGCTCTCTTTTCTTTTCTTACTTACTCGTGGGCTGGGCTGTAAAATGGAAAAGGAGCGCTTCGGCCTAATGGATGGCATCCCCTTTTCCACCTTTCTCCTCGCTCCCTCCTCCGCTCTCACCGTCCATCTTCGTCACAAGTGTTTTATCCTTCGAAAGCATCCCCGACGAACTGGGATAACACCATCCTACTAAGGGCATGGCCAATGCGTAGCCTCAGGACGATGGCTCGTACGCCATATAGGATCGGATGCCAGAAAAAGTAGGTTTGAATAAGAAAAGCGGGATCATTTGCAAGAGGCGGGTGCTTGGAGAGAAAAAAACATGGTCCGATGTAAAAAGCTGGAAAAGTTAAAATGGAAAGTAGAGATGCATGTGTAATAGAGTCTTTATTTTTTATTCTTTGATGATGCCCACTAGCGTTAGCTTGCATTGGAGAGAAAAAGTCAATATAGATGCCTCAAGTTACTTGTTGTCATGAGGCATCTGTATCCATATGTCACCATTGTACATGCCCTAATCATCCAACCACTGATCGGGTCATGAAAAATAGAGAGCCTTGCATGTGGGTCGACTGATCAGCACAGCCGCAGCCGCACTTAGACTCCTTCTCTGATTCAAAAGAATTTCGCAAAATTACTGGAGGATTTGAATAATTAGCAATTTTTTCTGCATGGCCATTTGGCTCATAGGGTTGGAATGCTAATTAGGAGTTGGGAAAACTTCTAAAGAATTGTTTTGCGCTCTGTTTCGGTGAAGAAGTTCCATCCACTCAAAGCTCTTTTTACAAAGAAGATAAAATATTTTTCATGCAAATTTTTGTGGTTTGCTAATATTACATGATTCAAACGGGCCTACAACACCATTTTTGCTTTTTTATTATTCACGTGTTTTGCCTGTTATCTAGGTCAAATTTGTATGTTATCTACAGTCATTAATATAATCATTATTTGGATGTTATGCCCTATCGATAAAAAATGAGGCCGAATTAGTTCGACAGCTAGGCCCTATCGACAACTATTAGACTAGATCTGTTAAGAGTCAGATATATAGCATATCTTCTTCTACTTTACATTGGCAATTAGACTGTGTTGCCGAACTGTGAGATATAAAGAATGCCCCGCAACACCACAAACTTATTTCTTTATTTTTATTTAGCATTCCAAAATTGGAAAATTTTGGGATGTTACGGATCGCTCGCCTTATGATCTTATTACATATTGGTTCACACCCTGAAGCATCATCACAGGGGTACTTGCATATGCATAATCCAGATTCAAATTCAGGGGTCGACCGACACTCCCCATCTGTGAAGCCCGCACGATGGCAGACACTAGCGCATGGGCGGTCCATGCACAAAAATAAGAGTTGGTCTTGATGTACTCCTCGCAATTATTACCTTCAGATCCTACAATAAAACATGGAGACCATTTTTGCGTAACAACATCAGAAAATATAACACCGAGAAACTTCTATACTTTTTGGATAATCATTTCAAGCAAGGCTTACCTGGAAACAACAGGAGTGCCATGAGAATATGGGATATTGGTTCCGACGTGAGTGATTTTTTAGCTTGCAAAATTGTGTTCGACAACATTTCTGCCAAACTGCATTACTTCAAGAACAAGCCTATGATATAGCAGATGCTACTTTCATGTCTTCCTATGGATAGTCAAGCTACATAATTGGCTCAAACTAGAAGACAATACTATTCAGGCCATAGATCTGATATATTTTTCTTGTAAAAATAATGTGTGGTATATGTTTCGCATACTCAAATCTCAAAACCTATATAAAAACAGGTTTCAAAATTGTCAATTGATTTTTCATGTGCGCAAAGGAGAGGGGGGTGGGGGTTGTGTGTGAACTCTTTGGTAGCCCTCGAGAGAAATACAGGCATGACTTACAAACATTATTGTGATAATCAACACATACTTCCATCAGAATCATGGTGACATCAAGCTATTTATGCCTTCCACTTATTTGGCTAATATTGGTTACAATTTGGAGTTATTTATTTGCAGCGAGATAGCTTCCTACATCTTGCCAACCAACGGATCAAGTGTGGATATCCACTTGTCATAGTCCAGTTGAAAATCAAGGTCATTGAGTGGTATGCCATTAACAAAGTAGTAGGGTGTCCCGGTGACACCTCGTGCACAACCGAACTACAAAATAGAGAAAACAATACCGTGAATAATGTGTCTAGAACAATACAAATTATAAAATACGACATATAATGCAAGATAAGTTCAACAAACCTTGAAGAAAATCCTCGTGGCCTGATCGGACCGCGAGTCGTTGAAGCCCGCTCTGTATGCTGCCAAATTGGCTTCGCCAATGACCGGGGCAACAAGGTTGCTCGCTATTTCGGCAACCACGGCCGCTCTTGTTTTGGTGTATGTCGGTGTGTTGTAATAGCCCTCCTGAAATGTTGTCATCCTTTTAACTCCTTGCGACCTTATTGTGTGTGGTATATGTCGTGACCAATCTCAGAGGTATGCATAATGTTTAAGCATGACTTACAAACATTGGGGGTTGTGTGTGGTATATGTCGTGACCCCCTCGGTAAGAAAAAAGTCATATTATGCTTATGCATGCTTTGATGTATGCACCGGCTAATCCATACAGGAAAAGCTAGCTGTGGATATAAGCTTTTGCTTGTACTATATGAGTTGGCATGGACAAAAGAAAATGCATGGTGGTTTCATCCAATGGAATGTGAGCAGGGTGCTTCTCGGTTCCCTCTCTTTGCCTCAAAAAGCTGCAATGCACTGCACCTATTAGTGCTTCCAAAGCAACGCCTAGTCATCTCCATCCAAAGAAAAAGCAACAACGCCTTTCTGCTTATATTAGTTGTGGTGTTCACACAAGAGGCAGCACAAAACATCTCAAGATTTTCAGAATGTTATGCCTGAATTATTTTTCTCCTTTTCTTGTACACCTTTTGCTTCTTCTCTTTTAGTAAATTATATAAAGAAGCAGGCAGGCAAGAGACAATTAACCTGGTATTTGAAGAACTTTTCGAGCAGGGGATACACAGCTGACTCATTTAGCTTGTGCAGCGTGTGGATCGACCGGCAAGCAATGAAGGCGCTGCTGTGGTAACTGCAAATTTCACAGAGAAAATAGCATCATGAAATCAGTAAAAGTTTTATCAGGTCGTTACTCTTGCTGCTGCTTTATGATTTTTGGAAGCCAAAACCGGCCAGTGTATCGAATAAGAAAACTGAATGTGACGGATGATGTGAGCGAGTTTCTAATGAAAACTTCTACTGTTTCTTTTTCCAAACATCGTTTTTGTTACTCTTTGCTTGCTTATTAATAACTACCTAAAGTGTATCCAACTAAAAAAAAACTACCTAAAGCATATTGTACAAAATAATACCCCGGCTCTGGTAAGGGAGGGACGATGACAGTGGCCCGCCTTCGACTCGTTTCAGTGCTTGTAGTCGTCCCTAGGTGGTCTACGAATCTGGATGCAATTTTTACTTCTCAGGTTCTTTGTACTGCCTTGACAGTTGATGTATAGATCGAAAATTTCCCTAAAAATATACAAGTTTAGTTTTTTTTTTTTTTGCTGAGTGGAAGAAGCTTAGTTTATTGGTTGCAAAATGTGATATGAATTTTAGGGAATGTATTGGATGCTCCCTCTTCTCACGCTATTTCCATGCTATGTATGTACCTATGCACGGAAATCACAACCAAAATTTCAAGAAAGTTTTTCCAAAATACTAGATGAAAACATTGGTACAGATAGATGCATCGACCATGCCATCAAGTTTCATGTCCTAATTCGATTGGACAAGAAATTTAAAAATACAAGAAGAAAAAATCAGTTATGATTTGAATTCGAATTTAAATTTTGTGTCATTTAATGCTCCTTTTGTTTCTCAAGCCGAGTATCAAATTTCAACTGCAAAAATCATGGCATCGTGGAATTGTATACATGGATCTAATATTAAATAGGGTTGTGAATAATATTGTCATGACTTGCACCGGCCTCATATGTCTTATCATTGTGTTTGCCTCATAATTGGGGCATCTCTTGTTTTTCCTTTTTCCTTTTCTCTTGTGAGTGGAGGCTGATTGAATTGACATGAGCCAAAAGCAGCTCTTATTTTCTTCCAGGAATACACGAAAGATATGCACACTTGCATGGAAGAAAAATAAATAGTGCAGTATGTGGCAGCTATTATAGTGGTGCTTTTGTTTTCTCTAGCTATAAAGCTCGACCACGCTCTAGTTGGAGAGTATATATATGAGATATGGAACAGATTTAATACCAGGATAATCTTGCCTTTAATTATCATAGGAAAGAATAATCTTGGTGTGCCCTGTCCATAGAAAAGAGTAATCTTGCCTTTAATTACGCGGACAAAAGAATAATCTTGCCTTGAATTACCACGACAAAAATCTCTAACCATAAGATCAGTTTGGTGTGCCCTGACATTGAAAAGAATAATCATTTTATAAGACGTTTTTAAGTCCATGGTAATGTGAAAAAAGGGTCTTATATAATGTTACCGAGGGAGCATATTATTTTACTCTTTTTTGACAGGCAGATTAAAAATAGAATGAATTTCAGTTCCGTGAGGTGCAGTTAAATGGACGGTAGCGAAGTACTCCCTCCGTAAACTAATATAAAACGTTTTAGATCACTAAACTAGTACTCTAAAACGTCTTATATTAGTTTACAGAGGTACATAACAAATAAGAAAACATTGGAAAAGGCTCCATGTTTTCAGTCCACACCCCTCTGGAAATGTGTTGTCTAGCTAGACCTGGCCTGATCATCCAGCACTCAGTCAGCACTGTGCACCAAGTACCAGGCAGGCCAGCCATCTGTGTCCCGTGAACTTTTGTCGTGAAAGTACGTACACAAGCGAGTCACAAGTCACAACTGAGACGTGTACCTAGTTTTTTTTGGGATTTTGGTTGGATTCACGAGCAATTACCGCAGGGCACAGGTGAATTTGCCAGGAACCGAGAGAGAACAATCTGACTAAGGAACCAAGACCAAGACGATAATTTCCATGCAAGAAAGAGAGGATGGTTTGAGGTTTCAATGGTTGACTGTGCGTGACTTACGGTAGCGGGAAGAGGTGGACGACGACGGCGACGCGGCGGGCGCCGAAGTGGTCGGCGGCCCTCTGCAGCGGCGGCCAGGCATCGCGGCTGTCCGGGCAGAGCGGATCGAAGAAGGCCTCGCCGTACACGCCGGCGCCCACGCCTGCCCCCCGTACACGAACCCCTCCGTCCTCGCCGGCACCGGCACCTGCGCGCCGCACCGCCCGGCCGCGATCACCACCGCCACCAGCGCCAGCAGCATCAGCGGCGACACGCGGTGGCCCTGTGGCCTGGCCTCCATGGGACGATCGATCACCGGCCTCACAGGGTCACGGTGCTCGCTACTCGTACGTGTCTGGCTGCGGCCAGGCCGGCGCACGGCGCGCGTGCGAATATTTATACGCGCGGCCGGTTCACGGTGACTGATGGCCACGGCGCAACGATCGACTGACTTCACGGCCGGTCTCCCTCCAGGACGATCGTCCGTGGATGCAAGATGAACTGTTGATGGAAAAAAACATGGGTGCAGTTGGAACCTCCTAAAAATGGTACAGTATCGGGCAGCCAACGTACGTCTAGGGCTTCAAATGGAATGTCGTTATTACCGTAAAGACCTGTCATTAACAGGTCGTTACTAGCTTCCTAATGATGCGGCAGGCATGCACCAAGCATGGAAACACGTGTAGATACACACAAACAAAACATAGCCATTTAGTAGTACTTGTTTCGGAGTACAGGAACATGGAAAATAAAAAATGAAAATTGTGAAGATGAAACAAATGACTATGTAAAAAAGTGTGCACTCTGGCGCGTTACCTCCAATTTTTTTTTTGAATGATTTGAAGATTGCTCATGTGTGGTCTGAAACACTTACAATGGTGTTATCTAAGGAGTGTCACGTAGGATAAATGTTGATGTGGAGGAGAGAGAAATCATAAGAAAAGCCTTGTTTTCTCTTATTTAAAAGGTGATCTCTTACCATAATATGTCTCACCACATTTTTAGGAATAGCTTGTTATTGATGATAAGGCTAAGAGATGACCCATTGTACACATGTCTCTAAATTACATGCAATGTTTAAGATAAGACTGTCTTATCAACTATTATACATGCCCTTACCTTCTTATCTCTCATGTGAAAAGAGGGTGGATGTGTTGGCTAGCTAGAGATGAGCTGAGTTGATCCTGGTTTTTTTCTAGGGTTAATTGGATTCATGCCACTACAACTTTCATGAGTTGGAGAAATGCCATTACAAAAAACGAAGTTGGAAATATGCCACTGCAACTTTCCCATACCTCTACCTATGCCATTTTCTCCGCTTAAAAGAATAACGGTTCTATAACGGCTTGTATTTCAATGTGTATTTCAGTAATGACCATATTGCCCTTGTCCCCAAATGATGCACACCATGGATTTAAACGGGAGCTAGAAAATGGCAGATTTTGGCCAGAATATCAGCGTACTCTATTCCATCTATCTGCAGTACTTTGGCAGCATTTTGGCAATGGTAAATGGAAGGGAACAACTACGGTGGCAAATTTACAGAGAGAAAATTGCTGAACTTTAAGCACAGGACAAAAGGCGACACATAAGCAATTCTGAACCAATACATCAAGCACACACAGATATACTGAAATCTGAATATCTAGATTCTAGAGCATTTACGGAGAGGAGGGATGGGGCGTATTGTCACGGACTCAGGATCTCATTTGTACGGCGACTCCATGGACAAGTACTCAATGCTCGAGAACAGGCTGTCACGCGCGCCTCCAGCTGTGGCGCCCGCCTCCAGCCGCCGCGTCATGCCCGCCTACAGCCCCCGGGTCGCGTCAGCCTCCAGCCGCAGAGTCTCAGCCCGCCTCCAGCCGCCGCGTCGTGCCCGCCTCAGCGCCTCAAGCCCGCGGGTCGCGCCCACCTCCAGCGCCTCCGGCCGCCGCGTCGTGTCGACCTCAGAGCATCTATAGCCGGACCTAGCAAATCTGACCCCTTAAACGTCCGCGGACATGACCGGGCGTGTCCGTTTTGAGCCCCTATAATTTGGTCCGCGCAGCCACACTTCTCATTTTTCTTCTCATATGTCCGGTCACTTGCACGTTATTGGTGGAGAAGAAGAGAGAGAAAGAAAAGAATGAATAAAGAAAGAGAAAAGGTGGTCCGGGGTGGGGTCACGTCCTACATGGCGGACTGACCGGGCGCGTCCGCGACCCGTCATATCGTCCTCATATTTGAGATGGATATGAGGGGTGCCGGTCAGTCCGGGCGTTTGAGATGGATATAAGGGGTCTGTCTGGGTCGATTTTTTTATGACCGGGCAGTGACCGGACGGCCTGCCCGGGCGTTTGAGGAGGGCATGAGGGGTCCGGCTGTAGATGCTCTCAAGCCGCCGCCGCGCTAGGGTTCGTGTACGTTGTGCGTGAGCGTGAACCGGGGTGGGTGGGGATGGATGTGGTGGGTAGGGATTTGAGCGTGGGAGTTAGTAGGTCCGTATAAAGACATGTACAGGGCGTATAATGGGCAGTATATGGGTTGGTATTGGAGAAAATGGCATCAATAGAGGTATAGAAAAGTTGTAGTGGCATATTTCCAACTTCGGTTTTTGTAGTGGCATTTCTTCAACTTATAAAAGTTATAGTGGCATGAATCCAATTAACCCTTTTTTCTACCATGAGCTCGTGAAACTTTTGTCCTCAACTACCATGACATGAGAATAGAACTCACAAGTGCAAGTACCTAGGGTGTATGACCTATTTTGGAACTCTGGATTTTCATACTCATTATATTCGCATACTCAAATTGCAGACCCTTATAAAAACAAGCTCCAAAGTTGTCAATTGATTTTCGACTGCATGAGGGGGAGAAGGGGGGTGAACTCTTTGGTAGCCCTCGAGAGAACTACATGCCTGACTTACAAACATTACCGTGATAATCAACACATACTTCCATCAACATCATGGCAAAATCAAGCTATTTATCCCCTCCACTTATTTGACTAATATTGGTTACAATTGGAGTTATTTATTTGCAGAGAGATAGCTCCCTACATCTTGCCAACCAATGGATCAAGTGTGGATATCCACTTGTCGTAGTCCATAGGGGAACCAGAGCCACTGAGTGGTATGCCATTAACAAAGTAGTAGGGCGTCCCGGTGACACCTCGTGCACAACCAAACTACAAAATAGACAAAAATTTGACGGTGAATATTGTGGCTAGGAGAATACAAAATATAAAATACGACATATAATGTGAGACAAGTTCAACAAACCTTGAAGGAAATCCTTGTGGCCTGATCCGACTGCGAGTCGTTGAAGCCCGCTCTGTATGCTGCCAAATTGGCCCCGCCGATGACGGGGGCGACAAGGTTGTTCGCTATTTCATCGACCACCGCCGCTCTTGTTTTGGTGTATGTCGGCGTGTTGTAATAACCCTCCTGAAACGTAATCATCCTTTAAATCCTCGTGATTTTATTGTGCGCGATGTGTGATCAATTCTGGAGGTATTTTATCCCTTGGATCATAAATGAAAGTGTCATATATTGTGTGCGATGCGTGATCAATGATGTATGCACTGGCTAAGAGCATCTCTAGCAGACCCCGTATAATCGCCAGAACAGACACCGCAAACGCAGCCCGGCCCGTAAAAAATTTGCGGTGGCCCGGATACGAGACCCCGCAACCACTATCTCTGCGGGTTCGGCTGCTGGATACGGGTCCGAACCCTATCCCTCCGCCGCCGCGAAAACCCCCATCCCTCACCGCCGGCGCCTCAGATCCGTCGCATGAGCATCCAATCCGCCGCCCCGCCCCTCCAATCCACCTCCCGAGATGGCCAACGACGACCCCGAGAGGGCGCGGTGCGTCAGATCCGACGCGGCGAGGAAGCGCGCCACCTTGCGGTACACGCGCTGGGGCCGGTCGCTCCTCCGCCGCAAGACGGAGGAGTATGACTGCGCGCGCGGCCGCCTCTTCTCCGGCACTGGCAGCTCTTCCGGGGTGTCGAGCTCGCGCTCCTCCCTCACCCCGGTGAAGAGGGGGCTAGAGGAGCTCCTCCCGGTGAAGAGGGAGCCGGAGACCGAGGCGGGGCCGGAGTGACGTGCCGGGGCCGTCGTCGGGCCGGAGGACTTCCTCCCCCCGGCGGAGGTAGACGCCCTTTTGCCCGCGCTGCTAGCGCGCATTGCGCGGGAGGCGGAAGAGGACCGGCAGCGTCGCCGGAGGGACGACGACATCAACGCCGTGCTCTACGAGCAGGGTGTCGCGTCGGCCCTTGCCTTCGGCGACAAGGTGGAAGAGTGGCGCCGCGTAGCCGATGAGCAGGAGCGCATCTACGTCGACCTCACCTCCTCCTCCGACGAGGACTGAGCGCTGCCGCTGGACAGCTGCCGCACGAGCTCCGGTGAGCTCTATTTTGCGTAGTGCAGTAGGGTAGTTAGCTCCAGTGAGCTTTATTTAACGTAGTGCGGTAGGGTAGTAGCTCCGGTGAGCTTATGTACATATTTATGCTATGTAAAACGATGCTATGCACTGAATGATCGATGCTCCGGCTATCTTTTACGTTAAATTTCTCGCGCGAAAGAATTTTTTCAAATTTTACGGTTTGGGATACTGGTTCTGCTCTGCCGCCAGGAATTTCAGCCCGTATTGACCCCTCCGTGCGAACTGTAAACGCAGTTCGTTTACAGTTTCATAGAATAGGGGGTCTGCTAGAGATGCTCTAAGCCATGGTTGGAAAAGCTAGCTATGAAATATGAGCTTTTGCTTGTATAGATGGTGCTTGGCATGGACAAAAAACATTGCATGGTGGTTTCATCCAATTAGATGTGAGCAGGGTGCTTCTCGGTTCCCTCTCTTTGCCTCGAAAAGCTGCACTGCACCTATTAGTGCTTCCAAAGCAACGCCTAGTCACCTCCATCTAAAAAAAGCAACACCATCCCTTACATGGTGAATATTACCAAAATGCCCTCCCTCTTTTCTGCTTAATTATGTTGGAGTATTCACACTGAAGGCAAACACCAAACATTTCAAGATTGTCCTCTAAGCAGCAGGGATATTTTCGAAAACGTGATTTCAAACTGGTATGCTTGATTTCTCTCCTTTTCTTTCGCACATTTTGATTTAATTTTTTTTTTTTGCAGGTAATAAACAAGCAGGCAATACATAACCTGGTATTTGAAGAATTTCTCAAGCAGGGGATACACAGCTGAAGCATTTAGCTTGTGGACCGTGTGGATCGACCGGCAAGCAATGAAGGCGCTGCTGTGGTAACTGCAAATTTGACAGAGAAAATCGCATCACAAAACCAGTAAAAGGTTTATCAAGTCGTTACTCTTGCTGCTACTGGTGCCGAAAAGAACACTCTTATGCCGCGCTTGGAATGGTTGTAATTAGATACAGGGGTGTTTACTTTACGCTTGTATCTTACCGGCCGCTCACAAATTTCGGCTGGAAAAGAAACGATGAGCCGAGACCTGTAACTTTTACAGGTGTATTTGGAGAAAACACGACGATCCAATCACGCCATTATAATTTTTGTAAGCCAAAAACCGTTAGGGTATCAAATAATTTCTTTGAATAAGATGTATGGTGTAAGCTGAATTTCTAGTGAAAACCTTTTTTTTATTAGACACTTTGCTTGCTTAATAAATACCTAAATCATATGGTACCAAATCATACCATTAACAAGTTTAGGTTTTTTTTTCTTTAGTGGAAGAAGTTTAGTTTATTGGTTGCAAATGTCCAATACGAATTTAAGAGAACGTATTCGATGCTCCCTCTTCTCATTCTATTTTCGTGCTAAGTACGTACCTACGCACATAAAGCACAATCAAAATTTCAAGAAAATTTTCCTAAATAGTTGAAAATGTTCGTACATCATTCATCAATCATGCCATGCGATTTCATGTCCAAATTATATTGCACAAGAAACATAAAGGAAGACTCAAAATTGAATTTGCTGATATTCATTGCTCATTTTTGTTTTTTCAAGCTGATGATCGAATTTCAAGTGCAAAACGCGTGGCATGGTACGTAGATGGATCTATCTAATATTAGCGCTATCAATGATTTTGTCATTGTGTTTGCCTAATGGTTGGGGCATCTTTTATTTATTTATTGTTCTTTTGCTTTTCTTTTCTGAGTGGAGGGTGATTGAATTGACATGAGCCAAAAGCAGCACTTATTCTGTTACAGGAATACGCGAAAGATATGCAGCACTTGCATGGAAGAGAATATGTGGCAGCTATTATAGTGGTGCTTTTGTTTTGCAAAGCCCGGATCACGCTCTAGTTGGAAAGTAGGTGAGATGTAACGGATTTAAAAGGTTCGTCATACTTCAGTACTTAATCATAAGATCAGTTTGTTGTGTGCATAGAAAATACATTAAAAATGTTTTCCTTATTTACCGCTAGAACCTTTTACCGTTTTTGACAGGCAAATTAAAAATCGATTTCAGTTCAAATGGACCGTAGCGAGATACACAACAAAGAGAAAACATTGGAAAAGGATCATGTTTTCAGTCCACACACTCGTCTCGAACTGTGTTGGCCTGACCTGATCCTAGCACTGTGCAGTGACAACTTCCAAGTACCTTCCAAATATTTGTTTAGTTAACTTTTGTCCTGAACTATCGTGTACCTAGGCTCTACCACACCTAGCTACTTGGAATTTTTTGCTGGATTTTAAAATACAATTTGTTTTAAAGTGATTGCTTAGTTAGAAGTAAGTCATAGATTTCAAAGAATGTTCGTGAATTTGAAAACTGTTCGCAAATTTTAAAATGTCCATGGGCTTCCAAAAAAATGTGGAGCTTAAAAATATTCATAATTCAAAAAGATGTTTGTAGCTTTTTTAAATGGTCACAATTTTTAATAAATATTCATGAATTAAAATGCAAAAAATAAAATAAAAATGAATAATAAAACAAATAGAAAAAACGAAAGGAAAATTATTAAGAATTGAGACAATATTTTCTTCAAATCATAAAAACCGACCGATCTAGCGACACACACTTACAGACAGGACCATAGCCTCCCCTACAACCACGGATGCACTAGGAGACTCCAATCCTATGGAGCTTAGTATATTTATTATAGATAGATTGACACGTCCACATATAATTTCACAAAAAAAAAAGGAAAAAGACAGTTTCCCCAAGCAACTCGCAGAGATGAATTCGAAACGCAAAACAAAGTGAGACACCAAGGGCAACTCGTAGCATGTGAGAAGGAAAACGGTGTGCGTACGTGCAGGAGAGGGCGTAAAGAGAACAGTAGTGTAGTTGTGACGGTTGACCGGGGTGACTTACGGGAGCGGGAAGAGGTGGACGACGACGGCGACGCGGCGGGCGCCGTAGTGGTCGGCGGCCCTCTGCAGCGGCGGCCAGGCGTCGCGGCTGTCGGGGCAGACCGGGTCGAAGAAGGCCTCCACGACCACCGCGTCGCCCCACGCCGGCGCCGCCGCGTGCCCCCCGTACACGAACCCGTCCGTCCTCGCCGGGATCGGCACCTGCGCGCCGCAACGCCCGGCCGCGATCACCAACACCAGCAGCACCGCCGCCGGCAGCAAAGACGGCAGTAACACACGGTGGCGCGTGGCCTCCATCGATCACGCCGCCGCCCGGCCGGTCTCTCGCTCGCTGCTTTGCTGGGTCGCGCGCCTACCTGCCTGCTAGCTTGGTCAGGTGTTTGACTGCTAGCTAGCTCGTCGGTGAACTAACACACACACGCACGCATACGCGCTCTGTGCAAGGCAAGGTCTTTAGGATAACTTATTAAGAGCTAGACACGATGAGCGCACACACACACAGAGGCAGCCAAAGGCGCACATTATGTATGCATACGCAGAGACGGACGGACATTTCGCCGAAAGGGAAGCGATCGAGGTGGAGTCAGGGAGAGAGAGAGAGCGACGGACGGACGGCTACCTCGCAACGACTTGATGGGCGGGCCGCGGGGCGTGCATGCATATCCCAGGCCATGACATCATGCGGATGGTAGGATGATGGGAGGGAGACGTCCCTTCTTGACCCGCCGGAAACACGGGCTTATAGCTCCTGTGCCACGTATTTCGTAGGAATTAAAAGAAGTGCGACGTTGTTTGAACGAATGGCTATGGTGCTGACACATTCGAGCGCGTAAATAGTCCAGACACAACAGGACCCTTAAACTCCATTGATGTCATCGTTAGCTGTTAGGGGTTGGACCCACCACTTATCCACGTAAGCGCAGGACCCACCTCTTCGCAGCTAGAAGAGACGAGCGCCCGTGCCCGTCCGCCCGCCGCCGCCTATTGCTTCCCCTTTCCCCAATCTTTCTCTTCTCCGGCGGCCTAGCGCAGATGTCTACCTCCTCCACCACGCATTTAAAATGGCGACAGTATGGTCCAGTGCCGGTCACAAGGTGCCCTGACTGCCCACGCCCAGAGCCTCTTAAACGGTGGGTCACTAAGACCGATGACAATGGCAATCTTGGGCGCGAATTTATGAAATGCTTGAGCAAAACAATGGCATGAAGGGATGGCAAGGTTAGATCTCTGTTCTTAGCCCGTTCTTTCGCTGCCGTTTGCTCTGATTTCTCCATATTTCGTTTTTTCTCGTTGAATTTGGGATTTAGGGTTCATGTTATTGTTTTCAGATCCTGAAGAAATGTATCCATTTTGAGTGGATGGATGATTATGATTATATTGAGAGGATTCAGTTTGAGGGCGACATTGATTCGAGCGGGGCCGCAACCTGGGAGCTCAATTTGGACGGGGTGCCGCCGATTACTGTGGAGAATTTGGGGAGTTCAGACAGAGGGGTGGGCAGAGTCCTGTCGATGGCGAGGTATGTACGCAATGCTGAACTGCACGCGGAGTCCGAACTGAATGAGGAACTAAAGAAGATCAAGAAACATCTAATGCAGATGATCGATTTGCAAAAGCAAGCAAATATCATGGCAGGGGGGGTTCTATTGTTGTTTCATTGCTCTGTTTTTCTTTTACTTGTTGTTCATCCGTCATTAGAATGTGCATTTAGGCCTGTCAGGGCAGAGGACGCGATCTGTGCGCATTGCCAAGTTCATGTAACTGAATCGAAGCAGCAATTTGGAAAATTATTAAGTGTGCATGCCCCTATTTTTGTTCTTCAATTAACACAGTGCACATCCAAATTCAGTTTCTAGTAAAAAAATTGGGCTGCCGAATAGATGTTGGGCCGTGAGAAAATAACCAGGCCCAAAGAGAAACCAACTCACCCGCGTAGGAGCACCAGCCCTTTTTTATAGCATAGAGGCACCCATGTTTAGCGAAAAATGCTTCGACTAAAACCTCTAAATAAAATGTTGCTTCGGCAAACAAACATATACTTCTTTACTTGTTTTTACTTTGGCCAAATTTTTGTTCATGGAACAATGTAAATAAAAATGCGGCAAAATGCAAAGAATTAGCACATGTTTTACTTGTTTTACTTGTCTTAAATCAAACATAAACTTTTCTTCTTTTAACCTTTGAAAAATAATACTTCTGTTAAGTGTTGAATGGTTCATGGAAATATTTGTTACTCCTACAAAAATGTTGTTCCATGTGGTGTTATTTGCATGACTCATAAATACATAAAAATTAGAACTTCCCAGCCCCCTTTACTACATATAAAACATATCAAAAAAAGCAAGGAGTAAAGATAAAGAAAAAGCACACTATTACTTGAACAAAACATGAACATAACATGGATATATAGTAGCACGAACATCACCCTTATAACTTGGGCTCTCACAACTTAGAACTGTTGGAAATATGCCCTAGAGGCAATAATAAATTAGTTATTATTATATTTCCTTGTTCATGATAATCGTTTATTATCCATGCTATAATTGTATTGATTGGAAACTCAAATACATGTGTGGGTACATAGACAACACTGTGTCCCTAGTAAGCCTCTAGTTAACTAGCTCGTTGATCAAAAGATGGTGAAGGTTTCCTAGCCATAGACATGTGATGTCATTTGATAACGGGATCACATCATTAGGAGAATGATGTGATGGACAAGACCCAAACTATAAACGTAGCATTTGATCGTGTCAGTTTGTTGCTATTGTTTTCTGCATGTCAAGTATCTGTTCCTATGACCATGAGATCATGCAACTCACTGACACCGGAGGAATACCTTGTGTGTATCAAACGTCGCAACGTAACTGGGTGACTATAAATGTGCTCTACAGGTATCTCCGAGGGTGTCTGTTGGGTTGGCATGGATCAAGACTGGAATTTGTTACTCCGTGTGACGGAGAGGTATCTCAGGGCCCACTCGGTAATACAGCATCACAATGAGCCTTGCAAGCAATGTGACTAAAGTGTTAGCCACGAGATCTTGTATTACGGAACGAGTAAAGAGACTTGCCGGTAACGAGATTGAACTAGGTATAGAGATACCGACGATCGAATCTCGGGCAAGTAACATACCGAAGAACAAAGGGAACAGCATACGGGATTAATTGAATCCTTGTAATAGAGGTTCGACCGATATAGATCTTCGTAGAATATGTAGGAACCAATATGGGCATCCAGGTCCCGCTATTGGTTATTGGCCGTAGAGGTCTCTCGGTCATGTCTACATAGTTCTCGAACCCGCAGGGTCTGCACACTTAAGGTTCGGTGACGTTTCGGTAGAATTGAGTTATGTATGATTGGTGACCGAAGGTTGTTCGGAGTCCCGGATAAGATCCCGGACATCACGAGGAGCTCCGGAATGGTCCGGAGGTAAAGATTGATATATAGGAAGTCCCGTTTTGGCCACCGGAAAAGTTTCGGGTATTTCCGGTAGTGTACCGGGAGTACCGGAAGGCCATCGGGAGGGGCCACCCACGCCGGGAGGCCACATGGGCCTAAAGGGGGTTGCACCAGCCCTTAGTGGGCTGGGCAAGCCAGCCCTATAAGGCCCATGCGGCTAGAATAAGTGGAGAAGGAAAAACCCCAAAGAAAAGGGAAGGGGAAACAAATAAGGAAGGAGTCCTAATTGGACAAGGAAAAGTGGAGGAGTCCACCTCCTCCTCCTGGTTCGGCCGCACCATAGGGGGAAACCCTGGTGCGCCAGCCCCCTCCCCCTCCCTCCTATATATACTAGAGGGGAGAGAGGGCCAAACACCCTAAGCCACGGTGCAGCCCTCTCCCCCCGTAACTCAGCAGTTTTCTCCTCTAGCTGATTTTGACGGTGCTTAGGCGAAGCCCTGTCGGAATTGCTCTACCACCACCACCACCACGCCGTCGTGCTGCGGGAGTACTCGTCTACCTCTCCGCTCTCTCTTGCTGGATCAAGACGGCGGAGATCGTCATCAAGCTGTACGTGTGCTGAACGCGGAGGTGCCGTCCGTTCGGTACTTGATCGGGACGGATCGTGATTGGATCGCGGGACGCTCGGTGATTTGGATCACGAAGACGTTCGACTACATCAACCGCGTTTCTCAAACGCTTCCCGCTTAGCGATCTACAAGGGTATGTAGATTCACTCTCCCTCTCGTAGATGCTCATCACCATGGATAGATCTTGTGTGTGCGTAGGAAAATTTTTGTTTCCCATGCAACGTTCCCCAACAGTGGCATCTGAGCTAGGTCTATGCGTAGATGAGATCTCGAGTAGAACACAAAGGAGTTTGTGGGCGTTGATATTCAGATTGCTTCCCTCCTTAGTCTTTTCTTGATTCGGCGGTATTGTGGGATGAAGCGGCTCGGACCAACTTTACTCGTCCACGTACGAGAGACCGGTTCCATCGACTGACATGTAACTTTGTTGCATAAGATGGCTGGCGGGTGTCTGTCTCTCCCACTTTAGTTGAATCGGATTCGACAGAGGCGGTCCTTGTAGAAGGTGAAATAGCAACTTTTATATCACCGTTGTGGTTTTTGCGTAGGTAAGAATCGTTCTTGCTAGATACCCGTAGCAGCCACGTAAAACATGCAACAACAATTAGAGGACGTCTAACTTGTTTTTGCAGGGTATGTTGTGATGTGATATGGCCAATTACATGATGAGATATATGTGATGTATGAGATGATCATGTGTTGTATAGAATATCACGACTTGCATGTCGATGAGTACGGCAACTGGCAGGAGCCATAGAGTTGTCTTTAATTATTGTATGACCTGCGTGTCAATCATTAAGCGCTATGTAATGCTTTACTTTATTGCTAAACGTTAGCAATAGTCGTGGAAGCAACAGTCGGCGCGACAACCTCATGGCGACACGTTGATGGAGATCAAGATGATGGAGATCATGGTGTCATGCCGGTGACGATGGAGATCATGCCGGTGCTTTGGAGATGGAGATCAAAAGCACGAGTTCATGGCCATATCATGTCACTTATGATTTGCATGTGATGTTAATCCTTTTATGCATCTTATTTTGCTTAGGACGACGGTAGCATTATAAGGTGATCCCTCACTTAAATTTCAAGATAAATTGTGTTCTCCCCGAGTGTGCACCGTTGCGAAAGTTCGTCGTTTCGAGACACGCCGTGATGATCGGGTGTGATAGACTCTACGTTCGCATACAACGGGTGTAAGCCATGTTGCACGTGCGGAACACTCGGGTTAAACTTGACGAGCCTAGCATGTACAGACATGGCCTCGGAACACAAGAGACCGAAAGGTCGAACATGAGTCATATAGTAGATATGATCAACATGAAGATGTTCACCATTGAAACCAGCTCAACTCACGTGATGATCGGACTTGAGTTGGTGGATTTGGATCATGTGACACTCGAATGACCGAAGGGATGTCAATTTGAGTGGGAGTTTTTTAAGTAATATGATTAACTAAACTCATTATCTTGAACAATAGTCTAAGTTGACTTTGCTATATTTATGTTGTAGATCATGGCTCGCGCAGTAGCACCCCTGAATTTTAATGCGTTCCTAGAGAAAGCTAAGTTGAAAGATGATGGAAGTAACTTTGTGGACTGGGCCCGTAATCTAAGGATTATCCTTACGGCTTCCCAGAAGGCTTATGTCCTTGATGCACCGCTTGGTGATCCACCCGCTCCAGTTGAGTCTCTAGACGTTGTGAACGCCTGGCAGGCTCGTTCTGATGATTACTCAATAGTTCAATGTGCAATGTTGTATGGCTTAGAACCGGGACTTCAAAGACGTTTTGAACGTCATAAAGCATATGAGATGTTCCAGGAGTTGAAGTTTATCTTTCAGAAGAATGCCCGGATCGAGAGGTATGAGACCTCCGATAAGTTCTATGCTTGCAAGATGGAGGAGAACGGGTCTGTTAGTGATCACATACTCAGAATGTCTGGGTACTCCACCCGTCTGGCTGAATTGGGGATGCCCCTTCCGCCAGAGGCTATCACTGACAGAATTCTTCAATCATTGCCACCTAGCTACAAGAGCTTCGTGTTGAACTATAACATGCACGGGATGAACAAGTCAGTCGCCGAGCTGTTTGCGATGCTGAAAGTCGCTGAGTCTGAAATTCAGAAGGAGCATCAAGTGTTGATGGTCAATAAAACCACTAGTTTCAAGAAAAATGGCAAGGGTAAGAAGGGTAACTCCAAGAAGAGTGGCAAAGCAGTTGCTCCTCCCGTGAAGAAACCCAAGGCTGGACCCAAACCAGAAACTGTGTGTTTTCATTGCAAGGGAACTGGACACTGGAAGCGGAACTGCCCCAAGTATTTGGCTGACAAGAAGGCGGCCAACAACAAACAAGGTATATATGATATACATGTTATTGATGTGTACCTTACCAACTCTCGTTGTAGTGCCTGGGTATTTGATACCGGTGCGGTTGCTCACATTTGCAACTCTAAACAGGAACTGCGGAATAGACGGAGGCTGGCAAAGGACGAAGTGACGATGCGCGTGGGAAATGGTTCCAAGGTTGATGTGATCGCCGTCGGCACGCTCGCTCTTCGATTACCATCGGGATTAGTGATGAACCTGAATAAATGTTATTTGGTGCCTGCGTTAAGCATGAACATTATATCTGGATCTTGTTTATTGCGAGACGGTTACTCGTTTAAATCAGAGAATAATGGTTGTTCTATTTATATGAGTAATATCTTTTATGGTCATGCACCCGATGTGAGGGGTTTATTCTTATTGAATCTCGATAATAATGATACACATGTTTATAACATTGATGCCAAAAGATGTAGAATTGATAATGATAAAACCACTTTCTTGTGGCACTGCCGTTTAGGTCATATTGGCATAAAACGCATGAGGAAGCTCCATGCTGATGGACTTTTGGAGTCACTTGATTTTGAATCACTTGACACATGTGAGCCATGCCTCATGGGCAAGATGACTAAAACGCCGTTCTCTGGAACAATGGAACGGGCAAGTGACTTGTTGGAAATCATACATACTGATGTGTGCGGTCCGATGAGCATTGAAGCGCGCGGTGGTTATCGTTACTTTCTCACCTTCACTGATGACTTAAGTAGATATGGGTATATTTACTTAATGAAACACAAGTCTGAAACGTTTGAAAAGTTCAAACAATTTCAGAGTGAAGTTGAGAATCATCGTAACAAGAAGATTAAATTCCTACGATCTGATCGAGGAGGAGAATATCTGAGTTATGAGTTTGGCAGTCACTTAAGACAATGTGGAATTGTTTCACAACTGACACCGCCTGGAACACCACAGCGTAATGGTGTGTCCGAACGTCGTAATCGAACCTTATTGGATATGGTGCGATCTATGATGTCTCTTGCCGATTTGCCACTATCGTTTTGGGGTTATGCATTAGAGACAGCTGCATTCACTTTAAATAGGGCACCATCGAAATCCGTTGAGACGACGCCATATGAACTTTGGTTTGGTAAGAAGCCAAAGCTGTTGTTTCTTAAAGTTTGGGGATGTGATGCTTATGTCAAAAAGCTTCAGCCTGAAAAGCTGGAACCCAAAGCGGAGAAATGCGTCTTCATAGGATATCCAAAAGAGACAGTTGGATATACCTTCTACCTCAGATCTGAAGGCAAAGTGTTTGTCGCTAAAAACGGAACATTTCTTGAGAAAGAGTTTCTCTCGAAAGAATTGAGTGGGAGGAAGATAGAACTTGATGAGGTTGTTGAACCTTTACTTCAACCTGAGAGTAGCACAGTACAGAAAGATGTTTCTGTAGAGCCTGCATCAGTTGAAGAGGAAGTTAATGATGATGATCATGAACCTTCGAATCAAGTTGCTATCGAGCCTCGTAGGTCGACAAGGACGCGTACTGCTCCTGAGTGGTACGGCAACCCTGTCTTAGAAGTCATGTTGTTAGACAACGATGAACCTATGAGCTATGGAGAAGCGATGATGGGCCCGGATTCCGAAAAGTGGTTAGAGGCCATGAAATCCGAGATGGGATCCATGTATGAAAACAAAGTATGGACTTTGGAAGTATTACCTGAAGGGCGTAAGGCCATTCAGAACAAATGGATCTTTAAGAGGAAGACGGACGCGGACGGTAATGTCACCGTCTATAAAGCTCGACTTGTGGCAAAGGGTTTTTCACAAGTTCAAGGAGTTGACTACGATGAGACCTTCTCGCCCGTAGCGATGCTTAAGTCCGTCAGAATCATGTTAGCAATAGCTGCCTTTTTCGATTATGAAATTTGGCAGATGGATGTCAAAACAGCGTTCCTTAACGGTTTCCTTAAGGAAGAGTTGTATATGATGCAACCAGAAGGTTTTGTCGATCCAGAGAATGCTGACAAAGTTTGCAAACTCCAGCGATCCATTTATGGACTGGTGCAAGCATCTCGGAGTTGGAATCTTTGCTTTGATGAGGTGATCAAAGCGTTCGAGTTTATACAAGTTTACGGAGAAGCTTGTATTTACAAGAAAGTGAGTGAGAGCTCTATAGTGTTTCTAATATTATATGTGGATGACATATTATTGATTGGAAACGATATAGAAATGCTGGAAAGTGTAAAGGAATATTTGAACAAGAGTTTTTCAATGAAGGACCTAGGAGAAGCTGCTTTCATATTAGGCATCAAGATCTATAGAGATAGATCGAGACGCTTAATAGGACTTTCACAAAGCACATACCTTGATAAGATTTTGAAGAAGTTCAAAATGGATCAGTCCAAGAAGGGGTTCTTGCCTGTTTTACAAGGTGTGAAGTTGAGTAAGACTCAATGCCCAGTGACTGCAGAAGATAGAGAAAAAATGAGTGTCGTCCCCTATGCTTCAGCCATAGGCTCTATCATGTATGCAATGCTGTGCACAAGACCAGATGTCAGCCTTGCCATAAGTATGGTCGGAAGGTTTCAAAGTGATCCAGGGATGGAACACTGGACGGCGGTCAAGAATATCCTAAAGTACCTGAAAAGGACAAAGGACATGTTTCTCGTTTATGGAGGTGATGATGAGCTCGTCGTAAAGGGTTACGTCGATGCAAGCTTTGACACTGATCCGGATGACTCTAAGTCACAAACCGGATACGTATTTATTCTTAATGGGGGTGCGGTTAGCTGGTGCAGTTCCAAGCAAAGCGTGGTAGCTGATTCTACATGCGAAGCGGAGTACATCGCTGCCTCGGAGGCGGCGAAGGAAGGTGTCTGGATGAAGGAGTTCATGACAGATCTTGGAGTAGTGCCTAGTGCGCTTAACCCAATGACTCTGTTTTGTGATAATACTGGTGCCATTGCTCTAGCCAAGGAACCAAGATTTCACAAGAGGACCAGACACATAAAATGACGTTTCAATTCCATCCGCGATTACATCAAGGAGGACGACATAAATATTTGCAAAGTACACACGGATCTGAATGTTGCAGATCCGATGACTAAACCTCTTCCAAGGGCTAAACATGAACAACACCAGAACTGTATGGGTGTTCGATTCATTACAATGTAAATCACATAGTGATGTGAACTAGATTATTGACTCTAGTGCAAGTGGGGGACTGTTGGAAATATGCCCTAGAGGCAATAATAAATTAGTTATTATTATATTTCCTTGTTCATGATAATCGTTTATTATCCATGCTATAATTGTATTGATTGGAAACTCAAATACATGTGTGGGTACATAGACAACACTGTGTCCCTTGTAAGCCTCTAGTTAACTAGCTCGTTGATCAAAAGATGGTGAAGGTTTCCTAGCCATAGACATGTGATGTCATTTGATAACGGGATCACATCATTAGGAGAATGATGTGATGGACAAGACCCAAACTTTAAACGTAGCATTTGATCGTGTCAGTTTGTTGCTATTGTTTTCTGCATGTCAAGTATCTGTTCCTATGACCATGAGATCATGCAACTCACTGACACCGGAGGAATACCTTGTGTGTATCAAACGTCGCAACGTAATTGGGTGACTATAAAGGTGCTCTACAGGTATCTCCGAGGGTGTCTGTTGGGTTGGCATGGATCAAGACTGGAATTTGTTACTCCGTGTGACGGAGAGGTATCTCAGGGCCCACTCGGTAATACAACATCACAATGAGCCTTGCAAGCAATGTGACTAAAGTGTTAGCCACGAGATCTTGTATTACGGAACGAGTAAAGAGACTTGCCGGTAACGAGATTGAACTAGGTATAGAGATACCAACGATCGAATCTCGGGCAAGTAACATACCGAAGAACAAAGGGAACAGCATACGGGATTAATTGAATCCTTGACATAGAGGTTCGACCGATATAGATCTTCGTAGAATATGTAGGAACCAATATGGGCATCCAGGTCCCGCTATTGGTTATTGGCCGTAGAGGTGTCTCGGTCATGTCTACATAGTTCTCGAACCCGCAGGGTCTGCACACTTAAGGTTCGGTGACGTTTCGGTAGAATTGAGTTATGTATGATTGGTGACCGAAGGTTGTTCGGAGTCCCGGATAAGATCCCGGACATCACGAGGAGCTCCGGAATGGTCCGGAGGTAAAGATTGATATATAGGAAGTCCCGTTTTGGCCACCGGAAAAGTTTCGGGTATTTCCGGTAGTGTACCGGGAGTACCGGAAGGCCATCGGGAGGGGCCACCCACGCCGGGAGGCCACATGGGCCTAAAGGGGGTTGCACCAGCCCTTAGTGGGCTGGGCAAGCCAGCCCTATAAGGCCCATGTGGCTAGAATAAGTGGAGAAGGAAAAACCCCAAAGAAAAGGGAAGGGGAAACAAATAAGGAAGGAGTCCTAATTGGACAAGGAAAAGTGGAGGAGTCCACCTCCTCCTCCTGGTTCGGCCGCACCATAGGGGGAAACCCTGGTGCGCCAGCCCCCTCCCCCTCCCTCCTATATATACTAGAGGGGAGAGAGGGCCAAACACCCTAAGCCACGGTGCAGCCCTCTCCCCCCGTAACTCAGCAGTTTTCTCCTCTAGCTGATTTTGACGGTGCTTAGGCGAAGCCCTGTCGGAATTGCTCTACCACCACCACCACCACGCCGTCGTGCTGCTAGAGTACTCGTCTACCTCTCCGCTCTCTCTTGCTGGATCAAGACGGTGGAGATCGTCATCAAGCTGTACGTGTGCTGAACGCGGAGGTGCCGTCCGTTCGGTACTTGATCGGGACGGATCGTGATTGGATCGCGGGACGCTCGGTGATTTGGATCACGAAGACGTTCGACTACATCAACCGCGTTGCTCAAACGCTTCCCGCTTAGCGATCTACAAGGGTATGTAGATTCACTCTCCCTCTCGTAGATGCTCATCACCATGGATAGATCTTGTGTGTGCGTAGGAAAATTTTTGTTTCCCATGCAACGTTCCCCAACAAGAACTTCCCAACCCCCCTTACAACTCATTAATAATAATTAAAAAAACTACATGGATACATGATAAACCAAAGCATAACTCACGACAACACACCCTTAGAACATAGCCATAGCTTGCACATCATCAACCATGGGGGGCCCAACATGGAGACGTCTTCACTCCTCATCCTCCGGCGGGTTGGGGAGGGCGAGAGAGTGCATGTGGACCGGGGTGGGGAAGATATAGTCGAGCTGGTTGAAGATGTTGTATGTTGATAATGCGATGAACTCGCACCCACCTTAGAAGGACCGGCCGAGGAGATGGTAGGCATCAAAGGGATTGGTGAAGTGGACGATGAGGCCACTTCCTCCAATGCGAGCCTCCCTGATGTTGAACATGAGCGGAGAGCCGGGAGGTAATTGACGGTAACCGGCCCTAACACTAGTAGAAAATAGGGCTTTGAAACAGGCCAGAATATTGCATTAGTCTCGGTCGTGTTACGAACCGGGACTAATGGGTGCATCAGTCCCGGTTCGAGCGGCCAGGGCGTCGGCCGGGGTTCGTCAGAAACCAGTCCCGGTTCGTGTGACCCCTTTAGTCCCGGTTCCAGACACGAACCGGGACTAAAGGGCCTCGCTCCTGGCCTAGTCCCTTTAGTCCCGGTTCTAGCCACAAACCGGAACTAAAGATATGCCTATATATATATGCTCGCCCCTGCCCGCTCACTCCTCTGTTTTTTGGCCGGCCGGCGTGTGCGAGGTGTGTGCTGCTCTGCTCTCACCTCCTATGCACACGAGGTGTTTGATGAAATGCCCGAGCCACGCTTAAGCTTTCTCCTCTCCAAGCTCGACCTCCAAGCTCCATTTTCCCTAAGATTTGTCTAGGTTTGGCGGTCCGTCACGTCCCATCCCCGTCCTCACCGTCATCGATCGCCTGCGCCGATCTCGTCGCCGGCACCACCGTGGTGAGCCTCTTGTTCTTATCTTCTTTTTAAAAGAAAAAAAATTCTTACTTGTATGATTTACATAGATACTTGTATAAATTTCTTACTTTTATTATTGTTTGTTATTATATAGTGCCATGGTCATGGTATCCGCCCACGTCGGCCCTCGTCCGGTCTATGATTCGGATGTGGTATATTATCTTTTATAACTATTTGTTTCATTTAGTCTTTATGACAATTGTGCCAACCAACGTGACATAGATGTGTTTATCTAGGAGGTATGTGAACCAGAAATTCCAACCGACCCTCTTGTCGAGAGGTTAAATTTAGTTGAAAAAGAATACGAGGATTTGAAAGAAAAATTGAAAAGAATTGAGGAGGAGAAGATGAAATTGGAGTTGCATGTTGCCGATGTCGTCGATGACCACAAGATCAAGATGGATGCAATGCGCTTGAAGATTAGAACGATAAGAAAATATGCCATTGATAATGACACTACTAGGAAAAGGGCTATAGATGAAATGGATACTAATGGCGCACCTAACATGTGGTGCGCCACTACTATATACCAGTGGCGCACCATGTGCAGGTGCGCCATTAGTGTGGAAGACACTAATGGCGCACCAGGCACATGGTGCGCCACTAGTAACAATTTTTTTTTCCAAACATACTAATGGCGCATCCATGCACAGTGCGCCATTACTAGTTCTAACTAGTAATGGCGCACCAGACACACAGTGCGCCACTACTATAGTTTTTTTTTCTTTTTTTTGCAAAACTACTAATGGCGCACCGTGGCATAGTGCGCCATTACTAGTTTAAACTAGTAATGGCGCACTATGCCACGGTGCGCCATTAGTATATATGTATATATATTTTTTTTTTGCAGAACTACTAATGGCGCACCACCAGCAGGTGCGCCATTAGTAACCTGGGACCAACAAGATATTTTGGACAGCCACCTACCCACTCACTTTCCCCACTTCATTCTCTCCACCTCCTCCTCCAAACTTGTCTCGGCTGCCTCCTCCTTGTCACCTCATTTCCACCATAGATTCATCCAAATTAAGTGGTTAAATTACCTTTTTTTGATAGGTAAGTAAGGGGGGAAGCTATGTTTATGTTGTTCTCCCTCCAACAACGTGCACATGCACTTTTTATGGCCTAGCTAGATCTATGTATGTTCGTGGTGTTGCATATATTTGTGGTGTTGCATATATGTTTGTGTTTGCAGGTACCGGTATTTGAAATGCGATAGTTGCCAATATTTTGCCGGAATGTTGATTCATTTCCGTTTCGGCGAGAATTTTGGCACTATGCATTCTTTTTGGTCCTATTTTTAGGGAAAGTCATGCCAAATTTTTTCTTGGTTCTAAAATATCGTTTTGCTCTACCCCGCAGGCGACCATGGTCCGCACGATGACCGAAGGCATCGTGAATAGGTTTTTGAGCTCCGCGAAGGCCGAGATGCTTCAAAAGAACGAGACGGAGATAAGATGTCCGTGTCGAAGATGCAAGCTGAAGAGCCTTATTGCGGACCCGGATTCCGGGCAGGTGCGGGACCACCTGCTCTTGCGTGGTTTCATGGATGGCTATCGGTGGCAAGGTGATGAAGATGACTACGAAGTCGTCCATGGGGGCCGGGCAAGAAATGAGGAAGGGCAGCAAGACAACCACCGCGGCTCGGGCGGGCGAGAAGACGAAGAATCTCCAGGACATGATCACGACGGTGATGCTGTACACAGTCATCATGTAGAAGATGCAGGACATGATGATGAGGAAGATGCTGGAGTAGACGAAGGGCATGATCATGAAGATGAAGATGCCGGCGGAGCAGACGACGATGGACCATCGATGGGCTGGGTGCAGGACCCTCATATTCAAGAGCTGCTTCTCAAGCAGACGGATAACGCAAGAGCTGCCGCCCGAGAGAAAGCCAAGCTGGATCAACTGGAGATAGACGCGGTTACTCCATTGTATGAAGGATGCAGGCCCGAGGATACCCGCCTGAAAGTAACGCTCATGGCTCTGGAGATGAAGGTAAAACACAAAATGACCGACGCATGCTTCGACGAGAACATGTCATTCTGGCACGAACGTCTTCCCAAGGGGAACAAGTGCCCGACCAGTTTCGAGGAGGCGAAGAAAATCGTGTGTCCTCTGGATTTACCGCACGTGAAATACCATGTGTGCATGAACAATTGCATCATTTATCGGGACGAGCACGCGGAGTCTACCATATGTCCGGTGTGCGGCGTCACTCGATACAAGAAGAGGAAGAAAGCTCCTCGAAAAGTGGTGTGGTACTTTCCGATCACTCCTCGTCTGCAGCGGTATTTCGCGGACCCTAAGGTAGCAAAGCTCCTGCGTTGGCACGCGGATAGGGAGGAGAAGAAGCGAGGAGAAGATGACGCAAATGATCCGGAGATAAATAAAAAAGACAAGATGCTGAGTCACCCTAAGGATGCGAGCCAGTGGCAAGCGTTGAACTTCGAAGACCCAGAATTTGGGAACGATCCAAGGAACATCGTGCTGGGCGCGAGCACCGATGGAGTCAATCCGTTTGGCAGCCAGAGAAGCACACATAGCACCTGGCCTGTGTTTGTGTGGATGTACAACCTTCCCCCCTGGTTGTGCATGAAGAGGAAGTACATTCACATGAGTATGCTAATTGAAGGGCCGAAACAACCAGGGAACGACACCAATCTGTATCTGGGGCTGCTGAAAGAGGAGCTAGACACGCTGTGGAAAACGCCAGCCAATACGTGGGACGCCGCAGAGAAAGAATATTTCCCTATGAGAGCCGCACTGCTCACGACGGTGCACGACTATCTCGGTTACGGATATCTCGCGGGGCAGGTGGTCCACGGATTGTCTGGATGCGTCAGGTGCATGGATGACACAACGTATCGCCAGCTAGATAGAGATCCCGGTTCTTCGAAAACCGTGTTCATGGGACATCGAAGGTGGCTTCGCGACGATGACCCGTGGAGAAAACGCAAGGATCTGTTCGATGGTGAAACCGAACCCCGAAGACGCCCGCGTACGAGGAGCGGCGAGGAAATAGACGAGTTGTTGAAAAATTGGAAAGATTGCCCACTGCCGGGAAAGAAGCAAAAGGCGCCAGAGCCGGGAAAGAAGCGAAAGGCGCCAGAGCCGCTGCTGAAGGTATGGAAAACGAGGTCTGTTTTCTGGGACTTGCCGTACTGGAAGATCCACCGTGTGCCTCACAGCCTTGATGTCATGCATATCACGAAGAACGTGTGCGAGAGTCTGCTTGGTACCCTGCTCAACATGCCAGAGAGGACCAAAGATGGGCCGAAAGCAAGGGCAGACTTGAAATCAATGGGCATCAGGGAGGAGCTTCACGCTAGTGATGATGATGATGAGGCGAAGCAGGACACAGAAAGTCGTCGCAAAGGCAAAAAGGCCAAGAAGACCGGAAATGACTACCCTCCCGCGTGCTTCACTCTAAGTCAGGAGGAGATCGAGCAGTTTTTCACCTGCCTCGTAGGAGTAAAACTTCCTTACGGTTACGCGGGGAAGATAAGCAGATACCTAGACCCAGCGAAGCAGAAGTTCAGCGGGATGAAGTCTCACGACTGTCACGTGCTGATGACGCAGATACTTCCAGTTGCAATCTGTGGGATCATGGACGCGCACGTCCGTGAAACGCTATTTGGCATATGCAACTTTTTCGACGTCATCTCTCGGAAGTCGGTTGGCGTGAGGCAACTCAGAAGGCTACAGGAAGAGATCGTGGTGATACTATGCGAGCTTGAGATGTACTTCCCGCCCGCATTCTTCGACGTTATGGTGCATCTGCTGGTCCATATCGTGGAGGATATCATCCAACTCGGGCCCACGTTCCTGCACAGCATGATGCCGTTCGAAAGGATGAATGGTGTCGTCAAAGGATACGTTCGCAACATGTCACGTCCAGAGGGAAGCATAGCCAGGGGCTTTCTGACCGAAGAGTGCATCTCCTACTGCACGAATTATCTAGGCATCGAGAACCCCGTTGGTCTGCCCGTCAACAGGCACCTCGGCAGGCTCGCTGGATGGGGTCACCGTGAGGGTCACCGCGAAATGCATGTCGACTTCGAGGGTCGACTCGCCGACTTTGAAAGAGCAAACCTAGTCGCGCTACAACACATAGACGTGGTCGATCCTTGGGTGGTAGAGCACAAAACCTTTATTGAGAAGACGTACAATGACCGAGGCCAACAGAGGACGGACGGAGATATAATCAAAGAGCACAACTCATGTTTCACGCGTTGGTTCAAGCAGAAGCTTCTGTCGTACCCTTTACATGAGGATTCTTCCGCGGAAGAACAACTCATATTCGCCTTGTCACAGGGCGCCGAGCACAACCTGATGACCTATGAGGCGTATGATATCAACGGCTACACATTCTACACCGAGGACAAGGACATGAAGAGCGATGGTTATCAGAACTCCGGGGTAACGATGGAATCCTACACCGGTAACGACAAGGACAGATACTACGGAAGGATCGAGGAGATCTGGGAGCTGAGCTACGCTGGAGAGAAGGTCCCGATGTTCCGTGTCAGATGGGCCAAGAGCGTCCTAAAAGAAGACCGGTATTTCACCACCATGGTTATACCCGAAGCCAAATCCAAGACCGCGGGCGCAAACGTCACCGCGAAATATGAGCCATGGGTACTGGCTTCCCAAGTGGACCAATGCTTCTTCATTACCGACCCGTCAAAGCCCAGTCGTGTTGTTGTGAGGAGAGGCAAAAGGAAGATCATCGGAATGGATGGAGTCGCCAATGAGCAAGACTTCGACAAGTACGGCGACCCGAAGATGGAACATGACGACGACGATGAAGTAGCAGCATACACCACAAGAAGAAGCAGGACCACCCTATCTAAAGGACGTCCGTTCCACAGAAGAACTCCATTTGCGAAAAAGAAGGGCAAGAACATTGTGAAAAAGATAGCTAGCTAGCTAAGATCGATTGTATTTAAATTGTAGCCTTCATTTCTCGATTGTATTTCATGGGCACTTTTTGAACTCATGAATATTTTTAAATTTCATGGGCACTTTTTGAATTCATGAATAGTTTTTGAACTCAATAATATTTTTAAAAATTTATAAATTATTACTGTTTTTATAAAAATTTATTACTGTTTTTATAAAAATTTATGAAAATCATTTATAAAAATTTATTACTATTTTTGAACTCAATAATATTTTTAAAAAACTATTAGTAGGTCTAGCTAGGTGGAAAATCAGCAGGGGAGGGAGGGGGGTAGATATTAGATGGTTTGCTTTACTTTCACTGGTTTCTCATCTTCTCATCTCTTGTTAATAGCTGCGGACATTAGATATTACTGTTTTTATAAAAAAATATTACTGTTTTTATAAAAAAATATTACTGTTATGATTTAAAAAAATTGGGGAGCCTGGGAATCGAACCCAGGACCTCCTGGTGTGTGTGCTGCGTGCTGACCAGTCGGGCTAGTGGGCGTGTTCTGATGGAGATAGGGTTAGGTGGAATATAACCTGACCAGTCGGGCTAGTAATTAAAACAAAATTCTAATGGCGCACCAGAGAGAGGTGCGCCATTAGAATCGTCGTACTTATGGCGCACTAGGGGGAGGTGCGCCATTAGAACCCTCCCCCCACTCCACCTATTCCCCTCGCACTGTGGCCTCCCTCCCTCCCTCGCCAGATCCCCCACTCGACCCCAACCGTACGCCGCCGCCCCCTTGCTCCGCCCCCTCCGTCCGCCGCGCCTGCACGCCGTCGGCGACGCCGCCGCCGCTGTGGTCTTGCGCTGCCCCCGACGCCGCCGCCCCGACCCCCGCGGGACTCCACCCCCGCCGCCCCCGCGCCCCCCGAACGGGATCGGCCGAGCGCGCGCCGCCCGCTCCTCTCCTCTCCTCCTCCCTCCGACGATCGAGGGCCTCCTCCGGCCCCTGCAGCAGCCGGCGAGCGCGGCCCCGACGCACCCACCCCGCCTGCCCCTGCCGTCCTCCGCCACCGGCCCCTGCTCTCCTTCGACCGCGGTGAGCGAGGACCCGGACGAGCTCGGACCCCGACCCCGACCCCTTCGCCGACCCCGACCCCGACCCCTCCGGCGACCAGGTACCTCTCCTCCTTCCTCCTTCCTCCCTCTCTCCACCATTCCCCAGGAGCTCGCGGCGCACTGACAGTAGCATCATCCATTGGTTGGCGGGATCATTTGAGATTGCAATTTCTCAAGAGCAGAGCATTTCTCCAGAACTTTTTGCAATGCATCATCAGTCAACTTAATGCACCTTCTGTAGTCCTTTTTGCAATGCATAAATGTGGTACTGGCCAAAATGTAAGAAAATGGCCATAATGTAAGAAAATGTTCTGTTAGGTACAGTTAGCATCATGTCAAAAAATTCAGTTAGGTACAGTTAGCTACTGTCAAAAAATTCAGTTAGGTTCAGTTAGCTACTGTCAAAAAATTCAGTTAGGTACAGTTGTACATTGATGAGCAAATTCAGTTGTTCTGCATTTTGTGATGTAAAAGAAGGAGGAGGACAACGAGTTGATATACTTAGATTCTAATAACTTGACATGAGTGCATTCGAATATATTCCATACTTAGATTCTGAAATGACCCATTGGCGACTTCATTACGCGGGGATAATGATTTTGCAGGTACCCCGAGAGGCCCTTGAGTTTGCCGGAATGTCGATTAACTTCCGTTCCGGCAAATTCGGGTACTCCATATGTCCTATTTTCAGCAAAGGTCATGCTGAAATTTTCCGTGAATTTTAGCATGACTTTGCTAAAAAACGGACATATGGGGTACTTGCTACTAATGCATGGGCCGGGGTATCTTAGTACTTAATTAAGTAGGATCAACTGCCCCGCCATTCTTGCTGCATTAAACCATAGGTGGCAATAGAGCCAAGTGATTAGGCCCAACTTAGAATTCTCCTTCCCAGCTTAGGTTTTAGGGTGCCTCGGTGTCGATAAGAACCTAAATGATGAAAGCTTAGGCTTTTAGGGTGCCTCGGCGTCGACAAACCCTAAATGATAAAAGCTTAGCTTTTAGGATGCCTCGGTGTCGACAAACCCTAAATGATGACACCATGATCTTGTTCCTTGACAATAACCAACTTTTTGACCAAACTTTTTTCCTATTTAGAGCGAAACATGGCCCACAACGATGAGGCCGGCGGTTCGGGCGGCAAGCAATTCTGGGAGCTGTCCCAGGAGATGGAGGAACAACCTCACCGCTATGAGGACGCCGCGGAAGACACCGATCCTGACTACACAACCCCTAGTGGCGTCGGGGATGACACCACTGATGGTGCCGCCGAGGATGCCAGCACTGATGATGGCAGCGCACGCACAGATGGCAGCCAACCGAAGAGGCAACGGAAGGACCGGCGCCCGAACGTGCTCCGCACCGTCAAGGAGGAATTTACTCAAGTGGACTCCGACGGGCATCCAACGGAGCCCAAACAAATAGTCAAGGGGTACTCGGTTCAGCTCAGGTGCATTCTCCGGAGCACCGTCTCGATCAACACCGAGAACCTAAGGCATAAGGACCGAGGGAATTTGCGCAACCTCCTCTTCACGAAGCTGCACGAACGATACAAGTTCCCCGCTGAATTTGAAAACACACGCCTCTCAGGGAATAAAGTGAACAGTGCCGCCCTCACGAAGATGAGCACGGCCCTGTCTACTTGGAGAAGCGCGGTGAAGAGAATGATTGACAAAGGTGATAGTTATGAGAAGATCAAGGCGAAAAATCCTTCGATCAGCGAAGATGACTACGAGGAGTTCAAGATCAAGTGCCAGAGCAGCGCAAGCTCCGAATCAAGTCAGTGGGGGAAAGAAATGCGGGAGTTGAACTTAGGGGAACACAAACTCGGTCCCGGCGGTTACAGAGTGGCGGAGCCTATATGGGACAAGGAGGACGCGGAGCGTGCCGAGCAAGGCCTACCGCCCCGCTTCGAGAAATACCGTGACAAGCAGACCAGGAACTATGTCAGGGCCCGGTACAAGGAGGACCCGGAAACAAAGGAGCTTACCACGGATCCGAAGACCAGGGCGCTTGAGCTTGTTCTGGCGCAGGAGACTGAAAGCAGTAGCGCGGGGTCGTCTCAGAGCACCCCTTGGGACAGCACTCTAAATAGGGCGTTGAATGTAATGAAAAACAAGGATAAGCTCAGTAAGCCGTCGTCAGCTGGTCGTGTGGCCGGCAAAGGCTTGTCCACAAAATGGTCGTCATACTATAACGATGGTGGGCGAAAGGAGAGAAAGAGCAGCTCGGAAAGCCAGTCGCGCGAGGTTCAAGAACTCAAGGCACAAGTGGCGCGGATTCCGGAGATTGTCCAAGAGCAAGTGCAACAACAATTGGGATCGACGCTCACCGGCATTATGCCTACCTTGATTCATGGGCTGACGACGTGGATTGCGGGCAGCCAACAGGGGCCGCCCCCGATTCCTAGCTTCACGGCCAGCAACTCGCACAACGCGCAGGCGGCGCCATTGGTGTCTCCGGCGGAGCCGGTATTGGTGTCTCCGACGCCGGCACGGGCATTGGAGCTTAATGCACCTGGGTGTACGCCGGCCGGCACCTCGGCAGCAAGCGGCCCCTCCGTCAATTGCACGCCTGCCGTTGGCGGTGCCTCGACATTAGCCGAGCTCGACGCCATCATCACGGTAACTAATTAAGCCTCTCGGCCGAGGACTTCATCTCCTTGCCTTTGACTGGGCATCCCTGACGCCCTACATGTTTTCGCAGGGCGCCGCCGACGTTCCGTGCACTCTCCTGCACTTCGTGAACAACGAGTTGGTCGATGTCGCCAAGGGCAAAATCGTTCAACCGGGCAACCCCGTGTTCCACGGTAATCCGATGCCACCCACCGTGTATAGGGTTCAACTGGTTCGGGTGCTGCCAGGCTGCGACGAGTTGTTACCTCCGATTCGACCCGCCGGGGCCGACGAAGATGATGTGATGACCCTCAGCGCCTGCCTAAGCTGGCCCCTGCTTTGGCCGAAGAGCCAGATTCGTTTGGGGGCGGGGGACACCACCCCAAAGACAACACCGCCAGTCGTGCCGGCGCCAAGCCATGGCAAGACCGCCGCAACGCTACCGCCGTCAGCTGATCCGGAGATGCATATGGCACAGGAGCCGCACGACGACGACAACGGTACGTTTTCCAACATCGATCAGTACATCAACGAGCATGGGTACGGTGACGATATATTCGAGCCTCCTACTTCTCAAGAACCCAACCCTGCAAGAGACGATCGCGATCTAGCTGGTATCGCGGAGAAACCCAATTCCAACAGGCGTCGTCTGGCGTTCAGTTCTCAGGAGACGCCTCCAGCTGCCGCCTTCACCGAGACTCAAACAGCCGATGTGCGAAATATTATCAGCCCAAACACACTCAAGAAGGTGGTCTCTGAGGAGAACGCGATCCCAGTACAGGAGAAGAAGCAGAAGAAGGGACGGAAAAGAAAATCTAACAAGGGTGCGAGCCAGCCGGCACCGAGTACGATCCGTGCTCAGGACGGGCCACCGATACCTAAGGATATCGAGAGGAGGGTGCATGTGGCGGGTAGGCCGATGCTACCGGGTAATATGCTCAAAGCTGCAACCGGTTCTATGCGCAGTCTTCATGACTGTGTTCTTTATATGGAGAAGCGGCGTCTCTCCGAGAAAGATGTGGCATACCCGGTTTTCGTGGCCAAGGTGCCAGAGGGCAGGGGCTTTGTTGATAGCACCATCGGGCGTATGATCATCCTGCGGTTTGATGACATCTTCGCTATGTTTAACCTTTATCCGCTGCACTACACCTTCATTCGGCTCTTTTCGCTGAGTATGGAGATGCGGATCATTAGAGACCAGACCCCGGACATCGTGATAGTCGACCCCTTCTACATGCGTGCCAAGAACTTGTGCAACGCTGGGGACCGGCAAATCGCGAGTTCATACCTCGAAGGCGTCATTCTGGCAAACCCAGATAAGGATAACTTCCTCATGACTTATTTTTCCGAGTAAGTCATCAACTCACCGCCCCGTAACATATGATGGGTCTTTTTTTTTTCTAACATTCCGTGTTTTGTGCAGTGACACACATTGCACACTCATCCTCTTCAGCCCGAAACATTCCATGGCCACGTATTTTGACTCGGAGCGTGAGTCGAAGAAAGACTACACAAATATAAAGAAAGTCCTCGATGATGCTCTCCCCGGCTACGCCAAATCTGGAGGCACCTTCAAGAGGGCAATGCGTAGGTACGGCAAGCACGTGTTCACCCACGTAACGACGTTCCCCTGCGTCAAGCAGCCGACTGGCAGTCAGAAGGATGCCTACTACGCCCTCCATCACATGCGGGCGATCGTACGGAACCATAATCACCTAATGCTACCAAACAATCTCAAAGAATGGGCCGCACGCTTGTCGGAAATCCAGGACGAGGACATCAGACTAGAATTCTTTCGCATCCAGTCGGAGTTGGCCGAAATCATCTCTGAAGATGTCCTTCGTACCTCGGGGCAGTTCTACCTCAAAGAACAACCGTCCAACAGTGTTATAGAAACAATCCTAAAAATGCAGGCTGACGACTACCGCACATTCATGACCATGTCGGTAGACGGAGGCTTCATCCACACTCCGGTCGCTGAGTCGAGTCGTCCAAAGTATTGATGGTATGTAGTTCAAATATCGATATCGATTAGTTTGGACAGTCGTTCAACTTATATTTAATCGATCCTATTTATTAGTAAGACCATGAATCGCGCTATTAATGTGTTGCTTTTCTCTTTCGATCCTTTTGTTGCATATTTATATATTGCTTATGTATTGTCTGTTGTTTGGCTTGTGCATAGAGATGCCGTCGTATGTCGTGTACAAGGGTAGGGTTCCCGGAGTCTACGACGACTGGGAGGAGTGTCGGAGACAGGTTCACCATTTCAGCGGTAACAGTTACAAAGGGTACACCACTAGGGCGGAGGCGGAATCTAGATACGCCCGCTATCTAGCGGGAGAGAGGAGGGAGCGTTGGAGGAACCGGATGAAGACCAGTTTTCATCGCGATGATGCTCATCGTGATGACCGCATATGTGATGATAGTTTAGATGATCGATATCGACTTGTAATGTGAAGACAAACTTGCTACTCGCAGTCTCGAGACTTATTGTAATGTTTTATCTTTGTTCGGTCTTTTGAATTCGGAGACTAATATGATGAATTGTATTCAGAGACTAATCTTCTATTGTATTCGATGAATCTGCTGTTGCTGTGTGGTGCTGTCTATATTCTGTCCAATAATACATTTTGTAACCTGTGCAAAAATCAAAAAAGTAAAAAAAATAAAAAACCTAATATTCATACTAATGGCGCACCACGCCACGGTGCGCCATTAGAATGCCAAAGGATACTAATGGCGCACCACCCCACGGTGCGCCATTAGAATGCCAAATATACTAATGGCGCACCACCCCACGGTGCGCCATTAGTATGCCAAAGCACCTGGGTAAATATGGCCCCTGGGAGGCATACTAATGGCGCACCGTGGGATATACTAATGGCGCACCTACGGTGCGCCATTAGTATAACAGATACTAATGGCGCACCACAGGTGCGCCATTAGTAAAAAATACTAGTGGCGTGGTACTAGTGGCGCACCAGTAGTGCGCCATTAGTAGGCAAAACTGGTGCGCCACTAGTAGGCCTTTTCCTAGTAGTGTGAGGGTTGGTATCATTATGTTGTTGGATCAATTGTTACCTTAGTTGTGATTATGATCGCATTTGTTGTTGCATTTAAATGTTTTACATAGTTGTATGTTAGTTTCAATTTATGTTTTAATTAGATGCTCTAGAGAGCTGTATGTTGTTCTATGCGAACTATGTATGAACTTTATGTATTTATTTTTTCAGTAATAACATTTGATCACTTCTCTATTCATGATGTTATGTAATGGTTTTTGGTACATTTAATTATATAATGCACGCAGTTGAACCGGCAATGGATGTGGGTGAAATTATGATACCATGCCAACTTTCAACCATTTCAGAGTTCATTTGCAGTGCTTTTCAATTCAGGGTCATTTTAGCTCAAAATAAATCATGAAATGCATGAAAACTAGCAAATGAAGTCAGAAAATGGTTGAAAAGTGATGATGTGGCTTTGAATGGTGCATATTGAATGCAGAAAAATTCTGGAGTTAAAATATGTTCAAAAAATTGAAATCCCTTTGTAATAGACGTGTTTTCGTCCGAAACCCTCATAGTTCGAAAGAGATTGTGCAGTTTGTACACGAAGTGCATCCAGTTTTTCCGGTAACCCTCTCAACTTTTTAGCACATGCCATGTGGGTGAAATTATGATACCATGCCAACTTTCAACCATTTCAGAGTTCATTTGCAGTGCTTTTCAATTCAGGGTCATTTTAGCTCAAAATAAATCATGAAATGCATGAAAACTAGCAAATGAAGTCAGAAAATGGTTGAAAAGTGATGATGTGGCTTTGAATGGTGCATATTGAATGCAGAAAAAGTCTTGAGTTAAAATATGTTCAAAAAATTGAAATCCCTTTGTAATAGACGTGTTTTCGTCCGAAACCCTGACACTTCGAAAGAGATTGTCCAGTTTGTACACGAAGTGCATCCAGTTTTTCCGGTAACCCTCTCAACTTTTTAGCACATGCTATGTGGGTGAAATTATGATACCATGCCAACTTTCAACCATTTCAGAGTTCATTTGAAGTGCTTTTCAATTCAGGGTCATTTTAGCTCAAAATAAATCATGAAATGCATGAAAACTAGCAAATGAAGTCAGAAAATGGTTGAAAAGTGATTATGTGACTTTGAATGGTGCATATTGAATGCAGAAAAAGTCTTGAGTTAAAATATGTTCAAAAAATAGAAATCCCTTTGTAATAGACGTGTTTTCGTCCGAAACCCTGATACTTCGAAAAAGATTGCCCAGTTTGTACACGAAGTGCATCCAGCTTTTCCGGTAAGCCTCTCAACTTTTTAGTACATGCTATGTGGGTGAAATTATGATACCATGCCAACTTTCAACCATTTCAGAGTTCATTTGCTGTGGTTTTCAATTCAGGGTCATTTAAGCTCAAAATAAATCATGAAATGCATGAAAACTAGCAAATGAAGACAGAAAATGGTTGAAAAGTGATGATGTGGCTTTGAATGGTGCATATTGAATGCAGAAAAAGTCTTGAGTTAAAATATGTTCAAAAAATTGAAATCCCTTTGTAATAGACGTGTTTTTGTCCGAAACCCTCATAGTTCGAAAGAGATTGTCCAGTTTGTACACGAAGTGCATCCAGTTTTTCCGGTAACCCTCTCAACTTTTTAGCACATGCTATGTGGGTGAAATTATGATACCATGCCAACTTTCAACCATTTCAGAGTTCATTTGCAGTGCTTTTCAATTCAGGGTCATTTTAGCTCAAAATAAATCATGAAATGCATGAAAACTAGCAAATGAAGTCAGAAAATGGTTGAAAAGTGATGATGTGGCTTTGAATGGTGCATATTGAATGCAGAAAAATTCTGGAGTTAAAATATTTTCAAAAAATTGAAATCCCTTTGTAATAGACGTGTTTTCGTCCGAAACCCTCATAGTTCGAAAGAGATTGTCCAGTTTGTACACGAAGTGCATCCAGTTTTTCCGGTAACCCTCTCAACTTTTTAGCACATTCTATGTGGGTGAAATTATGATACCATGCCAACTTTCAACCATTTCAGAGTTCATTTGCAGTGCTTTTCAATTCAGGGTCATTTTACCTCAAAATAAATCATGAAATGCATGAAAACTAGCAAATGAAGTCAGAAAATGGTTGAAAAGTGATGATGTGGCTTTGAATGGTGCATATTGAATGCAGAAAAAGTCTTGAGTTAAAATATGTTCAAAAAATAGAAATCCCTTTGTAATAGACGTGTTTTCGTCCGAAACCCTGATACTTCGAAAGAGATTGTCTAGTTTGTACACGAAGTGCATCCATTTTTTCCGGTAACCCTCTCAACTTTTTAGCACATGCTATGTGGGTGAAATTATGATACCATGCCAACTTTCAACTATTTCAGAGTTCATTTGCAGTGCTTTTCAATTCAGGGTCATTTTAGCTCAAAATAAATCATGAAATGCATGAAAACTAGCAAATGAAGTCAGAAAAGGGTTGAAAAGTGATGATGTGGCTTTGAATGGTGCATATTGAATGCAGAAAAAGTCTTGAGTTAAAATATGTTCAAAAAATTGAAATCCCTTTGTAATTGACGTGTTTTCGTCCGATCAAAGTTATTTAACTTAATATTATATAAAATTTATGCAACTAAAATTATCAAAGTTATTTTTGTTAAAAACTTTAATAGCAAAAAGAATATTCATAAAGTATTTTTTGTTAAGAACTTTTAAAATGCAAAAAAATAACATAAAAAATAGCAAAAGTGAAAATAGATGCGCTTATAGAGAAAATTCAACCTAAATTCAAAGTGCTAGTAACCTAAATAGATGTAGTAGCGCTTTGAATTTAGGTTGAATTTTCTTTACAAACACATCTGTTTTCACTTTGAATTTAGGATTTGAGAGGAACTTAACAAGGCATAGAGGGCCGGGCTTATAAACAGGTGCTAGCGCCTCTCGCTTGGCGAGGTGGGACTAAACTCCCCCTTTAGTCCCGGTTGGAGCCACCAACCGGGACTAAAGGGCTGGGCTTCCCGCACTTTCGGGCTGCCAAAAACTACCTTTAGTCCCGGTTGGAGCCACCAACCGGGACTAAAGGGCTGGGCTTCCCGCCCTTTTGGGCTGCCGAAAACTACCTTTAGTCCCGGTTGTTGGCTCTAAGCGGGACTAAAGGGGGGTCTTTAGTCCCGGTTGGAACTAACAACCGGGACTAAAGGTTGCACTATATAAGCGGGACTTGGAAAAGTTTCCAAATCCATCTGCTTTCCCTCTCCCCCGACGGCGCCGAAAACCACCTCGACACCGCCAGGCTGCCGGATCTCGTCGTCGCCTCCCCGACGCCGTCGCCTCCCCGAGCCCGCTCGCTCCCCATCTCCGCCCCCGACGCCGTCCCCGTCGCCGCCCCCCGACGCCGTCGCCTCCCCGAGTCCGCTCCGGCCTCCTCCTCCTCCTAGGTGAGCCGCCGGCCACACCGCCGTTCCCCTCCTCCTCCTAGCTATCCTCCCTCACCCCCGCGGTTACCGTCGTCGCCCACGTCCGTCGCCGGCCGAAGCAGTGGCGGTCAGCGGCGGATCCAGGGCTAGTTAGAAAATTAAGATGGCATTTTAAGTTAGTTAGGAAATTAAGATGGCATTTTAAGTTGATTTGTTGATCTATGACGAAGATGCTTCTTTATTTGCTAACTTACACATCACTAGGCTTTGTTATTAAAAATGTTATTGTTGTTAAATAAAATGATATTTGCTATAGCCACAATTTGTTTTCATCGACGATGTCAATCCCGCATTTCTAAAAAAGCAAAACATTAAACGATAAGAAAATGTTCTCATAGGAATTTGTCTCGACGTTGACGATGCCTGGCCCGCATCCTCGTCGTCGTCGAGTCGGCGGCGACATCATGCTTGAGAGGCGCAATGTTCGGGACTGGGCTCCGCCGGGCTGGCACTGGGAGGTGCTACCTTCCCGGGCTCGGAGCTTGGTGAGCAATCCTGGTCTTGTCGTCGACCCGGAGCTTCTTTGGTGGCGGTCGCGTGGGCCACTTTCGGTGCAGAGGCAGTGGGCCCCCGCGGAGGTGGTACGTCGCCGTGTCAGGGAGGAGGACGAGCACGTCCGTCGCTATATGGCGGCGTTGGACGCCAGGTTCTCCAATACCTGGCAGGTTCTTCAGGGATCTCACCCGAGTTATGATCCGGTGATGGTTCCTTATCTTTGGGTGTCCACCGTCAGTGACTTAGAGACCGCTAGTGAACCGAGTTCACCGTCCTCCACTTTGGATTCTAGGATATTCGATCTGTATTAGTGATCTTATATGATAATATTCGAGATGTATTAGTTAATACTTGATGATGCATTAACTGGATTAGTGATATTATATTCGAGTTCATTATAAATGTATTAGTGATATTATATTCGAGTTCATTATAATTGTATTAGTGATATTATATTGTTATAATGCGTGTGTGACTTTCGGTCTGTCGTTGCTCCTTGTGTGACTTTCATGTGTGTTCTTGATGGAGGAATCCCGACTATTGTCGTGGGGGGCGCTTCTTCCTCTTCTCTTCTTGTGATATATACCTCGGTATAATGCGCAAGGAGAGAAGAGGGGTTGCGCCCATCACCGACGGTCGAACTATTAGTGTGAGAGAGTGTCCACCAATATATACACCACCATATCAGTGTGAGAGAGTGCGGACCAACACACCATGAGATATGAGAGTTATTTAAGGAAAGCCTCAACAGACCGAAAGTAATAATCAATTTATATGTCATGTGCGTATGTTATTGCAATTAGGTCTATTTGGTCATGTGCATATGTTATTGCAGGGAACACCTCCTAGTGCCTATATTTTGCAGGAAATGTCGTCGTCTGATGACGACCATAGGTTCCAAACGTGCGAATAGTGCGGCAAAGATAAGGGTCTTTGCGACCGGCCTGGGCTGCGAGACAGTAGGTTCTTCACCATGAAGCTTTACGAGGACTTCAATATTTCTACGGTACGCAACGATGACAAGTGTTTTTTCGTAATTAAGCATGACTTTTGTTTCTTTGCTTCAAGTTGTAATTTATGTTTTATACAATTCGACTAGTCCATCCCCTGTCATGCAAGACAGTATTTCTTGGAGAGGCTCGGTTTCGAAGAGCACGACGGTTTCGAGACGAGGAGAGCCAACCTGAGGACTAAACATGGTCACACATTTCTGGTCAAAGTAATGAATGCAGTTGATAACACAGAATTAGGGTGCTCAAATTGGGAAGCTCTTTGCAAGGTATATGGATTTTAGGAGGATATGGAAATAACCTTCGATCTTCGTCCTGAAGATCATATTGAAGGTAACATCGACATTTGGGTGGATGTCGATATGCTTCCTGTTTTACCTCCATGTGAGTTTATCAACCATGCATATTTGTCAAGTAATTTGCATTCTATATTTGAAAATATTTGGTGTTCATCCATACTAAATTTGTTAATTTATAATTTACAACTTATTTCGTTTCTTCGAGTGAAACACAGAAAATAATTGACACGACACACTACACTTATGGATCACATCTAACTTGGGAACTGGCCCAAATTATACATTGTACAGGCCACTAGTGCATAGGTTGAGGGCGGATGACATTCGCCGAAATATCTTGGTAAGAGTTGCTAATTAAGTACACTATACTATTGCGTAAATGGTATTGATTACATTGCTAACTAGGCTACTATTATGTTCTTGAACAGAAACTGCCAAATGAAGTTGTGCCTCCGTTGATGCAACCCGAAGGTAATATGACAATTAAAAGCCCCTTCCAGCCCGAGTTCTCTTTTGCATACTCGACTGAGCGCAAACCACCAAGACGGCTCCAAATTGAAGCATGGGGACAAATAAAGAAGGATCCCAAGCCACAAGTTGGAGACCGTTGGATCTCTTTGCTTCATCATGGAGACATAGGTGTTATTCTGTTTTATGTCATTTTACCTAGGAGGGACGACTAGGTCCTATATGAGAGAGAAGTTTTTCTGGTTTATTTTAACTTGCATGATCAATTAGGATGATTACTATTATGATGTTTTTCTATTTTATGAGATTTTAACTTGGTATGATTAAGATGATGATGAGTTGTTAGATGAGTAAGATGATGATGAGTTATATGACATATATTTGATTAAGGTGGATGGATGCAAGTGATCATGTGAATTAGAGGAAAATATGATGTTGCGATTGGCCCTTTCCAAAAATGAAAACCCGCGTGAAAATACAATATAAATATAAAAGAAAATGAAAACAAAAAATGAAACATGGCTCTTTCCAAAAAAAAACCCAGTGCCTTTTAGTCCCGGTTCGTGTTACGAACCGGGACCAAAGGTCCTCCTGCCTGGGCGCCCCGCAGCGGCCACGTGGAGCCCCTTTGGTCCCGGTTCGTAAGAAAACCGAGACTAAAGGTTTTGGGCATTAGTCCCGATCGTGTTGTCCCGGTTCCAGAACCGGGACTAAAGGCCCTCTGGAACCGGGACTAGTGCCCTGTTTTCTACCAGTGTAATGAACAAAGTCGCAAACTCCATCGAACCCCTCCACCTCGAGATTGCCCACACCCGGAGCTTGTTCTCGACCATGACCCCGGCGGGGTACTCAATCTCTGACACGGTGTTCGGCACGAGGAAGGTTGGCCCGACGTACTGCATGGTGCCGGTGGGGTGGGGCGTGGCTTGGATCTGAGATGCGAGTGTGGACTTTGGGGATTGAGAGGGAAGAGAGGTGCGATGGTTAGAGGTAGAAGATGTGGGGTTAAATAGGTCCATGTTGCACTCGTTTGCCCTTCATCATGGTGGGAAAGGGGCGCCCGGTGGGAAACATGACAATAATGGACGCCTTAATTTGCCTATCGTGTAACGCGCAGCACGCCGTTTGAGCGCACTTTGAGCTGCATCGATACCCATCGTGACAGTAGTGTGTTGTGGAAAGAGGAGCACGCCATGCACGCCTTATTGCATCGATGCGACGAGGGGGCTGCCCGCTGGTATCTTGGGCGTCTCTGCATCATGGTCTGCCCGCTGCATTGTGGTCTGCACGCCTTGATGCGACGCTGCATCGGTGCTAATGGCATGCGACACTTCACTGCGTCGAGAGGGGTGGCGGAGGAGGGATACGTCGAGGGCGCGGCGGAGCAGGGCGGTGCACGTGGGCGAGTGGGCATGCATGCAACGATGGAACGGGCGTTGTGTAAGCATGGTCCATGCACCGCATCAACTCATGCCGTGGGATTTAAATGGACGGTCCTGATGCCCCAACGAGGGAGGCTGATCCAAATCCCACTGATTCAGCCAATCAGCGTGTCTCATGCGGATCGATGGACACTGTAGCTAACCCTAGCGCCTGATCTCAACTGTCCACGCACAACGATCGATGGCCCGGAAGTGTGCGGGGTTTTGAGAGGTTTTGAGGGGTTTTGAGAGGGTTTATGTGATTAGGGTTGAGCATAACTAATTCAAAAAAAATCAAAAGATATAAAACTTGCGCACATAGTCTTCTTATGTCGTATAATAACGAGAAAAAAATATAAATATGGTTTACATACATTTTTACGAAAAAATCTTCACTCAATTGTCATTCCTCAAACAATGTAGTATGGATTTCAAGGGAGAGAGTAGGGGCGCCCGAGAGTAGGTGGGTTTTTGAAAATGAAAAGTGTCAAAACCTCACTAAAGCTTCATTTTGGAGTGACTAAGAAAGATCTGAACTTACTTTCTCATTTTCATGTTTTAAACTTGTTCTATATATGATTTTCTATTAAACCATGTTTTTTCAAAAATAAAATAAAATAATAGAAGATTAATTCAATAAATAGCGAGACTTCAGATTTACACTATATAGGTAAAATAGATGTGTAGAAAATTTATTTGGCTGATTTAGACAAGGTGCAAAAAAAACTTGCTTAGAAATGAGGCCGTTTACCCTACCTTTCGAGGTCATTTGAAACACACTTTTCATGACTATGAGTTTAACTTAGCAAAAGGGCTCAGATTGATCAGCTAACAAACATATTTGAGTTGAGGGAGTTGAGATAGCATTGAAACATCAATACCCCAGCCCTAATTCAAATTTGAGTCCAAATTTGAATTTAAAACAATGACCAAACAAGTTCGAATAGAAATACGGGGATACATAGTGCGTACGAGTATGCACCAAGTTAAAAATATTATTACATGATACCAATTTTCAAACAGTTCTCTGTTCTACCTCTTCCTACCATGTTGTGTGCCCTTCTTCACCTTGGCACTTCTTGTTTTTGGTTCTACTACACACACAAGTTCACTGGTCATCTTGGTTTTCTTCACTCATTTCAACACCTCGTCAACACACACAAGTGATTCAATTTTTTCAGTTTCAACCTCGAGAGCAGTTTCTTCAGTCTGAATGTTGACAGCAGTTTCAGTTTCTTCGGTGTGCACCTCGACATGAGTTTCTTCAGTCTGAACCTCGACACGCTCAGGTTCAGTTTCAACCTCGAGAGCAGTTTCTTCAGTCTGAATGTTGACTGCAGCAGGATTTTCTTTAGTCTGCACCTCGACACGCTCAGGTTCAGTTTGCAAAACATCCAAAAGAGGTTCAGTTTCGGCAGACACACTTTTCTTCTTTCTACAGCCATTGACTCTTACTTTTTTTGTTGGCCAACACTCTTCAACAACAAGGGGTTGACTTGCACACTTCCTCCTGGCCATTGAAAAAAAGCATGTGATAGATATAGTAATTGGAAAAAAGCACCAAAGCAAAACACACACAAATAAACAAGAACATACTTTGGCTTTTCAGGAGTGTAACAACATTTGACAAATCTCACTCTGTGCCCAAGTTCCTAGGACAACTTGCATCTATTTTGTTACCTTTTTGGGCCCTTTCTGGCTTTCCATCTTTCTTTCCCTTCTTACTACTCCCACCTTTCTCAAACCATGCCTTGAATCTACTCTGTTCAGGCCTACCAGCCTTTTTTTTGTCAAGGGAGGACACATGAAAAATTCAATCTCCACTTCAGGCCACTGAGACTGATCTGTAAGTGCTGGAACTGGAGTAGCATATGCAGCTTTGAATTTTGCTACCGAATAATATTCATGCAAATATGGGTGCGTGTTTATCTTCGGTTGGGAGGCTAAGAAAAGAATGGCATGCTCACATGGTTTACCAGTGTGTTGCCGCTCAAGGCAAGTGCAATCATGCAATTCAGTGTTAATAGCATGCCTCCTTCCAGTTTTGTTATCTCTAACTCCAGCACCCCAAAGTGAAGATTTTTCAACAGACAAATGTGAAAGACTTCTGCTCCTGTTAACCACCTGTTGTATCACTGGTGGAAGCTTATCACCTTGCAGACAATCACCTATCCTTCTTCTCAATTCCCATAACCGCATGAGCATGATCCTGATTTGGTCAACCATGTCATGCACAGGCAAATCTTTTAACTGCTTCACCTTGTTGTTGAAACTTTGTACCAAATTGTTGTTGATATGATCACACTTGATGGCAGTGTTGAATCCTGACCTGTACCATAACAAAGAATGGTAGGTGTTCGGCCATGGACCAAACTCGTCGCATGCTGCCATTATCTTACCAAGATTATATGTGTGTGTCTGTCTAGTGTAAGATCTTGCTGCTGGCCACATGCGCCCAAATTCTTCTCCTCTAATTTTTTTGATCAAATTCATCCACAAATGGCCGAAGCACTCCCTCTGCTCAGCATGTGGGAAAACATTTTTCACTGCATTTTCCAGCCCCTTACATGCATCTGTGTGTATAGCCAAAAGTGACACTAGCCCTAGGCATGTTTTCAACCGCATCATGAACCATGTCCATGAAGCCTCTGTTTCTGACTGAAACAAGCCAACGGCAACAGGGAACATCCAGTTGTGTCCATCTAGAGCATTGCATGCTACCAATTGACCATTCCACTTGTCAGTCAAAAAAGATGAGTCTATGCTCAAATATGGACGGCACCCTGCTTTGAAGCCATCGACGCAAGGCTTCAAAGCCATAAAGAACTTGGAGAACTTGACTTCACCTTCCTCTAATACCTCAGTATCTATCTCCATAACATTGCCAGGTGACCTCTTCTCCACCTCTGCTTTGAAGTTGTAAAGCATCCTAAATGTATTTGCCCAATCACCATATAAATTTTTCATCGCCCTTTGTTTTGCCTTTCACACTGTGGTATATTTCAATTTAATGGGGTACATCTTTTCCTAGTCTACTTTGAGTTTCTTGGCAGTAGTGTTTGGTGTTTTGGCTAAAACTGGGGTGATCTTTTCTGCAACCCAAAGTTGTGATGTCATGGTTGATACTCTCTGTGAACTTGTAATACAAGTATGTGTTGGGGAACGTTGCATGGGAAACAAAAAAATTCCCTACGAACACCCAAGATCTATCTATGGAGATTAACAACTACGAGAGGGGGAGTGCATCTACATACCCTTGTAGATCGCTAAGTGGGAAGCGTTAAGAAACACGGTTGGTGTAGTCGAACGTCTTCGCGATCCAATCACAATCCGTCCTGCGATCCAATCTTGTTCCATTCTGATCTAGCGCCGAACGGATGACACCTCCGCGTTCAGCACACGTACAGCTCGATGACTTTTTCGCCTCCTTGATCCAGCAAGTGAGGGCGGAGAGGTAGATGAGTTCTCCGGCAGCACGACGGCGTGGTGGCGGTGGTGGTGGAGCTGTCCCGGCAGGGCTTCGCCAAGCGCTACCGTGACGAACTAGAGGAGAAACGATCTAGGGGAGAGGGAGGGATGCGCCGTGGCTTGTGGTGCGGCTGCCCTCCCTCTCTATTTATAGGAGGAGGGGTAGGTGGGGCACCGGCCCTAGTGCCTCCCTCAAGGGGCGGCGGCGGCCAAGGGGGAAACTTGGCCCCCAAGCCAGGTGGGGCGCCCCCCCTAGGGTTTCCCTAAACCCTAGGGCGCCTTGGGCCCTTGGGGGGAGTGGCGCCCAGCCCACCAGGGGCTGGTGCGCCACCTCTCTCAACCCGTGGGGCCCCCCGGGGCAGGTGGACCCCCGGAACCCCTTCCGGCACTCCCGATGGAATCCAGCAAACCCCGAAACTATTCTGGTGCCTGAATACCAACTTCCCGTATATGAATCTTTACCTCCATGCCATTCCGGAACTCCTCATGATGTCCGGGACTCTAAACAACCTTCGTTCACCAACATGTATAACTCAACAATACCGAATCGTCACCGAACGTTAAGTGTGCAGACCCTGCGGGTTCGAGAACTATGCAGACATGACCGAGACACCTCTACGGTCAATAACCAATAGCAGGACCTGGATGTCCATATTGGTTCCCACATATTCTACGAAGATCTTTATCGGTCGAACCACGATGTCAAGGATTCAACCAATCTCGTATGCAGTTCCCTTTGTCTATCGGTATGTTACTTGCCCGAGATTCGATCGTCGGTATCTCCATACCTAGTTCAATCTCAACACCGACAAGTCTCTTTACTCGTTCCGTAATACAAGATCCCATGACTAACTCCTTAGTCACATTGCTTGCAAGCTTCTTGTGATATTGTATTACCGAGTGGGCCCAGAGATACCTCTCCGTCATACGGATTGACAAATCCCAGTCTCGATTCACGCCAACCCAACAGACACCCTCGGAGATACCTGTAGAGCACATTTATAGTCACCCACTTACGTTGCGACGTTTGATACACACAAGGCACTCCTCCGGTGTCCAGGAGTTGCATGATCTCATGGTCGTAGGAACATATACTTGACATGGATAAAGCAGTAGCAATAAACTAGAACGATCACATGCTATGCTTACGGTTGGGTCTTTGTCCTTCACATCATTCTCCTAATGATGTGATCCCGTTATCAAATGACAACTCATGTCTATGGTCAGGAAACCTTGACCATCTTTGATCAACGAGCTAGTCTAGTAGAGGCTCACTAGGGACATAGTGTTGTCTATGTATCCACACATGTATCTGAGTTTCCGAACAATAAAATTATAGCATGGATAATAAACGATTATCATGAACAAGGAAATATGATAATAACCAATTTATTATTGCCTCTAGGGCATATTTCCAATAGTATGTTGATTGGGGATTTAGTTAACCCTGACAGTAGTTCCATCAGGGTGCAGTCTAGCAGACATGTACCACTTGCAAGGCTTGACACTACCATCAAATCCTCTGCACCTCGCATAAAACTTCTTTCTATCAGTCCAAACAATCTTGGCATCAAACTCATGTTTCACTGCATAAGTTTTGAAACACATCCTAAACTCATCCATGTTTGGCCACAACTTCCCCACTTCAATGACAGGGTTTTCCATGTCATACACATGCACCAGCTCATCATCATGTGCATCATCTACATCATCTGTAGCTTCTTCCATCAACTGTCCATCTACATCTTTATCAGCATTAGCAGGCAAGCTAGATTCACCCCTCTCCTTATCTCTGTCATCGACTGGAATGCCAAAAAGTTTGGCCCAGTGTCAGGCATTGGTCCAATGACCAAATCAGTAGGCTCATCTAATTCAACTGCATTCCAATCAACAGTAGGTGCAGTTTCAGTTCCAGCCACCTGTCCCTCTTCGGCTATTACTGTGAGTTCAGTAAACATGGGAATCAATGGCATCTATGAAGCCCAATCATCATCTACCATCTGCGCAGCCAAGTGTGATGGCACATATCCAACCTTCAAAAAAATATTCAGATCAACGAGCTCAGCAAAAAAAAAGCCTGTTTGCTTGTCGAGCCGTTTTGCCGATCGATTTCTTCAACAATCTGTTCACCATCTTCTATTCTGACATACTCTCCTTTCCAATCATCGAACCGCAACAGTGATACTTCTTGATCTGGACCCCAAATAATATTCTCCCCAATTGTCTCCACCCATTTCTTCACTGCCTTCTCTCCCATGTTCTGTAGAACTTGTGGATCAATCTATGTAAACTCAACCTTCCATTTCACAAGTGTGTCTCTCTCAATGTTCTATATGCTACCATCAACTAATTTTGCCTTCGATGAAAAGAAATTGATCGTCAATTCGAAGATCCGAGTGCCAGCATCCCCTTTGTTAGTGGCGACCAGTGTGAGAAAGAGCAGATGAGGCCCTAATTCCATTCAAAATTGGATTGGATAGAGGCGCATTACCTATTCGAAGTTGAATCTGGCGGCTCCATCTCAATATGCCCACGGGCTCCCCTCACAATCTATCGATTCAACCAGCGAAAACAGAGGAAACGAGCTGAGATCTACGGGCCCGAGAGGGCAATGGGACTAGGGTTCGAATTCACTCACGATTTATGCCGCCGCCACCGAGAACGCAAGATCCGCCGCTGCTGAGAACGAGGGCTCTGCCGTCGCCGCCACCGAGAGCGCAAGATCCGCCGCTGCTGAGAACGAGGGCTCTTCCGCCGCCGCCACCGAGAACGCAAGATCCGCCACCGCCGGAGAAGAAGGGGGCAGAGTGGGAGTGGTGGCATGGTCGGGCGGCCGGGCACGGTCAGCTGTTTTGACCCGATGCAATGTTAACTAAGTTGGACCCACATGTCCTAACATAAACGGGTTTGGTTGACGACCAATTTAGCACCATTTAACACCCGTGTGGCCCTGGGCTATTTACACGCTCAAATGTGTCGCACCACAGCCATTCGCTCGAACAACGTCGCACTCCTTCCAATTCACACGAAATACGTCGCACATGAGCTATAAGCCCCCGGAAACACACAGGAGACAGTTGCCGTTTGGTAGCCTACATTTTGCTCGGTGAGAGCATCTACAACCGGACGGCCATGTGTGTCGTGGCTCCGTCATGGTCATGTACGGTAGCTGGATGCATCCGCTTAAATGTTTGTTCGGTCGCCGGCGAGGTGGAATAGGACATGGGACATGGATCGACTCACGGGAGTCGAGGCTCCGCCGTCTCACATGCCCTATTCTTTTTCGTCGGAGCCCAGGACTCTGACGGTGTCGGTGAACGTGAGATTGATGATGGATCCGTCCTGGGAGGAGCCGGCAAAGTCCACCACGATACGATTGCGGCATCCGGACCGGTGCACCACATGGGGCGCCGGAGAATGCGACTCTGCCTCACCAACGTTCACTGTCATGAGTGCTTTCGCCACCTCCCGCACCCGCTGCCTCGCACGACGGGCACACCGCGTCATGTTTGCATCGGACGACGCCCGCAGTGTGTCCTCCAACTCGACACATCATCGGAGGGGTTGCGTGCCCGTCACCATGTTCGGACGCCAGACGGAGCGCACCGCCTTCGGTGAGGCCACGATGGCACCCTTAGCAGCTTATCCATGCAGAATTTGGGCAGACGCAATGGATTCTCGACGGAAGGAGTCCAAGCGTTGCCATTAGGCGGCCTCCTCCCCAGGAGCGGCGGAGCGCAAGCCGGATGGTCATCTCCTCCTCGGGGCCACGTGGGATGAGTTCGTGGTTGACGGATCTGGAGGTGTAGGACTCTGCTACTAGCCATGGCGGGGAAGGCTGAAGATCGCCGGACGGGAGCTAGGGTTTGATCCGGAGAGGGGATGAGGACAAATATATGTGGGGTCGGGTGGGCTAGCGTGGGCTGAGTCCGATGTGGTGGACGCGCCCAGGTGCGCCTGGGCCTCTCCATATCTGTCTCATATTTGGGCTAGATATGAGGGTTGTCGGTCAGCCGGGGCATTTGAGGCCGGTTTAAGGCGTCCGTCTGGAACGTGTTTTTCTGACCGGGCATATGAGGGGGGTTTGACGTAGATGCTTTGCGGTCCGTTGTGCTTACTATTTGGCCTTCATAGCATGAATTTAGAAAAACCTCCCAGCCAGACCCGTTAAGAACAACCGCGTTTTCTCTCAACCCAGCTCACGAAGAGCAGGGTAAGGGAACGGGTCGAGCTCTTCTAGGTTCCTGAAAAGGCAGTGGGGGGAATTGGGTCACCTCCCGCCGTATCGGTCACGCAGTTTAGCCTCCTTCGAGCTCTCCGTTTCATGCGACTCTTCGCCAACATGCAGGTAACTTCCGCATCTTCTCTTTTCTAATTTGTTCCACACCTTCAATCTGGCTTTATTGATGGTTGTAAAGTTGACCAGTCTCTCCTCACCACAGGTCTACAACCACTTGATGAAATGGAGATCCAAATGAATCACTATGTGTATAACATGGTTATATGTGTCTCCGTTGAGACACATATGTACGTAATGAAGTGAATTTCCATAAAAAAAATCAATATTGTGGATGTCGATATTTATTGCTCTGAACTTGGTCAAAGTTAAAGAAATTTGATTTTCCAAAAAACTAATACCCTTTATATTTTGGAACTTATGAAATAGTTAGTTTGACAGGTGAGGGAGATGATGGAGTGTGCTTGTTTTTATTTATAATGGGTGATTTGATGGGACTTCATAGTGTGATATGCGTTATCCGCTAGTTAATGTATATTTATATTGGGAAATTTCTGCGTCGTTGTCTGCATGTACTATATTGATGTTACAATATCATATGGTTACTTTTTTTCCTAGGTGGTGGGAAGGTGCGCAGGATTAATAAGTTTTTATAGACCGATTGTTGCTGATTGATTTCAAAAACTATTAGTCCGGTTAAAATCGTAAACCAAATCCAAAATTTAACACCTCAACCGAATGAAAAAGTATCAAAATTAGAGAAAATACATAATTAAAATAATTGAATGTTAGAGCTCCTTGAGAAATTATTAATCCGATCAAAATCGGATGACCCAATCTAAAATTGAAGACCCAATTAATTGTGAGGCCTTAAAAATTAGGAAACATAATGTATAGTATAAAAGAATTAAATAAGAGCTTTGAGAAATTATTGACCCGGTTAAAATCGGATGATCTAGTTTTAATTGAAGACCTTAATTGAATGTGGGCTCTTTAAAACTAGAGAGCTTAGTGGTATAGAGGACTCATATTTATACGTTCTAAAAAATTCTGAAAAGAGTAAGATATACATGAAGGTATATATAATGTACACATAAATTTTCAGGACAAGATACGTTGAAATTAAGTCTGTGCACAAAAAACCAAATATGGGGCTCTTTAACACATTATACTATTCATCCTTAAAGTCCATGAATTTGCTTTTTTACATGTCGCATTTCAACGTATTTCATTCTGAAATTTTACGCACATATAGATTTCATCATTGTATAGTTGCATATATATTTTCAGATTTTTTTTAAATCGAAAATTTTGAATTTTGAATTTCTCAAAATTCCAGGCTCCATGAAACCCGATCACCAAAACGCTTCGGTTTCCTCCGTCTCATAATGTAAGACGTTTTATGCTTATACTGTGAGATCGGAGGGAGTGGTAGTTTGCGAGTTGGTCGCAGATTCGGCCAAAAACGAGCGAGGAAGTCAGACGATGATAGCAGTCGGCATGTGTCATCGTCTTGACCGACTTGACGGGGGGAAAATTCATTCGAGTCTAGTCCAGCGGAGAAAACCACCCACATAAACGACTTGCTACGTCACTTGTACACCTATATAAATTATGCCCCCGACTACTTAAATTTAGTCCCTCAAAATCATATGGTCAAGTGGGATGGGAGACTCCACGTATCTGTTGACAATTCTTCATGGAAGAAAATTCACCTTGATATATGCTTCTTTTTTCTTTTTCTTTTTCTTTTTTGAGTTGGATATAGATGCTTCTTTTTTGTCTTTTTCTTTTTCCTTTTTGAGTTGGATATATAGATGCTCCTTCACCATACGATAAAAGGAAAGGACATATATAGTTGGACTTTTCCCCTACAAAAGGAGAATACATGTCTGTGATCTTGTACACATTTACTGGTACTAACCGTGCATAATACGGAGTTGTTTGTCTAGTCCCTCTGTAAACTAATGTACTCCCTCCAATCCAAATTAATTGATACAACTTAATTTGGATATGAGGGAGTAAGACATTTTTGCAGTTCAAATTGAACTGCAAAAACGTTTTTATTAGTGTACATAAGTACTCCCTCCGTAATATAAGAGCGTTTTCACTAGTGTAAAAAACGCTCTTATATTATGGGAAGGAGAGAGTAGTACTTATCCAGATTTCGGTAATAAATTCCCTCAAAAAAGGATTTCAGTAATAAATCTTATTGTACCACCGAGTATGTCCAATAAAACACAGCATCAGTAAATAAGCAACAGCTTTTGCAGTTACACAATCGGCAGTTCCAATACAACAGCCCAGCCCAGCAAGACAACCAAATGAACCGATGAACAGCCAAGATGAACGAGCCTTCTGCTCTCGGCTTCACCTCTTAAGAATCACACAAGATGTAAGCCAGTGATACCAACAAATATATATATCCACGGTCGATCGACGAACACAAGCATCATCGACCGCTCACCCTTATTCAGACCTGTTCCCTGCATCACTCCCACTAACTGGGCGTGAGGTGCAGGCCCTTTGCAGAAATTGCGACGGCGGAATCAATCGCCGCCAAAAACAGAAATCGTCACCTCCTGCGTGAAACCACGCTCTGTTCCTAGTGTTCCGAGCCACCTAGGTCACCCCATCTCACGTTGTACTTCGCCGCCAGGTAGTGAGCACCCACAGGCCCACGGCTTCCATAGGGGTACAGCTCGGGGGCCATCCGCTTCTGCTCCAGCTCCTTCAGCAGGGGCGTGAAGAGCTCCCACGCGGCATCCAGCTCGTCCGACCGGATGAAGAGCCTGCGCTCTCCTTCTATCGCGTCGAGCAACAGCCTCTCATAGGCATCCGGTATCTCCTTGGGGTATCTGAGGCAAAGTTCATAACAACACTTTAGGGATTACAACCAAGTGGCTGCTGCAAATTGGTACTACACTCGAAAGACACAAGTAACTGAATCAGAAGGACTCAAAAGGGAACATCTGAACATATTATAAATAAGGGTTGTTAATAAACTGGATGGATTTACTCTTTCAAATTGGGTAGTTTATCCAATTCATGGAGTTTGATCAAGCACCATTTGCAGTTTCACCAAAATAAACTGTGAATGTCCAATAAAAATGACAATCAGTATGTCCAAGTTTATCCAATTTTTAATCTCCAAGAGACATCTCATACCACACATGGCACTCGTTGCTACAATAACCAAGGCAGCCTATATAAGTCCTAAACAAAGAAAACAAAACAAAGAAGCAAATGCTAGAGCTACAATTTTTATCTGATTATATACACGCGAAGAGAGGAGCATTTTAGGTACAACGTCAGAACTAATACATCCATTCTTCCAAATAAACAAACCCCTCTGGGCACAAATATACAGGTGTTGGAAACTTCATCTTACCTTGCTGCATAGTGAAGATTCAAATTACTTCTATCTAGTCTCATGCCTAGACCAGGTATCTTGTTGTTAATCTTTAGGTAAATTCCTTCGTCCGGTTGCACGCGTATCACAAGCTCATTAGTAGCCCTGTCAAGATCGGTTCCGAAAGACCCCTTGTAGAGATTTCCAGGAACATGTCGGAACTGCACTCTAATCTCAGCCCTGAAATTTGTTTAATTGTTAAGCAACTTGCAACATGGGCCAGGATCAGCGGCATAAAAGATAAACCAAAAAAAGTTTTTCAAGGCAAACACTTTTGTGTTATCAACCCAAGACCAATACTAATAAATATAAGTCAAATTATTCTGTGTTCATATCTTAAGAGTATAGCCAATGAACTAGGTGATAACATTCTTACATATAGAGAATAAGTTGGTCTAACTGCATAAGCTAAAAATTAAATAACATGCACAAACAATTTTAAAAATGACATCAGGGTATATATTCAACAAAATAGTAACATATAGCTAAAGTGAACAAGTGGCAAAGTGTAGGCACCATATTGACAATGACAAATATTTTGAGGTGCACTTACTGTTTAGTATGCAAAGCTTTTCCAGCCTTCATGAGAAAGGGAACTCCATCCCATCTAGCGTTATTTATAAAAAGCGCAGCCGCAGCAAATGTTGGAGTCAGACTACCCTTGGGCACCGTCTTATCTTCAGTGTATCCAGGGTATGTAATACCACCCTTCGTATGACTTTTATACTGTCCTATTACCACATCTTCCAGTCGCAACGGCTTCATGGAGCGCAAAACTTTAACCTGAAAGGAATACACGGAAGTAACACTGAAGATCAATGAATGATGATTTCAGAATCAGTGTGCTCATTTCACATAAAACACAGATTATAAAATGGATCTATGCTGCTTGAAAGTATGTAACAGTAACAAGATTGATGCATGATGCTTTAAAGCATGTAACAGAATGAAGATAAAACAGGCTTCTAATGGGGAGAGGGGGAGGGGAGGGAGGGGGGGGTTGGACATCCCTGCCATCCCTCTGTCCCCAGCAGGCGCCAACAGTTTTTCAGTTAAAACTGCATGTCTCGGTAACTTAAATATGTTATATCCTTTGAGGCTTTGAGTAATATTACTAAGGAACAGGCACAAACCTTCTCGTTTCGTATGTCCTCTGCTTCCAAGCTAATAGGAGTTTCCATTGCAAATAGAGCTAGTATCTGAAGAAGATGATTCTGCATTATGTCTCGGATAATACCGTAGCTATCAAAGTACCTGAGTATTTCAACAATAAGGTAAGAGACAATCCAAGGGAAGTAACATGGTGCCATAAAGACAAACAAATCATTACCCTCCTCGCCCTTCAGTGCCAAAGTCTTCTGAGAATATCAGTTGCACATTCCTTATATATTGCCTTGACCACAGAGGCTCAAAAACAAGATTCGAGAAGCGAAGGACGGATAAGTTCTCCACCAGCTCCTTTCCCAAGTAATGGTCAATCCTGCATAACAAATATAAAGGAGCAAAACATTCATAAGTATCCCACTCCATGAAAATAACTACGATGCATCTCATGTTCTTGAATTCCCAAGGGATCATATCACCACTTATATGTTTTCCAATTGGCAGACTGCTTTGATATTTACGGGGTATGAGAATGAGAGTTATATCTAAATTAGCAATACAAGAGAACATGAACAATTCTCACTAATTAAACTAGATGCCTGTATCACCTGAAGATTTGGTCCTCTGACAGGAACTCCTTCAGACCTTTTGTTAGGGCAGCAGAAGACTCTGAGTCCCGGCCAAAGGGTTTTTCAACAATTACCCTTGTCCAGCCACTCACAGATGATGCTGATTTGCTTGCACATTTTACAACATCCAGGAATATATTTGGCGGTATTGACAGGTAGAAAAGATGGTTAGATACTCTGGGACCCTGCATATAAAGAACAAGAATTTATCAGAATATAAGTACATTAATTTTTGAAATCGAATGGATTCAATGATTGCATACATCAATTTTCTTACAAGGCACATGATTAAGATTTGTAAAGCCAATGGATGCTGGCTTATTAGATCATATTTTTGCATCTTACTATGTGCATGCAATATGCCAAAGTTATATTAAGGGACAGTTTTGTGACGCTACGGTTTTAGCAAGATGGAAACAAAGCACTAGCAAGAAAATGGTCCTATGAAGAATCCATCCCAAACAACTAGAAATCCTTTAACCTCATCATTAGAGGTAAAATCAATGATGCATTCTTGGTTTAATTTGAAAGTGCTTATACACACCTGATGCAGTTCGATCTTCTTGCGTAGCTCTTTGAAATCTTCCTCTGAATCATATTGACCTGAGTGGTAGAAGCATCGTTTCAGAAACTCTTCCATTTTCTCACTACAGTTCTCCCTGAAAGAAAAGACAGAACAGTTAAAGCAGCACCAACGGAAATGATTCTCTCTACACAGGATTTATTTACTTCATAAGTTATGGTTGCGAGATCTTCGTAGCTAGGCACCTTTTATCAATCCTGCAAGTCAGTGTTTTGCTGACCATGTGTCTCAGTTCAGCATCTGTCATTTTACTTCGCGCGTACCCGAAGATGGAGAAATGCTACAGGGAAAAAAACTCTAGATTAGTTGCTTTTCTACAACCAAAAAAATGAGTAAAATTGAATCCTACTAGGTTGGAGAGAGCAAAGCAATAGACAAACCTTGGGAAGGCAGCCTTCATAGTAAAGAGCGAAAAGGGCAGGAAATATCTTCTTCTTGGCAAGGTCACCGGACGCTCCAACTACAGTGATGCTAACAGACGCCTCGTCATCCTTCGCTAGAGCGGCCAAATCTTCATATTCCTCCACTGTGATCGATGAACTGCCATTTTCCACCGGTGACGGGGCGGCAGGCACGACGGCATTCTCCACAGCAGTATCCATGGGACTTTTCACTGATGAAGAGACGTAAAATAAGTAAACACAGCCATTGTGTATCATCCATACTACTCCCTCCGCCCGAAAATACTTGTCCTAGAAATGGATGTATCGATGCATCCATTTTATTCATTTTTAGGACAAGTATTTTCGGACGGAGGGAGTACTAGTTAAGCAACAAGGTCTCATCACACGAAACACTCACTCGCTATGCGCTGCAAGCAAATCAAAATGAGGCAGGTGAAAGTTGACCCGAGAACCAACTCTTAGTTGTTACGTACTTATTAAGCATCTACAATACAGACAGATTTAACATTGCCAACTGAAAGAAGACGCCGGGGGTTCGTTAAGAATTTGAGTAGATGCTGGATTTAAACATCTCTAAGCTACCAAAGCTAGTGAGAATCATCTCAAAAAATTCGTAGACCCACTTCATTCATCTTGTTCTGACCTGTGAATGGCGACTCAATTTGTTGTAGACAGTATAAGTAAGGTTGGTAACCGTGCACCCGGGTGGTAGGATTCAGATACTACGTATTGCAGAAAGAATGGTGGTGGTGATGCAGGAGCAGAACGCGGCAGAGCTCCAGGAGGAAGCTCGGAGGCACAAAAGTCAACAGGCCAATTCAGTCGAGGAATCTGGGCTCTAGTGGTGACTGACTAGGTTCGGTTGAGTCAACTGTATCGCCCGAGACATGAACGCGCCCAGTTCCCAACCCGTGGCCTCACCTAAGTTCCCGAGCGAACAAGGAGAGGCCAAGAGCGCGGAGAGAAGCGATGCCCCGGCGGAACAGAGCAGGTGGAGAAGAGAGCGCCCACCTCCTTTCCCGGCGACGGCGTTGATGCGCCACCCTCCCGAGGCGGCGGCCGATCTCCCGTCGCATCTGGCGAAGGAGAGCGCGACGGACGACGAGGCGGGCCGGCGCACGGCGGGGCAGCCGGAGACGGGCGGGCACCTCATGCAGGAGAGCGCCATGGGCCCTGGCTGGCTCGCTCGGTGGCCGTCCCTGTCCGTGCGGCTGCTTCGGAGAAGACTAGGCGGGGCGGCTGGCTGGCGATAGGACGGGACACGGGCGGGGGCGGGGGCGGATGGGGACGGAGGGAGGGGGGAGAGAGGGAGGTTTTATCGGGGGTATCGAAGAAGAGAAAGGCCAAAGCTTTGGTGCTGGATTGGGGTTGGGGCCTCTTGAGATCGCCGAGGGGCGAGGGGTGGGGTGGGAGAGTAAAATACTCGAGCGCTCCGGGCGGAAACGCAAAGAGGTCGTGGCCCCTTGGCCGCCGCTGCGGCCGCGGCGGCGCTCCGCTCGGGTGGTGCCGTGCCCGTGCGGGGTGCGGGGTGGCACGCGCACGTACGGTGACGAGTCCGGTAGGTGTTGGGGTTGGGGTTGGGGTTGGGGCACAACAGGAAAAAGGGCTTCTTGGCCCTGCTCGCCTGCCAAAACCCACACGCTCCTCTCCTCTCCTCTTGGTTCTGGTCAGCGGGCGGGCGTGCGGGCGTGCGTGCGTGCTCGCAAGGGTCAGAAATTTCTGCATCAGACCTCATTGTCACAAGCGACATGAGGTGTCCATGTTTGCAGCCTGGTATCGATGTGGACATATTTACCGAGCAAAAAACATTTTGCCCAGTTATATTTATAAAAAACCGAGCAAAACCATCGCAACCGCTAAGCAGCACGCAGATACCCCACGCACACCACTTCAAAGCGGGCCTACTCAACCCACACCGCGGACGCCGTGTGGAGTTATACGAAGATCCGCGCCGAAACCCAGCCATCTACGGTTCGTGGGATTTTGAGAGCGCGGAAAACCAATGGCTCGAGTAAAAAGATTGCTACCGGGGCCGAAGAACAATTGACCGACTATACTCGATCGATCCTTTTTGAATTGCATGCAAAATAGATTAATGGAAAAACATGCGTGGTCTCCCTACAACTCGAACGGAGTCCACGGATACAAATTCACAAGGAATAAATCCTCCAAAATATATACGGAATTCTTTTGTATCAACGATGATGTGAGCTTGGGATGAATAGTAAAATCAAAAGAAGAAAAAAAAAGAAAAGCATTAAAACAATTCTGAAAAAAAAATTGGTGCAAACATTGACAAAAATTTAACGTGCCCATAAAATTTCATCTTGAAAAAACTTTCATGAAAGTCGTGGCAAAGAAAAATCAGCACTCTAAAATGCTTTTGAAAATAACACTTTTGGAGCATCAATTTTTTTAGGTTCGCTGAGCTCATTTGAGCTCGAGCTAAAAAATGTCACTTCCTCGTGTCGGCTCCAACTCTTTAAACCTGAGGACTGTGGGGGTGCAGTAGAGGGTCGACAGGGGTGGGCCGACACTAGGATTAGGAAAATGGTATTTACTCCCTCCGTTCACAAATATAAGAGTTCATAACTTTTTTTTCTGATACAAATGTATGTAGACGCATTTTAGTGTGTATGTTCACTTATTTCAGTCAGTACGTACTCCATATTAAAATATCCAGAACATCTTATATTGTGAACGAAGGGAGTATATCCAAAGAAAATGTCATCAAAAATAAATTTACATTTTTTTATATAAATAAATAAATTTACATGAGCATTTGCATAGTCGGCCTACCCAGGCCAAGTGGGCTGGCTTCACCACTGGGCCGAGGACCTCGATACGAAAAAACATTTTTTTTAGGGATACGAAAAAACATTGTACAGACTAAAATACTACGAAAACATCAGAAATTGCTAATGCAGCGTGGGCTCCATGGATCCTGATTTATTTTATAAAAAAAACAAGAATCAAATTTTAAACTATAAAAAAATCTGATTTTTTTCTTCAAATGTATGTATAGATTTATACTGCAGTACATGCCTGTAAAGTTTCTTGATGAAATACATTTTTATGAGTCAATTACATCGGTGGTGCTAGAACTTGGCGCAAACGGTCACTTTAGTGCTAGAACTTGTGGTGTACATCGAAGTGGTGCAAAAATTTGGCTCGGGTGTGCAAATACGGTGCTAATCACGTTTCTATATGACTGCCACGCTGACGAGGCATGCCAGCGTGGCACGGGCCCCGTTGTCAGCGTGCTAGTTTTTCAAAGACCACATCATTTTTTGTTTTTCATGCAAAAGTACTTGACAGGCGGGTCCCAGTTGTCAGTAGAACAAATTTTAGTTGAGCAAAAACAATCTGCTGGGGCCTCGAACCTGATCCGAATCTCGCATGCTATCACTTAAGGATAACATGCTTTATGTCCATTAGTTAAACAACATAAATTAATATTTTAATTTGAGAAAAGAGATGCAATTGCAGGGATCTAACTAGCAACCTGAGGTAAACAAGCAGGCTCACCAGCCATTCCAAAACCAAAACTGTACAATATAAATGAAGGATTGACTCTCTTTATTTCTACAACAGAATGTGCTCGTGGGCTAAAACAGACAGAAGTTGGTGCGGACCATTTTGAACATGTTAGTTTTTTTTCATTTTGTGAAGCTTGCAAAAGAATTTAAATTATAACTATAAACAATATACATATAATTTTAAATGTGTATTCATTGGAGGAATTGCGGTCTGATGGCATACTATGCTCATATTTTTTTACCGTACTTAAATTTTAAATGTATAATTATTTTTTAGAAGAACAAAAAAACTTTATTAAAAACACATGAACACTTTTAAAACAACATATTATTTTTATGGCATGGACACTTTTATATGCTATACTCATTCCAAGGGATGAATATTTTATTGAAAACATGATTTTTTTTTGAACTTGTACGAGAATTTATTTTTATAATTCATAATTTATTTTTTTGGATTTTTATGAATTTAATAGGTGAACATTTTATGAAATTATATGAAAATTTTACTAATGTAATTTACTTTACTTATATGTATATTACTTAAAATTGTAATTCAATTGTTTTATGAAATTTCAAAAAAAAAACTAACGGGTTGAAAATGGGCCAGAGTAACTGAAGTCCGTTTTTGCCTATGAGCGCGTTTTGCTATAGACATAATGGGTGACAATTCTTTGTAAACATGAAATTGCAATTTTTGGGGTGGCATCCCTGTTCGCTTGTTGACCTAAGGTTGCATGTTCGAAATTCAGCGGCTGCATACTTTTTTTTGATTTTTTTTTGTAATTTATGTTGTTTAACAAAAGATATATAGAAATTGTTTCTTTATACCGAACTTAAACGATGACTTGGATGGGGTGTGATTAGCTGCACACACGCAGGGTATTAGAGGTTGCCGGATCGAATGCCGACCGCGGCATTTTTGTCGGGGGGCTTTTCTATGAAGAAAAAAAAAGCGAGGTGATTTTTGTCAGGGGCTTTTCTGTGGAAAAGAAGAAAAAAATGAAGTGATTTTCACAAAAAGAGCATTGTGTTGTCAGTGACAATGGGCTATGTGCCATGCTGGCATGCCTCGTCAGTGTCGTTGCCATATACAAACGCGATTATCACCGTATTTGCACGTCCAAGTCAAGTTTTTGCACCACTTCGATGTACACCACAAGTTCTAGCACTAAAGTGGCCGTTTACGCCAAGTTCTAGCACCACCGGTGTAATTGACTCCATTTTTATGTAAGTTACACAAAAAATAACATGCAGTTCTAGCACATGTACAATTCGCTATAAAAGTCCATGATTTTGCGTGTTGATCAAGTCAAAACGTATTTCATTACGAAACTTTACAGACAAGAAGTAAACAACCCTATGTGTATGTGTATTTTTTTTAAGTTGAAATTTACAATGTTGGTTTTCAATTTTTGCAAAACTTCTCTCTGCAAACATCAATCTAACTATGAGTTTTGTGCCTTGTTTAAGCTCTGGATATTCATGAGCCAAAAAAAAAAAAAACTCTGGGTGTTCAGGCATGCACACTCGAATATCTCTGGATTTTGGAGCGTACGTAATTCCAGGTTTCTTATTGCAAAGTTTGTAGCCTCCCATTACCACAACGGTTTTTTTTTTCTGAACACGAAGTGTCTAAAGCATGGATGGTCCTTTTTCCTGAAATTCCATTGTGATTTTGATTACCTTGCTTCTCCGGATTCTCATTTGGCGTCGGCCGTCGGCAGTAGGACATCGGAGGGGAGGGAGGTCGGTTGCTTTTCCAATGCTCCCGGACGACGGTGGTGGACGACACACACGGCGGAGGGAAGACGGTCGGCGGCCTGGTCGTCGACAGTCGAAAATAGCAACCGTCAGCTGACAAGGTAGGGAGGAGGACGCTACGACGACAGAGGGCGACGATGAAGTTGGACAAAGCAAACTGCTAACCTGGGACGAGACGAGAGCAGGGCAGAGAGACAGCTACTAGGTAGTATCACAAGGAAAAGAAGGTCTACTCTATATACGCTTTCCTCCCTGACTCTCTGTGGCAAGGCTCATATATTCTTGCTTCTACCTTATTCCTCTCATTTTTCTTTTCTTTGCTTTGCTTCCAAGACTCTTCTCTTTTCCATCACTGATCCTCCTCATTTCTCTCTTGGCCGGCATTCCATCCTCCGGTCCTTTTCTCCAATTCTTTGCTTGCCGAGTTGAGGAGACAAGCGTGAAGTCTGTGAAAGCGGAATCCTCCTTTTCCCAAATTCCTAACTTGCCGGCTGAAGAAACACGACTTCAACCTCATCTACGAAGCGCGCGACAAAAACAACCTCAACCTAAACCGTAGGCTCATGGGTAGGTTTAGAACAGCCATCGACGCGGCTGGCTTGAAGGAGATTAAATGCAAAAATCGCCGATACACTTGGAGCAACGAACGACAAGATCCCACCCTAGTCAGCATAGATAAATTCTTCTGTAACCAAGCCTGGGAATCCATCTTCCCCTCTGCTTCGCTGATGGCGGCCTCCACGGCTACGTCCGATCACTGCCTGCTGGTCCTTGCCGACACCAGCGCCCCGCCTCGCCCTGCACTCTTCAAGTTCAAGAGCTTCTGGCCTAGCTTCCCTCGCTTCCACGACACAGTAGCAAATGCTTCCAGACCGGTGCAATCCACGTGCGCCTTTTAGCGTCTCCATACAAAAATGACGCACACCGCGCGGGACCTGAAAATTTGGAGCAAATCCATCTTCAGCGATGCAAAGCTACAATTTCATATAGCTGCTGAAATTGTGCTTCGCTTAGATGTAGCACAAGAGACCCGCCGGCTGACTGATGCAGAATACAACCTCAGGAAACTGCTAAAGCTTCACCTTCTGCGCCTCGCGACGGTTGAGCGTGCCCGCAGGCGCCAAGCTTCTCGCCTCACCTGGCTCCGAGTAGGAGATGCGGGAACAAAATTCTTCCATGCAAAAATGAGATCGCGTAGGCGAAAGAACTACATCCACAGCCTCCAGGTGGGCGATGCGATCGCCACGGCGCACGAGGAAAAAGAAGCGGCCATCTATCAGCATTTCAACGACAGTTTAGGTTCCAAAGCTGTTCGACCGCTCGGCATCAACTGGCGACTCTTGGACATGCCCTCGGTTCAAGGAGGCGGCCTCGACAACCCTTTCTCTGAAGATGAAATCTGGGAGGCGATCAAGGCTTCCCCGTCAGAGAAGGCCCCGGGCCCTGACGGCTTCACTGGGACTTTCTTCAGAAGCTGCTGGCCGCTGATCAAGACCGATGTCCTACAAGCTTTCAACAAGTTCTGCCACATGGCAGGAGGCGACTTCAGCAATCTAAACACTGCCATGGTGGTTCTCCTCCCCAAAAAAGATGGCGCAACAAAGGTCCAAGACTTCAGGCCAATCAGCCTGATACACTCATTTGCAAAACTTATAGCCAAGGTGCTCTCCATGCGGCTAACTACGGTGATCCACAGCATCATCTCGCCTGCGCAATCGGCCTTCTTGCGCTCCAAGTGTACGCAGGACAGTTTCCTGTATGTACAAAATGCCGTCAGATCTCTCCATCGAAAAAAAACACCTGCACTGCTGTTTAAGTTAGACATCGCCTGAGCTTTCGACAACGTCTCTTGGGAATACCTACTGGAGCACCTCCAAGTTCTTGGCTTTCCGGCACGCTGGCGGGATTGGATAGCGCTGCTTGTCAGCATGGCATCGTCATCTTTTCTGCTTAATGGGACTGTAGGACAGCAGATTCGCCACCGTAAGGGCCTGCGACAGGGAGACCCGCTCTCGCCCCTCCTCTTCATCATCGCCATCGACCCCCTTCACCGGCTGCTACAGAAAGCGACAGAATTAGACATGCTTGCCACCCTGCCTGGCAGAGACATCTCTCTTCGAGTTAGCCTTTATGCTGATGACGCGGTAATCTTTGCTAACCCTGATAGAGAGGAGGTTGACGCCCTGCTTGACATCCTCCGCGACTTCGGACACACAACGGGGCTGCAGGTGAACCCCTTAAAATCAATTGTCTCCGTTATCCGCTGCGAGGAGATCAACCTGCAGGAGGTTCTACTCAATTTTGGTGGGGAGACAGTGGGTTTTCCCCTAAAATATCTGGGCCTCCCGCTAACCCTCTCCAGATTGCGCCTCGTCCACATCCAGTTCATACTGGACCGGATCAGGGCAAGACTTGCGGGATGGAAGGGCAAACTCATGACTATCGCTGGCAGACGGGTTTTGGTCCGCAGTGCACTAACCGCGCTGCCGACCTTTACCTTATATGTGCTCCGAGCGCCGAAGAAGTTTCTAGCTGAAGTAGACAAGGTTAGACGGTGATTTCTATGTGCACAAGAAGAGGAACTCAATGGAGGAAAGTGCAAAGTCAGCTGGCCTGTGGTTTGCTCCCCAATTGAAAATGGAGGCCTGGGAATATTGGACATGAACCGCTTCAGTAGAGCACTCCGGCTACGCTGGCTCTGGTTGTCCTGGACAAGTCTGGACAGGCCATGGAATGGCATGCAACTGCCATGCGACGACGACGACAGGGCCTTGTTCAGCGCCTCCACCTTGGTCACGCTGGGCAATGGCGCAACGGCCTCCTTTTGGCACTGCTCGTGGACCGGCTCGGGAAACCTGAAGACAGCTTTCCCCACGCTTTTTAGGCACTCTCGAAGAAAGAACAGATCAGTCAGAGAAGCACTGGCAAACAATACTTGGATAAAAGATCTCACACACGGGGACACACAACACTTGTGGGATGAGGCGATCAGACTACACAGGTGGATTCAAGAAAGAAATATTCAGCTGCAAGACCAAGCTAGAGACACCATCAAGTGGACACACGAGCGAAAACATATTCTAGAGCATATGCGCCCGGGCTCCTCTTATCTAGCCATCCATCCACTGCATCGCGATCCGTACAAGTACGTTTCTTTTTTTCATTTCTCTCACATAAAACATGTCTTGGACTTCAAACTTCGCAGCCCAGCATAGATTTGTAACTAGGACGTGGGATAAAAATTTCAGATTTTTTTGTCCGGCATATATATACAAAATGCGATTTAAACATGTCTTGGACTTCAAACTTCGCAGCCCAGCATAGATTTGTAACTAGGATGTGGGATAAAAATTTCAGATTTTTTTGTCCAATATATATATACAAAATGCGACTTTTTAATTTTATCCAAGTATTTTGTATATATCTATGCAAAAAACCGTAGGCTCATGGGTAGGTTTAGAACAGCCATCGACGCGGCTGGCTTGAAGGAGATTAAATGCAAAAATCGCCGATACACTTGGAGCAACGAACGACAAGATCCCACCCTAGTCAGCATAGATAAATTCTTCTGTAACCAAGCCTGGGAATCCATCTTCCCCTCTGCTTCGCTGATGGCGGCCTCCACGGCTACGTCCGATCACTGCCCGCTGGTCCTTGCCGACACCAGCGCCCCGCCTCGCCCTGCACTCTTCAAGTTCAAGAGCTTCTGGCCTAGCTTCCCTCGCTTCCACGACACAGTAGCAAATGCTTCCAGACCGGTGCAATCCACGTGCGCCTTTTAGCGTCTCCATACAAAAATGACGCGCACGGCACGGGACCTGAAAATTTGGAGCAAATCCATCTTCAGCGATGCAAAGCTACAATTTCATATAGCTGCTGAAATTGTGCTTCGCTTAGATGTAGCACAAGAGACCCGCCGGCTGACTGATGCAGAATACAACCTCAGGAAACTGCTAAAGCTTCACCTTCTGCGCCTCGCGACGGTTGAGCGTGCCCGCAGGCGCCAAGCTTCTCGCCTCACCTGGCTCCGAGTAGGAGATGCGGGAACAAAATTCTTCCATGCAAAAATGAGATCGCGTAGGCGAAAGAACTACATCCACAGCCTCCAGGTGGGCGATGCGATCGCCACGGCGCACGAGGAAAAAGAAGCGGCCATCTATCAGCATTTCAACGACAGTTTAGGTTCCAAAGCTGTTCGACCGCTCGGCATCAACTGGCGACTCTTGGACATGCCCTCGGTTCAAGGAGGCGGCCTCGACAACCCTTTCTCTGAAGATGAAATCTGGGAGGCGATCAAGGCTTCCCCGTCAGAGAAGGCCCCGGGCCCTGACGGCTTCACTGGGACTTTCTTCAGAAGCTGCTGGCCGCTGATCAAGACCGATGTCCTACAAGCTTTCAACAAGTTCTGCCACATGGCAGGAGGCGACTTCAGCAATCTAAACACTGCCATGGTGGTTCTCCTCCCCAAAAAAGATGGCGCAACAAAGGTCCAAGACTTCAGGCCAATCAGCCTGATACACTCATTTGCAAAACTTATAGCCAAGGTGCTCTCCATGCGGCTAACTACGGTGATCCAAAGCATCATCTCGCCTGCGCAATCGGCCTTCTTGCGCTCCAAGTGTACGCAGGACAGTTTCCTGTATGTACAAAATGCCGTCAGATCTCTCCATCGAAAAAAACACCTGCACTGCTGTTTAAGTTAGACATCGCCTGAGCTTTCGACAACGTCTCTTGGGAATACCTACTGGAGCTCCTCCAAGTTCTTGGCTTTCCGGCACGCTGGCGGGATTGGATAGCGCTGCTTGTCAGCATGGCATCGTCATCTTTTCTGCTTAATGGGACTGTAGGACAGCAGATTCGCCACCGTAAGGGCCTGCGACAGGGAGACCCGCTCTCGCCCCTCCTCTTCATCATCGCCATCGACCCCCTTCACCGGCTGCTATAGAAAGCGACAGAATTAGACATGCTTGCCACCCTGCCTGGCAGAGACATCTCTCTTCGAGTTAGCCTTTATGCTGATGACGCGGTAATCTTTGCTAACCCTGATAGAGCGGAGGTTGACGCCCTGCTTGACATCCTCCGCGACTTCGGACACGCAACGGGGCTGCAGGTGAACCCCTTAAAATCAATTGTCTCCGTTATCCGCTGCGAGGAGATCAACCTGCAGGAGGTTCTACTCAATTTTGGTGGGGAGACAGTGGGTTTTCCCCTAAAATATCTGGGCCTCCCGCTAACCCTCTCCAGATTGCGCGCCGTCCACATCCAGTTCATACTGGACCGGATCAGGGCAAGACTTGCGGGATGGAAGGGCAAACTCATGACTATCGCTGGCAGACGGGTTTTGGTCCGCAGTGCACTAACCGCGCTGCCGACCTTTACCTTATATGTGCTCCGAGCGCCGAAGAAGTTTCTAGCTGAAGTAGACAAGGTTAGACGGTGATTTCTATGTGCACAAGAAGAGGAACTCAATGGAGGAAAGTGCAAAGTCAGCTGGCCTGTGGTCTGCTCCCCAATTGAAAATGGAGGCCTGGGAATATTGGACATGAACCGCTTCAGTAGAGCACTCCGGCTACGCTGGCTCTGGTTGTCCTGGACAAGTCTGGACAGGCCATGGAATGGCATGCAACTGCCATGCGACGACGACGACAGGGCCTTGTTCAGCGCCTCCACCTTGGTCACGCTGGGCAATGGCGCAACGGCCTCCTTTTGGCACTGCTCGTGGACCGGCTCGGGAAACCTGAAGACAGCTTTCCCCACGCTTTTTAGGCACTCTCGAAGAAAGAACAGATCAGTCAGAGAAGCACTGGCAAACAATACTTGGATAAAAGATCTCACAATACGTGCAGATTTCTCTTTTTAGGCACGCTTTTTAAAAAGTCGCATTTTGTATATATATATTGGACAAAAAAATCTGAAATTTTTATCCCACATCCTAGTTACAAATCTATGCTGGGCTGCGAAGTTTGAAGTCCAAGACATGTTTTATGTGAGAGAAACGAAAAAGAGAAATCTGCACGTACTAAGTTAGTTTTGTAGCACAAATCTCAAAACAACATTTGGAGAGCTAGGATAGTGAGGCCCGGGTGCATGAGCTCGAAAAATCCACGTGCGACACACGAGGCATCAGGAATGTACACAGCCAGCTCTGCATACAAGGCCCAGGGCTTCATGAAATCAGATTTCAAGAAGCTAATTTGGAGCACTTGGGCACCTGCTAGGCTGAAAATTTTCACATGGTTGCTTCTCAAGAACAGATTATGGTGCAATGATCGGCTGCAAAGAAGGGGATGGCCGAACGGATACTTCTGCCAGTTATGCCTCCGAAATCTGGAATCCTCTGTACATTTGTTTTGGCAGTGCCCGATATCACTAGCAGTGTGGACTAACGCTGCGGCAGGCAACGGCTGTAGCTCGCTCCACCCAAGCAAGTGGCAAAGCAAGACCAAGCCGGCAGCCATCATAGCTGAAATGATAAGTGCTGCAAGACCTGAGCACAAAAAGGCCATCAAAACCATGATCATCCTGATTCTATCCGAGCTTTGGAGGAAGAGAAATGAGTGTACTTTCAGAAACAAGGTAGTGGCACTGACAAACATCAACACATCCATCAAAAGAACTCTTGAGCTTTGGCGCCAAGCAGGAGCAGCATTTCTGGAGCACCCTTTTGGGGACCCTCCGTGAGAATATAACTTAGCAAGGATGCTGTATTTCTTTTAGTCTTCTTTTTAATTCCTTGATCCCCTGATAAAAAACCATCCTTTGTATTCCCACTTGCTATCTGCTATAAATCAATCCAAGCCAGCCAGCAGCTGGATCTTTAAAAAAAAACACCCTGAACTTAACAAAAAGGCGGAAACGCGAAAGCCGAAGACGCCAAGCTTCCTGACGCTCCTATTTTGGATTCTTGATGTTTCATGACCACGGTAGATGTTTTCCTATCTTCGCCCGATTTCCATGGATTCAATCGAAGGAAAGAACCAAAACTGACAGCAGCTAATGTAAAAAATGTATGGCTAATAGCACTTCATGAAACATGCGAGCGAGCTCCGGAAAGGATGAACTTGGCATGATGTCATCATATTATATGACCCTCATAGGTTGTGGTAAAAATTTGAGACTTGTGGGAAAACCTTAGGCACTTCGTGTACAAACTGAACACTCTCCTGCGAAGTATCATGCTTTCAAACAGAAAATTGTCACCTTACACATAGAACTCAACTTTTTTACATCATTTCCCCTATAACTTTTCGTATGTTCAATACACATCATTTAAAAGTGTCACGCTCAAGTTTTGCCAATATTCTGGGTTTAAAAAATATGGTTTTTTCAATCACTTTCCTTACTATATCTGTGGCGAGCACCGGTCTATGCCTGTCACTGCTAACTTTTGAAAAATTTAAAAATATTATGCATGGGTCAACGAAATATTGTTGTGGCGGGCATAAGATGCCCGCCGCTCATACGTTACAACCCAATGGCGGGTTGTTATTTGTTGCCCGCCACTGCTGCATTTATCCCACAGCTAATTGTGTAAAAACTTAAGCTTAGTGGGTGTCTATTTTTGCCCGCCAATGATGTCCTTATAGTAGTGGCCGACAACATGTTTTCACCCATCACTGGTACTTTGTCATTATTGAAAAACATACCCTGTTAATTTTTGTGTAAATAATATGATAATTTGCACTGAACAAAGTTGATAACACATGTTGTAAGGGCATTCTCTTACCTTAGTGTTTGGTGATGATGACACCTCACTATGTTATCTAACCGTGTGTCAAGTTATTCAGGTATTATGTGTGAGACACAAGATGGTTAGATATTCCCTTCAAACGGAAAAGATCGAAGACGGTGTTCTCTATGTGTTTATTCTCTTTGGTCGCAGGGATCCCGTACTATTAAGAGAGAATCCACATTGGAAGTTCTTGGGGTGAATCAATTCTCTCTCACATCCTTAGCACCCACCTCATTCCTTCCCATCAAAGAGAGAGGCCCTGCTTTCCTTCCATGCTGGCCGGTTGTACCGCTGTCCCTACCGGTTGCACCGCTCGCTCTAGACATCCGGTCTAACCACCACTCCAGGGGTGATACCCTGGGGGTGCTGCCACTGAGTGGTCCCCAACGGTTGTACCGCCCACAGCTGGGTGATCCAGGGTGGCAGCCCTGGGCGGTTGAACCGGCCCAGCACCGGGCTTCAACCGGACACGGTTCTGTTGAGCTCCGGTTGTTGGGCGAACGTGGACCAGTTGTACCGCTATATTAATATAGCCCGGTACTACCGGTGTCCTAAGCGGTTGTACCGCTAGGGACTTTGCCGTGTCCAGCGCTCGAGTCGAGCTGTTGCACCGTGGTGGAACCACCAGCCATGTTTCTGTTGTGGTGCGGTGGTTGGGCGGTTGTACCGGTCATACCGGTTGTACCGCCCGTATCACCGGTTGTACCGCTGTCATGTGAAATGGCTGTAACGGTTGGAAAGTGGGGGGCTATATAAAGGGGTGGTTCTTCCACCTCCATCTTATTTCTCACCTCTCTCTCTCTCCACCATTGATGCCCTTTAAGCTTTCTTGCGCGATCTCTCTCTCTCTAGCCACCCAAACTTGTTGTCTTGCTAGGGATGGAAGGAGGAGATCTAGATCTACACTTCCACCAAAGGAAAATTGATTCTCCCATACTTTCTTGTGTGGATTTTGTTACTCTTGGGTGTTTGAGCACCCTAGACGGAAGAGGTCACCTCGAAGCCATATTCCATTGTGGTGAAGCTTCGTGGTTTCGTTGGGAGCCTCCAATTAAGTTGTGGAGAGAGTCCCAACCTTGTTTGTAAAGGTTCGGTTGCCGCCTTCAAGGGTACCACTAGTGGAATCATGGCATCTTGCATTGTGTGAGGGCGTGAGGAGAATACGGTGGCCCTAGTGGCTTCTTGGGGAGCATTGTGCCTCCACACCGCTCTAACGGAGACGTACTTCCCTTCACCGGGAAGGAACTCCGGTAACACATCCTCGTCTCCATTGGTTCCACTTGTGGTTAATTCTTACCTTTACTTTATGCAAGCTATTTGTATTGTTTATCTCCTTGCTTGTATGGTTATTGTTGTTAGCATCATATAGGTTGCTCACCTAGTTGCATATCTAGACAACCTATTTGTTGCTAAGCCTAATTTGTTAAAGAAAGGTTAAAAAGTGGTAGTTGCCTATTCACCCCCCCTCTAGTCAACCATATCGATCCTTTCAATTGGTATCAGAGCTACGTCTCTTTATTGAGGGTTTCACTACCCGAAGAGTATGGTTAACGACGGGGATAGGGTTGTTGATCTTCCCGAGGCCGCGGGTGTTGACACGGTCTCACGTGAGGATTTGAATGAAGCTTTGTCCTCACTTAAATCCTCCTTGACGACCGAGGTCAAATCCATTTTTAAAGAATTCCTTGATACTCTTAAACTTTCCATCGATGCGGTGCAAGTGGCTAATCCCACTAACTCGACATCGGATGTCAACTCCGGCAAGGAGGGTGTTGGAAATATGCCCTAGAGGCAATAATAAAAGTAGTTATTATTATATTTCCTTGTTCATGATAATCGTTTATTATCCATGCTATAATTGTATTAATTGGAAACACTGATACATGTGTAGATACATAGACAACACTGTGTCCCTAGTATGCCTCTAGTAGACTAGCTTGTTGATCAAAGATGGTCAAGGTTTCCTAGCCATAGACATGAGATGTCATTTGATAACGGGATCACATCATTAGGAGAATGATGTGATGGACAAGACCCAAACTATGAACGTAGCATATGATCGTGTCAGTTTATTGCTATTGTTTTCTGCATGTCAAGTATCTGTTCCTATGACCATGAGATCATGCAACTCACTGACACCGGAGGAATACCTTGTGTGTATCAAACGTCACAACGTAACTGAGTGACTATAAAGATGCTCTACAGATATCTCCGAAGGTGTCTGTTGAGTTGGCATGGATCGAGACTGGGATTTGTTACTCCATGTGACGGAGAGGTATCTCAGGGCCCACTCGGTAATACAACATCACAACAAGCCTTGCAAGCAATGTGACTAAAGTGTTAGCCACGGGATCTTGTATTACGGAACGAGTAAAGAGACTTGCCGGTAACGAGATTGAACTAGGTATAGAGATACCGACGATCGAATCTCGGGCAAGTAACATACCGAAGAACAAAGGGAACAGCATACGGGATTAACTGAATCCTTGATATAGAGGTTCAACCAATAAAGATCTTCGTAGAATATGTAGGAACCAATATGGGCATCCAGGTCCCGCTATTGGTTATTGACTGTAGAGGTGTCTCGGTCATGTCTACATAGTTCTCGAACCCGCAGGGTCTGCACACTTAAGGTTCGGTAACGTTTCGGTAGTATAGAGTTATGTATGGTGGTGACCGAAGGTTGTTCGGAGTCCCGGATGAGATCCCGGACGTCACGAGGAGCTCCGGAATGGTCCGGAGGTAAAGATTGATATATAGGAAGTTGGTGTTTGAACACCGGAAAAATTTCGGGCATTTCCGGCAGTGTACCGGGAGTGACGAATGGGTTCCGGGGGTCCACCATGTGGGCCCACCACACCCCAAGTGGGTCACATGAACCTGAGGGTGGCGCACCAGCCCCTGGTGGGCTGGGAGGCCGGCCCAAGAAGGCCTATGCGGCTGGGCCTGAGGGAAAGGAAAGTCCTAGTGGGGAAGGGAAGGAATCCTACTAGGAGTAGGATTGGAGGTGGACTCCTCCACATCCTCCTCCTTGCAGCCGACTCCTAGGAGGAGATTTCGGCCGGCCAGCCCCTCCCCTCCCTCCTATATATACTAGAGGGAGAGAGGGCAAAAGGACTTCAACCCAAAAGGCCATAGTGCAGCCCTCTCTCCCGATAGATCAAGTCCTCTAGTTTTTAGCAGTGCTTAGGCGAAGCCCTGCTGGAATAGTTCCACTACCACCGCCGCCGCGCTGTCGCGCTGCCGAAGAACTCATCTACCTCTCCGCTCCCTCTTTCTGGATCAAGAAGGCGGAGATCGTCATCGAGCTATACGTGGGCTGAACGCGGAGGTGCCGTCCGTTCGGTACTAGATCGTGATTGGATCGCGGGACGCTCGGCGATTTGGATCGCGAAGACGTTCGACTACATCAACCGCGTTTCTAAACGCTTCCCGCTTAGTGATCTACAAGGGTATGTAGATCCACTCTCCCTCTCGTAGATGTTCTTCACCATGGATAGATCTTGCATGTGTGTAGGAAATTTTTTTGTTTCCCATGCAACGTTCCCCAACAGTGGCATCATGAGCTAGGTCTATGTGTAGATGAGATCACGAGTGTCGGAAACGACACCTATGGGATCACGAGGATCCCTTTACGATTCGGCGGGGAAGAAGGGTTGCATAGAGAGCAGATCGAGCGATCAACACAAAGGGATTTTACCCAGGTTTGGGCCGCAAAGATGCGTAAAACCCTACTCCTGCTTAGTTGTATTTAGTATGTTCTTAGGCCAGTTCTTGGAGCGCTACAGTAGTTGCTACACATGCCAAAACGGGCCCAAAAGATCCCCCCTGTAGCCGCACCTTGGGCCTCCTTTTATACCTTCGAAGGGGTCGCCAACAGTGGTGCGCAGGGGTACCTGAGGTGTAAAGCAACTACAGTGCTTATCATACCTAATACTGACGGCTTAGGACAAGGGCATTTAATGCTCCTGTTGAGGTGTCCCTGCCTTTCTTGGGGATGGAAAAAGGAGCCATCCCATCGCACCGCTTAAGCCCTCACGCCGTCAGCGTCTGACATGCACCCAGGAGAACAAAAGCTAAAAGACAAGCTGGTAGTTGCCCTGGGGCGGTGCGCTTGAACAGTGAGAGGGGCTTGCCGGGTGCGAGCCTTGTCGGGGCCGTTGGGCCAGCCCGGCAAGATCTTGCCGGGGCTCCAGCCTTTGGCCTTCCGTCTTCTTATCTTCTTGATGTTGTAGTACTTGATTCCTAGACTTTGCTAAGTCTTGTCAGCCACAAAGGGTTGCCCGCGCACAAGTCTGGGTAATAGACACCCTGGTTATTTGTACACTGACAGGAGCCCCCGGGCCTAGGCCATACATGCGCGCGCGGCGCTGTTGGGCTAGGCCCAAAACAGTGCGCGGGTACACGTGGCCATAGCAATGATGGCGGCTGATAGCTTTCTCCCACGACGCATAATAACTACAGGTCTTGGGAGTATCGAAGCGAGACGGTCCGCCTTCCTCCTCGGGAGGAGGAGCGATGGGCAGGGCGGTGTCCGCTCGCCTCCACATTGACGCCTTGGACGCCGTGCCTTGAGTGACGCGTGTTGCTCAGGATTGCGAAGGGTCGGCCCCTCTCCTTCTTCAGTACTCAGTCTTATAAAAGGGAGACGAGGGAAGAAGAAAAAGGCCATCCATCTGCAAGCCTCTGAGCTCCTGCTGCTTGATTCCTTCTCCCTCTATCTTTCGCCACCTCCTTGCCGCGCCGCCCCATGATGGCGAGAGGACGCGGCCGCGCCCGGGGTTCCCTTAGCGCTCCGCGGAGCAGCCCTCGAACCCCGGCGCGAGTGGTGGTGACGATGGCGGGTCGGCATCCCGTGGCCGTGCGAGGACGGCTCCGGCAGGGGGTGGTAGCCGCAGCAGCACACCCCTTCCGCAGCCCCACGCGGGAGAGGAGGCGCGAGAGTTCGTCGTGATTCTTCCACGCCGGCTCCGGAGCTGGCTGCGCCTCCCCGACCCTTTCGCAAGGGCCATGGAGAGCAACCGGCCCCGTGGCTTCTGGCTTCGTGCGGACGGCTGCAGCAATGGCCCTTGGTGGGTGGCGGTCGACCTCACCCCTGGAAGCGCCATGTTCCTGACGCGGGGATGGAAATCGTTCGCCCGCTCCCGCGGCCTCACCCCCGGGCACCTCCTCCACTTCAAGCTCATCGACCCCGACACCTTCTCCGTGAGGTTCTTCGGGGCGACCGGCATTCGCCTGGAGTGCTGCGCCGAGAGCTCAAGCGACAGCGACTTCGACTCCTCTAGCGACAACGACGACGAGGATGACGCCTTCGCATGAAGAACGAGGACTCCGACTAGGCACGCTAGGCGCCGTAGTTAGGTCCCAATGTTCCATCCGCGAAACCTCGTTTCCGGATCGATCGCCGTGTCGCAATAGTAGAGCTCTTTTGATGTATTAAATTGTACCCAATGTAGTCCTTGATCGCTCAAGAAGAAATGCACTGGGTATCTACCTTTAAAAAATCTTGGATCTTGCATGTATCTTGTTTCTTACTGTCTCCCCGACAAGTGTCTTGCCGGTGGAGCTCTCAGGCACATCCTCGACGGGAGCGCAGCACTCCGAAGAGGCGCGCTTGCCGGAGGTCTTACCAGATTTAAGCTTGTCGATGATGTGGACGAACAGAGTGGGATGTCGACAAGAGCCGCGGGCTTAAAAAAACACTGCGTCGTATGATGAAGAGCCAGCCCCCGAGGCTTTCCCATAAAGGGTGCCGCGGGCGCGATGCTCGATTCGCACACTCATCCTTGTCATTGTTATCATCCGTCGTAGACGTCCCACCGCTATTTTGTTGATCTTCAACTTGGGGTTCTCCGTTATTTCGTTGATCTTGCGCTTGCTGTATATGTATCTTCAACTGCCCGAGCGCCCCGGCAAGTCTTGCCATGAGCACCCCGACAGGCCTTGCCGCGAGCACTCCGACAAATCTTGTCGCAAGTATAGCCCCGACGGGCCCGTTCACGAGTGACCCGCACAAGTGTACCGACACGGGAGCCCCCGGGCCTGGGCCACATGGGAGCGCGCGGTGTCGTTGGGCCAGGCCCAAACAGTGCGTGGGCACGCGTGGCAGGAGTTACCGTCTGTAATCATTCCTTTACTGCGCCACCCACGACGACCATTAAATGTGGGACGTGGGGGACGTGCGCGACGCGACCATTGCAGCAGTACGCTCGCTAGGTATTCCATCATTATTTTAGTAAAGAGGCAGCCCCGCGCCTTCCCCATAAAAAGGAATCCGCAGGGCCGCGGCTCATTTACCTCTTGCCTCTTCCGATCTAGGAACCGCCGCCGTCTTCCTCCAAACCAAAGTTTCCTTCCACCGCTCTCGCCGCCCCCCCACACTTTCGCCGTCCTCATCTTCCAGCCTCCACAGCCACCATGCCGCCCAAGGCAGGCAAGGGCAAGGGCAAGAAAGCGGCGGAGAACAAGATGGTGGAGATGCGGAAAGAGCACATCGTCTTCGCGCCGTCGCTCGATGCGAAAGCCTTGAAGGAACAGTACCAGTTCATATGGGCGTCGTTGATGGCGGCGCATCCCGCCACCCGCGTGAGTCCAGGTTCTGCTAAGGCTCATCCAAAGAAATACCATTTTTTTGCCGATTACTTCTACTGCGGTCTCTGCCCCCCTTTCTCCGACTTCTTCAAAGATATCATGCACACCTATGGCTTCCAGCTCTTAGATTTCACGCCGAATGCCGTGACGTGCATGTCTGTTTTCGCTCATCTTTGCGAAAACTTTGTCGGAGTAAATCCTAGCACTGCCGTCTTCCGCCATTATTTCATTCCTCGAATCGAGAGCAGCGAGGCCCTTTCTGGTTCCGTCGCCTGGATCCCACGGACAGGAACCAAGGAGGTCTACCCAGAGGGGGCCTACTGCTGGAAGTGGGAGGAATGGCGGGGCAGATGGTGCTGGGTCCGGGAGACAGAAGAAGAAGAAATCCAATCTTTCTGCTTGCCGCGGCAGATGAGGATAGCCCGCAACAACGATTGGAGCGCTCTTGATCCCGAAGATGCAAAGCTCACAATTGCGACGACAAGAATCCTCCGCCTCAAGGCTGCCGGGCTGTCTGTAGATATGATAGGCTCCGACTTCCTTCGTCGGCGGATTGCCCCTTTGCAAAATAAGGGGAGGCCAGCTTGGGAGTTCAAGAATGCGGCCGATATCATGCGGTTGCGCCCTGGGTTGGACTACAACATGACACTTATGCAGCACGCATCCGTCTGTCAAAAGTTGTTCAGGAGCGCAGTAGTGCGCGGTCTTCCGGCAGGCATAGTCCCCTTATAAAACAATTCTTGCTTGAACTCAATCCTCGCAATGATGCCGGCGCTGGATGCTCACAGCGTTGACGGGTCCTGGATTATGCCTCCCGATGACTAGGTCTGACGATTCTTTGATAATCTGTCGGAGAAGCCTATCCTCGACGAAGAAGATTTTATCCGCGACACCACTGAAAGAGAGCTGGAGTATATCGCCAGCAGAGTACAGGAAGCGGGCCTTTCCGCGGAGGCTAGCGGCGCTGGCTTCGCGGAAGAGGAATCCAGCGAAGAGGAGATGCTGCCGGATGAATACCTTGCCGGGCAGGATGAGACTGCTGAAGAACAGGGCGGTACATCTGCCGGGGGTCAGCCTGCTGAAGACACAGCCGAGGAGGAACCACTCGAGGAGGCCCCGTCTCTCAGGCCAAGGAGCAGACGCGTCCTTCGTGGCGCCGCCTCTGGGGCCCCGGCCCAGCAGACCTCCTCAAGTAGTGCAGCCCCCGGCAAGGGGGCGGCCGGCAAGGTGACACAGCGGCAAGAAGCTCATCAGCAACCCGCACCTGCCGCAGCCAAGCGGCCAAGGAGCCCCCCTTCACCTCCTCCCCCGGCCAAAATGGTGGAAGTCGCCTTCGACCTCTCCGCCCTTAGCTCGGGAGACGAAGAAGAGTAAGAAACTTGTCGCACCCTTTATCTTCTAAATTTCTGATTTCGCTCCAACTCATCGTTTGCTTTGACCTGTTTCCGCAGAGATGCAGAAACCTTGGCGAAGAGGAAAGCAAAGAGGGCAAGGACCTCAACGGACGAGGAGCCGCCGGCAAGCACCTCAGGTGCACGAGAAACGGCCACCATCAGCCCGAGACCCAGTCCACGACGCAGTCCTCGACTCAGCCCCCGGCGCAGCCCCCAGTGTGAGTCCATTACTCACTTTCCGCTGGCAAGTGCCGGGGTGTGCATTTATGCTGCTGACATCATCGGACGTGCAGGAGAAGAGCAACGACAAGGAGAATCGTCAGAGTTCATCCCTGACATGCCACCTCCATCAACCACGCCGCCCAGAGATGCGTCTCCGGCTAGGACCTCCTCCAGCGCACTTTATCGCGACGAGGGGGAGCCGGCAAGCGAAGGCTCCGGCAGCCATACGCCGGCAACTGATGTTGGTAGGAGGGGAGAACCCACTCCCCGGCAGGCTGACACAGGTAAACCATCCGCTTCGGAGCATTTGTTGCTTTATCTTCCTTTTTTGTCTTCTTGAACTTCCTCCTTATCCCCATTTTGTTTTACTCCTTTGGCTTTCAGACATCCCCTCGGCGGAACACATGGATGTTGATGCTGTCATCGAGAACACCGCCCGGGACGCTGCCGCCGAGGCATACAGGCTTGCCGCTGAGGAGGCCGCCGAAAGCGTTGCCGCCGAGGCCGCCGAAGCCACCAAGACCGCTGCCGCTGAGGCCGCCAGGAGCGCACAAGGAAAGGCCACCGAAGAGTCTGCTGAGAGAGCCGACAAGGAGTCCGGCGGCCGCACTGACGACATTCCTGCCGCAGGAGTGCATAGTGCTGACCCAGCCCCGGAGCCCCCGGCTGCCGATGAGGCGGCTGCCAATGAGCAACCACCAACATCTGAAGTTCCCTCTTCTAGCAAATACCTCAAGGTCGGCGACAACCTGTTCGTTAGCCTTCCAGGGGCAGCCAGCATCAGGGCGCCAATCGAAGGAGAGACTTTTGAGGAAGTCGTCACTGCTGCCGGGCTTGAGATTGTGGATGAACCTAGCGCCGGCAGCAGCAGATCTGAGGAAGAGAAACTCCTCCTGGCAATAAACAGCAACTATCAGAAGGTCCCGGCCTTCCATCGCGCCCGCAAGGAGAAGTTAGACTCCCGGGCCGCCATTGCTGAAGCAACCAAGGTGAACTTTCAAGAGCGCGTCAAGGAGACCCAAGCGTGGTACGCTGAGGCCGTCCAGGAGCTGAAGGCAGGCCAAGTTCAGCTGAGCCAGAACTGGGAAGAGCTCCTCCTGAAGCAATCTGACATCGAGAAGGCACAGGAGGAGGCCAAGCAACGGGTTGCTGCAGAGGAAGCACGTCTGAGAGAGCTTCGCGTCGGGCTCGAATCGCATGAAGATGACCTTGCTGCACGCGAGAAGGCACTCGCCGACAAGCTCCGTGCCAAGGACAAGGAGGTTGAAAATCTTGTCGCGCAGCGGACCCAGGAGCTGGAGCAAAGGCACGTGGAGGCGCTGAAAACTCTAGCTGTGGACCACGCCGGCAAGCTGAAGGAGGCCATCGATGCTGCCAAAGCTACAGAGGCCGCCAGGAACGAGCTTGCCGAGAAGGCGAAGAAGCTGGAGATGGAGCTTGAGGAGCACGGCAAGAAGGTCTCAACGCTCGAGACCAAAAGAGACAAAACTCTTCGCAGTCTGGCGAAGGTACAGGTCGCCGTCTCTAACAAGTCCAAGGAGCTCTCCACAGCCAACAAGTCCATTGCTGATCTGAAGCTGAAGCTGACCAAGCTGATGGAGTCCCTTGAATCCGCGGAAGCTCGCGAGAACGTCCTAACCAAAGACCTCCAGAACGAACAGGAGCTGTTCAAGAGCGCCGCCCTCGAGCACAATGACTATGTGCGAGGCATGGAGATCTGGACCGAGAAGCTTGTCGTCGTCGCGAGGAAGCTTGCCGCGCAACTGTCCACCATGGGCTTGGAAGATTACAGGGAGCCTCTTGGTGACAGGATGTCTCAGAGCGCCAAGCTGACCGCGTTCTTCGACTACGTGCTTGAAGCTCTGGAGCAACTCCACTCTAACCGAGCAGCTCATCTGGCCAGCGAGTCGCGCAAGCTCTGCCAAGCTGTCCTCCGCAAAGTGCTCACCAAGGTGGCCTATAGGAATCCCGGCATCAACCTCGCCAACGTCTTCGACCGCCTGCCGAAGGATGCAGATCTCAAGGCGGCAGAAGAGCTTGTCGCGCCCATCGTCGACAGGGTCAGCCAAGTGAAGAGAGTCGAAGGTGATCGCCGGGATTAACTGCTTTGTTCCTTGCCGCCGCCATTTCATGCCAAAGACAACATTGCCTTATGTTAGAATCGTGGCAGCTTTTATTGTAATATAACTTGCTCTGTTCCGGACAAATGCTATGTTATTCCCCTTTGCTTAATTTCTTTATGTATGTATTCGCCCTACGCTTAACCGGAAACATGCCGGCGCGCATACCCTTGCCGCGAGCGCTAGGTGCGGGACTTTAGCAGCCTGCTGGCGGGGCTGCTGCCGGCAAGAGACCTTGATGCTCTTAGTGCAGCCACCTAAACTGTTGAGCGGACTCGAAACAGGATAAGGGCGCAACCAATTTACAGCAAGGTTCCTTCGCGTGCAGGTTTTCCATACATAAGTTGAAACTGTTTAAGGGGAACAACAAAACAAAAATCCGTTTAAAATCTCTACAATTCTGCAACTTAGCTTTTCGTTGAAGCACTCTTTCCGACAAGATGATTTCCTTGAACATCGCCTATTGGTATCCATACCACCATTCCCCCCCCGGCAAAGCTGCACGCGAGGTAACCTTCTATTCCGGAATACCATCTTCGGTCTCCAGGCGGACTGCGCGAGGCCTGGTGACTCGTACTACCCGATAAGGGCCTTCCCACTTCGGCGTCAACTTGTTGGAATTCTTGGCCGACTGAACGCGCCGAAGAACAAGGTCGCCTTCCTCAAGACTCCGGGCATGAACCTTGCGGCTATGATAGCGGCGCAAAGCTTGCTGGTAGCGTGCAGCTCGCGCAGCAGCCTGGAGACGATCTTCCTCAAGGAGCAGCGCGTCATCTTGCCGCAGCTGTTCTTGCTCGAGCTCATCATAGGCGAGCACTCGAGGTGACCCGTATATGAGTTCCGTGGGGAGAACTGCTTCTGCCCCATATACTAGGGAGAAGGGTGTCTGGCCGGCAACTCATCAATCCAGCGCCTTCCGCACTTGCGCAGCTTGTCAAAAGTTCTTGTCCTGAGACCACGCAGCACCTCAGCATTCGCCCTTTCCACCTGGCCGTTACTCCTTGGGTGAGCAACAGAAGCAAAACAAATTTTGCCGCCAAGGTCTTGGACATATTGCATAAAGGTGTGGCTCGTGAACTGTGTGCCGTTGTCGGTGATGATCCTGTTAGGTACTCCAAAACGGCAAACTATTCCTTTGAAGAACTTGACGGCCGACTGTGCTGTCACCTTCCTCACTGGTTCCACTTCTAGCCACTTTGTGAACTTGTCGATGGCGACGTACAAGTACTCAAAGCCCCCGACAGCACGGGGGAAGGGGCCCAAGATGTCGAGCCCCCAGGCCGAAAATGGCCAGGATAAAGGGATCGTCTGAAGGGCTTGAGCTGGTTGATGTAGCTTCTTTGAATGAAACTGGCATGCTTCGCACTTGGTTACTAGCACAGCTGCATCCTGGAGGGCAGTGGGCCAAAAGAAACCTTGCCGGAACGTCTTACCAGCAAGTGCTCTTGATCCTATGTGGGAGCCACATATGCCTCCATGTATCTCTGCCAACAGCTCTAGTCCATCCTCCCGAGAAATACACTTCAATTTCACACCGTTTGGTCTTTTTCTATACAGGACATCGTCCACAAACTGGTACATTTTAGACCGACGGGCTACTTTCTCTGCTTCATCCTGCTCATCGGGGAGTTCTCCTGTCTGAAGGAAATGGATGATGTGCTGCGCCCATGCTGGAGCCTGAGGCTCGACGACAAGGACTAAAGGCAAATCTTCTGCCGCGGGAACAGTTGTCTCGACAACGAGGGCCTGAGACCCTGCTGGATCTTGCTGTTCCCCGACAAGATCGGCGGGAACGTTTGTCTCAACGGCAAGAGCCTCAGCCCCTGCTGGAGACTGTTGTTCACCGGCAAGCTCGACGTTGTTCCTGGCAACTTCCTTGCCGGTGGCTTTTGGGAACTCTGCCGGGAAGTACTTGCCGGAACTCAACTTTCTTCTTTTCTCTTGCCCTATTGATGGTGTCACGGATGGCTGAGTGAGTCGGAGCACAAAGGTACCTGGTTCCACAGGCAGCTTAAGGGCAGCGCGCTTCGACAGGTCATCAGCAATGCTATTCTCCGCACGAGGGACGTGCTCCATTTGCAGACCGTCAAAACGCTCTTCCAACTTTCTCACTTCATCTACATAAGCTTCCATCAACGGGCTCTGATAATCTTTGTTGACTTGTTTGACGACAAGCTGAGAATCACCTCTGACAATAAGCTTCTGGATTCCAAGGTCCGCTGCGATCCTGAGTCCGGCAAGCAAACCTTCATATTCGGCAGTATTGTTCGTCGATCTCTCCTGGGGAAAATGCATCTGAATCACGTATTTGAGGTGCTCTCCGGTGGGTGCGACAAGCAGCACGCCAGCACCGGCGCCTTGCAGCGAAAAGGCCCCATCAAAATACATGATCCATTCTTGCTTCGTTTCCTTGCCGGGGAGAGTTGACTCTGGAATTTCCTCATCTGGCGTTGGGGTCCATTCCGCAATGAACTCCGCCAAGGCTCTGCTCTGGATGGTCGAAGTGCTTTCAAACTCGAGACCAAAACTCGATAGTTCCAAAGCCCACTCCACAATCCTGCCGGTAGCTTCTGGGTTCCGCAAAATCCGCTGCAACGGGAAGCGAGTGATGACGGTGATCTCATGTGTCTGAAAGTAATGGCGCAGCTTCCTCGAGGCCATGAGCAGGCCGAAGAGCAATTTCTGCACACCAGAATATCTCGACCTAGCCCCCTGTAGAAGGGAACTGACAAAATAGACTGGGCGCTGCACCATCTTCTTCCTCCGTACTACTTGGCTTGACTGCGCAGACTCAACCTTGTCGGCGCCAGACTCTGCCGGGGGAGGCCTTGACTCATCGCTTGGCGGTCCTGCCGTTGGCACTGCTTCTTCATCAACTTCTCTCTCCGCCACCAACGCAGCGCTCACCACTTGATTCGTTGCCGCTAGGTATAGGAGCAACGGCTCTTGTGGCTTTGGCGCGACTAGTACTGGCGAAGAGGAGAGGTACTTCTTCAAATCCTGCAGCGCTGCCTTCGCTTCCGGAGTCCATTTCATTGGACCTGCCTTCTTTAAAATTTTGAAAAAGGGCAGGGCGCGCTCAGCAGATTTTGAAATGAACCTACTCAGAGCAGCAACGCAGCCGGCAATACGGCGCACATCCTTGACACGTCTTGGCACTTCGATTTGCTCGATTGCTTTGATCTTGTCGGGATTTGCTTCAATTCCTCGCTGAGATACAAAGAACCCGAGGAGCTTGCCGGATGGGACACCGAACACGCACTTCTCAGGGTTGAGCTTCAAGTTGATCTTGCGCAAATTTGCAAAGGTTTCTTCTAAATCTGATATGAGTGTTGCCTTGTCTTTGGTTTTGACCACTATGTCATCCATATAAGCCTCCATATTTCTATGTAACTGGGGCTCAAAACCAATCTGGACTGCTCTGGCAAATGTAGAACCAGCACTTTTCAACCCGAAAGGCATACGCAAAAAGCAGTACGTACCACATGGGGTGATAAATGCGGTCTTTCCTTCGTCTTCCTTGGACATAAATATCTGATGATAACCTGAGTAGGCGTCAAGGAACGATAGCAAGTCACAGCCGGCAGTGGAGTCCACAATCTGGTCGATGCGCGGCAAAGGGAAGGGGTCCTTTGGACAGGCTTTATTGATATCTGTATAGTCAATACATAGCCTTCACTTCCCATTCGCCTTGCGCACTACAACTGGATTTGCCAACCATGTTGGATGAAGTACTCCTCTAACCAAGCCTGCTACTTCTAACTTCTTGATTTCTTCGGCAATAAACTGTTGCCGTTCCAAAGCTTGCTTTCTGACCTTCTGCTTGACGGGCCGCGCGTGTGGACAGACGGCAAGGTGGTGCTCAATTACCTCCCTGGGAACACCGGGGATGTCAAATGGTTGCCATGCAAACACATCGACATTCGCCCGTAGGAAGGCAACGAGCGCGCTTTCCTATTTGCTGTCAAGGGTGGAACTTATAACGAAAGTTCCCCCCGTGCCATCTTCCTTGGCGGGCACCTTCTTGGTTGCTGGTGGAGCAGCCTTGGACTTCTTGCTCTTGCCGGTGGAGCTCTCAGGCACATCCTCAACGGGAGCGCAGCACTCCGAAGAGGCACGCTTGCCGGAGTCTGTGCGAGAGGCCTTGCCGGTCTTCTTCCCTCCGGGAGCTTCAGCGGCAGGAGCAAGTGCCTTGGCAGCAGATGCTGCAATTGCATCCCGGTAGAGCTGATCGGTGCAGATGAGCGCGTCCTTCTTGTCGGGACTGACAGTGATAACGCTCATCGGCCCAGGCATCTTCAGCACGTTGTAGGCGTAGTGTGATGCCGCCATAAACTTGGCCAGCGCCGGGCGGCCAAGGATCCCATTATATGGCAATGGTATCTTGGCGACGTCAAACACAATCTTCTCCGTCCTGAAGTTTAAGTCACTGCCAAATGTCACCGGCAGCGTGATCTTTCCTTTGTGTTGGCTTCTTCCTGGATTGACCCCTTGAAAAGAGCCTGTCTCTTCGAGATCTCCATCAGGAATTTGCAATCTCTTGATGACTTCGGGTGAAATCAAGTTTAAGCCGGCCCCACCGTCAACTAGCATTTTTGTCACCTTGAGGTTGCGAATCGTTGGCGAGACCAACAACGGAAAACACCCAACCGCAGTTACGCGATCAGGGTGATCCTCAACGTCGAAAATGATAGGCGTGTTGGACCATCTCAAGGGCTTCCGAGCGCCGACAGACGGCTCTATCGCATTAACCTCGCGCGCCCACTGTTTAAGTTGGCGGTGGGAAGAATGCAACGATGCGCCTCCGTCGACGCACATGGCGTCAGTGGCTTTCTGAAATTCTTGCTCGCTGGACTCGTCGTCCTCTTCAATGCCATCATCAGCCCCTTCTTGCTTGTCGCGGCCTCGAGCGGGCCGATCCTTCTGCTGCTTGGCCTTGCCACGGCGACCTCCTCGACCACCGCGCTTCTTGCCGGACCCTTCAGCACCATCCTGAGCCCTCTCCTTGTCTCGCCTCTCATACTCGGCCTTCTGCTTTTCGACAAGCTGCTCGACTTGCTGGCAGTCTTGGAGATCGTGGCCCTTGGTACGATGGATCTTGCAGTATTGCTTGCCGGAGCCGTCTGGCTTGTCGGCAGCCGCCAAGGCCTGACAGGAGGCGCACCCGGCAACGTCCTTGCCGGGGTCGTCTACTTTGGCCTTCTTAGCGGTGCCGGGGTTGCCGGACCCCTCGACAGCAAGTACGACCTTGCCCTTGCGCTTCCTGTTGCGCCGCCGACCCTTCTTCGCTGGGGTGGCAGCGTCTTCTTCTTCGGAGTCAGCCCTTGCGCCAACATCCTCGCCGGGGAGTCTCCTCCCTTCTTCAGCTCGAGCACACTTGTCGGCCAGAGCATAAAGCTCGGCAACATCCCTGACCTTGTTCATTGCCAACTCTTCCCGCATCCTGCGGTTACGCACGTTCTGATGGAACGCGCTGATGACAGCGGCAGGGTGAATGTTTGGTATGTTGTGATGTACACGGCTGAACCTTTGGATGTACTTGCGTAGGGTCTCGCCTTCCTTCTAGGGAATGATATGTAGATCACTCTCCTGGCCCGGAGCTTGATGGCCTCCGGTGAAGGCGCCAACAAACTCGTGGCACAGATCTGCCCAGGAAGAAATGGATCCTTCCGGCAAGTGCATCAACCACGACCTAACGTTGGGCTTGAGCACTAACGGGAAGTAGTTGGCAAGTATCTTGTCGTCACGACCCCCGGCAGCCTGCACCGCAATGGTGTAGATGCTCAGGAACTCTAACGGATGGGTTTTGCCGTCATATTTCTCCGGGACCTCCGGCTTGAACGTGCGGGAATTGGGCCACTGGACTCACCGCAGCTCACGGGTAAACGCTGGACAACCCACCTCGTAAGGTAAATCGCCAGGATACCCCGGCGCAGGCTTATCTACAGTGGGCCCCGCGCGCTTATTGGACTGGTAGCGTGCTTCCCGACGCCGCTCGATGGTAGTTCGAGCGTCCTCCTTGCCTCGCTCCCGAAGAACTTGACGTTGATCACGGCGAGTTCGCGGGTCGGACGACGCCGTGGAATCGTCCTCGCGAGCGTCGACCCGTCGAGTCATCGTCTGTTGCTGTTGTTGTGGGGGGGAATACACCGTAGTTGTACCGCCCACAGCCTTCTCTTTGCTGGTGCGCCCCGGCTCGGTGGATCGCCGCCGCGAGGGCTCCGCCTGCTCCGGTTTATCCTCATTGGCAAGGCCAACGAGGCTCTGAATGGCGGATCTCCACTCCTCGAGCTTGTCCGCGGCAGGAGGAAAATTCAGGTGCAGCTGTGCACGTGCTAGCGCTTCCACCGGTGTAGGCGGCAGCGACAGATGTGAGGAACGTGAGGTGCTCTGACTCCTAACCGTGTTAGAAGGAGTAACAACACAATCCTGCGACCGTACGCCGCTTCCACCAGCGCGTGGACGTGCATGCTGGTCTCGCACATCCCGAGAATGATGCTCAGGAGATTTTCCATGGGGACGTCCGGGACCCCCAACGCCGAGGCGATGCTCCTCGCGCGCGCCCTGGGAAGGTCGCGGCACGTGCGCCGGCGTGGGTGTCTTGGAGGGCGCCCTTCCATCTCTGGAGTTCGCCGCACCGCCTGCTGGCAGCACGGCTCCATCCCTGGATCCAGCGGCGCGAACGACGCCGCTCGCCTGGCTACGATCACCGGAGCGTCGCGGAAGCTCGGGATCTCTACTCCCTCCACCCGCGTCGACTCCATCACCCGTGCGCGTAAGCACGGGCGCGGCGGACGCGGACGGTCCAACCGCCGTGAGACCCTTCCTCTTGGGTGCCATGGCGGTGATGATGATGAAAAACTGGCGCGCTAATCACTGGATCAGGTCCACGCAGCCTTCTTTCCCCTACCTGGCGCACCAAAGATGTCGGAAACAACACCTATGGGATCACGAGGATCCCTTTACGATTCGGCGGGGAAGAAGGGTTGCACAGAGAGCAGATCGAGCGATCAACACAAAGGGATTTTACCCAGGTTCGGGCCGCAAAGATGCGTAAAACCCTACTCCTGCTTAGTTGTATTTAGTATGTTCTTAGGCCAGTTCTTGGAGCGCTACAGTAGTTGCTACACATGCCAAAACGGGCCCAAAAGATCCCCCCTGTAGCTGCACCTTGGGCCTCCTTTTATACCTTCGAAGGGGTCGCCAACAGTGGTGCGCAGGGGTACCTGAGGTGTAAAGCAACTACAGTGCTTATCATACCTAATACTGACGGCTTAGGACAAGGGCATTTAATGCTCCTGTTGAGGTGTCCCTACCTTTCTTGGGGATGGAAAAAGGAGCCATCCCATCGCACCGCTTAAGCCCTCACGCCGTCAGCGTCTGACACGCACCCAGGAGAACAAAAGCTAAAAGACAAGCTGGTAGTTGCCCTGGGGCGGTGCGCTTGAACAGTGAGAGGGGCTTGCCGGGTGCGAGCCTTGTCGGGGCCGTTGGGCCAGCCCGGCAAGATCTTGCCGGGGCTCCAGCCTTTGGCCTTCCGTCTTCTTATCTTCTTGATGTTGTAGTACTTGATTCCTAGACTTTGCTAAGTCTTGTCAGCCACAAAGGGTTGCCCGTGCACAAGTCTGGGTAATAGACACCCTGGTTATTTGTACGCTGACAACGAGTAGAACACAAAGGAGTTTGTGGGCGTTGATATTCAGATTGCTTCCTCCCTTAGTCTTTTCTTGATTCGGCGGTATTGTGGGATGAAGCGGCCCGGACCAACATTACTCGTATGCTTATGAGAGACCGGTTCCATCAACTGACATGTAACTTCGTTGCATAAAGATGGCTGGCGGGTGTCTGTTTCTCCCACTTTAGTCGGATCGGATTTGACAAAGGCGGTCCTTGAGAAGGTTGAAAAGCAATTTTTGTATCACCGTTGTGGTTTTTGCATAGGTAAGAATTGTTCTTGCTAGATACTCGTAGCAGCCACGTAAAACTTGCAACAACAATTAGAGGACGTCTAACTTGTTTTTGCAGGGTATGTTGTGATGTGATATGGCCAATTACATGGTGAAATATATGTGATGTATGAGGTGATCATGTATTGTATAGAATATCACGACTTGCATGTCGATGAGTACGGCAACCGGCAGGAGCCATAGGGTTGTCTTTAATTATTTTCGCCGTTTTGCTTTACTTTATCACTATGAGTTAGCAATAGTCGTGGAAGCAACAGTCGGCGCGACAACCTCATGGCGACACGTTGATGGAGATCAAGATGATGGAGATCATGGTGTCATGCCGGTGACGATGGAGATCATGCCGGTGCTTTGGAGATGGAGATCAAAAGCACAAGTTCATGGCCATATCATGTCACGCTTATGATTTGCATGTGATGTTAATCCTTTTATGCATCTTATTTTGCTTAGGACGACGGTAGCATTATAAGGTGATCCCTCACTAAAATTTCAAGATAAATTGTGTTCTCCCCGAGTGTGCACCGTTGCGAAAGTTCGTCGTTTCGAGACACCACGTAATGATCGGGTGTGATAGACTCTACGTTCGCATACAACGGGTGCAAGCCAGTGTTGCACGTGCGGAACACTCGGGTTAAACTTGACGAGCCTAGCATGTACAGACATGGCCTCGGAACACAAGAGACCGAAAGGTCGAACATGAGTCATATAGTAGATATGATCAACATGAAGATATTCACCATTGAAACCACCTCAACTCACGTGATGATCGGACTTGAGTTGGTGAATTTGGATCATGTGGCACTCGAATGACCAGAGGGATGTCAATTTGAGTGGGAGTTTTTAAGTAATATGATTAACTAAACTCATTATCATGAACATAGTTAAAATGTCTTTGCAAATTATGTTGTAGATTACTAGCTCGCGCTGTAGCTCCCTTGAATTTTTATATGTTCCTAGAGAAATAGAGTTGAAAGATGATGGTAGCAATAATGCGGACTGGGTCCATGATCTGAGGATTGTCCTCATTGGTGCACAGAAGGCTTATGTCCTTAATGCACCGCTCGGTGCGCCACCCCCTCAAGCGTCGTCTGTAGATGTTGTGAACATCTGACAGACACGTTTTGATGACTACTTGATAGTTCAGTGCGTCATGCATTACGGCTTAGAATTGAGGCTCCAAAATGTTTTGAACGTCATGGAACATATCAGATGTTCTAAGAGCTGAAATTGGGATCTCAGGCTCGTGCCCGTGTTGAGAGGTATGAGACCTCCAACAAGATTCTTTGCCTGCAAGATGAAGGAGAATAGCTCAATCGGTGAGCATGTGCTCAGATTGTCTGGGTGCTACAATCGCTTGAATCGAGTGGGAGTTGATCTTCCAGATAAGATAGTGATTGTTCTCCAAGTCACTGTCACTAAGCTACTAGAGCTTCGTGATGAACTATAAAACGCCAGGGATGGAAATGATGATCCCTGAGCTATTCGCGATGTTTGACACCGCGAAGGTAGAAATCAAGAAGGAGCATCAAGTGTTGATGTTAGTAAAACCACTAGTTTCGAGAAGGGCAAGGACAAGGAGGGAAACATCATGGATGGCAAGTCAGTTGCTGCTCCAGTGAAGAAACCCAAGGTTGAACCCAAACCCGAGACTAAGTGCTTCTATTATGAGGAGAACGGTCGCTGAAGCGGAACAACCCTAGATACTTGGTAGATAATAAGGTTGGCAACGTCGACAGAAGTATATTTGATATACGTGTTATTGATGTGTACCTTACTAGTACTCCTAGTAGCACCTGGGTATTGGATACCGGTTCAGTTGCTAAATGTTAGTAACTCGAAATAAAAGCTACGGAATAAACGGAGGCTAGCTAAGGGTGAGGTGACGATGAGTGTTGGAAGTGTTTCCAAGGTTGATGTGATCACCATCGCACGCTCTCTCTACCTTCGGGATTAGTGATGAACCTAAATAAATGTTATTTGGTGTTTGCGTTGAGCATGAATGTGATTAGATCATGTTTATTGCAATACAGTTATTCATTTAAGTTAGAGAATAATGGTTATTCTGTTTACATGAATAATACCTTCAATGGTCATGCACCCAATGAGAATGGTTTATTGAAACTTGATCATAGTGATACACATGTTCATAATATTGATGCCAAAAGATACAAAGTTAATAATGATAATACCACATACTTGTGGCACTGCCGCTAAATGTCATATTGGTGTAAAACGCATGAAGAAACTCCATGCTGATGGATCTTTGGACTCATTCGATTTTGAATCGGTTGAGACATGCGGACCATGCCTCATGGGCGAGATGACTAAGACCCCGTTTTCCGGTATGATGGAGCGGGCAAGTAACTTATTGGAAATGCTACATGTTGATGTATTCGGTCCAATGAGTGTTGTAGCGTGCGGTGGATATCGTTATTTTCCTACCTTCACTGATGATTTGAGTAGATATGGGGATATTTACTTAATGAAACACAAGTCTGAAACGTTTGAAAAGTTCAAACAAAATCAGAGTAAAGTTTGAGATCATCGTGACAAGAAGATAAAATGTCTACGATATGATCGTGGAGGTAAATATCTGAGTTACGAGTTTGTTATATAACTTGGGACAATGTGGAAGTTGTTTCACAACTCACACCACCTGGAACACCATAGTGTGATGGTGTGTCCGAACGTCATAGTCGTGCTCCATTGGATATGGTGCAAACTATGATGTCTCTTATCGATTTGCCACTATCGTTTTGGGGTTATGCATTAGAGACAACTACATTCACTTTAAAAGGGGCACCATCTAAGTCCGTTGAGATGACACTGTATGAATTTTGGTTTGGCGGAAACCTAAGCTGTCATTTCTTAATGTTCAGGGCTGCGACGCTTATGTGAAAAAGGGTTTTCACCTAATGAGCTCGAACCCAAAGCGGACAAATGCATCTTCATAGAATACCCTAACGTAACAGTTGGGTAAACCTTCTATCTTAGATCCAATCACAAAGTGTTTGTTGCTAAAACGGGTCCTTTCTCGAGAAAGAGTTTCTCACGAAAGAATTGAGTGGGAGGAAGATAGAACTTGATGAGGTTGTTGAACCTTTGTTTCAACCAGAGAGTAGCGCAGCGCAGAAAGTTGTTTCTGTGGAGCCTACGTTAGTTGAAGAGGAAGTTAATGATGATGATCATGAAGCTTCGGATCAAGTTACTATCGAACCTCGTAGGTCGACAAGGACGTGTACTGATCCTGAGTGGTACGGCAACCCGTAGAGGTCATGTTGTTGGACAACGATGAACCTACGAGCTATGGAGAAGCGATGATGGGCCCGGATTCCGAGAAATGGTTAGAGGCCATGAAATCCGAAATGGGATCCATGTATGAAAACAAAGTATGGGCTTTGGAAGTATTACCTGAAGGGCGAAAGGCCATTCAGAACAAATGGATCTTTAAAAGGAAGACGGACGCGGACGGTAATGTCACCGTCTATAAAGCTCGACTTGTGGCAAAGGGTTTTTCACAAGTTCAAGGAGTTGACTACGATGAGACTTTCTCACCCGTAGCGATGCTAAAGTCTGTTGGAATTATGTTAGCAGTTGCTGCATTTTTCGATTATGAAATCTGGCAGATGGATGTCAAAACAGAGTTTCCTTAACGGTTTCCATGAGGAAAGGTTGTATGTGATACAACCAGAAGGTTTTGTCAGTCCTAAGGATGCTAAAATGTATGCAAACTCCGGTGATCCTTCTATAGAATGGAGCAAGCATCTCGGAGTTGGAATATACGCTTTGATGAGGTGATCAAAGTTTTTGGGTCTATACAAAGTTTATGAGAAACTTGTATCTACAATAAAGTGAGTGGGAGCACTATACAATTTCTGATAAGTATATGTGGATGACATATTGTTGATCGGAAATGATGTAGAAATTTCTGGAAAGCATAAAAGGTTGTTTGAAAGGTGTTTTTCAAAGGAAGACCTGGATAAAAAGCTACTTAAATATTGGGCATCAAGATCTATAGAGATAGATCAAGACGTCTGATAAGATTTTTCAATGAGTACATACCTTGACAAGATTTTGAAGGAGTTCAAAATGGATCAGTCAAAGAAAGAGTTCTTGCCTGATTTGTAAGGTGTGGAGTTGAGTGAGACTCAAAGCTCGACCATGGCAGAAGAAAGAGAAAGGACGAAGGTCGTCCCCTATGCCTTATCCATAGGCTCTATATAGTATGCCATGCTCTGTACCGCACCTGTGTGTGCCTTGCCATGAGTCTGTCAAGGGGTACAAGAGTGATCTAGGAGTGGATCACTGGACAACGGTCAAAGTTATCCTTAGTAACTAGAGGACTAAGGAAATATTTCTCGATTATGGAGGTGATAAAGAGTTCGTCGTAAAGGGTTACGTCGATGCAAGCTTTAACACTAATCTGGATGACTCTGAGTAGCAATCCGGATACGTATAGTGGAGCAGCCATTTGGAATAGCTCCAAGTGGAGTGTGGTAGCAGTATCTACAGTATGACATAGAGATTTGCAAAGAACACACGGATCTGAATGTTGCAGACCGTTGACTAAAGACCTCTCTCACATGCAAAGCATGATCAAACCCCAGAACTCATTGGGTGTTAGATTCATAACAATGTAAATCACATAGTGATGTGAGCTAGATTATTGACTCTAGTGCAAGTGGGAGACTGTTGGAAATATGCCCTAGAGGCAATAATAAAAGTAGTTATTATTATATTTCCTTGTTCAAGATAATTGTTTATTATCCATGCTATAATTGTATTAATTGGAAACACTGATACATGTGTGGATACATAGACAACACTATGTCCCTAGTATGCCTCTAGTAGACTAGCTTGTTAATCAAAGATGGTCAAGGTTTCCTAGCCATAGACATGAGATGTCATTTGATAACGGGATCACATCATTATGAGAATGATGTGATGGACAAGACTCAAACTATGAACGTAGCATATGATCGTGTCAGTTTATTGCTATTGTTTTCTGCATGTCAAGTATCTGTTCCTATGACCATGAGATCATGCAACTCACTGACACCGGAGGAATACCTTGTGTGTATCAAACGTCACAACGTAACTGAGTGACTATAAAGATGCTCTACAGGTATCTCCGAAGGTGTCTGTTGAGTTGGCATGGATCGAGACTGGGATTTGTTACTCCGTGTGACGGAGAGGCATCTCAGGGCCCACTCGGTAATACAACATCACAACAAGCCTTGCAAGCAATGTGACTAAAGTGTTAGCCACGGGATCTTGTATTACGGAATGAGTAAAGAGACTTGCCGGTAACGAGATTGAACTAGGTATAGAGATACCGACGATCGAATCTTGGGCAAGTAACATACCAAAGAACAAAGGGAACATCATACGGGATTAACTGAATCCTTGACATAGAGGTTCAACCGATAAAGATCTTCGTAGAATATGTAGGAACCAATATGGGCATCCAGGTCCCGCTATTGGTTATTGACCGTAGAGGTGTCTCGGTCATGTCTACATAGTTCTCGAACCCGCAGGGTCTGCACACTTAAGGTTCGGTAACGTTTCGGTAGTATAGAGTTATGTATGGTGGTGACCGAAGGTTGTTTGGAGTCCCGGATGAGATCCCGGACGTCACGAGGAGCTCCGGAATGGCCCGGAGGTAAAGTGTTGGAGAACGTAGTAATAATTCAAAATTTTCCTACGTGTCACCAAGATTAATCTAGGAGATGCTAGCAACGAGAGAGAGAGGGAGTGCATCTTCATACCCTTGAAGATCGCTAAGTGGAAGCGTTGCAAAGAACGCGGTTGATGGAGTCGAACTCGCGGCGATTCAAATCGCGGAAGATCCGATTCAAGCGCCGAACGGACGGTGCCTCCGCGTTCAACGCACGTACAGCCCGGGGACGTCTCCTCCTTCTTGATCCAGCACGGGGGGAGGAGAAGTTGAGGGAGAGCTCCGGCAGCACGACGGCGTGGTGGCGGTGGAGCTCGTGGTTCTCCGGCAGAGCTTCGCTAAGCACTACGGAGGAGGAGGAGGTCTAGGAGGGGGGAGGGCTGCGCCAGGGAAGGGGTGCAGCTCCCATGTGCCTCCCCACTATATATAGGGGAGAAGGGGGCTGGTTTCTTGCCCTCCAAGTCCATTGGGGCGTTGGCAAAGGTGGGAGGAAAGAAATCCCATCCTTTCCCTTCCCCACCGATTGTTATCCCCCCTTTTTAGGGATCTTGATCTTATCCCTTCGGGATATGATCTTATTCCTTCTAAGGGGGGATCTTGGTGCGCCTTGACCAGGGGTGTGGGGCCTTGCCACACTACCCACATTCATGTGGGTCCCCCCATGCAGGTGGGCCCCACTCCGGAACCTTCTAGAACCTTCCCGGTACAATACCAAAAAATCCTGAACATTTTCCGGTGGCCAAAATAGGACTTCCCATATATAAATCTTTACCTCCGGACCATTCCGGAACTCCTCGTGACGTCCGGGATCTCATCCGGGACTCCGAACAACATTCGGTAACCACATAAAATTCCCATTACAACTCTAGCGTCACCGAACCTTAAGTGTGTGTAGACCCTACGGGTTTGGGAACCATGCAGACATGATCGAGACACCTCTCCGGCCAATAACCAATAGTGGGATCTGGATACCCATATTGGCTCCCACATGTTCCACGATGATCTCATCGGATGAACCACGATGTCGGGGATTCAATTAATCCCGTATACAATTCCCTTTGTCCATCGGTATGTTACTTGCCCGAGATTCGATCGCCGGTATCCGTATACCTTGTTCAATCTCGTTACCGGCAAGTCTCTTTACTCGTTCCATAACACATGATCCCGTGACTAACTCCTTAGTCACATTGAGCTCATTATGATGATGTATTACCGAGTGGGCCCAGAGATACCTCTCCGTCACACGGAGTGATAAATCCCAGTCTCGATTCGTGCCAACCCAACAGACACTTTCGGAGATACCTGTAGTGCACCTTTATAGTCACCCAGTTACGTTGTGATGTTTGATACACCCAAAGCATTCCTATGGTATCCGGGAGTTGCACAATCTCATGGTCTAAGGAAATGATACTTGACATTAGAAAAGCTCTAGCAGACGAACTACACGATCTTGTGCTATGCTTAGGATTGGGTCTTGTCCATCACATCATTCTCCTAATGATGTGATCCCGTTATCAACGACATCCAATGTCCATGGTCAGGAAACCATGACCATCTATTGATCAACGAGCTAGTCAACTAGAGGCTCACTAGGGACATGGTGTGGTCTATGTATTCACACATGTATTATGGTTTCCGGTTAATAAAATTATAGCATGAACAATAGACAATTATCATGAACAAGGAAATATAATAATAACCATTTTATTATTGCCTCTAGGGCATATTTCCAACAGTCTCCCACTCGCACTAGAGTCAATAATCTAGTTCCATTGTGATGAATCGAACACCCATAGAGTTCTGGTGCTGATCATGTTTCGCTCGTGGAAGAGGTTTAGTCAACGGATCTGCGACATTCAGATCCGTATGTACTTTACAAATATCTATATCTCCATCCTGAATGGAGTTGAAGCGGCGCTTGATGTGCTTGGTCTTCTTGTGAAACCTGGGCTCCTTGGCAATGGCAATAGCTCCAGTGTTGTCACAGAAGAGAGTCATCGGTCCCGACGCATTGGGAATCACTCCTAGGTCGGTGATGAACTCCTTCATCCAGAATCCTTCCTGCGCTGCTTCCGAAGCAGCTATGTACTCCGCTTCACATGTAGATGCCGCCACGACGCTTTGTTTGCAACTGCACCAGCTGACTGCCCCACCATTCAAAATATACATGTATCCGGTTTGTGACTTGGAGTCATCCGGATCTGTGTCGAAGCTAGCATCGACGTAACCCTTTACGACGAGCTCTTCGGCACCTCCATAAACGAGAAACATATCCTTAGTCCTTTTCAGGTACTTAAGGATATTCTTGACTGCTGTCCAGTGTTCCGTTCCGGGATCACTTTGGTTTCTCCCTACCAAACTTATGGCAAGGTTCACATCAGGTCTGGTACACAGCATGGCATACATAATAGATCCTATGGCTGAGGCATAGGGGATGACACTCATCTTTTCTCTATCTTCTGTCGAGGTCGGGCATTGAGCTGTGCTCAATCTCACACTTTGCAATACAGGCAAGAACCCCTTCTTGGACTGATCCATATTGAACTTCGTCAATATCTTGTCAAGGTATGTGCTTTGTGAAAGACCAATGAGGCGTCTCGATCTATCTCTATAGATCTTGATGCCTAATATGTAAGCAGCTTCTCCAAGGTCCTTCATTGAAAAACACTTATTCAAGTAGGCCTTTATGCTTTCCAAAAGTTCTATATCATTTCCCATCAACAATATGTCATCCACATATAAAATGAGAAATGCTACAGAGCTCCCACTCACTTTCTTGTAAATACAGGCTTCTCCATAAGTCTGTATAAACCCAAACGCTTTGATGACCTCATCAAAGCAAATGTTCCAACTCCGAGATGCTTGCACCAGCCCATAGATGGAGCGCTGGAGCTTGCATACCTTGTCAGCATTCTTAGGATCGACAAAACCTTCCGGCTGCATCATATACAATTCTTCCTTAAAGAAACCGTTAAGGAATGCCGTTTTGACGTCCATTTGCCAGATCTCATAATCATAAAATGCGGCAACTGCTAACATGATTCGGACGGACTTCAGCATCACTGCGGGTGAGAAAGTCTCATCGTAGTCAACTCCTTGAACTTGTCGATAACCCTTAGCGACAAGCTGAGCCTTATAGACGGTCACATTACCATCCGCGTCAGTCTTCTTCTTAAAGATCCATTTATTTTCTATGGCTTGCCGATCATTGGGCAAGTCCACCAAAGTCCATACTTTGTTCTCATGCATGGATCCTATCTCGGATTTCATGGCTTCAAGCCATTTGTTGGAATCCGGGCCCGCCATGGCTTCTTCATAGTTCGAAGGTTCACCGTTGTCTAATAACATGATTTCCAGGACAGGGTTGCCGTACCACTCTGGTGCGGAACGTGTCCTCGTGGACCTACGAAGTTCAGTAGTAACTTGATCCAAAGTTTCATGATCATCATCATTAACTTCCTCTCTAATCGGTGCAGGCACCACAGAAACATTTTTCTGCGCCGCGCTACTCTCCGGTTCGAGAGGGGGTACAATTACCTCATCAAGTTCTACTTTCCTCCCACTTACTTCTTTCAAGAGAAACTCTTTCTCTAGAAAGGATCCATTCTTGGCAACAAAGATCTTGCCTTCGGATCTGAGGTAGAAGGTATACCCAATAGTTTCCTTAGGGTATCCTATGAAGACGCACTTTTCCGATGGTTCAAGCTTTTCAGGTTGAAGTTTCTTGACATAAGCATCGCATCCCCAAACTTTCAGAAACGACAGCTTAGGTTTCTTTCCAAACCATAATTCATACGGTGTCGTCTCAACGGATTTAGACGGTGCCCTATTTAAAGTGAATGCGGCAGTCTCTAATGCATATCCCCAAAATGATAGCGGTAAATCAGTAAGAGACATCATAGATCGCACCATATCCAATAGAGTGCGATTACGACGTTCGGACACACCATTATGCTGAGGTGTGCCAGGCGACGTGAGTTGTGAAACAATTCTACATTTCCTTAAGTGCGTGCCAAACTCGTGACTCAAATATTCTCCTCCACGATCAGATCGTAAGAACTTTATTTTCTTGTCACGTTGATTCTCTACCTCACTCTGAAATTCCTTGAACTTTTCAAAGGTCTCAGACTTGTGTTTCATTAAGTAGACATACCCATATCTGCTTAAGTCATCAGTGAGGGTGAGAACATAACGATAGCCACCGCGAGCCTCAACGCTCATTGGACCGCATACATCGGTATGTATTATTTCCAACAAGTTGGTTGCTCGCTCCATTGTTCCGGAGAACGGAGTCTTAGTCATCTTGCCCATGAGGCATGGTTCGCACGTGTCAAATGATTCATAATCAAGAGACTCCAAAAGTCCATCTGCATGGAGTTTCTTCATGCGTTTGACACCAATATGACCAAGGCGGCAGTGCCACAAGTATGTGGGACTATCATTATCAACCTTACATCGTTTGGTATTCACACTATGAATATGTGTAACATCACGTTCGAGATTCAATAAAAATAAACCATTGACCAGCGAGGCATGACCATAAAACATATCTCTCATATAAATAGAACAACCATTATTCTCGGATTTAAATGAGTAGCCATCTCGCATCAAACGAGATCCAGATACAATGTTCATGCTCAAAACTGGTACTAAATAACAATTATTGAGGTTTAAAACTAATCCCGAAGGTAGATGTAGAGGTAGCGTGCCGACGGCGATCACATCGACCTTGGAACCATTCCTGACGCGCATCGTCACCTCGTCCTTCGCCAGTCTCCGCTTATTCTGCAGCTCCTGTTTTGAGTTACAAATGTGAGCAACCGCACCGGTATCAAATACCCAGGAGCTACTGCGAGCGCTGGTAAGGTACACATCAATAACATGTATATCATATATACCTTTGACATTGCCGGCCTTCTTATCCGCTAAGTACTCGGGGCAGTTCCACTTCCAGTGACCGGTTCCCTTGCAATAAAAGCACTCAGTCTCAGGTTTGGGTCCATTCTTGGGCTTCTTCCCGGCAACTGATTTACCGGGCGCGGCAACTGCTTTGCCGTCCTTCTTGAAGTTCTTCTTACCCTTGCCTTTCTTGAAACTGGTGGTCTTATTCACCATCAACACTTGATGTTCCTTTTTGATCTCCACCTCCGCTGATTTCAGCATCGAATATAACTCACGAATGGACTTCTCCATCCCTTGCATATTGAAGTTCATCACAAAGCTCTTGTAGCTAGGTGGAAGTGACTGGAGGATTCTGTCAATAACCGAGTCATCCGGAAGATTAACTCCCAGCTGAGACAAGCGGTTGTGCAACCCAGACATTTTGAGTATGTGCTCGCTGACAGAACTATTTTCCTCCATCTTACAACTGAAGAACTTGTCGGAGACTTCATATCTCTCGACCCGGGCATGAGCTTGGAAAACCATTCTCAGCTCTTGGAACATCTCATATGCTCCGTGTTGCTCAAAACGCTTTTGGAGCCCCGGTTCTAAGCTATAAAGCATGCCGCACGGAACCAGGGATTAATCATCACTACGCGACTGCCAGGCGTTCATAACGTCTTGAGTTGCTAGGAAAATGGGTGCGTCACCTAGCGGTGCATCAAGGACATATGCTTTCTTGGAAGCTATGAGGATGATCCTCAAGTTACGGACCCAGTCCGTATAGTTGCTTCCATCGTCTTTCAGCTTGGTTTTCTCTAGGAACGCGTTGAAGTTGAGGGCAACATTAGCGTGGGCCATTGGATCTACAAGATAGATTGTAAAGACAATTTTAGACTAAGTTCATGATAATTAAGTTCATCTAATCAAATTATTTAATGAACTCCCACTCAGATAGACATCCCTCTAGTCATCTAAGTGATACATGATCCATATCGACTAGGCCGTGTCCGATCATCACGTGAGACGGACTAGTCATCAATGGTGAACATGTCCATGTTGATCGCATCTATTATACGACTCATGTTCGACCTTTCGGTCTCTCGTGTTCTGAGGCCATGTCTGTACATGCTAGGCTCGTCAAGTCAACCTAAGTGTTTCGCGTGTGTAAATCTGGCTTACACCCGTTGTATGCGAATGTTAGAATCTATCACACCCGATCATCACGTGGTGCTTCTAAACAACGATCCTTCGCAACGGTGCACACTTAGGGGGAACACATTTCTTGAAATTTTAGTGAGGGATCATCTTATTTATGCTACCGTCGTTCTAAGCAAATAAGATGTAAAAACATAATAAACATCACATGCAAATCATAAAGTGACATGATATGGCCAATATCATCTTGCGCCTTTGATCTCCATCTTCGGGGCGTGGCATGATCACCATCGTCACCGGCACGACACCATGATCTCCATCATCGTGTCTTCATGAAGTTGTCTCGCCAACTATTACTTCTACTACTATGGCTAACGGTTAGCAATAAAGTAAAGTAATTACATGGCGTTTTTGATTGACACGCAAGTCATACAATAAATTAAGACAACTCCTATGGCTCCTGCCGGTTGTCATACTCATCGACATGCAAGTCGTGATTCCTATCACAAGAACATGATCAATCTCATACATCACATATGTTTCATCACATTCTTTTGGCCATATCACATCACATAGCATACCCTGCAAAAACAAGTTAGACGTCCTCTAATTGTTGTTGCAAGTTTTACATGGCTGCTATGGGTTTCTTGCAAAAACGTTTCTTACCTACGCAAAAGCCACAACGGTGATATGCCAATTGGTATCTACCCTTCATAAGGACCCTCTTCATCGAATCCGATCCGACTAAAGTGGGAGAGACAGATGACGGTGTCCTGGACTAGGGGGTACTCACCACGTCGTCTCCCGACGAGTGGGTCGGGCCGAGGACCCCCAGGGCGATTCACTAATGGGCCATTTCGGGCAGCCCATGCCGAATACAAGGAGGATTCCACAAGACTTGGCGCCCAAGACAAGGACTCCTCTAAACCCTAGGCCTACGGTGCATATATAAACCGAGGCCAGGCTAGTCAATAGATCAAGGTATTACATCTCATAATCTCGTGGTAGATACATGTATTCTGTACTATCCCCATATCAATACAATCAAAAGCAGGATGTAGGGTATTATCTCTTCAAGAGAGCCCGAACCTGGGTAAAATTTCGTGTCCCTGTTACCATCACACCAAGACGCCTAGCTTAGGACCTCTACTACGAGATATGCCGGATTTGACACCGACATTGATGCTTTCATTGAGAGCCTGCTAGCAGTCATCGCGGTGCGATGGGAATTCAGATCGTCTCCGACGCGATCTACGCGTTGGAACCAAGCTTTGTTGTCGATGTCGGCATCTTCGTCGCCGGCTCGACTGGTCACCTTGGCTGGACCGAGGACTGCGCTCCGTGCCGGATCGTCAAGATCGGACGGATACTTTCATCGTCATCATCTCCGATCTCTATCAAGATCACGAGAAATCATCCATGGAGCTCAGGGGCTCGATGTTGACATCGTCCTCGAGCAACCGTGCAGTTTTTCTGGACAGCGACTCGTGTTCGTCGTCCCCGCTTCCTCGAGCGTCGCCTTGACGATTGCTTTGGTGGAACTGTGCGGAATTGAGTCTATAATGACCCCGTAAAATTTCGTCGTATTCCGATGGAGGAATCTGCGGCGATCTATGAAATACCGGAGCCCTGTCGAATCTGGACGGGAATCGGGATGAATTTAGGGCGAGGTGTCCAGCTTCCAGCTCGGACATCGTTTGGAAGATCCCACCATTCATCGGCTGCGGAATTCCCATACCGATCACCCCTCAAAATTTCAGCTCAATCCGACCATTCAAACTCCGGGAAACGTCCGATGAGTGCATCAATTTTTCCGATCTGTTTTCTATGCGAAAACGAATCCGACCCGAGTTCATCTTTTTCATGAACGGGTTGTCGGACGCCCTCTTTGAGGGAAATTTTCTCATCATCTCGGTCATCCGACCAAGAGTTCGGCATCGCGAGGGCCGAATAATTATCAAGCGAACCTCGTCATCCGCGGGTTGTACGGGTCAGGCGCTCCGTTGCTTCATCAAGCCAGCATTGACCTCGTCACAAATTTCGACCTGCATCGGCATCGCCGCGCCGTTACTTTTTAAAGCTGAAGTCCACCACGCCGACCTGCTTTGACACGTCGGCTGGTATGGGGCTCTAGCGTCACCTTACCGATCTGCCCCGTCACCTCGGCTAGACTGGGGGCTTCGTCATCTCCTCATCAACCCGCTCCGGAGACTTCGGTGTCACCAGTCGACCAGCTTCGACACCTCGGCTGGCATGAGACTTCGGCGTCACCAGCCGACCAGCTTCGACACCTCGGCTGGCTTGAGACTTCGGCGTCACCAGCCGACTTGCTTCAACACCTCGGCTGGCCTAATACTTCGGCGTCACCAGCCGACCTGCTCCGTCACCTCGGCTAGACCGAGGCTTTGGCATCCCTTCATCAACCTGCTCCGGGGACTTCGGCGTCACCAGCCGACCTGCTTCAACACCTCGGCTGGCATGAGACTTTCGCGTCACCAGCCGACCTGCATGAGACTTCGGCGTCCACCGATCACAGCTTTGCCATGTTAACTGGACCGAGGACTTCATCTCGCCACATGGACCGTGCAGCGTCGCCACTTCGTCAAGCCGAACTCTTCGTTCAGGCACCTCGGCGCCCAGGCCATATTCCTTTGCTTATTTGATTCACTTAAATTAACTAAGTAGAAGATTTTTTTTTAAATATATTATTATCTTTCTTTGTTATTACTTTTTGCTTGCACTATTTTATGAGTGCAGGAAATCGACTTCGCCTGTCGTCATGCGGTCACCCCAGCGTCACCTTGCCGACCTACTCCACCACCTTGGCTGGACCAGGGGCTTCGCCTCGCCACATCGGCCGAGCCGTGACACTACTTCGGAGTGTCGAACTCCTCGTTCGGTCACCTCGGGACCGGCTTGGGGGCTGGGACCTTGACCCGCTATAAGCTCGGCCTGCGTCGTCAACACCGAGCATATTAACCAGCTAAGTCGCTTTAATGCTCAAATTTCTAAATTTTTGTTCGGTTCTACCGAGCATTATATTTATGTTAAATAAAAAAGTTTGTTCGTTAACAACACTTCCTTTTCCCATGATAACTGGGGGCTTCGTCGTCACGCTGCTGAACTACTCTGTCTCCTCGGCTGGACCGAGGGCTTTGCCTCGCCGCAGCAACCGTGCTGCGTTGCCACTTCTCGACCCAAGCTCTTTGCTCGGTTACCTCGGGCTTGGGGGCTGGGACCTCGGCCAAGCCGAGGACTACGTCTTTGTCCTGCCACAACCCCGGACCGCACCGAGCACATTAACCAGCCAAGTCGCTTTCATGCTAAAAAACTTTCAGTTTTAAATTTTGTTCGGTCCGACCAAGCATTATACTTTTTTGACAAAAAGTTGATTGCGAAAAACTCTTTTTGTCAATTTTTTTTGTTACAAACAAATTCAAATACCCCGTTTACTTGGGGGCTTCCTTTATAAAACCTTTTCTCTTTGCATGTGATTATTATTGTACAGCTTCTTTCCTTGCTCATGTATTATGCCAAAATATGCATCATGTTGACTTAAGTGTTCCGCAAAGCTGGGTTGCCTGGCTCCTATGCTTACCCCTACGTTCCCGATTGTTCGGCTAGGGAGTAAAGGGAGCACCTCTGCGATTGTTACGATCGGGTCATCCGAGCTCGTACCTCAGACGGGTGAAGCCGAAAGCTAGCGCGCTTATTGTTTTCAACTATGGTCGGCACACGACGGAACTCACGTGTACACAAATCTATTACACAAGTCTCATAGTAATCATGAGCGACCAAAGAAAGGTACCGTTGGGGGCACTATTTTCTATGAAGATGCTTCTTACATTACATAAGTAATATAGCATAAGTTCCCTGGGCGCGCTTTGTCTGTTACAGCCTCATGGCCTGATTGCTTGGTTATCCGAAACACCGCCGATATTCTCGGTAGGCGGAGTAGATAACACTTTTCGGCACTTGGCCGAAGAGGGAGAAGTCGACGGTCGGTTAAGACGCGTTCAAAGTTTGGGCGAACACATATATTATATAAGTACTTCGGTACATACAATCATTATACATAAAATTCTTTTACCCAAGTCACTTGGGGGCTCTTAAATTAATATGAGCCATTTTATAATAGATGTTTTCTTCTTAGTCGTTGCAAAGTCTTTTTCTACCACCCCTTTCTCGACTCAAGTGTTTGATAAATAGCCGGGTAGCCTGGTTTCTCTCTAAAGCTGCTCGTGTTTAGTTCGCTAAACTGGCCTGAGAAACACTCCGCCTTCGGGATAGGGAGGTTGAAGCCGAAGGCTGACCCACTTGAAGTCTAGAGATCGGATGTGTCATGTCAAAGCACGATGGAAGCACAATTTTAAGTCCAATTTCGTATTGGCACCAAAAAACTTGATTCAATCTAGACGTAAACTTTTTTACGCAAGTTTTTTGGTCTTTTGAGCTTATAACATCTTTCACCTATTTTATGTTTTCCTTTCAGGAAGCGGGACACTCTCTTGGTTGAGGTGTTCGGCATGATGGTCTTGCTAGGAAACTCTTTTCTAAACTATAGTTCGGCATCTTTCCTGCTGAACTCCACCTCGGTGTTGTCAAAACATACATGACGGTTGAACTAGTTCCCGAGGAGGTACGATCCTAGGGTCGGCCATGTTGCCCAACCCAAGTCTCGGGGGCTACTGCATTGACAATTCAATGCAGAAAATTTAAGTGCAATACAGTTTCCGAGGAGATTATGATCCTCAGGTTGGTCGGCCGCACCCAACCTGAGTCTCGAGGTCTGTGCACACCGCTTTTGTGTTCCTAAGTATGCTGTTGAGCTAGAAGTTGATCCTCAGGCCGATTTCGTGAATCGACCTGAGTCTCAGGGGCTACTGGGATCAGCGGTCTTATGTCATCCTTCAGGCACATCTCGGGTTATAGACCGACACACACCTTGAGGGCTACTGGCTATATATCTCGGCAGAGAATAAATTGCACCAACCGAAAATATCCACAAAAAATCAGCCCATGGTTGGGGTGGTGCACCACCTCGAAAGCAGTCCGGTATAAAGCTCGGGCGCAAGTGGCTGGCTCCATAGAGAGCGTTTCCGACATTAAGCTCGGACGAATTCCTTTAATTTTTTAAGGTCCAAGGTAGTTTATGATACCTCGGACGCTGATCATCATTGGAGCTTGGATGCAGTCCGGCGTTGGAGCTCGGAAGCAGTCCGGCATAAAGCTCAAGATCGGAGACGCCTTAGAAGAAGCCCGGTATAAAGCTCGGATATGAATGGCTGGCTCCATAAAAGACTATTCCGGCATTTAAGCTCGGATGAAGTCCTTCAACTCTTTCAAGACCGAGGTAATCTATGACACCTCGGATACAGTTCGGCGTTGGAGCTCGAACACAGTCCGGCGTTGGAGCTCGGACACAGTCCGGCGTTGGGGCTCGGCTGCCAAAAGAAACCTCGGATACAGTCCGACGTTGGAGCTCGGACATAGTCCGGCGTTGGAGCTCGGCTGTAAAAAGACACCTCAGATGCACTTTGGCGTTGGAGCTCGGACGCAAGAGGACACCGCCGCACGGGAAACCCTTCAAACCCGAGGTGTGGCGTAAAAAATAATAAGGCATTGATAAAGGCCGATAACTTAAAGGGGCTCCTCGGATGCCCGACATGTGAACTCTTCAGATTCAGCTCGGCGATCCTCAAGATCGAAGATGGGAAGATTTGTTGAACCAGTTTTCAAGACCGACGACCGAAGACGCAGAACAGTTCGGAAGAACCGAGGAGCGTCCCCAACTTGAAGACCGGTTCAGGGGGCTACTGACGGTGTCCTGGACTAGGGGTTACTCACTACGTCGTCTCCCGACGAGTGGGTCGGGCCGAGGACCCCCAGGGCGATTCACTAATGGGCCACTTCGGGCAGCCCATGCCGAATACAAGGAGGATTCCACAAGACTTGGCACCCAAGATAAGGACTCCTCTAAACCCTAGGCCTACGGTGCATATATAAACCGAGGCCATGCTAGTCAATAGATCAAGGTATTACATCTCATAATCTCGTGGTAGATACATGTATTCTGTACTATCCCCATATCAATACAATCAAAAGCAAGATGTAGGGTATTATCTCGTCAAGAGAGCCCGAATCTTGGTAAAATCCCGTGTCCATATTACCATCGCACCAAGACGCCTAGCTTAGGACCCCTACTACGAGATATGCCGGATTTGACACCGACAACAGACACCCGCTAGCCACCTTATGCAACAAGTGCATGTCAGGCGGTGGAACCAGTCTCACGTAAGCATACGTGTAAAGTCGGTCCGGGCCGCTTCATCCCACAATGCCGCCGAATCAAGATAGGACTAGTAATGGCAAGCAAATTGACCAAATCATTGCCCACAACTACTTGTGTTCTACTCGTGCATAAAATCTACGCATAGACCTAGCTCTGATACCACTGTTGGGGAACGTAGTAATAATTCAAAATTTTCCTACATGTCACCAAGATCAATCTAGGAGATGCTAGCAACGAGAGAGAGAGGGAGTGCATCTTCATACCCTTGAAGATCGCTAAGCGGAAGCGTTGCAAAGAACGCAGTTGATGGAGTCGTACTCGCGGCGATTCAAATCGCGGAAGATCCGATTCAAGCGCCGAACGGACGGCGCCTCCGCGTTCAACACACGTACAGCCCGGGGACGTCTCCTCCTTCTTGATCCAGCAAGGGGGGAGGAGAAGTTGAGGGAGAGCTCCGGCAGCACGACGGCGTGGTGGCGGTGGAGCTCGTGGTTCTCCGGCAGAGCTTCGCTAAGCACTACGGAGGAGGAGGAGGTCTAGGAGGGGGGAGGGCTGCGCCAGGGAAGGGGTGCAGCTCCCATGCGCCTCCCCACTACATATAGGGGTGGAGGGGGCTGGTTTCTTGCCCTCCAAGTCCATTGGGGCGTTGGCAAAGGTGGGAGGAAAGAAATCCCATCCTTTCCCTTCCCCACCGATTGTTATCCCCCCTTTTTAGGGATCTTGATCTTATCCCTTCGGGATATGATCTTATTCCTTCTAAGGGGGATCTTGGTGCGCCTTGACCAGGGGTGTGGGGCCTTGCCCCACTACCCACGTTGATGTGGGTCCCCCCATGCAGGTGGGCCCCACTCTGGAACCTTCTAGAACCTTCCCGGTACAATACCGAAAAATCCCGAACATTTTTCGGTGGCCAAAATAGGACTTCCCATATATAAATCTTTACCTCCGGACCATTCCGGAACTCCTCGTGACGTCCGGGACTCCGAACAACTTTCGGTAACCACATACAATTCCCATTACAACTCTAGCGTCACCGAACCTTAAGTGTGTAGACCCTACGGGTTCGGGAACCATGCAGACATGACCGAGACACCTCTCCGGCCAATAACCGGGATCTGGATACCCATATTGGCTCCCACAAGTTCCACGATGATCTCATCGGATGAACCACGATGTCGGGGATTCAATTAATCCTGTATACAATTCCCTTTGTCCATCGGTATGTTACTTGCCCGAGATTCGATCATCGGTATCCCTATACCTTGTTCAATCTCGTTACCGGCAAGTCTCTTTACTCGTTCCGTAACACATGATCCCGTGACTAACTCCTTAGTCACATTGAGCTCATTATGATGATGTATTACCGAGTGGACCCAGAGATACCTCTCCATCACACGGAGTGACAAATCCCAGTCTCGATTCGTGCCAACCCAACAGACACTTTCGGAGATACCTGTAGTGCACCATTATAGTCACCCAGTTACGTTGTGACGTTTGATACACCGAAAGCATTCCTACGGTATCCGGGAGTTGCACAATCTCATGGTCTAAGGAAATGATACTTGACATTAGAAAAGCTCTAGCAGACGAACTACACGATCTTGTGCTATGCTTAGGATTGCGTCTTGTCCATCACATCATTCTCCTAATGATGTGATCCTGTTATCAACGACATCCAATGTTCATGGTCAGGAAACCATGACCATCTATTGATCAACGAGCTAGTCAACTAGAGGCTCACTAGGGACATGGTGTGGTCTATGTATTCACACATGTATTACAGTTTCCGGTTAATACAATTATAGCATGAACAATAGACAATTATCATGAACAAGGAAATATAATAATAACCATTTTATTATTGCCTCTAGGGCATATTTCCAACATAAAGATTGATATATAGGAAGTTGGTGTTTGAACTCCGGAAAAGTTTCGGGCATTTCCGGCAGTGTACCGGGAGTGATGAATGGGTTCCGGGGGTCCACCAAGTGGGCCCACCACACCCCAAGTGGGTCACATGGACCTGAGGGTGGCGCACCAGCCCCTGGTGGGCTGGGCGGCCGGCCCAAGAAGGTCTATGCGGCTGGGCCTGAGGGAAAGGAAAGTCCTTGTGGGGAAGGGAAGGAATCCTACTAGGAGTAGGATTGGAGGTGGACTCCTCCACCTCCTCCTCCTTGCGGCCGACTCCTAGGAGGAGATTTCGGGCGGCCAGCCCCTCCCCTCCCTCCTATATATACTAGAGGGAGAGAGGGCAAAAGGACTTCAACCCAAAAGGCCATAGTGCAGCCCTCTCTCCCGATAGATCAAGTCCTCTAGTTTTCAGCAGTGCTTAGGCGAAGCCCTGCTGGAATAGTTCCACTACCACCGCCACCGCGCCGTCGCGCTGCCGGAGAACTCATCTACCTCTCCGCTCCCTCTTGCTGGATCAAGAAGGCGGAGATCGTCATCGAGCTATACGTGTGCTGAACGCGGAGGTGCCGTCCGTTCGGTACTAGATCGTGATTGGATCGTGGGACGCTCGGCGATTTGGATCGCGAAGACGTTCGACTACATCAACCGCGTTTCTTAACGCTTCCCGCTTAGCGATCTACAAGGGTATGTAGATCCACTCCCCCTCTCGTAGATGCTCTTCACCATGGATAGATCTTGCGTGTGCGTAGGAATTTTTTTTGTTTCCCATGCAACGTTCCCCAACAGAGGGGGCTAGTGCTGATAAGGACACTCGTTCTCAAGGAATTAATGGGCCAGGGACCTTTGCCTCAGTTCCCCCTCCCTTGGTCTATGGAGGACCGGTGCACCCACCACATATAGTTAATCTCGGTCCTCCTCCTAAACTTGTTAAGAATGATTTTGCTAATTGGGTTTTTCGTATGAAGTCTCATTTGGATCACGGCTCAATTCAACTCATGTGAGTCATTGAAGAAGGATGCTATCCTCGTGATCCACGCAACCTCACCCCAAGAGAAGAGGCTGATAAACAACTCAATTCCTCCGCCTTGTTCATAATCCAAGCTGCAGTACCTGCCGAAGATCTAGCTCACTTGCGTCCCTTCACTGTTGCTAAGGATTGTTGGGAACACATTGTCTCCATGTACAAGGGCAGCTCAAGCATTCAACGGTCGAACTATGAGGTAGTGCTTGAGCAGTCAGATGAGTTTGTAATGATAGAAGGAACTGCATGAGTTTTACAGGAGGGTGACTACTCTTGCCATTGCCCTCCGAGATCATGGCAACAAGGATGTGGATGACACCTGGGTCAAGTGTAAATTTCTGAAGGCCATCATGCCCTTCAACAAGGCCATGTCCGCCGTCATCTGCCAAAGACCGGACTTTCACACCTTGTCCTCTGGCGATGTGTTGGATAAATTCATTGCAATGAACATCTTGAACACGACCGCAGACAATGCTCTTGCTCGTGTGCAATTGTCAAAGAAATCATCTCCCAATCTTGCTTTGAAGGCCAAGGTCAGTCAAGAGGAAGAAGAAGAAGAAGAACAAGAAGAAGAGGGTTGCCCCGAAGACACAAAATATGCTTACCATGAGCATATGGCTCTAGCATCTAGGCAATTTTGGGGCAACAAGAGAAACACAAGGCCCAACTTCTCCAAGAACAACTCAAGCAGGTCAAAGGGCAAGCAACGTGTGAGGACCTGCTACAACTGTGGTAATGTGAGTCACTTCATGATGGATTGTCCATATGAGAAGAGGGAAGACAATGGTGGCAAGCTTATACACAAAGATAAGGCCAAGTCTTTCCCCAACAAGACCAACTTCACCAAGAAGGCTCCTCACAAAGGGTTGGTGGCTCAAGAAGAGTATGTCTCCGATGATGATGTTGATGACGAAGACACAAGTGGTGAAGGAATGGCAATGGCATCTATGGCCATTGCATCTTCTACCCCAACAAAGGTGTCAATCTTCGACGCCCCCAACGAGAACCACATTGCGAGGTGCCTCATGGCCAAAGGTATCACCAAGGTAACCTCCAATGCCAAAACCTCAAACATTAATACTTCTATTTCTTCCACTCCGTCTTTGTTAGATTGTGTGGATGAACATGAGGAGGCGAAAGAGGGTGAGAATGAGTTTGACAAGTTCTTGAGTAAACTCAAGGGAGAATCCAAGAAGCACTTCGTTGCTCTCTTGGAACAACTTGGTGAGGCCAATGACACCATTGAGTCTCAAGAAGAATACCTTGAGGAGTTGAAAGGGCATAGTCGTGATTATGCCGACGAGATAGCGGATCTTTCTATGGCTCTAGAGGAAGAGCGAGGTCTTCGTTTGACTCTTGAGGAGTCACAAAATGATGACCTTGCTAAATTACGTAAGGATTATGATCATGCTATCGTTCTTAATCGTCTGCTCAAATCTGAAAAGGCTGCACTTGGGGTTGGCCATGATCGACTCAAGGATGAGTTTGACACACTTGACAATGCTCACAAGGTATTGAAGTGTGTTCATGCTTCTCTTAAGGAGTCGCATGATCAACCCCAAGTAAAACTCACTAAGGAAATTGCCACGTGTCCTCCTTTTGTTTTAATTGATAATGTCTCTGCTACTAATCCGTGTTGTGAGCATGCACATCTTGTGGAGGAAAATGCTAAGCTGAAAGAGCAGCTTGAGAAAGGCCTTGTGACATGTATCCAAGGTGAGAAGAATCTCAATGACCTTTTGAGCAATAAAAAGGAAGTGGTTGCAAAGGAAGGAATTGGGTTTGCACCCAAGTCCAAAAAGAAGAAGAAGATGAAGACCACGCAAGCTCCCCCGCTCAAGGAAACGTTTGTCAAAGCAGGGGGATCTACTCATGAGAAGAAGAAGGACAAGGTTGTGAGTGGTAGTGCCAAGAAGGGCAAGACCACTCCCACCAACAGGGCCGGCGACTTTAACCCCTCTTATATCTTGTGTCGTGCTAGTGATGGGCATGTTTATGCCAAATATGTTGGTTCTTCTTATGAGTACATTGAGTGGTCTATTTGGGTTCCTAAGACCCTTGTCACTAACATGAAAGGACCCATTAAAGAATGGGTACCAAAATTCAAGCATTGATCTATTCTAGGAGTTTGCTTCCGGTGGAGTCTCATGGTTGCTGGATAGTGGAGCAACAAATCATATGACCGGAAGCAAGGACTTGGTGGTGGACGTTCGACCCGATGCATCCGTAGCCACTAAGGTCTCCTTTGGCGATGACACAATTTCAAAGGTATTGGGTCTTGGCAAGGTGGTTATCTCTCCAACCTTAACCATTGAGAAAGTCATGCTTGTTGAAACCCTTGCATACAATTTACTTTCCATTCGCCAACTTGCACTTATGGGTTTTAGTACCTTCTTTGGCATTGATACCGTCACTCTTTTGTGGAGCAAGACTCTTAAAGTAGCCTTTGTTGGGCATGTCGAAAACGGTCTCTATGTGATTAACTTCTCGGAGCGGCCCACCAAGACCGCGACATGCCTAATGGCTAAAGTTGATGTGGGATGGCTTTGGCATCGTCGACTAGCCCATGTCAATATGAGATCTTTGCAAAGTCTCCTCAAAGGGGATCACATTCCTGGACTAACAAATGTGAGTTTTGCTAAAGATCGTGCTTGCAGTGCTTGTATCGAAGGAAAGCTACATGAAAAGGCTCATCGTCCAACTACTACAATCTACTCAAAGAGGACCTTAGAGCTCCTTCACATGGATCTCTTCGGTCCTCCATCTTTTGACAGTCTTGGAGGAAGAAAGTATTGCTTGGTGATTGTGGATGATTACTCAAGATAGACATGGGTATATTTCTTCAAGAGGAAGAGTGAGACCCAACAGACCGTCATCAACTTTGCAAATGAAGTCCAACGCCAACATGAAGCAAAGATTTTGATGATTAGAAGTGACAACAGCACTGAGTTCAAGAACTACACCCTGGATGAGTTTCTCAGTGATGAGGGGATAAAGCACCAATATTCCACACCTTACATCCCTCAACAAAATGGTGTTGCGGAAAGGAAGAAACGGACGTTGATGGATGCCGCAAGAACCATGATGGAAGAGTTTAAATCTCTGTACAACTTTTGGGCCGAAGCCATCAACATCGCGTGTCATGCATCAAATCGGCTCTATCTCCGTAAAGGCTTGAACAAGACTCCTTATGAGAAACTTACCGTGAAGAAGTCCAAACTCAAGTACTTCCGGGTGTTTGGTTGTAAGTGTTTCATTCTCAAGAAAGGTGTTTGTTTGTCAAAATTTGAATCTAGAGCTCATGAGGGCATATTTGTTGGTTATGCTGCAAACTCTCATGCTTACCGTGTCCTCAACAAGTCCACGGGACTCATTGAGGACACGAGTAACATAGAATTTGATGAAAATAATGGCTCCCAAGTGGAGCAAAGTGGTCTCTGTGATGTAGGTGATGAAATTCCTCCCCAAGCCATAAGAATAATGGGTGTGGGATACTTCCTACCCGTTGAGGAACCCCTTGTGGCTGAAGAAGAAGGACAATGTTTCACTCAAGTGGAACCATCACCGATGCAAGACCCACACGCTTCCGAAGAACAAAGTGAAGGCCCTCAACCTTGTAACCAAGATCAAGGGCGAGATCAACTTAATGGTGATGGTTCTACATCACATGATGCTCAAGATCAAGTTCACACCCCCGTGCAAGCTCAAGATCAAGATCAAGCTCAAGACCAAGATCAAGCTCAAGATCAAGGTCAAGCTAAAGATCAAGGTCATGCTCAAGATCAAGAGCAAGCCGGTGCTGGCACCGAAAGTCGTCAAGTTACCAGGCCTCAACTTTCCATGGAGGAAATTCTTGAAAGACAAGCTGCCAAGATTGCTTCCAAACTCAGAGTCAAGCAACACCTATTAAAGAACGTTTATGGAAGTTTGAAGAGAGGGGTAACTACTCGTCTTCAATTAACAAACTTTTGTGCACATCATGCGTTTGTTTCTTGCTTTGAACCCCTCAAGGTACAAGATGCGCTCGAAGACGAGGAATGGTTTGAAGCCATGCATGATGAAATCAACAACTTCGAGCGCAACAAAGTGTGGCGATTGATGCCAAGACCAAAGGAGAAGCACAATGTCATTGGAACCAAATGGATCATTAAGGACAAGCAAGATGCACACGGTATTATTATTCGCAACAAGGCAAGACTGGTGGCTCAAGGCTACTCCCAAGTCGAGGGCATCGACTACGGTGAAACCTTTGCTCCTGTTGCTCGCCTTGAATCTATTCGCATGTTTCTTGCTTATGCCTCTCATCATGATTTCATATTATATCAAATGGATGTGAAGAGTGCTTTTCTTAATGGTCCACTTAAGGAGTTGGTATATGTCAAGCAACCCCCGGGGTTTGAGGATACCAAGTTCCCCAATCATGTATACGTTCTCGATAAGGCACTCTATGGCCTTAAACAAGCCCCACGTGCGTGGTATGAGCACCTTACCGAGATGTTGCAAGATCGTGGGTTTGAAATTGGGAAAATCGATCCCACTCTTTTTACTAAGAGGTTTAACGGGAACTTGTTCGTATGCCAACTATATGTAGATGATATTATCTTTGGTTCTTCTAACAAAGCTTTTAATGATGAGTTCGCCGCACTAATGACCAAAGAGTTTGAGATGTCTATGATGGGAGAGTTGAAGTTCTTTCTTGGATTCGAAGTCAAGCAACGAAGCCAAGGAACCTTCATCAACCAAGCTAAATACACTCAAGACATGCTCAAGAGGTTCAAGTTGGATGAGCTCAATCCTCCCAAGGCAAACACTCCTATGCAGCTCAAATGCCAACTTGACAGTGATACCAATGGTAAAGCTGTGGATCAAAAGGTATATCGCTCCATGATTGGATCTCTGCTTTACCTTTGTGCATCTAGGCCGGATATCATGTTGAGTGTGGGAATTTGTGCATGATTTCAATCCGCACCTAAGGAGAGTCACTATGTGGTTGTCAAGCGAATCTTTCGATATTTGGCTCATACCCCAAACTTTGGCTATGGTACCCCAAAGGTGCTTCATTTGATCTCATTGGATATACTGACTCAGATTGGGCGGGAGACCGTGTGGAAAGGAAGTCCACTTCCGGAGGCTGCCAATTTCTTAGTCGCTCTTTGGTAAGTTGGTCTTCAAAGAAACAAAACTGTGTTTCTCTCTCGTCCACCGGGGCCGAGTATGTAGCCGCCGCAAGCTGCTGTGCTTAGATTCTTTGGATGAGGCAAACCTTAAAGGATTATGGTGTCAACTGTGACAAAGTGCCTCTTTACTGCGACAATGAAAGCACGATCAAGATCTCCAATAACCCGGTTCAACACTGCAAGACGAAGCATATTGAGATTCGTCATCACTTCATCCGGGATCACATCAAGCATGGAGAAATTGATCTTATTCATCTCTATACTAAGGTACAGCTTGCAGATATTTTCACAAAGCCATTGGATGAAGCTAGATTTCGCGAGTTAAGGCATGAGGTAAATATCATTGATTCGAGCAATGTGGTTTGGATTAGTGCACATCCCACCACACTCTTTGTTATGTCTTGTTTAGGTGTAGGCATGGACATAGGGGGGGTCTAGTTCACTCAATGAACTATCCCTCCTCCTATTATGCATAAAACGATCAAATCTTTCACATTCGCCATTTTTGATGGTAATTGTGTCTCAAAGACGAGTTTTGGTCATGGACCCAAGGTTAAAATCTTCGCGGTGCCATACCAATCGACTCAAACATAGGTGGCCTCGGCCACCGCCTCCTCCTAGTAAGGTATTGTCTTGGGTGTTTCTCAAAAATGTGCCGTTTTGGTCCTTATTTGCTATTCTAGTCTGTTTAAGATCTAGGTGTGGGTATCCTTCATGGTGTGTCATTTTGCGTTTCTTCTTGTTTACCATGGAGCTTACCCCACCATACTCATGTGCCTTGTCTCTATCCCAAGCTCTCCTCATCTCGAAACCCTCTCATCCAATTGTACGCTTTGAAATCATGGTGGTGGTGGCTATGGCCGGGCGGTACAACCGGTGGTCAAAGCATTACAACTGCTGGCCATCCTGTTGTCTCGGTACAACCAGTGGTCCATGCGGTACAACCACTAATCATCCTGTTGTCCTGCCCCAGCGGTACAACCGGCGGGGTTACGCGGTTCAACCGCTAATTCCCAGGTCATGTACTAGGACCGGTACAACCGCTCAGCGGAGCGGTACAACCGGTCGTGTCTACGGGTCCCTAAAAGGGAGGGCCGGGCCGAAGGGGTATTCAGTTTTCCCCTTCGTGCCCGACTCCCCCTTGGTGCCCTAGCCGTCGGCCGCCATTACCACCGCCCCAGAGTGCCTCCAGCGCCCCGGATCTGCGGCCTCCTCTCGAATCTGCTTCGTGGAGGCCCTTCCCTCACCCGATCTCCTCCCATGGATGCCGGTAATGCCCCGTTTTCTCTTGTCTTGGATTCTTTCCTTTGAATCCTCCATTGTTCGGGCATTGCTCGGTTCCCACGTTTTCTAGTCAAAACTATTGGAGGGATGAGATCCTATATACAATTCCAATTAGTTGTGATGCGTAGAAACTAAAAATAGTGGTGCATTACTCAGATCTGGATGCACCGGTTCCCCAGCAGCGGTACAACCGCTTGTACCTGCGATACAACCGCTGCTGCGGTACAACCGCTTGGGTGACTGGTTCAACCGGACTCTCTGTTTCCTGCCCCACTGTTCCTTGTTTCTCCTCTTCACACCTAATTTATTCCTACTCTAGAGTACAATCCTCTCATCTTTTCTGGGTTTCTCTTGTGTGCTCCTCTTGTGTGTGTCTGCAGGTGGCTCTAGCTCTCGTTCTGCTCCTGGGAAGAAGTCCAAGAAACGAGCTCGCAGGTGTAGGATCGTTGATGACCCTGAGCAAGAGGAAGTTGTGATCCCTACCAAGCCCACTCGCCGTGAGAAGTACTTGGCCGCCAAGAAAAAAACTGCCAAGTCAGTGCACTCCTGGAAGCAAGTTGACTGGGAGCGGGTTCGCTTTCAAAATCCTTATGAGGTCCCCATTGCTCCCAGAAGGTCCACCCCTCAGTTCAGGAATGAGTTACAATTGCGGATTGTGCACGAGCTCTATGACCATCACAAGAACAAGTTTGCCAAGCAATGGACAATTGACATTGAGCACTGGAGGAACAACATGGATTACTTTAAAGAGGCTTTGGCACTGTGCGAAGAATTTGACTTGATCAAGCTAATGACTATCAACTGTGCCTTTGATGTGCAACTCATTCATCGGTTCTATGCCACAGTCCACTTCGGCACTGATGAGGCTCGTCACCTTTCCTTCATGTGTCGTGATGAATTCTTCCATGTTCCGTGGCGCACCTTTTGCAATGCACTTGGTTATGATGATACTGGCCTCACTGGGAATGGCGGCATCCGTCCTCATGATCGGGCTACTCCCATGGATAAGAAGGAGTTAGCCCCCTTGTACATTCCCGAGCGTGGGATTCCTGGAGCCTCTAAGGACCTACAGCAGGTCTATGATATTTTGCACCGTGTTTTCCGGAATGTTCTTCCGCCCAAGGTTGGAAATCAAGATGAGATTCATGGATACTTTGTTGATCTACTTGTTGCCATGAGGACTAAAGCTGGCTCTGGGGCTACGTTTGATGCTTCCAAATGGTTGTGGGAGGAGATGTACTCCACGGTCTTCTACAGAAAGGTCCCCACCTATGCTCCTTTCATCATGTGTTTCCTCAACTCTGTGTGGCTAGTTCGTAGGCCTGGAGTGCCTCTCACTTCTCCAGACAACCTCATTGAGCATGAGGTTAAGCAACTCGGTAATAAGAAGCATCTTGCGCCTCGCTTCCCCGCTGACGACCCTGAGGATGTCTTTGCTACTTCCAGTGACAGTGATTTTGAGCTTCCTGCAGGAGCCAAGCCATCTTGGGTCTCCAAGCTCTCCGACAAAATAAAGAAGACCTTCTGCCTCCAGACTCATGTTCAGAAGAAGCTCTATGAAGCCCATGTCAACGAGAAGCTTGCCAGACGCAGACAGATTCAGATTATGCGGGCTCTCCATCTTGAGGCCGCCAGTGGTTCTGAGAAGACCATCACTCCTGAGGAGCAGTGGATCTATGCACATAGCACTTGTACTGATGATGAGATCTCGGGTCAGCCTGCTACCTCCTCCTCTGCTGCTGTTTCTGCTGATGATGATGATGGTGATGATGATGATGGGTCTGCTAGTGAAGATTCAGAGGAGTCTGACGGATCTGACGAGGTCTACAGAGCACCAGGGCGTTAGCATCGCTCTTTTCCTTTTTGGTGTCTTGATGCCAAAGGGGGAGAGAGTTATATTATGACGGGATTTGCATGGGGGGTTATGGTTGTCTTTCGTTTTGCTTCCCAGTTGATCTCTTATTTGCTCTTTGTCGGTTATGAATCTATCTTATGTGAAGACTATTTGCGTTTCAGTAGAGACTGAGATTATTCTTGCCCTTGTTTTTAAGCTCTATTTATTATCTCGTACAATCACTCCTTAATGTTATTCCCTCTATTGTACCCATTGATTGGTCTATAAAATCAAGGGGGAGCTTCAATTCTTGCACTTGTCTCATCTGGGGCACACGGCGAGGGGGAGCTCCGCTTTTATTTTATAGACCATCAATGCAAATCGTGTTGTTGTCATCATCCACCAAAAAGGGGGAGATTGTAAGGGCATTCTCTTACCTTAGTGTTTTGGTGATGATGACACCTCACTATGTTATCTAACCGTGTGTCAATTTATTCAGGTATTATGTGTGAGACACAAGACGGTTAGATATTCCCTTCAAATGGAAAAGATCGAAGATGGTGTTCTCTACGTGTTTATTCTCTTTGGTCGTAGGGATCCCGTACTATTAAGAGGAAATCAACATTGGAAGTTCTTGGGGTGAATCAATTCTCTCTCACATCCTTAGCACCCACCTGATTCCTTCCCATCAAAGAGAGAGGTCCTGCTTTCCTTCCATGCTGGCCGGTTGTACCGTGATACGTCCATTTTGCATCATGATTTCCTACTGTTATTTACTTTGTTTTGTTGAATAATAATGCTTTGGGGAGTGTTTCTAATGCCTTTTCTCTCATAATATGCAAGGTTTACACAAAGAGGGAGAATACCGGCAGCTGGAATTCTGGACCCAAGAAAATCACGTCAGAGATACCTATTCTGCACAACTCCAATGAAGCTGAAATTTTACGAAGATTATTTTTACATTTAATAAAAAATACTGGAGATGGAAACTACCAGAGGAGGCCCCCCAAGTGGGCACAACCCACCAGGGCGCGCCAGGCACCCCTGGCCGCGGCCTGATGGGTTGTGCCCAGCCTGGCCCACTTCCGGTGCCCATCTTCTGGTATAAAGTCTCTCTTGACCTAGAAAAAATCAAGGAAGGACTTTCGGGACGAAGCGCAGCCGCCTCGAGGCGGAACTTGGGCAGGAGCACTTTTGCCCTCCGGCGGAGCGATTCCGCCGGGGAAACTTCCCTCCCAGAGGGGGAAATCGAAGCTATCGTCATCACCAACACCCCTAACATCTTTGGGAGGCCAATCTTTATCAACATCTTCAACAACACCATCTCCTCTCAAACCCTAGTTCATCTCTTGTGTTCAATCTTTGTACCGGAACCTCAGATTGGTACCTGTGGGTGACTAGTAGTGTTGATTACCTTGCGTAGTTGATTACTATATGGTTTATTTGGCGGAAGATTTTATGTTTAGATCCATTATGCTATTCAATACTCCTCTGATCTTGAGCATGTTTATTATGTGTGAGTAGTTACCTTTGTTCTTGAGGTCACGGGAGAAGTCATGTTGCGAGTAATCATTTGAATTTGATATGTGTTCGATATTTTGATGATATTTATGTTGTCATTCCCTTAGTGGTGTCATCTGAACGTCGACTACATGACACTTCACCATTCATGGGCCTAAGGGAATGCATTGTGGAGTATTTATTAGATGATGGGTTGCTAGAGTGACAGAAGCTTAAACCCTAGCTTGTGCGCTACTTCGTAAGGGGATGATTTGGATCCACTTGTTTAATGCTATGGTTAGACTTTGTCTTAATACTTTTCTCGTAGTTGCGGATGCTTGAGAGGGGGTTAATCATAAGTAGGTTGTTAGTTCAAGTAATAATAGCACCTTAGCACCGGTCCACCCACATATCAAATTATCAAAGTAGCGAACACGAATCAAACCAACATGATAAAAGTGACTAGACGAAATTCCCGTGTACCCTCAAGAACACTTTGCTTATTACTAGTGATTGTTCCGGCCTGTCCTTTACCTCAAAAGGATTGGGCTACCTTGCTGCACCTTGTTTACCGTTACCGTTACTTGCTTGCTACCAATTATCTTGCTATCAAACTATCCGTTACCTACAATTTCAGTGCTTGCAGAAATTACCTTGCTGAAAACCGCTTGTCATTTCCTTCTGCTCCTCGTTGGGTTCGACACTCTTACTTATCGAAAGGACTACGATTGATCCCCTATACTTGTGGGTCATCAAGACTCTTTTCTAGCGCCGTTGCCGGGGAGTGAAGCGCTCTTGGTGAGTGGAAATCGGTAAGGAAAAATTTATACTACGTGCTGAAATTTATTGCTACTTGCTATTATGGAGAACAATCCTTTGAGGGGTTTGTTCGGGGTATCTTCACCTCGACCGGAACCACAATTAGTTACCCCTCAACCTACAGCATCTACTGAAAATGTTACTTATGAAATTCCTACGGGTATGCTAGAACAATTGCTTGCTAAACCTTATGCAGGAGACGGAACTGAACATCCTGATATGCACCTTTTATATGTGAACGAGATTTTTGGATTATTTAAGCTTGCAGGTTTACCCGGAGATGAAGTTAAGAAGAAGGTTTTCCCTTTATCTTTGGAGGGAAAAGCATTGACATGGTATAGGCTATGTGATGATCTTGGATCGTGGAACTGGAATCGTTTGCAATTGGAATTTCACCAAAAGTTTTATCCCATGCATCTAGTTCATCGTGATCGGAATTATATATATAATTGTTGGCCTCGTGAAGGAGAAAGTATCGCTCTAGCTTGGGGGAGGCTTAAGTCAATGTTATATTCATGCCCCAATCATGACATTCCGAGGGAAGTTATCATTCAGAATTTTTATGCTCGGCTTTCTCATAATGATCAATCCATGCTCGATACTTCTTGTGCTGGTTCTTATATGATGAAGACTATTGAATTCAAGTGGGATCTCTTAGAAAGAATTAAACGCAACTCTGAAGATTGGGAACTCGACGAAGGTAATGAGTCAGGTATAAAGCTCGAATTTGATTGTGTTAAATCTTTTATGAATACCGATACTTTTCACAAGTTTAGCACTAAATATGGACTTGACTCTGAGATAGTAGCCTCTTTCTGTGAAGCATTTGCTACTCACGTTGATCTTCCTAAGGAGAAGTGGTTTAAATATCATCCCCCTATTAAAGAAGAAATTAAAGAACCGGTCATAGCTAAAGAAGAAACTATCTTTTACAATGTTGATCCAGTTGTGCCTACTGCTTATATTGAAAAACCACATTTCCCTGTTAGGATAAAGGAACATGCTAAGGTATCAACTGTGGTTCATAAGAGAAATATAAGAGCACCTAAACCCCCTGAGCAAATTAAAGTAGAACCTAGTGTTGCTATGGTTAAAGATCTCTTGGTAGAAAATATTGATGGGCATGTTATTTACTTTCGTGATGAAGCTACTAGAATTGCTAAACCTGGTGAAAAAGATAAACCTAGATCCATAGAAGGCTTGCCTGTTGTCTCAGTCAAAATAGGAGATCATTGCTATCATGGTTTATGTGATTTAGGTGCTAGTGTGAGTGCTATCCCTTTTACCATATACCAAGAAATTATGGATGAGATAGCACCTGCTGAAATAGAAGACATTGATGTTATTATTAAACTTGCTAATAGAGATACTATCACACCACTTGGGATTGTTAGAGATGTTGAAGTCTTGTGTGGGAAAGTAAAATACCCTACTGATTTTCTAGTCCTTGGTTCCCCACAAGATGACTGATACGTCTCCAACGTATCTATAATTTTTTATTGTTCCATGCTATTATATTATTTGTTTTGGATGTGTTTATATGCATTAATATGCTATTTTATATTATTTTTGGGACTAACCTATTAATCTAGAGCCTAGTGCCAGTTTCTGTTTTTTCCTTGTTTTTGAGTATTGCAGATAAGGAATATTAAACAGATTCCAAACGGAATAAAATCTTCGGAATAATTTTTCTTGGACCAGAAGACATCTACCAAGCTTGGAGACCAAGGCAGGAGAGCCGTCGTGTGGCCACAAGCCACAGGGGCGCGCCTAGGGGGGTAGGGCGCGCCCCCCTGGCATGTGGGCCCACAGCAGCTCCCCCAACCCTATTTTTCGGCCTATAAATTCACAAATATTCCCTGGATACCAGAGAGAGCCACGAAAACACTTTTCCGCCGCCAGGAGCCTCGGTTCCCGTGAGATCCAATCTTGGAGCCTTTTCTGGTAATCTACCGGAGGGGGATTCGATAACGGAGGGCATCTACATCAACTCCATTACCCCTCCGATGATGCGTGAGTAGTTCACCACAGACCTTCGGGTCCATAGCTAGTAGCTAGATGGCTTTGTCTCTCTCTTTGCTCTTCAATACCATGTTCTTCATGATCTTCATGGAGATCTATCCGATGTAATACTCTTTTGCGGTGTGTTTGTCGAGATCCGATGAATTGTGGGCTTATGTTCAGATTATCTATGAATATTATTTGAGTCTTTTCTGAATTCTTATATGCATGATTTCATATCTTTGCAAGTCTCTTCGAGTTATTGGTTTGGTTTGGCCAACTAGATTGGTAATTCTTGCAATGGGAGAAGTGCTTAGTTTTGGGTTCAATCTTGCGGTGTCCTCACCCAGTGACATAGTAGGGGTAGCGAGGCACGTATTGTATTGTTGCCATCAAGGATAAAAAGATGGGGTTTTCATAATATTGCTTGATTTTATCCATCTACATCATGTCATCTTACCTAATGCGTTACTCTGTTCTTCATGAACTTAATACTCTAGATGCAGGCAGGAGTCGGTCGATGTGTGGAGTAATAGTAGTAGATGCAGAATCGTTTCGGTCTACTTGACACGGACGTGATGCCTATATGCATAGTCATTGCCTTGGATATCTTCATAATTATTCGCTTTTCTATCAATTGCTCGACAGTAATTTGTTCACCCACCGTAATACTTGCCATCATGAGAGAAGCCTCTAGTGAAACCTATGGCCCCCGGGTCTATTTTCCATATTATACTTTCAGATCTAAAACCAAAAATACCAAAAATATCTTGCTTCAATCTTTTTACTTTTGTTTTACTTTCCTTTCAAGCAATCATATCTATCTAGCTCTATCAGATCTCATCCTTGCAAGTAACCGTGAAGGGATTGACAACCCCTTTATAGCGTTGGGTGCAAGTGTTTGATTCTTTGTGTAGGTACATCTATTGGGGACTTGCTTGTATCTCCTACTGGATTGATACCTTGGTTCTCAACAACTGAGGGAAATACTTATCTACTTTGCTGCATCACCCGTTCCTCTTCACGGAAACCAACGCATGCTCGAGAAGTAGCAAGAAGGATTTCTGGCGCCGTTGCTGGGGAGATACATAGCAAGTCAAGACAAGAACTTTCCCGTCAACTTGTCAATTTCTGACGTGGTTGCCAGAGAGATCTACATCAAGCCTACCAAGTACCCATCACAAACTCATCTCTTGCATTTACTTTCTTTGCCATTTGCCTCTCGTTTTCCTCTCCCCCACTTCACCAATTTGCTGTTTTATTCGCCTTTTTCTCGCCGGATCTCTTTTTGTTTGCTTGTGTTGCCATGTGCCTTCTATTTGCTTGCATCTTCGCTTGCTAAAAATCTATTGATATGGATCCTCATCCACTTGCTAATCTTTTCAAAAAGTCAAATTATGTTGAACCAATTGCTAGTGAGTTGAGTGCACTTGATTATCTCTATGAAGTTTTGTTTGAAAATCATGAATCTGAAAATTTTGATGAAGTGTTGAAAGAAGAAATTTATAAGGTGATTCATGATAGTTCCGTGAATGATGAGCATGATTGCAATTTTGCTAGTATGAATTCTCTAAATATCCATGGTACTAATGATATGCAAAGCCACAAGCTTGGGGATGCTACGTTTCATGAAGATGATATTTTTTGTTCCCCTAGTTTTGATGAGCAAATTCATTATGATGATTGCATGCTCATGCATCATGAAAAGAATGATTTATGTGAAAGTTATATTGTTGAATTCCTTCATGATTCGACTGAAATTTATTATGAGGGAGGAACATATGCTTGTAGGAATTGCAATAATATCAAGTTTCCTCTCTATGTGTTTAAAGTTTTGAAGTTATGCTTGTTTTGCCTTCCTATGCTAGTTGATTCTTGTTCCCGTAAATTGTTTGCTCACAAAATCCCTATGCATAGGAAGTGGGTTATAATTAAATATGTTTATCATGAGATTCATGATGCTTTCTTGCATATTTCAATTAGTACTTTTTATGTGAGCATCATTGAAATCATTATGCCTAGCTAGGGGCGTTAAACAATAGCGCTTGTTGGGAGGCAACCCAATTTTATTTTTATGCTTTTGTATTTGCTTCTGTTTTTGAGTGCTTCACACGTTATTACCTCTGTAGTAATTGTGTTTTCTTGTTTAAATTAGTGTTTGATCCAAGTAAGACCTTTGGGATGGTCTACAGTGTTTGTGATTTGATTTTGCTGAAAAACAGAAACTTTTGCTCTCAGTCCAGGAATTTTGTAAATTCACTGGAACGTAATTTTGATCTGAAATTTTTACACAAGATTTATATACAAATTGTCCTTATTGTCCTAATTTTTCAGAATTTTTGGAGTTACAGAAGTATTCGAAGTCTATAGATTGCTACAGACTGTTCTGTTTTTGACAGATTCTGTTTTCTATGTGTTGTTTGCTTATTTTGATGTATCTATGGGTTGTATCGGGGGGTATGAACCATGGAGAAGTTAGAATACAGTAGATATTACACCAATATAAATAAAGAATGAGTTCACAACAGTACCTAAGTGGTGATTTATTTTTCTTATACTAACGGATCTCATGAGTTTTCTGTTGAGTTTTGTATTGTGAAGTTTTCAAGTTTTGGGTAAAGATTTGATGGACTATGGAATAAGGAGTGGCAAGAGCCTAAGCTTGGGGATGCCCAAGGCACCCCAAGCCATATTAAAGTATACCAAAAAGCCTAAGCTTGGGGATGCCCCGGAAGGCATCCCCTCTTTCGTCTTCAATCCATCGGTAAATTTACTTGAGGCTATATTTTTATTCACCACATGATATGTGTTTTGCTTGGAGCATCTTGTATGATATGAGTCTTTGCTTTTTAGTTTGACACAATCATCCTTGCTGCACACATCTTTTGAGAGAGACACGCTGAATCGTGAATTTATTAGAATACTCTATGTGCTTCACTTATATCTTTTGAGCTAGGCAATGTTGCTCTAGTGCTTCACTTATATCTTTTTAGAGCACGGTGGTGTTATATTTTATAGAAATTATTGAACTCTCATACCTCACTTATATTATTTTGAGAGTTTCTTAAAACAGCATGGTAATTTTTTTAGGTTATGAATTTAGTCCTAATATAATAGGCATCCAAGAGGGATATAATAAAAACTTTCATATTAAGTGCATTGGATACTATGAGAAGTTTGATTCCTTGCATATAGTTTTGAGATAATGGAGATGGTAATATGAGAGTCATTCTAGTGAGTAGTTGTGAATTGGAAGAGATACTTGTGTTGAAGTTTGTGATTCCCGTAGCATGCACGTATGGTGAACCGTTATGTAACGAAGTCGGAGCATGATTTGTTTAATGATTGTCAACCTTTGTGTGAGGGTCGGGAGCGCGCGATGGTTAACTCCTACCAACCTCTCCCCTAGGGGCATGCGTCTAATGCTTTGTTTGATAACTAATAGACTTTTGCAATAAGTATGTGAGTTCTTTATGACTAATGTTGAGTCCATGGATTATACGCACTCTCACCCTTCCACCATTGCTAGCCTCTCTAGTACCGCGCAACTTTCGCCGGTGCATCAAACCCACCTTCCTCAAAACAGCCACCATATATTTTCCTCAAAACAGCCACCATACCTACCTATTATGGCATTTCCATAGCCATTCCGAGATATATTGCCATGCAACTTCCACCGTTCCGCTTTTCATGACATGCACCATCACTTCCATATTGCATATAGAGTCATATTTTGTCATAGGTATCGAGTTGTAATTTTCCTTTTGAGTTGTAAGTAAATAAAAGTGTGATGATTTTCATTATTAGAGCATTGTCCCGTGTGAGAAAAGGATGATGGAAGCCATGACTCCCTCACAAGTTGGGATGAGTATCCGGACTTTACAAAAAAATAAAAGAGGCCAGCGAAGCCCAAATAAAAAAAAAGAGGCCAAAGATGCCCACCAAAATAAAAAAAGGAAAAAAATGAGAGAAAGAGAGAAGGGACAATTGCTACTATACTTTTCCACACTTGTGCTTCAAAGTAGCACCATGATCTTCATGATAGAGAGTCTCCTATTTTGTCACTTTCATATAACTAGTGGAGTTTCATCTTGCACGACCACTTAGTTTTCTTTTAGAGCTTTCATACACTTATAGCTCTAGTGCACCCTTTGCATGGCAATCCCTACTCACTCACATTGATATCTATTGATGGGCATCTCCATAGCCCGTTGATACGCCTAGTTGACGTGAGTCTATCTTCTCCCTTTTTCCTTGCAACCTCCACCACATTCTATTCCACCTATAGTGCTATATCCATGGCTCACGCTCATATATTGCGTGAGAGTTGAAAAGGTTTGAGAACACCAAAAGTGTGAAACAATTGCTTGGCTTGTTCATCGGGGTTGTGCATGATTTAGATACTTTGTGTGGGGAAGATGGAGCATAGCCAGACCATATGATTTTGTAGGGATAACTTTCTAAGGCCATGTTATTTCGAAAGGACACGATTGCCTTGTTGGTGTGCTCGAAGTATTACTGTTTTTATGTCAATATTAGACTATTGTTTTGAATCTTACGGATCTGAATATTCATGCCACAAAAAAGAATATTACATGGATAAATATGTTAGGTAGCATTCCACATCAAAAATTCTGTTTTTATCATTTACCTACTCGAGGACGAGCAGGAATTAAGCTTGGGGATGCTTGATACGTCTCCAACGTATCTATAATTTTTTATTGTTCCATGCTATTATATTATCTGTTTTGGATGTTTTATATGCATTAATATGCTATTTTATATTATTTTTGGGACTAACCTATTAATCTAGAGCCTAGTGCAAGTTTCTGTTTTTTCCTTGTTTTTGAGTATTGCAGATAAGGAATATTAAACGGAGTCCAAACGGAATAAAATCTTCGGAATAATTTTTCTTGGACCAGAAGACATCTACCAAGCTTGGAGACCAAGGCAGGAGAGCCGCCGTGTGGCCACAAGCCACAGGGGCGCGCCCAGGGGGGTAGGGCGCGCCCCCTGGCTTGTGGGCCCACGGCAGCTCCCCCAACCCTATTTCTTGGCCTATAAATTCACAAATATTCCCTGGATACCAGAGAGTGCCACGAAAACACTTTTCCGCCACCAGGAGCCTCGGTTCCCGTGAGATCGAATCTTGGAGCCTTTTCCGGTAATCTGCCGGAGGGGGATTCGATCACGGAGGGCATCTACATCAACTCCATTGCCCCTCCGATGATGCGTGAGTAGTTCACCACAGACCTTCGGGTCCATAGCTAGTAGCTAGATGGCTTCTTCTCTCTCTTTGCTCTTCAATACCATGGTCTTCATGATCTTCATGGAGATCTATCCGATGTAATACTCTTTTGCGGTGTGTTTGTCGAGATCCGATGAATTGTGGGTTTATGTTCAGATTATCTATGAATATTATTTGAGTATTTTATGAATTCCTATATGCATGATTTCACATCTTTGGAAGTCTCTTCGAGTTATTGGTTTGGTTTGGCCAACTAGATTGGTAATTCTTGCAATGGGAGAAGTGCTTAGTTTTGGGTTCAATCTTGCGGTGTCCTCACCCAGTGACATAGTAGGGGTAGCGAGGCACGTATTGTATTGTTGCCATCGAGGATAAAAAGATGGGGTTTTCATCATATTGCTTGAGTTTATCCCTCTACATCATGTCATCTTACCTAATGCGTTACTCTGTTCTTCATGAACTTAATACTCTAGATGCAGGCAGGAGTCGGTCGATGTGTGGAGTAATAGTAGTAGATGCAGAATCGTTTCGGTCTACTTGACACGGACGTGATGCCTATATGCATAATCATTGCCTTGGATATCTTCATAATTATTCGCTTTTCTATCAATTGCTCGATAATAATTTGTTCACCCACCGTAATACTTGCCATCATGAGAGAAGCCTCTAGTGAAACCTATGGCCTCCGGGTCTATTTTCCATATTATACTTTCAGATCTAAAACCAAAAATACCAAAAATATCTTGCTGCAATCTTTTTACTTTTGTTTTACTTTCCTTTCAAGCAATCATATCTATCTATCTCTATCAGATCTCATCCTTGTAAGTAACCGTGAAGGGATTGACAACCCCTTTATAGCGTTGGGTGCAAGTGTTTGATTCTTTGTGTAGGTACATCTATTGGGGACTTGCTTGTATCTCCTACTGGATTGATACCTTGGTTCTCAACAACTGAGGGAAATACTTATCTACTTTGCTGCATCACCCGTTCCTCTTCACGGAAACCAACGCATGCTCGAGAAGTAGCAATGCCTTTTGTCCCATTATCTTTGCTAGACCTTTCTTGAGCACCGTCAATGCTAAGATAGATTGTGAAAAACAAACTATCGGTGTCAGTTTTGGTAATGTGTCTCATGAGTTTAATTTTTCCAAGTTTAGTAGAAAACCCCATGATAAAGAATTATCTAATAAGGATGAAATAATTGGTATTGCTACTATTGTTGTGCCTCCTACTGATCCCTTAGAACAATATTTGCTCGACCATGAAAATGATATGCATTTGCGTGAAAGAAATGAAATTGATCAAATTTTCTTCGAACAACAACCTCTCTTGAAACACAATTTGCCTATTGAAACTCTTGGAGGTCCTCCTCCACCTAAAGGTGATCCTGTGTTTGAATTGAAAAAATTGCCTGACACTTTGAAGTATGCTTATCTTGATGAGAAAAAGATATATCCTGTTATTATTAGTGCTAACCTTTCAGAACATGAAGAAGAAAGATTATTGAAAGTTCTAAGGAAGCACCGGGCTGCTATTGGAAATACTCTTGATGATCTTAAGGGCATTAGTCCCACTCTATGTCAGCACAAGATCAATATGGAACCTGATGCTAAACCCGTTGTTGATCACCAACAGCGATTGAATCCTAAGATGAAGGAAGTGGTAAGAACTAAAATACTAAAACTTCTGGAAGCAAGTATAATCTATCCTATTGCTGATAGTAGATGGGTAAGTCCCGTTCATTGTGTCCCTAAGAAAGGAGGTATTACCATTGTCCCTAATGATAAGAATGAACTCATTCCACAAAGAATTGTTACTAGCTATAGAATGGTAATTGATTTTAAAAAATTGAATAAAGCTACTAGAAAAGATCATTACCCTCTATGTTCATTGACCAAATGTTAGAGAGGCTATCTAAGCATACGCACTTTTGCTTCTTAGATGGATATTCTGGTTTCTCTCAAATACTTGTGTCACAATCTGATCAAGAGAAAACTACCTTTACTTGCCCTTTTGGAACCTATGCTTATAGACGCATGCCTTTTGGTTTATGCAATGCACCTTCTACCTTTCAAAGATGTATGACTGCTATATTCTTTGATTTTTATGAAAAGATTGTGGAGGTTTTCATGGATGATTTTTCCGTTTACGGAACTTCTTTTGATGATTGCTTAAGCAACCTTGATCGAGTTTTGCAAAGATGTGAACAAACTAATCTTGTCTTGAATTGGGAGAAGTGCCACTTTATGGTTAATGAAGGCATTGTCTTGGGGCATAAAATATCTGAACGAGGTATTGAGGTGGATAAAGCTAAAGTTGATGCAATTGAGAAAATAACATGTCCTAAAGATATTAAAGGTATTCGAAGTTTCCTTGGTCATGCTGGTTTTTATAGGAGGTTCATTAAAGACTTCTCTAAAATTTCTAGGCCTCTTACTAATCTTTTGCAAAAGGATATTCCTTTTGTTTTTGATGATGATTGTGTGGAAGCCTTTGAAACACTCAAGAAAGCCTTAACCTCTGCACCTATCGTTCAACCACCTGATTGGAACTTGCCATTTGAAATTATGTGTGATGCTAGTGATTATGTTGTTGGTGTTGTTTTAGGACAAAGAGATGATAAAAAATTGAATGCTATCCATTATGCTAGTAAAACTCTAGACAGTGCCCAACGAAACTATGCTACTACTGAAAAAGAATTTTTAGCAGTTATGTTTGCTTGTGATAAATTTAGATCATATATTGTAGATTCCAAAGTCATTGTTCACATCGATCATGCTGCTATAAAATACCTTATGGAAAAGAAAGATGCTAAACCTAGACTCATTAGGTGGGTTCTCTTGCTCCAAGAATTTGACTTACACATTGTTGATAGGAAAGGAGTCGAGAACCCCGTAGCTGACAACTTGTCTAGGTTAGAAAATATTCTCGATGACCCACTACCCATTGATGATAGTTTCCCTGACGAACAGCTAACTGCTATAAGTGTCTCACAACACACACCTTCGTATGCTGATTATGCTAACTATATTGTCACTAAATATATACCACCTAGCTTTACTTATCAAAAAAAGAGAAAAAAATTCTATGACTTGAGACATTACTTTTGGGATGACCCACATCTTTATAAAGAAGGAGTAGATGGTATTATTAGACGTTGTGTACCTGAGCATGAACAGGAACAAATCCTACGGAAATGTCATTCCGAAGCCTGTGGAGGACATCATGCGGGAGATAGAACTGCTCATAAGGTATTGCAATCTGGTTTTTATTGGCCTACTCTCTTCAAGGATGCTCGTAAGTTTGTCTTGTCTTGTCATGAATGTCAAAGAATTGGTAATATTGGTAAGCGTCAGGAAATGCCTATGAATTATTCACTTGTTGTTGAACCATTTGACGTTTGGGGTTTTGATTATATGGGGCCTTTTCCTTCCTCCAATGGGTATACTCATATTCTGGTTGCGGTTGATTATGTTACTAAGTGGGTAGAAGCTATTCCAACTAGTAGTGCCGATCACCACACCTCCATTAAAATGCTTAAAGAGGTTATCTTCCCGAGGTTTGGAGTCCCTAGATATTTAATGACCGATGGTGGTTCACACTTTATCCATGGTGCTTTCCGTAAGATGCTCACTAAATATGATGTTAACCATAGAATTGCATCACCCTATCATCCTCAATCTAGTGGTCAAGTTGAACTTAGCAATAGAGAAATAAAATTAATATTACAAAAAACTATCAATAGGTCTCGTAAGAATTGGTCTAAGAAATTAGATGATGCACTTTGGGCCTATAGAACAGCCTATAAAAATCCTATGGGTATGTCTCCATACAAAAAGGTGTATGGTAAAGCTTGTCATTTGCCTCTAGAACTAGAACACAAAGCATTTTGGGCAATTAAATAACTCAACTATGGTTTCAAAATTGCCGGTGAAAAGAGGTTATTTGATATTAGCTCACTAGATGAATGGAGAACCCAAGTCTATGAAAATGCCAAGCTATTCAAAGAAAAAGTAAAAAGATGGCACGACGAAAGAATCCAAAAGCGGGAATTCAAAATAGGAGATTATGTTCTTTTGTTCAACTCTCGTTTGAGATTTTTTGCAGGAAAGCTTCTCTCCAAATGGGAAGGGCCATATATTATTGAAGAGGTTTATCGTTCTGGAGCTATCAAGATTAATAACGCTGAAGGTACTAACCCGAAGGTGGTCAATGGAAAAAGAATTAAGCATTATATCTCAGGTACTCCTATCAACGTTGAAAGCAATGTTATCAGCACCATGACACTGGAGGAACACATAAAGGCAACCTTCCAGAACACTCCAGAATACTTAAAAATAGGAGGTGTGTGATATGGTAAGTAAACGGACTCCGAAAATTCCGCAAAAATATTTTTTGACAGTTTTGGAATATTTTAGAATTTTGGAAATAAAAAATTAAACCGAAAGGTGATCGAGGTGAGCACGATACACCAGGGCGCGCCAGGCACCCCTGGACGCGCCCTGGAGGGTTGTGCCCACCTCGGATGCCTTCCCGACTCCGTTTTCCTTCCAAATGCTTGTTTCCCAAGAATAAAAATTCTCTATATATACCCCCAACTGTTTTGACGACCGCATCGCAGAAAAATCCTCTGTTCTTGTTTCTTGCTGTTTTCTCGTCAGATCTAGATCTCCATGGCTCCTCCAAGCTCCTCCAAGGACAAGTTCTTCGAGAATGTCATCAACCCATATTTGCCGGAGGTGATGAAGCACCCTCAAGCCATTTAGATGCGTGAGGGGGTGCTACACATCCGCGATGTTCAAGGACCCAAGAAGACCGGAAGCGTGGAGGCTAGGCTCGAGGCGGTGGAACAAGAAATCTTCAAGTGCCAGAAGATGGTGGAGCGCGGACTTAGTGCCAATCACTCCATGATCACGGAATTCACCCGTGATCAAGCGGTGGATGGCCGGTCCGTGAAGGACATCATCTCCAACCTCAACGAGCAAATTAACTTTCTGCAGAGCCAAGTTTATGATCTTCAAAACCAAGTCTTCGAATATGGAGCGAGGTTCAAAGGTATGAGTTTAGCTGCCAGTTGCAGGACTCAGGGGACTCTCGCGTCAACCTTTGATGGGGAGCCATTGCCCTGGAAGCTGGAGGACAAGCTTACTACATCATCATCACCTCCTACATCAACACCTCCACCTTCTTCATCACCACCACCAAAGGAGACTTGAGCACACGGGTATGGGCACCCCCCTTGGCTTAAGCCAAGCTTGGGGGAGGTGCCCCGATATCGTATCACCACCACTTTTATTCACCTTTACCTATTTTAGTTCGATCTTTAGTTTCCCTTTGCTCTAGTTGAATAAAAGTTTTAGTATGATCTATTTTCGTGTGTTAGTTCTGTGGCCTAACTATCTATGTAATCGAGTGAAAGTTATATAATAAAGTTTAGTTTGAATTTTTGCCTCTCTACTTTCATGTTGCAATCAAATAAATGAAAAGAAACAAATGAAAAGAATCATATGCTAATCTTATGGTGAGTAATAACATCACATAAGGGAAGTATAAGTAGTAAAATTTGTTGGAGATTGACAAACATAGCATTGGTCAATGATGCAATTCATGAAAGAATTAATAGGGAAAAGAAGATTCACATTAAATTCACTATCTTGGACATCTTTTATGATTGTGAGCCCCCATCAAATATTATGTGTCAAAATTGTTGACATTGGACGAGGAAGACAACGAAATGATTTATGTTTGTTCAAATCCACATAGAAGTTATGTTGTCATAGATCCTTTAACATGTGGTGCTTGCCCAATATCTCTGCTAGCCAAAAATTCCACACTAAGTAGAGATACTACTTGTGCATCCAAAAACCCAAACCAAACTCTTTCCTTGAGTGTCCACCATACCTACCTATGGATCGAGAAAGATCCTTCAAGTAAGTTGTCATTGGTGCAATAAGGCAATAAAAATAGCTTCTAAAAGTGTTTTGATCAATTAGTGTAAGAGAAAATTGAGCGTTATACAAACTTATGATGGCAAAGTAATAAAAGCGACGGACTGCATAATAAAGGTTACTATCATAGGGGGCAATATAGCGTGACGTTCTTTTACATTAAGGGATTGAGCATACAAACCAATAAGCGCATGACAACCTCTGCTTCCCTCTGTGAAGGGCCTATCTTTTACTTTTATGCACTTACTTTTATGCAAGAGTCAAAGTATTAACCTATTCCTTTTTACTTTTTCTTTTACAAGCATCATGTGGTGAGGAAAGATCTAGGCACATATATCCAGTTGGATATGGGTGAGCATGAGTTATTATTGTTGACATCACCCTTGAGGTGAGTGAGTTGGGAGGCAAAACTATAAGCCCCTATCTTCCTACGTGTCCGGTTGAAACTTTTTGTTCATGAGTATGCCGTGAGCGTTAGCAATCATAGAAGACTAAATGATGGTTGAGTATGTGGACTTGCCAAAAGGCTCCTACATGAGACCCTTCCTGAAAATATGATGAATTGTAGTTGCAAAGTTGACTGAGAACATAGTTTGTTGGTTCCCAATAAGGTTTATGCTTCATACTTCTATGTTGTGATGAATTGTTACTTGTTCATGAGAAGCTATATGATAAAAATGTATTGAAATAAGTTCCTATTTTAGAGTTTATTGCTGTTATGATAATAAGCATGATGCTTCTATGTCCGTATTTTGTTTTTATCGACACCTCTCTCAAACCATGTGGTCATGCTTTTCAATATCGGCTTTCGCTTGAGGACAAGCGAGGTCTAAGCTTGGGGGAGTTGATACGTCCATTTTGCATCATGATTTCCTACTGTTATTTACTTTGTTTTGTTGAATAATAATGCTTTGGGGAGGGATTCTAATGCATTTTCTCTCATAATATGCAAGGTTTACACAAAGAGGGAGAATACCGACAGCTGGAATTCTGGACCCAAGAAAAGCACGCCAGAGATACCTATTCTGCACAACTCCAATGAAGCTGAAATTTTACGGAGATTATTTTTACATTTAATAAAAAATACTGTAGATGGAAACTACCGGAGGAGGCCCCCCAGGTGGGCACAACCCACCAGGGCGCGCCGGGCACCCCTCAGCCTGGCCCACTTCCGGTGCCCATCTTCTGGTATAAGGTCACCCTTGACCTAGAAAAAATCGAGGAAGGACTTTCGGGACGAAGCGCCGCCACCTCGAGGCGGAACTTGGGCAGGAGCACTTTTGCCCTCCGGTGGAGCGATTCCGTCGGGGAAACTTCCCTCCCGGAGGGGGAAATCGAAGCTATCGCCATCACCAACACCCCTCTCATCTTTGTGAGGCCAATCTTCATCAACATCTTCAACAACACCATCTCCTCTCAAACCCTAGTTCATCTCTTGTGTTCAATCTTTGTACCGGAACCTCAGATTGGTACCTGTGGGTGACTAGTAGTGTTGATTACCTTGCGTAGTTGATTACTATATGGTTTATTTGGTGGAAGATTATATGTTCAGATCCATTATGCTATTCAATACTCCTCTGATCTTGAGCATGTTTATTATTTGTGAGTAGTTACCTTTGTTCTTGAGGTCACGGGAGAAGTCATGTTGCGAGTAATCATGTGAATTTGATATGTGTTCGATATTTTGATGATATGTATGTTGTGATTCCCTTAGTGGTGTCATGTGAACGTCGACTACATGACACTTCACCATTCATGGGCCTAAGGGAATGCATTGTGGAGTAGTTATTAGATGATGGGTTGCTAGAGTGACAGAAGCTTAAACCCTAGCTTGTGCGCTACTTCGTAAGGGGCTGATTTGGATCCACTTGTTTAATGCAATGGTTAGACTTTGTCTTAATACTTTTCTCGTAGTTGTGGATGCTTGCGAGGGGGTTAATCATAAGTAGGTTGTTAGTTCAAGTAAGAACAGCACCTTAGCACCGGTCCACCCACATATAAAATTATCAAAGTAGCGAACACGAATCAAACCAACATGATAAAAGTGACTAGACGAAATTCCCGTGTACCCTCAAGAACACTTTGCTTATTACTAGTGATTGTTCCGGCCTGTCCTTTGCCTCAAAAGGATTGGGCTACCTTGCTGCACCTTGTTTACCATTACCGTTACTTGCTTGCTACCAATTATCTTGCTATCAAACTATCCGTTACCTACAATCTCAGTGCTTGCAGAAATTACCTTGCTGAAAACCGCTTGTCATTTCCTTCTGCTCCTCGTTGGGTTTGACACTCTTACTTATCGAAAGGACTACGATTGATCCCCTATACTTGTGGGTCATGATACGGCTGTCTCGACCGGTTGCACCGCTCGCTCCAGACATCCGGTCTAGCCACCACTCCAGTGGTGATACCCTAGGGGTGCTGCCACTGAGTGGTCCCCAGCAGTTGTACCGCTGCCCCCTGGGCGGTTGTACCGCCCACAGCTGGGTGATCCAGGGTGGCAACCCTGGGCGGTTGAACCGGCCCAGCACCGGGCTTCAACCGGACACGGTTCTGTTGAGCCCCGGTTGTTGGGCGGACGTGGACCGGTTGTACCGCTATATTAATATAGCCCAGTACTACCGGTGTCCTAAGCGGTTGTACCGCTAGGGACTTTGCCGTGTCCAGCGCTCGAGTCGAGCAGTTGCACCGTGGTGGAACCACCGGCCATGTTTATGTTGTGGTGTGGTGGTTGGGCGGTGGTTGGGCGGTTGTACCGGTCATACCGGTTGTACCGCCCGTATCACCGGTTGTACCGCTGCCATGTAAAATGGTTGTAATGGTTGGAAAGTGGGGGGCCTATATAAAGGGGTGGTTCTTCCACCTCCATCTTATCTCTCACCTCTCTCTCTCCACCATTGATGCCCTTTAAGCTTTCTTGCCCGATCTCTCTCTCTCTAGCCACCCAAACTTGTTGTCTTGCTAGGGATAGAAGGAGGAGATCTAGATCTACACTTTCACCAAAGGAAAATTGATTCCCCCATACTTTCTTGTGTGGATTTTGTTACTCTTGGGTGTTTGAGCACCCTAGACGGAAGAGGTCACCTCGAAGCCATATTCCATTGTGGTGAAGCTTTGTGGTTTCGTTGGGAGCCTCCAATTAAGTTGTGGAGAGAGCCCCAACATTGTTTGTAAAGGTTCGGTTGCCGTCTTCAAGGGCACCACTAGTGGAATCACGGCATCTTGCATTGTGTGAGGGCGTGAGGAGAATATGGTGGCCCTAGTGGCTTCTTGTGGAGCATTGTGCCTCCACACCGCTCTAACGGAGACGTACTTCCCTTCACCGGGAAGGAACTCCGGTAACACATCCTCGTCTCCATTGGTTCCACTAGTGGTTAATTCTTACCTTTACTTTATGCAAGCTATTTGTATTGTTTATCTCCTTGCTTGTATGATTATTGTTGTTAGCATCATATAGGTTGCTCACCTAGTTGCATATCTAGACAACCTATTTGTTGCTAAGCCTAATTTGTTAAAGAAAAGTTAAAAAGTGGTAGTTGCCTATGCACCCCCCCCCTCTAGTCAACCATATCGATCCTTTCACATGTACAAAACACCATGAAAATTTTGACCCGGGGAAATAATGTTGAGAACATACCTCGTAACTTTTGTGTAAATAGGGAAGTAAATAGTATGTTGATATACGCACCGTAGATCTGATAACTTATGCACAAAACACCATGGTAACTTTTGACTCGAGGGAATTTTTTTTTGAAAACATGGCCATGATAGCTTATGTGTAAATAGCAGATAATATAACATCGCATACCTGATAACTAATGTACAAACACCATGGTAATGTTTTTGACCTGGAAAAAAAGTTTGTTGAAAATATACCCCCCATCACTTATGTGTAAATAATATGGTAATATAAAGATCACTTATGGAATTAGAGGTGATGAGATAGGTGTTTCGTGGTTAAGCTTAACTGCCACAAAGTTGGCAGTTATCGTTGTCCTATAAAAAATCCACCTAAAATTAATTTTATGGATTCATTTATTTCTAAATTGTCATTTGAATCTTTAATAAATCCCTAACACTGATTTTTAGACTTTGTTAATTCATAAAAAAGGCTAATTGTGCACTTTAAGATAAAAATGATGCCAAAATGATTCATTCTAGATTTTTTAAGAATATTTCCATCCATATGTTCTTATAATGGTAAAATCATTTTGTTGTCTCTCTCTATCTTCTTGAAAATGTTGGAATTTTATTAATGGCTCAAAATCAAAATGAGTCCAAACATGATGCATTTTAAATAATTTCAAACAAGGTTAATACTTTTGTATAGTCATGTTAATCCATACTAGAAGAATATTTCAAACAAGGTTAGGGAAAATTTAAAGAAGACCATACCATGTTTTAACTCCTTCAAAAAATCCAACCACAAACTAGGGAAATCATAATTATTTATTTATATTTAGCATTCAGACGGCTCGCCTTAAGATCTTATTAGATGTTGCTTCCCACCCTGAAGCATCATTAACAGGGGATCTTGCATATGCATAATTCAGATTCAAATTCGAGAGTCCATCGACACTCCCCATCAGTGAAGCCCTCACTGTGACAGTGAATAACACATGGGTCGTCCATGCAAAAAGACCTAGAGTAGGTCTTGCTGAACTTCTCGCAATCATTACCTTCAGATCCTGCAGTAAAACATAAGCACCAGTTTTGCGTAACAACATCAGAAAATAGAACACCGAGAAACTATTATATTCTTCAGATAATTATTTCATGCAAGGCTTACCTGGAAGCAACATGAGCGCCATGAGAAACAATAAGCACAGGCATGTTATCTTGACCTTGAGGACCTCGATGTCTACAGGAATAAACACCCAAGGAAATAAGGAAGGCAATCCAAATAGGTTAACTTGGTAGTGCCATCGATCCCTTCTTATAGACATGGATGATGGAACCTTACAACAAACCAAACTGAACATTTTATATTTATCTGGATAATTCAATTGTGTATATCTGTATGATGCAATGATGAGTTGTTCAATGAAAAACAAAAGACACTCTAAGACATCATAAAAGACCATATATGTTGTTGATAAGTACGTGCGTGCGTGCGTGCGTGTGTGTGTGTGTGTGTTGTTGGTGTGGGGCATGGCATGCTGTTTGTGCTCCTCAAAACGGTGCATTTGTTGCTTAGGTGGAACCTTATGAAAATGCCAAACATAAAATGTCATATTTATCTAGATGATGTGTCTGTATATGTTTGGATGATGTAAGAATATGTTTTACATCGAAAAAAGACACTTCGAGACATGATAAACACACCCTAGTTTGTTGATAAAGATGTGTGTGTTCGTGTGAGGTTTGGCATGGTGTTTGCACTGCCCAAAATAGGGCCTTTCTTGCTTAGATGGAACCCTTAAAAAGGGGAACAGAAAATGTCATATTTAGCTAGAAAATTAAGTTGTATGTATCTCGATGATGCAACAATGTGTTGTACATTGAAAAAACAAAAAAATTATGTTTTTGGTCCCTCAAGTTTCCCAAAAGTATAGAATTTGTCCCTCAAGATTTTTTGGTATATATTTGGTCCTTCATGTCTCAAAACCGGATAAGTTTGGTCCAAAACTATGTTTGAACGGGGTTTGACCACATTTGACCAGGTTTGGCCATCTTGACCAGGTTTGACCGATGAAGAGTAAATTCAAGAAAATAAGCAAAAAATTAAGAAAAAAACAGATATTTTATGACAACCAACATGCCTGGGTGTGTGTAAATTTTTGTGGTCAAATAAAATCCAAGGAGGTGTAGCAAAAAAATCGCTTTTTAGTCAAAATTTGTTTTTTTTCATGAGCTCCTCAAATGTCAAAACACCACACAAAATTTCACACACCTAACGCAACCAAGCACCTTGGTTGCCACAAAATTTCTGAATTTTTTGAAAATATTCGCTATTTTTTTTGAATTTACTGTTCATGAGTCAAACCTGGTGACCGTGGTCAAACATGGTCAATCCCGGTCAACGTGCTTAAAATCTGGTTTAGGACCAAACTTATCCGGTTTCAAGACTTGAAGGACCAAATGTATACCAAAAAAATTTGAGGGACCAAGTCTATACTTTTGGGAAACTTGAGGGACCAAAAACATACTTTTCTCTTGAAAAAAAGACACTCTGAGGCATGCTAAAGGAGGCCCAAGGTTGTCGATACGTGTGCTTATGTTGTTGGTGTGAGGAATGGCATGATGTTGTACTAAATTATCCGGTTTGAAAGTTGAGTGTCCTTCAGTATTTGGCATTCATGGCTCCAAAGGAAGAATCAAATCGACAACACTTGTTCAAAAAATATGTAAGTAATAGCATTTCAAAATATCACACCTATGTTGTTTCAGTGAAACAAAGTTTTAAAAGAGCTTGGACGCTCCCTCCCAAATGCTAAAAAATATCACTTCAATCTGAGATAAAAAGAGAAAGATTTACACCACACCGCTTATTTTGGCGGGCCCATAGCATAGTGGTGCATATTTACCAGACACATACAAAAAAAATGTTGGAATTGTTCTACAAGTGGTACAGCTACTGTAATTTTGTATATAAGCATTATAGTAGTGTAGTAACTGTACTGTACTTCCAAAACTGAAATTATGTATACATACTCTTTAACAGCTACTGCCAAACCCATTAGTTGCCATAGTCAGAAGGTCTCAACAAATGCCTCCTTTATGGAAATAATTTTGGCGCAAACATCATGCATGCCTGGTCTATCTTTCGGCAATTCCATGGTACACATCAGACCAATGCTGACCAAAGGTACAACTACTGGAATCAGCAACTTTGCCGTCCGCCATGGCTGACGGCAAAGGCATGCATTGCGGATGGCAAAGGTCTTTGCCCTCAGCCAGCAGACGGCAACACGTCCGGCTGAACAAGCTCCGGCAAAGGCCACTTTGCCGTCTGCTGGCCGACGGCAAAGATGCAAAGGTCTCTGTCGTCTGCCAGCAGACGGCAAAGGGCATGGACGGCACATGTGGCAGCTTAGGTCCGTTAAGGGGTTAACGGCGTGCTTTGCCGTCTGCTGGCAGACGGCAAAGATGCAAAGGTCTTTGCCGTCAGCCAGCAGACGGCAAAGCTGCCAAATAGGCCAGCCCAGTGCACCCCAGGTTGCACTGGTAGCTGCCACGTGGCATCTTTGCCGTCTGCTGGCAAAGCTCTTTGCCGTCTGCCAGCAGACGGCAAAGAGCCTGTACAGCCCCTGTTTTTTCTATTTTTTCTTAAATTCATTCAATTTCACAGAATTTCACACACACACACACACACACACACACACACACACACACACACACACACATATATATATATATATATATATATATATACACACACATTTGAAAATACTTTCAACAAGCATAACAACACATATACATACCAAATCATATCCCTGCCATATGGATATGATCATCCAACACATATACATACCAAATGAAAAGTCCATACGCAACATATATAGCTAGCCAACATATCCAACAACAAGCATACAATGGTTTCATCCATACATACATATATAGGTAGCAAGTTTCACATTGTTCATCCTACAAAATCAAAACAAAAAGGAAGCACAAGAAGAAGAGTAGACTCCATCAACGCAAGCTTCGTCATCGAAAGCAAATCTGCAAATTGGGAAAGAAGAAAGTTAGAAGAAGAAGAAGAAGAAGAAGAAGAAGAAGAAGAAGAAGAAGAAGAAGAAGAAGAAGAAGAAGAAGAAGAAGAAGACTAGAAGAAGAAGACCAGCTAGAAGAAGAAGAAGAAGAAGAAGAAGAAGAAGACTAGAAGAAGAAGAAGAAGAAGAAGAAGAAGAAGAAGAAGAATTTTTCTTCTCTTTCTTTTTCTCCTCTCCTCTTCTTTATCTTCTTCTTCTAACTAAGGTAGGTAAAAATGCCATTTTTTAGCTAAGCTAGGAAAAAATGCTAAGTGTAGGTCATTTTAGAGCTAAGCTAGGTAAATAGGTCATTTTGGAGCTTAGTAAGGTTATTATGTCATTTTCGAGGATGATGCCATTTTTGAGCCAACTTACGTAAGTATAGCTCATTTTTTATCTAACTTAGGTAATTATGCCATTTAGGAGGAAAATAAGCTAAGTATGCATTTGTTAAGCAAAACACTAGAGAAAACGTACTCTCATCACAACAAATGCGATGAAGATCGCAACTAAGGTAACAATTGATCCAACGGCATAATGATACCAAGCCTCATTATCAATGGCATATTTTCTAATCTTCTTAATCTTCAAGCGCATTGCATCCATCTTCAAGCGCATTGCATTCATCTTCATCTTGTGATCATCGACGACATCGGCAACATACAACTCCAATGTCATCTTCTCTTTTTCAATTCTTTTAATTATTTCTTTCAAATACTCATTTTCTTTTTCAACTAGATTTAACTTCTCGACAAGAGGGTCGGTTGCAAATTCCGGTTCACATACCTCCTAGATTAAAATATCTCTATGTCAACTTGATGGCCATAATTGTCATAAATGCGAAATGCAACAAATAGTTATAAAAGAGAATTTACCACATCCGAATCATAAAGCGGGCGAGGGCCGACGGGGACGGATATCAAGACCATGGCACTATGTATAAGAAACAATCATACAAAGTAAGAAAATTATACAAGTAACTATATAAATCATACAATCATACAAGAAAATGGCAAGTGTAGGTCATTTTAGAGCTATCCTAGTTAAAATCGGTCATTTTGGAGGTAGGTAAGGTTATTTTGTCATTTTGGAGGAAAATAAGCTAAGTCAATGTCATTTTGGAGCTAAACCAAGGTTATCATGCCATTTTTTACCTAAGTATGCTAAGTATGTCATAAATGAACTAAAGAAGCTAAGTATAGGTCATTTTGGAGCTATCCTAGGTCACTAGTAGAAAAAGGGCCATTTGTCCCGGTTCGTAAGGGCCTTTAGTCCCGGTTCTGGAACCGGGACTAAAGGGTCGGGACTAAAGCCCAAAACCTTTAGTCCCGGTTTGCTTACGAACCGGGACCAAAGGCCCTCCACGTGGCGCTGCCTGGGGCGGGGGAGGGAGGACCTTTAGTCCCGGTTGGTAACAGGTCCTTGCCGGGGGGGAAAAATTGAATTTTTTTTTTTGAATTTTTTTTTAAAATTTTTATTTTTTATTTTTTTGATTTGTTTTTAAGTTTTATTCCGAATTTCAAATCTTTGAATTATTTGACAATTTAATCTCTAATCACCCCTCCTCACTGCTTCAGAATTTAATCTCTAGTCTCTAATCATCACTCATTCCAAATCGTCTAACTTCCCGGCCGGTCACCCATCCTCTCACTACTCCAGCCCCAGCACGCTTAACTTTTAGGTTCTATCTCCCCTAGTTTCCAAGTCTGCACTTGTTGTTTTCCTGACAATCTTAAGCTATCAATCCTGTTAACCCTTAGGTCTTGATGTCACATGATTTAATTTTTTGAATTCTAAACAATTATTAAAATAAACAAAATAAGTACTAATAATATTGAATTTCAATGAAAATAAAATAAGTAATAATATTATTTTATTCATTTTTTTGCCATTTATTCATTTAATATGACATAATTAATATCTTTAAATCTGTAAATCGAAATTCGACAAATAATATATCCATTATTATCAGAAAAATGTGAGGAATCCAAATATGACATCTTATTTTTGATTTGAAATAACTTTTTTTCCTTTTGGAATTTTGAGAGTCTGAGAAAACTTCACCGGGTAAACCCCGGTGAAATCGAGTCCCAATTTTTCTCTAGTTTTTTTTGATATATTAAACTTTCTTTTTCGACGTCGTATGCAAAAGTTATGGCCGTTTTACATTTTTTCCATTTTTTTTGCAAAAAAGGTCAAAATTCATATTTCGAAATTTCTATACCAACTAGACACTAAAACCTAACTACATCTCGAAGGATTTTATTTTTTGAAGATTTTATCATTTTTGTTTATTTTCTACAAAACTAAAAAAGGCGATCCACCAGGGGGGGTAGAGTTTGAAAATTTCAGAACCCCTTCAGACGAAAACTCGTCTGTAACAAAGACATTTCATTTTTTTAAACTTATTTCAACTCCAGACTTTTTGTGTGTGCACCATTCGAAGCCACGCCATTATCAATTTTCAACCCTTTCTGACTTCATTTGCTATTTTTCATGCATTTACTTATTTTTTTGAGCTAAATGACCCTGAAATTGAAAAGCACCACAAATGAACTCTCAAAAGGTTGAAAGTTGGCATGGTATCATCATTTCACCCACATAACATGTGCTAAAAAGTTGAGAGGGTTACGGCAAAAACTGGATGCACTTCGTGTACAAAATGGACAATCTCTTTCGAAGTATCAGGGTTTCAGACGAAAACTCGTCTGTTACAAATGCATTTCATTTTTTTAAACTTATTTCAACTCCATACTTTTTTTGTGTTCATTATGCACCATTCAAAGACACATCCTCAAATTTCAACCCTTTCTGACTTCATTTGCTATTTTTCATGCATTTACTGATTTTTTTGAGCTAAATGACCCTGAAATTGAAAAGCACTACAAATGAACTCTGAAAAGGTTGAAAGTTGGCATGGTATCATCATTTCACCCACATAGTATGTGCTAAAAAGTTGAGAGGGTTACGGCAAAAACTGGATGCACTTCGTGTACAAAATGGACAATCTCATTCGAAGTATCAAGGTTTCGGACGAAAACTCGTCTGTTACAAATGCATTTCATTTTTTAAACTTATTTCAACTCCAGACTTTTTGTGCATTCAATATGCACCATACTACAACATGTTAAAATCTACAGAAAGAACTAACTAAAAATAATAAAAAACAACAATTAAATGACTAAAACAACTATATAAGCAAAACATTATTGTTTTAATTAAAATCCTAATTTAAATTATTCTAAAAATAACCAAATAAATCTTACTGTGACAACAATCTAACACGTGACTAGGAGCAAAAAGAATTAAATTAAAAACTATTTGTAAACTCAAGTTATTCACAATCTAGGGTTTGAAGCAAATTTGAACAAATTCAAATTTAAACCATTCAAATTTGAAAACTAATGGCACAAACAGAAACTAGACAAAATTTTGAATCTAATGCAAAAAGAATCACTCAAAAACATCAAATATCTTAAAAGATATAAGCAATTTAAAACAGAAACTAAAAACAGAAAACAAATGTAAAAACAGGGAAAAAAACTTTCAAAACCCCTTTAGTCCCGGTTGGTGTCTCCAACCGGGACTAAAGGTCCAACCTTTAGTCCCGGTTGGTAACACCAACCGGGACTAAAGCCTGAACCCCTTTAGTCCCGGTTGGTGTTACCAACCGGGACTAAAGCCTCACCATTTGGTCCCGGTTCCAGCCACAAACCGGGACCAATGGCCCACGAGGCGCATTGGTCTCGGTTCGTGTCTGGAACCGGGACCAAAGGGGTCAGACGAGGCCCGGCCGGCGCCCTGGCCTCACGAACCGGGACCGATGCCCCCATGGGTCCCGGTTCGTGAGTGAACCGGGACTAATGGGCTTTTCAGGGTGGACCAAAGCCCTGTTTTGTACTAGTGGGTAGTTATGCCATTTTTTAGCTAACTAAGCATATTAAGTCATTTAGGAGGAAAAATGCTAAGTATAGGTCATTTTATAGCTATCCTAGGTAAAGTATGTCAGTTTGGAGCTAAGTAAGGTTATTATGTCATTTTCGAGGAAAATAAGCTAAGTCAATGTCATTTTGTTGAATACCTAATAACATGAACTAATTAATAATATATATGTACATAATAATAATTGAATACCTGACATTACTAATATTAATCTTAATCGTCTATATATGCTCCGGGATCAATAAATGCAGAATCATCATCACTATCAGTAATGACGTGCTCATCAGCATCATCAATAAATGCATCAACATGTGGAAGGCCTCCTTTATGTAATCGGTCAAGCATTGACAGGTCATCCGCGGCAGTAACCTCTTCTTCTTCCGTATCTTCTTGTTCCGGCTCAGGGGTGAAGTCGGATTCACTGTCGCTGTCTACCTCAATGTTCTGGGGTGAAGTAGAGCGGTTCTTGAAACGTTTTTTGGAAACACGTGTTTCTTGGAAGAATTCTCCTTCATATGTGTCTGGGTTAATGTGAGGGTCATAATCATCTTCATTGAGGGGAGGTGGTCTAAAATGTGGCGGCACATCATAAACGACATCCCGAGCATCATCAAAGTCTTGCACCATGTCTGTGTAGATTCCTCCATCTCATCGTCCGAATCCCGAGCATCATCAAAGTCTTGCACCATGTCTTTGATCCCGGTACCAAGCTCGTCGGTGCGACGACGAACCACCTCAGCTCTGGCACGTTGGGCAGACTCACCATGAAATGTCCAGACCGTATAATTAGGCGTAAAACCCCACTTCTGCAGGTGTTTGATCATTTCAAACTCTGACCTCTTATGATAGTTGTCACAATCGGCACAGGGGCACCAGGTTATTTTCTGTCTATTTGCAAATGCGGCTGTCACAAACCCCTTGGTTTTTGTTATCCATTCATGGGTCATGTCTTTCTGACTAGTGTGACCGGTGTACATCCACGCACGATCACTCATCTTGCCTAGCTACTGGACACACAAGAAATATATACATAATTCAGCAAACCATATTCATCAGTTAATAGAGTTTGTCAGTTTTATTACGTCCATGCAACCTAGACGCTAGTAGGTAAAGATAGGTCCTAATCCCACCCGAGTATGTGTAGATTGGGTTCGTTTTCCCATGCTCTGCTCCGGATCCGACGCAAAATTTCGGCAGCACCTCCCCGCTGTTCTCCTGATACACGTCTCGGTAATAAGCAGAGAGGATGTGTACCCGGAGAACAACAGGGAGGCACTGACGAAATTCTGCATCGGATCCGGAGCAGAGCATATGGGAAAACGAACCCAATCTACACATACTCGGGCTGTCTATGGATAACGTTTGACAATTCGAAAGAATCACGGTTATAAATATGCTAATGCATGCATATTTATAGATGTAACCCTTTCGAACGGGAGACGCATAGTGGTCACGCATACTGATGATTGAAGACACCTATAGCTAGCAAGTTTCATCGGCACAAAGACCGGAACGTATGCACGAAGACCGTAACACTAGATCCACATCCCACAAGTGACGCCGGCGCCCGGTGTCCCGCGCGTAGTAATAGTTCTGGGGGCCGATGACGGTCGAACACCTTGGCAAATTTGTCTGGCAGCCTGAGTCGGTTTGGTTGTTTGAAGTTTCAAAACTTGGCTTTAATCCTCATCACAGAGGCTGCAAGACAAATTCGCATAGGTGTTCGACCGCCATCGACCCCGAGAACTGTTGCTGCGGGACGCCGGACGCCGGCGTCACTTGTGGGACGTGGATGTAGTGTTCGACACCGACGGCCACATGTATCTCGCACCGACGATACTTGCTATTTAGGGTTCCATCGACGTCGCGGAACCCCCTAACCCGCTCGTCCCCGGGCGCCCTCTGGTATGGCGACGCACGGTCGACGGGTCAGCACTCGGACCGGGTTATTCTCGGCATGGGCGACGGCGTCGGGACCGGCGGGACCCACTGGCTCCACCATCTCTCCCCTCGGCGACCGGCGATCCACGACCCTCTTCCTTTTTTCCTTTTTCCTCTTCTTCTACTTATTCTTCTTTTTTTCAACTTTCTTCTTCTTCTAATTATCTAAACCTAAACCTAGCACTAACATAATCCTACCACTAACCTAAACCTATTAATAACACCTAAACCTAAACAGCAAATAACAGTAGAAAAAACAAAAAAAAGTTCACCTTGGCTCCGGCGGTGGTGGAGGAGGCGGCGGGGCGGGGAGCCGGGGCGGCGGGGGCGGGGCGCCGCCGGGGCGGCGGGGCGGGGCGCCGGGGCGTCGCCGGGGCAGCGGGGCGGGGCGTCGCCGGGGGTCGGGGCGGGGGCAGCTCGGGCCCGGGGGCGGCGGCGCGGGTGAGGTGAGGGCCGGGAGAGAGAGAGAGGGGAGAGAGAGAGGGGTGGGGCGCGGGTGAGGTGAGGGCCGGGAGAGAGAGAGGGGAGAGAGAGGGGCGGCGGCACGGGTGAGGTGAGGGCCGGGAGAGAGAGAGAGAGAGGGGAGAGAGAGAGGGGCGGCAGCGCGGGTGAGGTGAGGGCCGGGAGAGAGAGAGAGGGGAGAGAGAGAGGGGTGGCGGCGCGGGTGAGGTGAGGGCCGGGAGAGAGAGAGAGAGAGAGGGGAGAGAGAGAGAGGGGTGGGGCGCGGGCGCCGGCCCCTTTTTAGTTAGGTCACAGCTCTTTGCCGTCTGCTAGCAGACGGCAAAGAGCCTAGCTAGTGGGGTGGGGCCGGGGGGAAACGTCCGTTAAAACGGCCACTTTCTTTGCCGTCTGCTGGCGGACGGCAAAGAAGGTTTGCCGTCCGCCAGCAGACAGCAAAGAAAGTGGCCGTTAGGTCGTTCTCGTTAGTGGGCCACCCACCCTCTTTGCCGTCTGCTAGCAGACGGCAAAGCTTCTATGCCGTCAGCTAGCTGACGGCAAAGAGGTGGCTGATGGCAAAGAGCTTCTTTGCCGTCAGCTAGTTCTTTGCCGTCGGTTTCTAGAAACGGATGGCAAAGAGCTTCTTTTGCCCTCCTGTGGAGCGATTCCGTCGGGGAAACTTCCCTCCCGGAGGGGGAAATCGAAGCTATCGTCATCATCAACACCCCTCTCATCTTTGTGAGGCCAATCTTCATCAACATCTTCAACAACACCATCTCCTCTCAAACCCTAGTTCATCTCTTGTGTTCAATCTTTGTACCGGAACCTCAGATTGGTACCTGTGGGTGACTAGTAGTGTTGATTACCTTGCGTAGTTGATTACTATATGGTTTATTTGGTGGAAGATTATATGTTCAGATCCATTATGCTATTCAATACTCCTCTGATCTTGAGCATGTTTATTATTTGTGAGTAGTTACCTTTGTTCTTGAGGTCACGGGAGAAGTCATGTTGCGAGTAATCATGTGAATTTGATATGTGTTCGATATTTTGATGATATGTATGTTGTGATTCCCTTAGTGGTGTCATGTGAACGTCGACTACATGACACTTCACCATTCATGGGCCTAAGGGAATGCATTGTGGAGTAGTTATTAGATGATGGGTTGCTAGAGTGACAGAAGCTTAAACCCTAGCTTGTGCGCTACTTCGTAAGGGGTTGATTTGGATCCACTTGTTTAATGCTATGGTTAGACTTTGTCTTAATACTTTTCTCATAGTTGTGGATGCTTGCGAGGGGGTTAATCATAAGTAGGTTGTTAGTTCAAGTAAGAACAGCACCTTAGCACCGGTCCACCCACATATAAAATTATCAAAGTAGCGAACACGAATCAAACCAACATGATAAAAGTGACTAGACGAAATTCCCGTGTACCCTCAAGAACACTTTGCTTATTACTAGTGATTGTTCCGGCCTGTCCTTTGCCTCAAAAGGATTGGGCTACCTTGCTGCACCTTGTTTACCATTACCGTTACTTGCTTGCTACCAATTATCTTGCTATCAAACTATCCGTTACCTACAATCTCAGTGCTTGCAGAAATTACCTTGCTGAAAACCGCTTGTCATTTCCTTCTGCTCCTCGTTGGGTTTGACACTCTTACTTATCGAAAGGACTACGATTGATCCCCTATACTTGTGGGTCATCATACCGCTGTCCCGACCGGTTGCACCGCTCGCTCCAGGCATCCGGTCTAGCCACCACTCCAGTGGTGATACCCTAGGGGTGCTGCCACTGAGTGGTCCCCAGCAGTTGTACCGCTGCCCCCTGGGCGGTTGTACCGCCCACAGCTGGGTGATCCAGGGTGGCAACCCTGGGCGGTTGAACCGGCCCAGCACCGGGCTTCAACCGGACACGGTTCTGTTGAGCCCCGGTTGTTGGGCGGACGTGGACCGGTTGTACCGCTATATTAATATAGCCCAGTACTACCGGTGTCCTAAGCGGTTGTACCACTAGGGACTTTGCCGTGTCCAGCGCTCGAGTCGAGCTGTTGCACCGTGGTGGAACCACCGGCCATGTTTATGTTGTGGTGTGGTGGTTGGGCGGTGGTTGGGCGGTTGTACCGGTCATACCGGTTGTACCGCCCGTATCACCGGTTGTACCGCTGCCATGTAAAATGGTTGTAATGGTTGGAAAGTGGGGGGCCTATATAAAGGGGTGGTTCTTCCACCTCCATCTTATCTCTCACCTCTCTCTCTCCACCATTGATGCCCTTTAAGCTTTCTTGCCCGATCTCTCTCTCTCTAGCCACCCAAACTTGTTGTCTTGCTAGGGATAGAAGGAGGAGATCTAGATCTACACTTCCACCAAAGGAAAATTGATTCCCCCATACTTTCTTGTGTGGATTTTGTTACTCTTGGGTGTTTGAGCACCCTAGACGGAAGAGGTCACCTCGAAGCCATATTCCATTGTGGTGAAGCTTTGTGGTTTCGTTGGGAGCCTCCAATTAAGTTGTGGAGAGAGCCCCAACCTTGTTTGTAAAGGTTCGGTTGCCGCCTTCAAGGGCACCACTAGTGGAATCATGGCATCTCGCATTGTGTGAGGGCGTGAGGAGAATATGGTGGCCCTAGTTGCTTCTTGTGGAGCATTGTGCCTCCACACCGCTCTAACGGAGACGTACTTCCCTTCACCGGGAAGGAACTCTGGTAACACATCCTCGTCTCCATTGGTTCCACTTGTGGTTAATTCTTACCTTTACTTTATGCAAGCTATTTGTATTGTTTATCTAATTGCTTGTATGATTATTGTTGTTAGCATCATATAGGTTGCTCACCTAGTTGCATATCTAGACAACCTATTTGTTGCTAAGCCTAATTTGTTAAAGAAAAGTTAAAAAGTGGTAGTTGCCTATGCAACCCCCCCCCCCTCTAGTCAACCATATCGATCCTTTCACATGTACAAAACACCATGACAATTTTGACCTGGGGAAATAATGTTGAGAACATACCTCGTAACTTTTGTGTAAATAGGGAAGTAAATAGTATGTTGATATACGCACCGTAGATCTGATAACTTATGCACAAAACACCATGGTAACTTTTGACTCGAGGGAAAAAGTTTTTGAAAACATGGCCATGATAGCTTATGTGTAAATAGCAGATAATATAACATCGCATACCTGATAACTAATGTACAAACACCATGGTAATGTTTTTGACCTGGAAAAAAAGTTTGTTGAAAATATACCCCCCATCACTTATGTGTAAATAATATGGTAATATAAAGATCACTTATGGAATTAGAGGTGATGAGATAGGTGTTTCGTGGTTAAGCTTAACTGCCACAAAGTTGGCAGTTATCGTTGTCCTATAAAAAATCAACCTAAAATTAATTTTATGGATTCATTTATTTCTAAATTGTCATTTGAATCTTTAATAAATCCCTAAAACTGATTTTTAGACTTTGTTAATTCATAAAAAAGGCTAAATGTACACTTTAAGATAAAAATAATGCCAAAATAATTCATTCTAGATTTTTTAAGAATATTTCCATCCATATGTTCTTATAATGGTAAAATCATTTTGTTGTCTCTCTCTATCTTCTTGAAAATGTTGGAATTTTATTAATGGCTCAAAATCAAAATGAGTCCAAACAGGATGCATTTTAAATAATTTCAAACAAGGTTAATACTTTTGTATAGTCATGTTAATCCATACTAGAAGAATATTTCAAACAAGGTTAGGGAAAATTTAAAGAAGACCATACCATGTTTTAACTCCTTCAAAAAATCCAACCACAAACTAGGGAAATCATAATTATTTATTTATATTTAGCATTCAGACGGCTCGCCTTAAGATCTTATTAGATGTTGCTTCCCACCCTGAAGCATCATTAACAGGGGTTCTTGCATATGCATAATTCAGATTCAAATTCCAGAGTCCATCGACACTCCCCATCAGTGAAGCCCTCACTGTGACAGTTAATAACACATGGGTCGTCCATGCAAAAAGACCTAGAGTAGGTCTTGCTGAACTCCTCGCAATCATTACCTTCAGATCCTGCAGTAAAACATAAGCACCAGTTTTGCGTAACAACATCAGAAAATAGAACACCGAGAAACTGTTATATTCTTCAGATAATTATTTCGTGCAAGGCTTACCTGGAAGCAACATGAGCGCCATGAGAAACAATAAGCACAGGCATGTCATCTTGACCTTGAGGACCTCCATGTCTACAGGAATAAACACCCAAGGAAATAAGGAAGGCAATCCAAATAGGTTAACTTAGTAGTGCCATCGATCCCTTCTTATAGACATGGATGATGGAACCTTACAATAAACCAAACTGAACATTTTATATTTATCTGGATGATTCAATTGTGTATATCTGTATGATGCAATGATGAGTTGTTCAATGAAAAACAAAAGACACTCTAAGACATCATAAAAGACCATATATGTTGTTGATAAGTGCGTGCGTGCGTGCGTGCGTGCGTGTGTGTGTGTGTGTTGTTGGTGTGGGGCATGGCATGCTGTTTGTGCTCCTCAAAACGGTGCATTTGTTGCTTAGGTGGAACCTTATGAAAATGCCAAACAGAAAATGTCATATTTATCTAGATGCTGTGTCTGTATATGTTTGGATGATGTAAGAATATGTTTTACATCGAAAAAAAGACACTTTGAGACATGATAAACACACCCTAGTTTGTTGATACAGATGTGTGTGTTCGTGTGAGGTTTGGCATGGTGTTTGCACTGCCCAAAATAGGGCCTTTCTTGCTTAGATGGAACCCTTAAAAAGGGGAACAGAAAATGTCATATTTAGCTGGAAAATTAAGTTGTACGTATCTCGATGATGCAACAATGTGTTGTACATTGAAAAAAGAAAAAATTATGTTTTTTGTCCCTCAAGTTTCCCAAAAGTATAGAATTGGTCCCTCAAGATTCTTTGGTATATATTTGGTCCTTCATGTCTCAAAACCGGATAAGTTTGGTCCAAAACTATGTTTGAACAGGGTTTGACCACATTTGACCAGGTTTGACCATCTTGACCAGGTTTGACCGATGAAGAGTAAATTCAAGAAAATAAGCAAAAAATTCAGAAAAGAACAGAAATTTTATGACAACCAACATGCTTGGGTGTGTGTAAATTTTTGGGGTCAAATAAAATCCAAGGAGGTGTAGCAAAAAAATCGCTTTTTAGTCAAAATTTGTTTTTTTTTTCATGAGCTCCTCAAATGTCAAAACACCACACAAAATTTCACGCACCTAACGCAACCAAGCACCTTGGTTGCCACAAAATTTCCGAATTTTTTGAAAATATTCGCTATTTTTTTTTTGAATTTACTGTTCATGAGTCAAACCTGGTGACCGTGGTCAAACATGGTCAATCCCGGTCAACGTGCTTAAAATCTGGTTTAGGACCAAACTTATCCGGTTTCAAGACTTGAAGGACCAAATGTATACCAAAAAAATTTGAGGGACCAAGTCTATACTTTTGGGAAACTTGAGGGACCAAAAACATACTTTTCTCTTGAAAAAAAGACACTCTGAGGCATGCTAAAGGAGACCCAAGGTTGTCGATACATGTGCTTATGTTGTTGGTGTGAGGAATGGCATGATGTTGTACTAAATTATCCGGTTTGAAAGTTGAGTGTCCTTCAGTATTTGGCATTCATGGCTCCAAAGGAAGAATCAAATCGACAACACTTGTTCAAAAAATATGTAAGTAATAGCATTTCAAAATATCACACCTATGTTGTTTCAGTGAAACAAAGTTTTAAAAGAGCTTGGACGCTCCCTCCCAAATGCTAAAAAATATCACTTCAATCTGAGATAAAAAGAGAAAGATTTACACCACACCGCTTATTTTGGCGGGCCCATAGCATAGTGGTGCATATTTACCAGACACATACAAAAAAAAATGTTGGAATTGTTCTACAAGTGGTACAGCTACTGTAATTTTGTATATAAGCATTACAGTAGTGTAGTAACTGTACTGTACTTCCAAAAATGAAATTATGTATACATACTCTTTAACAGCTACTGCCAAACCCATTAGTTGCCATAGTCACAAGGTCTCAACAAATGCCTCCTTTATGGAAATAATTTTGGCGCAGACATCATGCATGCCTGGTCTATCTTTCGGCAATTCCATGGTACACATCAGACCAATGCTGACCAAAGGTACAACGTAGTTCTGCATACGTACAGAAGCAGCCGCATCATCCTCCTCGGATGGCATATCGGGATCTAGAACCTCGGTGATTCTCTCAGGGAAAGCTAGGTCAACATACTTGTGAAGGCTGAGGGCGTTCCCGCAGAGTGCATCCGTCGGTCGTCTTGCTGTGAGCATCTCCAGTAGCAGCACCCCGAAACCGTACACATCGCCGCCTGTCGAGACTTTGCATCCCATCCCATATTCTGTAAAACAGGAGCAATGCGCATAAATACTTGTGAAACTAACAAAACAAAGACAGTTCAGAATCAACTCGACAGTCATCTCAAAGAAAGAAAAAAGTGCAACTTACCAGGAGCAATATATCCGATTGTTCCTCCTATGCCAATCAAGCCTTCTGGTCTGCCGATACTTGAAGAGAGAAACTTGGCAGACCCGAAGTCGCAAATGCGTGAAGTCATGTCGTAGTCCAGCAGAACATTGCCCGGCTTCAGATCACAGTGGATCAAAGGAGGTGTCAGCTGGTTGTGCATATAGTCCAGAGCAGAAGCCACATCAGCAGCAATACTTATCCGCTGGCCCAAGCTCAGCAGCCTCCTTGAGCTGCCAACCCTTGGGTGTATCCACATGTCCAGGCTACCGTTTGCCATGAACTCATATACTATGGCCTTGAATTCTTCACCCTCGGAATCTACCGTGGAGCACAGGGTGATAGCTTGAACCAGATTGCGGTGGCGGGTGTGTTTTAGCACTTCACACTCGGTGAAAAAGCTATTTCTTGAACCTTGCTCACTGAGATGGAATACCTTGATGGCCACTAGATCTGTCTCGAACTCAAACCGACCAATGTAGACTGATGATGTATGACTTGAACTGATCCGGTTGACCAGAGAGAACCAATTGGTGGCTTTAAGGATGTCCCCATATGACACCCTCTTCATTGTGTCCTTGAAGCTTTCAGATGGCTGACCTTTAGCCCCCTTCATAACAGTGACAACAACACATAATAATGAGAACAAAGCAATAGTAATTGGTGGAGCTATTATCAGCAGCAGGCGTGTGTTTATCTTCCTTCTTGTTGCTGAGGAGGTTGGGCAAATGGGCAGTCCAAATATGGCAGCAGCTGTTCTACATAACCCTGAGTTGCCTTGCAGGAATACTGCAGCTGAATTTCCAAATATGCCACCAGTTGGGATTGGCCCTTCAAATTTGTTGTATGATATATTAATATAATTTAAACTGCTGAAGTTCACAAAATACTGTGGAACTTGACCAGTTAAATTGTTCTCGGACAGATCTATCTGCTGTATGACCTTCAGTTTGCTGAAAGAGTCGGGAATACTCCCATTAATCATGTTGCCTTTGATCTGAAGGGATAGCAGTTGAACACACAGGCCAAGTTCAGAAGGAAGGCTACCAGATAATTTGTTGTTGGAAACATTAAGGAGGCCAAGATTGATCAGGTTACTAACTTCCCATGGTATTGGCCCAGTCAGGTTGTTGTTTGACAAGTCCAAACCCAATGAAAGGGAGGAAATACTGAAGAGTTCTCTTGGTATGAATCCATCAAGGTGGTTAACTGACATGTTTAGCATAAGCAGTCTGTTGCATTGTCCTATATTTGCTGGTATGTTTCCAGACAATTCATTATCATCAAGATCAAGCTGGCTGAGTTGAACAAGATTACCAACTGTTGATGAAATCTGACCTGACAACCTATTCATGGAAAGTTTCAGGACAATTAAGTTGCTCAAGTTCCAAACTGTCAGGGGAATTTGTCCTGAGAGCATGTTCTGGCCCATGTCAAGCAGAGCGAGGTTTACAAGGTTGCCTATCTCAGCTGGTATGTTTCCAGAAATTTGGTTTCTTCCAAAGTTTAACCGCTCCAGCTTTGTTGAAAGGCTGCCAACTGCCTTTGGCAAACTTCCATTCAGCATATTCCCATCCACTGATAATATTAACAACTGAGTGCAATTGGTCAGAGAGGTAAGGAACGCCCAGTCATCAGCTTCAAGTTTATTATCTCCTAGAAGCAGTGCACTCAAGCTTGCCATGGATCCTAGAGATGGCACCACGCCCGTCAGAAAGTTGCTTGAAAGATCAAGCACTAGGAGGCTTGACATGCTGGTCAGAGAATCTGGGACCGATCCATGAAACTTGTTGCCTCCCATTTCCAGTGTTTGGAGATTCGGAAGTGAGTGGCCAATGTCAGAAGGTATCTGTCCAATAAAACCGTTGCTGCCTAGGCTAAAGAATACGAGTGATGACATATTGTACAGTGTGGCTGGGACATGCCCCGATAATCTATTGTAACTTAGATCTAGCACTGTTAGGTTTGGAATTTGACCCAAAGTTTCTGGAATTGATCCTCCCAAGTTGTTTTGTGCTAGCAGGAGGGAACGCAATGATGAAACATTACCCAAAGATGCTGGTACAGTACCAGAAAGTGAATTCCCTGTAAGACCGAGAAATTGCAGAGCTCCCATCTTTTGGAAATGTGGGATAGCCCCAGCGAGAGCATTAAACCGGAGATCAACAAGACGAAGTTTGGATGAGTTGAACAAATTAGCTGGGATCACCCCATGTAAGCCATTACGTGAGAGGATTATCTCACTGAGTGACGAACTATTTGATAAGGAATCAGGGATGGCTCCGGTAAGAGAATTGTTTGCAAGATTGACAAAGCTAAGAGATGCAGACGCACCTATTGACAGAAGGATGTCACCTGCAAGGTTGTTGCCCGCAAGATTCAGAGTTTGGAGGCTCCAAAGCTCACCTATCTTGTTAGGTATGCTTCCAGAAAATTGATTGCTTGGAAGGTCCATCTGTACTAGAGAACTAAGGGCTGTTATGCATCTGGATAGTGTTCCAGTGAGCGACGTAGACCTGAATTGTATGGACACAACACGGATTGGGAGGGTCATGCCGCAGGTGACCCCTTGCCAGCTGCAGAAGTTAAGTGAGTCGTTGCGCCACGATCTGAGAACACCGGAGGGGTCCCTTGAGACGCCAGCTTTGAAGCAGAGAAGGGCTTGCCGGTCATGCTCGGATCTGTTGCTAGCTTGTGCTGATGTGAACACCATTGTGTTGGAGGACAGAAATACAAGGATGGCGCAGAGAAGAAAGAGTGCATGGTGGGAAGGAACAATCAGAGATTGGGTGCGGAAAACTTGAGGAGCCATGTCTCTCTTCTTGTTTTCATGGAGTATGTTCCTTAAATGCTTTGTGTGCGTGCTTAGATATATGTTGGAAGGGTAGGGGAGCTGAAACTTCTTCAGTGCCGGGCCGCCGGCTTGTTTGGCTTGGTTCTGTTGACGTCACGCCCCAGACGATTTATTTTTTTGTTTTCCCGCAGACACACCCCAGATGATTGAAAAAAGCCTGAGCACAAAAGAAACTCGTGAGGTTTATGTGGGTAAAGAATACAAGTTCATAAAAACCAGTCTATCGAAGTACAAATACCATTCTCTGCTTGTATGCAACCTACAGCTTGTGCACCTGAGAATCCGCCAAATGGAAGTATCAAGTGAGCTGAATGTCAGAAAAAAGGGGACAAGCTGGCTCCTCACTTACCATTATAATAATATGTCTTTGCCGCCTTCCAAGTACTAACAAAGAAAGAAAGAAAGAAATTGCACATGACATATGTTACAGTTGGACGAAGTATCCTATTGTAAGCCCAAGCACGAAAGTAATCAAGGAGAAGAAATGGACATGGGCATGATGCCAAAGACTTGGTCTGTCTTGGTCGCAGTTGCAGGAAAGTTAGTCAATGATCCACAACAACCTATCCCCATCATCAGACTTCCTCGGGCATGAATTACCTGAGAATCTTAAAAGAGATGCTCGACCAAATTAAATCCATGGCATGATGACACTAACGAGCATCGACAGGACATCTACCATTGTTCCACAGAATGTCCAAGAGAATCGTCCTGAACGCTTATTTCTGAACCTGCGCTATCGTGTTTTACTTACAGTGCAGTTATTTGGGAAATGACTGATGCCTTTCTCCCACTCCCCACCTTCGACGCTTCCAACGAATAATTTATGCGTCCAATCGAACCAAATCACGTCCTGGTATCCAAATAGATGAATCAATTAGGGTCTGGCACTACACAAAGTCGTAATTTTTATTAAGGAAAAGTCTGAGCATGAACTGTACTACCTGGGGGCTGGGGCTAGGGTACGGGAACATGTGGAGGATGCAGCGCTGAGGTTGGGTCTTGGCAGTGCCGAGGCCGTTGCCGATGTCCGGGGCTAGGCTGGATCCCGTAGTCGTACGGGCACCTCCTCCTCGCCCGCGCGGCGGGAAGCAGGCGGCGTCGGCGGGCGGGAGGCGGAGGCCTCGCGGGAGGAGTTATTGGGTTGGAGCGGGAGAGGACTCGCGCGCTCGCTGCAGCCGCGTGGCGGTGGCGGCTGAGCGGGAGAAATGCCGGAGCGCGGTGACGCGGGGGGGGGGGGGGGAGGAGGAAGAAGAAGAAAAGGGAAGGGGTAAAGTGGTAAACATTTGTTACTCTCGAGTTAGTAGTTAACTGTGGAAAATATGATGATGGTCAGTTAAGAAAAACATTTTCTCGAGTTAGTAATTATCTACTCTTTAACAGCTACTGCCCAACCCAATAGTTGCCATAATCACAAGGTCTCAACAAATGCCTCCTTTATGGAAACAATTTTGGCGCAGACATCATGCATGCCTGGTCTATCTTTCGGCGATTCCATGGTACACATCAGACCAATGCTGACCAAAGGTACAACGTAGTTCTGCATACGTACAGAAGCAGCCGCATCATCCTCCTCGGATGGCATATCGGGATCTAGAACCTCGGTGATTCTCTCAGGGAAAGCTAGGTCAACATACTTGTGAAGGCTGAGGGCGTTCCCGCAGAGTGCATCCGTCGGTCGTCTTGCTGTGAGCATCTCCAGTAGCAGCACCCCGAAACCGTACACGTCGCCGCCTGTCGAGACTTTGCATCCCATCCCATATTCTGTAAAACAGGAGCAATGCACATAAATACTTGTGAAACTAACAAAACAAAGACAGTTCAGAATCAAACTCGACAGTCGTCTCAAAGCAAGAAAAAAGTGCAACTTACCAGGAGCGATATATCCGATTGTTCCTCCTACGCCAATCAAGCCTTCTGGTCTGCCACTACTTAAAGAGAGAAACTTGGCAGACCCGAAGTCGCCAATGCGTGAGGTCATGTCATAGTCCAGCAGCACATTGCTTGGCTTCAAATCGCAGTGGATCAAAGGAGGTGTCAGTTGGTTATGCATATAGTCCAGAGCAGAAGCCACATCAGCAGCAATACATATCCGCTGGCCCAAGCTCAGCAGTCTCCTTGAGCTGCCAACCCTTGGGTGTATCCACATGTCCAGGCTACCATTTGCCATGAACTCATATACTATGGCCTTGAATTCTTCACCCTCGGAATCTACCGTGGAGCACAAGGTGATAGCTTGAACCAGATTGCGGTGGCGGGTGTGTTTTAGCACTTCGCACTCGGTGAAAAAGCTATTTCTTGAACCTTGCTCACTGAGATGGAATACCTTGATGGCCACTAGATCTGTCTCGAACTCAAACCGACCAATGTAGACGGATGCTGTATGAGTTGAACTGATCCGGTTGACCAGAGAGAACCAATTGGTGGCTTTAAGGATGTCTCCATATGACACCCTCTTCATTGTCTCCCTGAAGCTTTCAGATGGTTGAGCTTTAGTTCCCTTCATAATAGTGACAACAACACATAATAATGAGAACACGGCAATAGTAATTGGTGGAGCTATTATCAGCAGCAGGCGTGTGTTGATCTTCCTTCTTGTTGCTGAGGAGGTTGGGCAAATGGGCAATCCAAATATGGCAGCAGCTGTTTCACATAAGCCTGTGTTGCCTAGCAGGAATACTGCAGCTGAATTTCCAAATATGCCACCAGTCGGGATTGGCCCTTCAAATTTGTTGTATGATATATTAATATAATTTAAGCTGCTGAAGTTCACAAAATACTGTGGAACTTGACCAGTTAAATTGTTCTCGGACAGATCTATGTGCTGTATGACCTTCAGTTTGCTGAAAGACTCGGGAATACTCCCATTAAGCATGTTGCTTTTGATTTGAAGGGATAGCAGTTGAACACACAGGCCAAGTTCAGAAGGAAGGCTACCAGATAATTTGTTGTTGGAAACATTAAGGAGGCCAAGATTGATCAGGTTACTAACTTCCCATGGTATTGGCCCAGTCAGGTAGTTGTTTGACAAGTCCAAACCCAATGAAAGGGAGGAAATACTGAAGAGTTCTCTTGGTATGAATCCATCAAGGTGGTTAACTGACATGTTTAGCATAAGCAGCCTGTTGCATTGTCCTATATTTGCTGGTATGTTTCCAGACAATTCATTGTCATCAAGATAAAGCTGGCTGAGTTGAGCAAGATTACCAACTGTTGATGGAATTTTACCTGACAGCCTATTCATGGAAAGTTTCAGAACAATTAACTTGCTCAAGTTCCAAACTGCCAAGGGAATTTGTCCTGAGAGCATGTTCTGACCCATGTCAAGCAGAGCGAGGTTTACAAGGTTGCCTATCTCAGCTGGTATGTTTCCCGAAATCTGGTTTCCTCCAAAGTTTAACCGCTCCAGCTTTGTTGAAAGGTTGCCTACTGCTTTTGGCAAACTTCCATTCAGCATATTCCCATCCACTGATAATATTAACAACTGAGTGCAATTGGTCAGAGAGGTGAGGAAGGCCCAGTCAGCAGCTTCAAGTTTATTATCTCCTAGAAGCAGTGAACTCAAGATTGCCAAGGATCCTAAAGATGGCACCATGCCCGTCAGCAAGTTGCTTGAAAGATCAAGCACTTGCAGCATTGACATGTTGGTCAGAGAATCTGGGATTAATCCATGAAACTTGTTGCCACCCATTGCCAATGCTATGAGATTTGGAAGTGAGTTGCCAATTTCAGAAGGAATTTGCCCAATAAAACTGTTGCTGCCTAAGCTAAAGAGTGCGAGTGATGACATATTGTACAGTGTGGCTGGGACATACCCCGAGAATCTATTGAAACTCAGGTCTAGCATTGTTAGGTTTGGAATTTGACCCAAAGTTTCTGGAATTGATCCTGCTAAGTCGTTTTGTGCTAGCACGAGGGAAAGCAGTGATGAAACATTACCCAAAGATGCTGGTATGGTACCAGAAAGTAAATTCCCTGTAAGATCGAGATACTGCAAAGCATCCATCTTTTGGAAATGTGGGATCTCCCCGGAGAGTGCATTCGACCGGAGGTCAACAGAGACAAGTTTGGATGAGGTGAAAAGATTAGCTGGGATCACCCCAGACAACTTGTTACGTGAGAGGATTATCTCACTGAGTGACGAACTATTTGTTAAGGAATCAGGGATAGCTCCGCTAAGAGAATTGTTTGCAAGGTTGACATATCTAAGAGATGCAGCTGTACCTAATGACAGAGGGATGTTACCTGAAAGCCTGTTGCCAGCAAGCATCAGGGTTCGGAGGCTCCGAAGCTCACCTATTTCTTCAGGTACGCTTCCAGATAACGTATTGTTCCAAAGGTTCAACTGAACTAGAGAAGTAAGGGCAGCTGTGCAATTGGATAGTGTTCCTGTGAGCTGTGCAGACCTGAATTGGAGGGACACGACACGGATTGGGAGGGTGGTGCTGCAGTTGACCCCTCGCCAGCCGCAGAAGTTGAGTGAGTCATTGCGCCATGATCCAAGAACACCGACAGGGTCCTTGGAGATGCCAGCTTTGAAGCAGAGAAGGGCCTGCCGGTCATCTTCGGTCTTGTTGGTAGCCTGTGCCGATGAGAATATTATTGTGTTGGAGGACAGAAATATGAGGACGGAGCAAAGAAGGAAGAGTGCATGGTGGGACGGAGGAATCAGAGGTTGGGTGCGAAAAACTTGAGGAGCCATGTCTCTCTTCTTGTCCTAATGGAGTGTGTTTGTTAAATACTTTGTGTGTGTGTGTGCTTAGATATATGTTAGAAGAAAAGGGGAGTTGAAACTTCTTCTTGACTTCAGTGCCACTTATTTATGACTGAAAGAGGCCTGAGCACAAAAGGAAAAGTGTGTGCTTGAACCAGTCTTTCGAAGTAGAAATACTATTCTCTGCTTGCTATACAACCTACAGCTTCTGCAACCCCAAATCCACACAATCATGTAAATATTGACTGGGATGAATGGTAGAAAAGGGGAGCATCAGTTACCATTATTTCTTTGCCACCATCAAGTAACACCGAATAAATATTTGCATACGGCATATTGCCACGGTTGGCTTCTGTGGTTCAGGAGGTATCCTATTGTAAAGCCCAAGCACACTTTGCTTGAACTCTACAAAGTGCCAATTCAGCCATCTTTGTCGTGCTGCAGGAAAATCAATAATTGATCCACAAGATTTTGCAGTCAGGATCCAGCTATCCACATCATCGAACTTCCTCCACACGAACTACCATTCAAAAGGAGTTAAATGCACTGGAGGTCCTAAAAGTTTCATTTTAGTCCTAATACTTCCAAAATGCACCTTTAGGTCCTAATTCTTTAGTAAGTGGTTCACCCAAGGTCATTTTTTCACGAGCGCCGCGTGGCACGTTAACCCATGCCACGTCGACACAGGGCACGTTGACCCATTCAAAAGAGATGGCTGCCAAAATGAAATGTTCCAAACATCCCTCTCCACATGATAATACCTGATTGAATTGTAGGCGTTAGGTATACAGTATACAGCAGGCATTGGCATTGCCAGCCTCGCTTCTCCCCCTTCTTCTTCATCTCAAATCCTCCTTTTCTCCTGGTTTCACCGGCTATGGCAGCAGCCACCATTGTGCGCACCACCTCCTAGCATCCTAACAGTAACAGGACGAGCACAAATTACAGTATCACGTATTGGCCACCGCTGTGGTACGCAGAGTCGCAGTCAACTCCAACGAATTCGACCACAAATTTCTTGTGGAGAGAATGACAGATGCAGGTACTTACCTGGGGTACGGGAACATGCCGAGGATGTGGCCCTTGGGCTTGCGGATGCCGACGTACGGCCGGCCAGGGCTCAGGAGGCTACTCCTCACACTGCATCTGCGCTGGTGCCGCCTCGGCCGGCCCCTCCTCGCCTGCGCCTTCCGCGCGGCACGCGGCGCCGGTGGGCGGCGGGCGATTGCGGGTGGCGCTCGCGCCGTTAATGGCCATCGTTTTGGGGTGGGTGGAGGGGGGGGGGGGGGGGTGTGGAATGGGAGTTTCTCCTTGGCGCCGAGCGGGCTGCCGGAGCCGGTGACCGAGAGAGAAGAGGATTCGGGGGAAGAAGGAGGGTAAAGTGGTCATTTTCGTAGATATCAGACTTACTCCTGTTTGTTCACAAAAATAAGGGGGCTGCTACGCGTCCACCGACGGATGATTAGTAAACATCCGCCACATGAACGACCGTCCGATCTACATGCGCAGCCGTTCGATCCGCGCGCGGGGCTTCTGTCGGGCACCCAGTAATTCCTGAAACGATGGTCGAGTTGCAGAAACAATCGCTTTGTTACAAAAAATAAACTTTGGACCTATTCATTCCTGAAACAATAGTCGAGTTCCAGAAACAATCGCTTTGTTGCAGAATTTTTTTTCCTTCGTCTTTCTGCAATATAGGTACTGTTGCGGAAGAAAATTTTGCAACAAAGGTCATGTTGCGGAAAACTTTTGCAACAAAGGTCAGGTTGCAGAAAAATTTGCAACCGTTCGTGGTGCGGCTTGCCGCGTGCGGAGGGCCGGCCGGCGTCGGGGGCGAGCGGCTGGCGGCGCGGGGGGTGGCGGAAGGGTGGGGGGAGGGGAGGGGAGGGCCGGCCGGCATCGGGGGTGGAGGGGCTGCGGCAGGACGCGGCGTGCGTTGGGCCGGCCGGCGTCGGGGGCGAGCGGCTGCGCCGTCGCCCTCCCAGATCCGGTAGCCGCCGCCTCCTTCCACCGAGCGTGAGTGTGCCCAGCTTCAGGACCGTTTCCTGAAACAACGCTCCAGTTTCAGGAAATGGTCGTGGCTAGGTCGCTGCTCCGTTCGCGCGCGGGCACAATCTGGTTCGTCAGATGGAGCAAGATCAAACGGACGAGGAGGCGGCGGATAGATCACCCGGATCAGCCGGTGGGAGGTAAGAGTTTTCCCAAAAATAAGTATACTAAGAAGTCTAGGCCCATAAGGGTTCGATTTTTCTGGGTTTTCCGGATTTTTTTTTACCGTGTTTCCTTGATTGACGCGTGTGCGTGATGGTCTCCTAGGGTGTCATCGAGTTTATTTTTTCTGCGGTCACGTTTTGTTTACTGTTGACATTGTCACGCTGTGTGCTCTTGCTTATTGACGCGTGTGCTGTGTGGTCTCCTGGAAGGTTCCTCTTTTCCTTTGAAAATGTTTGGTTGACTGTGCATTGGGATGGTTGAATTCACGTGGTCGTTCTAGAGATATGTGGACGCGTGCGACTGGTATTAACTGGCGTTTTTTTTTCTTGCGTGTATCTTGCTCTGGTTATTTTCCATCACGCATGTGTTCTGGCTAGGTGGTTGTCGCTTTGACCACGATCTCCAGATATTTCTTAGTTCGTCTGTCTCTCTTCCGCGTGTCCCGCTGCCAAAGACTCGAGACAAATCGAGGGCACGGTTCGATCCTTCTCGCCGAGCGCTCCACCGCCTATATGCCTATATAAAACGGCTCACCCTCATCTCATCCCCATCGAGGCCACCAGATCCCTGCCGCCCGTGGCGACCATCAACCACGTCGCGGCCCCGCAGCCAGTAGCGGACCCAGAAAATGTGCAAGGGCACCTTCGAGTACTGTAGCCACAGTACAACGCTGTAGCTACAGTCAGCGAAGCAAACAACATGCACGCCCCAGGCAGCTGCCTGGGCCTGAAACCGCCTCTGCCCGCAGCCCACCCCACTGTTGGAGACGCGCCGCCCCAATCCACCTTCCACCAGCGGAGATGTTCCTCGCGTCTGCCCCGCGCCACCGGAGCCCCCTGCCCTGCGTCGTCGTTGAGTGGAGCTCCGCGTTCCTCCTCCGGGCCAGGTAGCCGCTGCAGGGTTCTTCTTCACGTTCTGCGCTCTCCCGTGTCTTCGTGCACGCCACAGTCGGGTAGCCATCCTTTCTGTTGATGTGTTCCATGTCCGCGACGGCCAACAAGTGGTGATCCAACTCGAGGTAGCGTCTGCCCCTTCAATTTTCCTTTTTATTTTTTGTTCGTTTGGTTCGATTCTTGCCTTGCGATTTGATTTCCCAATGATGAATTGAGTGAAATTTTCGGTATCTTCACTTCTCAAATTTCAGGCTCACGCCCAGTATGGTGTGGCCCTAATTTTAGCCTCGTGGCCAGTATGGTGGGTGGCTGGGTGTAACGGCCCAAGAGCATCCCTTGCCTTATTTGTAATACTAGTCTTGTATGAACCTTCCAAGTTTGCCCTCATGTGGTTGAGTAGAAATAATATTGTTGCTTCATGTCATTCCTCATGCATCATGGCATCATCACATATTTTTACTTGTTGCATCATACTTGCTTGCCATGCTTGTGATATGGTGTTGTTCTTGTGAGTGTGTGTGATGTTGTATGTGTGTGCAAACTAGTTTTAAAACCCCTTCACAATTTCTATAGAAACTATGCCCAACTCTCTCTCTTTTCAATATTGCAACATGTGGAATTTTTTTTCTTGCTATTTAAATTCTTTAAAAATGTTGATCCCCTCTAAAATATTCTGTTAAGATTTGTTAGTATGCTCTCAACCATGTTTTATGCTTTGTTATTTTCAAATCTTTGCAAAACAGGTTCTATTTAATATTATAAGTGAATTATTTATCTGTCCAAAAAAATGCCAAATCCATTTTTGTTAAATAGGGCATTAATTTGTGAGTCCCAATCTATTTTTGTTTTCTCAAAATCTCTTTCCAATCTGTCTGGCTTTTTGTTTGTTTTGCTGTTGTTTAAAAAAAAGATAGAGTTTCCTGAGAGAGAGGGAGTGAGTGCAGTGTTCACCTGGGCCTTGCCCTCCCCTGGCCCAACAGAAGGCAGCCCAGCCAGCCCGCCTCCTCCCCACGCGTTCGTCTTCCTGTACGTCAAGCATCCGGTGTGTCCACGTCGACTCCTTCGGTGATTTGACGGCCGCCCGGCGACCTAGCTGCCTATAAGATGTGTCCCCCGCGTAGCCCTAGCTCCCCTCTCTCCATTCCCCCCTTCTCCTTCCCCGCCGCCAGCAGGTAAGCGCCTCCCAAGCGCTCGCCGACGCCCTGCCCGCCATGGCCCGAACGAGCTGCAGCTCGAGCTCGGGCTAGCTGTGTCGCCTTGCCCCCGCCTCTCCGGCCGCGTGGAGAGCGAGCCCGAGGTCCCTGCCGTCTTCCCCATCGCCGATCGCGTCGTTTGCAGCCCCGGGTCGTCGCCTCCCCGACCTTCTTCTTCCATGCGTACCGGAGCCGAGCAGACCAGAAGTTCAGAGCTCCCTCGTGTCGTCTCCGACCCCAATCCGGCTTCTTCCCCATGTCCTAGGTAGGGTGGTCTGTCCCCTCCTTCCATTCCCCCTCTCCCGGTCGTCTTTAGCCGCGTGTACGCTTAGATACGACCGCGCCTTTGTCGTGCTCCCGTAGCTCCGGCGAAAGCCGTGTTTTTTTTCCCGTGCGCGGTTGTTGCTTCGTCGCTCGTGCCTCGCCGTGCCTTTGCGTAGTGCGGGGGCTCTCCGTATAGCGCGCTAGGTCACTGCTTCGCTCGCCCGTGTCCCGCCTCGCGTGCGTTGCCTCCGCTGCTCGCCATGCCCGAGCCGAGCACGAGCTCAAGCTCGGGCCCCTGCGTCCGTGCGCGTAGAGCCCTTAAGGCCCCGGGAATGGATCCCTCGAGGACCCCGCAGCCCCCGCCGGTGGTCTTCCTCGCCGGAATCCGCCGCTGTAGCCGCCGGCGCCGTCGTGCTTTTCTCTGCAGAAGGGAGAAGAAGGCAGCGCCTTTTATTGGGTCAAAAGGTGTGGCAACCCTGTCCAGTCGCAAGCATGCCCGTAGTCCGACTGGTCCGCGCCCTCGCTCCTGTGCGGGAGGTCGCGGGTTTGAGACCCACCGGTGCCCCCTTTTTCTTTCCAGTAATTATTCCGGCCTGACAATGGGCCCCTGGTCCCACCTGTCAGCTGCTAGGGGGCCCTGGTGTCACTGCCAGGTGGGTCCCCATTGTTTTTTTAATTGTGATGGTTTCCCCTTGTTTTTTTTCAGTTCATTAATTATTTCCTTTTTAGGAAGATTCCAGATTTGGAATCTAGCCAGATCTGGTCAGATTCTAGTATATGCCAAATCTGGCATATGACCTCTTATAAGTGAATTGTTGGGATTGAGAGTGCCATGTTGTGAGATTTACCAACAGTAATATAGGCTTATGATATATGAGTTTGGGGTAGAAAAATTCCAGGAATCCAATGGTGGCATTGTTTCTGTCATTTGAGCAACTTTGTAAAAATGTTAATTTGTGATGAGGTGGCATTTTGTTATTTTTGTATGAATTAATTCTTGCATGATTTGATGATCTTGCCAACATGAAATATGTTCATTTGGGTGTGCTCTAGCCCCTGGTATTTTGCTTGCCATGTTAGTTCATGTGATGAGTGGGAAACTTGATGTTAGCATGCCACTAAAATCTGTTTTCACATGCCCAAAATATTCTAAGTGTTGGAAACCTCTTATTTTGTTGTCATGTTCTCTAGATGATTCCCATGCTTATATTGTTCCTTTAGAGTTGGTCCAATGCCATGAATTGTTGTGCTAGTTCCCCTCTGTCATTTGGTGCCTTCACCTTGGCAAAGAGATTTTGCATCCTAGAGTTATTTGCTGACAAAGATGCTATGGTGTTATAAACTGCTGCTATTCTCTTAGTGAATTTGTCTAAGTCTGAGAATCTGTAGTTATTTTCATGCCATGTTTAGGGGATGCTACCAAGTGATCTGTGATGTTTTAGCTCATCCTCAGTGCTAGTGTTTTGTTGTAGATGTTTCCCTCTATCACCCTGTTAATTTTTCATGCCATGAAATGGCCTCTAGCATGTATAAATATTGCTGTCAAGTTGCTGTCATGTTAACTCAGATTCTATAAAACTGGAATTTTTACCAAGTCCCTAAAAACTGATTCAACATGCCATCTTGTGAGCATATTTGCTATTGATCCATGCTTCCTTTCATGTTGCTGTAGATAGGTGATTTGTTAACCATGCTATGTACTTCATGCCCATGCCTTGGTTGTGATTTAAAACTTTCTGTAGCTCTATATATGTGTGTGGCAAGTTGACATGTTGCTGTTTGAGGACAGATTGTGTGTTTGAATGTTTTGTGTCTTGTGGGAGCTATACTCCGTTGTTTTGCATGATCTTTAGCTCTATTGTTGCTAGATTTTCATTTACTATCCATTGGCATCCTTGGGATACCAAGGAATAGCCCATGGCCTTCCTCATCTTGTGTTTTGTCTCCGTTAACGTCCGTACCTTGCCGTGAGTGTACCGTGAGCTACGTTACTCCGTTTGCAACGTTCTACATATGCATTTGCATCGATTTTGCATGAAGCATTCATATTTGCGATGATCATGCATGTTCATATCACTAAACTTCAGGTTCTGTCCAGAATACTAAAGAACTTAATAATTGCACGAGAAACATGACTAGCATAGGGTTGCCGTGTTAAATACTTCAAATGGATCATGCATTATCTTGTTTGTGCATTGCACCTTGTTTGTATGTTTATTTGGTGTTGTTTCTCTTTGGGTAGACGCGAGTGTTGAGCCTGAGTACGAGGATCCCGGAGAGTACAACTACGAGGACCCAGCTCTTTGTCCCTCTAAAGAACCAACAGGCAAGATGATCATACCCGGATCCCGACACTATTTTTGCCTTGCTAGTTGTCTCGCTTTTACCGTTATGTTTCGTTACCTACCACTTAAACTGTCAGCCTCCTAAATTGACATGAAAGCCTCTAACACCTCCACAACCTAGCAAACATTGATTGGCTACGTTACCGCTGCTCAGCCTTATCTTATAGCGTTGATAGTTGCAGGTGCAAGATTTCCATGTGTCAACATGGATATTTTGGTTTTATCACTCTATTACTGTTATTTAATTTAATGCACATATATATCTGGCAACGGTGGAAGGCTTGGCCTTTTGCTCAGTATTTTGTTCCGCTTTTGCCGCACTAGTTCCGAGTACCGGTGTTATATTCCATATTTTGCGCTCCTAACATGCTCGGGGTTGTTATGGGGACCCCCTTGACCATTCGTTTTAGATTAAAACTTGTCTGGCAAGACCCAACTTTGGTACTACATTTGCTAAACAACTTAATAAAATTGCATAGGGCATAGCTACCCCGTGGATAATTTAATCAACCCCCGGGCCAGTGCTCCTAATGAGTGTTGGTCCAAACCGGGCGATGTCCGGCGCCCCCTGGTCCTCCGGGGTTTCAGCCAACCCGACATCTTGTCCATCTGGTAGTGCCCTGAGAAAGAGATATGCGCGGCTCCTATTGGGATCTGGCCTGCCGGGCGGTCTTGCTGGACTTGTTTTACCTTTCTCGAATGTCTTGCGCGAGGAATTCCGATTTTTCTTCGGGCTAACTCGAGGTTGCGGTTTTCCAGTGGAATTGCCTAGGAAGATCACGAGATTCGTGGTTTAGGTTATTCCCGCGGCGTGTGGTTAGTTTGTGATGGATGAGTTGGAGCACCCCTGCAGGGTTTAATCTTTCGGAAAGCCATGCCCGCGGTTACGTGGCAACTTGGAAATTTGTTTAACACCCGGTTATAGTAAACTTGAAGTAAACTCAAATAAAATACACCAACTGTGTGCGTAACCGTGACTGTCTTTGCTCGTGAACGTGATCCGAGAGGGAACACGGTGGGGTTATGATTGACGTAAGTAGGTGTTCAGGATCACTTAGTGATCATGCTAGTTCACGACCGTCTTTCGTAGGCCACCATATTTACATTCATGTTCTCGTAAGTTAGCCACCAAATACCTGCTTAGCGCTTGCTGCAGCCTCACCACTTAACCTATTCCTCACCCAATGGCTTACATAGTTTCGGTACCCGGGTTATGAGATTGCTGAGTCCCCGTGGCTCATAGATTACAACAATACAAGTGCAGGTGTTGGTGTGAACGTGCCAGACGATGTGACTCAGCTCCAGTGGGAGTATGATGAAGCAAGTAGGCGTATGTACGTGACGTACCCAGACGAGTAGGGAGCTCCGTGGTGGTGATCCTGGGATAGCAAGACAGTTTATCATTGCTTCTTTTATCGTTTGTTTTCGTCCGTAGCCGGACCCTGCCTTCTGAATGATGTATTAATAATTTGTGTGTACTTGTAAGATAGCTTGTGGCGAGTGTAAGCCAACTCCTATACTCATCTCTTCATACATGTATGCAATGTTTTACTGTACTTGCGAACGGCGAGATGCGCTTCTATCCCCGTCGAGGCCGCAAGCCTTAATAGGGATAGGACCGCATCTTGGGCGTGACACTGGGTGTAGGAACTAGAATTGCTTATCTCAACTACCACTACGCAGGAATGATTTTGTGTACAACAATGACCATTGCTTTTCTAGCCCATTAAGATTTTAGCAATTGTTGACAGTAGGTTTTGAAGCAAGATGATGTTGGCCTATGGGTTAAGCAGAAAACTTGTTTTGTTGTTTTCGGAATGTTCTCTAGGCTTGATAATCCTAGACATGGCTCGTCTCTGAGGTTTCACTTCTTTTAGTATTTCAGTCTTCCAGCAAGGTTCAATTTTAGAGTTTTTAGACATGTCATCAATTATTTCTGTTTTTGTACTACATACTGGTTGTTGGTGCGTCTTCCTCAGATTGCTTGCATGCGTCGTGTAGCCCTTGTGTCAGAATTAAGTTACCAAGGTAATTTCTGCAAATTTTTGCTGAAGTGATATTTTGGTGGTACCTGCTGATTCATTATTAGCTTACTACAACTTTGATTATGATTTGAAGAATAAGTGCATTGGTAGCTTGCTCCTCACATTTGTGTTATACAGGTGTATTTTGTTGGTGCAGTTGACCGCAGATTTACGGCAACAAAACACAATATATGTTTTAGGCAGAACTAAGTTTGTAGTGAACAAAACACAATATTTTTAGCCAACCTGTTCCGCAGCGGACAGATAGTTATTGAAACAGTTTTTTCTACCCCATATGACAAGATATGAGTCTGACCCATACTGCTCTTTTTTTTCTTCAGTAACTGGTACAGTTATCTCACAGAATAGGAATGGAAATGTGTCTTGGGCCTGGTTTATTTCTGCCTGATGTACTTCTTACTTTGAGGTTCACCAAATCAGCCGTCATGGCGTAGAGTTAAGGATCTAAAGACGAAAAAACATATGTTTATAGGACCAGGAGTAGACAGTTTCTTAGCGCGCAACGTTGCCACTGTATTATCTAGCGTTAAATTTCTAACCTTTGAAAGCAACCTGCTATTCTCTCCTGTTGACTGCTTGAGGCACATTATTGTGATTATTCTGCGGGCCACATTTTTACCTAATGTGTATTTTTATTCGAATTACATGATTATGGTTGTACTCTGTAGTGAAAATCATCCGAAAGTTGGAGGTGTGCCTGGTTAATTTGTACTATAGATCATGAGATGGTGATGAGCCATTCTGCACTCTGCAGTTGTAATAGCATATCTTTCCAAAAGATTGCAATTTTTGTGAATTTCTCCTGTGCCGTATGGGCTGGGTGTGTTATATTCTGATATGCACTGGTCTCCCTTTTAATCAATTTGATTATTTGGTCGGCATTTTATACCTCTTGGGTTTTGCACTTTCTGCATCTCTATTTTTCAGTGTCATTTGGATATGCTCATAGTCAATGTCCACTGAGAAGTTAGAAGATTTCAGAGAGAACATGGGGTGGATCCGGAAACATAGTGGCTAGCTAGATCTATCTTCAATTAGAACGGAACCACTGTCAATATATAGGTCGCTTTTGTATACTATTCAATTAATGAAAACAAGAGTTCATGTGATTGTAGGTTGATGCACATTTCCTTCTATATCCTTGCAAATCGTTAATATAAATGCCTAGGAACTCATTTTGGTTCTTATTAGCCAGTCAACGGTCCTTTTTCTTATTAGCGCATAGCGTTGGTACTGCAGATTTTACTACCCGCAGGTACGGACAAATAACAATGGAACAAACTTGGTCAACCCCTATAGTATTCTTGTGGTGATAGCTGAATTCCTTTGACACCACGGTATTCGTCCACGAAAATCAAGTAAATATTAAAAGCTGGCCAATGAAGTGAAATACTTCACCCGGGAACCTTTTCCTATTCATTATAAATGATGTTAAAACGGGAGAGAATGCATCTATTTGCACATTCTGGATTGGTATCCCTCTTTTTAAAGTTCAGTCCACCTCTTTTCTCATGGTGTTGCAGATAAACTGAAAATTATTCTCTCTATTTACAGTTATGTTCACTGTGGAAGCGTGGATATATGGAATATTTGATTTTTTTTAATTGTGTTCTTCATCAGATGTTGTTTCTAAAAGGTTGGCTATTACACCTAGAAAGATCGTCCTATAAAAGTAGAATTGCGCTCTTTCACGCACATCACTCAGTGGATCTAGATAGGCAATGTTCAGGTTGCACATGTACATTTTCTGCAAGGGAAGATCCTACAGCACATATTTTTGATCCGCCGGTTCTTATATGAAACAAAGAGACAATACACTAGACAAATGATTAGACTCTGAAGGATTATGCTTATTTTAGGTTCATTTACTGCTTCAAGTTTGCTTCATAAAATGGTTCCTTCTTTGGCCATTTTAATATTATTTTGATTATTCATGTTATGGCATTCCATGATAGTGTGCCCAGTTATTTTGTAGTCATTCTTTTTGATGACCAAATTATGATATTACTTTGTTTTTTTCTTTCATACATGTGTGCATTTTTCTAGCTCTAAACAAAAATACGATGATTACAACATAAGGTATGATAGTAATGTTTGCTTACACCCTTGGTGATCATCCAATAGTTGATGTTTCATTTCTGAATTGACAACAATAGTCCAGCTAAATAAATAAGGCCGTTTATGCATAGGTGGTTCTTACAAAAAATATATTTATAGTATGATTATTTATGTTATGCACCTGCAAGATGTCATTAGTTGACCTATAGGATTGGTTAATTGGCTTGGAATAATCTTACTCTGATCTTTACTATAATTTTTTTGGCTTCAGGTATGAAGAGCTATGGTTTTAGGTTGTCACCTAGGTGATTAGTAGATTTTGCAGAGCTTTTCATACCCGTTCAAACATCTCGAGATGCCAAGCTCGGTGGATCAGATTTCTGTATTTTTTTATTTAATATTATTGTCCTTTTAAAATGAAATGAACCATTTGTTTTCATTTAATTTTTGTTTGTTGAACAAGGTTGTCGCTACTGCGGTATCATTGTTTTTTATGAGCAACTTCTTTATACTCGACAAATCAAATGTAGGTTCAAGTGGCTTTGCGACAGGAAATAGATTATAGAGTTTCCGCTTTGTGGAGCGGCACACTCAATAATATAAGTTGAAGTATCCCGCTTATTTGAAACTTTGCGACTATTGGGCAGAGGAGAAAGAAATGTAGGCAGCATTGTTTTAGTTCAGTCACCTGGAACACTTTATCTAAAGAGTGGAGGGGACATTCTATACCAGTAATACCAGTCAACTTTGCGTAGCTGGATTGACATTTGGCATTTTCTAACATCTCACAAAATGACTTGGACAACAATTGTACTGACTATATTTTGGCTATCCTTTGTAATAGGCAACAACTGCAGTAACTATATTTTCGCTATCCTTTGCAAGGTGGCAAGTTTGCGGGTGTGCTGCTTGGCTCTGTGAACATTAAACATGAAGTTTGGAACTGAGTCTTTTAGATGACTATAACATTAGAGTAACATATTTGTATATGTACTTTTGGATGGCCCCTTTCCAAGACAAAAAGTCTAAGCAGAAACTTCAATACATCAAACTGTTACTACATAAATTACAATTCACCAAACTTATGTGTGTGTCAGTTCAATACAAAATATGTACTCTATCATACAGATTACGCCCCCGAATTCTAGAACAGGATTACCCGAGAGACAAAAATAAACACCATTCAGATCCAAGTATATAAAATCATATTTAGATATAGCAGTAAAACTATTTTCGCGCCCACTACAAAGATACACATTCAAAAACGTGCAACAGATTCTCAACAACTTTATAGAAACAAATCCCGAACAAACCAGAAGGGCGCGGCGTGCCGCCGCGCACTACCTGCTAGTTAACAATACTAAAGCGGCAAGCATCCGATTTTTCTTCCTTTTTTGACTTTTTTCTCCCTTGTACTGTGGGCAATGATAGGCGGCGGTGCGCCGGCCCAAATCGCCTATCAGCCGTTTGACTAATTACGTATGATTGCTAACACTAGTAGAAAAAGGACCTTTCGTTCGAAGATTTAGTCCCGGCCGCGTTTGGAGCCGGTACTAATGTGAGCATTAGTCCCGGTTCCAATGGCTAGGGCGGCCGCACGGGCACAGCCACCTTTAGTCCCGGTTCAAACAGGACCTTTAGTCCCGGTTGGAGATACCAATCGGGACTAAAGGTTGCGTCACATTTAGTCCCGGTTGGTGTCTCCAACTGGGACTAAAGATTAGACATTTAGTCCCGGTTGGAGACACCAACCGGAACTAAAGGGTTGAGGCTTTAGTCCCGGTTGGTGTCCTTTAGTCCCGGTTGGTGTCTCCAACCGGGACTAAAGGTTAGACCTTTAGTCCCGATTGGAGACACCAACCCGGACTAAAGGGGTTCTGAAAGTTTCTGTTTTAAATTGCTTATATCTTTTAGGATATTTGATGTTTTTGAGTGATTCTTTTTGCATTAGATTCAGAATTTTGTCTAGTTTCTGTTTGTGCCATTAGTTTTCAAATTTGAATGGTTTAAATATGAATTTGTTCAAATTTGCTTCAAACCCTAGATTGTGAATAACTTGAGTTTAAAAATAGTTTTTAATTTAATTCTTTTTGCTCCTAGTCACATGTTAGATTATTGTCACAATAAGATTTATTTGGTTATTTTTAGAATAACTTAAATTAGGATTTTAATTAAAACAGTACTGTTTTGCTTATATAGTTGTTTTAGTCATTTAATTGTTGTTTTCTATTATTTTTAGTTAGTTCTTTCTGTAGATTTTAACATGTTGTAGTATGGTGCATATTGAATGCACAAAAAGTTTGGAGTTGAAATAAGTTTAAAAAAAATGAAATGCCTTTGTAACAGATGAGTTTTCGTCCGAAACCTTGATACTTCGAAGGAGATGGTCCAGTTTGTACACGAAGTGCATCCATTTTTTGCTGTAACCCTCTCAATTTTTTAGCACATGCTATGTGGGTGAAATGATGATACCATGCCAAGTTTCAACCTTTTCACCGTTCATTTGTGGTGCTTTTCAATTTCAGGGTCATTTAGCTCAAAAAAAATCATTAAATGCATGAAAAATAGCAAATGAAGTTAGAAAGGGTTGACTCTGGCTTGGTTAACCTTAGTTGTGACTCTGGCTGGGACAGTGCTAGCAGATGTAGTCGACGGTAGGATTGGATGGACACCAACCCGGACTAAAGGAGTTCTGAAATTTTCAAACTCTACCCCTCCCCCCCCCCCCCCCCCGTATCGCCATTTCAGTTTTGAAAAAAACAAAAGAAAATGATAAAAACTTCAAAAAATAAAATCCTTCGAGATGTAGTTATGTTACTACATCTACTAGTTAGGAAAATTAAAAAACATAAATTTCGACATGTTTTGCAAAAACGTGTTATGAAAAAGTAAAACGGCTATAACTTTTGCATACGATGTCGAAAAAAAACCATATAATATATCAAAATGTTCAGCACGAGAAGTCGGTTTCGATTTCAACCGCCTACGGCCGTTTTGCAATTTTTAGAATCCTCAAATTCCGAAAGGAAAAAAAGTTATCATCAAATTTAAGTTTTTTCGAATTTTAAAAAAAATAAATGATGTCATATTTGGATTCCTCACATTTTTCTGATAACAATGGATATATTATTTGTTGAATTTCGATTTACAGATTTAAAGATATTAATTATGCCATATTAAATGAATAAATGGCAAAAAATGAATAAAATAATATTATTACTTATTTTATTTTCATTGAAATTCAATATTATTATTACTTATTTTGTTTATTTTAATAATTATTTGGAATTCAAAAAATTAAATCATGTGATATCAAGACCTAAGGGTTAATAGGATTGATAGCTTACTATTGTGAGGAAAACAATAAGTGTAGACTTGGAAACTAGGGGCGATAGAACCTAAAAGTTAAGCGTGCTGGGGATGGAGCAGTGAGAGGATGGGTGACCGGCCGGGAAGTTAGACGATTTGGAATGAGTGTTCCACGCTGGAGCAGTGAGGAAGGGTGATTAGAGATTAAATTGTCAAATAATTCAAAGATTTAAAAATAAAAAAAAATCAAATTTTTTTTTTCGAAAAAATTCCTTTAGTCCAGGTTGGTGTTACCAACCGGGACTAAAGGTGGAGTCCCAGTTGGTAACACCAATCGGGACTAAAGGTCCTCCAGCTCGAGCGCAGCCACGTGGAGGGCCTTTAGTCCCGGTCCGTGTTGAACCGGGACTAAAGGGGGAAGGGGGCTTTAGTCCCCACCCTTTAGTGCCGGTTGCAGAACCGGGACTAAAGGCCCTTACGAACCGGGACTAAAGGCCCGTTTTCTACTAGTGTAAGTGATAACCGCTTCGTTCTTCTTCTTCTACGACACGGGAAGGAAAAAAATCCCTGGTCTCTTCACCACATGACTCCTTCCACATGTCCAGATCCGGTGAGGGCAACGGCCACCGGCTGCTCGCACCCCGCCACCTCGCAGAGCTGCCCTCCGCTGCTCGCCCCGAAGAAACTCCTCAACCTCGACGACTTTGGTTGAAGCTTTGCCGTCGACCAGTTGCAACTCCCCATCGATGACACTCGATGGTTGCAGCACTTGGTGTGCCGCCCATCGCCGTTGTCGTTGCCGCTTGCCACATGGGTTTTCGTGTAACGACAGCCCCCAGTGAGCACCATGAAAGGATGTAGCAAATTCCTCCCTCGGGCGTATCAAAATCCAACTACGATTGGAGCAAAATCGGCATCGCCGCCGTCGCAGGTCGTAGCTCCGCCATGAATGGATGTAGCAAAACTCCTTGTCGGCTGCAGCAAAAGCCAACTACGGTTGTAGCAAAATCGGCATCGCCGTCGTCGTAGGTCGCGGCTCCGCCATGAATGGATGTAGCAAAACTCCTTATCGGTTGTAGCAAAATCCAACTATGGTTGCAGCAAAAAACTCTGGTGGTTCTGATGTCTACTATGTAACTTTATTCTTGTAGACTTTGTTGGGCCTCCAAGCGCAGAGTTTTGTAGGACAGTATTTTTGATGTGGAATGCTGACTAACATGTTCATCATATTCTTTTCTTCTTTGTATAGCATGGACATTTGGACTTGTAAATGATTCAAAGTAATAGTCTAGTTTTAACATAATGACTTCAATACTCAAGCATGTCAACAAGCAACCATGCCTTTCAAAATATCAACACTAAAGAAAGTTATCCCTAGCCCATCATGCTCAATCATTGATCCATTCATGAACCACACTCAAATATTAGCTATGCCCAATGCTCAAGTACGATCATAGTGCCCCCTAGTTGGTGCTTATAAGAGAAGGTGGAGACTCAAAGCAAAAATAAATATTGCATAAAGTAAATAGATAGGCCCTTCGCAGAGGGAAGTAGGGATTTGTAGAGGTGCCAGAGCTCAAAGTTTTAAATGGAGAGAGAAAATATATTTTGGGTGGCATGCTTTTCCTGTCAACGAAAACGACAAAGTAGCTCACAATACTTTCCATGCTAGATACATCATAGGCGGTTCCCAAACAGAAAAAATAAAGTTTATTCCTTTTTCCACCAAACTTTCACTTTCCATGGCGGGCCTTATCCACGGTTGCCTTCCATACCAACACCTTCCAAGGTATTTATTATTTGACAACATAAAGTAAATATTTTTTTCTTTTTCATTTCGGGAATGGGCATCCCTATTACCGCCGCACTCTCGTGCAATGACAAGTGAATAAACACTCATCTTGAGAATAACACATCTAGCATGGAAAAAAATTGGACACTCCCCACCGTTTCATGAGCGGTACGGGCACACAAAAGAGAAATTTTATTTTGAAAATTTAGAGATGGCACATACAAATTTGCTTGGAACGGCATGGAAATACCGCATATAGGTAGGTATGGTGGACTCATAAGGCAAAACTTGTTTTAAGGATTTTGGATGCACAAGTAGTATTTATACTTAGTACAAATGAAGGCTAGCAAATAGATTGGGAAGCAACCAAACCAAAAAAACGAAAAATCACATAAGTGAGCATTGAACATAACTAACATTGAATAATGCACCACAAGTATGATGTAACTTCATTGCATAACTATTGACTTTTGTGCATGCATAGGGAATCACAAACCTTAACACCAATATTCCTACTAAGCATAATTACTCACTAACATGACTCACATATTACTATCATCATGTTTCAAAACTATTACAAGGAATCAAGTTTAATTTGTCCAATGATCTTCATGAGAGTTTTTATTATATCCTCCTTGGATATCTATCACTTTGGGACTAGTTTCATATATTGCCATTGCTTTTTGGCAAGCTCAAACAAATTTAAGTGAAGCACATGAGCATAAAGATTTCATCTCTCAAAAATATATAAGTGAAGCATGAGAGGATTTCTTCAAAATTTACCTACTCTCAAATTAATCTAAGTGAAGCACTAGAGCAAATGACAAGCTACTCTCAAAAGATATAAGTGACGATCAATGAGTAGTCAAACAATTAAGTAGCTATGTGAGGACTCTCTCTCTCAGTAAGGATTTTCAGATCTAAGTATTTTATTCAAACAGCAAAGTAAACAAAAATAGAACTCCAAGAATAGCACGCATCATGTGAACGAATAAAAATTTAGGCTCAACATAGGCTAACCGATAGTTGACGAAGAGAGGTGGGATGCGTACCATCCCCAAGCTTAGATGCTTGAGACTTCTTGAAATATTTACTTGGGGTGCCTTGGGCATCCCCAAGCTTGAGCTTTTGTATCTCGTTCAATCCTCTCATATCCCGGTTTCACCTATTCTCAAAAACTTCATCCACACAAAACTCGAAAAGAACCCGTGAGATAGGTTAGTACACATAAGAATAAATCAACCCTTCATGTACTGCCAAGACAAGTTGCACAATAATTTTCAAATGTCATCTACTGTTTACTATCGTTTCCACAATTTATATCTATCAATATAGGCTATGGAAACTATAGGATAAGTAGATAACAAAACTATGACAGCAATCTGTCCAAACAGAATAGTATGTAGTAATCTATTAAACTAGTGTACTTCTGTAACTCAAAAAATTATGAAAATTTAGGACATGCTAAATAATTTATATGACAATTGTGTAAAAATTTCAGAAACTTTCCATGTTCCAGTAAAATATGAAAATTCAAACACTATAGCAAAAGTTTCTGTTTTTACACAGCACATATCAAACATGCAATTCAAGCATCCTAAAGGCAATTCTTGGAACTTTTTATTGAAAAACAAGATTATAAATAACACCTAACAGAGAACTACAAAATAAAATGACGCTCCAAGCAAAGCACATATTATGTGACGAATAAAAATATAGCTCCAAGTAAGATATACCGATAGTGTTGAAGACGAAAGAGGGGATGCCTTCCGGGGCATCCCCAAGCTTAGGCGCTTGAGTATTCCTTGGATATTACCTTGGGGGTGCCTTGGGCATCCCCAAGATTTGGTTATTGTCACTCCTTATTCTCCTCAGATCGGTGTCTCACCCAAAACTTGAAAACTTCAATCACACAAAACTTAAGGGAACTTCGTGAGAAGGGTTAGTGTAATAAAGATAAATCATTCACTTAGGTACTGTCAAGACAAGATTCATAATTGTTGCCACATGATACCTACTGTATTCTACCATCCCCATAATTTATATCACTGAATATAAGCTATGGGAACACTAAAACAAGCAAACCATGCATGCAAAACAGAATCTGTCAAAAACAGAACAGTCTGTGAAGAACTGTAGTGTAACCATACTTCCCTGTATCTAAAAATTCTGAAAAATTAGGAAAACCTGAAGAAATTTTATATAAAGACTGTGTAAAAATTTCAGAATTTTTTGACGCTCCAATAAAATAATAGAAATTCTTTACTGGAGGCAAAAGTTTCTGTTTTTGGTTCAGCATCAATTCTACTCATCTTGTGAGTCATCCCAAAGGCTTTACTTGACACTTTATTGAAATAAAAGGCAAAAAACATTATTAATACAGTATCTTAATCATGTGAACACATCAAAACAGAAAGTATAAGTGTTGGGTTGTCTCCCAACAAGCGCTTTTCTTTAATGCCTTTTAGCTAGGCATGATGATTTCAATGATGATCACATAGGAATAGTATTTGAAACATGTAAGAGAGCATCATGAATCTCATGACAAGCACATTTAAGTCTAACCCACTTCCTATGCATAGGGATTTTGTTAGGAAACAATTTATGGGAACAAGAATCAACTAGCATAGGAAGGCAAAACGAGCATAACTTCAAAACTTTGAACACATAGAGAGGAAACTTGATATTATTGCAATTCCTACAAGCATATGTTCCTTCCTCATAACAATTTTCAGTAGCATCATGAAGGAATTCCACAATATAAATATCACATAAAGCATTCTTTTCATGATCTACAAGCATAGAAAATTTATTACTCTCCACATAAGCAATTTTCTTCTCATTCATTGTAGTGGGAGCAAACTCAACAAAATAACTATCATGAGACACTTGATTGACATAACCACATTCAATATTAAAATCATGATGACAAGTTTCATGGTTACTATCACTCTTTATAGCATACATGTCATCATCATAATCATCATAGATAGGAGGCATGCCATCATCATAATTAAATTGCTTATCAAAACTTGGGGGACTAAAAATATCATCTTCATCAAACATAGCATCCTCAAGCTTGTGGCTTTGCATATCATTAGCATCATGGATATTCAGAGATTCAAACTAATAATATTGCTATCATGCTCATCATTCAAGGAATTCTCATCAAGTATTTTCATCATTTCTTCTTCTACCAATTGAGCACAATTTTCTGAATCCTTATTTTCACGAAAGACATTATAAAGACGAAACAAATGATGCAACCTAAACTCCATTTTTTGTAGTTTTCTAAAACCGAACTAGTGATAAAACAAGAAACTAAAAGATTTAATTGAAAGATCTAAAGAAATACCTTCAAGCACTCACCTCCCCGGCAACAGCGCCAGAAAAGAGATTGATGTCTACTACGCAACTTTATTCTTGTAGACTTTGTAGGGCCTCCAAGTGCAGAGTTTTGTAGGACAGTAGCAATTTTCCCTCAAGTGGATGACCTAAGGTTTATCAATCCGTGGGAAGTGTAGGATGAAGATGGTCTCTCTCAAACAACCCTGCAATCAAATACAAGAAATCTCTTGTGTCCCCAACACACCCAATACAATGGCAAATTGTATAGGTGCACTAGTTCGGCGAAGAGATGGTGATACAAGTGCAATAATGATAGTAGATATTGATTTTTGTAATCTTAAAATATAAAAACAGCAAGGTAGCAAGTGACAAAAGTGAGCACAAACGGTATTGCAATGCTTGAAAACAACGCCTAGGGTCCATACTTTCGCTAGTGCAATCTCTCAACAATGCTAATATAATTGGATCATATAACCATCCCGCAACGTGCAACGAAGAATCACTCCAAAGTTCTTATCTAGCGGAGAGCATAAGAAGAAATTGTTTGTAGGGTACGAAAAATTCGACTAATTCACGTGACATTATTTCACCAAGACCTATAATACGAGTAATCCCATCCCCCACTTGAACTACGCGACCTATATTCTCAATCCCTACTTTCCTATTATATTGTTCAATATGTTCGCGGAGAATTTTATGAATTTCTTCGACTCGAAGGGTAGGCTTGCGGTGGCTACCTAGGCACCCAGAGACAAGGAAGGGCGTAGCAAGCGACGAAATGCTTTGGGGAGTTGAAAATAAGCATAGATCCGGAGATTCCCAAATAGGTCAACCTTTTAAACTGCCTGCTGAATCCATGAGTAGGCAAGAGACAACCTGGCGAACTGAAACATCTTAGTAGCCAGAGGAAAATAAAGCAAAAGCGATTCCCGTAGTAGCGGCGAGCGAAATGGGATCAGCCTAAACCGTGAAAACAGGGTTGTGGGAGAGCAATACAAGCGTTGTGTGATACGTCTCCAACGTATCTATAATTTTTGATTGTTCCATGCTATTATATTATCTATTTTGGATGTTTTATATGCATTAATATGCTATTTTATATTATTTTTGGGACTAACCTATTAACATAGTGCCCAGTGCCAGTTTCTGTATTTTTCCTTGTTTTTGAATATTGCAGAAAAGGAATATCAAACGGAGTCCAAACGGAACAAAATTCTACGATGATTTTTCTTGGACCAGAAGGAACCCAGGAGACTTGGAGAAGAGGCCAGAAGACCCACAGGTGGGCCACAAGCCACCTGGGCGCTCCCCTGGGGGGGCGCCCCCCTGGCTTGTGGGCCCCCGTAGCTCCTCCAACCCTAATTCTCCGCCTATAAATTCAGAAATATTCCCCCAATACCAAAGAGAGCCACGATAATACTTTTCCGCCGCCGGAAGCCTCTGTTCCCGTGAGATCCCATCTTGGGGCCTTTTCCGGTAATCTGCCGAAGGGGGATTCGATCACGGAGGGCATCTACATCAACACCATTGCCCCTCCGATGATGCGTGAGTAGTTCACCTCAGACCTTCGGGTCCATAGCTAGTACCTAGATGGCTTCTTCTCTCTCTATGTTCTTCAATACCATGTTCTCCATGATCTTCATGGAGATCTATCCGATGTAATACTCTTTTGTGGTGTGTTTGTCGAGATCCGATGAATTGTGGATTTATGATCAGATTATCTATGAATATTATTTGAATCTTCTCTGAATTCTTATATGCATGATTTCATATCTTTGCAAGTCTCTTCGAGTTATTGGTTTGGTTTGGCCAACTAGATTGGTAATTCTTGCAATGGGAGAAGTGCTTAGTTTTGGGTTCAATCTTGCGGTGTCCTCACCCAATGACAAAGTAGGGGTAGCGAGGCACGTATTTGTATTGTTGCCATCAAGGGTAAAAAGATGGGGTTTTCATCATATTGCTTGAGTTTATCCCTCTACATCATGTTATCTTACTTAATGCGTTACTCTGTTCTTCATGAACTTAATACTCTAGATGCAGGCAGGAGTCGGTCGATGTGTGGAGTAATAGTAGTAGATGCAGAATCGTTTCGGTCTACTTGATACGGACGTGATGCCTATATGCATAATCATTGCCTTGGATATCGTCATAACTATGCGCTTTTCTATCAATTGCTCGACAGTAATTTGTTCACCCACCGTATTATTTTCCTTCAAGAGAGAAGCCTCTAGTGAAACCTATGGCCCCCGGGTCTATTTTCCATATTATATTTTCAGATCTATAAACCAAAAATACCAAAAATACTTTGCTGCAATCTATTTACTTTTATTTTAGTTTTACTTTTAGCAATCTTTTATATCTATCTCTATCAGATCTCATCCTTGCAAGTAACCGTGAAGGGATTGACAACCCTTTTATAGCGTTGGGTGCAAGTGTTTGATTGTTTGTGTAGGTGCAAAGATTGGGGCCTTGCTTGTACCTCCTACTGGATTGATACCTTGGTTCTCAACAACTAAGGGAAATACTTATCTACTTTGCTGCATCACCCTTTCCTCTTCAAGGGAAAACCAACGCAAGCTCAAGAAGTAGCAAGAAGGATTTCTGGCGCCGTTGCTGGGGAGGATACATAGCAAGTCAAGACAAGAACTCTCCCGTCAACTTGCCAATTTCTGGCGCCGTTGCCGGGGAGGATACATAGCAAGTCAAGACAAGAACTCTCTTGTCAACTTGCCAATTTCTGGCGCCGTTGCCGGGGAGGATACATAGCAAGTCAAGACAAGAACTCTCCCGTCAACTTGCCAATTTCTGGCGCCGTTGCCGGGGAGGATACATAGCAAGTCAAGACATCAAGCCTACCAAGTACCCATCACAAACTCATCTCTTGCATTTACATTATTTGCCATTTGCCTCTCGTTTTCCTCCCCCCACTTCTAAAACGATTTTCAGAAAAAACCAAAAAGATTTGCCCTTTTATTCGCCCTTCTTCCGTTCGTCTTTCCGTTTGCTTTTTGTTTGCTTGTGTGCTAGATTGCTTGCTTTGTCACGATGTCTGAGAATACCAAATTGTGTGACTTTTCCAATACTAATAATAATGATTTTATTAGTACTCCGATTGCTCCCGCCACTAGTGCGGAATCTTATGAAATTATTGCCGCTTTGCTTAATCTTGCTATGAAAGAACAATTTTCTGGCCTTCCTAGTGAAGATGCCGCATCCCATCTAAATACTTTCGTTGAGTTGTGTGATATGCAAAAGAAGAAAGATGTGGATAATGATATTGTTAAATTGTAGCTATTTCTGTTCTCACTACGAGATCGTGCTAAAACTTGGTTTTCATCTTTGCCTAAAAATAGTATTGATTCATGGAATAAGTGTAAAGATGCTTTTATTTCCAAGTATTTTCCGCCCGCTAAGATCATCTCCCTTAGGAACGATATAATGAATTTTAAGCAACTTGATCATGAGCATGTTGCACAATCTTGGGATAGGATGAAACTAATGATTAGAAATTGCCCCGCACATGGTTTGAGTTTATGGATGATTATACAATTTTTTTATGCGGGATTGAATTTTGCCTCTAGAAATCTTTTAGATTCCGCCGCGGGTGGTACTTTTATGGAAAGCAAATTAGGAGAAGCTACTAAACTCCTAGATAATATTATGGCAAATTACTCTCAATGGCATACCGAAAGATCTCCTACTAGTAAAAAAGTGCATGCTATTGAAGAAATAAACACTTTGAGTGAAAAGATGGATGAATTAATGAAATTGTTTGCTAGTAAGAGTGCTCCTATTGATCCTAATGATATGCCTTTGTGTTCTTTGATTGGAAATAATAATGATTCTGTGGATGTGAATTTTGTTGGTAGGAACAATTTTGGTAATAACGTGTATAGAGGTAATTTCAACCCTAGTCCGTTTCCTAGTAATTCCTCTAATAATCATGGTAATTCCTACAACAATCCTTATGGAAATTATAATAAGATGCTCTCTGATCTTGAGAATAATATTAAAGAATTTATTAGCTCGCAAAAGGTTTTCAATGCTACGATTGAAGAAAAATTGCTCAAGATTGATGATTTGGCTAGGAATGTTGATAGAATTTCTCTTGAGATTGATTCTTAGAAAATTAGATCTACTCCACCCAAGCGTGATATTAATGAGTCTTTAAAATCTATGAGAACTTCTATTGATGAGTGTAAGGAAAGAACCGCTAGAATGCGTGCTAAGCGTGAATGGCTTGAAAAAGTGTGTTCTCGTGAAAATAATGATGAAGATCTTAAAGTGATTGATGTGACTCCTATTGAATCTTTGTTTTCTAATACAACTCTTGATAAATATGGGACTGGAGATAAGTCAACTTTAGTTAAAAGTCGTCCCAATGATTCGGAGTTTATAGATCTTAATGCTAAAATTGATAAAAGTGGGATTGAAGAGGTCAAAACTTTAAATAGCAATGAACCCACTCTTTTGGATTTCAAGGACTTTAATTATGATAGTTGTTCTTTGATTAATTGTATTTCCTTGTTGCAATCCATGTTGAATTCTCCGCATGCTTATGATCAAAATAAAGCTTTTACTAAACATATTGTTGATGCTATGATGAAATATTTTGAAGAAAAAGTTGAGTTGGAAGTTTCTATACCTAGAAAGCTTTATGATGAGTGGGAACCTACTATTAAGATTAAAATTAAAGATTATGAGTGCCATGCTTTGTGTGATTTGGGTGCTAGCGTTTCCACGATTCCGAAAACTTTATGTGATGTGCTAGGTTTCCATGAACTTGATGATTGCTCTTTAAATTTGCATCTAGCGGATTCCACTATTAAGAAACCTATGGGAAGGATTAATGATGTTCTTATTGTTGCAAATAGGAATTATGTACCCGTAGATTTCATTGTTCTTGATATAGATTGCAATCCTACATGTCCTATTATTCTTGGTAGACCTTTCCTTAGAACGATCGGTGCAATTATGAAAGAAGGAAACATTAGATTCCAATTTCCGTTAAGGAAAGGCATGGAACACTTTCCTAGAAAGAAAATTAAATTACCTTATGAATCTATTATGAGAGCTACTTATGGATTGCATACCAAAGATGACAATACCTAGATCTATTGCGTTATGCCTAGCTAGGGGCGTTAAACAATAGCGCTTGTTGGGAGGCAACCCAATTTTATTTTATGTTTTTTTTGTTTCTGTTATTGAGTGCTTTACACATTATTACCTATGTAGTAATTGTGTTTTAGTGTTTTAATTAGTGTTTGAGCCAAGTAAGACCTTTGGGATGGTCTACGGTGATTGTTGATTTGATTCTGCTGAAAAACAGAAACTTTTGCGCTCAGTCCAGGAATTTTATAAATTCACCAGAGCGTCGAATGAGTCTGAAATGTTTACACAAGATTGATATACAAATTTCCCAGATTTTCATAATTTTTCAGAATTTTTGAAGTTACAGAAGTATACGAAGTTTACATATTGCTACAGACTGTTCTGTTTTTGACAGATTCTGTTTTCTTTGTGTTGTTTGCTTATTTTGAAATATCTATGGGTTGTATCGGGGGGTATGAACCATGGAGAAGTTGGAATACAGTATATATTACACCAATATAAATAAAGAATGAGTTCACAACAGTACCGAAAGTGGTGATTTATTTTTCTTATACTAACGGATCTCACGAGTTTTCTGTTGAGTTTTGTGTTGTGAAGTTTTCAAGTTTTGGGTAAAGATTTGATGGACTATGGAATAAGGAGTGGCAAGAGCCTAAGCTTGGGGATGCCCAAGGCACCCCAAGGAATATTCAAGGATACCAAAGAGCCTAAGCTTGGGGATACCCCGGAAGGCATCCCCTCTTTCGTCTTCAATCCATCGGTAAATTTACTTGAGGCTATATTTTTATTCACCACATGATATGTGTTTTGCTTGGAGCGTCTTGTATGATATGAATCTTTTCTTTTTAGTTTGCCACAATCATCCTTGCTGCACACATATTTTGAGAGGGACATGCATGAATCGTGAATTTATTAGAATACTCTATGTGCTTCACTTATATCTTTTGAGCTAGGCAATTTTGCTCTAGTGCTTCACTTATATCTTTTTAGAGCACGGTGGTGTTTTATTTTATAGAAATAATTGAACTCTCGTATCTCACTTATATTATTTTGAGAGTCTTTAAACAGCATGGTAATTGGTTTAGGTTGTGAATTTAGTCCTGATATAATGGGCATCCAAGAGGTTTATAATAAAAACTTTCATATAAAGTGCATTGAATACTATGAGAAGTTTGATTCCTTGCATATAGTTTTGAGATATAAAGATGGTGATATTAGAGTCATGCTAGTGAGTAATTGTGGATTGGTAGAAATACTTGTGTTAAAAGTTTGTGATTCCCGTAGCATGCATGTATGGTGAACCGTTATGTAACGAAGTCGGAGCATGATTTGTTTATTGATTGTCATCCTTTGTGTGAGGGTCGGCAGCGCGCGATGGTTAACTCCTACCAGCCTCTCCCCTAGGAGCATGCGTCTAATACTTTGCTTCGATAACTAATAGACTTTTTCAATAAGTATGTGAGTTCTTTATGACTAATGTGAGCCCATGGATTATACGCACTCTCACCCTTCCACCATTGCTAGCCTCTCAAGTACCGCGCAACTTTCGCCGGTGCATTAAACCCACCATATACCCTTCCTCAAAATAGCCACCATACCTACCTATTATGGCATTTCCATAGACATTCCGAGATATATTGCCATGCAACTTCCACCGTTCCGTTTATTATGACATGCACCATCATTTTCATATTGCTTTGCATGATCGTAAGATAGCTAGCATGATGTTTTCATGGCTTGTCCGTTTTTTTGATGTCATTTGCTATGCAAGATCGATGCACATCCCGGTACATCGCCGGAAGCATTCATATAGAGTCATATTTTGTTCTAGGTATCGAGTTATAATTCTTGAGTTGTAAGTAAATAAAAGTGCGATGATCATCATTATTAGAGCATTGTCCCATGAGAGGAAAGGATGATGGAAGCTATGATTCCCTCACAAGTTGGGATGAGTCTCCGGACTTTACAAATAATAAAAGAGGCCAATAAAGCCCAAATAAAAAAAAGAGGCCAAAGATGCCCACCAAAATATAAAAAAAATAGGAGAAAAGAGAGAAGGGACAATGCTACTATTTTTTACCACACTTGTGCTTCAAAGTAGCACCATGATCTTCATGATAGAGAATCTCCTATTTTGTCACTTTCATATACTAGTGGGAATTTTTCATTATAATGCACACCCACTTAGTTTCTTTTTGAGCTTTCATACACTTATAGCTCTAGTGCATCCGTTGCATGGCAATCCCTACTCACTCACATTGATATCTATTGATGGGCATCTCCATAGCCCGTTGATACGCCTAGTTGATGTGAGACTATCTTCTCCTTTTCCTCACAACCTCCACCATATTCTATTCCACCTATAGTGCTATATTCATGGCTCACGCTCATGTATTGCGTGAAAGTTGAAAAGGTTTGAGAACATAAAAGGTGTGAAACAATTGCTTGACTTGTCATCGGGGTTGTGCATGATTTAAATACTTCGTGTGGGGAAGATGGAGCATAGACAGACCATATGATTTTGTAGGGGTAACTTTCTTTGGCCATGTTATTTTGAAAGGACACAATTGCTTTGTTAGTATGCTTGAAGTATTATTGTTTTTATGTCAATATTAATCTTTTGTTTTGAATCTTATGGATCTGAACATTCATGCCACAAAAAAGAATATTACATGGATAAATATGTTAGGTAGCATTCCACATCAAAAATTTTGTTTTTATCATTTACCTACTCGAGGACGAGCAGGAATTAAGCTTGGGGATGCTTGATACGTCTCCAACGTATCTATAATTTTTGATTGTTCCATGCTATTATATTATCTATTTTGGATGTTTTATATGCATTAATATGCTATTTTATATTATTTTTGGGACTAACCTATTAACCTAGTGCCCAGTGCGAGTTTCTGTTTTTTTCCTTGTTTTTGAGTATTGCAGAAAAGGAATATCAAACGGAGTCCAAACGGAATAAAATTCTACGATGATTTTTCTTGGACTAGAAGGAACCCAGGAGACTTGGAGAAGAGGCCAGAAGACCCACGGGTGGGCCACAAGCCACCTGGGCGCGCCCCTAGGGGGGGGCGCCCCCTGGCTTGTGGGCTCCCCGTAGCTCCTCCAACCCTAATTCTCCGCCTATAAATTTAGAAATATTCCCCCAATACCAAAGAGAGCCACGATAATACTTTCCCGCCGCCGGAAGCCTCTGTTCCCAAGAGATCCCATCTTGGGGCATTTTCCGGTAATCTGCCAGAGGGGGATTCGATCACGGAGGGCATCTACATCAACACCATTGCCCCTCCGATGATGCGTGAGTAGTTCACCTCAGACCTTCGGGTCCATAGCTAGTAGCTAGATGGCTTATTCTCTCTCTATGTTCTTCAATACCATGTTCTCCATGATCTTCATGGAGATCTATCCGAAGTAATACTCTTTTGCGGTGTGTTTGTCGAGATCCGATGAATTGTGGATTTATGATTAGATTATCTATGAATATTATTTGAATCTTCTCTGAATTCTTATATGCATGATTTCATATCTTTGCAAGTCTCTTCGAGTTATTGGTTTGGTTTGGCCAACTAGATTGGTAATTCTTGCAATGGGAGAAGTGCTTAGTTTTGGGTTCAATCTTGCGGTGTCCTCACCCAGTGACAAAGTAGGGGTAGCGAGGCACGTATTTGTATTGTTGCCATCAAGGGTAAAAAGATGGGGTTTTCATCATATTGCTTGAGTTTATCCCTCTACATCATGTCATCTTACTTAATGTGTTACTCTGTTCTTCATGAACTTAATACTCTAGATGCAGGCAGGAGTCGGTCGATGTGTGGAGTAATAATAGTAGATGCAGAATCGTTTCGGTGTACTTGATACGGACGTGATGCCTATATGCATAATCATTGCCTTGGATATCGTCATAACTATGCGCTTTTCTATCAATTGCTCGACAGTAATTTGTTCACCCACCGTATTATTTTCCTTCAAGAGAGAAGCCTCTAGTGAAACCTATGACCCCCAGTTCTATTTTCCATATTATATTTTCAGATCTATAAACCAAAAATACCAAAAATACTTTGCTGCAATCTATTTACTTTTATTTTAGTTTTACTTTTAGCAATCTTTTATATCTATCTCTATCAGATCTCATCCTTGCAAGTAACCGTGAAGGGATTGACAACCCCTTTATAGCGTTGGGTGCAAGTGTTTGATTGTTTGTGTAGGTGCAAAGATTGGGGCCTTGCTTGTACCTCCTACTGGATTGATACCTTGGTTCTCAACAACTGAGGGAAATACTTATCTACTTTGCTGCATCACCCTTTCCTCTTCAAGGGAAAACCAACGCAAGCTCAAGAAGTAGCATTGTGCTGCTAGGCGAAGCGGTTGAGTGCCGCACCCTAGATGGCTAAAGTCCAGTAGCCGAAAGCATCACTAGCTTATGCTCTGACCCGAGTGGCACGGGGCACGTGGAATCCCGTGTGAATCAACGAGGACCACCTTGCATGACCACCTTAAAGTTATCCTTTCCGATCGATCTATACAAGAGTTCGTACTAACATAACCAAGTTATCCTTTCCGATCGATCTATCCAAGAGTTCATACTAATATAACCAAGTTATCCTTTCCGACCGATCTATCTAAGAGTTCGTACTAGAATAACACCATATGATACGCATCAACCAACTCTAATGTCACCTAGATACTCCAATGTCACCACAAGTATCCATGAGTTAATTATACGATACACATCAAACAATTTCAGATTCATAATACTCAATCCACACAAAGAACCTCAAAGAGTACCCCAAGATTTCTATCGAAGAAAGTAGGACAAGAACGTGTATCAACCCCTATGCATAGATTACCCCAATGTCACCGCGGGAATCTGCAAGTTGAGTACCAAAACATATATCAAGTGAATCAAAAGAACACCCCATTGTCACCACGGGTATCCACATGCAAGACATATATCAAGTGTTCTCAAATCCAATATTCAATCCAACATAACGATATCTCAAAGGGAAAGATTCAATTCATCACAACTAGATAGAGAGGGAAACACATCATATGATCTGACTATATTAACAAAGCCCATGATACATCAAGATCATGACATCTCAAGAACACGAGAGAGAGAGAGAGAGATTGAACACATAGCTACTGGTACATACCCTTAGCCCCGAGGGTGGACTACTCCCTCCTCGTCATGGCCTCCGCCGGGATGATGAAGATGGCCACCGGAGATGGATTCTCCTCTCCGGCAGGGTACTGGAACGTCTCCATATTGGTTTTTCGTCGATACAGAGAGTTGCGGCGGCGGAGCGGAGAGTCTAGGGTTATTTTTGGGGGTTTCCGAATATTTGGGAATTTTTAGGCATCGGAGGCGGTTGAGGGGGTGCCCGAGGTGCCCAGCCCCCACCAGGCCGCGCCAGGGGGCCTCTGGCACGCCTTGGCGGGTGCTGGCCACCCTGGGCCCCCTCTTCTGGTGTTCTTAGGCCCATCTTCTTTCTTCTGGTCCATAAAAGTTCCACAAAAATCCCCGCAGCATTTTGTCTCCGTTTGGTACTGATTTTCTGCGAAGTAAAAAACAAGCAAAAACAGCAACTGGCATTTTGGCACTATGTCAATAGGTTAGTCCCAAAAAATGATATAAAGTTGTAATAAAATGATTGTAAAACATCCAAGAATGATAATATAACAGCATGGAACAAGCAAAAAATATAGATACGTTGGAGACGTATCAGGTTCCAGCATCCCGCTGCCACGATTCCAGCATGTCACCATGTCGTATGTCGCCGTTGTTCCAGCTTTTGCGAGTGCTCGTAGCAGCTTTTCCGTTGGCCGGATGCAACTTTTTACACGGCCGGTTGTAGCACACACCAAAAAAGGGACGCACCATAGTAGCACACATGGCCGGTGAGCTGCCGGCCACCACTTCCGTTCCAGCATTGACGACGCCGGTTGGGACTTTTTTTGTGTGTTGGGTTTAGCTCCGCGACGACGCACACAGCAGAGGCGCGCGACGACGGAGGAGTGTCTTAGAGCACAGTCGTGCAGCAGATACCAGGGGGCGTCGGGGGGAGCATGAGCAAGGAGCGGGGGGTGGATGCAGCGGCGGTAGCTGGCCATGGCTGATAAGGAGAGAGAGGATGGTGAATGTGATGAAAACGAGACACGATCTCCCGACCATCCCGCGTCGCCCCTGCGCGGCGACCGGGAGGAAACCCTACTCCCACCGCCTCCACTCCCCTCCCCTCCCTCCTCCTCCCTCGCCGCCGCCAGGGGGCGCGCCGGGCGAAGCCCGGTCGGCGGCGGCGGGGCATCTCGCGGCGTCTTGCTCGACGGGGCGGGTGCGGGCCGTTCCGCCCGGGCCAGGGCGGGATGCGTGTGCCGGGCATCTCGGCATCGACGGGCGGACGCGGCTGTGCGCCTCCGTGTCGCTGGCGTGCCAGGCGGCGTGGTGGCTGCCTGCACCTTCGGCGGCGGCCGCCTCTTCGGGTGGTGCGCACGGGCTGGCGCCGGTCAGATCCGGTCGGATCTGGCTCCGGCGCCTCTTCCGACGGCGCGGGCTGGGCTCAGCAGGGCCGCGAGCGTGCAGGGGGTGGCGGCACAGTGGTGGTGGCAGTGGTTCATGCTGGTGGTGGCGGGGTGGGCTTCGGCCGGCTTTGCGTGAGGCGACCTTTGGCGTCGAGGGTGGTGGCTTTCCTACTGCAGGACGGCTCGGGGCTGCTCCTCGGGGTCCCGGTGGTTGTGGGCTGCCACGGCATGGTGGTGGCTCATGGCAGTGGTCGGGGTCGTCTCACGGCGGCGGCTGTCTTCAGCGTTGGCCGGTCGGTGAGCGCCCTTGTCGACCTTCGATTCCTCTCCTCGTCGTTCGTACGCTGCCTTCTTGAAAGGGTTGGCACTCTCCCAGTCGCGTTCCATCGCTCATCTCGCGCCCGGCGGCAGGACGGGCGATTGGAGGCCAGTTTTGGCCAGCCTATTGGGTTTCGGCGCTGGGGGCAGATCAGGGGTGCTAAAGGCGGGGCCTTTCCACTCGTCTCTTTGGTTGGGGTAGCGGTGGGTGAGGTGGCGTCGAGGTCTTGGATGCCGGAGCGGTGGCCTTGGTGGTGGTATCGCAGTGCTCTTGGGCATAGACCGTGATTTGGTGCTGCCCGGTGACCATGGTCGTGTGGGTGACATGGTCGCCGGGGTGTGGCATTTGGTGGCAGTGTGTATTGGCCGAGGTGAAAACCTGCTCTATCTACGGACGGACCAACGGCGGTGAAGCTCGTTCCCTTCTTGAAGGCGTCGTCGCAGCCATCATTGCCCATCGTGTTGCACCAGGGGAAACTCTGACCCTCGGGTCGGGCGGTGGCGGCGCTCCGGTGTCGTACCCTTCTTGAAGGCGCCGCCTTCTAGCACACGGTTCGTCGTATGCGGCTTCATCTCTTCGCGGTGGCATGTCCACGGTCGAGGACCCGACTGCTCTTGTAGTGCTTGGGGTGGTGTTGTTGCGCTCAGTGCCTTTGTATCATGCCTTGGGTGCGTGCGTGTGTTGCGGTGGCGTGCGTTGTACTGGGTTGTTGTTGGTCGTTGCTTTATATATAAAGCGGGGCGAAAGCCTTTTTCGGTAATCTGATGAAAACAGATCCAACCCGGGATAAAGAAGATAAGGCAGAAGAGGAAGCGGTGGGTGGTGGGCCATGGGACACATGTGGCAAGTGAGTGAGGTTGCAGATGGTACTGCGAGACACATCTACTACCCCTATAAAAGGAAGAGAGGGCTAATCTAACTTAAAATCTGGACCATCTAATTGGATAATCAAGGGTCTAAACTCGTCGTTAACGAAATCCTTCGTTAACACCGCGAAGCCCCACGAGCGGCTACGCTCGTTATCGACTAAACCGCTCAGCCCCACGAGCGGCGACGCACGCGTCCCCTCCCCTCCCCTCTCCGCAGCTCTCAGCCCCGCCCGCCGCCTCCCCCACGCTCGCCCCGCTCGCCCCGCCCTCCGCCCACTGCCCCTCCGTTCCCCGCCACCCCACCGTTCCCCACCCGCACGCAGTCCGCGCCGTCCGCCGCTCCTCCCACGCCGTCCGACGCAGCCCCCCTTCCCCCGCCAATCCCTCAGCCCCCGCCGCCCGCCGGCCCTCCGCCCCCGCCAGCCACCCCCTCCGTCCCCGTCGCCCGCCGCCGGCCGGCCCTCCGCTCACGACGCAGCCCCCCTCCCCCCGCCGCCAGGCCCCATGCACCCGACGAGGATGCCGGACGACGACGGCGCCGAGGCCACATGCACCCGATGGGGAGGCCAGACGACGACGGCGCGCGGAGGCCGCACGCACCCGGCCAGGAAGCCGGACGGTGACGACGGAGGTCGCACCTGCAGACGCGGACGGGGACGGCCGTGGCGGCTCATCCTCCTCTGTCGGTTTCTCGCCGGCTCCCGCATCCCATCCCGCATGCGTCCTCGCCGTCTCGGGTGCTCGCCGTCGCACGGTCGCCGCCACGGTATGTCAGCGCTGCCATCCCGTCGTTCGACTTCGACATCGCCATCTACAAGAGAAGATCTCCCTCGCCGGCCACGATGAGGTCCGCACCCGCACCCCGCTGGCATTGCTTCTCCCTCCCCCAATTTGGTTTCTGATGATTTTTGTTTTGCGTGTGCCACTGCAGTATATCGTGACGGGCGGACGGAACCTCTTCCCACTGTTCTCGGAGGCATTCAATGGCGTCAAGTAGATCAGCGTCATCGGATGGGACTCCCAGGTTCAGTCCAAGCTTCACTTTGCTCCTTCACTACATAATTTGTCTCCTATCCATCGAGATTTACCATGGCTGCCCACTCAACTTCGATTCAACCAAATACTGTTCTTGGATAAACACATCAATCAGTGTGTGGTTGGACAGAGCGATCGATGTCACAAAGATTTTTTTTCTGTTGTGCTACTTGGGTTTAGAGTTTACTGCCGTGGTGGCTGAACAGAGTTTTCTCATGGCCATTTTTTGCAGGGTTCGGCACAAGCCCAGAACCCGAGAAACTAAACTGCTCTTAATTATTCACATCATCATTTCTTAATTCATCATGAGAGGTTTAGAGTTTACTGCCGTGGTGGCTGAACAGAGTTTTCTCATGGTCATTTTTTGCAGGGTTCGGCACAAGCCCAGAACCCGAGAAACTAAACTGCTCTTAATTATTCACAGCATCATTTCTTAATTCATCATGAGAAGATGATCTATGACAATCTGTGATGATGATTTAGTTTATCTTAATGTTATCAGACCGATAGAGAAGAACTAAAAACTAACTATAGTGCGGATGTAACAGCGTACACGGTAGAGAGAGACAACACACAGAAGTCATGACAGCGCCAACGCCGCCTGGGTTGAATTCAAGTTTTGCCGCCATTTGATCCAGACCCCTCCTATTACGGTGAGGTTTTTGATATTAGAGTTGTTGTATCTATTCAACTGAAGAGTACTCCATCTAATTTTGATTGCAGAACAAACAACATGTTGTAACTGCATGCTTTCACTTCCTGGAGGAGTGTGTGTTGGAAATATGCCCTAGAGGCAATAATAAAATGGTTATTATTATATTTCCTTGTTCATGATAATTGTCTATTGTTCATGCTATAATTGTATTAACCGGAAACCGTAATACATGTGTGAATACATAGACCACACCATGTCCCTAGTGAGCCTCTAGTTGACTAGCTCGTTGATCAATAGATGGTCATGGTTTCCTGACCATGGACATTGGATGTCGTTGATACCGGGATCACATCATTAGGAGAATGATGTCATGGACAAGACCCAATCCTAAGCATAGCACAAGATCGTGTAGTTCGTCTGCTAGAGCTTTTCTAATGCCAAGTATCATTTCCTTAGACCATGAGCTTGTGCAACTCCCGGATACCGTAGGAATGCTTTGGGTGTATCAAACGTCACAACGTAACTGGGTGACTATAAAGGTGCACTACAGGTATCTCCGAAAGTGTCTGTTGGGTTGGCACGAATCGAGACTGGGATTTGTCACTCCGTGAGACGGAGAGGTATCTCTGGGCCCACTCGGTAATACATCATCATAATGAGCTCAATGTGACTAAGGAGTTAGTCACGGGATCATGTGTTACGGAACGAGTAAAGAGACTTGCCGGTAACGAGATTGAACAAGGTATAGGGATACCGACGATCAAATCTCGGGCAAGTAACATACCAATGGACAAAGGGAATTGTATACGGGATTAATTGAATCCCTGACATCGTGGTTCATCCGATGAGATCATCGTGGAACATGTGGGAGCAAATATGGGTATCCAGATCCCGCTATTGGTTATTGGCCGGAGAGGTGTGTCGGTCATGTCTGCATGGTTCCCGAACCCGTAGGGTCTACACACTTAAGGTTCGGTGACGCTAGAGTTGTAATGGGAATTGTATGTGGTTACCTAAAGTTGTTCGGAGTCCCGGATGAGATCCCGGACGTCACGAGGAGTTCCGGAATGGTCCGGAGGTGAAGATTTATATATGGGAAGTCCAGTTTCAGTCATCGGAAAAGTTTCGGGGTGTATCGGTATTGTACCAAGACCACCGAAAGGGTTCCGGGGGTCCACCGGGAGGGGCCACCTGCCCCGGAGGAGCACGTGGGCTGAATATGGGTGGGAACCAGCCCCCTAGTGGGCTGGTGCGCCCCCCAAGGGCCCAAGGTGCCTAGGGTTGGCAACCCTAGGGGGTGGGGGCGCCTCCCACCAACTTGGGGGGCAAGCTCCCCCCCTTAGCCGCCGCCCCCCCTCTAGATGGATCTAGGGGGGGGCTGCCCCTCTCCCCTTCAGCCTATAAATAGAGAGGGGGTGGGAGGGCAGCCGCACCCCTTGCCCCTGGCGCAGCCCTCCCCCCTCCTACACCTCCTCCTCCTCCGTAGTGCTTAGCGAAGCTCTGCCGGAGAACCACGAGCTCCACCGCCACCACGCCGTCGTGCTGCCGGAGCTCTCCCTCAACTTCTCCTCCCCCCTTGCTGGATCAAGAAGGAGGAGACGTCCCCGGGCTGTACGTGTGTTGAACGCGGAGGCGCCATCCGTTCGGCGCTTGGATCGGATCTTCCGCGATTTGAATCGCCGCGAGTATGACTCCATCAACCGCGTTCTTTGCAACGCTTCCGCTTAGCGATCTTCAAGGGTATGAAGATGCACTCCCTCTCTCTCGTTGCTAGCATCTCCTAGATTGATCTTGGTGATACGTAGGATTTTTTTTGAATTATTACTACGTTCCCCAACAGTGGCATCATGAGCTAGGTCATTGCGTAGATTCTATGCACGAGTAGAACACAAGTAGTTGGGGGCGATGATTTGGTCAATTTGCTTGCCGTTACTAGTCCTATCTTGATTCGGCGGCATTGTGGGATGAAGCGGCCCGGACCGACTTTACACGTACGCTTACGTGAGACTGGTTCCACCGCCTGACATGCACTTGTTGCATAAGGTGGCTAGCGGGTGTCTGTCTCTCCCACTTTAGTCGGATCGGATTCGATGAAGAGGGTCCTTATGAAGGGTAAATAGCAATTGGCATATCACCGTTGTGGCTTTTGCGTAGGTAAGAAACGTTCTTGCTAGAAACCCATAGCAGCCACGTAAAACTTGCAACAACAATTAGAGGACGTCTAACTTGTTTTTGCAGGGTATGCTATGAGATGTGATATGGCCAAAAGGATGTGATGAAATATATGTGAGGTATGAGATTGATCATGTTCTTGTAATAGGAATCATGACTTGCATGTCGATGAGTATGACAACCGGCAGGAGCCATAGGAGTTGTCTTAATTTATTGTATGACCTGCGTGTCAATCAAAACGCCATGTAATTACTTTACTTTATTGCTAACCGTTAGCCATAGTAGTAGAAGTAATAGTTGGCGAGACAACTTCATGAAGACACGATGATGGAGATCATGATGATGGAGATCATGGTGTCGTGCCGGTGACGATGGTGATCATGCCGCGCCCCGAAGATGGAGATCAAAGGCGCAAGATGATATTGGCCATATCATGTCACTTTATGATTTGCATGTGATGTTTATCATGTTTTTACATCTTATTTGCTTAGAACGACGGTAGCATAAATAAGATGATCCCTCACTAAAATTTCAAGAAATGTGTTCCCCCTAAGTGTGCACCGTTGCAAAGGATCGTTGTTTCGAAGCACCACGTGATGATCGGGTGTGATAGATTCTAACGTTCGCATACAACGGGTGTAAGCCAGATTTACACACGCGAAACACTTAGGTTGACTTGACGAGCCTAGCATGTACAGACATGGCCTCGGAACACGAGAGACCGAAAGGTCGAACATGAGTCGTATAGTAGATGCGATCAACATGGAGATGTTCACCATTGATGACTAGTCCGTCTCACGTGATGATCGGACACGGCCTAGTCAATATGGATCATGTATCACTTAGATGACTAGAGGGATGTCTATCTGAGTGGGAGTTCATTAAATAATTTGATTAGATGAACTTAATTATCATGAACTTAGTCTAAAATTGTCTTTACAATCTATCTTGTAGATCCAATGGCCCACGCTAATGTTGCCATCAACTTCAACGCGTTCCTAGAGAAAACCAAGCTGAAAGACGATGGAAGCAACTATACGGACTGGGTCCGTAACTTGAGGATCATCCTCATAGCTTCCAAGAAAGCATATGTCCTTGATGCACCGCTAGGTGACGCACCCATTTTCCCAGCAACTCAAGACGTTATGAACGTCTGGCAGTCGCGTAGTGATGATTACTCCTTGGTTCAGTGCGGCATGCTTTACAGCTTATAACCGGGGCTCCAAAAGCGTTTTGAGCAACACGGAGCATATGAGATGTTCCAAGAGCTGAGAATGGTTTTCCAAGCTCATGCCCGGGTCGAGAGATATGAAGTCTCCGACAAGTTCTTCAGTTGTAAGATGGAGGAAAATAGTTCTGTCAGCGAGCACATACTCAAAATGTCTGGGTTGCACAACCGCTTGTCTCAGCTGGGAGTTAATCTTCCGGATGACTCAGTTATTGACAGAATCCTCCAGTCGCTTCCACCTAGCTACAAGAGCTTTGTGATGAACTTCAATATGCAAGGGATGGAGAAGTCCATTCCTGAGTTATATTCGATGCTGAAATCAGCGGAGGTGGAGATCAAAAAGGAACATCAAGTGTTGATGGTGAATAAGACCACCAGTTTCAAGAAAGGCAAGGGTAAGAAGAACTTCAAGAAGGACGGCAAAGCAGTTCCCGCGCCCGGTAAATCGGTTGCCGGGAAGAAGCCCAAGAATGGACCCAAGCCTGAGACTAAGTGCTTTTATTGCAAGGGAACCTGTCACTAGAAGCGGAACTGCCCCAAGTACTTAGCGGGTAAGAAGGCCGGAAACGTCAAAGGTATATATGATATACATGTTATTGATGTGTACCTTACCAGCGCTCGTAGTAGCTCCTGGGTATTTGATACCGGTGCGGTTGCTCACATTTGTAACTCAAAACAGGAGCTGCGGAATAAGCGGAGACTGGCGAAGGACGAGGTGACGATGCGCGTCGGGAATGGTTCCAAGGTCGATGTGATCGCCGTCGGCACGCTACCTCTACATCTACCTTCGGGATTAGTTTTAAACCTCAATAATTGTTATTTAGTACCAGCTTTGAGCATGAACATTGTATCTGGATCTCGTTTGATGCGAGATGGCTACTCATTTAAATCCGAGAATAATGGTTGTTCTATTTATATGAGAGATATGTTTTATGGTCATGCCCCGCTGGTCAATGGTTTATTTTTATTGAATCTCGAACGTGATAGTGTGAATACCAAACGATGTAAGGTTCATAATGATAGTCCCACATACTTGTGACACTGCCGCCTTGGTCATATTGGTGTCAAACGCATGAAGAAACTCCATGCAGATGGACTTTTGGAGTCTCTTGATTATGAATCATTTGACACGTGCGAACCGTGCCTCATGGGCAAGATGACTAAGACTCCGTTCTCCGGAACAATGGAGCGAGCAACCAACTTGTTGGAAATAATACATACCAATGTATGCGGTCCAATGAGCGTTGAGGCTCGCGGTGGCTATCGTTATGTTCTCACCCTCACTGATGACTTAAGCAGATATGGGTATGTCTACTTAATGAAACACAAGTCTGAGACCTTTGAAAAGTTCAAGGAATTTCAGAGTGAGGTAGAGAATCAACGTGACAAGAAAATAAAGTTCTTACGATCTGATCGTGGAGGAGAATATTTGAGTCACGAGTTTGGCACGCACTTAAGGAAATGTGGAATTGTTTCACAACTCACGCCGCCTGGCACACCTCAGCGTAATGGTGTGTCCGAACGTCGTAATCGCACTCTATTGGATATGGTGCGATCTATGATGTCTCTTACTGATTTACCGCTATCATTTTGGGGATATGCATTAGAGACTGCCGCATTCACTTTAAATAGGGCACCGTCTAAATCCGTTGAGACGACACCGTATGAATTATGGTTTGGGAAGAAACCTAAGATGTCGTTTCTGAAAGTTTGGGGATGCGATGTTTATGTCAAGAAACTTCAACCTGAAAAGCTCGAACCCAAATCGGAAAAGTGCGTCTTCATAGGATACCCTAAGGAAACTATTGGGTATACCTTCTATCTCAGATCCGAAGGCAAGATCTTTGTTGCCAAGAATGGATCCTTTCTAGAGAAAGAGTTTCTCTCGAAAGAAGTAAGTGGGAGGAAAGTAGAACTTGATGAGGTAATTGTACCCCCTCTCGAACCGGAGAGTAGCGCAGCGCAGGAAAATGTTTCTGTGGTGCCTGCACCGACTAGAGAGGAAGTTAATGATGATGATCATGAAACTTCGGATCAAGTTACTACTGAACTTCGTAGGTCCACGAGGACACGTTCCACACCAGAGTGGTACGGCAACCCTGTCCTGGAAATCATGTTGTTAGACAACGGTGAACCTTCGAACTATGAAGAAGCCATGGCGGGCCCGGATTCCAACAAATGGCTTGAAGCCATGAAACCCGAGATAGGATCCATGTATGAGAACAAAGTATGGACTTTGGTGGACTTGCCCGATGATCGGCAAGCCATAGAAAATAAATGGATCTTTAAGAAGAAGACTGACGCGGATGGTAATGTGACCGTCTATAAGGCTCGGCTTGTCGCTAAGGGTTATCAACAAGTTCAAGGAGTTGACTACGATGAGACTTTCTCACCCGTAGCGATGCTGAAGTCCGTTCGAATCATGTTAGCAGTTGCCGCATTTTATGATTATGAGATCTGGCAAATGGACGTCAAAACGGCATTCCTTAACGGTTTCCTTAAGGAAGAATTGTATATGATGCAGCCGGAAGGTTTTGTCGATCCTAAGAATGCTGACAAGGTAGGCAAGCTCCTGCGCTCCATCTATGGGCTGGTGCAAGCATCTCAGAGTTGGAACATTCGTTTTGATGAGGTGATCAAAGCGTTTGGGTTTATACAGACTTATGGAGAAGCCTGTATTTACAAGAAAGTGAGTGGGAGCTCTGTAGCATTTCTCATTTTATATGTGGATGTCATATTGTTGATGGGAAATGATATAGAACTTTTGGAAAGCATAAAGGCCTACTTGAATAAGTGTTTTTCAATGAAGGACCTTGGAGAAGCTGCTTACATATTAGGCATCAAGATCTATAGAGATAGATCGAGACGCCTCATTGGTCTTTCACAAAGCACATACCTTGACAAGATATTGAAGAAGTTCAATATGGATCAGTCCAAGAAGGGGTTCTTGCCTGTATTGCAAGGTGTGAGATTGAGCACAGCTCAATGCCCGACCTCGGCAGAAGATAGAGAAAAGATGAGTGTCATCCCCTATGCCTCAGCCATAGGCTCTATTATGTATGCCATGCTGTGTACCAGACCTGATGTGAACCTTGCCATAAGTTTGGTAGGGAGGTACCAAAGTGATCCCGGAATGGAACACTGGACAGCGGTCAAGAATATCCTTAAGTACCTGAAAAGGACTAAGGATATGTTTCTCGTTTATGGAGGTGCCGAAGAGCTCGTCGTAAAGGGTTACATCGATGCTAGCTTCGACACAGATCCGGATGACTCCAAGTCACAAACCGGATACGTGTATATTTTGAATGGTGGGGCAGTCAACTGGTGCAGTTGCAAGCAAAGCGTCGTGGCGGCATCTACATGTGAAGCGGAGTACATAGCTGCATTGGAAGCAGCGCGGTAAGGAGTCTGGATGAAGGAGTTCATCACCGGCCTAGGAGTGATTCCCAATGCGTCGGGCCCGATGACTCTCTTCTGTGACAACACTGGAGCTATTGCCATTGCCAAGGAGCCCAGGTTTCACAAGAAGACCAAGCACATCAAGCGCCGCTTCAACTCCATTCGTGGTTACATTCAGGATGGAGATATAGATATTTGTAAAATACATACGGATCTGAATGTCGCAGATCCGTTGACTGAACCTCTTCCACGAGCGAAACATGATCAGCACCATAACTCTATGGGTGTTCGATTCATCACAATGTAACTAGATTATTGACTCTAGTGCAAGTGGGAGACTGTTGGAAATATGCCCTAGAGGCAATAATAAAATGGTTATTATTATATTTCCTTGTTTATGTTAATTTTCTATTGTTCATGCTATAATTGTATTAACTGGAAACCGTAATACATGTGTGAATACATAGACCACACCATGTCCCTAGTGAGCCTCTAGTTGACTAGCTCGTTGATCAATAGATGGTCATGGTTTCCTGACCATGGACATTGGATGTCGTTGATAACGGGATCACATCATTAGGAGAATGATGTGATGGACAAGACCCAATCCTAAGCATAGCACAAGATCGTGTAGTTCGTCTGCTAGAGCTTTTCTAATGTCAAGTATCATTTCCTTAGACCATGAGATTGTGCAACTCCCGGATAACGTAGGAATGCTTTGGGTGTATCAAACGTCACAACGTAACTGGGTGACTATAAAGGTGCACTACAGGTATCTCCGAAAGTGTCTGTTGGGTTGGCACGAATCGAGACTGGGATTTGTCACTCCGTGTGACGGAGAGGTATCTCTGGGCCCACTCGGTAATACATCATCATAATGAGCTCAATGTGACTAAGGAGTTAGTCACAGGATCATGTGTTACGGAACGAGTAAAGAGACTTGCCGGTAACGAGATTGAACAAGGTATAGGGATACCGACGATCGAATCTCGGGTAAGTAACATACCGATGGACAAAGGGAATTGTATACGGGATTAATTGAATCCCCGACATCGTGGTTCATCCGATGAGATCATCGTGGAACATGTGGGAGCCAATATGGGTATCCAGATCCCGCTATTGGTTATTGGCCGGAGAGGTGTCTCGGTCATGTCTGCATGGTTCCCGAACCCGTAGGGTCTACACACTTAAGGTTCGGTGACGCTAGAGTTGTAATGGGAATTGTATGTGGTTACCGAAAGTTGTTCGGAGTCCCGAATGAGATCCCGGACGTCACGAGGAGTTCCGGAATGGTCCGGAGGTGAAGATTTATATATGGGAAGTCCAGTTTCAGTCACTGGAAAAGTTTCGGGGTGTATCGGTATTGTACCGGGACCACCGAAAGGGTTCCGGGGGTCCACCGGGAGGGGCCACCTGCCCCGGAGGACCACGTGGACTGAATATGGGTGGGAACCAGCCCCCTAGTGGGCTGGTGCGCCCCCAAGGGCCCAAGGCGCCTAGGGTTGGGAACCCTAGGGGGTGGGGGCGCCTCCCACCAACTTGGGGGGCAAGCTCCCCCCCTTGGCCACCGCCCGCCCCTCTAGATGGATCTAGGGGGGCCGGCCCCCTCTCCCCTTCAGCCTATAAATAGAGAGGGGGTGGGAGGGCAGCCGCACCCCTTGCCCCTGGCGCAGCCCTCCCCCATCCTACACCTCCTCCTCCTCCGTAGTGCTTAGCGAAGCTCTGCCGGAGAACCACGAGCTCCACCGCCACCACGCCGTCGTGCTGCCGGAGCTCTCCCTCAACTTATCCTTCCCCCTTGCTGGATCAAGAAGGAGGATACGTCCCCGGGCTGTACGTGTGTTGAACGCGGAGGCGCCGTCCGTTCGGCGCTTGGATCGGATCTTCCGCGATTTGAATCGCCGCGAGTACGACTCCATCAACCGCGTTCTTTGCAATGCTTCCGCTTAGCGATCTTCAAGGGTATGAAGATGCACTCCCTCTCTCTCGTTGCTAGCATCTCCTAGATTGATCTTGGTGACACATAGGAATTTTTTTGAATTATTACTACGTTCCCCAACAGTGTGAGCCCATTAGTCACCGATTAGTGCCTTCACTAATGTTGAATAAACTGGCTTGAGCTCTGATGCATGTGAACTGTGAGGTGTTTGTGGTCTATAGGATTGATGAGGTTCTGAAGGTCTATAGATTGCCAGGTTTGGGTATCAATTAAATTGTCAATTTGGTATTTTATCTTCTATGAATTTAGGCATTGTTCACATGTCATTTCGGTCCAACATAGATATGGTTCTGAAATACTCTTAGTAGGGAACAAATTTGTGATTTTTTTACATTTTGAGAAGGTTTTTTATTTGGTATTCATCAGGTTATGATAAAGCAGACGGCATCATGCTGGCATTTTGTAAGTATAACTTGATTTTGCTATGTGGTTCTTCACTGTTTTCCCTGGCACAAACAACAAACACTATTCATATGTCTTACTTAGAAGCAACGGTGCATTAATTACAAACTGGTTAATGTATGTTGCATGGTGGGTGGCGTAGAAAACAAAGCTTCTACGACGTTAGATGTTCTGTTACTAGCTAAAGAAGCGTTAGAATTTAGAAGTATTGATTCAAAGAAAAAGAATCTGTCTGGCGAACTGTACTGTTCGCTTCCGCCATTCCTTTCAAGTTAAGGCAAGTCATATTGACATGTAACTTGTGCTCCTGCAGAGTTTTTTGTTTCTTTTGCTTTTCTGCAATGCTAAAGGCATCTTGACTAATGCAATTGCTACAATTATGATCCCTAGGCCCGACAAATAATCAGACGAGATTAATCGGTGGTGGCAGGTATTGGTCCGAAGACTGGGAGGTAAACCGAGTGGTAGCCTTAGTATCTTAATACACAACTGTAAGCTATGGGAATTGCATTTCTGTTGTTATAAGAACTATGGAGTTATGATCTAAAAGAAGTAAAAAACTATGAAGTTATGATCTAAAAAAGAACTATGGGTTGTGTGCAAAGATAGAGAAGGACATATTGTTTCTCAATCTCCACTTTGTATTTGTATGTTTCACATTATATCAAAGGCACAATTAGTTCCGTTCTCAAGCCAAGCTTTTCCAGCATTATTACACTTACGGTGCCTTGCCAGAATTTTGAAGAAGGAAAAATATTTTGACCATGACAACCCGAGGCTCACTAGCCGTGGAGTCTGTTGTTTATCATGGTAGGGTGACACCCTGTTTTTTTTTATGTTCGCTGGACGAATAACTGCGGGGACAAGGAGTCACCCTGTCGAAGATTCAGTCAGTTACTTCCAGATTTCCAGTTATGTGTAGGTATTAAAAGTAAATAGTTTTTTTGTACAATTCTAATTAGATATGTATCCACTAAGATATATTTAATTGTATTAGTAGCACTCTCTTGAGCTTTCAAATGCTTGGATGACGGTAGTAATATATTTTCTTTACTGCAGGATGGTTGAGATTCTTTTCAATGTACCATGCTTCTCATTTAGGCCTTAACTACTTAATTACATAATGTATTCATTTTCTTGAGGAACTACAAAGTAGTGTGCAAGGTGTTTTGGTCATAGGTGCGTATACGAATTATTTGTATGTCTATGTAGAAGAAGGGAGCCTACTGTATATGCACAGGGTGCATCATATCTTTTGTGAACAAGCTACAGTGAATGCAATGTTGTAAATTCTAGATTTTCTTCAAAGCGAGCTTTTGCTTTTGTTGGAGTTTCTCATTGTTTCCAAGTTTTTGTGTAATCAGTTGTCTCTTTAAGGTTGTGAATTAGTTCCATCCTCAAATATGTACGCTTCCTTATTCTGTATTTACATATATGCCAATGAAGCTGTTTGGGGACTTTTCTTTGCAATTAGAAAACATTGTCTTCTTAATTTGTCGCAGTGAACACAACAAGTTATTCTGGCTAAATTATACTTTGTTTTGGAAGTCAATAAGCCAAGCCTTCAACTTTATTTCTGTTTTCAAAGTTTTAGCTTTGGAATACATTCTAAATTGGCGCTGTTGATATGTGCTTAAATTGTTAGCTTGCTCTTGTAAGTGCATACTCCATCAGAGGCTGGTACCACTTATCATGTTATAAATTGCGAACCAACGGAGTTGGACTGTAGCTTAATGAGTATCTTCATTTTTATTGTGAGCAGATTCTTTTTCCTACTATTAGGACTATGCATTTCTATAGCCATTTTTCTCCTCTTGCTGTCAGAGTTGTGGCAGTCTAGAGATACTTAAAGTTTGTTGTCCTTTAGATCTAGCATGACGATGATTGATGAGCCATACTGATCATAGGAATACCTTCATATTTTAAGAGCTTGGTTTTTCTATAAGTATAGATACTTGTGAGCATGAAAAATGATGGTCTGCATGTATATTTGATGGTTTAATCTCCTTCTTGCATTGTGATGCGTGACATCTCAGTCATTTTCAGTTTGTAGCTGATGCTCACACGCTGTTGTGCAATGTTTTTATTGCTATGGATCTCGGGAACGACCAGTTTAAATCTTTCTAATTTCAGTATTGCTTGTGAATGGCTCCTGTTGATGCTTACATGCTGTTGGACACATTCGAGCCAGGAAAGGACAAAATCCTTGAACATAGCTACTGAATTTTCTTATGATGATCAAATGAGTTATCTGTCCAAATTTTTATGTTTAGAACATGGTTTCCTAAGTTGTCTGGTTCATGTTGAGTAAATAGGCAATTTTTCGAGTAAATTAATCCAAGAATAAATCTTGAACATGATGTAAACAGTAGTAAACACATACTGATATTTATTCATATTATCACGTACTAGGCAGATAGTAGAAGGATCTATGTATATCACTAAATGATGGAAGGAGTACATAGTCGCTTGATTACAAAATCATGGTGGGCATTAGATGATTTCCTCACTAATTTCTGTACGAATTTACAATGTTCAGGTTCTGACCTCATTCATCATGTTGTTTGGATTTTTCAGTTTGGACGAGGAAAATACTCAAGGAATGATACCCCCAAACTTTGATCTCTTGGTTGTCGAATCATGGTGTTGATTGCATATTTTATTCACTATTTGCAGATGCATATCCATTGTTCAGGACTTGAGGCTCAGATTTCACTTTATGGGTTTTTCTTTTAAAGAAAAAAAATACTTAATATTGGTATATCCTAGACCTTTTCATTTGAATTCCATGCTTTTCATTTGAACTCCATGCTGCCCACATAGATATAACAATTATCTTGTTTCAGTAAGGAGAAAAAAAATGAATTTGTTTGTCTAACCTTACATAATCTCTAAATATTGCAGTCGTGTCTTATATCCTATCTTTTAGTTTCTCTTTGCCACTTCGCACAACATTTTTTGTAAGCTACCAAGCACTGGCATACTACTTATAATTAATCTTCCTATCTGGTTATGCAAAAGGTGAATCTGTACTCATTAAACTTTGTTAAATAGTAGGTCCTCCTAGCAGTATGCCTAAAACTAATTGTTTCTCTGTGTCTGTAGTATGTTAGTCCAGCAGAATGGATGTTCTTGACTAGGAAATTTTGCTGCTGATTAAGATTTGATGTATAGTTATTAGTAGCATTTCAGTTAGGTGTAGTTCTTGCTAAGTTTTTTTACACGATTCTGAATTGATATTAGACTACAACTATTGTATATAATGACTCGTGTTATGATAATGCAAGATAGATTAGAAAGAGAGTACATGATTCATTGCCATGGAATATTAAAAACTTACATATGCACCTGTTCATATGATGGTATCCACACGGACCTGCCTTGTGTGTGTATGTGTGTGTGAACGGGTCACTGATAGTATCAGCATGCAGGTTTGATTCCACCCCGAGTTGAGTTCGGGTTCTTATTCAACATGCAGGCATGCCTTAGCCTGGAGCCCAACAAGAAGATCGTCGGGAGCTTCGGGGCATTTGAGACGTCCATATGCAATTTAAGCTGACATATTTTTTCAGCCTGCTATTCTCGTACTGCTACTGGATTAGTATCATTGCATGAAAAACTAAAATTTCTTTCCGTGGGAATCTTTGACTCATCTACGACCCCCCCCCCCCTATAAAAGCACGAAGTGCCGAGATCATGGAGAATGAATGACATCTTCATGTAACATGGTTGAGTATCAGTTTTAGCTTAGTACTCATGCAGGTTCAAAATGAGTTGAAGACAGCATATGAGAAGCGAGTATAGGAGCTTTAATATTAGAGCAACAGTGGAGGAGCAAATGATTGAAGGGGCTATCAGCCGTGTAAAAGAAAACTGAGGATAACGTCACCATGTGAAAAAACTATATTTGATTGACATCATAACACTAGCAAGGTGAATAACGATGTAACATTATGTTTTCATTAGTTCATCCATTCAACTTTTGTTTGACATGACTGGCATGTTATTTGGATAGGAAATTTATTTGTTAACTTTGTGTCATTTTTATGTGTAAGCTAATAATTATGCACTATGCATTTGCCTGAAATTTCCTAGAAGTTCTCCATACTTTCCAAAGAAATTGTTTTGTGAAGTATAGTTTCTGAAGAAAAATAAAACTTGCTTGCCGTAATTTTTTCCTGAAGTTTTGTCATCTTGTAGAATGATTGACAATGGGCTCCCAGTAAATAAATACGATAGGAGAAGTTGGTAGTTGAAGTTAGTATAACTGTCAGTTAGCATTGTTTTCATTCAGTAGGATTGGCATTGGAGTTGAGGAAATATGTGATATGGAGTAATTTGGTCAATAAAGGGACATTTGACTTTTGAAGTATCTTTAACACATTTTGCAAAATGAATGAGGATGGAATATTAGACTATTTTTCTAGGCATCTCATGATAATAGACGTGCAACGCACGTGCACGTTTACTAGTAATAGAAAATAATCGAGTGGCTTGCGTGCAGCCGGCCGAAAGCTCCGCCGGACTGTCGTAGCCAAACGTTTTCCTTCTACTGTTCATACACGTGGCATCATTGATCAATAAAAGAATGCATGTGCACAGTGTTGTACGTTAACGGTGCCCCATTAATAAACGTGAACTTGTGCTACGGTTCAAAAAAAGAACCATATTTTTTTTACACATCATTTCTCTCCTCATCCTCCACCCACGTGTCCTTATATAGAAGATTAAGATTTAGTATTTTTTCTACATGTCATTTCTCTCCGCGGCGTATCGATGTAGAGGCGCGTGTCCTTATATAGAAGATTAAGATTTAGTATTTTTTTCTACATGTCATTTCTCTCCGCGGCGTATCGATGTAGAGGCGCCTCGATAGTTTCCCGCTCCTTTCCGATGATGGTGACGCCGAGGCATAAAAAAGTAAATCGAAATAGTATATTTGCATGAACTGTAATCCATGGGAAATACAAGGTCCTGCCGAATACTGTTTATTTTTACATCACGACATCAGTGAACAATGCACCAACAATTATCCGAACAAACGTCGCCGCTAGAGCGACGCTCCTCCCACCTCTCCTCCTCACCTCGCCATGTTGATCTTAGGCAGTTGTTGCCGCCACGCGGTGTAGGCCATCTGGCTGATATCCGGTGCATCGAGCAACTCCTCATGGGGCATCCTTTTGTTGTGCAGCCCTCGGCCACCTGGTTGGTGAGGCTCTCCACACTTCCCGTCCGTCCGTCCCTTTTCCCGTGCCATTGATAGCATTGTGTTCGCATCGTCCGTGACGTTCCTTGGCGAGGGCCAACAGCGGTCATGCTATCCCCTCCCCCGAAACAGTATACAAATAAACCCAAAACTGCTAGCCGAAACAATAGTCCAAATAAACCGAAATAGCAAACCCAAAAAACACGAAACAACAAAACCAGTAAAGCAGAACAATACCTGAATAAACCAAAAACATTAACCCACCCGAACCATAGACCGAAATAGTACCTGAATCGTAACCTAGAAATATACACCCCAACAAACCGAAATAATAAAAGCAGTAAATCGGCACTATGCATTCCTGTTAACAGTAACCCTGAAGAAATACCAAAAAAAACCCGACTCCTTGCTCAGTACGTTCACCTATGCGAGAAGAATAGCCGATGTTGTTGTCGGTTGTCCACGTCGCCTTCTTCTTCCTGTGCCCAACCAGACCAAGGCTTCAACCACAATGCGGTTACTGAAGGCACCTCTACGACGGGCTCCATCACGGCATTTTATAAGCATCCAACGAGAAGAGGAAACATGAAAATAAAAACTGTCACTCGACCAAACTCTTCACTCCATTCCCTATTCTATTTCTTTGATCGATTCAAAGAGAAAGAGATACAAGACAATGTATCATCCGTAGAGTGTAGTGTTTGCTCAAAAAACTATTTAGAACCAATTATTCCTCAGACGCCAAAATTTCTTTAAATATGGATATACCACTTATCCTATATCATTGTTTGAAAAGTGCATTGGGTTGGACGTTCTGTTATCACATTAGCCACACATAGATACTGCGATTAAATAAGTTCTCCATCAATAACTATCTAGTTTTACACCACGACAACTTCAGCCAATTACTATCCATTTTTACACCAGAATAAATTAGGGGTTTAAACTACTAACAAAAAAATTGAAATTGAATTTTACTAAATAAATCCATGTTTGAGAAAGAATGAAAAAGTGACGGCTCGGAATTGGATATGAAATGCAGTTGAAAAAGATGCACAAACTGGACAAGAAATATATCTTTTCTTACTATAGGGTCTATACATTGATAACAATCTCATTCGATCTCATTGTTGATCGAACAAGCCATATTAGAATGAATCCAAATACATATTGCTACCGCGCCCATCATAGTTTTTTTACTTACGAAAGGGAAAAATATGTGCATAAGAAAAAAAGTAATAAGCCAGCAGATACTAATTTGTTAATTCATTTAATGTTTCTTGCGTGTCTACACAAATCATGAGATGCAGATAGAATTCGTGTTCTCCTTTTCATTTCATTTTCCTACATAATACATGTTTTTTTTACTTATTTTGTAAAAATACAGACGAAATCGGTCACGCGGCGCATGCCGCGCTTCTTCGATGCTAGTAATTATTACTCCCATTCAATACCATCATGTTGACTGTTTATTTTATCTTCTACTCTCTACGTTCACAAATATAATATGTTTTAGATATTTAAATATGAACGACATGTGAGTGAACAAACACACTAAAGTGTGTCTATATACATTCAATTCAGAAAAAAGTTAGTAAAAAATCTTATGTTTGTGAACGGAGCGAGTATAAAATTACCGTTGCCATCAACGTTCTTGTAAGTATGTCACATGAATTCTTGCTTTGAAGAAGAGAGATTATATGAGGTGGCTTGGGGCATGGAAAAAAGAGAGGTGGTCATCCATGTACAGAACTTCATAAATCTTTATCTATGAGCATTCATAAAATATATCATGTTTCCTGATTCTTGAAAAGTTTTTCTAAACTTTTTTCTCCATACGTTCCATATCAGTTGTCGCTCCTGATTAGTGTACAGCTTTCTTTTCGGTCTGTCCTTTCTTTGTCTCCCTTTCTTTCCTACGTTCCATATTAGTTGTCGCTAATTAATGTATTTTTTTTTTGGTCTGTCCTTTCTTTGTTTACTTTCTTTCCTACGTTCCATATTACTTGTCGCTGATTAGTGCAACTTTTTTTTTTCGGTGTGTCCTTTCTTTGTCTCTTTTCTTTTCTACGTTCCATATTAGTTGTCGTTGATTAGTACAACTTTTTTTTCGGTTTCCTTTCTTTGTCTCCCTTTCTTTTCGGGGTTTTAAATATTTTATCACATTTTTTTCAATCTTTCACGATTTCTCAAAATGGATGTTCCCTTTTCAAAACATATTTTCCTTTTCCCCATAATTCCTAGTTTTCTCTTTTTTTATTGCTTTCTGTTTCATTACTAATACAGTAACACTTCATCAATCAAACTTCTTTGAGGCATGTATAGGCAAGGGGCCAAATCTATCTGGTTTTGAAAATTGAGCGTCAACTTTGTCTCATTATATCATGGACCAAAAGTTAACCGAAAAATAATGCTTTGTTTTATTAATCTGGGCATAAGATTTCATGGGAGAAAAACACATTCATATATACGGTACCCTTTACAAAATTAGCTGGTACAAGATTTTTGCCATACACACACACACACACCTCAAGTTCAAAATAAAAATAATTCAACAAATATATACAACAAAGGACAGTTGATGCGTTTTTGTAGCTAGTTATTGCCCATTGCAAATCATATATATGTGCTCAAGCCTCAATGTTTCTTCCAGTTTGTCAAATTGATATGGTACAATGAAGAATGAACTTTACTTGTTACTACATTCTTAATAATAAAGAATCAGCGTGCTCTAACAGAGCAGAAATATTCGTCAATCGTCATCACGGCGTTCCAGAAAAGCGTCTCTTATAGCAGAAAGTTTTGCATAAACATCTTTCATTCCAGGTCTTTCCTTCGGAGATTCCACGGTGCGCGACAGCCCAAGAGCAACCAATGGGACAATATATCCGTGCATCAATACTTCTGCGCACCCTTGATGCTCCTCATGTCGCATACGAGGATCTAGAATCTCGACGACTCTTTCAGGGAACATGGATTCAGAGAAAATGGGAACGGTAAGCCCATCGACAAACATATCATCGGTTGGTCGCTTTCCGGTTAGCAATTCCAGCAGAAGCACTCCAAAACTGTATGCATCAGCTCGTACGGAGATCTCATAACATCCCGTACTCTGCAAAGAAGCAATGCCTTAGAATAATGCACATACGATTTAAACATGTTATTTCATGGAAGAAACACACACACACACACACACACACACACACACGCATATTAGTATACAGCAATTAACAACTTAATTAGTATGCAGCAATTTCATTATGCGTAGACATCAATAGAAAAAACACGGCTAATATTTTCAATGTGCTCAAAGTTGGTAGCTAGCACTGCCTGCTCGTCCGCCCCCGCGCGGCGGCCGGACGGGCACCTCTCCCCCGGCCTCCTCCCTCTCCCCCGGCCTCCTCCCTCCCCCCCGCCGCCGCCTGGGCACGCCGCCGGGCGAAGCCCGGCTGGTGTGGGCGGCGGGGGGGCTCTTCTGCCCTCCTCGCTTGGTGGCGGCGGCGCGGGTTGCTGCTGGCCAGCAGGGGCGCCGGGCTGGGCGTGGGGCTCGGCGGCGGGACGGCTTCGTGGCGGCTGCGTGTTCCCTGGTGGGGCGTGCCGCCAGCGGTCGGGTCTTCAGATCGGGCGACGGCTGGATCTGGATCCCGGCGGCGGCAGGCGACGCGGGCTGTGGTGGATCTGGTCGCCTCCTTGGCGGATGACGACGAGGGCTGCGGCGGCGCGGGATCGCTGGATGGGGTCGCTGGCCTCGGCCAGATCTGGCCATGGCTGGTGGCTGGACGCGTTCGTAATGTCCGGTGACTGGCTACCGGCCATGGTCACCGGGTGGCGGACGGCGCGGTGGCGGGTGCGGCACGTCGGCAACTGGGCGGATCTTGACGGGTTCTTCTGATCACGCCGGGATTCAACCCTGGTCTGGGTCCTTGACACCGCGGGCAACTCCGGGGGAAACCCTAGATCTCATTGGGATCGAGCGATGGCGGTGCTTTTGCGTCGTAGTTCCTCTTGAGGGCATCGTTTTTGGAGTTTGCTCAGGTTGAAGGGACCAGCGACGCCGGCGGCGCACGGCCTGGTGGCGCAACTGCCGATGAAAATCGCGCCGACTTCGGTCATGGCAGACAATGGCGGCGTCTCCGATGTCGTTTCCTTGTTGAGGCATCGTCGTTGCAGTTTGCGTCATCACGCTCGGGATGCTCCGGGGGAAACCCTAGATCTGGGTCTCCCGGATCGGACGATGACGGCGCCTTCGGTGTTGTTCTCCCTCCTGGGGGCATCGTTTTGGAGCAAGTGCTGGCCCGAGGGGACTAGAGGAGGAGCGGTATTACATCTACCGCAAGGCCAACGGCGGATCCCGGCGGCATGGCGCTGCGGTGTTTCGGCGACGGGCGCGTGTGGATGGATACGTGCAGGATGGTGGCGCTGTCTGGCACCGTGGTGGCGTCGACGGCAGGCCTGGCAAGGTCGGTGCGTCAGTACCTGCTCTGGAGATGGATCAGTGAAAGACGGCGGCGGCGGCTTCTGAGAGTGCGCCGGACCGGTGTGTGACACAGTCCCGGTATGTGGCTGGGCTGGGGCATCCGGCTTTAGATGTCAGGCTTTGGTGCGATGTCTGTTTGGTATTCGGCTCGGACATTCGGCACCCTTTCATCAAGGGGATAGGAGTAGCGACAGGTGTTGCCAAGATGGTGGCTTCAGGCCTACTGATGTATTACTTTGTAAGGTCTTTGTGAATAATTAATAAAATGGCTGCATGCATCGCCCAGATGCAGAGGCCGGGGGTACATCCTCCTTTTCTAAAAAAAAAAGATACATGATGCACTCTACTACTCCCTCCGTTTCTAAATACAAGACATTTTAGAGATTTCAATAAGGACAACATATGGATGTATATAGACATATTTTAGAGTGTAGATTCATTCTAAACATGTCTGGGAATTTCAAACATGTCTGGAACTTCGAAAATCGTGTATGAGAATTCATGAACAACATCATGTTTCTAGATTCTTCATAAACATTTCTAAACGTTCCTCTTTACATTGCCTATTCTTTTTGTTTTTTCCAGTATTTTAACTTCAACTAATCAACTTTTCTTTTAATCCCCACTATTTCAATGTTTTCTTAAATAAATAGTCCTTTTCAACACATCTCCATTGTCCATATTTCCTAGATTTATCTATTATTTATTGCTTTTTTTACTGCTAAGAGGTTGTCCATCAACTGCTTAGGGGCTAAATTATCCAGTTTGAAAGTTGAGTGTCCTTTAGTGTTTCACTACTGGAATTCGGTTATTTGCCATCTGCCAGCTCTTTGCCGTCGGCTGGCAGATGGCAGATGGCAAAGAGTTGGCAGATGGCACATAGGGTCTTTGCCATCTGTCAGCTCTTTGCCGTCAGCTCGCAGATGGCAAAGAGCCGCACAGCAGACGGCAAAGCGACAGCTGGGCCCCACCTGACCGCGGGGTGGTTAGGATAAATTTGGCGTTTTCTTTGCCGTCTGCTAGCGGACGGCAACGAGTCCTAAAGCAGACGGCAAAGAGGCCGCCAGCAGACGGCAATGCCCTAACGGGTAATAACGGCCGTCCCGCCCCCACCCCGGCCCCTCTCTCTCACTCTCACCCACTCCCACTCCCACTCCCACTCCCCTCTATCCCCGACACCCACCGCCGCCACCCCCGCGGCCATCGCCGTCGTCGCCCCACCGGCCCCGTCGCGCCGCCGCCCCACCGCCCCCGTCGCGCCGCCGCCCACCGCCCCCATCGCGCCGCCGCCCCACCGCCCTCGTCGCGCCCGTCCTCCCCGCCGCCCCGGCGCCTCGCCCCCCTCCCCCCCGCCCCCAACGCCCCACCGCCCCCGTCGCGCGCACCGCCGCCCCACCGTCCCCGTCGCGCCCGGCCTCCCCGCCGCCCCGTCGTCCCCGCCACCAGCCGCCCCGGCGCCCCGGCGCCCACGACGCCCCAGCCGCCCCCGCCGGTGAGTCCCCCCCGCCGGCCGCCCCTATTTTTATTTTGTTTTTCCTGTTTTTTTATTTCTGTTAAATTAGTTAGGTTAGTTTTTTAGTTTACTAGGTTTGTTAGGTTAGTTAGTTAGCTTGGTTTATTAGGTTAGTTAGTTAGGTTAGAAGAGAAAAAAGAAGAAAAGAAGAATAAGTAGAAGAAGAGGATAAAGAAAAATAGGAAGAAGAAGAAGAAGTAGAAGAAGAAAAATAAGAAAAGAGGAGAAGAGGAGAAGAAGAAGAGGAAAAGAATAGGAAAAGGAAAAGAAGGAAGAAGAAGAAGAAGCGGAGGAGGAGGAGGAAGAAGAAGAAGAAGAAGAAGAAGAAAAAGAGGAGAAGAGGAGAAGAAAAAGAGGAGAAGAAGAAGAGGAGAAGAAAAGAAGAAGAAGAAGAAGAAGAAGAAGAAGAAATACAGGAGAAAAATAATAAAATAGAAGTGCAAAAGTAGTTACATATAGAGAGATTTTTCTATCGGGATTGAATATTTGTGTTGATCGGGTGGATTTCAATGTGCAGTTGTTTCGTCGCTGCGAGGGTCTGCTGTTCGACGACCTCCCCGTGCGTTTGACGAGCTCCCCGACGCGTTCGTGGGTGAGCACAAATGACATCCCCTCCCCCCCGTTAATTTGCTCTGTTCTAGTCTTCGTGCCGATGAAACTTGCTAGCTATAGGTGTCTTCAATCATCAGTATGCGTGACCAGTATGCGTCTCCCGTTCGAAAGGGCGGCATCAATAAATATGCATGTCTTTGCATATTTATAACCGCCATCCTTTCGAATTGTCCAACGTTATCCATGGACAGCCCGAGTATGTGTAGATTGGGTTCGTTTTCCCTTATGCTCTGCTCCGGATCCGATGCGGAATTTCGTCAGTGCCTCCCTGTTGTTCTCCGGGTACACATCCTCTCTGCTTATTGCCGAGACGTGTATCAGGAGAACAGCGGGGAGGTGCTGCCGAAATTCTACGTCGGATCCGGAGCAGAGCATGGGAAAACGAACCCAATCTACACATACTCGGGTGGGATTAGGACCTATCTTTACCTATTAGCGTGTAGGTTGCATGGACGTAATAAAACTGACAAAGTTGATTAACTGATGAATATAGATGATGAATTATATATATATTTCTTGTGTGTTTAGTAGGTAGGCAAGATGAGCGACCGTGCGTGGATGTACACCGGTCACCCTAGTCAGAAAGACATGACCATTGAATGGTTAACAAAAACCAAGGGGTTTCTGAGCGCCGCATTTGCAAATGGCCAGGAAATAACCTGGTGCCCCTGTGTCCGGTGCGACAACCATAAAAAGTGGACACGGGATGAAATGGGTAAACACTTGCAGAAGTGGGGTTTTACGCCTGATTATACGGTGTGGAGATTTCATGGTGAGTCTGCCCAACGTGCCAGAGCTGAGGTGGTTCATCGTCGCACCGACAAGCATGGTACCGGGATCAAAGACATGGTGCAAGACTTTGATGATGCTCGGGATTCGGACGATGAGATGGAGGAATCTGCAAAGTCCTTCTATGAAATGTTGGAGTCTTCAAAACGTCCTCTCCACGAGCACACTGAGCTTTGTCAGCTGGATGCCATCGCACAAGTAATGGCTCTGAAGGCTCAGTTCAACCTGGGCAGAGAATGCTACGACGCGATGATGACGATATTTGGACGCTTTCTACCCAAAGGCCATGTATTGCCTGCAAACCTGTACCAGTCGGACAAAATCCTACGTGCGCTTAAGATGCCCTATGATAAGATAGATGCCTATGAGAATGGATGTGCCTTATTTAGGCTTGAGTATGCGGGCTTTAACTATTCACTACTAGGGAAAACCTTATACACAGAATCTTAGCAGCAGCGCGGGACAGGACGGGGCGCTACTGCTAATTAGCAGTAGCGCGGTCTGCAGACAAGCGCTACTGCTATCAACTTAGCAGCAGCGCGACTCGGTAGAACCGCGCTGCTACTAAAATTGACAGACCGTTCCCGCCACGCTAGGTTTAGCAGTCGCGCGCCTACGATAACCGCGCTACTGCTAATGTAATAGTAGTAGCGCGCTTTTTTTTCATGTCGCTACTGCTAATTTTGAAACTGGCCACATGGCGGGCCCCGCTTAGCAGTAGCGCATGTGACAGAGGAGCGCTACTGCTATATTATTAGCAGCAGCGCGTTTTGCTCCCATCGCTACTGCTAAGCCGCAGCCATACCACCTTTTTCCTCCCCCCTCCCCATCCCTCCTCTCTTCCTCACTTTCCCCTAGCTCCCACCTCCTCTCTTCCTCACTTTGCTTCTTCCTCACTACTTCTCCCCCCCATTACTCTCCTTCTTCTACCTATCTTTCTCTCTCTTTATTACTCCTAGCTAACTACACCAACCTCCATTAATGCATCTCCTTTCTCTTTTTCCTTCCCCCTCCACTAGTTGAACTTGTCTCCTCCCAAACTAGCTAGCTAGGTAGATCTGGCTAGCATTTAGTGAAGTGACCTATGTACCTCCCTAACTAGATCTATAGCCTTGTCAAGAAGAGCTTTGTCCACTTTTGATCATTCCATAGGTGTGTGTGGCGACACCTATCGACATCATCATCACCGTGCTCGATCTCGAGATAGGTGATTAAAAATTTATGCTTTTGCAAGAATGGAAATATGTGTATGTGTGCGATATGACATAATCGGGCGATATGATGGAAATTGTGTGTGTGGCATGAGTTGCCGCCGAATTGTGCTTGTGAGTTGCCTATGTTTTGCCGAAATGTAAATTTATTTCCGTTTCGGCGAATTCCGGGCAAACTCTATATGTCCTATTTTTAGGGAAGGTCATGCCGAATTTTTGTATGACTTTGATGCATGCATGCATTTTTATAATCAATTTGTTTATTATTACCGTTCAGGCGTTCATGATGGTCAGTGGAACGGTGGTGGACAGGTGGTTGCGGTCGGCGGTGCAGGACATGAAAGAAAATAACCTGACAGAGGTTTTATGTCCGTGTCGAAGATGCAAAGGACGAGCTTGGCTCGACCCCTATGACGATGGTCGTGTGATGGCGCACCTGCTCATGACTGGTTTCATGGATGGCTATACTCGGTGGATAATTAAAGATGAGGATGATGATGTTGAGGACGCCGACGGGACAGGCAATGACGACACGGGGCAAGACGAAGAGATGATCGATAATGGCGGCGGAGAAGGGGCCGGACATGGCGGCGGGGAAGAGGCCGGACATGGCGGCGGAGAAGGGGCCGGACATGGCGGCAGAGAAGGGGCCGGACATGGCGGCGGGGAAGAGGCCGGACATGGTGGCGGAGAAGGGGCCGGACATGGCGCCGGAGAAAACGTGGACTCCACGCCGCAGAATTCGTCGGTACTAACTTCAATCGTGCGGGACCCTCATGTTCAAGCACTGCTTCGCAAGGAGACGAGTACTCAGAGAGCTGCTTTTAGAGAGGAGGCCAAGCTGCAGCAACTGGTGGTAGACTCGAACACTCCATTGTATCATGGTTGCAATCCCGAGGTGACCCGCATGAGTTTCACGCTCGAACTCCTGAAGATGAAGGCTAAAAACAAATGGACCGACACTAGCCTCGATGAGCTTCTCAAGTACCTAAAGGATGTTCTTCCCGCGGGGAATCTATGTCCTACTAGTGTGGATGAGGCCAAGAAGATCGTGTGCCCTCTTGATCTGCCGCACGTTAGATACCATGCATGCATCAACGATTGCATAATTTATTTGAAGGAGCACGCGGAAAAAACAAGCTGTCCGGTGTGCAATGCTTCTCGATACAAGAAGGCCGGGAAGAAATCTCCCCAGAAAGTTGTATGGTACTTACCGATCACTCCCCGTCTCCAACGGTATTTCGTAGATCCCAAGGAAGCAAAGCTCATGCGCTGGCACGCGGAGAGGAAGAAGCCCGACGATGGAGATGATCTGAAGTTGAGACACGTCATGGATGGAAGCCGGTGGAGAGCGTTCAACGGCGAATATCGGTATTTCGCATGTGATGCAAGGAACATCGTGCTCGGCGCGTGTACCGATGGCATGAATCCGTTTGGCAACCAAAACACCAACCATAGCACATGGCCCGTGTTTGTATGGATGTACAACCTCCCCCTGGTTGTGCATGAAGTCGAAGTACATACACATGAGCATGCTGATTCAAGGGCCGAAACAACCGGGAAATAATGTTAATTTGTATCTGGGGCTACTTCAAGAGGAGTTAGACACGTTATGGAAAACACCGGCCAAGACATGGGACGCCAGCAAAGGTGAGTATTTCTATATGAGAGCCGCATTGATCATGACGGTGCATGACTATCTCGGTTACGGGTATGTCGCAGGACAGGTGTGCCATGGATATTGCGGATGCACGCGGTGCATGGATGATACGACGTCTCAGCAGCTAACGTCAAGGAAAGATGGCGGGTCTGGGAAAATCATGTACATGGTGTAGGAGATATGCCCTAGAGGCAATAATAAATGTTATTGATTATCTCCCTGTTCATAATTAGGTTTATGTTCCATGCTATAACTGCTATGGTTCTCGAGTCTACAATAACCACGAGGCTCGGAGGAAGACTCATATGCACGTGTGGGATAATAAACGGTAAAATATATTCCTAGTCTGGCCTCTAAGACTGGCTCAAGTATTGCATGATGATCATGTTTTCCTGATCATGGGCATGGCTATGCCGGCAATTTTGAGGGCACAATTGTTGGTAGAACACTTGTGTTGAATCGACCCGAATTGGTGTTATGCTATGAGATTTATTCGTCATAAGTTAATGGTTAATAACACAGAGATGGTTAACGTTTGCATGATTCCTTAGACCATGAGAGTGTCGAGTTTCTTCATGCTTGCTTCATGAACTTTGGGGTTTGTTAAACGTCATCCGTAAATGGGTGGCTATTACGGCGGCTTACGGGTTCATGGAAAAGTATGTCAAGTAACTTGATAGCTCAAGATTGGGATTTGCTCCTCCGACGATGGAGAGATATCTCTGGGCCCTCTCGGTGTTACGGTATCCATCATCGTCTGGCCAGACACAGGGTGATTTGATCACAGGGATGCCGGAACACGGGAACGAGAAAAGAGAACAATACCGGTAACGAGGTAACTGGCATAGTGGACAAGGTGTTGATCCACGGGGATGCCAACGTGTCTCACCTCGGGTATTTGTAACATATCGCGAAGCAACAGGAATAGCACACGGCAACTGGAGGTTCACTCGAATATTCATTCGTGTGGGTATAGGGATCGATATGGGTGTCCACGGCTCCGATGTTGATCATTGATCGGAAGGGGTTCCGGGTCATGTCTATACTTCACCGAACCTATAGGGTCACACGCTTAAGGGTCATCTATCTGTTGAATACTAGACAGGGAGTCTGAGAGAAAAACACCGGAAAAGTTTCGGACGCCGGAAAAGTTTCGGACAGCGGAAAAGTTCCGCAGAGAGAGGTCACCGGATGAGTTTCGGTGAAACTGAAAAGTTGTTTCAGAGGATACCATAAAGTCAAATTGGTTTTGGCACATGCCTGATAATTCTTGGAGGGTGCCAGAATCATTCTGGAAACTTTCTGGAATTTTCCGGGATGAAAACCGGGAATGTTCCGGAGCTGCCGAAACCGCTTCAGATGCTTTTCGCAGATGAAATCACTAAACCGGAATTGTTCCGGCTCACGTTGAAAATTATTTTGGTGGGTACTAGAATTGTTCTAAGCCCACATGAATATTTTCAGTTCGATCAGACGCTGAAAAATGTCGTCGTGAATAGTGAAAGTGCTTTTTGGGATATTTTTGGAAAGCCACCTTTTAGGGCTTTGCTCCAAAAGATCTTGGGGATGACATGGATGGATAGGGGCCAATTTTGGGGCCCCACATGAGGGTGTGGCCGGCCACATGGTGGACTCCTTCATGGAGTCCCCCTTGTTCCTTGGTTTCACCTTTTAGGTCCTTGGGAAGGACTCCTTTCCATGTGGGTTTTGGGTTTTCTTGTAAAACCACCCTACCCCTTGGGTTTCCTATAAATAGGAGGTGTGTGGGCTGCCATAAGACACACTCTTGCTCTCATACACAAAGCCATGCATGATCTGGCATTCTTCTCTCCCTCCCAGCGAAATAGTTTCGTAGAGCCGAAAGGCTGTCTGGGTTCCGGCGGGAACTAGTTCTGGACGGCGAAGCCCTGCCGGATAGATGACACCGTATGTGTGCAACTCTGTAGAGAGATCGTAGTTTCGGTCTTAGTTCGAGAGTGCCTCCCGAAGGGCTGTCCGTGTGACCGTCCGAGTTTTGGAGGTCCTCCCGAAGGGCTGTCCGAGTGACAGTCCGAGTTTCGGAGGTCCTCCCGAAGGGCTGTCCGCGACACCGTCCGGGGGACTGTGCGACCGCCTCCCGGAGGGCTGTCCGCGGGGCAGATGAGGGTATACATCCTCGCGGTTGGGAGGTTGTAAAATCCTAGCTGCGGGGATCTGCACCGCCGTTCGTCATCGACTCTACTTCCGCTGCGCTACGAGTCGGTAACGAAAATGATCAAACCTTGTATGCAGTCTCCATAGTGGTCCTGGGCTGGTGCGTAGGTTGGAAAATTTTTGTTTTCTGCTGCGTTACCCTACACATGGGGCATCGAAGATGGCTCGAGAAGGACGACCCGTGGAGAAACCGTGGAGATCTATTCAATGGTGAGGCTGAGCATCGAGGACCTCCACATAAGCGGAGCGGCGCCGAAATCGATGAGTTGTTGAAAAACTGGGAACAGTGCCCCGCACCGGGAAAGACGATGAAAAAGGCGCCGGAGCCGCTGCTGAAGGTATGGAAGACGAGGTATGTTTTCTGGGACTTGGAGTACTGGCACAAACTCGACACGCCTCATTGCCTTGATCAAATGCATATCTGTAAGAATGTCCTTGAGAGCTTGCTTGCGACACTGATGAACATGCCGGATAAGACCAAGGATGGGCCGAAGGCAAGAAAAGACTTGCAAGATTTGGAGATCAGGGCAGATCTGCACATGCCGCCCCGTAAAAAGTCAGAGGAGACAGAGGCGCGGGAGAAGAAGGGCAAAAAAGTAAAGGAAGAGGATTATTGCCCCCCTTCTTGCTTCACCTTAAGTCCGGCTGAGATCGATCAATTCTTCAAGTGCCTTACCGGAATCAAAGTTAGTTCCGGTTACTGTGGCAAGATAAGCAGATATCTAGACACGAAGAAGAAAAGGTTCAGCGGGATGAAGTCCCATGACTGTCATGTGATGATGACGCAGATGGTCAAGCACGTCCGTGACACGCTTATTGGTCTCTGCAACTTTTTCGACGTCATCTCTCGAAAGTCGGTCAGTGTGAAGCAGCTCCGAAGGCTACAGGAAGAGATCGTTGTCATACTAAATGAGCTTGAGATGTACTTCCCGCCCGCGTTCTTTGACGTCATGGTGCATCTGTGTGTCCATATTGTGGACGACATAATAGACCTGGGGGCCGTCATTCCTGCACAAAATGATGCCGTTTGAGAGGATAAATGGGATCATCAAAGGATTCATTCGTAACATGTCTCGTCCGGATGGAAGCATCGTCCAGGGCTATCTGACACAAGAGTGCATCTCTTTCTGCGAGAATTTTCTATATGGTGCAGACCGGCCGCCTGGTGTTGGTTTGCCCGTTAACAAGCACGATGGGAGGCTCGAAGGAGAAGGTCACTCCAACGGTCGCAGGGAACTGCATTGGTTCAAAGAGCATATTATTGCTAATCCCTCGGAAGAGGGCTCTAAGGACGGATTGCTCATATACGCCTTAGCACATGGCCCCTTGCCCAACCTCGTCACCTACCAGGCATACGATATCAATGGATACACGTTCTACACGGAGGCCAAAGATATGGACAGTGATGATCAGAACTCAGGGGTGACCGACAGCGACAACGGCGCAACTGAGAGATTTTACGGAAGGGTCGAGGAGATCTGGGAGCTTGACTACTCTGGACTGCACAACGCGACGATGTTCCGTGTCAGATGGGCTAAGAATGTCGAAAGAGAAAACCGGTATTTCACTACCATGACTATACCCGACGCCAAGAGCGGTACCGTGAACGCTATCGCAAAAAACGAGCCATGGGTACACGCTAAGCACATGACACAATGCTTCTTCATAACCGACCCGTGCAATCCCAGCCGTGTTGTTGTGAGGAGAGACAAAAGGAACATCATTGGAATGGATGGAGTCGCCAACGAGGAAGACTACGACCAGTACGGCAACCCAATGAGGGAAGATGACGATGACGATGAAGTATACGTCAAAAGAAGAATCAATACTACATTACCTAAGAAAGATCGTACTCCATGGAAAAGGAAAAGTCACAATGAGGGGCTCAATTATTCTTCAACGAACAAGAAGGGAAAGAAGCTCACTCAAAAACGAAAACGTCGACGCTGAGGAACCGTTATCGGTAAAATGATGTAATATATATGTTCCTATTTTGTGTACACACTAACCGTTATGCATGGGTCAAATGATGTAATATATATGTTCATATTTTGTATACATACTTCCTGCTCTCGGAAAAAAGGAAAAGAAAAGAAAAGAAAAAGAAGAAAAGAAAAGGAAGAGAAAATAAAGGAAAAGACAATAGAAGAAACAAACAGGAAAACTGCTATAGGTACTGGTTATAGCAGTAGCGCTTTTACGAAAAAGAGCTATAGCTAGTCAAAATAGCAGTAGCGGCGTTTGGAGAAATGCGCTATAGCTACCTGTGATAGCAGTAGCGCCTCTTGGAGAAACGCGCTATAGATAACTTAGCTATAGCGCGTTTTGCGGAAACGCGCTACTGCTATGTTGACTTAACCCCCCAGCGGGCTTCCCGCCTCTGCTTCCCCCAAATCCCCACTCTCTCTTCTCCCCCCTCGTCGCCGCCGGAGCCCGTGCCCTCGCCGCGCCCCTGCCTCAAGCGCCGGAGCCCTGCCCTTGCCCTCGACCTCGCCGGAGTCATGCCCTCGCCCTCGACCCCAGCGCTCGCCCCCGACCCCGGCGACCTCGCCCACGCCACTGCCTCAAGCGCCGGAGCCCTGCCCTCGCCCTCGACCTCGCCGGAGTCCTACCCTCGCCCCCGACCCCGGCGCTCGCCCCCGACCCCCCGACCCCGGCGCTCGCCCCCGACCCCGGCGACCTCGCCCACGCCCCCGACCCCGGCCCCGGCGCGCCACGCGTCCCTCCTCTGCTTCCTCCCCTCCCAACCTCGGCCGTCGTCGGGCCTGCCTCCTCGCCCCTGGACCCTCTGTAAGCCCCCCACCGCTCCTCCTCTCTCTGCTAGTAGGTTAATTTGGCTATATTATGAACCCTAGTTAGTATGAACCCTAGTTAGTTAGGGCAGTAGGTTAATTAGGTTCTTCGTCAAATTAGGACAGAAATTTAGGGTTAGGTGTTTTAGGTGTAGTTAAAAGAAAAAACAGAATTGATTATATAGGTTTTTTGCATTTTTTAGTTTAAGCAATTGTTGCTATTTAAATTTTATAGTGCTAGTTAGTTAATTAGAATTAGTATGAAACCTAGGACAGATTAGTTAAAGCAACTGTTGCTTTTTAAATTTTTTAGTTTAAGCAATTGTTGCTACTTAAAAAAACAGAATTTGAAGTGGACAGATTAGTTAAAGCAACTGTTGCTATTTAAATTTTTTAGTTAAAGCAATTGTTGCTATTTAAAAAACAGAATTTGAAGTGGACATGTGATATGTGGACATGTGATTTGGACATGTCATATTTGGACATGTGATGTTTTGGACATGTCATATTTGGAAAATGATGATTATGTGCAGGGTAAATGATCCGAGTGGCCTATGTTTCGCCGGAATGTTGATTCATTTCCATTCCGGTGAATTTCAGGCGCTCGATATGTCCACTTTTTAGCAAAGGTCATGCCGAAATTTTCCGTGAATTTTGGCATGACTTGTGCTAGAAAGTAGGCATATCGAGTGCCGGGATTTGCTGGGAAACGGCATTCCGGCAAACATAGATCTTTTTTTATGTCATTTCTCATTTTTTTTATAGTTTTAGAATTAAACGAGGAGACTTAATCATAGGAAACATGTCGAACAACGAAGAAACCGGGCCTTCTGACCAAGATGCAGACGAGATGGATTATGAGGGTGAACAACAGTACCTCGACTTTTTGTCTGCTAAGCACAGTCAAGGTTTGCAGGTCGGCCTCGATGATGGTACTGACACCGACATCGACACCGACGGCGCCGGCACCGATGGCGGCGCCGAGACCGGCAGGGAAGGTACCGGCGGGGAAGATACCGGCGGGGAAGGTACCGGCGCCGATGTCGCTACCGAAAAGAAGAAGCAGAGGATACGAAAACCTAACAAACTCGGCATCGGATGACTGGTGATCACAAAGATGGCCCCTGGCAAGTTTGAGCCATTAGAGCCGGAAGAACCTCGCAAGTGCTATGGGAACCAAGTAGGATGCATCCTACGGGAATGCGCGAGCATCAACGACGATGACTTAAGGAGTAAAGAACATTTGAGGCAGTTGCTCCTGACGAAGTTGCACAAGAGATTCAAGTTCCCTGACCGGGATGATAGCATAGAACAACCGTGGGATGATCCGAAGATGAAAAAGATTAACAATCACGCCATGGGCATGTTCAGCAATGATTTGGCCTCCTGGAAAGGGAGGGTGAAACGAGCTATTGAGGCTGAGGAACCCCTGTCCAAGATTCTGGAGGAAAATCCGACACTTACGGAAGAGGAGTTCGAAAAGTTCAAGGACACTTGCGCTACCGAGGCAGCCAAGGCTAAGGCTGCAAAATTCAAGAGCCTTCAGCAAAGGAACACGGGGAAGCATCACCTCGGAAGCCATGGCTACCTTGGCAAAAGGCCCATATGGGATAAGGAGGACGCGAAACGTGAAGCCGCGGGTCTCCCAGACCCCTTCGCGAAGTTCACCAACCCCTTGGAGCGTGACTTCATCAGGGCCCGCTACAAGTGGGACAAGGAAAAGAAGGTTTTTTACACGGACCAGATCACGAGGAAATTGATTAGAATACTGGTAATTATTCTTTTACCACCTTACATTTAGCTTCTAATCAAGTCGACTACACATTCGTAAACGGTTCACGTTCCTTCTGCAGGACAAGCAACACCAGCTTGCAGCCGAAAGCCCTACTTCGCCGATGAGGCCCAAGTGGGACACCCCTCTCAATCGGGCCTTGAACGAACTTAAGGGACTCCCTTTGGGCCAGCGGCCGCAATATGGACGTGTGCACGGCGCCGGAGACGGTGCCACGTGGAAGGTGTTTTACAACGAGGGCCCGGAGGCCAAGAAGCAGAAAAAGAAGTTTAGTCAGACGGACATCGACGAGAAGGTGAAGCTTGCGTTCGAGAAAAAAGCAGCTGAGGACGCGGAAAAAGCAGCCGAGGAGAAAAATGAGTTGCTACAGCAGGCAGTCGATGCAGCTGTACATGCCTGCAGAAATGATTTCGCTACTAACTTGATCCCGACTATCATCAACTGGATGAAGGAAAATCCAGACAAGACGGTAGATGATTTCCCCATGCCCAGTTTCGTCGGGAGCAACTCAGTGAACAACACCACCGCACCATCACCTGCTCACGCAACCGGGCCTGCTCCCGCACCCGCACCCGCACCCGCACCCGCTCATAGCAGCCCGTCCTCAGTCTCTGGCGCGCTAGGCGGGCCTTTGTCTTTGGCTGAGCTCGACGCCCTCACGGTAATTACATGTCGCACCAACATATATCTAGAATATTCCATTTTCGTTGCCTTTCGGATGTTTTACGCCGCAGACATGTGTTTGCAGGCCGACGAAACCCCGTGCACCGTACTCTACTTGATCAAAGGCCAGAAGGTGGACGTGGGAAAGGGGGTGATAACGAAGCCCTTGGAACTCACGTTCCACGGACAGCCGATGCCCGGTGGGCACTTCAGGGTTACCTTGTCGAGTGTGAAATCGGGGCACGAGGATTTGCCTCCTCCAGTACGGCTAGGGGGAGAGGACGACGAGACCCCGTCGCGGATTGGAAGCTACAAGGGTTGGGTGCTGCTATGGCCGAAGAATCTTCTTCGTCTGGAGCCGGCCGAGAGCACACCAATAACCACACATCAACAAGCAGGTATGGACACCACCACCCCGCCTACGCAATTACCAGCTCCTGTAGTGCTGGGTGAGAGCGGCGGACGACGTGATGAAGGGGGTCCAATAGTGGCTGATGTAATCGCCCCCGTAGAACAAAGAATGGATGATGAGATGGAGGAGGACCCTCTTCGGTTCCTCAATACAGGCGCCTGTGACGGTGACTTAGATATGATGAGCCAGCCATATGACGACTCGGGCTATCAGCATGCTAATGAGGATATGGATGATCTGCCCGGGCAGGAACCTCCTAGCAGGGATTGCAAGAAGTCTCTCTTCATGCAATCCTCACAGGACACGCCTGAAGATGCAGGGGGTCATACCGTGCTTAGCCCGACAACACTGGGGCAGGGGTTAAGGAAGGGTCTGGAAGGTCAGCCCAAGAAAAAGGAGAGGAAGAGACGGGGGAAGATAGGCTCAGCTGCCTACAAACAAGCCAGAGCACATAGCAGCCAGACGGTGGCCATGTTCCATGTCACGGGCGAGCCGATGCTACCGCCGAAACCGCTGGAGGCAATATACGGGGATCTCAGGAGACTGCACGACCATGTGCTGTCGACTGAGAAAAGCCTACTAGCCACGAAGGATCCAGGATATCCGACATACGCGGCTCGTGTGCCTGAGGGGAAGTGCTACGTCGACACACGGCCCGCGGAGGTGTTCTTCCTGCGGTTTGATCATATCTTCGAGATGTTTCTGACAAGGCGGCTCGATTGTACAATCGTCCGCCTTTTTGCGCTACATATGAGCTCCGTCATGAAGAGAGAAGAAGTCTCGCAAATCTGTGTGGCGGATCCATACTACATGCACGAGTCCTTCTTGAGTCTCGGCGACTTTGAGCGTAAAACTGCTAGGGAGTACCTCGAAAACTTCATGGTACAGAATAAGGACCAGGAAATTGTCCTCCTGCCTTATCATCCAAAGTAAGTCAGTGCCGGACAACCCTTTCGTACATTTCAATCATTCCTTCTCGCTCATATGGAGAATAATTTGAGGTGTTTTTTTCCCCGCAGCAACGGTCGCGCCGTCCTTATCGTTCTTTACCCGCGAGTCTCCCACGCCGTGTATTTCGACCCTACCATAAACTACGAGAAGAAGGACTACACCCACATAATGAATATTCTAGATGATGCTCTCCAAGGCTTCAGCTTGAGGGGTGGCAACATGCAGATCAGGAAACAAAGGAACCGCAAGACGGGTTTCTCGCATAAAACCAACTTCTGCTGCATCCATGTCCCGAAATCAAGTACGAACGATGGATTCTACCTCCTCCATCTCATGATGGAGTTCAGAAGGGATCACCAAAAGCTTCGCATGACAACCAGAAACGATGATCATATCCGCAAGTGGGTAGAATCTCAAGGAGAAGCGGATTATAAACTTAAAGATGACTTCTTTCGCATCCATAGGGACATTGCGACGATCATCATGAAAGAAGTCGTCGAAGTGAAGGGGATGTTCCACCACGGCCCTATATCGCGAGCTGACGTCCGAACTTGCATAGGCATGCAACGTCAGGACCTCACGCCGTTCAAGAAGCTAGGGTCCATCCTCGATGATCTGGAAGGATGGAAGTTCTAGTGATTTACGATGCCGATGATGATGATATGTGTCGGTTGAACTTGTATACTTTCTGTAGCGATGAAACTTTGTGATGTCCACGGTCCCTACCGAACTTGCGTAACGCTACTTTGTTAGTTTGGGTACGATGACCTGCGTACCTCTAGTTAATTAGTTTGCGTACGATGAAACTGCGTTGATTATTTATGTTTACTATATGTTGCATCTAGTTGCTAACCCTTTCTTTTTTGTGTTGCTCAAGTATATTTTGTTGCATATGATTGTACATTCTCTTGATGAAGATGCATCTCTAACAGGTACCTAGATTCTTGATGGCGAAGTACCGGTGCTATGTCGTGTACAAAGGAAAGGTTTCGGGAGTATACGACGAGTGGTCCGAGTGTCAGGCGCAAGTGGAGGGGGTCTCGGGCGCCAGCCATAAAGGCTTCAAAAGCAAACAAGAAGCAGAAGATAGTTACGTGAGGAGGCTCACGCTAGCGCAAGAGAGGACTCATAACCGCCGCCTCATGTACTACATAGTTTCGCTCTCACTCATAGTGATAGCTCTTCTCGCGTATATCATTGTTTAGATGGATGACGATGTAGTTGCAAGTATTCGAGACTTGTATCGCTATTTTCGAGATGATGACGAGAGGCCACTTTGTGTTGAATGATGATTATGATGATGACATGATTTGATGAGACTATTTGTATGTATATGCTATGATTACATTCGTGGTCTCGCAGCCATTTGTATGTGTATGATGATGGCATTTGTATGTGCTAAAGATTCTTGTATAAAGCCTGTTCAAATACAAAACAAATATGCAGGAAAAAAAATCAGAAACTAATAAAGTTAGCAGTAGCGCGGGAAGTAAAGTTAGCAGCAGCGTGCCATTACCAGTAGCGCGGCCTAATACAAGGCGCTACAGATATTAGCAGTAGCGCTCTTATTTGGAGCTCGCTACTGCTACGCATGTATAGCGGCAGCGCGGGCCAACACGCGCTACTGCTACAGGTTAGCTGTAGCGCCGTATCAGTAGCGCGGGTGCCCGCGCTACTGCTATACATAATACCCGCGCTACTGCTAGGCTTTTCCCTAGTAGTGATTGTCCCATTTGCAAGTCTTCCAGGTATGTTGTGGTAGACAACGGTATGGGTGAGAAGAGTCAGACCAAAATCCCAATTAATGTTCTTCGGTATATGCCAATCATACCAAGACTTCAACGTCTTTTCATGGTCGAAGAGACGGCCAGACAGATGACGTGGCACAAATTGGGCAAAAGAACCGAACTAGATGCAGATGGGAATCCGATGTTGGGACACACTTCAGACGCTTTTGCGTGGAAGCACTTCGATGCATTACATAAGGATAAAGCGGCAGATCCAAGGCATCCTCGAGTCGCCATCAGCACGGATGGGTTCAATGTGTTTGGTATGACGGCAACCCAATACAGTTGTTGGCATGTATTTGTCATTCCACTCAATCTCCCCCCCCCCCCCCAGAGAGATTATGAAAAGAAAGAACATTTTCTTGACGTTGATAATTCCAGGGCCCAACTTCCGGGGAAGAATATGAATGTGTACATGCAGCCGCTTAAGGATGAATTGCAAGAAGCTTGGGATAATGGGATCAAGACATATGACGCCGCTACAAAACATAACTTCAAAATGCATGTGTGGTACATGTACTCGACGCATGACTTGCCGGCGTATGCGCTATTCATTGGCTGGTGTGTGCATGGAAGGTTCCCGTGCCCCACATGCAAGGCAGCTCTTGAGTTCCGTTGGCTGCAGGCTGGTCGCAAGTATTCTTGCTTCGACTTGCATAGACAGTTCCTGGATCCTCGCCATAAGTTCAGAAAAGACAAGAAGAATTTCATCAAAGGTAGAGTTGTCAAAAACTCTGCACCACCTGCATTGACAGGCCAACAGACCCTGGATCAGTTAAACGCTCTCGAGCCTGATCCAGCGCGTCCAGGGTATTTCAAAGGGTATAATTCGGAACACGCCTAGACTCACAAGATATGCTTGTGGGATCTGCCTTACTTTAAAGACCTCCTTTGCCCACACAACATCGACGTGATGCACAAACGAGCTCCTGTCCTGAGATGACGCCTCGTCCACGGCCAGTCCAGCTCGCCTTCGAGGTTAGTCATACGGACTCAGATAGCTTTCCTCCATTACATTGTGTGTGCGAACAAAGATGATTACAATGCTAACGAGGAGTTGTGTTGCAGGCTGCTCTGCAGAAAGAGAGAGAGACAACCCAGGCACTTCTGGCGGAACAGGCCCGACAGGCGGCGGAGGAGAAGAGGGATTTGGAGGAGAGGATGGCTAGGTTGTTGGAGGAGGAGAGGGCACGGAACGATGCGTCTCACCGGGCCATGTACGAGCTCCTCCTGGTAAGTTTCTTCTTCATATTAGCCAAATCATGCACTACATGTTCGTTTCATTAATAACCAATATGATTGACTTGTCAAAACCAAATGTGCAGACTTTGTGCGAGAAGACCGGCCAGACCCCTCCGCCGATGCCAGTCATTACCACGGCTGGAACGGTGAGTTTCATTTCAATGTTCATTAGTTACTAGTCTTAACGTTTCAGCGTCATCATGCTAACGCAAATGATCTTTGGTACCGCATAACTCCCGAGCCGCATCGCACGATCCTTCTCCAGGGCCAAGTAGTGCTCCAGCTGACACCGGCCCGAGCAACCCCAGTGCTTCACCTCCGTAAGCGCTAATATGCCACTTACTTGGCTCATTTTCTCAAACAAAGACAAACATAGCACTTAGACAAACTGAGCACAATGACAAACTTAGCACTTAGACAAATGTCATATTTTACCTAAGTTAGCTTTGTTTCCTCTAAAATGATATAGTAAGCTTACTTACCTCCAAAATGACATATTGTACCTAAGTTAGCTCTAAAATGACCTATACTTAGCATTGTTTCCTCCACACTAATATAATAAGCTTAGTTAACTCAAAAATGGCATAATAGACTTGGTAACCTCATAGATGCCATAGACTTAGCTTATTTTCTTGCAAAATGACACAATAAGCTTAGTTAGGTCAAAAATGTGATAATTACCTAGGTTAGCTCTAAAATGACACAAATAAGCAATAAGGAGAAGAAAAACAAGAGGAGATAGAGAGAGAAGAAAAACGCTTCTTCATCTTCTTCTTCTTCTACTTCTAGATCTTCTACTTCTTCTAGTATTCTTTTTCTAACTTTCTTATTTCCAATTTTGCAGAATTGATTGAGTTCACGGCAGCTTGCTTTGATGTAGTGCTAGTGTTTACTTTCAGTTTTCATTTTGTATCGATGAACTTACGTGAAACTTTCTACCTATATGTATGAGACTATGTATGTATGGATGAAACTATTGTAATATGGTGAACAAAGTGACATTTGATACTTTCAATTTGGTATAATTGTTGGTTGATCATATCCATATGGCAGGGATATTGTTTCTGTGAAATATATATATACATATCATATATTTGCCTGTGAAAATTGTTGAATATAACAAAAACAAGCAAAAAAGAGGCAATACAGCCTCTTTGCCGTTTGCCCCGGACGGCAAAGACCGCTATGCCGACGGCCACCGTCGGCAAAGAGGACACGTGGCAGCTACCTGTTAAACCTAGGAGCGGCAGGCCTGGGCCATTTGGCTTCTTTGCCGACGGTGGCCGTCGGCATAGCGGGGGCGGACGGCAAAGGGTTGGCTTCTTTGCCGACGGTGGCCGTCGGCATAGCGGGGGGCAGGGGGCAAAGGGTTGGCTTCTTTGCCGACGGTGGCCGTCGGCATAGCGGGGGGCAGACGGCAAAGGCCTGTGTGGGGCCGGCCATGGCAGACGGCAAAGGACTGAGTGTTTGCCGTCCGGGGGTTGACAGCAAAGGCCTGTGTGGGGGGCCGTTAGCACCGTTAGTACTACGCCGTCCAGGCTCTTTGCCGTCTGCAGGCTGACGGCAAAAAATCTTTGCCGTCCACTGTGCCAATGCAGACGGCAAAGGACCTCTTTGTTGGGGTTTATTCGGCCCGAAATTTTGCCGGCCGTGGTTGCTCCTTTGCCGTTTGCCATGGCGGACGGCAAAGAACCTGATTCCTGTAGTGTTTCACATTCATGGCTCCAAAGGAAGAATCAAATCGACAACACTTGTCTCAGAAATATGTAACTAATGGCATTTCAAAATATCACACCTATGTTGTTTCAGTGAAACAAAGTTTTAAAAGAGCTTGGACGCTCCCTCCCTCCCTCCCAAATGCTAAAAAATATCACTTCAATCTGAGATAAAAAGAGAAAGATTTATAACACCGCTTATTTTGGCAGGCCCATAGCATAGTGGTGCATATTTACCAGATACATACAAAAAAATATGTTGGAATTGTTCTACAAGCGGTACAGCTACTGTAATTTTGTATATAAGCATTACAGTAGTGTAGTAACTGTACTGTACTTCCGAAAATGTAATTATCTACTATACATAATCTTTAACAGCTACTGCCCAGCCCATTAGTTGCCATAATCACAAGGTCTCAACAAATGCCTCCTTTACGGAAACAATTTTGGAGCAGACATCATGCATGCCTGGTCTATCTTTCGGCGATTCCATGGTACACATCAGGCCAATACTGACCAAAGGTATAATGAAGTTCTGCATACGTACAGAAGCAGCCGCCTCATCCTCCTCGGATGGCATATGGGGATCTAGAACTTCAGCGATCCTCTCGGGGAAGGCAAGGTCGACATATTTGTGGAGGCTGAGAGCGTTGCCGCATAGCGCGTCCGTCGGTCGCCTTGCTGTGAGCATCTCCAGTAGCAGCACCCCGAAACCGTACACATCGCCGCCTGTCGAGACTTTGCATCCCATCCCATATTCTGTAAAATAGGAGCAATGCACATAAATACTTGTGAAACTAACAAAACAAAGACAGTTCAGAATCAAACTCGACAGTCGTCTCAAAGAAACAAAAAGTGCAACTTACCAGGAGCGATATATCCGATTGTTCCTCCGACACCAATCAAGCCTTCTGGCCTGCCACTACTTGAAGAGAGAAACTTGGCAGATCCGAAGTCGCAAATGCGTGAGGTCATGTCGTAGTCCAGCAGAACATTGCCCGGCTTCAGATCACAGTGGATCAAAGGAGGTGTCAGCTGGTTGTGCATATAGTCCAGAGCAGAAGCCACATCAGCAGCAATACTTATCCGCTGGCCCAAGCTCAGCAGCCTCCTTGAGCTGCCAACCCTTGGGTGTATCCACATGTCCAGGCTACTGTTTGCCATGAACTCATATACTATGGCCTTGAATTCTTCACCCTCGGAATCTACCGTGGAGCACAGGGTGATAGCTTGAACCAGATTGCGGTGGCAGGTGTGTTTTAGCACTTCACACTCGGTGAAAAAGCTATTTCTTGAACCTTGCTCACTGAGATGGAATACCTTGATGGCCACTAGATCTGTCTCGAACTCAAACCGACCAATGTAGACTGATGATGTATGACTTGAACTGATCCGGTTGACCAGAGAGAACCAATTGGTGGCTTTAAGGATGTCCCCATATGACACCCTCTTCATTGTGTCCTTGAAGCTTTCAGATGGCTGACCTTTAGCCCCCTTCATAACAGTGACAACAACACATAATAATGAGAACAAAGCAATAGTAATTGGTGGAGCTATTATCAGCAGCAGGCGTGTGTTTATCTTCCTTCTTGTTGCTGAGGAGGTTGGGCAAATGGGCAGTCCAAATATGGCAGCAGCTGTTCTACATAACCCTGAGTTGCCTTGCAGGAATACTGCAGCTGAATTTCCAAATATGCCACCAGTTGGGATTGGCCCTTCAAATTTGTTGTATGATATATTAATATAATTTAAACTGCTGAAGTTCACAAAATACTGTGGAACTTGACCAGTTAAATTGTTCTCGGACAGATCTATCTGCTGTATGACCTTCAGTTTGCTGAAAGAGTCGGGAATACTCCCATTAAGCATGTTGCCTTTGATCTGAAGGGATAGCAGTTGAACACACAGGACAAGTTCAGAAGGAAGGCTACCAGATAATTTGTTGTTGGAAACATTAAGGAGGCCAAGATTGATCAGGTTACTAACTTCCCATGGTATTGGCCCAGTCAGGTTGTTGTTTGACAAGTCCAAACCCAATGAAAGGGAGGAAATACTGAAGAGTTCTCTTGGTATGGATCCATTAAGGTGGTTAACTGACATGTTTAGCATAAGCAGCCTGTTGCATTGTCCTATATTTGCTGGTATGTTTCCAGACAATTCATTATCATCAAGATCAAGCTGGCTGAGTTGAACAAGATTACCAACTGTTGATGAAATCTGACCTGACAACCTATTCATGGAAAGTTTCAGGACAATTAAGTTGCTCAAGTTCCAAACTGCCAGGGGAATTTGTCCTGAGAGCATGTTCTGGCCCATGTCAAGCAGAGCGAGACTTACAAGCTTCCCTATCTCAGCTGGTATTTTTCCAGAAATTTGGTTTCTTCCAAAGTTTAGCCGCTCCAGCTTTCTTGAAAGGCTGCCTACTGCTTTTGGCAAACTTCCATTCAGCATATTCCCATCCACTGATAATCTTAACAACTGAGTGCAATTGGTCAGAGAGGTGAGGAAGGCCCAGTCAGCAGCTTCAAGTTTATTATCTCCTAGAAGCAGTGCACTCAAGCTTGGCAAGGATCCTAAAGATGGCACCACGCCCGTCAGCAAGTTGCTTGAAAGATCAAGCACTTGCAGCATTGACATGTTGGTCAGAGAATCTGGGATTAATCCATCAAACTTGTTGCCACCCATTGCCAATGTTTGGAGATTCGGAAGTGAGTGGCCAATTTCAGAAGGTATATGTCCAATAAAATTGTTGGTGCCTAGGCTAAAGAGTGTGAGTGATGACACATTGTACAGTCTGGCTGGGACATACCCCGTGAACATGTTATTACTTAGATCTAGCATTGTTAGGTTTGGAATTTGACCCAAAGTTTCTGGAATTGATCCTACTAAGTTGTTTAGTGCTAGCAGGAGGGAACGCAATGATGAAACATTACCCAAAGATGCTGGTATGGTACCAGAAAGTGAATTCCCTGTAAGATCAAGATACTGCAGAGCATCCATCTTTTGGAAATGTGGGATCTCCCCGGAGAGTGCATTCGACCGGAGGTCAACAGAGACAAGTTTGGATGAGGTGAAAAGATTAGCTGGGATCACCCAAGACAACTTGTTACGTGAGAGGATTATCTCACTGAGTGACGAACTATTTGCTAAGGAATCAGGGATAGCTCCGCTAAGAGAATTGTTTGCAAGGTTGACATATCTAAGAGATGCAGCTGTACCTAATGACAGAGGGATGTTACCTGAAAGCCTGTTGCCAGCAAGCATCAGGGTTCGGAGTCTCCGAAGCTCACCTATCTCTTCAGGTACGCTTCCAGATAACGTATTGTTCCAAAGGTTCAACTGAACTAGAGAAGTAAGGGCAGCTGTGCAATTGGATAGTGTTCCTGTGAGCTGTGCAGACCTGAGTTGGAGGGACACGACACGGAATGGAAGGGTGGTGCTGCAGGTGACCCCTTGCCAGCCGCAGAAGTTGAGCGAGTCATTGCGCCATGATCCAAGAACACTGGCAGGGTCATTGGTGATGCCAGATTTGAAGCAGAGAAGGGCCTTCCGGTCATCTTCGGTTTTGTTGGTAGCCTGTGCCGATGAGAATATTATTGTGTTGGAGGACAGAACTATGAGGATGGTGTAGAGAAGAAAGAGTGCATGGTGGGATGGAGGAATCAGAGATTGGGTGCGAAAAACTTGAGGAGCCATGTCTCTCTTCTTGTCCTAATGGAGTGTGTTTATTAAAATATTTTTGTGTGTGCGCTTAGATATATGTGGAAGTAAGGGCAGGGGAGTTGAAACTTCTATGCTTTGACTTCAGCGCCCGGATGATTGAAAAATAGCCTGGGCCCAAAATGAATTTTTGCAAGAGGTTTATGTGGATAGAGAAAACGTGTGCATAAACCAGTCTATCGAAGAACAAATACTATTCTCTGCGTGCTATGCAACCTAAAGCTTCTGCACCCCAAAATCCACCCACCCATCCATGGAAATATTAGCTGAGCTGAATAGTAGAAAAGGGGACCGGAACAAAAAAAAAAGACCGGAACAGAGCTGGCTCCTTGCTTACTAACATTATTTCTTTGTCATCTCCAAGTAACAAAAAAAAAAAGACCGGAAGAAGACCATTTTCACTAATGGAAAACTCAAATTTGTACACGGCATATCGCTACTGTTGGCTTCTGTGGTTCAGGAGGTATCCTACTGTAAATCCCAAGCACAGTTTGCTTGGACTCTACAAAGTGCCAATTCAGTCATCAAGGAGAAGAAACGGGGCAAAGCCAGAGACTTGTCCGTCCATCCTCGTCGTGCTGCAGGGAAAAATCAATTATTGGTCCACAAGATTTTCTTTTCAGGATCAAGCTATCCCCATCATCAAACTTCCTCCACACAAACTGCCTGATAGATTCAAAAGAGATGGCTGCCAAATGAAATGTTCAAACATCCATCTCCACATGATAATACCTGGTTGAATTTTACGCGTTAGGCATTGCCTCTCCCCCTTCTTCTTCATCTCAAATCCTCCTTTTCTCCTGGCTTCACCGGCTATGGCAGCAGCCACCATTGTGCGCACCACCTCCTAGCATCCTAACAGTAACAGGGCGAGCACAAATTACAGTATCACGTATTGGCCACCGCTGCGGTACGCAGAGTCGCAGTCAACTCCAACGAATTCGGCCACAAATTTACCTGGGGTACGGGAGCAGGCTAGGATGTGTCCCTTGGGCTTGTGGATGCCGACGTCCGGCGGCCGGGGCTCCAGACGCTGCTACTCGCACTGCATCTGCGGTGGTGCCACCTCGGCCGGCCCTATCCCGCCGTGCGGGTACCTCCTCCTCGCCTCTGCGGCTTCCGCGCGGCGGGAGGCGCGCGGTCGGCGATTGCGGGCGGCGCTCGCGCCGTTAATGGCCATCGGTTTGGGGTGGGGAGGGGAGGAACGGGAGTTTCTCCTTGGCGCCGAGCGGGCTGCCGGAGCCGGTGACCGAGAGAGAAGAGGATTCGGGAGGAAGAAGCGAAGGGTAAAGTGGTCATTTTCGTAGATATCCGACTTCTGTTTATTTACAGAGACAATAGCCACAATGCCACTACGAGAAACCAAACTTGCCGGAATGCCACTATGAGAAACCAACTTGCCAATATGCTACTGCTTTCAAAAAAATTAGCCAAAATACCACTAGCGCCTAACTGAGACTAACACCATCCCAAAAAGACTTCTATGCCCTTACCTCTTCACAACCCAAGCATGCATTTCAGCAACACTTTGACAGCATTTCAACATCATTTTGACATGAAACTGAGGTATCGGATGGCCAGCCACGCGCCCAGGAGCGGGAGTGATATGCGTCTGGTTGCCCAGCCACGAGCCTAGGGAGAAGGAGGGTGGCGCGCGGAGGGAGTTTGGGGGGGGGGGGGGGAGGGGGAGGGGTGGCGATGAGAGTCAGAGGGAGAGGGGAGTTGCAGGGCGGCACGGACGAGGGTTGATTCTTCGCGCCGCCGTGCTCTGCTATTCGAGGGAGAGAGGTGGGCTGGATTGTCTCTTCGTGGATAGGGTTGGGAACCACGGGGGTAATCTTGGAATAACCAAAAAACTGACAAGTTGCCTTCGGATTGTAATAGAAAAGGTTTGACAACCAACGAAAGTGCTATTTTGACAAGAAAAACTGAGCAAGCAGTGGTATATTGACAAGTTAGTTTTTCATAGTGGCATTTTGACAAGTTTGGTTTCTCATAGTGGCATTCTGGCTATTGTCTCTTATTTGTAAAAAATATTGTAACAGAAAAGCAAAAGAATCGCTATCATTAAAACAAGCAAAATACCATCATTTTGACTCTTTATGTTATCTTCTACTCCCTCCATTCACAAATATAAGATGTTTTAGGTATTTCGATATAGACAACATACGGACTAAAATAATAAGTGAACAAAACGTGCCTATATACACTCAATTAAGAAAACGTTAGTAAAAGATTTTATGTTTGGGAACTGAGGGTGTATAAAATTACCGTTGCCATCAACCTTCTTGTAAGTATGTCACATGAATTCTTGCGTTAAAGAAGAGAGATTATGAGGTGGCTTGGAGCATGGAAAAAAGAGAGGTGGTCATCCATGTACGGAACTTCACAAATTTTTATCTATGAGCATTCATAAAAAAAAACATCATGTTTCCTGATTCTTAAAAAGCTTTTCTAAACTTTTTTACTCCCTACGTTCCATATTAGTTGTCGTTGATTTAGTACAACTTTTTTTCGGTCTGTCCTTTCTTTGTCTCCCTTTCTTTTTGGGTTTTCAAATAATTTATCACATTTTTTTTCAATCTTTCACGATTTCTGAAATGGATGTTCCCTTTTCAAAACATATTTTCCTTTTACCCATAATTCCTAGTTTTCTCTTTTTTTTATTGCTTTCGGGTTCATTACTAAAACAGTAACACTTCATCAATCAAACCTCTTTGAGGCAGGTATATGCAAGGGCCAAATCTATCTGGTTTTGAAAATCGAGTGTCAACTTTGTCTCATTTTACCATGGACCAAAAGTTGACCGAAAAATAATGCTTTGCTTTATTAAACTGGGCATAAGATTTCATGAGAGAAAAACACATTCATATATACAGTACCCTTTCAATATTAACTAGTACAAGAATTTCGCCATACACACACCTCAAGATCAAAATAAAAACAATTCAACAAATATACAACAAAGGACAGTTCATGCTTTTTTGTAGCCAATTATTGCCCACTGCAAATCATATCTATGTGCTCAAGCCTCAGAGTTTCTTCCAGTTTGTCAAATAGATAGGGTACAATGAAGAATGAACTTTACTTGGGAAAGTACCCTTTTGAGCTCGAGCTCAAATGCACCTGCATGAACAGTAAAATCGAAAAAAATTCAAAACATTTCAGAAAATTCTGAATTTTTTTTATGGTGAACTTTGACAAATTTTCTAAGTGCTTGCAAATTTTCACCATGAGATCACATTCGACGAAGGCGTGGCAAAAAAAAAACAAAATCAGTGTTTCAAAATGCTTTCAAAAATAGCATTTCCAGAGCATCGTTTTTGTTTATTTTGTCACGCCTTCCTAGAATGTGATCTCATCATGAAAATTTGCAAGCGCTTCAAACATTTGTCAAAGTTCATCACAAAAAAAATTCAGAATTTTTCAAAATGTTTTGAATTTTTTTCGATTTTACTGTTCACGCGGGTGCATTTGAGCTCGAGCTCAAATACTCCACGTCCCTTTACTTGTTACTACTCCCTCCGTTCCTAAATATAAGTCTTTCTAGAGATTCCACTATTAGACTACATACGGATGTATATAGACATATTTTAGAGTGTGGATTCACTCATTTTGCTCCGTATGTAGTCTCCTATTGCAATGTCTAAAAAGACTTATATTTAGGAACGGAGGGAGTACATTCTTAATACTCCCTATATCTAGGAACGGAGGGAGTAATAAACAATCAGCGTGCTCTAACAGAGCAGAAATATTCGTCAATCGTCATCACGGCGTTCCAGAAAAGCGTCTCTTATAGCAGAAAGTTTTGCACAAACATCTTTCATTCCAGGTCTGTCCTTCGGAGCTTCCACGGTACACGACAGCCCAAGAGCAACCAACGGGACAATATATCTCTGCATCCATACTTCTGCACACCCTTGATGCTCATCATGTCCCATACGAGGATCTAGAGTCTCCGCAACTCTGTCGGGGAACATGGATTCAGAGAAAATGGGAAGGGTAAGCCCATTGACGAACATTTCATCGGTTGGTCGTTTGCCGGTAAGCAACTCCAGTAGAAGCACCCCAAAACTATATGCATCAGCTCCTACGGAGATCTCGTAACCCATCCCGTACTCTGCGAAGAAGCAATGCTTTAGAGTAATACACATACATAAATTAAAAGACAAAGTATAATTAAGTGGAAATGGAAAAGCAAAACTCACCGGGTGCCATGTATCCAACTGTTCCTCCAACATCATCCAGGCTTTCAGGAATAAACATATCCGGCGATAAAAACTTTGCTGAGCCGAAATCACTGAGCCGCACGGTCATATCATCGTCCAAAAGGATATTCTCTGGCTTCAAATCGCAATGGATCAGAGGAGGCGTTAATTGGTTGTGGATATAATCAAGAGCAGAAGCCACATCTGCCGCTATGCATATCCTCTGGCCAAAGTTTAGCACTCTGCCTGGGATTCCATTGTGGTGCTCAGAGTGTAACCATCTGTCAAGGCTGCCATTAACCATGAACTTGAATATCAGTGCTTTGAACTCATGATTTTGTGAATCAAGTGTCGAGCATACGGTCACAGGACACATTATATTTCTATGGCGGGTGTTTCGTAGCACTTCACACTCAATAAAGTAACTATCACCCCCGCTAGGTTCACTCAAGTTGAATACTTTGATGGCAACCAATCTCCTGTCGGACTTGAACCTACCAACATAAACTGACCCAGTACAGGTTGAGCTCATAGTATGAAGCGAAGAAAACCAGTTGGTAGCTTTAAGAATGTCCTGATATGACACCCTCTTCAGCTTCTTCTCATCGTTGCGCGGAACTGTATACACTTCTCTTCTCTTGTGATGGGTAACAAAACAAAACATTTTCTTGGACACAACTGCCAATTGTAAAATTAAGAACACCGCTCTCTTCCAAAGAGCGGGCAGAAACCATAGCAAGACTAGGGAAGCAATAGTAAGTGGCGGTAGTACAATTAGCAGCAAGGTTGCCAGCAAGGACAGATGGTGATTTCTTTTAGTAGCTGAAGATGAGATGCCAGGACAAATTGGTAATGCTAGCCTCGAGGAATTCGAACAGAGTCCCTTGTTTCCATCCAAAACTACTGCAGCAGAATTCTCAAAGATCCCACTTGTAGGAATAGCGCCTTCCAAGTTGTTGTAAGATAGATCAAGTTGCTCCAACTTAGGAAAGTACCCAAATAATTCAGGCACGACACCGGATAAGTCATTGTGAGAAAGATTAATCTGCAGTGTTGATGCTAAATGCCATCTTGCTGGAATTTGTCCATGAAACTTGTTTCCTTCCATGTGAAGGGATGTTGGACCATCACCAGCACCAGCACCATGTGTACCAAGTTCCAATGGCAGTTCCCCAGTGAGATTGTTGTGTGAGAAGTCCAGACCCAAGGAAAATGGAGGGTTGTCAAAGAGTTCAACTGGTATAGACCCATTGAGATTGTTTCTAGACAAGTTGAGTTCAAGAAGTCCCTTGCACTGACCTAAACTACCAGGTATGTTACCAGTCAAGTTGTTATCACCAAGATAAAGCTTGCCTAGTTGAGTAATGTCACCAACTGAGCGAGGGATCTGACCAGATAATTTGTTGTTCGATAGACTTAGTATATATAGGTATTGCAGCTTCCCAATGGTAAAAGGTATGCTTCCAGAAAGAAAATTGCTTTCCAACCTAAGCGAAGTGAGATTAACAAGACTGCTAATCTCAAGAGGTATGGAGCCCGAAATTTGGTTTGACGCAAGCGATAAATCTTCTAGTGTAGTGGAAAGATTAACAACTGCTATAGGTAAGCTGCCATTCAGGGCATTCCCTTCCAAGGACAATTTTGTTAGCTGGGTGCAACTTGCCAGAGATGTAAGAAATGACCAGTCATGTGCTTCTAGCAAGTTCCTCCCTAAAACTAACTGACGCAAGTTTGCCAATGAACCAAGCGATGGCACAGAGCCATGTAACGAGTTGTTTGAAAGATCAAGTATTTGAAGATTTAACATATTGGCTAGTGAAGCAGGGATCAGGCCCTCCAGCCTGTTTCTTCCCAGGATAAGCAACTGGAGGTTTGGTAGTGAGTAGCCAATGTGAGATGGTATCTGTCCAACAAGGGTATTGCTGCCTAGGCGGAAGTACTTGAGTGATGTCATGTTGTAAAGAGACAACGGGACACTACCTGATAAACTGTTGAAACTTATATCAAGCTCAAGCAGTTTTGTAATGTGACTGAAAGTCTCTGGAATTAATCCGGATAACCTATTTTGGCCGAGCAATATAGAAGTGAGGGAAGAAATATTTCCTATTGAAGGAGGTATGCTTCCAGAGAGGAAGTTTCCTGTCAGCCAAAGAAATCTGAGAGCTGGGGCCTCATGGAAGGGTGGGATGACACCAGTGAAAGAATTCATCTGGAGATCAACCATAGTAAGCTCAGATGAGTTATCAAACAAAGTAGAAGGGATCTCTCCAGAGAGGCTATTACGTGACAGTACAAGTGTGCTGAGTGAGGAGCTACTGGCCAATGAGAGAGGGAAACCACCGGTAAGTGTGTTGTTTGCAAGATTGACATAGCTAAGAGAACTGCTAGCGCCTAAGGAAATGGGGATGTTACCTTGAAGACTGTTGCCGGCAAGATTCAGTGTATGGAGGTTTGGAAGCTTACCCAGCTCTTCAGGGATGGTTCCCGACAGATGATTATCGGCAAGGTTCATCCACGATAGAAAAGCCAAGTTGCCTAGGCATCCAGATAATTGCCCACTGAGTTGTACAGAGCTGAGGTTAAGAGAGACCACCCGGGGTGGAAACGTTGTGCTGCAGTTAACCCCTCTCCAGCTGCAAAAGTTTAGCGAGCCATTGCTCCATGAGTCTAGTGTGCCATGGGCATAAGAGTTGATGCCGGACTTGAAGCAAAGGAGGGCCTGGCGGTCGATCTCGGATATGTTTGCTTGTGCTGCTGCTATTGGTGTGGTGATGAAGGGGGGAAGGATTAGCAAAATAGAGAGTAGAGATAAGATTGAAGGCATGATATGTATAGTTTACACTTTACAGGAAGTGGAGGAAGCAAGAACTACAAGAACTTGGGAGTGGTTGCCGCTTCGGTTGGAGCCTGGATGATCTTGTGTGTAAGATCAGCTCTTTTAAAGGATTTTGTCTGCCAGAAGCTATGTCTTACTAAGTTGACTTGACCTGGTACAGGATTGGCGGTTGTCTCACTCAGACTCTTGCAAGAAAACGTGATGCAGGGGTAAAGAAAAATAGAAGAATGGAACAGAGGCTTTTGCGGGAAAACGTGTGCAGGCTGAGTTATGAACTATGACCAGTAGAACTACAGTAAGCAAAATAAAAACTGGAAGAGGAAAGGTGAATTATTTTGACAGCGACACAAGGATGCTGTAAGACTAGTCCTGGCTCATACCGTGATTGTAACCTGCGGAGCACACATCAAACAAACGGGATGATCAAACCAAGGGGCGACACCAAGGCAAGCCAAGCCATTGACTGATGCCGGAGTCGTGAGACTTGGTAGCATCGACCAATATAACAGATAAACAAGCCTGAACCACTCAAAGTGATGAGACATTTCTTCAAAGAACAAACTGATTCTGAATTGCAATTTCGTGATGCACCAACATGCTTCATAACTGAATCTGAATGGGGTAACGCAGGATGGAACAATGGAAATTTTGGGGCAGACAACCATATCGCATCCAATTTACATACATGGAAAATTGGGAATCTAGGTGCAGGACTTATCGCATACAGGGCTCACTCATCTTCCACGCCGCCGAAGCGAGGGCTAGCCTGCCAAGAAATGGCTGCTAGGGCTCGACTCTCCGAGGTACTAGACGGAGGAGGCCGTGGGCGAGAGCGAATCCCGCTAGCCGCGGCTGCGCATCCGGAAGGAGAAACCCTAGGGGAGGCTCGCGCTGCGGCGGCAAGTGGTGGCGTTGCCACCGAGCCGCACGGACTCTGGAGGTGGTGGGCGCGCGTCGAGGCGGCGAGGAACTGCCGGAGGCGTCGATGCTGGCAGGGGAGAAGGCGAGCGGACGTGGAGCGGCGGACGGCGGGGGAGTCGCCGGAGGCTCTGCTCCTCACACCGTCGTCGGGAAATTGGATGATTTGCCCTACTTTATTTGGGCATTAGATGATTTGCCCCACTTTACATAGGATTAGATCATTTGCCCCACTTTTTATTTTTCTTTTGATGATTTGCCCTTTTCAATTAATGTAATCATTTTTGAATTTGTATCCCTTTTTTCTCCATGCGAAAAGACACAACTACCCCTGTGGCTAATTTACAATTCTTCCCTAATCTTCTCTACTGTTGGACTAGTCCTAGTTGCATCGACGAGCTCACCTTTCCCCACTTGAACGCCTTTCCTCTGTTCTTCTTTCCCAAATAGTCAAACCAGAGGAGGCTACTGGAGGAGGCCGACGACAACACCTTGGCCCCAGCAGCGGCCCGGCGCGGCGGCTCTAGCTGCAGCTCCTTGACCCGGGGCGGCGGCTCCCGCTGCAGCTTGACGGCCCGGCCCGGCGTGGCGGCTCCCGCTGCAGCTCCTTGATCCCGGGGCGGCGCCTCCTGTTGCATCTCGGCGGCCCGGCGCGGCGAATCCCGCTGCAGCTCCTCGACCCGGGGCGGCGGCTCCCGCTGCTGCTTGGCGGCCCGTCGCGGCAACTCCTGCTGCAGCTCGGCGGACCAGCGGGTCCCGGGGCTCCCGCTGCAACTCGGAGCTGCAGATGGCGCGCTAGTTGCTGGTAAATACTAACTTCTTTCAGTGATTAATGGATTTACAATTCTTTTTGTGTGTGAGCTCGTTGCGTTGCCGGTAATAGTCATGGCTGGACTATAATGTTGATAGTACTAATTACCCTAGCAGCTAGTACTGCTTCAATCATGGAGTTGGGTACATTGTATAAAATATTTCGTTCAGTTATCTCCTCCAGATGCTTCAGACTTAAATTGTGTCACACTTGAAAATATATTTGCTTCATCTCTTGTTGGATCTCCTTTAGTCAGGTCAGAGATCTATATACATGATGTGCATCTTGCCATATGCACTTTGTTGGAAATTGACAGCATATAACAGCTTCATAGATAAAAAAAAATAGACTGACAACATATGTTCACTTAGCACATGGAATTGAGAGAATATATCACACCGAAATCATGAGCTGATGCCACAAAAAGGTTGCTCGGTTCAAATGACATGATAAATTAATCTGAGTTTACATCAAGCAAAAAAATATATTTTTTGAGTCAATATCTTTTAAATTGACTAATTTCAACGTCTCTCTGAATTTGAAATAGCAATTCAATGCACTAAAATTAGAGCTTCTTCCTCTTTGGGGTCATTTTTTTCTTGCATGTCGTAGAGCGTGAAGGGATGTGAGAAGTAGGTGATGCTATAGAATTAATAGTACTTGTCCCAGATGGCTGTGATGCATCGTCTTCAGCTATGGCCATAGCAAGCCTCCTGCATGTTTACACACCAATGTTATAAAAGTAGGATTTTTCTTTTTGCATGAATCAAATGTGCATATGACAGATATACTAGTTACCTCCTTGTGATAGACCCAGGGCTATTATGAAGGCTGAGAGGCAGTTTGATTGTTGTTGTGCGTGTAGGTGTCGCAACAACAACTGGAGCGAGCTCGTGAGCAGACACGTCACTAGAAATTTCAATCACACCGGATGTTACAAATGGTATAATAGTACTAATTTGATACTAATGTAGACGAGATACTAGTGCATGGGTTACCTCTCTTTAGCTTCATTTTTTTTGCAAGTTGCTTTCCTGTGCCCCAATATCCCACATTCTTTGCACCTATTTTTGCTGCCAAATCTCTTCTTTTCTTTTTCCTTCTCTTTGTCACCTCCTTGGTCATTTGTCTTGCCATTATCATCTTTTTTCTTCCGTTTGCTGCCACCAGCACCACCGTCTTCAAGGCAACTTTTGATTCTCTGTTTCCTCCGTCTCCCAACAGAGCTCTTTAAAACCGGTGGCACCATCTCGAAATCTAGATTAACATGAGGCCATTGAGACTTGTCTGTGATTGGTTCAATCTCTCCAGCATAGGCAGCCCGAAACCTACTCATGGAGTAGTACTCATGTACATACGGTTGAAAGTTTACATCTGCCGTCTCTATAAGGAATGCAAGTGCATGCTCACATGGCTTTCCAGTGTGTTGCCATTCTAGGCAAGTGCACTCACGGTTGCCTATCTTCACAACATGCCTAAGATTATTCTTGCTAGTGTCCTTGACCTCACAACTTTCTCCGGTTGATCTTCCAACAACCAAATGGTCAAGTTGCCTAGTTCTATTATTTATTTGTTGAATGATGGCAGGCAATATCTCTCCCTGGAGCGGTTGATGAACACTTATGAGGCTTCACTATCTTGTTAACCTGCAGAAAACACAATACCAACCATCAGTTGCAAGTAATTTATAAAAAATAGTTTCAACATAAAAAATGATGCATGTATGATAAGTATGTACCCTGACTGTTTTTCCATCTTCTATTGTCCTAGCAGTTATTCTCCAAGGACATGCATTTCCTTTACAGTGACCCGAAAATCTAGTTGTGTCACTATCCTTGATCTTGATGTCAAACTAAGTGTATACCATGTCATTGGATTCATGATCCTCCTACAAGTATGGGAGGGAGGGGAGATCATATACTGACCAATCTGGAGCAGATCGTGGTGACCCATGGACGCAAGAGTTGCCTCCATGTCCAGCAGTATGTGAAATGGTCTCAGCGGCCATTTGTGTGAAGCCTCGCTGTTCGGGGGTCGTCGGAGTTGATGGCTTGGCGGCCGGCGGTGGATCCACCTCTTCTCTAGCCATGAACATAACGATGCAAGCAGCAGAATCAATCTATGATTTGTTAGTAGTTGGTTCTGTGTTCTGTTGGGTAAAGCAACGTAAAGAAGGGAGATACGATTTGTTTCCTGTTAATTAGTTGCTTCGGTTGGATACAACCTTGTAAAGAAAAGATTTGCACAGTATCGAATTGTAAATTAGCCACAGGGGCAGTTGTGTCTTTTCGCATGAAAAAAAAGGGATACAAATTCGAAAATGATTACAGTAATTGAAAAGGGCAAATCATCAAAATAAAAATAAAAAGTGGGGCAAATGATCTAATCCTATGTAAAGTGGGGCAAATCATCTAATGCCCAAATAAAGTAGAGCAAATCATCCAATTTCCACACCGTCGTCAGGTAACGGAGTCTGAGCACGAAGATCCAACGGCTGAGAGAGCATCTTTGAGTTTACTGTTACATTCTGTAGATACCTTCACATTTTCGGACAACTTTTTTTTCTGAAGCAACTACCAGGGCCAGAAATGAAAAAGATGAAGTAAATCGATCATATTAGATTACAATATTTGCTACATTGCTCACTCTTTTAAAAATCTCAGATCTCACCGAAAGTGCAAAGCATCTCAAATGTAATAAAAATTACATCGAGATTCCGAGATGACCGAGCAACCACTGCTGCCGCCAGAACGAGCCGCCGACGGTCGTTGTCGTTGCCTCCGTGCCGGAGCCGGCATGACCTTGTCGATAACAGTCGAGAAGTCTTCGTGCGCATGCCCCTATGGACCATCGTACTGGAGCCGTAGTTGTCGTCATTGAACCCTTTGCATAGATCTAAAACACCTGACATCAAATCTCATTGCATGAGGAGAAATCCCAACCTTACCATCCCAAGGAGATGACAAGAATCTACGTCTGAGCTCTGTCGACTACGACTAGATGAACTTGAGTAGGATCGAAATCCGAAAGACAAACTCGAAGAAAAAGAGTCGCCATCCGCATGAGCGTCGCGCCTTGCAGGACTAAAGAAGTCTAACCTTAAACTACTAACCAGAGCAAAGGCACCGGTGAAGCCTGGATGTGAGAGTTTTCCCTAGGCCGCCTAGGTTAGAGGAGAAAATAAGAGGAATTGATTTTCTTTTAAATAGTCATTTTTTTTTGTCAGTATACATGGTCTAGCATGGTACTCATGTTTAAAGTTTGAACAAAATGAGTTATGTTGTATTCTGAGCAAAATACAACAAAATAAATATTCCCTCAATTCCACAATATAGTGCATATCTTGATTTTCCGAAGTCAAACATGTTTATGTTTGACCAAAGTTTCTAGAATAAATTATCAACGTCTAAATACTAATTAAATATAATATAAAAAATTACACTTCATGATGAATCTTATGATACAAATTTTGTATTGTGATGTTGATATTTTTTCCTTAAAACAAACTCATAATCATCACATCGACTATGCTGATTTCACATGAATTTTTGCTTAGTTAGAAGGGATAACATGTTGGTTTCTTTGGCAAACAGATTATTTGGAGTACTCGATTTTTTTTTATAATATTTCATGTTTAGAACTTCATAAATCTCTATGAGCATTCATGAAAAGAAAAAAGACATGTTTTCTCATGTTTCATAAATGTCTTCTAAGCATTCATGAAAAAAAAACATGTTGCATGATTCGTTGTAAACGTTTCTCAACTCCCTTTTTACGTTTCCTTGTCTTTTCCGTTCTCCCAATATTTCCTCCATTTTTTTATATTTATTTCATGATTTCTAGAATAAAATGTCCGGTTAAAGCATAAATGTCTTCTAAGCATTCATGAAAAGTAAACATGTTGCATGATTCGTCATAAACGTTTCTCAACTTCTTTTTTTACATTTCCTGGTCTTTTCCGTTCTTCCAATATTTTATCTTCATTTTTTTATATTTATTTCATGATTTCTAGAATAAAACGTCCTGATGGTTCATAAATGCCTTCTAAGCATTCATGAAAAAAAACATGTTGCATGATTCGTCGTAAACGTTTCTCAACTTCCTTTTTACATTTCCTGTTCTTTTTCCATTCTTCCAATATTTTATCTCCATTAATTTATATTTTTTTCCATAATTTCTAGAATAAAACGTTCCATTTCCAAAGCATCTTTCCATTTTCCATAATTTCTATTTTTTTTCACTATTTTTAGTGTTTTATTTTTATAAGGTGCCAAATCTGACTGCTTTCAAAAGTTGAGTGTCATCTATACGTCTCAGTTCAGACTTTAGGGACCAAAACTAGATCCAGCCAATAGTTAACCAAAAAAAGAAGGATCTATGCGATTAAACTGGATGTAAGATTTGACAGAAAAATACCTTGATATATATAGTACAATCTATGCTACTAAGGAATTTCGCCATACATACACCTTAAGATGAAAATGAAAATAATCAGCAAACCCACAACAAAGGATAGCTGACACTTTCAGTAGCCAACTGTTGCTCACTGCAAATAACATTGGGCACTTGGTACTTTCAGTAGATTGGGTACAATATGCAAAATTACTAGTTGCAACACTACATTCCTAACGATAACAAATCAACATGCTCTAACAGAGCTCAAATATCCGTCAATCGTCATGATGGCGTTCCAGAAAATCGTCTCTGAGAGCAGAAAGTTTTGCACCAACATCTTTCATTCCAGGTCTGTCCTTCGGAGATTCCACAGTACATGACAGCCCCAAAGCAACCAACGGGACAATATATATCTGCATCCATGCTTCTACACACCCTTGATGCTCCTCATGCGGCATATGAGGATCTAGCATCTCCGCAACTAGGTCAGGGAACATGGATTCAGAGAAGATGGGAAGGGTGAGTCCATCGACGAACATATCATCGGTTGGTCGTTTTCCGGTAAGCAACTCCAGTAGAAGCACCCCAAAACTATACACGTCGCCTCCTACCGAGATCTTGCAGCCCAGCCCGTACTCTGCAAATGCACTTAAATGCTCAATAAACCATGCATACATACATGAAGAAAAAAATGCGCTGTACAAGTGAAGCAATACACGCACGTACAAGACAAAAAATTTAATTGGAGATTTGGAAAAGTAAACTCACCAGGTGCTATGTATCCAATAGTCCCTCCGACATCAACCAGGCTTTTACGAATAACCTCACCTGGTAATAGAAACTTTGCTGAGCCAAAGTCACTGAGCCGTGCAGTCATGTCATCGTCCAAAAGGACATTGTGTGGCTTTAAATCACAATGGATCAAAGGAGGCGTCAGTTGGTTGTGGACATAATCAAGAGCAGAAGCCACATCTGCTGCAATGCATATCCTCTGGCCAAAGCTTAGCACTCTGTCTGGAATTACATTGTGCTGCTCAGAGTGCAACCATCTGTCAAGGCTGCCATTAACCATGAACTTGAAGATCAGTGCTTTGAACTCATGGTTTTTCGAATCAAGTGTCGAGCATAGGGTCATAGGTCGCATTATATTCCGATGGCGGGTGCTTCGTAGCACCTCACACTCCATAAAGTAACTACCATATCCACCAGGCTCATTCAGGTTGAATACTTTGATGGCAACTAGGCTCCTATCGGACTTGAACCTACCAACATAAACTGATCCGGTACAGGTTGAGCTGATAGTATGGACTGAAGAAAACCAGTTGGTAGCTTTCAGAATGTCACCATATGATATCTTCTTCAGAGTCTCCTTGTGGTTAGAACATGCAACCACTTCAGTTATCTTCTGGTTGGCAACTGCTTCTCTTTTCTTCCGGTTGGAAACTAAATATAACACACCGGGAATCTTATTACACCTTGGAAATGTAAGCTGTGCCCTTCTTTTCCAAACAGTGACAACCAAATATAACAATAACACACCAGCAATTAACGGTGTAATTATCATTATTATTCTTAGCAAGGGCACATGGTTCTTTGTTTGGGTGTCATCACAAATTGGAAGCCCTAGCATGGAGACTCCTCCACACAACATCCTATTGCCATCCAAAAGTACCGCGGTAGAATTCTCAAAGATCCCAGTTCTAGGAACTTCCCCTTCCAATTTGTTGTAAGATAAATCAAGTTGCTCCAGCATAACAAGGTGCCCAAAGAATATAGGAACAAAACCAGATAAGTCATTGTGAGAAAGATTAATCTGCTGGGTCGATCTTAGAGAATTCCAGCTTTCTGGAATTTCTCCAAGAAACTTGTTTCCTTCCATGAGAAGGGATGTTGGACCACTACTTCGTCCAACTACCAATGGTAGTTTCCCTGTGAGACTGTTGTGTGAGAAGTCCAGACCCAAGGAGAGTGGAGGACTAGCAAACAGTTGGGATGGTACTGAGCCATCAAGATTGTTTCGAGACAAGTTTAGCTCAAGAAGTCCCGTGCACTGACCTAAACTACTAGGTATGTTTCCACTCAAGTTGTTATCATCAAGATAAAGCTTGCCCAGTTGAGTAATGTCACCAACTGAGGGGGGGATCTGACCTGATAATTTGTTCTTTGATAGATTTAGGACATATAGGTTTCGTAGCTTGCCGATGGTAGAAGGTATGCTTCCAGAAAGAAAATTGCTTTCCATCCTAAGCGAAGTGAGATTAACAAGATTGCTAATCTCAAGAGGTATGGAGCCCAAAATTTGGTTTGACGCAAGGGATAAATTTTGTAGCCTTGTGGAAAGATTAACAACTGCTATAGGTAGGCTGCCATTCAGAGCATTCCCTTCCAAGGATAACCTTGTCAGTTGGGTGCAATTTGCTAGAGATCTAAGAAATGACCAGTCATGTGCTTCTAGCAAGTTCCTCCCTAAAACTAACTGACGCAAGTTTGCCAATGAACCAAGAGATGGCACAGAGCCATGTAACGAGTTGTTTGAAAGATCAAGTATTTGAAGATTTAACATGTTGGCTACTGAAGCTGGGATCAGGCCGTCCAGCCTGTTGCTTCCCATAATTAGGGACTGGAGGTTTGGTAGTGAGTAACCTATGTAAGGTGGTATCTGTCCAACAAGGCCATTGCTGCCAACACTAAAGTTTTTTAGTGATGACATCTTGTAAAGAGACAACGGGACACTCCCTGATAAACTGTTGTAACTTAGATCAAGCTCAAGCAGTTTTGTAATGTGACTCAAAGTCTCTGGAATTAATCCTGATAACCCATTTTGGCCGAGCAATATATTAGTGAGGGAAGAAACATTTCCTATTGAAGGAGGTATGCTTCCAGAGAGGAAGTTCTCTGTCAGGCAAAGAAATTTTAGTGCTGTGACCTTATGGAAACGTGGGATGAGACCAGTGAAAGAATTCTTCTGGAGATCAACCTTAGTAAGCTTAGATAAGTTATCAAACAAAGTAGAAGGGATCTCTCCAGAGAGGTTATTACGTGACAGTATAAGTGTGTTGAGTGAGGAGCAATTGGTCAATGAGAGAGGGATGCCGCCGGTAAGAGTGTTGTTTCCAAGATTGACATAGCTAAGTGAATTGCTAGTGCCTAATGAATCAGGGATGTTACCTTCAAGATTGCTGTTGGAAAGATTCAGTGTATGGAGGTTTGGAAGCTTACCCAGCTCTGCAGGGATGGTTCCCGATAGATGATTATCGGCAAGGTTCATCGAGGATAGAAAAGTCAAGTTGCCTACACATCCAGATATTTGCCCACTGAGACGAGCGGAGGTGAGGTTGAGTGAGACCACCCGTGATGGAAACTTTGTGCCGCAAATGACCCCGTTCCAGCTGCAAAAGTTAAGTGAGTCATCACTCCATGAATTTAGGATGCCAAGGGGATAAGAGTTGATGCCGGAGTTGATGCCAGACTTGAGGCAAAGGAGGGCCTGGCGATCAATCTCGGACTTGTTTTCTTGCGCTGCTTCGAGCGTTGTAGTGTTGAAGGAGAAAAGGATGAGTAAAATACAGAGCAGAGACAAAAATGAGGGCATGATGTTCAGAGTTTACAGGATGTGGAAGAACCAAGAAGTTGGGAGAACTTTAGGTTGGAGCTTGGGAGATCTTGTGTGTAGAATGTGGATGCCATTTAAAGGGTTTGTCTGCCGGAAGGGGGCCTGGAGTTATGCTAGACTATTGACTTGACTTAACAAACAATGGTGGGCTGTCTCGCCCTGAACGCGTTGCAAGGGTAAAGAAAAGTAGAATAATGAAACAAATGTCCGTGGAAGAAAACGTGTGCAGGCCGAGTAATGGATTGTGACTAGTAGAATCGCAGTAAGCAAAATAAAAACTGGAAGAGGAAGGTGAATTATTTTGACAGCGACACAAAGATGTTGTAAGACTATTCTTGGCTCATACCGTGATTGTAACCTGCGGAGCACACATCAAACAAATAGGATGATCAAACCAAGGGCGACACCAAGGCAAACCAAGCCATTGATGACCACTGAAGTTATGGACTGTGACTAGTAGAATTGCAGTAAGCAAAATAAACAATTCCAAGAAAAAAAAGCAACAATTTAGACAGCGACAAGAAGATGCTGTAGGACTAGTCCTGGCTCATACCGTGATTGTAACCTGCAGAGCACACATCAAACAAATAAAATGACCACTGAAGACAAACCAAGTCATCGACGACCACTGAAGTCTTGAGACAAACCTGAACCACTCAAAGTGACTAGACATATCTTCACAGAACAAACTGATTCTGCATTGCAATTTTGTGTCGCGCAAACATTCTTTCATAACTGAATCTGAATTGGGCAACGCAGCATGGAGACTGGAATCCCGAGTAGACAACTGAATTTCATCCAATTTAGCATGGAAAATTGGGAACCTGACTGCAGGACTTACCGCATACAGGGGATCACTACTTACTCTTCTTCCGCGCTGCCGACGCGATGGCTGCTGCTGGGGTTTGATACTCCAAGGCCCGAGGCGGAGGAGGCCGTGGAAGAGATCAAATCCAACGAGCTGCGCCTGCGCACCGGAAGGAGAAACCCTAGGCGAGGCTCCCGCGGCGTCGGCGGGCAGGCGACGCCACTGGTGGCGTTGTCACCGAGCCGCACGGACTTGGGAGGTGGCGACCGCGCGTCGAGGCGGCGAGGGAAATGCCGGAGGCGTTCGATGCCGGCAGGGGAGAAGGCGAGCGGGCGCGGCGCGGCGGACGGCAGGGGAGTCGCCGGAGGCTCAGAGCCTCCTGACACCGTCGTCAGGTAACGGAGTCTGAGCACGAAGATCCAACGGCTGAGAGCGCATCTTCAAGTTGACTGTTTTTTTCTTTCTTTCTTAGGGAATTCAAGTTCGCTGTTACCTTGTGTAGCCACCGTTACGTTTGGGACAGTTGCCAGATCCAGAGATGAACGCGTGTACAAAATCACAGCAGACTGCGAACCAACCACACCAACCTGTGGTTGGATGGTTAGAAGGACTTAGGTATCCTCAGTCCATCAGGGTTTAAATTCTGGTGATCGCATTTATTTGTGGATTTATTTTAGGATTTTCGACGATGCATATTTAGTGGGAGGCGACGTTTTCGTCGACGACGAGGTGCCTATGGTGACTTTGTAAATTTCAAGATGATATGCCGGCTTAGTCTCTCGAGGTGCTCATAAGGATAATGTGTGTGCGCGCGTTCATAGGATGAGTGTATGCGCGTGTATATGAGCGATTGCGTCTGTACTGTGTTAAAAAAAATCACAGCAAACTACTGTGAAAATCCCTCTTTCTAGCATGATCAATTTCTGTAAGAAAGATTATGTATCTCAATCCAGTGGAGTCAACTGGACGTTTTCATTGAAACAGACTGTTTGGAGGCTATGAATATGTTTCGAGAAAGGAAGTGATGGACAGATCACAATATACTAGTTTTTCAGTTCGCGTGAGTAAGCATCTCATGTATTAGCGAAGTTCTTGTATTACTCGCATTAGGTGATCTTAAGATATTGTAAGCCATGCATTGGCAACGTTTGGTAGGGTGACCGGTCAAACTGTGGTCTGGCTAGGTTTAGGACCGAATGAGATTGTTAAACTTTGTAAAACCGGTTGTAGCAATGCTACGTAAGTAATAAAAGTGATTTTTCGCCACAAAAATCTATAAGAACGTAGCTAGTGACATTAAACTTCTGGCTTTTCATTACAGAGTCAACTATGTGACAAAATCCCCTATTCCAAGTAGATTGCATATGGAAGGTCTTCACGTTGCACCGAAGACGATGTAAATCGACCACTTTAGATTATATTGCCATATAATTTCTCACAAGAAAATATTGATAAAGAGGTGAGCCGTATAATAAAATTCTCATACAAGATCTTTTCTTAAGGACATTCTAACATTTTTTTGTTGAATCATTGATTTCTTTCAATTTATTTGTGCCATTGAAATGCATAGGTCAGTGTCCTTGACCCCATGGTGTGGCCAGGACCAGGCAGACAGGTCCGTAAACCTGAGTATGATGTCGAATCTCTTCATGAACTGCAGCGCCCTGGGCACCGTTTGATACTATAGCATGCTAGCAACCTGGGGCCTGCCCGAAGCCTGGTCTAATCCTGGTTGCGCCACTGTCGTGACTGTTGTAGATGCTCAAGCTTATGCGTCTGCGATGGTGCTAATGCGTGAAGAAGAGGCATTCATCGTAATAATTGCTTGTTTCATAAAGGACTATGTTTTTCTATGCTAATCAATTCTTTCCCATGGTTAACCAAGGTATATCTCAACACAGTTAAGGTCCTCATTGTCGTTTCCCTAACGCTGCAATTTTGGACAAGAACCCAGTGTCACAGTCGGGTTGGTTGTAGCCATAGGCCTCCACCACATTGTGGTTCCCAAGCATCGGCTTGGGAACTAAAATGCGACAGCCGTAGAAAACAGATCTAGCGTCGCCCATAAAGAAATCGATGGTGCCATCTACCTCAAAGTAGAATTGCGTCTTGCTCCTCCTCCAGCAGTGTGTCCTGAAACCCAACCAACTTGCACCGGTAGAAAATGGACATGTTGGTCACGCTATAAGATATATTCCCTCCTCCGGAATTACTAGACGCTCAAACGGATGTATCCAATACTAAATTACCGAACATGGGTAGTAATATTAAGGAGAATATTTGGCTACTAGGGGACCTAAGCCCCCCCACCCCCCCACCCCCCACCCCCCACCCCCTCCCCGAGAAATTTGACATGTTTCTTGCTTACCACTTTATAGATTCAGTTACGACCTATCTTCTATATCAAAATACCATTACTAGTCTAAAGAAATATGCACAATTTAATAATAGCGGTGTTCTTACCTACGATCTTCCCTTCTCAGACAAGGTTGACAAGGACTAGTACGATGCCAACACGTTAACACATACTCCCTCCGTCCGGATTTATTGGGCCTCCCAACAGAAACTCAGGTACCAAGAAAAAAAAGTTAATGCTGATGGCTCGTGATTTAATGCTGAGAATGTATTGTTCCGAGAACGCCAACAGCCAACCAGAGCAACTCGTAATTACGGCACGCAGCCGATGGCCCGCTTTGCTTTTTCACTTGGCCAATCACGCTCACGTCTAGCACTAGAGGAGTAATTATTGGGTGGTGCATGCAGCTAATGACGTGGCTGCCTAACCAATCGTGCGCGCATGCAGCGGAAGAATCGAGGGAAATTTAATACGAATGTTTAGGGGCCTTACAAAAATGGAACGCGGTTAGTTTGCTGAGAGGCCTAATAAACCCAGACGGAGGGAATAGATTCTAAACAGTTTGTGGGTATGTCGAGGATATTGTACGAATTCTTAGACACCACCGTATCCTTCGGTGTTTTTTTTTGCCATGCAAATTTGAATTGGTTGGCATTCAACCTTCTATTCAGTATATGGATATTTTGGCTAACTCGTTCTTATCTGAACTACCCATGGTAAGTAATCAATCAAATACACATTTTGCCCAACAATAATAACATCATGCCATATAAACATTCTATGCTAACCACGTTCGTATATATGTTATGTAGCTTTGTGTTTTTTTTAAAGGAGGAAAGACCCCCGGCCTCTGCATCAGTATGATGCATGTGACCATATTATTAAGCAAAAGAGCAAACAATCTCTGAGTGCGAGTACAAGCTCAGTCCGAGCTAAAATGAAAATGAATGAAAACAAAAAAGGTGTAAAGCGTCACAACCGGCAACAATAGAGTAAGATGACTAAACACCTAATCTATTGTTGGACCGCCATCCAAATCGGTTGCAGAAATCCCGAACCACTAGTAGAAAACAGGGTACTAGTCCCGGTTCCAGAGGGTCTTTATTCCCGGTTCTGGAACCGGGACAAAACAAACGGGACTAATACCCAAAACCTTTAGTCCCGGTTTGCTTACGAACTGGGACCAAAGGGGCTCCACGTGGCCGCTGCGGGGCGCCCAGGCAGGAGGACCTTTAGTCCCGGTTGGTAACACCAACCGGGACCAAAAGTCAGCCGCGCGTCAGCAGCTCGCAGGCGCTGGGGGTTTTGTTTTTTTTGGAAGGGGGGTTTTTGGGGTTTTGGAGGGTTAATTTAGGGGTTTCATATTGTGTTAGCTAGCTAATAGAGAGAAGTGACCTCTCTTTCTCCGTGCTTGGTCGACGCTAGCTACTATACATATAGAGAGAACTCGACGCTAGCTAGTAAGCAAATGAAGGAAACCATTAATTACACAAGATCGTCATGAACATATATAGAGAGAAGTGACATCTCTTTCTCCGTGCTTGGTCAAACAACAAGTTTTCGTATATCTATCCGACGCTACTACATATGTACAATATAACATCTCTTACAATCCCTAACATCATCTAGCTAAGATCCATTTGCAATTCCACATGGTATTCTCCGTGTTCAGGTATGACGTGGTCAAGAAAGAATCCCGCCAAATTCCTCTTGAATTGCTCGTATGCGATCATGTGGTAGGAGTTCATCCCACATCTGCCAGATCTAATTTAAAGAAGGGGGTCAATACATATATATGAATGAAACTCAACACAATTGATGGTAATATATAAAATAAAATTGTGAATATTGTTTACGTACTTCAAATTGTTTCTCAGAGAAGCCCCGCTCAGAGGTCGAGTGGCGAATGAACTCGCATACATAGTATCCACATAAATGATTCCCGGGTGCCTGGTACAAGCACTTTACGAGAATAGAGTTCAATCAAACAGATAAGCAAGCATGATAATGGTATTGATGAAACTAGAATCAATGAGAGATGCGCGGAACTAGCTAGTACTACTTACTTTGGGGTGTGTAAATCGCAGCTTGTTGTTTAGACCGGGAACCATTCGGGTGAACTTTTTCCAAACCCTGGCAGGCAAAGAAAATGATTACTTGATATCAGGAAATGAACGAAAGTTGCCGATATGGTCCCGGTATTGATTGAACTTACTTCTGGAGCATTGCAGTCATGTCCGCATAATACTCGGGATCTTTACGTCTCGAGTCTAAGACAGTTACTAATGCCCCGTCAAGCTTAATGGATAGCAGAATAAAGTGGAACCTGTGCACGCATAACTCATCAATTACATTACTTAACCTCGAGTAAGCGAAACCGAATATGCACAAGACAGTAACACTCACTTGAAGTTGTAAGGAAAGAGTATTTCCCTTTTGTTTTGATGTCTAAGGAACGCTTCTAGCAAGTTGTCCTCAGTAACTTTGGCTCTCTTTTGTACCGACCATTCATTTACGGTATTTGGGCTAATGAACCCAATGTCATAGATTTGTTCTTTTTTGCATTCGACCATCTTCAATCTGCATAATATAGTGAGGATAATTATATATACATGCAATGAACGAGCTGAGCTAGAGACTTAATTATATAAGTAATACTTACAGACAGTAGCAAGTCATGAGTTGTTTGTCGAGGGCCTCTTGATTGAATAACTGAAATAACTCCACAAATTCAACAGGCATCAGGTCGACTCCAATGAAGTCGTGCTCTTTTTTAATTCCGACCATCAAACTGTCGGTCCCAGACTTCCTGCAGGTTTCCATGTACCAGTCATGCAATTTTTGTATCATCGTTGTTAGATGAGGATGATCAGGTTTGACGAGAGGCTTCCCGTGCCCGTATCTAAAGTCCTCTGCTACTACTACCTCAGTCGTTTCAAACTGTACATCATCGCCCATGTAATCACCAAGAGTGGTACCGGGCAGTAGCACCGGATGATTAGCGATATCGCTAGACACCTTTAGCGGGGGGCATGATTGCTTCTCCTGTTTGTCGAGCTGGGGAATTTTTTCCCACTTCTTCGTTTTTTGTCTCTTGCAGCACTGGAAGTACTTCCCGACCGCAGCGCTTCATCATATGTCTTTGTAATTATGCGGTCATAGTTGGATAGCCGAGGCGGTGGTGGTCGCTTCAGGGCATCCAGAGTGCGCTTCGCTTTCATCGGATCTACCATTTCCTTCGGAGGTGGATGTTTCCGTGCAAAATGGCCCTTCACTTCGGCTTCACTGATTTTAGCGTTTTCCTTGTCAGTCCTCTCATATGGTAACTTTGGAAGAGGCTTGAGGCTTGGACCAAATTTGTATTTCTTCCCTCCTATTGTACTGCTAACCGCCGGAGCGGCGGCGTCGACTCTCTTCCGCCGTTGCTGACGCGCCGGAGGAGGCGGAGTGCCCTGATGCGCCGGAGGAGGAGGAGGAGGAGGCGGAGTGCCCTGACGTGCCGGAGGAGGCGAAGGAGGAGGCGGAGTGCCCTGACGCGCCAGAGGAGGAGAAGGAGGAGGCGGAGTGCCTTGACACGCCGGAGGAGGAGGAGGAGGCGGAGTGCCCTGACGCGCCGGAGGAGGCTGAGTCTGCTGAGGCGTCCAGTTTGGAAGCTTGATGTACTCCTTTCTCCATAGACAGGTACTCCTCAAAGCATTTTCCAGAAGAATAATATCCTCTTCACCTGTAGGGTTGTCAAGCTCCAGCCCCTTAAATCCATCCATTATTTCATCCACCGTCACAACAACATAGCCATGTGGAATCAGACGGCAATGGAAAGTTCCCTCAGCTCGAGGAGGTACAACAGAGCCGATCGCCGCCTTGAAGGTGAGGTTCTGGCATTTCATCATTAGCTCGCAATGTTCAGCCTCCGTGATACTATCCACGGGGTAGCGAGGAGCCGTGAAATCAGGCTGAACGAGCTCCGTGGAAGCCACGCTGCTTCTCCGCTGAGATGGTGGGGTAGCTTCTGGGGCAGCGTCGAAGGAAGGATCTTCGTGCCGCTCAGATGGTTGGCCGGTAGCTCGCTGGCTCTCAAGTTCCTCTAGTTTTGCTAATCTTGCACTGAGCTTCTGCATTTCGCTTGCTTCCTGTTTCCTCTTTCTCTCTCGGCTTCTATAACCACCGCTGTCGGGAAACCCATGCTTCCACGGAACGGAGCCTGATGTGCCTCGTGTTCGTCCAGGGTGTTCAGGATTCACGAGGGCCTCTGTCAGCTCGTCCTTCTCTCTGTCGGGAATGAACGTCCCTTCCTGCGCTGCCTTGATTGCTGCCTGAAGCTTCCGGAAGGGTATTGCAAGTTGCTCGTCCGTCCAAACACACTCCCCTGTTTCTGGGTCCAAAGTTCCCCAACCCCGAAGAACCAAGTCCTTGAACGATCTGGCCAGTGCAATGTCGCTGGTTGGACATTCTTAGCAAGCAGGTCTTGCTCAGCTTTGTCCCACAACGTCCGGGCTTTGTAGTAGCCACCTGACCCCGTGTGATGGTGATACTTCTTCTTTGCAGCATTTTTCTTGTTTTTCAGTGACCTTTTCTTACCCTTCTTCGATTTCTTGTAGGCCACAAATTCGGGCCATTGATTTCTTATCTTCTCATATCGACCGATGAATTTCGGAGTCTCCTCTTTCTCAACAAACTTTGTGTTCAACTCTTTCTTCCAGTTCCTGAATAGTTCTGCCATCTTCTTAAGAGCAAAACGCCTTGACCTTTCGCTCTATAACTGGGTTATTCGGATCCTCCTCTCGCGGTAGGCTGAAATTTGTCATCAGCTCGGTCCAAAGATCATCTTTCAGTCTATCATGGACATAAGAAACTTCAGGGTCCTTATTATTCTTATTCCATTGCTGGGTGCTGATCGAGACATAGTCCCTAACAACAACTCCACACTGATGTACAAATGCGTCCTTGGTCCACTTGGGAGCAATCGGTTGGCCATCTTTCGCGACTTCTGTGATCGTGAACCTTTCGTCCGGGCGCAACCTTTTCTTCGGGCCTCGTCTCCTTACCTCGTCGGACTTTGCAACAGTTGAGGCTCCCTCCTCCGTTCGGTCACTGGAGCCATGATCATGATCTCCTTCCTCCGCCATTCGGTCACCGGAGCCGTCATGATCTCCTTCCTCCTCCATTGTTGGATCACCGGAGCCGTCATCCTCTCCTTCCTCACTATTGTTGTCGTTGAGATACGACAAAGGATCACCTCCGACGAGGATTATATCCCCCAACAACTGTTCTTTTTCTAAGTCTCCGTGATCCATGGTTTCTGCAAATATTACAACATGGCAATATACAAACATGAGATATGCAAATCAATACAAGGCAATGCAACAATACGATCATATAATATCACTAATACATCATCGAATAGTATCGCTAATACATCATCGAATATTATTACTAATACATCTCGAATATTATTATATAATATCACTAATACAGATCTAGTTGACGTCTCGCGGCACAGGCGGTGGACACCCAAAGAGAAGGAACTATGACATGATCATAGCTCTGGTGAGATCCCTGAAGAACCTGCCAGGTATTGGAGAACCTGGCGTCCAACGCAGCCATGTAGCGTCGGACGTGCTCGTCCTCCTCCCTGACACGGCGACGTACCACCTCCGCGGTGGCCGGCTCCCTCTGCACCGACAGTGGTCCACGCGACCGCCAGCAAAGAATCTCCAGGTCGACGACGGGACCCTGATTCCTCACCAAGCTGGGCGCCCCGGAAGGCAGCACCTCCCAGTGCCACCTCGGTGATGTCTACTACGCAACTTTATTCTTGTAGACTTTGTTGGCCCTCCAAGCGCAAAGTTTTGTAGGACAGTAGCAATTTTCCCTCAAGTGGATGACCTAAGGTTTATCAATCCGTGGGAGGTGTAGGATGAAGATGGTCTCTCTCAAACAACCCTGCAATCAAATACAAGAAATCTCTTGTGTCCCCAACACACCCAATACAATGGCAAATTGTATAGGTGCACTAGTTCGGCGAAGAGATGGTGATACAAGTGCAATATGGATGGTAGATATAGGTTTTTGTAATCTGAAAATATAAAAACAGCAAGGTAACTAATGATAAAAGTGAGCACAAACGGTATTGCAATGCTTAGAAACAAGGCCTAGGGTTCATACTTTCACTAGTGCAAGTTCTCTCAACAATACTAACATAGTTGAATCATATGTAAATCCCTCACGTGCGACAAAGAGTTCACTCCAAAGTCACAAACAGCGGAGAACAAACGAAGAAATTATTGTAGGGTACGAAACCACCTCAAAGTTATCTTTTTCGATCAATCGTATGAGCTATCCCTATAAGTGTCACGAACAACCCTAGAGTTCGTACTAAAATAACACCTTAAGATACACATCAACCAAAACCCTAATGTCACCTAGATACTCCAATGTCACCACGAGTACCCATGGGCTTGATTATACGATATGCATCACACAATTTCAGATTCATCATGTTCAATCCAACACAAAGAACTTCAAAGAGTGCCCCAAAGTTTCTACCGGACAGTCAAGACGAAAACGTGTGCCAACCCCTATGCATAGATTCCCAAGGTCACGGAACCCGCAAGTTGATCACCAAAACATACATCAAGTGGATCAATAGAACATCCCATTGTCACCACGGATATCCCATCGCAAGACATACATCAAGTGTTCTCAAATCCTTTAAAGACTCAATCCGATAAGAAAAATTCAAAGGGAAAACTCAATTCATCACAAGAAGATAGAGAGGGGAAAACTCCATATGATTCAGCTATATTAATAAAGCTCGCGGTACATCAAGATCGTGTCATCTCAAGAACACGAGAGAGAGAGAGAGAGAGAGAGAGATCAAACACATAGCTACTGGTACATACCCTCAGCCCCAAGGGTGAACTACTCCCTCCTCGTCATGGAGACCGCCGGGATGATGAAGATGGCCTCCGGTGATGGTTTCCCCCTCCGGCAGGGTGCCGAAACGGGCTCCCGATTGGTTTTTCGTGGCTACAGAGGCTTGCGGCGGTGGAACTCCCGATCTAGGTTTCTTTCTGGGGTTTTTTGTATTTATAGGAAGTTTTGGCGTCGGTCTCACGTCAATGGGACTCCCGAGGGGCCCACAAGCCAGTGGGGCGCGCCCTAGGGTGGGGGCCTAGGCTTGTGGCTGCCTTGGGACTCCTCTCCAGTATCTTTTTGCTCCAGTATTTTTTATATTTTCCAAAAATATTCTCCGTAAATTTTCAGCCCATTCCGAGAACTTTTATTTCTGCACAAAAAACGACACCATGGTAGTTCTGCTGAAAACAGCGTCAGTCCGGGTTAGTTCTAATAAAATCATACCAAAATCATATAAAATTATTGTAAACATGGCATGAATACTTCATAAATTATAGATACGTTGGAGACGTATCAGCATCCCCAAGCTTAATTCTTGCTCGTCCTCGAGTTGGTAAATGATAAAAGAAATAATTTATGAAGTGTGAATGCTAGCAAGTGCACAAGTTTGATCAATGATAATTCCAATCACTTTTTCTAGCATCAATATAAACCATAAATAGTAGCTCATCTCATAAAACTTCTCATGATCAAGTAACAAGCTATTCACATGTTAAAGTATAGACCAGAAAGTTTCTTGAAAACTACCAAACCATATTCCTAGTCATCGAACAATTGCAATTCATCTTATTTCTAGGAAGGGTCTATGTAAGAGCTTTGATTTAGCAAATTCCACATACTAACCTATCATATAGTCTTCCATGATTATTGACACTCAAAGCATATTTTTGAACAAATAGCATCCATCGAACACAGAGAAAGATAGGGGCTTAATGTTTCGCCTCCCAACTTATTTATCATATAGATAATTATCAACAATAATAATTCATGATCAAATATATTTGTGTGGATATATATGTCTAGATCATTCCCCAACACATGACGCTTGTCAAGAGAAAAAGGCGAAATATAGGAAGTGGTGAAGATCACCATGACTCTTGCATAAAGGTAAGTACTAGAAAGTAAAAGATAGGCCCTTCGCAGAGGGAAGCATTGATTTGCAAAGGTGCCAGAGCTCGAGCTTTTAAAACAGAGATGAATAATAATTTTGAGCGGTATGCTTTCATTGTCAACATAACAACCGAGAGATCTCGGTATCTTCCATGCTAGATACATTATAGGCGGTTCCCAAACAGAATGGTAAAGGTTTTACTCCCCCTCCACCAATCAATCACACTCCACGGCGAGCCGAATCCACGGGTACCATCCATACAAACAACAATCCTGGGGGAGTTTTGTTTCATTATATTTTGATTTGATTTTTGAGCATGGAACTGGGCATCCCGAATACCAGCCACTTTCTCGTGAATGATAGTGAATCAACACATGTCGTGAGAATAAGCCACCTAGCATGGAAGATACTGACAGCCCCTAGTCACTATATGAGCGATTCGTGCATACAAAACATAATATTATTTGAAGGTTTAGAGTTTGGCACATGCAAATTTACTTGGAACGGCAGGTAAATACCGCATATAGGTAGGTATGGTGGACTCATATGGAACAACTTTGGGTTTAAGGGTGTTTGGATGCACAAGTAGTATTTCTACTTGGTGCGGAAGTTTTGGCTATAGTATGAGGTGGAAGCAAGCACCACATGTTGGAGGATCCATAACAATATAACTTCTATACAAATATACCCAGACATAACTCATTAAGTTGTCTTCCTTGTCCAATTTTAACTAATTTGCTCGAGTTTGAAAATAATTAATGAGCTCAAAATCATAGAAGATGTCCAAGATAGTATATTTATATGTGGAATCTCTTTTCCTTCAATATTCTTTCATGAATTGTTCAAGTGACCAATGCGGTGTTTGCTAACTTTCAATAAATTTTACCACCTATACTTATTATGTGTGAAGTCATTACTCCCCATGGGATAAGTATATGAAGCATATTTAATTTCAGATTTATAATATTCAATTCATTCAACCATTTACTCATAGGATATAAGTGAAGCACGAGAGTGAATGACAAACTACTCCAAAAAGATATAAGTGAGGATCAATGAGTAGTCAAACAATTAAGTAGCTATGTGAGGACTCTCTCTCTTAATGAAGATTTTCAGATCTGAGTATTTTATTAAACATCAAGCAAAAGAAAAATAGCACTCCAAGAATAGCACGCATCATGTGAACGAATAAAAATTTAGGCTCAACATAGGCTAACCGATAATTGTTGATGAAGAGAGGTGGGATGCGTAGCATACCCAAGCTTAGATGCTTGAGACTTCTTGAAATATTTACTTGGGGTGGCTTGGGCATACCCAAGCTTGAACTTTTGAATCTCGTTCAATCCTCTCATATCCCGGTTTCACCTATTCTCAAAACTTCATCCACACAAAACTCGAAAAGAACTCGTGAGATAGGTTAGTACACATAATAATAAATCAACTCTTTATGTACTGCCAAGACAAGTTGCACAATAATTTTCAAACATTAGTTACTGTATACTATCATTTCCACAATTTATATCTACCAATATAGGCTATGGAAACTATAGGATAAGTAGATAACAAAACTATGACAGCAATCTGTCTAAACAGAACAGTCTGTAGAAATCTATTAAACCAGTGTACTTATGTAACTCAAAAAATTATGAAAATTTAGGAAACAATATAAAATTTATATGAAAATACTTTGTAAAAATTTCAGAAACTTACCACGTTCCAGTAAAATATGAAAATTCAAACACTACAGAAAAAGTTTCTGTTTTTACACAGCACACATCAGACATGCAATGCAAGCCTCCTAAAGGCAATTCTTGGAACTTTTTATTGAAAAACAAGATTATAAATAACACCTAACAGAAAATAACAAAATAAAATGATGCTCCAAGCAAAATACATATTATGTGACGAATAAAAATATAGCTCTAAGTAAGATATACCGATAGTGTTGAAGACGAAAGAGGGGATGCCTTCCGGGGCATCCCCAAGCTTAGGCGCTTGAGTATTCCTTGGATATTACCTTGGGGGTGCCTTGGGCATCCCCAAGCTTAGGTTCTTGTCACTCCTTATTCTCCTCATATCGGTGTCTCACCCAAAACTTGAAAACTTCAATCACACAAAACTTAACGGAACTTCGTGAGAAGGGTTAGTGTAATAAAGATAAATCATCCACTTAGGCACTGTCAAGACAAGTTTCATAATTGTTCCCACATGATACCTACTGTATTATATCATTCCCATAATTTATATCACTCAATATAAGCTATGGGAACACTAAAACAAGCAAACTATACATACAAAACAGAATCTGTCAAAAACAGAACAGTCTGTGAAGATCTGTAGTATATCCATACTTACCTGTCTCGAAAAATTCTGAAACATTAGGACAACCTGAAGAATTTGTATATAAAGACTGTAAAAATTTCAGATCATTATCACGCTCCAGTAAAAAATTAAAATTCCTGTACTGGAGTCAAAAGTTTCTGTTTTGGTTCAGCATCAATTCTACTCATCTTGTGAGTCATCCCAAAGGCTTTACTTGGCACTTTATTGAAATAAAAGACACAAAACATGATTACTGCAGTAGCTTAATCATGTGATCACACCAAAACAGAAGGTAAAAGTGTTGGGTTGTCTCCCAACAAGCGCTTTTTCTTTAATGCCTTTTAGCTAGGCATGATGATTTCAATGATGCTCACATAGGAATAATAATTATAACATGCAAAAGAGCATCATGAATCTCATGACAAGCATATTTAAGTCTAACCCACTTCCTATGCATACGGATTTTGTGAGCAAACAATTTATGGGAACAAGAATCAACTAGCATAGGAAGGCAAAACAAGCATAACTTCAAAACTTTGAACACATAGAGAGGAAACTTGATATTATTGCAATTCCTACAAGCATATGTTCCTCTCTCATAATAATTTTCAGTAGCATCATGAATGAATTCAACAATATAACTATCACATAAATCATTCTTTTCATGATTCACAAGCATAGAAATTTTACTACTCACCACATAAGCAAATTTATTCTCATCAATAGTAGTGGGGGCAAACTCAACAAAATAACTATCATGTGAAGCATAATCCAATCGAAAATTAAAATCATGATGACAAGTTTCATGGTTATCATTATTCTTTATAGCATACATGTCATGATAATAATCATCATAAATAGGAGGCATGCTTTCATCATAATAAATTTGCTCATCAAAACTTGGGGGACTAAACATATCATCTTCATCAAACGTAGCATCCCAAGCTTGTAGCTTTGCATATAATTAGCATCATGAATATTCAAGGAATTCATACTAACAACATTGCAATCATGCTCATCATACAAAGATTTAGTGCCAAACATTTTATTGACTTCTTCTTCTAACACTTTGGCACAATTTTCCTTTCCATCATTTTCACGAAAGACATTATAAAGATGAAGTATATGAGGCAACCTCAATTCCATTTTTTGTAGTTTTCTTTTATAGACTAAACTAGTGAAAAAACAAGAAACTAAAATATTTAATTGCAAGATCTAAAGATATACCTTCAACCACTCACCTCCCCGACAACGGCGCCAGAAAAGAGCTTGATGTCTACTAGGCAACTTTATTCTTGTAGACTTTGTTGGGCCTCCAAGCGCAGAGTTTTGTAGGACAGTAACAATTTTCCCTCAAGTGGATGAACTAAGGTTTATCAATCCGTGGGAGGTGTAGGATGAAGATGGTCTCTCTCAAACAACTCTGCAATCAAATACAAGAAATCTCTTGTGTCCCCAACACACCCAATACAATGGCAAATTGTATAGGTGCACTAGTTCGGCGAAGAGATGGTGATACAAGTGCAATATGGATGGTAGATATAGGTTTTTGTAATCTGAAAATATAAAAACAGAAAGGTAACTAATGATAAAAGTGAGCACAAACGGTATTGCAATGCTTAGAAACAAGGCCTAGGGTTCATACTTTCACTGGTGCAAGTTCTCTCAACAATACTAACATAGTTGAATCATATGTAAATCCCTCACGTGCGACAAAGAGTTCACTCCAAAGTCACAAATAGCGGAGAACAAACAAAGAAATTATTGTAGGGTACGAAACCACCTCAAAGTTATCTTTTTCGATCAATCGTATGAGCTATCCCTATAAGTGTCACGAACAGCCCTAGAGTTCGTACTAAAATAACACCTTAAGATACACATCAACCAAAACCCTAATGTCACCTAGATACTCCAATGTCACCACGAGTACCCATGGGCTTTATTATACGATATGCATCACACAATTTTAGATTCATCATGTTCAATCCAACACAAAGAACTTCAAAGAGTGCCCTAAAGTTTCTACCGGAGAGTCAAGACGAAAACGTGTGCCAACCCCTATGCATAGATTCCCAAGGTCACGGAACCCGCAAGTTGATCACCAAAACATACATCAAGTGGATCAATAGAACATCCCATTGTCACCACGGATATCCCATCGCAAGACATACATCAAGTGTTCTCAAATCCTTTAAAGACTCAATCCGATAAGAAAACTTCAAAGGGAAAACTCAATTCATCACGAGAAGATAGAGAGGGGAAAACAACATATGATTCATCTATATTAATAAAGCTCGTGGTACATCAAGATCGTGTCATCTCAAGAACACGAGAGAGAGAGAGAGATCAAACACATAGGTACTGGTACATACCCTCAGCCCCGAGGGTGAACTACTCCCTCCTCGTCATGGAGACCGCCGGGATGATGAAGATGGCCTCCGGTGATGGTTTCCCCCTCCGACAGGGTGCCGGAACGGGCTCCCGATTGGTTTTTCGTGGCTACAAAGGCTTGTGGCGGCGGAACTCCCGATCTAGGTTTCTTTCTGGGGGTTTTGGTATTTATAGGAATTTTTGGCGTCGGTCTCATGTCAAGGGGACTCCCGAGGGGCCCACAAGCCAGGGGGCGCGCCCTAGGGGGGGGGCGCCCCCTAGGCTTGTGGCTGCCTCGGGACTCCTCTCCGGTATCTTTTTGCTCCAGTATTTTTTATATTTTCCAAAAATATTCTCCGTAAATTTTCAGCCCATTCCGAGAACTTTTATTTCTGCACAAAAAACGACACCATGGTAGTTCTACTGAAAACAGCGTCAGTCCGGGTTAGTTCTAATAAAATCATACCAAAATCATATAAAATTATTGTAAACATGGCATGAATACTTCATAAATTATAGATACGTTGGAGACGTATCACCCGGCGGAGCCCAGTCCCGGACATGGCGCCTCTCAAGTAGGTGGTTGCCACCGAGTCGACGACGAGGATGCTGGCCAGGCATCGTTGACTCAACGGCTACGCTATGCAACTAAACATTTAAACATCTAATTAAACATCATATCGTGTCACCGACAATCGTCGGGGACTCCTCGATATCGTCGGGGACTCTCCCTCACCGACGATCGTCGGGGGGTACTCTCCCTCACCGACGATCGTCGGGGACTCCTCGATATCGCGTCACCGACGACCGATGATAAAACAACTAAACATCTAAACAATAAAAACAACTAAACAATAAAAACAACTAAAACAACTAAATTAACTACCGCTTTTGTATATCCTAAAACAACTAAAACAACTAAAATTAACTAAATTAACTAAACAACTAAATTAACTAAATCGACTAAAATAATTATAAGGGAGATCGTCGGGCGCGGGCGGCGCTGCGGGGTCGCCGGAGACGCGCGCGGGGCCAGCGGCGGTGCTCCGGTGGGCGGAGGCGGGGCCGGTTGCGGTTCTACGCGCGGTGGGCGGGGGCGAGCGGCGGAGGCGCGCGCGCGGGGCCGATGGGGACAGAGAGGAGGGGGGAGCCTTATCGGCGAGGAGCGGCGACGGCGACAGAGCGACGGAGGAGACCGGCGAGGAGCGGCGACGGCGTCGGGTCGGGGCGGCGACGGCGACGAGCGGCGACGGCGTCGGGTCGGGGCGGCTGCAGCGCAGGGCAGGGGCAGCGTCGAGGGCGTCGGGGCAGGGGCGGCATCAAGGGCGTCGGCGAGGGCGTCGACGGCGAGGTGGAGCAGCCTGGCGGCGTCGACGGGGCAGAGGGCGGCGAGGGCGTCGAGGGCGAGCTCGGGCAGCCTGGCGGCGTCGATGTGCTCGGCGTCATCGGGGGCAACATCAGAAGAAATCTGAAAAATCCTATGTCCCTGCTTATATACCCAACCCTTTAGTCCCGGTTGGTGGTACCAACCGGGACTAAAGGTCAATTTCAGCAGCCCAAAGGGCGGGAAGCAGAGACCTTTGGTCCCGGTTGGTGGCACCAACCGGGACTAAAGGGTGGCATTGGTCCCGGTTGGTGGCACCAACCGGGACGAAAGGGTGGCATTGGTCCCGGTTCGAGCCACCAACCGGGACCAAAGGCCTGTGCCTGGCACAGCCACGGTGCGGTTGGATGTTTAGTCCCACCTCGCCAAGCGAAGGGCGCCCGGACCTGTTTATAAGCCCCGCCGCGGCTGCAACGTTGAGCTCCTCTCTAAAGCAGGCCTCTGGGCCTAACCTACCTATTTCTGCTCTGTGGGGCCTACTATGTGAAAATAGATGCGAATTTATAGAGAAAAGTCAACCTAAATTCAAAGTGCTAGTTAGGCGTACTAGCACTTTGAATTTAGATTGAATTTTCTCTATAAATTCGCATCTATTTTCACTTTTGCTAAATTTTTATGTTATTTTTTTGCATATTAAAAGTTCTTAACAAAAATACTTTATGAATATTCTTTTTCCTATTAAAGTTTTTTTTTAAAAATAACTTTGATAATTTTAGTTGCATAAATTTTATATAATATTAAGTTAAATAACTTTGATCGGACGAAAACACGTCTATTACAAAGGGATTTCAATTTTTTAAGCATATTTTAACTCAAGACTTTTTCTGCATTCAATATGCACCATTCAAAGCCACAACATCACTTTTCAACCCTTTTCTGACTTCATTTGCTATTTTTCATGCATTTCATGATTTATTTTGAGCTAAAATGACCCTGAATTGAAAAGCACTGCAAATGAACTCTGAAATGGTTGAAAGTTGGCATGGTATCATCATTTCACCCACATAGTATGTGCTAAAAAGTTGAGAGGGTTACGGCAAAAACTGGATGCACTTCGTGTACAAACTGGACAATCTCTTTCGAAGTATCAGGGTTTTGGACGAAAACTCATCTGTTACAAAAGGATTTCAATTTTTTCAACATATTTGAACTCAAGACTTTTTCTGCATTCGATATGCACCATTCAAAGCCACATCAGCACTTTTCAAACCTTTTCTGACTTCATTTGCTATTTTTCATGCATTTCATGATTTATTTTGAGCTAAAATGACCTTGAATTGAAAAGCACTGCAAATGAACTCTGAAATGGTTGAAAGTTGGCATGGTATCATCATTTCACCCACATAGCATGAGCGGACCTCTAGGTCTTTCCAATAGGGTAGGTCCCAAAATATAGATTTCTTCTTCCACATGGTTGCGCATCCCTCAGCGTCATTCGGAACAGATAGTCCGCCAGGACCCTTTCCAAAGATTACTTGTAAATCATTGACCATATCAAGTATGTGATCACCAGTACAGAGGGCGGGCTTCTTTCGGTGATCTACCTCACCTTTGAAATGCTTTCCTTTCTTTCGACATTGATGGTTGGTCGGAAGAAATCAACAATGCCCCAGGTACACATTCTTCCTGCATTTGTCCAAATATATACTTTCGGTGTCATCTAAACAGTGCGTGCATGCGTGGTATCCCTTCTTTGTCTGTCCTGAAAGGTTACTGAGAGCAGGCCAATCATTGATGGTTACAAACATCAACGCTCGTAGGTCAAATTCCTCTTGTGCATGCTCATCCCACACACGTACACCTTTTCCATTCCACAGTTGTAAAAGTTCATCAACTAATGGCCTTAGGTACACATCAATGTCATTGCCGGGTTGCTTAGGGCCTTGGATGAGCACTGGCATCATAATGAACTTCCGCTTCATGCACAACCAAGGAGGAAGGTTATACATACATAGAGTCACAGGCCTGTGCTATGCTTGCTGCTCTGCTCCCCAAAAGGATTAACGCCATCTGCACTTAAACTAAACCATACGTTCCTTGGGTCACCTGTAAAGTCCCCCCACTTTCTCTCGATCTTTCTCCACCACGACCCATCACTGGGTGCTCTCAACTTCCCGTCTTTCTTACGGTCTTCCTTGTGCCATCGCATCAACTTGGCATGCTCTTTGTTTCTAAAAAACGTTTCAACCATGGTATTATAGGAGCATACCACATCACCTTGGCAGGAAGCCTCTTCCCGGTGCGCCGGCCCTCAACATCACCAGGGTCATCTCGTCTGATCTCATACCGCAATGCACAGCATACCGGGCATGCGTTCAAATCCTCGTACGCACCGCGGTAGAGGATGTAGTCATTAGGGCATGCATGTATCTTCTGCACCTCCAATCCTAGAGGGCATAGAACCTTCTTTGCTTCGTACGTACTGTCGGGCAATTCGTTATCCTTTGGAAGCTTCTTCTTCATTATTTTTAGTAGTGAACCAAATCCCTTGTCAGATACACCATTGTCTGCCTTCCATTGCAGCAATTCCAGTGTGGTACCGAGCTTTGTGTTGTCATCTTCGTAATTTGGGTACAACCCTTTTTTGTGATCCTCTAACATGCGATCGAACTTCAACTTCTCCCTTTCACTTTGGCATTGTCTCTTTGCATCAACAATGACCCGGCGAAGATCATCATCGGGCACATCGTTTGGTTCCTCTTGATCTTCAGCTTCCCCCATTGCAGCATCACCGTATTCAGGGGGCGGATAGTTGTCATCATCCTCTTCTTCTTCGTTGTCTTCCATCATAACCCCTCTTTCTCCGTGCTTGGTCCAAACATTATAGTGTGGCATGAAACCCTTCTCAAGCAGATGGACGTGAAGGGTTTTCGAGTTAGAGTAATCCTTCGTATTCCCACAGATAGTACATGGACAATACATAAAACCATTCTGCTTGTTTGCCTCAGGCACTTCGAGAAAATTATGCAGGCCCTTAATGTACTCGGAGGTGCGTCGGTCACCGTACATCCATTGCCGGTTCATCTACGTGCATTATATAATTAAGTGTATCAAAAAGCATTATAGAACATCATGAATAGAGAAGTGACCAAATTAATAGAAGTTCATCATCACATTAAAACCAAAGTACAGTAGTGACCAAAATACATAAAGTTCATACATAGTTCTCATTGAACAACATATAGCTCTCTAGAGCATCTAATTAAAACATACATTGAAACTATGTAAAACATTTAAATGCAACAACAAATGCGATCATAACCGCAACTAAGGTACCAATTGATCCAACGGCATAATGATACCAAGCCTCAGTATGAATGGCATATTTTCTAATCTTTCTAATCTTCAAGTGCATTGCATCCATCTTGATCTTGTGATCTTCGACGACATCGGCAACATGCAACTCCAATTCCATCTTCTCCTCCTCAATTCTTTTCAATTTTTTCTTCAAGTAATTGTTTTCTTTTTCAACTAAATTTAACCTCTCGACAAGAGGGTCGGTTCGAATTTTTGGTTCACATACCTCCTAGATAAAAACATCTATGTCACGTTGGTCGGCATAATTGTCATAAACACTAAATGAAACAAATAGTTATAAAAGATAATATACCACATCCGAATCATAGACAGGACGAGGGCCGATGGGGGCGGATACCAAAACCATGGCACTATATAATAACAAACAATAATAAAAGTAAGAAAATTGTACAAGTATCTATCTAAATCATACAAGTAAGAATATTTTTTCTTTTAGAAAGAAGATAAGAACAAGAGGCTCACCACGGTGGTGCCGGCGATGAGATCGGCGCGGGCGATCGACGGCGATGAGGACGGGGACGGGATAGGACGGACCGCCAAACCTAGACAAATCTTGAGGAAAATGGAGCTTGGAGGTCGAGCTTGGAGAGGAGAAAGCTTAAGTGTGGCTCGGGCATTTCATCGAACACCTCATGTGCATAGGAGGTGAGAGCTAGAGCAACACACACCTGCACACGCCGACCGGCCAAAAAACAGAGTGAGCGGGCAGGGGCGGGGGTATATATAGGCTTATCTTTAGTCCCGGTTGGTGGCTAGAACCGAGACAGAAGACCGACCTTTGGTCCCGGTTCCAACCACCAACCGGGACTAAAGGTGCTGGGCCAGGAGCGAGGCCCATTGGTCCCGGTTCATGTCTGGAACCGGGACCAAAAGTGTCAGACGAACCGGGACCAATGGCCCCCGAGGCCCGGCCGGCGCCCTGGCCTCACGAACCGGGACTACTGCACCCTTTGGTCCCGGTTCGTAAGTGAACCGGGATTAATGCCCTTATCCTGGCCTCAACCAAAGCCCTGTTTTCTACTAGTGAACTAGCATCTTCCATTGGGTAGACCCAGTAACCAAAAGCTCTCTGGCCTCCGCAGGAGTGAGTAGCAACCACGTACGAATCCAAGTACACTAGTAGAAAACAGGCCTTCCGTTTCAACCTTTAGTTCCGGTTTTGCTTTGGACCGGGACTAATGTGTCCATTAGTCCCGGTTCCAACGGCTAGGAGCCGTCAGGGGGTACGGGACCCATTAGTCCCGGTTCATTTGGGACATATAGTCCCGGTTTGTATCACAAACCGGGACTAAAGGAGTGGTGGCAGGCTGGTGTCAACCTGGGGCCCCCACGAGCCCTTTTAGTCCCGGTTTGTGATACAAACCGGGACTCTAGATGGACGTTTAGTCCCGGTTTGTATAACCAACCGGGACTAAAGCTCTCCCTATATAAACCCTTCGTCCAGCCCGACTCCATTTCTCTGTTTCTCCATTCGAATTCCCCTCTCTGTTCTTCCCCTAGCTCGAGCTCCTCCCTCCATTTTTGCCAAGATTTGTCAAGATTTGAGGCGCCCCAATCCATCCAAGTGTCCACAAAGGTTAGCAACTTTGTCCTTTCATCTCTTATTGCTAGATCAGCTCGTGCTATGCTTTATAAGTATAGTGATTTGTGGGTTTTAGTTTGGGTGTAATTATGTGGTAGTTTTTTTGATTTATATGCAATTTGAGCTCAAATTAACTCCTTAGTTTGCATATGTGTAGGTGTGGTTTACTTAGTGTGCCTTCCCGTCCCCGTCCTAACCACCATCGATCGACCGCACCGTCCCGTCGCCGGCACCACCTTGGTGAGCCTCTTCTCGTGTTCTTATCATTTTTATAAATAAAATCGTATTTGTATGATTTAGATAGTTACTTGCATAGTTTTCTTACTTGTATGATTGTTGTTATATATAGTGCCATGGTTATGATATCCGTGCCCGTCGGCCCTCGTCCGGTTTACGATTCAGATGTGGTATATTCTCTTTTATAACTATTTGTTGCATTTCGTGTTAATGACAATTATGCCCATCAAGTTGACATAGATATTTTTATCTAGGAGGTAGTTGAACCGGAAATGCCAACCGACCCTATTGTCGAGAAGTTAAATTTAGTTGAAAAAGAAAACGAGGATTTGAAAGAAAAATTGAAAAGAGTTGAAGAAGAGAAGATGAAATTGGAGTTGTACGTTGCCGATGTCGTCGATGATCACAAGATCAAGATGGATGCAATGCGCTTGAAGATTAGAAATATTAGAAAATATGCCATTAATAAAGAGGCTTGGTATCATTATGCTGTTGTATAAATTTTTATCTTAGTTGCAATTTTGATCGCATTTGTTGTTGCATTTAAAATGTTTTAGCTAGATAGTTTTATGTTGTTTTATGAGAATAAGTGTGTATGAACTTTATGTATGAACTTGTATTAATTTGGTCTTCTCGGTGTTGTGTAATGAAGATGAACCGGCAATGGATGTATGTTGACCGACGCTCTCCCCGGTTCATTAATGGCGTGCAGAGTTTTTTGCGTGCGGCTGAGGCAAACAAGCGGGATGGTTTTATGTGTTGTCCATGTGGTGTGTGTAAGAATAATAAGACTTACTCTAGCTCAAAACAGATTCACGTCCACCTGTTTACGTCCGGTTTCATGTCCGGCTATAATTGTTGGACCAAGCACGGAGAAAGAGGGGTTCTAATGGAAGAGAATGAAGAAGAAGAGGATGACGACAACTATCCTGGGTGTCCTGAATATGATGGTAGTACAATGGGGGAAGAGAATGAAGAAGAAGAAGCCGAGGCATCAGATAAGCCCGCTGATGATCTTGGTCGGGCCATTGCTGATGCAAAGAGAAACTGCGAAAATGAAAAGGAGAAGTTGAAGTTGCAGCGCATGTTAGAGGATCACAAAAAAGCGTTGTACCCAAATTGCGAAGATGACAACACAAAGCTCGGTACCACACTCGAATTGCTGCAATGGAAGGCAGAGAATGGTGTAGCTGACAAGGCATTTGAAAAGTTGCTGAAAATAATGAAGAATAAGCTTCCAAAGGACAATGAATTGCCCAACAGTACATACGAAGCAAAGAAGGTTGTCTGCCCTCTAGGATTGGAGGTGCAGAAGATACATGCATGCCCTAATGACTGCATCCTCTACCGCGGTGAGTATGAGAATTTGGATGCATGCCCGGTATGCAATGCATTGCGATATAAGATCGGTCGCGATGACCCTGTTGATGATGTTCAGGGCGAGCGCCCCGGGAAGAGGATTCCTGCCAAGGTGATGTGGTATGCTCCTATAATACCATGGTTGAAACGTTTGTTCCAAAACAAAGAGCATGCCAAGTCGTTGCGATGGCACAAAGAAGACCGTAAGAAAGACGGGAAGTTGAGAGTACCCGCTGATGGGTCGCAGTGGAGAAAAATCGAGAGAGAGTGGCCGGACTTTGCAGATGACCCAAGGAACGTATGGTTTGGTTTAAGTGCAGATGGCATTAATCCATTCGGGGAGCAGAGCAGCAAGCATAGCACATGGCCTGTGACTCTATGTATCTATAACCTTCCTCCTTGGTTGTGCATGAAGCGGAAGTTCATTATGATGCCAGTGCTCATCCAAGGACCTAAGCAACCCGGCAACGAGATTGATGTGTACCTAAGGCCATTAGTTGATGAACTTTTACAGCTATGGAATAAAAAAGGTGTACGTGTGTGGGATGAGCACAAACAGCAGGAATTTGACCTGCGAGCGTTGCTCTTTGTAACCATCAATGATTAGCCTGCTCTTAGTAACCTTTCAGGATAGACAAAAAAGGGATACCATGCATGCACGCACTGTTTAGATGATACCCAAAGTATATATTTGGACAAATGCAAGAAGAATGTGTACCTGGGACATCGTCGATTTCTTCCGGCCAAGCATGCCTTAAGAAAGAAAGGCAAGCATTTCAAAGGTGAGGCAGATCACCGGAAGAAGCCCGTCCTCCGTACTGGTGATGACATACTTGATATGGTCAAGGATTTACAAGTAATATTTGGAAAGGGTCCTGGCGGACAATCTGTTCCGACTGACGCTGAGGGACGCGCACCCATGTGGAAGAAGAAATCTATATTTTGGGAGCTAGAATATTGGAAAGTCCTAGAGGTCCACTCTGCAATTGACGTGATGCACATGACGAAGAATCTTTGCATGAACCTGCTAGGATTCCTGGGCGTGTATGGGAAGACAAAAGATACACCGGAGGCACGGGAGGACCAGCAACGTGTGCACGAAAATGACGGCATGCATGAGCAGTATGAAGGTCCTGCCAGCTACGCTCTTACCAAAGCAGAGAAGGAAATCTTCTTTGAATGCCTGCTCGGTATGAAGGTCCCATCTGGCTTCTCGTCGAATATAAAGGGAATAATAAATATGGCGGAGAAAAAATTTCAGAACCTAAAGTCTCATGACTGCCACGTGATCATGACGCAATTGCTTCTGGTTGCGTTGAGGGGGCTTCTACCAGAAAATGTTCGATTAGCCATTGTGAAGCTATGTTCATTCCTCAATGCAATTTCTCAGAAGGTAATCGATCCGGAAATCCTACCAAGCTTACAGAATGATTTGGTCCAATGTCTTGTGAGTTTCGAGTTGGTGTTCCCACCATCCTTCTTTAATATTATGACGCACGTCCTTATTCACCTAGTCGAAGAGATTGCCATTCTGGGTACTGTATTTCTACACAATATGTTCCCCTTTGAGAGGTTCATGGGAGTCTTAAAGAAATATGTTCATAACCGTGCTAGGCCAGAAGGAAGCATTTCCAAGAGCCATGAAACAGAGGAGGTTATTGAGTTTTGTGTTGACTTTATTCCTGACATTAAGCCGATTGGTGTTCCTCAATCGCGGCATGAGGGGAGACTGCGTGGAAAAGGCACGCTTGGGCCAAAATCAATAATATGTACGGACGGGCATTCTTGGGCGCAAGCACACTACACAGTTCTACAGAATTCTACCTTGGTCACCCCATATATCGAGGAACACATGGATATTATACGCTCGAAGAACCCGGAGAAGTCTGACCCCTGGATTCAACGTACACACATTGAGGCTTTCGGTGGTTGGTTGCGAACACATCTCATGAATGCCGACAATGTTGAAGATGACTTGTACTTGTTGGCCAAGAGACCATCTTCGACTATATTGACTTTCCAAGGGTACGAGATAAATGGGAATAAATTTTACACGATCGCCCAAGATAAAAAGAGCACCAACCAAAACAGTGGTGTTCGCTTTGACGATGCGGCAAACACCAAGGAAAAGGACACATATTATGGTTACATTGAGGAGATATGGGAACTTGACTATGGAGGTGATTTGAAGGTCCCTTTGTTCCGGTGCAAATGGGCCAATCTGACTGGAGGAGGGGTGATACGTCCATCTTGCATCATGCTTTTATATTGATATTTATTGCATTATGGGCTGTTATTACATATTTTGGTACAATACTTATGCCTTTTCTCTCTTATTTTACAAGGTTTATCTGAAGAGGGAGAATGCCGGCAGCTGGAATTCTGGACTGGAAAAGGAGCAAATCTGAGACACCTATTCTGCACAACTCCAAAAGTCCTGAAAATTTACGGCGAATTATTTTGGAATATATAAACAATACTGGGCGGAAGAAATACCAAAGGGGGCCCACCAGGCAGTCACAAGCCAGGGGGGCGCGCCCTACCCCCTGGACGTGCCCCTGTGGCTTGTGGCCCACCTGGCAGCCCTCCGGTGCCCATCTTCTGCTATATGAAGGGTTTTGACCTGAAAAAAATCATAACAGAGCTTTCGGGGTGAAGCGCCGCCGTCTCGAGGCGGAACTTGGGCAGAACCAATCTAGGGCTCCGGCGGAGCTGTTCTGCCGGGGAAACTTCCCTCCCGAAGGGTGAAATCGAAGCCATCGTCATCACCAATGATCCTCTCATCGAGAGGGGGTCAATCTCCATCAACATCTTAACCAGCACCATCTCCTCTCCGAACCCTAGTTCATCTCTTGTATCTGATCTTTGTCTCAAAACCTCAGATTGGTACCTATGGGTTGCTAGTAGTGTTGATTACTCCTTGTAGTTGATGCTAGTTGGTTTATTTGGTGGAAGATCATATGTTCAGATCCTTAATGATCATTAATACTCCTCTGATTATGAACATGAATATGCTTTGTGAGTAGTTACGTTTGTTCCTGAGGACATGGGATAAGTCTTGTTATAAGTAATCATGTGAATTTGGTATTCGTTCGATATTTTGATGAGATGTATGTTGTCTCTCCTCTAGTGGTGTTATGTGAACGTCGACTACATGACACTTCACCATTATTTGGGCCTAGAGGAAGGCATTCGGAAGTAATAAGTAGATGATGGGTTGCTAGAGTGACATAAGCTTAAACCCTAGTTTATGCGTTGCTTCGTAAGGGGCTGATTTTGATCCACACGTTTCATGCTATGGTTAGATTTATCTTAATTCTTCTTTCGTAGTTGCAGATGCTTGCGAGAGGGGTTAATCATAAGTGGGAGGCTTGTACAAGTAAGGTCAGCACCCAAGCACCGGTCCACTCACATATCAAATTATCAAAGTAACGAACGCGAATCATATGAGCATGATGAAAACTAGCTTGACAGTAATTCCCATGTGTCCTCGGGAGCGCTTTGCTTTATATAAGAGTTTATCCAGGCTTGTCCTTTGCTATAAAAAGGATTGGGCCACCTTGCTGCACCTTAGTTACACTTGTTACTTGCTACCCGTTACGAATTATCTTATCACAAAACTATCTGTTACCGATAATTTCAGTGCTTGCAGAGAATACCTTACTGAGAACCGCTTGTCATTTCCTTCTGCTCCTCGTTGGGTTCGACACTCTTACTTATCGAAAGGACTACGATAGATCCCCTATACTTGTGGGTCATCAAGACTCTTTTCTGGCGCCGTTTCCGGGGAGTGAAGCGCCTTTGGTGAGTGGAACTTGGTAAGGAAAAATTTATATACTGTGCTGAAATTTATTGTCACTTGTTACTATGGAAAGTAATCCTTTGAGGGGCTTGTTCGGGGTATCTTCACCTCGACCGGAAGCACAAAGAGATGCTCCTCAACCTGCTGCACCTATTGAAAATATTTATTATGAAATTCCCTCGGGTATGATAGAGAAACTGCTAGCTAATCCTTATGGAGGAGATGGAACACTACATCCTGATTTGCATCTAATCTATGTGGTTGAAGTTTGTGGATTATTTAAGCTTGCAGGTTTGCCCGAGGATGATGTCAAGAAGAAGGTCTTTCCTTTATCTTTGAAGGAGAAGGCATTGACATGGTATAGGCTATGTGATGATATTGGATCATGGAACTACAACCGATTGAAATTGGAATTTCATCAGAAGTTTTATCCTATGCATCTGGTTCATCGTGATCGGAATTATATTTATAATTTTTGGCCTCATGAAGGAGAAAGTATCGCTCAAGCTTGGGGGAGGCTTAAGTCAATGTTATATTCATGCCCCAATCATGAGCTTCTGAGAGGAATTATTATTCAGAACTTTTATGCTCGGCTTTGTAATAATGATCGGTCCATGCTCGATACTTCTTGCGTTGGTTCTTTTATGAAGAAAGATATTGAATTCAAGTGGGAATTATTGGAAAGAATTAAACGCAACTCTGAAGATTGGGAACTTGACGAAGGTAAGGAGTCAGGTATAAACCTTTAGTTTGATTGTGTTAAATCCTTTGTAGACACCGATGCTTTTCGTGAATTTAGCATTAGATATGGACTTGACTCTGAGATAGTAGCTTCTTTCTGTGAATCTTTTGCTACTCATGTTGATCTCCCTAAGGAGAAGTGGTTTAAATATCATCCTCCCATTGAAGTGAAAGTAGTTGAACCTATTAAAGTTGAAGAGGAAACTAGTACTTATAATGTTGATCCTGTTATTCCTACTGCTTACATTGAGAAACCACCCTTCCCTGTTAGGATAAAGTAACATGCTAAAGCTTCAACTGTGGTTCGTAAGAGTTGTATTAGAACACCTACACCCCCTGGACAAATTAAAGTTGAACCTAGTATTGCTATGGTTAAAGATCTCCTGGTTGATAATATTGATGGGCATGTTATTCATTTCTGTGATGAAGCTGCCAGAATTGCTAGGCCAGATACTAAGAGTAAACATAGACCAGTTGTTGGCGTGCCTATTGTTTCTGTTAAAATAGGAGATCATTGTTATCATGGCTTATGTGATATGGGTGCTAGCGTGAGTGCAATTCCCTTTTCCTTATACAAAGAAATTATGCATGATATTGCACCAGTTGAACTACAGGAAATTGATGTTACTATTAAGCTTGCTAATAGAGATACTATTGCACCAATGGGGATTGTTAGAGATGTTGAAGTCTTGTGTGGGAAAATAAAGTATCCTACTGATTTTCTTGTTCTTGGTTCCCCACAAGATGATTTTTGTCCCATTATATTTGGCAGACCCTTCTTGAACACTGTTAATGCTAGGATTGATTGTGAAAAGGAAACAGTTACTGTGAGTTTTGGGGATGTGTCTCATGAGTTCAATTTCTCTAAATTTCGTAGACAACCCCATGACAAAGAATTGCTTAGTAAAGATGAAATTATTGGTCTTGCTTCTATTGCTGTGCCTCCTACTGATCCTTTAGAACAATATTTGCTGGACCATGAAAATGATATGCATGTGAATGCGAGGAATGAAATAGATAAAAATTTCTTTGATCAGCAGCCTATTTTGAAACACAACTTACCTGTTGAAATACTTGGGGATCCTCCTCCACCCAAGGGTGATCCCGTGTTTGAGCTTAAACAATTACCCGATACTTTGAAATATGCTTATCTTGATGAAAAGGAGATTTATCCTGTTATTATTAGTGCTAACCTTTTAGAGCATGAAGAAAAGAGATTATTGAGAACTCTGAGGAAGCACCGTGCTGCTATTGGATATACTCTTGATGATCTTAAGGGCATTAGTCCAACTCTATGCCAGCATAAAATTAATATGGAGCCTGATGCCAAACCAGTTGTTGATCACCAACGACGGTTGAATCCTAAGATGAAAGAAGTGGTAAGAAAATAAATACTAAAGCTTCTGGAGGCAGGTATAATTTATCCTATTGCTGATAGTAGATGGGTTAGTCCCGTTCATTGTGTCCCTAAGACGGGAGGTATCACCGTTGTCCCTAATGATAAAAATGAATTGATCCCGCAAAGAATTGTTACAGGTTATAGAATGGTAATTGATTTTAGGAAATTAAACAAGGCTACTAAGAAGGATCATTACCCTCTACCTTTTATTGATCAAATGCTAGAAAGACTATCCAAACATACTCATTTTTGCTTTCTAGATGGTTACTCTGGTTTCTCTCAAATACCTGTGTCAAAAGAGGATAAAGAAAAAACCACTTTTACTTGCCCTTTCGGTACTTTTGCTTATAGACGTATGCCTTTTGGTTTATGCAATGCACCTGCTACCTTTCAAAGATGTATGATGGCTATATTCTCTGACTTTTGTGAAAAGATTCTTGAGGTTTTGATTGATGATTTTTCCGTTTACGGAACTTCTTTTGATGATTGCTTGAGCAACCTTGATCGAGTTTTATAGAGATGTGAAGAAACTAATCTTGTCTTGAATTGGGAAAAGTGCCACTTTATGGTTAATGAAGGTATTGTCTTGGGGCACAAGATCTCCGAAAGAGGTATTGAGGTGGATAAAGCAAAAGTTGATGTTATTGAAAAAATGCCGTGCCCTACGGATATCAAAGGTATAAGAAGTTTCCTTGGTCATGCTGGTTTCTATAGGAGGTTTATTAAAGATTTCTCTAAGATTTCTAGGCCTCTCACTAATCTTTTACAAAAAGATGTTCCATTCATTTTTTATGATGATTGTGTAGAAGCATTTGAAATCCTAAAGAATGCCTTGATTTCCGCACCTGTTGTTCAACCACCTGATTGGAACCTACCCTTGGAAATTATGTGTGATGCTAGTGATTATGCTGTTGGTGCTATTCTAGGACAAAGAGTTGATAAGAAATTAAATGTTATTCATTATGCCAGTAAAACTCTAGACAGTGCTCAAAGAAATTATGCTACTACTGAAAAGGAATTTTTAGCGGTTGTGTTTGCTTGTGATAAGTTCAGACCTTATATTGTTGATTCCAAAGTAACTGTTCACATCGATCATGCTGCTATTAAGTATCTTATGGAAAAGAAAGATGCTAAACCTAGACTTATTAGATGGGTTCTTCTGCTACAAGAATTTGATTTGCATATTATTGATAGAAAGGGTGCTGATAACCCTGTAGCAGACAACTTGTCTAGGTTAGAAAATGTTCTTGATGACCCACTACCTATTGATGATAGCTTTCCTGATGAACAATTAGCTATCATAAATGCTTCACACAATGCTCCATGGTATGCTGATTATGCTAATTACATTGTTGCTAAATTTATACCGCCTAGTTTCACATACCAACAAAAGAAAAAGTTCTTCTATGATTTAAGGCATTACTTTTGGGATGATCCACACCTTTATAAGGAAGGAGTAGATGGTGTTATTAGACGTTGTGTACCTAAGCATGAACAGGAACAAATCTTACGCAAGTGTCACTCTGAGGCCTATGGAGGGCACCACGCTGGAGATAGAACTGCAGATAAGGTACTACAATCTGGTTTCTATGGGCCTACTCTCTTCAAGGATGCTCGTAAGTTTGTCTTGTCTTGTGATGAATGTCAAAGAATTGGTAATATTAGTAGACGTCAGGAAATGCCTATGAATTACTCTCTTGTTATTGAACCATTTGATGTTTGGGGTTTCGATTATATGGGACCCTTTCCACAATCTAACGGGTATACTCATATTCTAGTTGCTGTTGATTATGTTACTAAGTGGGTCGAAGCTATTCCAACTAGTAGCGCTGATCATAACACTTCTATTAAAATGCTTAAAGAAGTTATTTTCCCTAGATTTGGAGTCCCTAGATATTTGATGACTGATGGTGGTTCACACTTTATTCATGGTGCTTTCCTTAAATTGCTTGCTAAGTATGATGTTAATCATAGGATTGCATCTCCTTATCATCCTCAGTCTAGTGGTCAAGTAGAATTAAGCAATAGAGAAATTAGATTGATCTTGCAGAAGACTGTTAATAGATCTAGGAAGAATTGGTCTAAGAAACTTGATGATGCATTATGGGCTTATAGAACTACTTATAAGAACCCTATGGGTATGTCTCCGTATAAAATGGTTTACGGTAAAGCATGTCACTTACCTCTTGAACTAGAACATAAAGCTTATTGGGCAATTAAAGAGCTCAACTATGATTTTAAACTTGCTGGTGAGAAGAGGTTATTTGACATTAGCTCACTTGATGAATGGAGAACCCAAGCCTATGAGAATGCCAAGTTGTTTAAAGAAAAGGTTAAGAGATGTCATGATAGAAGGATACAAAAGAGTGAATTCAATGTAGGTGATCATGTCTTGCTATACAATTCTCGTTTAAGATTTTTTGCAGGAAAACTTCTCTCTAAATGGGAAGGTCCTTACGTTATCGAGGAAGTATACCGTTCCGGTGCCATCAAGATCAACAACGCCGAAGGCACAAACCCGAAGGTGGTATACGGTCAAATAATCAAACATTATATCTCACGTACTCCCATAAATGTTGAAACCAATATTATCAATACCATAACCCTAGAGGAGTACATTAGGGAGACCTACCAGAATGTTTCAGACTCCGAAAAGGAATAGGTATTTGGTACAGTAAGTAAACCGACTCCAAAACTCTTTCAATGGCAATTTTATCCGTTTTGGAATATTTAAAAAATTAGGAAAATTTAAAGTAGTCCGTATAGTGCATGAGGAGGCGACAAGCCAGGGGGGCGCGCCCTACCCCCCTGGGCGCGCCCGTGTGGCTTGTGGCTACCTCGTGTACCATCCGGACTCCGTTTTCTTGTGGTATACTCCTTCGGGTCGGCAAAAATTCATTATATAACATCCCGGAGGTTTTGACCCTCGTATCACGACAATACCTCCTGTTTTTGCTTTGAGCTGTTTCTGTAGCAGATTTAGATCAACATGACGTCCCCAAGCGCTTCGAAGGACAAGTTCTTCGAGAAGGTCATCAACCCCTACCTTGCGGAGGTGCTCCAACACCCTCAAACCATTGAGATGCGTGAGGGGGTGCTGCACATCCATGATGTTGAGGGACCTAAGAAGACCGGAAGCGTGGAGACAAGACTCGAAGCAATGGAGCAACAAGTTTTCAAGTGCCAAGGGATGGTGGAACGAGGACTCAATGCCAATCACATGATGATCGCGGAGTTTACCCACAAGCACAAGCTGGACGCCAAGGACGTCGGAGAGCACATCTTCAAGCTTTACGAGAAAATCGAGCATCTCTGAGCCCAGATCTATGACCTGTAAAACCAAAACTGTGAGTATGAATACAGATTTAAGAGAATGAGTTTGGCTGCAGATTTGAGGATCCCGGAGACTCGTTCATCTTTTTACGATGGTGAGCCTATGCCTTGGAAGACAAAGGACAAGCCTCCAACCTCATCAACAACTCCCTCATCACCCCCTCCGAAGCAAGACAATTAAACACATGGGTATGGGCACTCCCCTTGGCTTGTGCCCAGCTTGGGGGAGGTGCCCCGGTATCATATCACCATCACATCTTTTATTTTTATCGTTTTTCTTAGTTCGATCCTTTGATTATATCTTGATCTAGTAGAATAAAGTTTTTAGTGTGATCTAGTTTTGAGTTTTGCTTTATGTTCCCCCTATGTAAGCAAGTCCGAGAGTTATATAATAAAGAGTAGTTTTAAGTTGAGGGCTTTGCTTGTTTGCTATAATCTTGAGAAAAAGAAATAGAAAGAAGTATAAAATAAAAGCAAAGAGTATATATGATGATCTTATGGGGAGTGATGACTTCACATATAAGAAGTATGTCGATTGAAACTTGTTGTGGGTTGACAAACATAGCTATTGGTCATTGTGGCAATTAAAAGGAAGTAATAAAGAAAGAGAGGTTCACATATAAATATATTATCTTGTACATCTTTTATGATTGTGAGCACTCATTAAAATATGATATGTTAAGAAGTTGATGTTGGACAAGGAAGACAACCTAATGGGTTATGTTTGCTTACTTCCGAATAGAAGTTATATGGTTATAGATCCCTCAACATGTGTCGCTTGCTTCCACCTCATATCAGCCAAAACTTCCGCACCAAGTAGAGATACTACTTGTGCATCCAAACACCCTTAACCCAGTTTTGCCATGAGAGTCCACCATACCTACCTATGGATTGAGTAAGATCCTTCAAGTAAGTTGACATCGGTGCAAGCAATAAAAATTGCTCTCTAAATATGTGCGATCTATTAGTGTGAGGAAAATAAGCTTTATACGAACTTGTGATAGGGAGGAAATAAAAGCGACGGACTGCATAATAAAGTTTCCTATCACAAGGGGCAATATAAAGTGACGTTCTTTTGCATTAAGGGATTGTGCATCCAACTATAAAAGCGCATGACAACCTCTGCTTCCCTCTGCGAAGGGCCTATCTGTTACTTTTATTTTCTAGTACTTACCTTTATACAAGAGTTGTGATAATCTCCATCACTTTCTTTATTTCGCCTTTATCTTTTGGCAAGCGTCATGTGTTGGGGAATGATCTAGACACATATATCCACTCAGAAGTGGGCGAGCATGAGTTATTACTGTTGACATTACCCTTGAGGTAAATAGTTGGGAGGCAATACTATAAGCCCCTATCTTTCTCTGTGTCCGATTGAAGCTTTGACCTCATAGGTACCTCGTGAGTGTTAGCAATTGTGAAAGACTAAAAGATGATTGAGTATGTGGATTTGCTTTACAAGCTCTTATATTGACTCTTTCCTACGTTATGATAAATTCGAATTGCTTCAATGACTGAGAGCATAGTTTGTGGTCATCAATAGAGTTCTTGATTCATACTTTTTCTAGTGAATGAATTGTTACTTCAACATAAGAAATTATATGTCAATATATGTTGCTGTTCTAAAGATGATCATGATGCCCTCATGTCCGTATTTTATTTTATCGACACCTCTATCTCTAAACACGTGGGCATATTTATCGATTTCGGCTTTCGCTTGAGGACAAGCGAGGTCTAAGCTTGGGGGAGTTGATACGTCCATCTTGCATCATGCTTTTATATTGATATTTATTGCATTACGGGCTGTTATTACATATTTTGGTACAATACTTATGCCTTTTTCTCTCTTATTTTACAAGGTTTATCTGAAGAGGGAGAATGCCGGCAGCTGGAATTCTGGACTGGAAAAGGAGCAAATCTGAGATACCTATTCTGCACAACTCCAAAAGTCCTGAAAATTTACGGAGAATTATTTTGGAATATAAAAAAAATATTGGGCGGAAGAAATACCAGAGGGGGCCCACCAGGTAGTCACAAGCCAGGGGGGCGCCCTACCCCCCTGGGCGCGCCCCTGTGGCTTGTGGCCCACCTGGCAGCCCTCCGGTGCCCATCTTCTGCTATATGAAGGGTTTTGACCTAAAAAAATCATAACAGAGCTTTCGGGGTGAAACGCCGCCGTCTCGAGGCGGAACTTGGGCAGAACCAATCTAGGGCTCCGGCGGAGCTGTTCTGCCGTGGAAACTTCCCTCCCGGAGGGGGAAATCGAAGCCATCGTCATCACCAATGATCCTCTCATCGAGAGGGGGTCAATCTCCATCAACATCTTCACCAGCACCATCTCCTCTCCGAACCCTAGTTCATCTCTTGTATCCGATCTTTGTCTCAAAACCTCAGATTGGTACCTGTGGGTTGCTAGTAGTGTTGATTACTCCTTGTAGTTGATGCTAGTTGGTCTATTTGGTGGAAGATCATATATTCAGATCCTTAATGATCATTAATACTCCTCTGATTATGAACATGAATATGCTTTGTGAGTAGTTACGTTTGTTCCTGAGGACATGGGATAAGTCTTGTTATAAGTAATCATGTGAATTTGGTATTCGTTCGATATTTTGATGAGATGTATGTTGTCTCTCCTCTAGTGGTGTTATGTGAACGTCGACTACATGACACTTCACCATTATTTGGGCCTAGAGGAAGGCATTCGGAAGTAATAAGTAGATGATGGGTTGCTAGAGTGACAGAAGCTTAAACCCTAGTTTATGCGTTGCTTCGTAAGGGGCTGATTTTGATCCACACGTTTCATGCTATGGTTAGATTTATCTTAATTCTTCTTTCGTAGTTGCGGATGCTTGCGAGAGGGGTTAATCATAAGTGGGAGGCTTGTCCAAGTAAGGGCAGCACCCAAGCACCGGTCCACCCACATATCAAATTATCAAAATAATGAACGCGAATCATATGAGCATGATGAAAACTAGCTTGACAGTAATTCCCATGTGTCCTCGGGAGCGCTTTTCTTTATATAAGAGTTTGTCCAGGCTTGTCCTTTGCTATAAAAAGGATTGGGCCACCTCGTTGCACCTTAGTTACACTTGTTACTTGCTACCCGTTACGAATTATCTTATCACAAAACTATTTGTTACCGATAATTTCAGTGCTTCCAGAGAATACCTTACTGAGAACCGCTTGTCATTTCCTTCTGCTCCTCGTTGGGTTCGACACTCTTACTTATCGAATGGACTACGATAGATCCCCTATACTTGTGGGTCATCAAGGGGTAATGGTAGACCCGCAGTACGGAATGACAACAGTGGATCTCAACAATCTTGGGCACACAGACGAACCATTCGTTCTAGCCAATGATGTGGCGCAAGTTTTCTATCTGAAGGACATGTCTACCAAACCGGAAAAAAGGAAAGATAATAAATCGGATACATCATACGATGAGCCAAAGCACCACATAGTTCTTTCTAGGAAAAGAAACATCGTGGGAGTGGAGGACAAGACAGACATGTCAAGAGATTATGAAAAGTTTGACGAAATTCCTCCCTTCGCAGTGAAGACTGACCCAAGCATCATGTTAAATGATGAAGATTGTCCATGGTTACGGCGCAATAATCAAGGGACACACGCGAAGAAAAAGTGTTATACCCCAAGATCCCACTCTGGGATGTGACTGGCTGCACCGTCATCACTTTTCTTCTCTAGTGAGTAGCCGGGATGGTTCAGTTTGTACACGAAGTGCATCCAGTTTTTGTTGTAATCCTCTCAACTTTTTACCACTTTCTATGTGGGTGAAATGATGGTACCATGCCAAGTTTCAACCTTTTCAGAGTTCATTTGTGGTGCTTTTTAATTTCAGGGTCATTTAGCTCAAAACAAATCATTAAATGCATGAAAAATAGCAAATGAAGTTAGATAGGGTTGAAATTTTAGTATGTGGCTTCTAATGGTTCATATTGAATGCACAAAAAGTCTGGAGTTGAAATAAGTTAAAAAAATGAAATCCTTTTGTAACAGACGAGTTTTCGTCCGAAACCCCGATACTTCGAAGGAGATTGTCCATTTTTGTACACGAAGTGCATCCAGTTTTTGCCGTAACGCTCTCAACTTTTTAGCACATGCTATGTGGGTGAAATGATGATACCATGCCAAGTTTCAACCTTTTCAGAGTTCAGTTGTGGTGCCTTTTAATTTCAGGGTCATTTAGCTCAAAACAAATCATTAAATGCATGAAAAATAGCAAATGAAGTTAGATAGGGTTGAAATTTTAGTACGTGGCTTCTAATGGTTCATATTGAATGCACAAAAAGTCTGTAGTTGAAATAAGTTAAAAAAAATTGAAATCCTTTTGTAACAGACGAGTTTTCGTCCGAAACCCCGATACTTCGAGGGAGATTGTCCATTTTGTACACGAAGTGCATCCAGTTTTGGCGTAATGCTCTCAACTTTTTAGCACATGCTATGTGGTTGAAATGATGATACCATGCCAAGTTTCAACCGTTTCAGATTTCAGTTGTGGTGCTTTTTAATTTCAGGGTCATTTAGCTCAAAACAAATCATTAAATGCATGAAAAATAGCAAATGAAGTTAGATAGGGTTGAAATTTTAGTATGTGTCTTCTAATGGTTCATATTGAATGCACAAACAGTCTGGAGTTGAAATAAGTTTAAAAAAATTGAAATCCTTTTGTAACAGACGAGTTTTCGTCCGAAACCCCGATACTTCGAAGGAGATTGTCCATTTTGTACACGAAGTGCATCCAGTTTTTGCCGTAATGCTCTCAACTTTTTAGCACATGCTATACGGGTGAAATGATGATACCATGCCAAGTTTCAACCTTTTCAGAGTTCAGTTGGGTGATTTTGATTAAAACAAATGAAGATATAAAACTAAAAGAGTTAAACAGAATCTGATTTTGATTAAAACACCTATTTAAATTATCCTAAAAATTCCCAACTTTAACATAATGATAAAACATACTAATATTAAACAACAGGAAAAACAATCACTCAAAAATCTATATTTAAACTAAAGTTATTCACAAATTACTGTTTCACACAAATTTCAAATGAATTCAAATTTAAACTATTTCAATTGGAAAACTACTGGCACTAACAGAAAGTTTGTAATTGTTTTGACCTAAAGCAAAAAGATTCATTAAAAAACTATAAATATTCTAACAGTTATTCCAAATATAAAAACAGAAATTAGAAAAACAAAACAAAACAAAAAAGAGAAAATACAGCTGTAGTCCCGGTTGGTGCTACCAACCGGGACTAAAGGTCCCTTCCCGCACGTAATTTGGGCCGCCGAAAAGACCTTCCCGCGCGGAATCCCGGGAGGACCTTTAGTCCCGGTTGGTGATACCAACCGGGACTAAAGGTCTGTAGTCCCGGTTGGAGCCTCGACCCGGGACTAAAGAGTACCTCTATATATGCAGGACTTTGCCGTTTCTTCCCCAACCTCTCCCATTCTGCCCCCCGACGCCGCCCCTGCCCCGACGCCTCTTCTCCCTTGACCTCGCCGTCGCCTCGACCACGCCGTCGCCTCGACCTCGCCGTCGCTCCGGCCCCTCTTCTCCCTCGACCTCGCCGTCGCCTCGACCTCGCCGTCGAGCCCGCAAACACACACACACACACAGACACACATATTGTTTAAAAACGTGCAAATATTTTCTAATTGTTAGAACATCTTTTTAGTGTTATGAAATTTTTTATGGTTGGTATGCAACATTTTTTCATTAAACAATGTGTTAAGAAAATTGTAGTAGATGGATAAGTAGATTGATATTGTTAGATGATTTTGTTTATGATGCTTTTTATGTTTTAGTTGTTTTATATTTTAGTTAATTAGTATGTGTATGTTAGATTAGAGAAAAATTCTTGGGTTTTGAAAAAATTAGTGATTAAGCGATAAGAAAATGTTCTCATAGGAATTTGTCTCGACATCGATGATGCCTGGCCCGCATCCTCGTCGTCGTCAAGTCGGCGTCGACATCCTTGAGACGCGCAATGTCCGGGACTGGGCTCTGCCGGGCTGGCACTGGGAGGTGCTACCTTCCCGGGCTCGGAGCTTGGTGACGAATCCTGGTCTCGTCGTCGACCCGGAGCTTCTTTGCTGGCGGTCACGTGGGCCACTTTCGGTGCAGAGGGAGCGGGCCCCCGCGGAGGTGGTACGTCGCCGTGTCAGGGAGGAGGACGAGCACGTCCGTCGCTACATGGCGGCGTTGGACGCCAGGTTCAACAATAGCTGGCAGATTCTTTAGGGATCTCACCCGAGTTATGATCCCATGATGGTTCCTTATCTTTGGGTGTCCACCACCCGCGACTCAGGAACCGCTAGTGACTTAGATTATTCGATAGTATTCGATCTGTATTAGTGATCTTATATGATAATATTCGAGGTGTATTAGTTAATATTTGATGATGCATTAACTGGATTATTCGAGATGATGTATTAGTGATATTATATTCGAGTTCATTGTAAATGTATTAGTGATATTTTATCGGTATAATGCGTGTGTGACTTTCGGTCTATCGTTGCTCCTTGTGTGACTTTCATGTGTGTTCTTGATGAAGGAATCCCGACTGTTGTCGTGGGGGGCTGTGACGCCCTGGTTTTGTGCTACAGTAATCCGTGTGATTAAGCTACAGTAATGCCCTTGATCAAGCTAATACTTTTGCTAATCGAAAAATGAACACTGTTGGAATCAAATTCCAATTCGAATTCTTTTGCGATTTAAAAATTCATTTAAAGAGTGGATTTAAAAGTTTGGCAAAACTGGAATTAAAAATGTTGGATGGATTGCAAATATTCCCTAAGGACTTATAAAATTGGAACTGGAATTTTTCGAAGTATTTTAGAGCCTCTAAATAATTAAAATAGACGCTGTTTCATAATAAAATTAAAAGAAAAAAAAGAAAAAAGAAAAAGAAAAACCTAACCGGGCCGAATTTTTTTAGGGGGCAACCCTAGCGCCCCAAGCCCCCGATTTCGTCCCCCCCCCCCGCGCCGTCGCTCGCTCGCCCGGGTGCCCGCGCCCGCTCCCCCGGCGCTCTTCCCCCCCCCCCCCCCCCCCCCGCCGACCGGTTCGGGAACCGGCCGTCCCGACCCGCCCGCGCCGCCGCCGCCTCGCCCCCGCCGTCGTCGCCCCCGCGCCGCTACACCACCGCCGACGACGCCGTCCGCCGCCGCCGCCCCGACCCGCGCCGACGCCCGCCTCGCGCCGCCGCCGCCTCCCCGTTCGCCGCCCGCCTCGTCGCCGCCGCCGCACGTCGCCCCGCCGCCTCGCACCACCGCCGTTCGACCTCCCCCCCGTGAGCAATCCCCCCCGGACGTCCGTCGGCGACCGCGCCGCCGCGCCGGCCGGAGCCCGCGCGCGCGTGCGTGCATGTGTGCGTGTGTGCTGCGTGTGCGTGTGTGTGTCTGTGCAGTGTATGTATGTACGTATATGTGTGTATGTACGTATTTAAAACGAAATTTAAATAATAAAAATGATTTTATAAATAAATTAGATAATTAATTAATTAGTGAATTAATTAATTTGGTAATTAATTAATTAATTAGATGATTAAGATTAATTAGGTTAATTAATTAAACTGTTAATTAATCTGTTAATTAATTTAATTAAACAGTATTTACTGTTTTGGATAATTCGGATTTATTAATTAAAAGAAATTTAGAATATTGTATAATCTTTAAAAATTAATATAAAATAAACCGTAGTCCGGATTAAAAAGTTTTGAACATGAAAGTTGCTCAGAATAATTCCACGAATCCGAATACGCAGTCCGTTAGTCTGTCACATGCCTCTAGCATGGCGAACATGGAACTTTTCCATCGATTTCGCCTGTCCGGTAGTAGCCCGAGACTCGGAAAATATCGTCAGATATTCTTCCGAACCGTCTGCGATGTGTAGTACTGCGTTAGTGCATGCCTAGCCCTGCATATTGCCATGTCATGCATCGTGATGCATTTGTCTGCTTTATATTTATTGTTTCTTCCCCCCTCTTCTTACCGGTAGACCCCGAGACTGACGGTGCTGCCGGGTACGACTACATCGTTGACGATCAGCCCTTTGCCGCAGAGCAGCAAGGCAAGCAACCCCCCCTTGAGCATTCCGATATCGCCCATTTCTTTCCCTCTCATTCTTGCATTAGATTTTGCTACTGTATTAGTTAGCTCCTATTCTGATGCATAGCCTGTTTTTGATAAACTGTTACTATACCTGCAATCATATCAACTGCTTAGTATAGGTTGATCAATGAATCCCCAGTGACCCCTTAGTCCCAGTTGCCCTTGCTTCTTCATCGACGACTCGACTACTCGAAGACTCGGTCAACCGACTGACAAGCCAGGCCCCTCACATCACCGCACACCCCTTAGTTGTACGACTCTGCAGCGCTACTATTGAGTACCGAGGGTGACACCTCGTGAAGTACTCATGATGCTAGCTCTGTGGTGCAGCTAGTCGGTCGTGGTTATCGAGGGTGATTCCTCCTTCACCACTCCCGACGATGACTCTGTCGTGCAACCCCTCAAGTGTGGGACCCTCGAGGGTGATTCCTCTAAGTCCACCTTGACGGTTTCATGGAGCGGGGCCCTTTGAGGGTGATTCCTCAGGTTCCGTCTTGATGTTTATACACACAGTTACTATGACCTGGTTACAGAAACTTGTTGGTGATGGGTCGGCCCTGAGGGGTACCCACGGTTTGATGCTGATGAGGCGTGGACGGGCAGGAGAGGCCCTTGCCACACATCCTTGAGGCGGGTGACGGTGTCCTGGACTAGGGGGTACTCACCAGGTCGTGTCCCGACCAGTAGGTCGGGCCGAGGACCCCCATGATGATTCACTAATGGGCCACTTCGGGCAGCCCATGCCGAATACAAGGAGGATTCCACAAGACTTGGCGCACAAGACAAGGACTCCTTTAAACCCTAGGCCCCTGGTGCATATATAAACCGAGGCCAGGCTAGTCAATAGACAATCTCATATTCAATACTACAATCTCGTGGTAGATAGTTGTACTATGTACTATCCCCCATATGAATACAATCAAAAGAAGGACGTAGGGTATTATCTCCTCGAGAGAGCCCGAACCTGGGTAAAATCCTGTGTCCATGTTACCATCGCTCCAAGACGCCTAGCTTAGGACCCCTACTACGAGATACGCCGGTTTTGACACCGACATTGGTGCTTTCATTGAGAGCCTGCTGGCAGTCGCCGCGGTGCGATGGGAATTTAGATCGTCTCCGGCGCGATCTACGCGTTGGAACCGAGCTTTGTTGTCGATGTTGGCATCTTCGTCGCCGGCTCGATTGGTCACCTCGGCTGGACCGAGGACTGCGCTCCGGGCCGGATCGTCAAGATCGGACGGATACTTTCATCGTCATCATCTCCAATCTCAACCAAGATCATGGAAGAATCCTCGATGGTGCTCGGGGGCTCAACGTCAACATTGCCCCTGTGCGATCATGCAGTTTTTCTGGACAGCGAATTCGTGTTCGTCGTCCCCGCCACCTCGAGTGTCGCTTTGACGATTGCTTCGGTGGAATTCTGCGGAATTGAGTCTAGAATAACCCTGCAAAATTTCGTCGCGTTCCGATGGAGGAATCTTCGGCGATCTACGAAATACCTGAGCCCTATCGAATCTAGACGGGAATCGGGATGAGTTTAGGGCGAGGTGTCCAGCTTCCAGCTCGGACATCGTTTGGAAGATCCCACCGTTCATCGGCTGCGGAATTCCCATACCGATCACCCTTCAAAATTTCAACTCAAGCCGACTGTCCAAACTCCAGGAAACATCCGATTAGTACAACAAATTTCGAATCTATTTTCTGCGCGAAAACTAATCCGACCCGAGTTCATCTTTTTCATGAACGGGTTGTCGGACGTCCTTTTTGAAGGAAATTTTCTCATCATCTCGGTCATCCGACCAAGAGTTCGGCATCGCGAGGGCCGAATAATCATCAAGCGAACCTCGTCATCCGCGGGTTGTACGGGTCGGGCGCTCCGTTGCTTCATCAAGCCAGCATTGACCTCGTCACAAATTCCGACCTGCATCGGCATCGCCGCGCCGTTACTTTTTCGAGCTGACGTCCACCATGCCGACCTACTTTGACATGTCGGCTGGCATGGGGCTATAGCATCTTTTTACCGATCTGCCCTGTCACCTCGGCTAGACTGGGGGCTTCGTCATCTCCTCATAAACCCGCTCCGGAGACTTCGGCGTCACCAGCCGACCTGCTTCGACACCTCGGCTGGCCTGAGACTTCGGCATCACCAGCCGACCTGCTTCAACACCTCGGCTGGCCTAATACTTCGGCGTCACCAGCCGACCTGCTCCGTCACCTCGGCTAGACCGGGGCTTTGGCATCCCTTCATCAACCTACTCCAGGGACTTCGGCGTCACCAGCCAACCTGCTTCAACACCTTGGCTGGCATGAGACTTCGGCGTCACCAGCCGACCTGCATGAGACTTCGGCGTCCGCCGATCACAGCTTCGCCATGTTAACTGGACCGAGGACTTCATCTCACCACATCGACCGTGCAGCGTCGCCACTTCGTCAAGCCGAACTCTTCGTTCAGGCACCTCGGCACCCAGGCCATATTCCTTTAATTATTTGCTTCACTTAAATTAACTAAGTAGAAGAATTTTTTGAATATATTATTATCTTTCTTTGTTATTACTTTTGGCTTGCACTATTTTATGAGTGCAGGAAATCGACTTCGACTGCCGTCACGCGGTCACCCCGGCGTGACCTTGCCGACCTACTCCACCACCTCGGCTGGACCAGAGGCTTCGCCTCGCCACATCGGCCGAGCCGTGACACTACTTCGGAGTGCCGAACTCCTCGTTCGGTCACCTCGGGACGGGCTTGAGGGCTGGGACCTCGGTCATGCCGAAGAGTACACATCGGATCTGTCAAAGTTCGATGGACGTCCTCGTCTCGCCACAAGCCCGGATCGCGTCATCGACACCGAGCACATTAACCAGCTAAGCCACTTTCATGCTCAAACACTTTCAGTTTTAAATTTTGTTCGGTTCGACCAAACATTATACTTTTTTGACAAAAAGTCGTTTGCGAAAAACTTTCTTTGTTAAAACTTTGTTTGTTACAAACAAATTCAAATACCCCGTTTACTTGGGGGCTTCCTTTATGAAGCCATTCCTCTTGCATATGATTATTAATGTATCACACCCTTCCTTGTTCGTGTTTACGCCAATATATGCATCATGTTGACTTAAGTGTTTCGCAAAGCTGGGTTGCCTTGCTCCTGTGCTTACCCCTAGCTACGTTCCCGATTGTTCGGCTAGGGAGTAAAGGGAGCACCTCTGCGATTGTTATGATCGGGCCATCCGAACTCGTACCTCAGACGGGTGAAGCCGAAAGCTAGCGCTCTTACTGTTTTCAACTATGGTCGGCTACGACGGAAGACAAGCATACATAAATCTATTGCACACCCCTCATGGTAATCATGAGAACCCAAAGAAAGGAACCGTTGGCGGAACTATTCTCTTCGAAGATGCTTCTTACGTTAAATAGTAATATAGCATAAGTTCCCTGGGCGCGCTTTGTCTGTTATAGCCTAATGGCCTGATTGCCTGGTTATTCGAAACACCTCCGATATCCTCGGATGGCGTAGTAGATAACACTTTTCGGCCCTTGGCCAAAGAGGGAGAAGCCGACGGTCGGTTAAGACGCGTTTAAAGTTCGGGCGAACACATATATGATATAAGTACTTCGGTACATACAATCATTATACTTAAAATTCTTTTACCCAAGTCACTTGGGGGCTCTTAAATTTGTATGAGCTGTGTTATAATAAATGTATTTTCTTCTTGGTCGTTACAAAGCCTTTTTCTACTACTCCTTTCTCGACTCGAGTGTGTGGTCAATAGCCAGGTAGCCTGGTTTCTCTCTAGAGCCGCTCGCGTTTAGTTCGCTAAACTGGCCTCGGAGATACACTCCGCCTTCGGGATATGGAGGTTGAAGCCGAACGGTGACCCGCTAGAAGTCTGGAGATCGGATGTATCATGGTAAAGCACGACCGAAGCACATATTAATTTTAAGACCAGTTTCGGATTGGCACAATTTTCTTTTATCTAAACATAAAGTTTTTTGCATAAATCTTATTTTTTCCGAGCATAACTCTCGCAGTACACTTTTAAAGCATCGGTAATATCAACGGGGGGCTGCGACTAGAGCCGAACCCACCAAAAGCCAAGGCACTCCGAGGAGTCCTCGGCGAAATGTTCTCGGATATTGCTTTATATGCACCAGTTTCGAATTGTGTGTTCGGTCAATAGTTGGGTTGCCCGGCTCCTGTGCTTGCCTCCTATGTTCCGCTTTGTTCGGCTAGGTGTGCAAAGGGAGAACCACTGCGATTGTGCTTCCAGCTTGAATGGTTAAGCGCCTTAGTGGAGAAAGCCGAAAACTGACTGTCACAATGAGCGTAAACTGGTCAGCGATCCGATGACTGTGTCAAACTACAGATCGATAGAGGTCACCCCGTGTTAAACGATGGGCCTTTCATAAGATTGGCCGAAGTGTTACTTGTTTGACCTCGGCTGATGCCGAACACTATTCGAGGGCTAGTAACTGGCCCCGAACTTTAAACTCCTATGACTAAGTGACAGTTATTAAGCCTGCATATCTGATTGCCTCGTTTTTGCTAACACAACCACCTCCGGGCACCGAGACGTCGGGTAAAGGTTGTATTGTTAGTACGGAAACACCCTGTGTAGCATCTACAAAGGGGGTGGAAGCCGACGATGGGCCACTTTCAGGTTATAAACAGTCTCAATGGAGAATTTGCCTTCCATAATTATCGTAATAAAGCCATCAATATGCATCAATTTGACTTAAGATTTTGGCCAATCTGGGTTGCCTGGCTCCTGTGCTTACCCCTATGTTCCCGATTGTTCAGCTAGGCGGTAAAGGGAGCACCTCTGTGATTGTTAATACCGGGTCATCCGGGTTAGTACCTCAGACTGGGTGAAGCCGAAAGCTAGCCATCTTAAAGGATATAATTGGTCGGCAACGATGGAAGTGAAATTTTTGGTTCATTATGGACCACAGAGTTTGGGAACTTTCCCCCAACTAAATCCTCAATATTTTCCTCCCACATTGATTGGAGATGAGGTTTCATGATCATGGTCAATGTACTCCGGATATCGATCCTTAATTCGGCCACCCGTGCCCACATTAATTCTCGGGGGCTACTGGGCTTCGCGCTTATCATTTACAAATATTAAAGGGGCACATCGATCCCCTGATCTGGTGTTGCCACCCGACCAGTGGCTCGGGGGATACTGCATTGCCTATTCAATGCAGAAAATTCAAAATGCTTAGTGTTCGGCTTGACCGAGCTATGGGCAAACGTGTCTTCGGACAACAATAGGTACCATCTGGACCTATCCAGCATCAAGCTAATATCTCAAGACCCTCTCTCAAGGGCCCGCTTGCCGATCACTATTTCCTCTAATATATTACACCGCGTTTCTATTCCTAAGTAAGCTGCAGAGCTAGGAGTTGATCCTCAGGCCGATTTTGTGAATCGACCTGAGTCTCAGGGGCTACTGGGATCAGCGGGTTTATGTTTTCCTTCAGGTGCATGCCGGACATTCAACGGACACACACCTTGAGGGCTACTGGCTATATATCTCGGCAAAGAATACATTGCACAAATCGGAATTAAATTTACAAAAATCAGCCCATGGCCTTGGTGGTGCACCACCTCGGAAGGAGTCCGGCATAAAGCTCGGGCGCAAGTGGCTGGCTCCATAGAGAGCGTTTCCGACATTAAGCTCGGACGAATTCCTTTAATTTTTTAAGGTCTAAGGTAGTTTATGATACCTCGGACGCTGATCATCATTGGAGCTTGGATGCAGTCCGGCGTTGGAGCTCGGAAGCAGTCCGGCATAAAGCTCAAGATCGGAGACGCCTTAGAAGCAGTCCGGCATAAAGCTCGGATGTGAATGGCTGGCTCCATAAAAGACTATTCCCGCACTTAAGCTCGGATGAAGTCCTTCAACTTTTTCAAGACCGAGGTAATCTATGACACCTCGGATACAGTTCGGCGTTGGAGCTCGAACACAGTCCGGCGTTGGGGCTCGGCTGCAAAAAGATACCTCGGATACAGTCCGGCGTTGGAGCTCGGACATAGTCCGGCGTTGGAGCTCGGCTGTAAAAAGACACCTCAGATGCAGTTCGGCGTTGGAGCTCGGACGCAAGAGGACACCGCCGCACGGGAAACCCTTCAAACCCGAGGTGTGGCGTAAAAAATAATAAGGCATTGATAAAGGCCGATAACTTAAAGGGGCTCCTCGGATGCCCGACGTGTGAACTCTTCGGATTCAGCTCGGCGATCCTCAAGATCGGACATGGGAAGATTTGTTGAACCAGTTTTCAAGACCGACGACCGAAGACAAAGAACTGTTCAGAAGAACCGAGGAGCGTCCCCAACTTGAAGACCGGTTCAGGGGGCTACTGACGGTGTCCTGGACTAGGGGTACTCACCACGTCGTCTCCCGACCAGTGGGTCGGGCCGAGGACCCCCGTGATGATTCACTAATGGGACACTTCGGGCAGCCCATGCCGAATACAAGGAGGATTCCACAAGACTTGGCGCACAAGACAAGGACTCCTTTAAACCCTAGGCCCCTGGTGCATATATAAACCGAGGCCAGGCTAGTCAATAGACAATCTCATATTCATTACTACAATCTCGTGGTAGATACTTGTACTATGTACTATCCCCCATATGAATACAATCAAAAGCAGGATGTAGGGTATTATCTCCTCAAGAGAGCCCGAACCTGGGTAAAATCATGTGTCCTTGTTACCATCGCTCCAAGACGCCTAGCTTAGGACCCCAACTACGAGATACGCCGGTTTTGACACCGACAGCGGGGCGACGGGACAACAATTTATGGGTCGCGCTTGCCCCGCATTAATAAAATGATAATGGGTTGGGTATTTGATCTGAGTTGGTCGTTGACCTTATTGCTCACCAAACCATCACGTGGGAAAGTTATGGGCACTCAGCGTCGTTGTATCAGCCGAAGCTCTTCGGACGTCAGTAATGGAGCGGCACGCGCCCGAGTGGTACGCAACGGCATCGCGCTTGTTATAAGGGGTGCAAGGACTGACCTCGGCCGCGTTCGCATCATGTAGGAGTGCAAAGGGCGATTGGCCCATGACCCCTGCGCGCTTAGGATTTAGACCGGCGGGCTGGCCTCTTCGTTGAGCCTAGGTGGGGCGACGACGTGCTGCTATCCCGAGGCCGGGCATGACCCAAGAAAGTGTGTCCGGCCGGAGGTGATCAGGCGTGTTGGAAATGCGGTGCACCCCTGCAGGGATGAATAATCTATTTGAATAGCCGTGTCCACGGTAACAGGACGACTTGGAGTTGTACCTTGACCTTATACAACTATAATTGTGATTTAAATTTGAAATGAATGTGGCTCTGAGATTGCTTCCTCGCAGGGAGTCGAGGAAGAATCTCTGGGCGTGGTTACTTAATAAAATTGCTACAATAATATGACTATATATGTGATACCAGTCTACTCTCTTCTAACGCTGTAAGATGTTGAAGATGCTAGTCTTCGATAGGACTAGGCCTTCTCCCTATTCTTGCTTTCTGCAGTCAACCCAGATATAACCCCCTTTCCTTGATAATGATGCATACTTAGCATAGTTCTGATGTCAGTCTTGCGAGTACTTTGGATGAGTACTCACCGTTGCTTTGCATTCTCTTTTCCCCTTGATACGATTTCTACGTTCAGACGATGGAGCCCAGGAGATGGAGTACGCCGGAGAGGACTACTACACCACCGCTGGAGCCCACTACTACGTGGAGAGTGCCGACGCTCAGGAGTAGTTAGGAGGTTCCCAGGCAGGAGGCCTCGCCTCTTTCGATCCGCTGCTTATGTTTGTGCTAGCCTTCTTAAGGCAAAACTTGTCTAACTTATGTCTGTACTCAGATATTATTTGCTTCCGCTGACTCGTGCTTGTCGAGCTTTGTATTCGAGCCCTCGAGGCCCCTAGCTTGTAATATGAAGCTGTATGACTTTAATTTGTGTATAGTGTTGTGTTGTGATATCAATCAGTGAGTCCCTAATCTTGGTCGTACGCATTGCGTGTATGTTTAGCGTACGGTCGAAATTAGGGGCGTCACAGGGGCGCCTCCTCTTCTTCTCTTCTTTGCGATATATTCTTCGGTATAATGCGCAAGAAGAGAAGAGGGGGGGGGCGCCATCACTGATGGTCGAACTATTACTGTGAGAGAGTGTCCACCAACATATATACACCACCATATGAGTGTGAGAGAGTGCGCACCAACACACCATGAGATATGAGAGTTATTTAAGGAAAGCCTCGACGGACCGAAAGTCACACACGCATTAGGATCCAAGTGTGCCGTAATTCTTGAATCATGAACACAGGAAATGTTGTCGTCATCAGACGACGATAGGATCCAAGCGTGTGAACTTTGCGGTGAAGATAAGGGTCTTTGCGACCAGCCTGGGCTGCGAGACGGCAGGTTCTTCACCATGAAGCTTTACGAGGACTTTGATATTTCTACGGTACGCAACGATGACAAATGTTTTTTCGTAATTATGCATGACTTATGTTTCTTTCCTTCAACGCGTAATTTCTGTTTTATACAATTCGACTAGTTCATCCCCTGTCATGCAAGACGATATTTCTTGGAGAGGCTCGGTTTCGAAGAGCACGAGAGTTTCGAGACGAGGACATCCAACCTGAGGACTAAACATGGTCACACATTTCTGGTGAAAGTAATGAATGCACCTAATAACACAGAATTAGGGTGCTCAAATTGGGAAGCTCTTTGCAAGGCATATGGATTTCAGGAGGATATGGAAATAACCTTCGATCTTCGTCCTGAAGATCATGTTGAAGGAAACATCGACATTTGGGTGGATGTCGATATGCTTCCTGTTTTACCTCCATGTGAGTTTGTCAACCATGCATATTTGTCAAGTAATTTGCATTCTATATTTAAAAATATTTGGTGTTCATCCATACTAAATTTGTTAATTTATAATTTACAGCTTATTTCGTTTCTTCGAGTGAAACACAGAACATAATCGACACGACACACTACACTTATGGATCACATCTAACTTGGGAGGAGAAGGATGATCTTATCAACTTTGTTATTGGTGTCCTAGTTGGTAGGGAGATCTTCCCGTATAATTTGGGAACTGGCCCAAATTATACATTGTACAGGACACTAGTGCATAGGTTGAGGGCGGATGACATTCGCCGAAATATCTTGGTAAGAGTTGTTAATTAAGTACACTAGTACTGTTGCGTAAATGGTATTGATTACATTGCTAACTAGGCTACTATTATGTTCTTCAACAGAAACTGCCAAATGAAGTTGTGCCTCCGTTGATGCAACTCGAAGGTAATATGACAATTAAAAGCCCCTTCCAGCCCGAGTTCTCTTTTGCATACTCGACTAAGCGCAAACCACCAAGACGGCTCCAAATTGAAGCATGGGGACAAATAAAGAAGGATCGCAAGCCCCAAGTTGGAGACCATTGGATCTCTTTGCTTCATCATGGAGACATAGGTGTTATTCTATTTTATGTCATTTTACCTAGGAGGGAGGACTAGGTCCTATGAGGGAGGACTATGTCATTTTATCTTTTTTTGTTTTATGAGATTTTAACTTGGTATGATTAAGATGATGATGATTGTTAGATGAGTAAGATGATGATGAGTTATATGACATATATTTGATTAAAGTGGATGGATGCAAGTGATCATGTTGAATTAGAGGAAAAAATTAAATGGAAAACACAAAATGAAAAGAAAAAATAAACAATGAAGCCTTAACCTTTAGTCCCGTTTGGTGCTACCAACCGGGACCAAAGGTCCCCATGCTCTGGCGCGCTCTGCCGCCCACGTGGCCAGGGTTTAGTCCCGGTTCGTAGCCAACCGGGACTAAAGCCTTAGACCCTTTAGTCTCTATACTTTAGTCCCGGTTGGGGAACCGGGACTAAAGGCCCTTCCCAACCGGGACTAATGACCTGTTTTCTACTAGTGGTAGTGGCCCTGTAGATCACCTGCAAAAAGTTAATCCGAGTTTGTCTGTTAAAAATCATATCATTCCTGCAGTTCCATATAGTCCAAAGAAGCGCACACACTCCTATCCGAATATGTGTCACAATAGTTGCGTCAACCCCATTTAGCCACGTCCCAGGTAACGTTTGAATACTATTTGGAGGGTCAATGTTAAAAGCTACATGAACTGAACGACATAATAATGTAGCCATCGGGCACTCGAGAAAGAGGTGTTTAATCATTTCATTATGATCACAAAAACAACATCGTTGACTGCCCACCCAACTACGCTTTGTCAAGTTGTCCTTAGTCAGAATCACCTCTTTGTGAAAAAAAATTCCAAAATGCGTCGACCTCGGAATTGGACCAGAGTTGATTAAATCAACATTCATTGATTTCACTGAAAACTGCCCGTTCCTCATAAGTTTTCAATGAATGGTGTCTGGCTCATCAGTTAAATGGACGTCCATCAACCTCCTGACAAGATGTAGCCAATCGTTCCATCGGTCTCCAACTACCGACCTACAGAACTGAATATTTAGAGGGTACCGACTGAAATACTGTCGCAACATATGCGTCCTTACGCTGGACAATGTTATACAAAGATGGATTCACGGATATTGTGTAGCCAACGGTGTCTCCCCTAGCCATGTATCCTCCCATAATCTAGTAGAATGCCCGTTCCCAATGATGAATTTTGTTCTGTGAAAGAAGGCTGCTTTCACTTTCACCAGCCCCTTCCAGAAAGGTGAATCATTGGGTCTAACGGTGACCTGGGCCAATGTTTTAGGATGTAGGTATTTGTCTCGTAATAACTATACCCACATGCCTTCAATCTCAACTGAAAGCCTAAATAGCCACTTGCTCAGTAGGCATCATAACTACATGTGGATATTTAATGCAGGACTCTTGAAATCATGGAAATGGATAACATAAATTTTATGGATGTAGATATTGAGATGGTGCTTCGAGAAGCCGGAGAAAATACCAGGTTGAAACAAAACATGTTGTGCAGTATGACCCCCCCCCCCAATTTTTTTGAATGGTAATACTCTATTATTACTCTTGACAATTGTTGCCATCGGTAGGAAAGTAGCCATTTAATGTTAAAATGTAAATGGTTAGTAGAATGCTTTTTGGGAAAACGGCGAGTAAAGGTGCACCCATTCACACTGCGCCTACAATGTCATGGAGATTCAAGATTGACTTAAACAAATGCCTTGGCAGTGCAATGATAGATCATCATTAGTTTGCATTAGTGTCTTTCTCTTCTCAAAAGTCTTTGTTTTCATCTGCACCTAAAACATTAAAAGTGTTATCTGTCTTGCCCATACTGGTCTGCCTATTCAGGAATTTCCATCCCTTCAAGTATCACCATCATGTGTATCTTTTTTGTTCCTAGACATAACAAACTCATTCAAGAATTTCATTATAGTACTTATTTCATGGGAAGACACCTTTACATACAACACCCTCAACAAATAAATTAGTGTAAGAATATGACGATGTCGATACATACATGTCAATATCAAAATAAAAAAATAAAAAAAATCCAGAAAAAAGCATGGTTGATACTGCCAATATGCAACTGTGGCTAGCGGCAAATCACACCTTTGTCCCAACAGTTTGTTTCAGTTTGTCAAATAGATAGGGTACAATATGCACTCTAGTAATTACAAAAATATATTGTTAACCATAATTATTCAATATGCTCTACCAGAATTGATATATTCATTAACCATCATGACATTCCATAAAAGAGCTTCTAATAGCAGATAGTTTTGCATAAACATCTTTCATCCCACACTAGTAGAAAACAGGGTACTAGTCCCGGTTCCAGAGGGCCTTTAGTCCCGGTTCTGGAACCGGGAAAAACCAAGCGGGACTAACCCAAAACCTTTAGTCCCGGTTTGCTTACGAACCGGGACCAAAGGGGTTCCACGTGGCCGCTGCGGGGCGCCCGGGCAGGAGGACCTTTAGTCCCGGTTGGTAACACCGACCGGGACAAAAAGGCAGCCACGCATCAGCACCTGCCAGGCGCTGGGGTTTTTTTTTAAAGGAGGGGTTTAGGGGTTTTCCTATTGTGTTTCCCCCTTTTATTTTTGTGTTTACCATTTTTATTTTACGCTTTTCATTCAACTTGACGCTAGCTACTACATATAGCAATGAAGGAACCATTACACAACATCGTCATGATCAGTATATAGAGAGCAGTGACCTCTCTTTCTCCGTGCTTGGTCGAACAATATGCAACAAATTTTCGTTAATCTATTCGACGCTATTACATACAGTACACGTTCATGCATATATACAATATAACATCTCTTACGATCCTAACTTCTATTACCAATCCTGATGGCATTCTCCGTCTTTAGGTATGACATGCTCAACAAAGAATCCCGCCAATTCCTCTTGAATTGCTCGTACGCGATCAGTTGGTAGGAGTTCGTCCCGCTTTTGCCAGATCTAATTTAAAGAAGGGGGTCAATAAAACTCAACACAATTGATGGTAATAAAATAAAAAATTGAATATTGTTTACGTACTTCAAATTGTTCTAAAGATATGCCCCGGCCCCGCTCAGTGGTCGAGTGGCGAATGAACTCGCAAACGTAGTAAGCACATAAATTAGTCCTGGGTGCCTGCCACAAGCACTTTACGAGAATAGAGTTCAATCAAAATGATAATCAAGCATGATAATGGTATTGAAACTAGAATCAATGAGAGATGCGCGGTACTAGAGTTGTACTTACTTTGGGGTGTACAAATTTCAGCTCTTTTTTCCATTTGACACCCTTAACCTGTTTGGTGAACTTTTTCCAAACCCTGCCCGACAAAGAAAATGACTACTTGATATCAGGAAATGAACAAAAGTTGCCGATATGGTGCGATAATGATTGAACTTACTTCTGAAGCATTTCCCTCATGCTCGTCCACTCCTTAGGGTCTTTACGTCTCGAGTCCAAGACAATTACTTTTCCCTCTTCAAGCTGAATGTCTAGCAGAATAAAGTGGAAACTGCGCACGCATAACTCGTTAATTGCACTTAACCTCGAGTAAGCGAAACAGAATGTGCACAAGATAGTAACACTCACTTGAAGTTGTAAGTTAATAGTATTTCCTTTCTGGTTTGTTGTCCAAGTAACGCATCTAGCAAGTTTTTCTCTGTATCGGCGGGATAATCTTTTAACATATGTTCATTTATGAAATTTGGGTCAATGAACCCAATGTCATAGATTTGTAGTTGTTTGCATTCGAGGATCTTCATTCTGCATAATATAGTGTGAGGATAATTAATACATGCAATGAACGAGCTGAGCTAGCGACTTAATTACAGAAAAAATACTTACAGACAATAGGAACTGACGATAGTTTTGTCGAGCTCCTTTTGGTTGTATAACTGAAAATTTTCTTCAAATTCAACGAACAACATCTGCTTTCCATTGAAGAAGTGCTCATTTTTTATTCCCACCAAGATATCGTTCTTCCCCTCCTTGCAGGCTTCCAAGTACCATTCATGCAAATGTCGCATGCTCGTTGGTAGACCCTTGAGCTCCTCACGTGTGACGAGAGGCTTCCCGTGCTCGTAGCTTAAGGATGGTACTACCTCAGCCGTTTCGAACTATACCGAATCGGGTAAGTAATCATCAGTAGTGATAGCAAGACCATCGGCCGCTTTGTCTGGATCATTAGCGATATCGGTAACCACCTTGAGCAGAGGGCACGATTGCAGTTCTTGTTCGCCAAGCTGGGGAATTGTTTTCCCACTTCTTGAGCCACTTCTACTTAAGCTACCCGACCGCCTCGCTTGATCATATTTCTTTTGAATACATCGGTCATAGTTTGATGGCAGCGGAGGCGGTGGTGGTCGCCTAAGGGCATCCAGAGTTCGCTTCGCTTTCACCGGATCTATTTTCTCCTCTTCAGGTGGGCGTTTCGGTGCGACCTGACGTTTCACATCGGCATCCACGATCTCGTCGAGTTCCTCCTCAGACCTCTCGTAGGGTAACTTGGGAAGAGGCTTGAGGCTTGGGCCGTATATGAATCTCCTCTGTTTCGTACTGCTGCTAGCCGCCGGAGCGGCGGCGCCTCTCTTCCGCTGTTGCTTAGGCGGCGGAGGAGGCAGAGTTCGATGACGCGGCGGAGACAGCTGAGGCGGAGTATGATTCTGCTGAGGGGCCTCCTCCGTCGGAGTCCGCTGAGGCGGCGGAGACGGCTGACGCGCCGGAGACGATTCAGGCAGCGGAGACGGTTGACGCACCGGAGACGGCTGACGCACCGGAGACGGCTGACGCACCGGAGACGGCTGACGCACCGGAGACGACTCAGGCACCGGGGCCTCCTCCGCCTGAGTCTGCTGAGGCGGCGTCCAGTATGGAAGCACGATGTGTTCCTTTCTCCATAGACAGGTAGTCCTTAAGGCATATCGAAGAAGAAGCTCCCCTTCACCTGTAGGGTACTCAAGCTCCACCCCATCAAATCCGTTCATTATTTCATCCACCCCGACAATAGCAAAGCCAGCTGGAACCGGAGTGCAATGGAAAGTTGCATCAGGTCGAGGAGGTAAGACAGAGCCGACCGCCGCCTTAAAGGTCAGGTTATGGCATTTTGCCATTAGCACACAATGTTCATTATGCATGATACCATCCACGGGGTAGCGAGGAGCCGTGCTATCAGGATGAACGAGCTCAGTGGAAGCCACGCCGCTTCTCCGCTGAGATGGTGGGGTAGCATCGTGGGTAGTCTCCAATGAAGGATCTTCGTGCCGCTGAGATGGTTGGCCGGTAGCTCACTGGCTCTCAAGTGCCTCTAGTTTCACTAATCTTTAATTCAACTTCTGCATTTCGCTTGCTTCTTCTTTCTCTGTTGGCTTCTGTAACTAGCGCTGTCGGGAAACCCAACCTTCTACGGAACAGAGCCTGATGTGCCTCGTGTTCGTCCAGGGTGTTCAGGATTCCTGAGGGCAAATGATAGCTCATCCATCTCTCTGTCGGGAACGAACGTCCCTTCCAGCGATTTCTTGATTGTTTCCTCAAGCTTTTTGAATGGTATTGCAAGTTGAGCTTTCGTCCAGACACACTTCCCTGTTTCTGGGTCCTAAGTTCCGCCAACCCCGAAGAACCAAGTCCTTGCCTGATCTGGCTAGTGCAATGTCTCTGGTTGGACATCTTTAGCAAGCAGGTCTTGTTCAGCTTTGTCCCACGTAGGCCGGGCTTTTCTGTAGCCACCTGACCCCGTAACATAGTGATACTCCTTCCTTGCGGCATTTTTCTTATTTCTAAGTGACATGTTCTTAGCCTTCTCCGATTTCTTGTAGGCCACAAATGTGGGCCAGTAATCTCTCATCTTCTGATATTGACCTCTGAATTCTGGAGTCTTGTCTTTCTCGACAAACTTCTTGTTCAATACTTTCTTCCAGTTCTTGAATAGTTCTGCCATCTTCTTAAGAGCAAACGCCCTGACCTTTCGCTGTATAACTGGGTTATTCGGATCCTCTTCTGGCGGTAGACTGAAATTTCTCATCAGATTGGTCCAAAGATCATATTTCAGTCTATCGTTGACATAAGGAACTTGAGGGTCCTTCTTCTTATTCCATTCTTGGCAGCTGATCGGGACGATGTCCCTAACAACCACTCCGCACTGATGTATAAATTTGTTCTTGGTCCGGTAGGGAGCAATCGGTTGGCCTTCTGGAGAGACTTCTTCGATTGTGAACCTTTCTTGCGCGTCCAACCTTCTCATCGGGCCTCGTCTCCTTACCGAAGTGGAGCTCGATCCGGATGGCTAATTAAAAGAAGAAAGAAGCATTAATATATGTACATACAAAAAAATTAATGCATCTAGTCTGCAGAGGATTAATTAATATATACCTCGCCGGACTTTGAAGCAGTTATGGCTCCCTTCTCCATTCGATCACCGGAGCCGTCATGATCTCCTTCGTCCCCAGTTCGATAACCGGAGCAGTCATGACCTCCTTCCTCCTCACCGGAGCCGCCATCCTCTCTTTCCTCACCACTGGTCTCGTTGAGAAACGACAAGCAGGTGAGATCGATATCACCTCCCTCTCGTATTATATCCCCCAACAACTATTCTTTTTCTAAGTCTCTGTCCGCCATAGTTTCTGCAAATATTACAATGTGGCAATATACAACCATGAGAGATGGATTAGTGGCAAACATAGACTTAATCACAACAAGGAATCATATGCATATGAGCAATGGATTAGTGGGAAACATCACGCAAAGTTCACAAGTTTTATAACAGTCAGTTTCAGACGTTCGTCGAGGACTCCTCCCCCCTCATGTCTGATGAGTCGCCCTATCTTTCGAGAGAGGATACTTTGCGGACCGCCTCTCTCATGGTCGTTTGTAGTGAAGGCTGAATGGCCCAATATGCTTAGCGTAGTATTTTGACGGGGATGGTGGGTTTCGGGTTCGGGTATTACTGAAACGGGTTTGAACCCGAGACCGCCTCTCTCATGGTCCTCGAGGATACTTGCGGACCCCCACCCCCCTCATGTGGAAGTTATCATTCTACGAACATATAAAAATTCTCAAGTGCATTATGTTCATATGGTGGGACTGGCAACCTACGAAGCACCGATACAGCGACATTGATACGGTGATACGGGTACGGCGATACGGGATACGGCAATTTCTAAAAACAGCAATAAGGCAATACGGTAAACATATATAAGTAATAATAAAATGACATGGACTGTCTCATTTTAAAAATCTCACTATGGGGGATACGGCATAGTAAACATATATAAGTAATAATAAAATGACATGGACTGGACATTGATACGGTAAACATATATAAGCAATAAGGCGATACGGCGATACGGGATACGACAATTAAAAAGAACTCTCAAAAAGCAAAAAGCCATCAGCATCAACATGCAAGCCATGTTCAATGGGCTCACTGTGGGGGCAGGGGCCGGCGCGGCGACGTCGAGGCCGGCAGGGGCGTGGCGACGGCGACGGGGCAGGGGGAGGCGACGGCGGGAAAGTGCGAGGCGACGGCGACGGCGGGGCAGGGCGAGGCGACGGCGACGTAGGGGCAGGGCGCGGTGACGGCGACGACGACGTAGGGGCAGGGGCGCGATGACGGCGGGGCAGGGCAAGGCGACGGCGACGGCGGGCCAGGCGACGGCGACAGCGGGGCAGGGCGAGGCGACGGCGACGTAGGGGCAGGGCGCGGCGACTGCGACGACGACATAGGGGCAGGGGCACGACGACGGCGGGGCAGGGCGCGGTGACGGCGACGGGGAGGAGGGCGCGCGAGGAGGTCCGGCGCCGGCGACGGTCAGCGGGCTCGGGGACGGCAAGGCGACGGCAAAATCCGGCAGCCTGGCGGCGTCGATGTCGTCGTCGGCACCGAGGAGAGAAGAAACTGCAATGGATTGGAAAAACTGCTAAGTCCCGCTTATATAGCCCCCCCTTTAGTCCCGGTTGGTGCCACCAACCGGGACTAAAGCCCCCCTTTAGTCCCGGTTGGTGCCACCAACTGGGACTAAAGGTCAATTTTCAGCAGCCCAAAAGGCGGGAAGCAGGGACCTTTAGTCCCGGTTGGTGGCACCAACCGGGACTAAAGGGGGGCATTAGTCCCGGTTGGTGGCACCAACAGGGACTAAAGGGTTGTGCTTCCCGTACCAAAAGTTTAGTCCCACCTCGCTCATCGAGAGGGGCTCGGAGTGGTTTATAAGTGCTGCTGCCGGTGCCCTCTCGAGCTCCTCTCTAATGCAGGCAGTACATGCCTATTTGACGCCCCGTTGGGCCTGCTGGCACTGCGGGCCTGCATCCTGGCCCATTTGTAGGGTTTGTAGTCGTATGCACGCCGCTGTGCCTAGTAGGCGGGCCTTTTTTTGCATATATTATGATTTTCAATGTTATTTTTTGCATATGATATTTTTAGTTATATAATTTTAGTTGCATAAATTTTATATAATTTAAGTTGCATAAGTTTTATTTTTTATTGGTTCTTTTTAGTTGATTCCTTTTGCTATTAGAGTTTTATAAAAGCTTTTTAGTTTCTATTAAAGCTTGTAACAAAATATACTTTATGAAAATTCATTTTACTATTAAAGTTTTTAACTCAAGATTTTTTCGTGTACGAACTGGACAATCTCTTTCGAAGTGTCAGGGTTTTGGACAAAAACTCTTCTGTTACAAAAGGATTTCAATTTTTTAAACATATTTGAACTCAAGACTTTTTATGCATTCAATATGCACTATTCAAAGCAACATCATCACTTTTCAAACCTTTTCTGACTTCATTTGCTATTTTTCATTCATTTCATGATTTATTTGGAGCTAAAATGACCCTGAGATTGAAAAGCACTGCAAATGAACTCTGAAATGCTTGAAAATTGGCATGGTATCATAATTTCACCCACGTAGCATGTGCTAAAAAGTTGAGAGGGTTACGGCAAAAACTAGATGCACTTCGTGTACGAACTGGACAATCTCTTTCGAAGTGTGAGGGTTTTGGACAAAAACTCTTCTGTTACAAAAGGATTTCAATTTTTTAAACATATTTGAACTCAAGACTTTTTCTGCATTCAATATGCACCATTCAAAGCCACATCATCACTTTTCAAACCTTTTCTGACTTCATTTGCTATTTTTCATGCATTTCATGATTTATTTTGAGCTAAAATGATCCTGAGATTGAAAAGCACTGCAAATGAACTCTGAAATGGTTGAAAATTGGCATGGTATCATTATTTCACCCACGTAGCATGTGCTAAAAAGTTGAGAGGGTTACGGCAAAAACTGGATGCACTTCGTGTACGAACTGGACAATCTCTTTCGAAGTGTGAGGGTTTTGGACAAAAACTCTTCTGTTACAAAAGGATTTCAATTTTTTAAACATATTTGAACTCAAGACTTTTTCTGCATTCAATATGCACCATTCAAAGCCACATCATCACTTTTCAAACCTTTTCTGACTTCATTTGCTATTTTTCATGCATTTCATGATTTATTTTGAGCTAAAATGACCCTGAGATTGAAAAGCACTGCAAATGAACTCTGAAATGGTTGAAAATTGGCATGGTATCATAATTTAACCCACGTAGCATGTGCTAAAAAGTTGAGAGGGTTAAGGCAAAAACTAGATGCACTTCGTGTACGAACTGGACAATCTCTTTCGAAGTGTCAGGGTTTTGGACAAAAACTCTTCTGTTACAAAAGGATTTCAATTTTTAAAACATATTTGAACTCAAGACTTTTTCTGCATTCAATATTTACCATTCAAAGCCACATCATCACTTTTCAAACATTTTCTGACTTCATTTGCTATTTTTCATGCATTTCATGATTTATTTTGAGCTAAAATGACCCTGAGATTGAAAAGCACTGCAAATGAACTCTGAAATGGTTGAAAATTGGCATGGTATCATAATTTCACCCACGTAGCATGTGCTAAAAAGTTGAGAGGGTTAAGGCAAAAACTGGATGCACTTCGTGTACGAACTGGACAATCTCTTTCGAAGTGTCGGGGTTTTTGACAAAAACTCTTCCGTTACAAAAGGATTTCAATTTTTTAAACATATTTGAACTCAAGACTTTTTCTGCATTCAATATGCACCATTCAAAGCCACATCATCACTTTTCAAACCTTTTCTGACTTCATTTGCTATTTTTCATGCATTTCATGATTTATTTTGAGCTAATATGACCCTGAGATTGAAAAGCACTGCAAATGAACTCTGAAATGGTTGAAAATTGGCATAGTATCATAATTTCACCCACGTAGCATGTGCTAAAATGTTGAGAGGGTTACGGCAAAAACTGGATGCACTTCGTGTACGAACAGGACAATCTCTTTCGAAGTGTCAGGGTTTTGGACAAAAACTCTTCTGTTACAAAAGGATTTCAATTTTTTAAACATATTTGAACTCAAGACTTTTTCTGCATTCAATATGCACCATTCAAAGCCACATCATCACTTTTCAAACCTTTTCTGACTTCATTTGCTATTTTTCATGCATTTCATGATTTATTTTGAGCTAAAATGACCCTGAGATTGAAAAGCACTGCAAATGAACTCTGAAATGGTTGAAAATTGGCATGGTATCATAATTTCACCCACGTAGCATGTGCTAAAAAGTTGAGAGGGTTACGGCAAAAACTGGATGCACTTCGTGTACGAACTGGATAATCTCTTTCGAAGTGTCAGGGTTTTGGACAAAAACTCTTCTGTTACAAAAGGATTTCAATTTTTAAACATATTTGAACTCAAGACTTTTTCTGCATTTAATATGCACCATTCAAAGCCACATCATCACTTTTCAAACCTTTTCTGACTTCATTTGCTATTTTTCATGCATTTCATGATTTATTTTGAGCTAAAATGACCCTGAGATTGAAAAGCACTGCAAATGAACTCTGAAATGGTTGAAAATTGGCATGGTATCATAATTTCACCCACGTAACATGTGCTAAAAAGTTGAGAGGGTTACGTCAAAAACTGGATGCACTTCGTGTACGAACTGGACAATCTCTTTCGAAGTTTCAGGGTTTTGGACAAAAACTTTTCTGTTACAAAAGGATTTCAATTTTTAAACATATTTGAACTCAAGACTTTTTTTGCATTCAATATGCACCATTCAAAGCCACATCATCACTTTTCAAACCTTTTCTGACTTCCTTTGCTATTTTTCATGCATTTCATGATTTATTTTAAGCTAAAATGACCCTGAGATTGAAAAGCACTGTAAATGAACTCTGAAATGGTTGAAAATTGGCATGGTATCATAATTTCACCCACGTAGCATGTGCTAAAAAGTTGAGACGGTTACGGCAAAAATAGGATGCACTTCGTGTACGAACTGGACAATCTCTTTCGAAGTGTGAGGGTTTTGGACAAAAACTCTTCTGTTACAAAAGGATTTCAATTTTTTAAACATATTTGAACTCAAGACATTTTCTGCATTCAATATGCACCATTCAAAGCCACATCATCACTTTTCAAACCTTTTCTGACTTCATTTGCTATTTTTCAAGCATTTCATGATTTATTTTGAGCTAAAATGACCCTGAGATTGAAAAGCACTGCAAATGAACTCTGAAATGGTTGAAAATTGGCATGGTATCATAATTTCACCGACGTATCATGTGCTAAAAAGTTGAGAGGGTTACGGCAAAAACTGGATGCACTTCGTGTACGAACTGGACAATCTCTTTCGAAGTGTCAGGGTTCTGGACAAAAACTGTTTGTAACAAAAGGATTTCAATTTTTTAAACATATTTGAACTCAAGACTTTTTATGCATTCAATATGCACCATTCAAAGCCACATCATCACTTTTCAAACCTTTTCTGACTTCATTTGCTATTTTTCATGCATTTCATGATTTATTTTGAGCTAAAATGACCCTGAGATTGAGAAGCACTGCAAATGAACTCTGAAATGATTGAAAATTGGCATGGTATCATAATTTCACCCACGTAGCATGTGCTAAAAAGTTGAGACGGTTACGACAAAAACTGGATGCACTTCGTGTACGAACTGGACACTCTCTTCCGAAGTGTCAGGGTTTTGGACAAAAGCTCTTCTGTTACAAAAGGATTTCAATTTTTTAAACGTATTTGAACTCAAGACTTTTTCTGCATTCAATATGCACCATTGAAAGCCACATCATCACTTTTCAAACCTTTTCTGACTTCATTTGCTATTTTTCATGCATTTCATGATTTATTTTGAGCTAAAACGACCCTAAGATTGAAAAGCACAGCAAATGAACTCCGAAATGGTTGAAAATTGGCATGGTATCATAATTTCACCCACGTAG